>WOVY01011387.1:0-1295000 GCA_013436015.1 Rhipicephalus annulatus
CCTTCTTCCCGACATTGCAGTGTTGCTGCCATACTCGCGAACCTTTTTAAATTAAAGCACGCAATCATGTATTATCGTGCGCCATACTAAACTTAAAAACAGTGCGCCGGTACATGAGACACGAAGCGCGGTCCACGCCATCACAAGAGCAATTAGAGAAATGAAACAAAGAAGAAAACAAAAATGTATAAAATATTTTGTCTCAATACGATCCGCAATCCAGTTTCCTGCAGCGGCTTTTGGCTCTGTATGAACGGCCAAGCCAGTGCCAAGCCAAGCTTGCGCCCTGATCAGCTGTTTGTTTCCATCGAGAATTCAACAGTGAACTGGCAATTTGTTTAGATGATATTGCTAAAGGGCTTGAAATTGAATATTTCTCTACGTACTACTGCTGTACTTTTCCTCTCCGTTTCCTGATCACAGTGATGAGATTGAGGAGGTTACAATTTAGAAACAGCTAGTGCAGCTCAAGCATTGCTAGTATCGCTGTTTCGGTAATAAAATGTTACAAAGATTTTGCTCCGCGACCTGCTTGCCGTGTTCGAGCACCCAGTAGAAATTTACGGTGCCGCGTTTGAAAGAGTTGAATAAAATTGCAATATTACGAAAGGAAGGCTCTGAAGCAACATCGCATTTTATCAGGCCTACACCTCCCACACCTAGACGAGTAAAACTCGTCGATATTATCTTGCAAAGCTGTGTATAATATTTAAAACACATTCTTTAGCCCACGGTGAATTGTTCTCTCGTGTGGCTTCTCCATTTGGTACTGTCATGTTAACTTACAAAGGCAACTTTCCATATTTAGTCTCTTTAGATGTTGCAAAAGCTTGACACGTGGTGTGTATGCCATACTGATAATTCTCCTCGTAACCTGGGTCCGCCTCTTTAAACAGCGTCGCATTTTATTGTTCGCAATTGTGTTTGTTTTATACTGTAAGCCAGCTGTGTGATTTCATCAATATTCACGAGTGTTCCCTGACTATACAAACACGTGCGTCTTATTTGGTGCGGTGCACGTTTGTATGTAGCAAAAAATGTCATTTCGTCAGCGTGTGCCTGCATACACTTGCATGCCCTGCAGTACGTGTACATAATTAATGCAGTAAGGACTGCAATGCATAGCCTTGCATAGGACATATATTCCATGCACCCTCAGAGAAATGTTGTTTGTTATGAGCCTACTGTTTATCATTACATTTTTTTTTTCGTTAAAGTTTCATCTCCATATAAAGCAGCTGTGTACAGGCACGAGCTTCAGCAGCTTCCTCGTTGTTCCATTTTAAATAAAAACACCAAGCCTACCCGAATCAATGATCTGTTTGCTATCATTACTGTTATGTGTTCTACGATGTACAGAAGGACAGTAGTATACAAAAAATAGGGAGGGAATTGAATGCCCTGCCTGCATGGCTGCGCCGTTTCACAAGATCAGGCGCTGCGCAGTGAAGTTTCCTACCGGCCCGCAGAAATTCAAGGGAGCGTACGATAGCGTGGTTCAAGAGGACTTGTGGGGAATACTAGACACACTGGGTGTAAAAGATGGAGTCACTAATCGTTTAAAGGAAATCTATAAAACTAACAAGGTATTTAAAAAGTGGGAAAAACAGGTATCCAAGCCCACAGTGGTGAAACGTGGACTTACGCAGGCGTGCCCACTGTCACCCTTCTTATTCATGATGTACCTACAAGGATTAGAGGCCAAATTAGAGGCAAGTAAACTTGGCTTCAACCTCTCTTTAGTCAAACAAGGAAAACTCATTGATCAGGCACTACCAGCATTAATCTACGCAGATGATATAGTGCTAATGGCCGACAACAAGGAAGATTTGCAGAGGTTGATGGACATCTGCGGTAATGAGGGAGATAGGTTAGATTTTAGATTCAGTTAGGAAAAATCAGTAGTCATGATTTTCAATGATAACAAAGGTAGTGAGCTTAGAATACAGGAAGTCACGCTAGAGATAACAGATAAATACAAATAACTGGGCGTATGGATATGCAATGGGACCGAGTACCTGAGGGAACACGAAATATGCGTGACGACTAAAGATAACAGGAATGCAGCAGTGATGAAAAATAGGGTATTGTGGAATTACAGTAGGTGTGATGTTGTGAGAGGAATATGGAAAGGGGTCATGGTTCCTGGGCTGACGTTCGGCAATGCAGTCTTGTGCATGAGATCAGAAGTTCAAGCAAGATTAGAAATTAAGCAACGTGGAATGGGTAGGCTGGCTTTAGGAGCTCACGAGAATACACCAAATCAGGGAGTACAAGGTGATATGGGATGGACATAATTTGAAGGCAGGGAAGCTAGCAGCAAGATAAAATTTGAGAAGCGATTGAGAGAAATGGGGGAGGAGCATTGAGCTATGAAGGTTTTCAGCTGCTTGTACATGAAGAATGTCAAAACAAAATGGAGGAAGCGAACCAGGAAATTGACTGGTAAATACTTAGAAAACAGCAGGTGGCCAAACCAGAAAGAACTATCGGTTAAAAAGGAACTGCAGGAAACTGAGACTGACATGGGGAGAATTGGCATGATTAAGAAGTCTGCACTAGAGATCTATCGAACTTTTAAGCAGGAAATTGCCAAAGAAAGGATCTATGATAATACTCAGGGTAGTTCTCTACTGTTTGAGGCCAGGACGGGAGTATTGCGAACCAAGACATATCGGGCCAAATACGAAGGGGTAGACACAGTATGCAGTGCGTGTGAAGAGAAAGAAAAAACTGCCGAACACTTGACAATGCTCTGTAAAGGGCTTCACCTTATAGTTCAAGATGATGGCGCAGAGTTTTTCAAAGCACTTGTGTTTAGGGACAGGGAGGGCAAAATAGACTTTAAGCGGGTAGACTTAACTAGAAGGAGGTTATCTCATTGGTGGCTAAAGTCAAGACACGATTGAAAATTAAACCCTTCACTTCAAAGTACCCATCCAACTTTACTATTTAAAGGGGAAAAAAAAATCTAGTGGTTAGTTCACTAAGCATTACGGCTAGGTGGCGTTAGCCGCCGCTTGATCTAAAGGGTACAGCCACATCCATCCATCTATCCAGCCAAGAATATGCTCTCTGGCCTCTGGCTTGTTGCTCCAGGCCTAGTCAGGTAGATTTTCTTGCCTCACCGTTGAATTGTTTGCTCAGGTTGTGGCTTGCAAACATTGCGGTTTTGGGCTTCGTATCATCTTGTTCCGTCATCATGTCCTCCAAGTGGAGGACATGTCGCGGTGTGAGGAGGGAGTACGACAAGGCGCTGATAGAATGAGCTATCAGTCTTACCAGGCAGGCGGTTGAGAGCGCACCGAGGCAGCTGACGCACACCCGCACTATCCGCTTCCTGTATAATACAGGCTAGGGAATTATAGAAACACAGAGCAGAAATCAACTCTTGTGCCTCTCTGAGGCACTCACAAGGCGGAACCTGCTTTGAACACTGAGGACCGAGCTAAGCAACACCATGCGTGACAATAAATCATGGTCTCTATGCAGTAATGGTTAAGGCACGCGTGCAACTTAAACCATTGTCACGCGTGCAACTTAAACCATTGTCACGCAAGATGAATTCACAACACCATCGAAGTGAACCCAAGGCACATGCTGATTATTATGTACGGTACTAGCGCTAAATTCATGCAGACGTTTAGTTGGCGCTGCAGTAGGCCTAGTTGAAGGAATGGCCACAGCTACTGCTGTGATGGAGAACGGGCTCATTAACATCTTCATGTAGATTAAAACGGCTTACCCCGAAATGGCTGGGAGTGTCACGCTATCCCTAGCAGTGGCACATGCAGTTGCATATTTAACGATTACAGAAATGGCGTACCGATTTCCAAAGCACCTATCAATACTTCCGTCAAGGCGTAGCACCAAACACTTTATCGCACATTTTGGGAAACATTCCTTTTTCTCCCCATCTGGTGGCTAGGCATGACACGCCCAAGAATAAGCATGTTAGTATGTATGCCGGAGGTATTTCCATCTGATCCCTGAAAAATTATTTCCCTAAACCCATGGGAAAAAAAGAAAATGGAATTCGCACCTGTCATCACATTGCACCCCATCACAGGAATGGGATCAGATTGGCCTGGCGCTCAATACTCTCTTACGCTTAATCAGAGCTCGGTCTGGCACCAGCTCCAGACAAAACCATTTATAATCTCCTGTCTGGCACATCTGTTCTACTCTGCTCTCTCTCAACCGGAGTGCACCATGTACCTGTGGTTCACCTTTGGTGGATCTTTTTCACTGTTTGTGAATTGCACACAAAGCCCTTACTGGTAGATCCTATTCCCAATTCTTCACTATTCTCATGGGAGGCCACTCTTTGGGCAGCTTACATCACGACATGTGCGTGTCATGATGTCAGTGCCGTCTTTTTCAGAGTCGGCGCCGTCTTTTCTTTCTCTTTTGCTCCTTCCCTGTCCTGTGTTTCTGGTGTTGCGCCGCAAACAAGTGAAGATGGTAAAGAACACCAGATGTTCAAAATTTGCTTCTCATTAATATATCGTGGTTTTGGGAACTAAAACCCCAGATATATTGAAAGAAGATGCATGAAAAGGGAAGGATGATATTGGAAACTGGCAAAAAAGGGATGACAGACTTCTTAAGCTATGCTGCCATTGAGATTTTCAGCTGTTCACGCAATTCTCACACGTGACTTTGATGCAGCTATGCACATATCACACAAGCATGCTGACTGTACAGTTAGTATAACTGCAACCTTCATGTACCCAGCCTTCATGTACCCTCTATGACATTTCAGAACATCTGAGTCAGTGTTAGCATCAAGTTATGTTCTTCATGCTGGGGACCAGTATGATGAGTTACCAGTATGATGAGTTACCATTTCTACAGAATGAAGCCCTGTCTACCTGGAACAAGCTGCAAGATATATAACTAAACGGCCCTTTTCAGGGCCAGTCAATCTCTGTCCGGCTTGGATGCACCAACTGATTCCCTTTATCATCAACCCTCAATAAAACTAGCAAATGTTTGTACATGTGCAAGCAGTGTCATTCAATATCTTAGAAAATGATTGTGAAGCAATTTCAAGGAGAATCGTTTTTCTGATCTCATAGTGAGGCATTAGGAACACCTTAGCCACACCAAATGCCATTATTCAATGAGAGGAACAAGAGAAATGTTTCACTGAGAACTATGAAGTAAACAAAAAAACAAATGTTTTCAGATACTGCGAGATCATTTCATAAAAAAGCTCAGAAGTTGCTATGTGTGGCCACATTTAATCTGTACAAGCATCGTGTGGTTACAAAATTCTGTACCAAACATAGGTTCAGCTTTCTGGAATAGACCGCGCTGCACCAGCTAGCTCAGTGCATGCACTTCTGTACCCTGCCAGAGAATATTTTTACCACCAGTATGTTGTAACGTGAAGTGGAATGGTGATTGCATACTAGGGCACGTCCTGCAGGGCTCCAATAAAGTTGTTTCACTTGATCGGTTGGTGTGCTGTAAGCAGAACATTTCCAAGAAAAATCGTATAGTTTGGAGGAGGACTTAAGCAAGAAAAGGTGTAGATAAAACACTGCATTCACTGGCATTATCCTCACCAAGAATAACATTGTTTTTCTGGTGAAGCTTTGTGTCTGAACAGCGAGCAGGATAAGCTGGTAAAAACATGCAAAATGGGAAGTCTAGCACAGCAATCTGTGCAGTACTGCTCATTTCATGGAGCGTTAATTTCACAGGCTTTGCTCATTGTTAGCGTTAAGCCTATATTATGTCCACTGCAGGGAGGAAGCCCAATCAATGTTCCCTGTCCTGTATGAGCCAATTTCATATTATGGCTGATAATTTCTCGATCTCATTTGAACTAATCACCTGCCACCCTCTGCTACATTTCATGTGTCCTAATATAAATTAATTGACATTACTGACCTGTCATCCATCTTTTTTTCTCATTCCCAACTAATGCATTCATTTTTTGATAAACTCTGCTTTCTTCCCATGTCTTAATATTATGCTAGCCTTTTTTCATTTTTCTGAAACATTATCTTTGCTCAGAAGCTAGAAGTTATCAGAAAAAACATAACGACATTCTACCTCCTGAGCATATGACATCATCAATACAAAAATGTAATAAAAGTGAGAAAACATCCTATCTATATAAGAGGCCCTAAAATACTGCAGGAGGCAACAAATAAACTGGTATTTGTATAAAGGCAGTGACAAAAACTTTGACTACTGTCACTTATTCTGATTCTTGGGACATCTTTTTTAGTACATCATAACACATAATTACACATTTACTCAATTTACACAGAGGAATTGCCACCACGTGCATTGAGGCCACCCTTCAGAAGTCATGTGAGCACAAGGATGAGGTAAGCCTTAAAAACCAGATTAAAAGACTAAAGGATGCTGGATATCCCAACAGCACCACCACACCCGTGTGCTAAACCCTCCTGCAGAAAGTCAAGTTAAACAAAACAGGACCAAAATAAAAACAGAATGACCAAAGATCTTTGCATGCTATACCGTACGTACATAAAGTGTTTCACAATATAAAGAAAATAGCGAGCCGATATGATTTTATCTTGTTATTTGCCATCCCTTGCAAGTTTTCAAAAGTGTGTGTACTAAAAAGCAACAGGAATAGCCATTATTTCACCATTCGTCACGAGAATAGGTATACTGAATGCCAATATAATGTTGTGTATGAGATACTATTGATATGTGGAAACGTAAACATAAGACAAACTGGGCAGTGCCCCAATGTTTGAGCAAGACAGCATGCTTAAAATGTTAAGAATGGCTATGCTAGTCGCATGGCCATACACTGTAAAGAATGTAAGTGCAGTTCTATGTTTCATAAAACACTGTTTTTGAAAAAAGCAAGAACAAGAAATGAAAGACAGACTGTGAAAGCTTTTTCTTGTCAGGAAGGCCATGAATCAGTGCATCAGTATACCTTCACTCATCCATTCGGAGAGAGAGTATTCTTTTCTCAGTTAAGATTATATTATCATGGTCTCACATGTGTCGTTGTGCATGAGCACTGTTCTTGTACTCTGCATAAAAGTGGGCGTAGTACCTTCAATAAAATTTAGTTGGCAGTCAGCGCTCTTTCCTGTCCTTTTTGTCTCTTCCTGAACTTCTCTCACTGTTACTAGAACACAACCACGATGAACCAACTTGCCCAGATTATGCTATTGTTGACGAAAAGTCAGAGCACGAAAATACTTCAGGGGCTCAGAACCTCCTCACAGGTGGCAGGTTGTTGAAATAATATGCTGTGTGGGAGGTCAAGATTTTGATTGAGAACGCTGAGTATGAGCCAGTGACATTAGGCGTTCAAGATTTTTTGCGATATTCACTCTAGCATAGGACCTTGGTTGGTGTTTGACGTGTGCATTTGATCACATTGTAGTCTTCCATCATAATTTTTTTGCCACTTGGCGTCGGCACTCTTGAGTTGTACCAAAGTAATTAAGCATCCAGGTACAAGTATCTTCTGTCAGTGTTTCAATGAAGAGCTGAATATGAGTAATAGCTTCTATCGATACTTCTAGCATTGGTGTATGCACATTTCTTTTGAAGTTCTCTTGCAAAAAAGGCATTAAAGGTATGTTTTTGTGACTTTTTAGTGTTGGCCAGAACTGCTGGTGTGTCCGAACGGCTCTTCGATTGGTTGTGGTGTTGTCTTGTTCAGGGCCACAGAGCTTTAAGTCTTTTTTTTATATTTGCCTTCACAGGTATGCTCTTTGCATGCTTCTTCAGTACTTTGTATTATTCCTAAAGCATTGACTTCCAGATGTTGATTGTGGTGCTTTAATCTAGTGTTCAACTTCACGCTAGCTTCATTTGCACGCAAAGCAAGAACTCAGGAGTATGGTAACTTTTGCTATGGGCTTTCTCTTCTTCAGTCTACTGTATTTTTGCCTGTGTTGTCTAAGCGCTGAGAGCCTCGTGCGACAGCTTTTTTTTTTGTGCACTTATTGTGTGCCAATGACTTATTTGCCTCCTCAGCTAAAGACTTTTTGTATTATAAGAGAAAGCTCTGTCTGTATTGGTTTTGTCATTTGCTGATGGTGTATCTTCAGTATCTTTTCTCAGTGTACACTATACTTGAATGGAAGAGCAGCATGACTACCTTCAGCTGTTAGCAGGCTTTTAGCTGCTGTAATACTGATTGATGCTCCTTTCTCGGGCATTCTATTTTGGATGGTTGGCATGTCATTGCTTCTTTTAAACTTTAAAACTGCAGGTGCGCCTTTTTCTGGTTACACCTGGTATATTTTTCCAGTGGTGATGTGCTCCACACACATATATATATATATATATATATATATATATATATATATATATATATATATTGCTAACTTGAGAAACAAGGCCTCTTTACGTTAGGTGCACATCAGGTGGGAAGAGTACTTCTATTACTTGTCAAGATTGTGGCCCCTTATGGTGGGAATTATAATGCACTGTTGATGTGTCAAATTCACATAGCATAATTCCCAGGCACTCGATCAATATCCAAGGAAGAAAATTATGGTCTTTTGCGTGAGTTTCAGCAACTCATAGTAATTTGTATGTAAATGAATACTTCATCATTCTTGGCTGTCATGTTTCATGGAAGCACATGTGCTTCGTTAATAACAAAAAAACACGCACGCTCACGCCACTGCAGTGGCGTGAGCGTGCATGTTTTTTTTCTTTTTGTTATTAACGATTTCCCCTATGCATTCACGTTTCTTCTTTTTTTGTGTGTCGTACTGCTCGTATCACGCAGCCTACCGTTCTGGGCACACGTAAAAAAAGTACATAAAAAATAAGCGTTCCACGCCGAAATTCACGTTCGCAACGAGCTGGCTACGACGCCCACACACTCCGCAACACCTTACCAACCATTCGCTGCGATGTTGTTGGAAATTCGTGTGGTCGTTGCATGAATATAGCGCGTGCGTGCGTGCACACGCGCGTCTGTGTGTTAGATCACGGCAACTGCATATGTTGTATGATTCAGTCACCATAACGCAACTGACGACCCCCGCTCTTCCCACACGTCAAGCAGCAGCAAGTGCCGTTAACACGCACTGTGCTGTGAACGCAAAACAGATTCGAATAGGTCGCGTAGATAGCTAGCCCGACACATGATACGATAAGATTTGCGTCAGATATTCGATGTCTACATGCACGCGTAAGACAGCGGTATCCGCAGCAGCTTCGTCATACGTACGGATAGCACCGCATTGTACGTCACGTCTGACAGAGAAACTTGATCGGTAATTTTTTCTCACTTAAAAAGTCTACCTTGCACAACTTCAACCAACGATTATGCATTTCAATCAACTGTGCATGGTTTATTGATTGATTGATTGATATGTGGGGTTTAACGTCCCAATACCACCATATGATTATGAGAGACGCCGTAGTGGAGGGCTCCGGAAATTTCGACCACCTGGGGTTCTTTAACGTGCACCCAAATCTGAGCACACGGGCCTACAACATTTCCGCCTCCATCGGAAATGCAGCCGCCGCAGCTGGGGTTCGAACCCGCGACCTGCGGGTCAGCAGCCGAGTACTTTAGCCACTAGACCGCCGTGGCGGGGCATGGTTTAATGACGAAAAGATAGTTCTAATATTGTGCCCGGCACATATATTACTCTCTCTCTAACTTGAAAAATCGGTGCGTGAATTGGGGCCAGAACAGCGCCAAAAAGCAGCAGCCGCAGAAATTGGCTCATATTCTAATATTATGACATCGTGATGTTGACTTTTCAGCTGACGCCGGCAATAACGGTCAAACGGCGGGCCAATAATGCCGGTCTTATTGGATGGCTCCGCCCATATTGGCTGCTACTTGTACAACCTGGCCCGATGTGTCCGTTCTAATCGGCCGGCACATCCTATATGGGCGGAAAGTTCTGAAAGCTGGCCCAATATAACCAATCTAATAGACTGGCACAGCCATCATTGGCGGAATGTTGTTAATGCTGGTCCAACATAGCCGTTCTATTCGGCTGGCAGAACCAATATTGGGGATAAGTTGTGAACGCTGGTCCAACGTCGCCGTTCTATTTGGCTGGCACAGCCAATCTTGGCGGTACGTTGTGAAAACTGGGCCGTTCATGGGCCAGGCAATGCCGATCTATCCCCAATATTGGGCCAACCTTCTGTGCTGCCTGGGAAGGCACTCAATATTACATCCCAAGAATGAAATTGATGTGTTCTTTTGTGTGAGCTTGAGCAAGCCATTACAATTTCTATGAAATTAAATCTTTCATCAATCTGCTGTAAGTTAAATGTAGTTTTGATATAAAAAAATGAAATCATAAGCCCCTGTAGTGTGTGCATTTAGTTTTTTATTGCAATAACTCCAGGAGGAGAAAAGCAACACTTGACGTTGGTTTTAGAACACAATTTGAACGACCCATCAAAGATAACAGTTCCTTCACTAGAGTGATCAGCTACAATTGTGCGCAGAAGACTGAGGTCAAGTCGGGACATACTGACTAGGGAGAAGGTTTAGTTCATCTAACGAACTATGTATTTTACTCTATTCTGGCCTCAAGTTGACAAAGCTAGCGTAAACAAATTGCATACACAAAAGTCGCCACTGATGCTAAATATTTATATTTGTTTCTTTTAAAAAAATGTTTCCACTTGAAAACATAAGGTCGCATAAACCTTGACAAAATGCTTGAACATGAACCGTGGACTTATAACCTGTGATATAGGCGGAACTTTTTGTGGTGGAGGGATAGGGGGATGACGTCTTTGGTCTTCAGTGCAGGCAAGTCGAGTATGTGTTATTTCGTTCTCGGTATTCCATTGCTGGAAATTTCAATGGTGGGTCATTTGCCCAGTGTCCCATTCCTCGGCTACATCACTGCATTAATAACGAAGCACACATCTTGCACTTTTGCGCTTTCAGTGACTCATCAATCAAACTGCCTCTCTGGTGGACGAGACCATTTAAGCCGTTGAAAATACAGATAAGCTAAATATCTTGATCTGCATGTCAAACCAAAAGTGAAAAGCGTCGTTTTAGATTGAAAAGCCCCGAGGAAACATGTTCATATACTACATTAATGTGAAAACCAATGAGAACTTCATGTGTGTAGAGCAGTATAAGTCACAAAGATATAAAATATGGGAAAAGTGATATGCACCAGCTACTTTAGCCAACTGAGCCGTTCCTTTCTTTTAGTTTTGTTTGACTCTTCCACTGATTATAGGACATCCTGAAGACACATACATCACAAAACTGCACAGAGTATGTGATAATTAGGACAAATGAACTAGTTATTCGCTGATCACAACAATCCTGTTTTCTCTTCTGCACTGAGTCTGGAGAAAGGAAACTATAAAAATATGACTGAGCTGGATTGAGAAACACAGTGAGAAAGAAATTGCAAGATCTCACATGCCAAATATGCAAAACAATGCACAGCTGCTGACAACACAGGCAACAGTCTTCAGTACTACAAACAGTCACTCACTCGTAGCTTAAGATTTATTCATAAATCGTGCCTTTCAGTTGTGAGGACCAGTCCTGACACCAGCTGTCAAGTGATCCTCCTCGTGTTCTGGAGACTACAGCAATTTTCGACCCATTTTCCGATTTGTACCGTGCAGGTCCATTGATTTCTCGAAAGACACCCAGATGGCCTTAGCCATCCCACCAAACGGAAAATTAATAAAGGACAGCGAGTGTGAAATAAAACTCTTTACTTTACAGGAACAAGCTTGCCAGATCTGTGCTGATCACTTCCTTCTTTCCACAGATAAAAAAAGCAGGAAGGAGGGGGCTGGAGCGGGGTCGGTGGTTCTGTATTTGATCAAAACAACACGATGCCGTAAGCGTGCAAGTTTCTTGTTTATTAACGATTTAGCTTACGTGTTATGTGTTCTATGCATCAGCACAAATCAACTCACGGAAACGTTTTTTTTCTTTGCGCGTCGTACTGCGCGTTCAATTAAGTATACGTACTGCGTGAGCTAGCTGATGTTTTGGCTACAGGTAAGGCTACAGGTGGAGAATACCTTAGTAACATGCGCTTCGCCGATGACATTGCATTGCTGAGTAACTCAGGGAACGAATTGCGACTCATGATTACGGAGTTAGACAAGGAGAGCGGAAAGATGGGTCTTAAAATTAATCCGCAGAAAACGAAAGTAATGTACAACAACCTCGGAAAGGAGCAGCGCTTCGAGATAGGTAATAGTACACTTGAAGTTGTAAAAAACTATGTCTACTTAGGGCAGGTAATAACTGCTGAGCCGAACCACGAGATTGAAGTAACTAGAAAAATAAGAATGGGGAGGAGCACATTTGGTTTTTTTTGGTTTCATCATCAGTGTTTATTCAATCAACGTAATACAAAAACATGGTTACAATAGTATTTGGACCATTAGCCTGTGTGGCTAGTCAGTGGTCCATTCTATTACATGATTATTTTATTACATGTCAGGAGCAGAGGTGCAGTTAATATGATTATGAATCTATACACAAATTCAATGACAGGGTAGCTTTTAAGGTATATTTTATCGAATTAAATACACATGACAATAATTGCTAAATTGCTGCAAATATTTTTAGTACACAAGTGATAAAGAACTAAAGGCATACATTGTAACAATACAGAAGATAGTGATACCACAAAATATTTAGCACAATTTGTGCACAAAATTAACTGAGTTGAAGAATCAATACGATCGAACTCACTTCAGAACTACAAACAAAAAGAAGGAAAGAAAAAGAACGATGCCAGATGAGTCGTAAAAAAGTGGGGACGTGAGCTTAACTTTGGTTAAGAACATGAAAAACTTACAAAATGCATTTTACAAGTGAATTTAAAGTTGCGGGCAAGTTTAATTTCAAGTAGAATTGTGTTCCAGATTTTAGCACCAGTGAATTGTATTAACCGTTCGCCATATACATTCCTACAAGTAAGGAGGTTGAAGTTGCCGTTGCCTGCATGCCTTGTGTTACGGGTCGGTGTAGAAAACGCACTCACAGGTAGTGGAAAATTGGTGTTAATGATAGAATTTATCAACACCGCGGTTTTATAATTTCGCTGAGACGTGAAAGGCAGTATCTGAGTAGATGAAAACAAATCTGAGCTTGGGCAACAAGAGGACGATGCCGTAATAATTCTTAAGGCGCGTTTTTGCAATCGTATGATCGGTGCTATATACGTTAGATAAGTAAAGCCCCATATTTCGCTACAATACCTGAGTTGAGAGTGAAATATAGAGAAGTATAATGATCGTAGCACGTTATATGGAAAGTAACATTTGGCTTTAATGAGCGTGAAGCATGCGAAAGCAAGCTTTTTGGATATGTAATTAACCTCATCTTTCCAATTCAGGTTTTCATCTATTAGAACCCCTAAGTATTTAAACGCGGAAACGCGCTCAATGGGCGCGTCGTTAATTTCTAAGTTCAGATGACTATAATCTAGGATTTTTCTTCTAGAATGAAATATGATATATTTAGTTTTGGCTACATTTAATGCGAGCTTGTTGCGGGCGAACCATGCGGAAATCTGTGCCAACTCTGCCGTGATTTCTTCTTTTAGCGTGCACAGAGAGTTACCTCGAAAAAGCAATGCAGTGTCATCAGCGTACATTATGGTTTTGCGTGAAAGAGCAGATGGTAGGTCATTTATGTATAGTGAAAACAACATAGGACCTAGCACGGTTCCCTGGGGTATTCCACATGTTATTTTTCTAAATCCTGAAGATATACGGTCAAACACGACGCATTGTTTTCTATCTGCCAGATAACTAGAAAATAACCGAAGTGTCTTCTCGGTGAAGCCATAATAAGATTCTAATTTCTTTATTAAAATGGAATGCGAAACAGTATCGAATGCTTTTTTTATATCCAAGAAAACGCTGACGGCAATTTCGTTATCATGAAGTACTGAGTTGACGAACTGTGCTAGTGTAAAAACAGCTGTGCTCGTTGACCTATTTGTGATGAAACCATGTTGTTCAGGGCAGATTATGTCGTTTGAGCTTAGAAATCGACAGAGACGGGACCTAATTACCTTTTCAAAAAGCGTGTTAACAATGCTGAGCACCGAGATGGGACGGTAACTGCTCGGATTTTCTCGATCCCCGGATTTGTAAATAGGTACGACTCTCGCTATCTTTAGGATATTTGGGTAAGTTCCATTTTGCAGGCAGTTATTCATGATGCGGGAAAGAGGCTCCGAAAGAAGGTCTACATTTACCTTCAGTAGTTTTGTAGTAATCCCATCATGACCAACGGCTTTATTGCATGGGAGTTTTAAGATTTCTGACCTAATTTCCTCAGTGGTTACGCTTGCAAGCTGAAAGTCTTCCTCAAATATTTTGTTTCGGCAAGAATGTAGAGGATCTGCTTGAGATTGAGCAGGAAAGTTGTTACCAACATTGGTAAAAAAATTATTGAAGTTATCAGCGGTATTTGTTGTAGGATTATCCGGAGCAATGCGCTTTTTCACGCCTATTCCCGTAACTTCATGTACTAGCTTCCATACCTGCTTGATGTCACCGCTCTGTTGGACTATTTTAGCACTGTAATACTGCTTCTTGGCTTTCCTTAACATCCCGACTGATTTGTTTCTGAAGTGTTTAAACTGCTTTTCATAGTATTCATTTGTTTTGTTTTGTTTCCATCTAGTGAAGTATGTATCTTTTTTCTTTATAACATTCAGTATGTCCCGCGTCACCCAAGGACATATTGCTTCCTTGTGTCTTCGGCCTGTGTATTCTTGGGTTGATTGGCTAATTGCCTCTATTATATGGCAAAAAAGTTTTCCCATTCAGTGTGAACATTACTGTGGTACAAGGCTTCAAAATCCGTACGCTCAAGTAATTTGCGCACTACAGCGTAGTTTGTCCGCTTAACTCGTTTTGAGTTATGGCATGGAGGTCCTAAATTAGCATTAGGCACAAACAGAAAAGTGGGGCAGTGATCAGCAATAGTAACGTCATACACTCCGGCGAAAACACTCATATCAGTTCCACAAATAATATGATCAATAAGTGAGGAACAGTTATCACTTATTCGTGTAGGGGCATTAATTACGTTCATTAGATTATATGACTGGAGCATCATTACATAGTCAGGGTATTCATCTTTAAGTAGATCGACGTTAAAATCACCACATATAACCAGTGGGCGGTTGTAGGCTATCAAAGGGTCTAAGACAGTTTCCATAGTAGAAATGAATGCTGCTACAGACGAGCTAGGTGGACGATAAACAGCTCCGAGTATAACGCCACATTTCAAATGCACAAACAAGGCTTCACATTCAGGTTGGCTAGTAGAGTGGTTAGGCATGCACTGGTAATCGATGCTTTTTTTAAGGAACAGAGCAACGCCCCCACCTCGCGAACTGCTCTTCCTAGGTAGCGATAATAATGTGTATCCTGGAACATGCGCAGATTCTCCATCTTTCAACCAGGTTTCAGTAAGAGCGATAACGTCGTATACAAATGAATGACGCGACAAATGAGCGCAGAATTGGTCTAAGTTTCTTCGCGCACTTCGAATATTGCAATGAACAACAGACACGTTTTCGTACTCATGCCAAGCTTGGTCGATACTTGAAAAATCAAACATCATTGCTCAGAAAATTTGCGATAGATCTTCTGCGCATGTTATGTGCAATACTCGCGAATTTTCTGTCTTTCTCATGAGAATTTTTCCGCCGGATACCCAAGTGAATTTCCAGTTATTTTCGCGCTTCGCCTTTAATGCCTTGTCCAGCAGTACCTTGTTAGCCGGACATAGGTGGTCATTATTATAGAGCGGGGTGGAACCTTCAAAGCCTATGATTGTAGTGGTCAATCTTTGCTTCTTCGTGGCATTCATGAACTTATCTCTGGGGATGCGGGAGATGAAGTTAGCAATGATGTTCGATTGTGACTTTTCCCTGGTTGGAACACGATGTACAACCTCGAGATCAGATTCATTTATATCCACTTTCAAATAGGTTTATATGCTCTTGATCACTGCTACAAGGTTCTCTTTTTCTTGCACGGGGACACCTTTAATTTCCACATTGTTACGTCGGCTGTACTGTTGTAGCTCTGTTAGCTCTTTTCTTGTTTCCTTTAGCTCAGTCGTGAGCCTGCTGAAGTCATTCTTGATTGCCCTGTTTTCCGTTCTGACGATTGCAATTTCATTTTTCAAGCCACCGATTTCCGATTTAAATTCCTCAAATTGCTTATTAATGAATTCCATTGCTTCTTTGAGGGGTTTGAGCTCTTTTTCAATTAGCTTAGGCAGCTCTTTCTTTAGTGCAGCATGCTTATGCTCAATTGACTGTCTTATCGGTTGTATCTCTACTTCAATTATTGCCTTTAAATCTTCCTTCAGTTGGTCATCTTTAGCATCAAGTCGAGCACTCAAGTCCACTAGTGCTACGTTAAGTTCCTTGACGGTTGTGGGAGTTTTGCTACTCATATCTCTGGCAGCACAAAAAAAAAAGATAGAGCCCGACGATAGTTATAGCGCTCTCAAATTTATGACAGGTAAATGGCCACTATCCCTCAAGAGGAAGGTATATAACAGCTGTATCTTGCCGCTACTTAGCAGAAACCTGGAGACTTACAGAGTTCAGCCTAAATTGAGGACGATGCAGCGAGCAATGCAAAGAAAAATGGTAGGTGTAACCTTAAGAGACAAGAAGAGAGCAGAGTGGATTAGGGGACAAACGGGGGTTAAGGATAATATAGTTGAAATAAAAAATATGAAATGGACATGGGCCGGGCATGTAGCGCGTAGACAGGATAACCGCTGGTCATTAAGGGTAACTAACTGGATTCCCAGAGAAGGGAAGCGGGTTAGGGGGAGACAGAAGGTTAGGTGGGCAGATGAGATTAAGAAGTTTGCGGGTATAAATTGGCAGCAGCAAGCACAGGACCGGGTTAACTGGCGGAACATGGGAGAGGCCTTTGTCCTGCAGTGGACGTAGTCAGGCTGATGATGATGATGATGATGATGATGATGATGATGATGAAGAAGGCTACAGGTAGGGAGACAAGATGCCCGACGCTTACGCACTCCACCACACTTTACCAACTGTTCACTGCGATGTTGTAAGTAATTCGTGTGGTCATTGTGATACAGGATGCGAGCGTCGGTGCGTGTGTCAGATTACGGCAAACGCGTGTGTTGTACGATTCATTCACCGTAACGCAACTGATAAATCCAGTTCCCACATGTCAAGTGCTTCTGTGCCGTTAACTGGTACATGTGAACGCGAAAAAAACAAATTGGTCGTGGCGATAACATAGCAGGTTACACGATACGATACGCTTTGCGTCGGATATCCACGAAATCGAAAGCACTTGGCGTGGAATCGCCGGCATGATGCGACAAAACGAACGCCGGCGCAGGCACGCCGGGCCGCGAGTTTACAAAGGCGAGCAGATAGAGCCCGACGATAGTTATAGCGCGAGAACAAAACGACGACACAGAGACAAGAAAGACACGAAATACAGGAGCGCTAACTTCCAACTGAGTTTATTGCGCAGAGCACAAAAATATATAAAGGAGCCAGTAACCATGTGATAAAAACCATATGGCACAAAGAGCACAACATGACTAACAGAAAAAGCAAAGACAAAAAGAAAAAAACAGCACAGAAAAAAACGGCAAAGAAATATGTATAACAAAACGAAACAGAAAGATAAAGATAATACAACTACTTGCGCGCGCCGAAACCTTCGAGGAACCTGAGTTCCTTCTCGGACAGACCCACGTAGGGCTTGCTAATACAAGGCACCTGTTCGCGCGCCATCTGCGTGGCCTCGACAATGATTCGGGTGCGCTCATCTCTGTGCTTGTACAGCGTCGCTGTGTCCTTGAAAAGGTGCACACAATTGCACTCACTGCAGTGCTGAGCAAGAAAACCATCTTTCCCGTTTCTAACATTGCTAGCGTGTTCTCTCAGCCGATCATTCAGACATCTCCCGGTCGTTCCGACATAACAAGCACCGGATGAAAGGGGGGTCCTATAGACAACTTCCCATGAGCAGGCCGCATACCTGTTTCTGAGCTAAACTCTGCATTCCGTTGATGACTGCGCTTTCAGGGCGTTTGTAGATTTGGTGAGGCTGATTAATTTGAACGGTGCCGAGAACAGGACACAAACTCTGACACGTTTTCCGATTTTCTTGAGCCTGTGTGATATCTGCTGTTTGTATGGAACCACGGCTATCCTTTCACGTTCCGTGTTCGTGTTGGTCGGATTCTGTCGCTGCATTTGCTCTGACTTATTAGTCCGCAGGATAGTCTCAGCAACGAAAGCGATAAACGCCTCGGGGAAACCCGAAAGCTTAAGCGGGGAAACTTGAGCTTTGAAGCTCGCAAGGATATTGTGGGCGCACGACCTATTTAAGGCATTCTCAAGACAGGTTCGTGCTATGCCTCACTTAACTTGCTGTGAGCGGAAGAAAAAGGAAGTAGAGGTTTTTGCGTACGTGGATCATAACACCAACAGATGTGCTGCGAGCTAAAAACCAGTCTTAAATCCAAAAATCTTAACTTGTCATTCTCGGGCCTGTCATGTATCAACACAAGAGGCTTTAAACAATCTTCGAACACACCTGTTGTTTGAGTCGCAAACGAGTGGAACATAGAAGAATTACAATTTAGAAGAACCAAGAAATCATCCAAGTATCTGAATACTTTAACGACATGAGAGCCTTCTAAATTTTCCTGCAGTTTTTTGCCCATTTTTGCCAATAGAAGATCACTGAGTAGAGGTGCTGTGCATGAGCCGATTGAAACACCCTTCTTTTTGCAGATAAATGCAATAATTCTATTGAACGAAAGTAGAGGTAAGGTACAGCAAAACCATGTCAAGACAATCTCGCGCACTGATGCCAGCTTTCAATTGGAAGTTAAATTCGCCGAATAAATTTCTATGTTATCCCTGATACATTCTAAGACCTCATCTTGAGGCAGAGAGTAGTATAGGTCCTTTATGTCAATTGAAAAACCGAAAAGATTAGATTCATTTGACTGTTTCAAAAAGTCTATCAGAGCCAGCAAGTTTTTGATCAAAAAAGAATCATCAATCTTTAGACACTTGAGATAGGTCTGAATAAACAAGCCGAGTTGCTTTTGCCACGTACCACTTTCTGTCACTATGACACGGAAGGGTATGTCAACCTTATGTGTTTTGGCAGAAAAAAACATGCTGACCCCATTTTTGTCACTTTTGCTAATGTGCTGCGTTAACTGTTTTAACTCTAGTTTACGACACATTTCCTTGGCCTGCGTTTTTGCTCTATCTAGACGAGTCTCAGTACAACATTTGAAAAGAGAGTCAAAAGCTGTGACCGCCTTTTCTAGGTACAAGGAATTAGGAAGAACGACGAAACCACCCTCCTTATCTGACAGCACGACGCACAGTTCATTGTCTCTAAAAAAACTTGGTCGTCTTCCGCACCGGAAGGCTGTTGCTGGTAGGCTTACCCCGTAGGAGCACGTGGATGCCTTCTGAGATTCACTTGTCCGAATCCTCTGGTGAGGCGCGGTCAGCAACAGAGCGCACCATTGAAAGAAGTGCGGGTGCGGACCTCTCTCGGTCGACGGCGACCGAGAGAGATCGAGAGAGAAAATTGTATTTCTTCTATGTTCCACTCGTTTGCGACTCAAACGATAGGTGTGTTCGAAGATTCTTTAAAGCCTCTTTTGTTGACACATAAAATGCCCGAGAATGACAAGTTAGGCTTTTTGGATTTAAGACTGGTATTTAGTTCACAGCACATCTGTTGGTGTTATGAACCACGTGCACAGAAATCTTTACTTCCTGTTTCTTCTGCTCATAGCAACTTAGTTAAGCGAGGCATAGCACGAACCTGTCTTGAGAATGCCTTAAATAGGTCGTGCGCCCACAATATCTCTGCGAGCTTCAAAGCTCGAGTTTCCCGGCTTAAGGCTTCGGGTTTCCCCGAGGTGTTTATTGCTTCCGTTGCTGAGACTATCCTGCGGACTAATAAGGCAGAACAGAGGGAGCGACAAAATCCGAGCAACACGAATACAGAACGTGAAAGGATAGCCGTGATTCCATACAAACACCAGATATCACACAGGCTCAAAAAAAAATCGAAAAACGTGTCGGAGTTTTTGTCCTGTTCTCGGCACCGTTCAAATTATTCAGCCTCCCCAAATCTACAAACGCCCTGAAAGCGAAGTCATCAACGGAATGCAGAGTTTAGCTCAGAAACAGGTATGCGGCCTGCTGCTGGGAAGTTGTCTATAGGACCCCCCTTTCATGCGGTGCTTGTTATGTCGGAACGACCGGAAGGTGTCCGAATGATCTGCTGAGAGAACACGCTAACAATGTTAGAAACGGGAAAGGTGATTTTCTTGCTCAGCACTGCAGTGAGAGCAATTGTGTGCACCTTTTAAAGGACACAGCGACGCTGTACAAGCACAGAGATGAGCGCACCCGAATCATTGTCGAGGCCACGCAGATGGCACGCGAATAGGTGCCTTGTATTAGCAAGTCCTCCATGGCTCTGTCCTGAGTTCCTCTGAGGTTTCAGTGCGCGCAGGTAGTTATATTATCTTTACCTTTCTATTTCGCTTTATTTTAGATTTTTCTTTGCAGTTTTTTCTGTGCTGTTGTTTTATTGCTTTGTTTTTTTTCTCTTACTCATGTTCTGCTCTTTGTGCCATATGGTTTTTATCACATGGTTACTGTCTCCTCCATATATTTTCGTCCTCTGCGCAATAAACTCAGTTGGAAGTTAGCGCTCTTGTCTTTCGTGTCGTTCTTGTCTCTGTGTCATCGTTTTGTTTTCGCGCTATTACTATCGACATGCCATACCAACTAGCCCAAGCTACCACACTTCTAAGGATAGAGCCCCCCACAATTCACCGCGGCCCAGCGCTCTTGAATGCTATGCATTTCCGCCGGCCTTACTTTGTCATCGCGCTGTCGCTGTCCGCACTTTCGCATAGCGTTGCCGGAGGCTGCTGCAGCCAGCGGAGGCCTTGCTTGCAAAGGAAAGCCCTGCCAAGGCTTTTGGACCTGCGCCAACTTGAGTTGGATACTCGTGAAGAAATCGTGTGCGCCCACCTGTCACCTCTCGCAACCGAAAAACGGCTCGTTCTTGACGCAAGTGTGCACTGGAACGATGTGATCAAGATAAAGAAAACCCTCTATGATTTACATCTCGCAATCGTTCATGTTTCAAGCAGTGCGAGCGCCTTGTATTGCCGCTGCGCTGCGCTCCTTGCTCTGCCCAAAGTTTTGCCGGCCTGTTATCAACGATGTAAGTTTGGATGTTTACTAAGTCGTATGCAATCAACACAAAACGACGCGATGACGTAATTGTGCAAGCCTTGCCTCGTCGCTGGTCAGAAAGGGGGTTTCGGAAAAATCCCACTCCGCTACGTCGCGGTCGTCACTTCAGTATTATTAGCTTTAGCTGATGCTCAGCACTGACTTCTAAGCTACGCATTATGAATACGAACAAGCCATGCAACACGAAGACCTTCCAAACGCCATTGTGCGGCTTAAAACAAGTGAAGCTTCCGGCCTCGTCCGTTCGTATATTCAACGCCTCCTTTGTATATTACACGGACAAGATAACACGCCATCATTAGGGCAAAAGAACGCCGCTGCTTAAATATTGCTTATCAGCGCAAGTAAGGCTCAAACAAAAACAAAACATTTCTGGTGTGATCTGAAGAAAAAAGCGCCCGTGTTTTCTTTTCTCTATTGGCGCTTCCGTGCAGCATACATGTGTAATGCGGTGAAGCTAGCTGTGAGGGCACACGAAACGTTATGATTTGCGACCGAGCACCTCGATATGATGTTTTTCTCTTTTTTTCCTGCAACCCGCCCTTGTCCAACAAGCAGTCATGCAAAATTGATGGCAATAAAAAAACATACCTGGCCACAAGTGCCACATAGTCGTCACATGAAATTGAAATAAAAGCAGGAGTGCAGACCATGCATAGAGATACACTGGAAGATGTTCTAAAGCATAGACCATGCTCTGAATGAAACATAGGAAACATTGATGCTAGTGTCTGTGGCAGCTGCAACGCGCAGCACTTCAGCTAGCATGGCAGGGATGGGTAGTACACGAATGGGTCTAATGTTTGTTCTTTTAGCTCCCTGTGGCCTGAATTCACTTTGCCACAAGACAAATCTTAGCAAAGGTTTAAAATCAATGCACATCTATAAACACAGCCACAAGTGAATGGTAAGCCTGCAAACACGAAAGCTAGGCCAATCTGTGAAGTACTCATCATTCCCATCGCAACTCAACGACTGCAGTGCCAGAGTTACTTTTAGAAAACTATGAGACCATAAAAGTCATCTAGGATCTTGCAATTACACCTTGTTTTATTTTTGCATCACTTAAAAACAATGCTTTGGTGGTGAAATGATATTCGAAGTATCACATGATCATTGCTTGCTTAGACCCCTCATCATCCAGCCTTGTATAGGTGAGAGCCAGTCCTTACGCATGTACCTGTTCAAATAAACATCCGTGCCTATGACTGCCTGATTTGTGCAATGATTATAAGATGCAATAAGACTTCACAATTCAATAGTATATACTTTAGAAGCAGATATAAATTCAATGCAGCAAATAGAAGTTCAACTGCCTCTTGCAACACAGCATATGCCAGGTAGAAAATGCTGCAAAGGCAAATATATTCTGGAAATTGTTTTGCAAAGCTTTCACAGGCATGGTGGCAAATATATCAGTTAATGCCAGCCATGTCTATTTTATGCGAAGCTCTGAAAGCTCTTGCACGAGTTATCTAAAATGCCTATGCACCTCTTCTGCCTATGAACTTGGTGTTTCACTGCAATGTAGTGTTAAAATCAGAGGAAATAGTAAACCGGCTCTAAGATATATAAGATGTTGTAAAAAGAAAAAGCAATATATTTCTTAATTTTGAAGAAGCATTCGGAACAAGAGTAGACGAACTGAGGCTGCCACAAGTTGCCTTGAAAATGTAAAAATAGTTGCCAACGGAAGCTGCTAGTCAAATGTGGAGGCCACGCATTTCAGTCAGCTGTACACAGTGATGCTAAGTCTTCGTATTGCTATGAAAATATTCATATTAGTACCTCTAGACACAGCATAATACACGCAGTTTATTATGAGTTTTGGCATTGAGGATAAAAGATAGCTTATTTACTTGCATACATTTCTAATATTTTTGCAGTTATGAAGATTAGAAGCTTGACAACTGCTGGCATACTAGTTTATGTTTCTCAAAGAGATGTGGACATATGTAAATCCAGAAGCGCAAAATATAAATTTTGACGAATGTGAGGATATCCAAATGCAGAGCTGTGAAATGTTATGATCACACCTCTTATTTATTCTCTATACGAAGTTTCGATTCAGCAAGGCATTATCCAAGTATCAATGTTCATATGCCTCATGACTGGCATTTGTCTTTGCACAAGTTTTTCACTGCCATTCAGGGTTGTTGCAAGTATTGTACTGAGCATGTGTTCCTCTCTCCCCCTAAAATACATCCCTGGTGACAGCACTGTTGCCAGCACCATAAATGAAGCAATGCAGGCAGTGACTACAGTGCCAAATGCATGAAACACCTCGACATTGAGGTGTCGTCATACAAACTAGCTAATCTCAAACTTTGCGAATGATTCGGCTACGGCCTAAGTGGTGCAAGGGTTTCTTCAGAGAAGAAAAAAAGTTAAAAAAGTTAACTGTTCTCTTAGCCCTTTCAGATACCACCTATGAAGAACTGAATGTACTTGCGTGGAAACTGACATTTCAAGGCAATTGATATTCTATTGCAACAAAAATAGCGGCACAACACGAGGTGTGTTCAAAAAGAAACCGAGCTTGTGCTTTGCTGCAGTCTTTGACTTTGTTTCTCTGCCACAAGTACGGCCAAACAAAAAATTTAATCTTGGAAATTCCGCCTGCTGCCTTAGTCCATATCACAACTATGCGACATCTGGTGGAGGTGGTTTCTTTCATGTTCTGGGCGCCCCCATCAAGCCATGAACCCAGCTCCTGTGCCAAAAATGATACCCGACGCCAACCTTGAGCCTGGCATCTTCAACTTCGTTAAACAGTTATCTTTTTATATTACTGCGTAATTTTCAATAAAATAACTAGTGGTAAAGGCAGTTCATTCCTTCGCTCTTACCTATTCTTTTTTAGATTACTGCTTAATTTTCAATAAAGTAACTAGTGGTAATAGCAGTTTACTTCTCCAATCTTACCTTAACACTGTAGCAGCTTGGTGCAGCACATGACAAATAGATTTAAACATGCATAAATGCAAGCAAATGTGTGTAAGAAGATATGCAGACGTCTTGCTAACATACTAGGTAAATGTCCTACATAATTTGGTCAGCTCTTATAATTAATTAGGTGTTCTTATCACTTTGAGCTTACCTCAGGCACCTCACACTGAATATGTTACTAATAATGCCGATAACAAGTTAGACTACATACATTGCAACTTCTGAAAACCACGATATACAATAAAACTACTCCTATATGAAACATTATTACGTCAAACTTGAGTATGCCTCTTCTTTGCGAGACCCTTGCCACGACAACATGATTCACTTGCTTGTACAGAATACCTCCATCCGCTTGATACCTTCTCGCTGTAATTGCATTGCTGGTATAACTTCGATGAAATCCAACTGAAGCCTTGCTTGTTTTGCACCCCCTTGAAAAATATCCTATTTGGCTTCATTTCACGAGTTATTCTGTCATATCACCCTGCATGACCAACTAATCCTCAATCCTCAGTATATATCCCATTGCAGTGACCTCTTCATGAGGTAGGCATCGCATTATGGAACTCCCAGTATTTTCATCTTGTACATTGAAACCAACTACCTCAAGACATGTCACTATTAGTGATTGTTTTCCAATAAACTTTACTCAGTATTCTGCAATTATCCAAAATAGACTTCAACTAATATTCTATATTTACAGGCTGAATTATGTATTGTGTTTGTTGTCCTTACACAGCTAACATTGCATAATGATGAGTTTATTTTTTGTTTAATAACTTTTCATGCTGCATTTTCCTTGTCTACTTTGTAACCAGTCCCTCCTATTAGTGACATAAGAATTTTGAGAGTAAAAAATTATAAATAAATATGCAACTGTATGCTGCAAAACGAAGGTAAATGAAGAGATTAGAAAGTCAATATATTTTGATGTTTCTTAGCCCCTACAAATACAAATGCAAGAATCAAGTGGTGTACACAATTTTGTACATAGCGTGTCAAACGGTTGATATTCACGCAGAATTCCTTGCAAGCAGTGAAAGCCGATGCTTCAGTTCTTTTTATGCCAACTTAGCCGGATTTCAGTGGTTGGCACTCCTTTAAGAAGTGGAGTTCGTTTGTTTGGGATCAAACAAAACCAACTTCATGCTTCAAAAACCAAAGTTTTTCAGGCAAAGTAACATGAAGTATCAAAATTTTCAGGCTTGCCCTTGTATTTGTTACAGTTCATTTATTATTTTAGTTAAGTAAAAGGTTAAATTATTTGACATCTTTGTGTTAGTAACAACAACAAAGCATTCAGGAATACTACACAAAGGAAGCTGCTGTCCCCATCACAGTACATGTCCACAAATAGGAGAACGTTAGTATACCTTGTGTAGCACACGTGAGAAAATGACTCGACAGGTTTTCACACAACCAATGTTTTCTTTATTTTCTGTCCCCCTCGCGCCAGTATTGCTGCTGCATCGCACGTAATCACGCGCATCCTCTTATTTCATCACGACGCAATCCCCTCGCTGTTGGTGGCACTACAACCCAGTTACATTCAAGCCCCTAGCACCGAGGTTCACACTGTTTTTGGTGGCCAGCCTGCAATAGGAATATACCAAAGTGTTTCTAAGTACCGAGTTCTGCGACCTGCTTTCAAGTCAGTTTTTATTCTAATTTCTCAGAACTTTGCAAGGAATATGAGGAAATAAATGGAAACAGTCAGCAATCCTAGATGTATCAGAACTATAGTACAAGTGAAAAAGAAGGCAGGAAATTGAACACACAGGGAAGCACACAAGCAGCACAATAAAGATGACTCAAGATATAATGGATACAAAACTAGGAGAAGTGCATTGTCGATGACAGATTTTCATCACTAAGCTTACCAGATATATTTTCGGCAAGCAGCATACCTATAGGGTACTCCACATGAAGATGCATGTCAACTGTGGGCACAGTATTGAGTTAAAATGGCTCACATTTTTCTATGCTTTATGGACATGTAGGACTGCCTTGTGGGGGTGCGTAGCAATAGATGGCGAAGCTTGTGTGCTGAGAAGCAGCAAAGGGGGCTTAATAAGGAATGAAAGCACCACTTGCAAGAAAAAAAAGAGATAGTTCAATTATTTTGTATCAACAAGGTGTTACTATTATGTCCTTATTGTACCAAACTCATTAAAGTGAACATTGGTGATTTCATTATTTACAATTAGGCAAATAAATACACAAGTGAAATTAAAACTGTCTGCATCATTTTTCACACACCCCATGGGCATCGAGAGGCTAAAGGAGACCATCTGAAGCTTCTGGTGGATAGGGTACAATGACGATAAATCTATTTAGCTTTACTTAGAGCTCATAAGTATGTAGGATGACTGCCAGTTGGGCGTGTTGGTAAAGGTCAATAATGAAACAAGCGCAAACAAGTGCAGTGTCCTCTCCGAGTCTGGGCTCATAAGTAATTCAGTCATTCAAATGTAAGCTCTGAAGGTCAGAATGCAAGGCAGCACCCCAAGTAAGTCTTTCACTTTCAAGTGACTATGATAGTCCTCCACTGCTTTGCTGTTTTGTATCACAATAAAAAAGCATACGTCTGAAGTGTCCAACATTCCAACGGCTTCTCTGGCAAGTGTGTAGAAATCCTCAGAAAAAAAATTTTATCTGCGTTCAGTCTTCTTCCATCGGAGTGATGAACGCCCAGAACGATGGCTGGTGGATGTGATCACAATGGTGTGAAAGTCTAAAACTGAAACCTTGTGCAGTTTTTGCAAGGCCTTCACCAATAATACTACATACACCATACTGGTCGTATAAAGCATGGAAATTGTCTGATAATGTATTACCAAAGTTTCTCCAGCTTTGTTTAGTTAGCCTCAAAAACCACCACACTTGAGGGGAAGAGTTTGTTCCAGCAACACTGGTATGCCAGCATTGTGAAACGAACTGTAGGGGTTTTACTCCGGCCAAGTGTGCATGCAACTAAAACAAACAGGGAATGTCCTTCAAAAACAGCAGAAGGTCCCCACTGTCTTGCAGTTGTGTTTAGGTGTTCTCCGTTGCATACGGGATGAGAGCCAGCCTGGGCAACATGATTAAGCGAAACGTGGTGGCAAAATGTTCTCCTATGTAGAACTTTGGTAAGTACTGTTGTCAACTTGAAGCACAAAGGTTCGCGCAACATTACTAGCTGACATTGGACCCACGGGCAAGGTATGAAAACTTACTGAAATCACTTGTGCTAATACTTGCCGAAAACATTTTTGTTGCGAGCGGCGCCAGATGCAGCGCTCGCTTTTCTCCGCCGTAGGCAAGCACGCGACCGTCTCGCCGGCAGTGCCACGGTGCCTCTTTGAACGCGTGATAAAACAAGCAAAAATACTCTCTTGTGCAGTCTAAAGTTGCCTCAAGTGAATGAAATGCAATTTCAAGTTAAACATGTTTGTTTTTGAGCAAGATCAGCCTACTTGCGAGCATTTCTGTGTGGATAAATAGAACCACATCACTGCTGGGTGATGCCAGCAGTTGCTTTGTAGATTTTCAGCATCAAAATTACTCCTTTTACATGGTACAAAAACATGCTCATTGGTGCTGATGAGATTAACAATCTTCTCATTTTCACCACAAAGAGCAAAAAGTTCTGTCCAGTAGACAGTCCCTTAAAAAAATTGTACCAGAACATTACAGCTTTATTGCACTAGAAATGCTGGAAATTGATTACTAATGTCGAGCTCTCCTCACAGTGAATTCCGAATATGCATGAAACCTGACAAGACAGCTTGTATATGCTTGGTAATCTTCAGTTCTATCATTCAACGTTTGATTGAAAAACATAGGCCTGCAACAGTTCGCCCTGTCAGAAAACATGTATGGGATTTTCGGCCAAACTTCTTCGACGCACCTGTCCAAAACACTCAGATGAAGCAAGAACTTCAAGGTTTAGTGATGGGCAAATTGTTATGTAAGGTTGAAAAAGTAGTAATTTGGTTGAATCATTTAAAATTAAGCATTTTTATTAGGATCCAATAACATTAAGAATTTTACGAATAAGAACTAGGCTTCTCTGAATATCACATGTGCTTGTGTAATTTTCTCGCCTCTTAACAGTGTCCTTTTCTTATCTTATACCAGGAATGTCTCTTTCTTGTAGATATCAGCATACTCACTTCAGAGTTTACTCACTCTAACTCAGATCGAGGCGCTAGTCTCAGAATAAGACAGTACAGTTTAACATTTCTGTGAGTGTTCGTTCAAATGAGTCCATCTCTGGAAAAGTTTGGTGATTCTGAGTCCGAACGAGTCCAAAGTGCAAGATACATTTCCTGAGGGAATCTGAGTTCGATTTTTGTTTGCCAAGCTATGGTCATGTCTCCTCGTCTTCTGCATTACTATCTGCTTTACCTAGATCAGCGTTCATACTCGCGTCAATGCTCACATATTTCAAAGCCGTGTCTTTTATATACCATTTGAATATTTATTATTCAGTGGCATGAATTAAATGGAGGAAGGCCGTGACTTTTCCCTTACCATTGGCAACTAAAATAAGTTGGTGAGGAATATAGATTGCGCTGTCATCGCTTTCGAGAAAAATGACCTTACTGGTTTACGAGCACTCATAATTCGTATTCGAAGACACCATATGAAAAGGTGCCAAGAAGAGCATCGATTAGGTTAAATTTTGATGTTAAAAAGCAATGGCATTGTGGTCGAAAAAGACAGTGAGTCCGAGCGAGTCCGGTTGAACGAATTTTCGTGATAATGAGTACGGCTCCCAAAAATGTTTATTGAGTCCGAGTCTGAGCAAGCTTCACACGTTTTGCGGAGTTACGCTTCCTTCGGTTGAAGCAAAGTGGAAGCAAGTTTCTAATAAATGTAAGATTTAATAATGGCTACATTGTATGTTGTACACCACAAAATAGTTGTGTTTAGAGGTTTCCTACTTGGCCCATATAACAAGCTTTTAAACTTAATAGGGCCCTCCAACACTTCGAAAAGTGCACTGTTGTAGCCAAACACCGTCAGCAGCTAACACGAGAGATTATGGAGGCCAATGAAATGCAAATGCTGGGTGATCGATGTATCAGCATGCCTTCGCTTGCTGTGACTAAAAAAGAAAGCGAGTTTCTGGCTTTGACACAATTGATTGTGAACTGTGCTGAGCTGTGGCGTTGTAACCATATAATGAGATGATGATTGTCTTGCTGTGATGCAATAGATTGCGCGGTGGTGTTCCGTCATGAGTATATATTTCCACCGTTTTCGTTAATAAAATTTCAGTTGCAGTCAGCGCTCTTTCTGTCCTTGTCTCTTCTTCTGTAGTTACGTCGTAACTACTCGTAGTCTTGCGCTGTACAAATATGTTGATTCCCAATCACCAACTAGCCCAAGCATCTGTCTTATTAAGTTATGAAGTAAAAACACTGTATACTCAAAATTTCCGAAACAAAAAAAATTCAGAATATACATTTTGAGAATAAATGACCCAAGAACAGTACAAAAATTTATTAATGGTGCATATGATGGTTTCATTCAAATAGACAAAGAAAATTGGAAGTGAGGCGCCACCTCATTGCTCGTTCCGTGCGGTAAAGCATTGCTTGATTTTTTTTGGTAACACCCATGAACTCAGTTTCCTCAATGAAATTTTAGTCGTTTTTGCAATAGGAGCCCACAAGTGTATTATATATATATAGATGTTGTGATATGATCTCACTATAAATATAAATTTCCAATGAACTCCGCTGTTTGAAATTACCAGGGTTGCAGGCACTATAACTTAACTCAGTCTTGAAAGGTCGCTTCACAGCATTGCGAATATTCCCAAAGTAGTTGGTTTCGCCGCACAACTATACTATGCAGCAGTGAAACCACCTTTCAAAGCGGTTATACACGATGAAGTATGTCTCACAGGCGCAGCCACTCAGTGATGTTCCGTGTAGGAAGTTTTTGCTTTATTGGGGAATTTTCGCCTGTCATTTGGAGCCAAAAGTAATCTTCGCGATATTGCAGAGTATTTCAGGAATGGTTAAATTCTCATATTACGACCGATAATTAGCGGTCACAGTGCGCCTTCATCTGCTGTAATCTGTTCTGGTGCATGCACCACGCTAGCAGAGCCCTTGAGATTTGATATACGCGGAGCGATATCTAGTTCATTATTGGTGTTAGACTTGAAGCCCGCAATGTGCAGTGTACTATCACTATATGAATGAATATGCCATGGCTTTGTTGTGCGGCAGCGGATGGGCTAGTCATGATTTCAAAAGTGGCCAGTACGTCATACACGTGTAATAAAGTGTTTGCGTAGATTAGTAAACAAATTAGTACTGTTATGCAGGGAAATATGCTGGAACTTTCATCAACGTTAACAGGATAAAATCCCTGAAATAGGAAATTTTCCTGTCAATGAATGGAAGTTCTTCGGCGTAGAACGAAACATCAGTGGCCACAATGTACATGCTGGATCAACGCCTCCTCTTCCTAGAGGAGGCGTTAGCTGGATCGGCGGTGACGTCATGCCAGTGACCCAGTCCACAAAGGCGATCGCTCCACGAAGTTAGTCCTAGCATTGTGGTTGTTGCTGTCAAGTTTCTACGAGTGCCGATCGCGTTGTTGCACAATATCGAGGCACAATGGAGGAGACGCGTCAGCCACTTGAGGTCGTAAGAGTTGACCAGCAGTCTACTGAACACGAGTCCGTGTTTCGAGCGAACTTGGCTGACGAAGACGCCGTCAATGAATGGATGGAAGCGTACAGCGTACGGGCCAACACTTCTTGGATTGTTTGGTGCGTCCAGAGAGTTGGGTAAAAGTGGGTTGTCTTGTCAATGCAATTTACTGCACTACAGCCGTTTGAGCGATCATTTACACAGGGCTTACAGCTGAAATCATAGTTTCCAAATTCCGCGCCGCGATACAGGGCGATTTTATTGATGTCATGGCGGCAGCTCCATTTGCGATGATGAGGTTGCTGTGGCTATTGCGCCGAAATATGAAAACTGCTTTATACTGAAACATTTAGACGGATGAGGCACAATTAACGCTGAGCGTGCGCCAAGACGTCCTTTTCGCGGTATTTGGGCGAAAAAAAAAGTAGTAGGCGATCGAAACACAACGAGTGCTCGACCATGTTTCACCATGGCGAAAAAACGCACTCTGTCCAGTGTCCTCTACGCGCCTACTTGCGCATCATATTCAACTGAGCTGCCAATCGGTAGTCTAGGCTACTCAGAGCATTTGAGCCAAACATAGCTCAGCACGTAAAACAGAATTTACAATTCTTAAACACCTTTAAATCGTTCGCTCTTCTCTCCCCCCAATGATGCCATCAACCTAACCGTGCCATAAACTCAAAGTGGACGGCCACTGGCTGATTTGATCACCGTGATGGGCAATGTTACCGCGGCCATCACAATATGCGGCGATGTTCGCTCGCTCGCGCTGCACGTAGCTTAGCATTCCTAGAAAAAAAGTGACGCGCGCTGGCGAACAAGTGTGCCTGATCTTGCCTTTTTTTATACATGCTTGTGTAGCTTTCAGCCCGCTCGCTAGTACAGAAAGCACTTAGAAACGCGACCAACCCTCTTAATCTGGCCATACTTGACAATGAAAATTGTTGCGGCAGTCGATTCGTCTGACAATGAACTCCTTTAAATAGCCATTAGATGACTACTTGAAAAATGTAGCAGGGTCTCTAAGTTACTGCTGTAAATTTTAGTGCTCATTGAACAACAAAGGTAAGAGCTGTATAGTCCTAAAATCTCTCCACGTCCATAACATCTAGGTGGGAATACCAACAGTGTAGTAGACACGTCACTTGGCAGCCTAGCATCCTTCCTGTCCTTGTCTTTTTTTGCCTTTGTTGCTTCTGCTTTCTGTTGATGCTGCTGGGGTTCCCACCAAGACTATATACCAACTTGCCCAACAAGCCATCTTAACTCAATAACTGAATACTCAACAGAGATTATTTGCTTGAGCTAATGATAATGAAGAGGCAATGGACAATAGCCACCTAGCTCTTGGTTGAGCTCACAATATTCATGTATAACCACCATCAGTTCTGAAACTGCCTGCTGCAACCGGTCTTGCACTACTGCAATGACATGCACACACTGCAGTATCTTGTGAATGGCAACTTCAGCACCAAAGCATGTGCCCTAGCATAAAACTTTGCTTGGTGCATATAGATTGCAACATGTGTCATTTTACCTAGCTGGCTCTGCAAAAGCTACAAGTATTGGCCTAACCAGCGATGCTGAAAAGGGTAGTAGATGAACTTGCCATGTGTTGTAGCAGGCTCTTGGTATAAATACCGCACTAGATGTTAATGTCACGTTCATATGCTGCCCTTCTCTATGCAATTCCGCCACTAATTCTAGATGCCTCTTTTTTTCTGGCTCGGGAGGGGAAGAGGAGATCGTCGCAAACAATACCAACTACAACTTATTTAACACATTGTCAAGTCAGGTAAAAAATTTTCTCTGAGTTGTGGTGTCAAAAATATGTCATAATTGGTGAAACAAAGGTTATTGTGAGTATTGAATAATTCTTTGTTGCCTTCAGTCACCTTGTGATAGTTTCAAACTGCATTAACTATGCTTATGTTTGCGTTTTTGTTTTTTGTTTTTGCCACCACCCTGCTTGTACCTGTATCAGGTCAGCTGTACTGAATAAAAAAATAAAGATATACATGCCAGACTTTCATACTAACATTGATTGCATTATTTCAGCAAGCAGTACATAAAAAGCACCACTAAATGCTAGAACATTTCCTTTTAATTACATATCTCTTGAAAATATTACAGCGCAGTTTGTCCTGACTACCGTAAGATTTCTTGCAGGGCATGTAGGTTTCCATACTGTATTATGGTGTGCAACTTGAACGCTAATATTGCTGCTGATGATGATTAGTGTAGTTTTGTAGAACAAAGGTCATCATCATGTGTGTAGCACAGGCTTCGTCACAACTGGTAATGAAGCCTGCATACAAGAATGACGTCGACAAGGGCCACACAGTGACGAATTCACTCGCAGAGCATGCTGAGAAGATGGGCCACGAGATAGACTAGGACAACACAAGCATCACAGCTACGGAGAAGAATTTCACGAATAACAGAAGAGGTCATCCACCACACTAAACCATGTGTACTCCCGCTCTTGGCATTATGCGCTCAGCACTACATAAAAACCTGTTGCTCAGCCATCATTACATTGCAAACGAGAAATTCGTATGAATCTCTACATGTTACTTTCATTCTGTTTTGACATTGGTCAGTGACACAATATTATGACAATGCCTTTACTTGACCAAGAAGTATTGCGTCAAACTCTTGACTACATCAAAACTGGTATTTTTGTTAGTAAATTGAGTATGTGGCAAAATTGATGCAGCTTTAAATATCGAGGAAAACCACACTGAATAACGAAATAGGCATGTATCAAAAGGAAATATTGCACAAAAGATGTCTCGAATATATGTGCATATTTTAAGGCTGTCCACAGGAATACAAATAATTGTGAGTATGTATAAATATATTTTGTTAAATGTGATTACACTACTGCCACTTGGCAACTATAAAAGTTGTGTACATGAATCTTTAACAAGCAGGTTCTCCACAAAATTCATTTGCTGCTCTGACGCAAGAGGTTTGCTGCTCTAGAAGCTGTGTCAAAACGATTTCGCTCAAGCACATCGCTGTAGCACTAGAGCGAATAACAGTCACTATTTTCGTGATCTGAAGTGACGCTTCACTGCGTGGTGGTGACGACATAGGCCTTGCATTTTCATTGGTTCGACCTGAAAAGTTGAGCGTAATACTCATATGGTCCCAGATAGGCCACACGATTGTTCACTAAAATTTTTAGAAGCACTCTTTACACTTGTTTAGAGGCAAAAAGGATATCGGTTTTCTAATGTGAAAATCTGAAAATAAAAGTTTAAAAAAAGATTGCCCGCAGCTTCCCTCGGGGGAACACTGAGGAGGATGCGGAGCATATAATTGGTTAACGGGGTGTTAAATTGCGACTTACTTGGGTCGATGGCTAAATTGGTTAACGTGGCTGTAGGAGGGGGTGTTAAACGTCGATCATTGTGTTTGTGGATTCGTTGGAATTCATTTCACCGTGACCTTGGACGTCGACGGGCCGTACAAACCAACCGACGAGCGGCAACTGAGCGAGCGAGCGCCGACCTTGAGTATATATACAGCGCGACGGCGCATGCACTGTCAGCTGTTGAATGTTCTCGAAGCGCGACGGCGCATGCGCGTCCACTGGAGAATCAGGAGAATTGTAGAATGTTCTCGAAGGGGAGAAGCGCGCGCGGCACAGATGGTGGGTGACGGTGCATGCGCGCGTCAGCTGTCGAATGTTCGAGAAGGGGGAGAAGCGCAACGGCGCATGCGCGCGAGTCAGCTGCCGATGTTCTTGAAGCGCGACGGCGCATGCGCGCGCGTCAGCTGCCGATGTTCTCGAAGCGTGACGGCGCATGCGCGCTACATTATGCAGCTAGCGAATGTTCGTGAAGAGGAGAAGCGCACGCGGTGTGTAGAGGAGGAAGGGTGCACAGATAGTGGAGGAGTGAAGCGCGCGTGGTGTGTAGAGGAGGAAGGGATGCACAGATGGTGGAAGAAGGAGGAGGAAGCTTGCGGACGGCGCCGCACTACAAGCCTCGAGTATTAGATGCTCCGCATCTAAAAATCGCACAACGAAGTTAGTAACACTGAACAACAGCCACCATAAGGCGAGTCATCTGGTACGTCTGTAGGAGGTGCGCAGTGATTGGAAATGGTCTTTGAGATCAGTGGAAGAGTGATATGCAAAAGGGAATGTTTCTTATCTGCTTGTGTTTTCACGTTTGAAGGCTAATATCTTCCAATTAGCATGTACCGGTTTCCATAATGATTTTCGCATTCATCTCAACATTCGGCACTACATGAATTCCAGCACACCAGAACACAGGCAAAAAGCGTCGGAGGGCCCCCTGAAGACTCTGAACCATTGAAAAAAGACAGCAAGCACTGTTTCGCAATTCCGATTACCTCAACACTTTCACCGCATAGCTTTCTAATTAGGCGTGCCATTTCATAATACAATATGACACAGTTCCCAAGATATAAAGCTGAAAGCAGAATAACCTGTTTACCCTACCATACCTCCCTGAAAATAAACATAGGGATGTCCGTAAAAAAGAGACCAGAAGTAACTTATTTTAATCTATTCGACATCAGATTTTGTAAGGTCCACTGTGCAACTAAACTAGCCAAGTCTATAGAGAAATATTTGTGTTTGAAAATGTTTACTTAAAGGTCACAGCATATCCAGATAGTGAATAATGATGAGTGGGGCGAAGCACCCGTTAGCCTGTTCATGCTTCCGTCTGTCTTCTAGTCTGTCTGTATGTCCGTGCCTGCGTCCATCTAGTGAACACTCAAAGTACCTTAATCTCCCATCCCATGTGGCACATACCCACTCTGCGCGTCCGTCCATCGCACAATGGTACTCCGTCCATCCGTCTGCTAGTCTGTCTGTCCGTCTGTGCGTCCATCTAGTGAACACTCCAAGTACCGCTACCTCCCACTTCGCATCCCGGTGGCTACGTACGACAATGATGGAGGATGGACAGACCCACGCTTTAAGGAGCTTCGCCCCTAACATCAAAAGGTTGTTATGTTGCTCAAAAGTGAGATTTTAGCTGCTCCAGAAGATACACTGAAACTGCTTCGTTGATCACATCACTGAAAGTGACCATACCATACTGTACTGAGCTGATCATAGAAGCCGTCGCATCATGTTCGGGCAGTAATCTGAAAGCCACCTTGTTTGTTGGGATATTCATAAATAGACACAGAGGATGCACCAAAATGAAAATAAAGGATGTTTTAACAGCTCAGCTATTGAACGACCAACTCCAGGGATTTTTCGACATCAATGGATCTCAATAGAATTCGGTGGGTACGTTACTTCGCAGATTTTTGTCATTTAGGCCAAATGACTGGCTTGAGAGATGCACTGATTGTTAGCAAATAAAATTTTAAGCTTGCCTCGAAATGATCAACTTACTTGCCATAATTATTGGCAACACTGTGCGTGTAACATCACGTTTGGCATGTCAATTTAAGTCAGAGTTTCCTAAAATGAACTAGAGGAGACTCTAGCAGTACGATCGTTTGGCGACCATGAGAATCATGAGTAGAAGACGTATTTGCCTACTCTTCCTGCTTGCAGAACACGTATTTACTTGCAGGTGGTGGACAAACTTGTGTCTTTGTTTATTCCTGTGTTACAGTATTGTTTCGAAGGAAAGAACAAACAGTTTTTCATTTCGCGACCCGATGTTAAACGGTAAGCCTTAATGATTAAGGTGATGAAGCGTAACAGCCAAACATTTGCCAATTGTTGTTTCATGACAAAGCAGCTTCAAGCCACCCAAAGTGAGAACGAACGTGAAGTACGACGGCTGGGCAAATCCAGCGACAGTGTTTGGTAGGAAAAAGCTTCTTTCCTTTTTTCCTCTGTGGTGTTTGGCCGCACTTTGCTGGCCTGGCTTTCACCGTTTTCATACTCTGCGCCAGCGGGATAAATATACGACTTCCGGTTCTTACCAAGTAGTGTGTCATGCGTAGACAATGCGCGTGGTTGGGTTTCGGTATTGCGCCTTTTTGCTTATTCAAAACTTTTTCCGATTTTCTGAGAATTTCTGCTATTTTCTCAGAAACGTACAAACACCATTACCTTGATATGGTTGAAAATTCTCCAGAATTGGCTTTTAGGACAGCTGTAAAAACTTTGTGTTTGCAGAAAACTACAGGTGGGTATGCGCTACAGGATTCGGGCAAGCCCCACTACCAAATACAGCAGGTGTGAGCATTAAAATGAAAACTCTGCTTGGTGAACTGGAGCTTGTGACACACAAGACAGGGGAAGAGAAAGGCAGCCAGCCCTAAAATGAAACTGGAAAATAGAAAGAACTAAAGGAAATAAAGACGTAAAAAGATAGAACTAGAGTAACAGACCAAAAGAGACAGAAAGAACTGACAGAAAGACAGGAGAAAGAGAGAAATAAAAAGAAACTAAGAGAAAGAAGCACAGAGAAAGGGAAAAGAAAGTAATAGAAAGAAAAATAAGGTAGAAAGAAATAATGAAAAACAAAAAAGACCACTCAGTTCTGCTCCTCATTCAGACTACGCAACGCTACTGTAAAGCAACCACAAATATTTATTTTGTCATGTGCAGCAAGGTCTTCTTATTGAACGTGTTCCAGTTAACCACTGGACTTCTGAAGGATGCTTGATAATTGTCCCTAAAATTTTTTTCTAAGACATAAGCAATAACAGTGGCACTCGTAATTATACAGCACATGTACTCATGCATAATTAAAGGGCAAACTGTGCTGTGCCCCTCTAAAGATACTAGTAGCCTCTTGCAAGACTAGACGTGTATTCACAAACCTTTCGTAACACTACAAGGCCATCTTTGATTAAGAAAAAAATGTTTCAGGATGAGAAACGACAAAAGTATGTTTCATAAACTCGCCTCATTAGGTTTAAAGGCAGCCTTGCGTAAATTCACCTCATCATAATAAGGAATGAGCATAACACCAAGGCTATGAACTTTTCCTAGCTCATTGCTGGTTTATTAGCAAGAAAATATAGCTGCGTGCTCCTTAAACCAATAAAATAAAGCCGGAACGCATGCCATGCAAGTTGTGGGCAGAATGCCTCGTGTAACCGCACACTAAGCTTCTTTTTGTTTATGAATGTCTCACCCTCATAGCACCGGCCACTTGAAGGAGCGCGCTGCCAAGGTGGTGCACGGAGGCAAACGAGGCGGTCTATGAGAGACTTGAACAGTTGTGATGCTGCAATCGGGTTTTCTCTCTGGCTGCCTATGTTTGTTTGCACGGGAAAGCGTAATAGAACCATTTTTGTCAAGCCCGACCGCCACTGCAGATCAAATTAAAAAAGTTGCTGCACGAGAAGTTCAACAAAAGAAAAAAATGTGCATGCCGGTGACCTGATGCCCGAACAGTATATACCGCTTAAACTGCAGCAAAGTTACTAATGCGACTTTCCACTGAGTGCTGCAAAACCCTATACTTGAAGTGGCTGAGTGGCATGCCTCTGCATCAGTGTCGCAAGCCAATGTCTCATTGCAAGTTTCACAAACAACCTTTATTGCAGTAAGCTTCAAAGGCCATTGCTGCTTCTGTGGTTCCAGCTACTCTTGCTTTGCTGGTACTAGCATCGACCAGTGCAGTAAGGTCAGGCAATGTTGGTCAAGACAGTTTATTCTGTTTTTATGAATATGAAAAATTCTCAAAGCCGGGATGCAGGTGACGTCCAAATAAAGCCGGTGAAATACGTCCTTTATATATTAACCCCAATACTTACAGACATCTTTAACCTCTGCCTTAATTCAGGCGTTTTTCCCAACGAAACGCAAAAAGGAAAAGTGTCCGCCCTCTTTAAAAAGGGAGACGCAGGAGATGCGCGTCAAACTGTCGACCCGTGTCAATATTGCCGGTATTTTCTAAAGGGCTTAAAAAATAATTCAGACTCGGATGTCATCATTTTGTAAAACTCATAAATTAGTTTCTGACGATCAATACGGCTTTGTAACACACAAATCTACGGAATTAGCACTACTTCAACAAAAAGAATACATATTACGCTCCTTTAAAAAAAAGAAAGTTGTTCTAGGCGTGTTCATAGATTTTTCTCAGGCATTCGATTGCATTAATCACAACATACTTTTATCGAAACTTGATAGGTATGGCTTCCGCGGTTGTGTTCACTCTTTACTCGCCTCTTACTTAGCCAGTCGCACACATTATGTTTGTATTGATACCCACAAATCATCTGTTAAGCGTATAATAGCTGGAGTTCCACAGGGGAGTATATTAGGACCTTTGTTTATTTATATATTAATGATATTTTAAGCTTATGTCAACAAGCTAAATGCATTTTGTATGCCGATGATATGACCATACTTTTTTCGTTGGACTCGTCTGACCAGATCGGAAGGGAAACTAACGCTGTCTTGCAGTCTATTTAATGCTGGTCAATTACTAATCAATTGAAAATAAACGCAAACAAGTCTAAAGCTATACTGTTTCGACCCCGAAATAAACAAATCATTGTTCCGCAGTATGTAAAATTTGGTTCTGACTCAATATAAATCGTGGAATGCCTGAGGGTATTGGGAGTGCACTTTAGTAGTCACCTTACTTCGGATGACCACGTTAATTCTGTAATGATAAAATTGTCTCGTATTGCAGGAATTCTTAGCAAACACCGCCACTTAATTCCGCTTAAAGTTAAGTTACTGCTTTATAAATCTTTGTTTTAATCTTATCTAAATTACGCTCACCTAGTTTGGGGAACTACTACGCTTGCTAATAAAAATAGACTCAATTTACTGCAAAAAAATCCTTGTGTTTCATTTGGACTTTGAGCTTCTCGGCCCACACTGGTCATTTATTTCAGAAATACTGCATTACCAAATATTTCGATCTTTATAATGTGAGATTAGCTCTTAGCTTCAAGAAAGAACTAGCAAAAAATTGCAAAAATTTATCTGAGCTGGCCTGCCTTTGCCCGAATGCGCCTGTATACACTTGCAGAAACACTGAACGATGGCACGTGCCCACCTTTCGTACATCATACGGTCTGCGAACATCATCTAATACTTTGCCGCGCTTACTGAACAAACTGGAAGCAAGAAACATAGATATGACGCGTACTTCCAAAAAGGAAGTGCGTAGATTGATAGCGTCATCACGGTAAGGTTTCTCTTTTTTTCTCTTTTTTTGTTTTATGTCGCCCATTTTGTTATCGCCAAGTGTCTATCGATTCTGCCTTGCCGACCTTCGTTACAGACTTTCTTTTTACTCCTTCTCCTTGCTACTCAAATTTTTCACGCCTTCAACAACAAACATTACTTTTTTTTCCTGTGTGTACAGTTTTAATGCATTATGCATCCAATTTTTCGGGCCTTCAATTACTAGCCGTTGGTTTTTCTATGTGTAACATTTTAGTGCATATACATCTCAGTGTGGGCGATACCCTGATTGGTGTAACCAATTTTTTTGAAGCGCTTATTCCTGTTCTGTTGTGTGCAGTAGCTCATATGTATACTTTTTATTATCAGTCTTTCTTTTACCGGTGCATCTTTTTTTTGTAAATTGACACTATTTGCACTTTTGTATGTTTCAGTATATATTGCCTCGTCGTTTCTCTTTTTCTTGTTTGTAGCGTTCCCATGTTTTTCGAATACAGTATCGTTTCTTTGTTTAGTTGTTAGCGTGCATATATTTTTACTTGCATATTTTTGTTATCGCAATAGAATTGCGATACTTTGGTGTGTTGTGTCTATTACTGTAAATTGTTGAGGCTATTACTGTAAATTTCTACAGCATGCATATCTGCCGTCTGCTGCTGACGTTTGAATTGGGCTGACGGGCCTGTCAAGCTGCTTTTATGCAGCTTTTGTCGTCAGCCTTTCAATGTATTCACGATAAAAACAAATAAATAAAATACACTAGTTTTCAGTTCTCAAGGCAACTATGTCACGAACCTTATTTTTTTCAGGAGGGCAATTTGAAGCGCAATAACACCGTGCAGATCACTCAAACATAATCTTATTTCAAAGTCAGTATTTCCTTGGCATTGAAGTAGCACTACAACGTTTGTGGACCGCTACTTCAGCAATCTACGCCAACTTGATATTTATTTACCCTTAACGTCTCTCTAATGTCTGGTGAGATCACTGTTGTAGATGTAGCCTTGTGGGTGCACAGCCATGGTAAGCTTGTGCACATATTACCTCTAGTCTGGACATGATCTAAGGCTACCCCAGTTGCCAATTACGCCTGCACTGAAGGGGCTACTAACAGTGTCGTCTCCTGGCGTGCACCGAGCCAAACGATCGCTCAACACTACCATCATCTTCACGATGGCATGGCGGCTGAAGCTCCTCTGGGGTGCCCCAGTCAAATTTGTGACAACCACTCGTATGGTGCTCATACAATCGTATGGTGCCATGCCATTGCACAGAATACAACACACGAGCAGCCAGCTGCAAATGTGATAAAAGCATAGCTATAACAGCAGTGCAACTGCGAAAAGAGTTTTGTACTTCTAGTTATTCTTACTTAGATAATTATATTTTACAAAGCAGTGCAATTTGAAATAGGTTATCCCCATTTGCACCCATGTGTGTCATGCAGGATGGCTTTTTACAAAATTTGGCACTGCCAGCAACATCCAAGAACAAGAAGGGTGGCCCACACAATGCCAAGTGCATGGCCAAAGGTGACGCAAAAATAAAACTGGTCACGTTTAACACAAAACGCAGTGACAAGTATCTGCAGAGAGAGGTGCCTCTTTCTGCAGTGATACGAATCGACGACAAGCACAGCCACAGCACCAACTCAGCGGATGCTCTGCGGCTACTTCGCGGCACCAGGTCAACAATGCAAACATTGCTGCATTACTTCAGCGAAGGCATGACCCCTAGTGAAGCAAGAAGACTGCATGAGAGCAAGCTCTCTGTGAAAGATGATGGCCATGCAAAGCTGGCCAATGCGGCTTTTAATCCGCCTCAAAGAAGACTCTACCACTGGCACAGCGTTTGGAGGGAGGCCTTTTTTGGTGGTACTCACATCTTATGTTATGGCTGAGCTAGAGTATGTCGCTCTCTTTCTGACAAACACAGCTCTGGTTTGGTTCGAGAACCATGAAAAACCTGGATCACTTCGCTAGCCAAATCACAGAGTGCTTCGGAAATCCCACCGCTAAAAGAAAGTGGGCCGAGCAGATATAACATCAGGTGCTGAAGTGCCAGGTGAGGCTAGTACAGCCTACATAGAGGCAATTCTGAAGTTTTGTAAGACATCGAATTCTCGTATATCCGAAGAGGACAAAGTCGGGCGTCTCCTAAAACGTATTGCCGAGGACGTGTATAACTACTTGACTGGCAGAGAGAGTCTTTATTTGATAGTTTGCGTAATTAAGCATTGTAGTACACTTGAGACCTTGAAGCTACGCCGTATCAAGTTCGGCAGGTTACCGATTGTTGCGACAGTTTCAAGCATCGAGGACAGATACAGTGTCCGTTTGGTCCTGGCGGCCACCGTGAGGCAAACTGTCCATAAAGAGCTCGAGCGACACAGCGAAGCATTGAACGCAGAACAGTTCGGTTGCGTTTTTATTCACCCTCATGAACCTGCACTAGTGGTTTGTTCATTGTCAGCCTTTTCAGGCATTGCAGACAATCGAACCGATCCCCTGTAACAGCACCACCGTACCATTACGGACGACGTGACGTATGACCAACGCATTTATTGGGGTACGACAACGAATCGGCACTTAGAAGATAGTGGTTTATCCCGAAATCTGCAACGTCGGTCGCCCTTCGCCTGTCTGCTACAGCTGCAGTGCCAGAGGACACATCTCCCCTGTTGTCGCCGTCACCGCTAGACTAGATAAGGCCCACCACTTACTTGGCCTAACTTTGAAGGCTTCAGCGATGATCATTGGCCGGCAGAACATCGTCTAACAAACACTACAGGTTCGCCACTCAAGAATTTCATCACCCTTCAAACAGGAGGAGCACCTCGCGAGCATCAGACCGTTGCCCGGCGCCATCAACCACTCGGCTACACCGTTCACCACGGCGACCACCACCTCCGTCGGCCGCGTCATGTAAGGTCACCGGCCTTCCACCTGAACCGTGACTATATATATATATATATATATATATATATATATATATATATATATATATATATATAGAGAGAGAGAGAGAGAGAGAGAGAGAGAAAGAGAGAGAGAGAGAATGAAGCTGAAGGTAGCACACATTGAAAAAAAATGATATCGGTTGCAAAAGACTATCAACATGACCAACATAATAGGTACTTAAATATACAAATTTGAAATTTTCTTTGCGTATCAACACGTGGTGTGCTGTGTAAACGGCATGACATGTGCAAATAGCTCTGGAGTGTAAACAACAATAAATGAGACTGCAGCCGGCCACATCGGAGATGTCAAAGGAGAATCGGTCAAGATAGATGGATACTTTAAACTGGTCATCTATCGAACTAATTAGCATAATGATCAGCCTTTAGGAATCATAAGACAAATATCCCAGGAATCAGAAGAAGCAGTTATCTTCTAAACTTACGGCTAATGAATTGCAAATGCTTGATTTATACCGCTCACAGAAGTTAGTTGACCTAGATGCTAAAAAAATCCGCCAGATTCTACGTACTTGGGAATCGACGTTATGGGAAGCATGCGGAGGGAGGGTAATCGTGTTACAATCTTTTCACCGTGACAACACAACAAAAAAGGAATGCTTCAAGCGATGAAGCATTATCATTAGAGCTAAATTGTGAAGGCCTGAGTGGGAAACTAAATCTCCGGGGCGGGAGAATATTATCAATATGTGTAGTTACGACTTATCAAGTGAAAAGCGCATTGTTTTGTGCCGTTGATTAAATTTTTGCTCTGCTACTATTAGTGATAGAGAATTTCAGCTGGATAAAGATTTTAGCAATTTTGAGTGTATCATGCGCCTCCGTGCATATTTTCAAGGTCGTCTTTCAGCTCGCAATACTAATAGCTCATTGTTTTCATTCTATAAGCACTGGACAACTCCCTCGCAACAACACAAATGCATAGACTTTTATATCAGAGCTGTGCAACACAATATTTTGCATGCATGTAAAAAACGTACACCATTCCACTGACACCTTACTAGTCGAGAGCGAAAATCATTTGAATGTCTTGCTAATCAAAACTGCCTAATAATATTAATATTAAACTTGCAGATAAAGGAAGCGCCATTGTAGTCATGGATAAAAGCACCTATATCAGTGAAGTGCTTAGGCAGATCAGTGACGCATCATATTAGAAGCGACTAGATCATGACCCTACAAACGAGCCTACTTAGAACTGTCTCCCATTAAACTCTGACTTCCCTCTTTAATGACGAAGACATCAGCTGCGTCACACTGAAACCGTTGATAGCGTTGAGTCCAGGTCTTATCTCTTTCCTAAAATTCATAAAACAATAATTACGGAAGACCCATCATTCCTGTAATTACAACCGTGACTGAGATCATTTGCCGTTATGTCAAGAGCCTTATCTGCGACATTTCGTCCACATTTGCTTCTTACATAAAGGATACGAATCATTTTTTGTATATATTCTTGACATACAGGTTCCAAAAAATTTGTTTCTTGTCGCGCTAGATGTCACGTCACTATATACCCTGTAAACATAAATAAGCCCATATGAGCGTTTTAGGTAGGTTATGTGCCCTTTTTCTACCTATCCCGAAATATGAACTGCCCTGAAAGGGGTTAAAATGGGCTGAAACCAATTTTTGCTACGATCATCGAAAATCGGAAAGTATGAGAGTTGAACCAGTTTTACTTGGAAGTGACTGAAATAAGAATGAAAAAAAATAGTGTGGGTCAGAAGGTTGTATCTAAATACGGGCATTCGGACAAGAACAAACAAGCGAGAAGAATCGTTCTAAGCCTCAGCGTCAACGTCGCAAAAAGTTATTTCAGTAGGCAAGTTTGAAATAGCCCGCGCCGCGCCAACGCTCTTCGAAATGTTCATAAACTACGCAATCCGGCATATCAAGAACGACACACACGCATGGCGGAGAAAGTGGCCCGGTCTATGCCCTCCTTTGTACTTCGGAGCGCGGGAAAGTGCATTGCTTCTGCCCTACCTTCTGTTCGTCAAGGCAGCCAGCGGTGGCCGGAACTAAGTCATCGGTGTTGTCTGATTTTCAAGCGGAGCACACGTAGTAAGTGAATTCGAATGAACTTCGTGTGTTATTTGTTCGTATGTGTGAGTGTTACGGCAACCCAATCAGTGTTTAGAAGGCTCGCACTGGGTTCAAATTCGACATTTCATCTCTCCGGAGTGAAAGCGGAGAAAACTCACCGGGAATTCACTCGCTTCGCTGCCTAAGCCGCCACAATCCTACGCTGCGAAGTCGGAACGAAGAAAATGGTCCGGTTTCTCCGTCACGCGAAAGCGGATCCTCTTTCTGATTTAAGGTCGACTAGCCAAATACCACGCGATCTGAAACGCCGGCCGCAAATGCAACACGGCGGCGAAAGCGTCGGTGGTGGCTCGCAACTGTTATATTTGCAAACTACTCGTACAGCTCGACGAAGCTTGACAGGCTCAACGAACACGCGTTTATTGAGATCATGTTTTGCATTATGATCGCTGAGAACACTAGAATAGACGGTGCAGGAGCAGCGAGTCGGCATGCTCGAACGTGTCTCGTTTTTGTGCACAGCCGCCTCAATCTGGCGTCGCCGTTGCCGGTGCAGTCGCTCGTGCCGTTTCTGCTGGCGTATAGCTCCCCAAACAAAGTTTTAAAAAGTGTGAGTTGTGTCTTTACAGCACTTGGCGTGAAAACTGAAATTCGGTATGGTACATAACTCTTACAAAGCAGGCAAACTCGAAATAATTCGCGAAAGCAGCGGCGGCCGCACCATTCCCCGGGCCTATAACAAATGTGAACATTTCTGACGCGTGCGGACTTGGTTTTCCGGTTACTCTGGTGCTTTTGTTTCACTTCTCAACAGGGGCGTATCCAGGGGGTGGCGCACCGAGCCTGTGCCCCTCCCCCTCTCAAATTTTTTTCGATGGCACAGAAAGCAGAAATTGGTCATTTTAGAAAAGTGCCCCTCCCCGCGAAAAAAAATTCAATTCTGGCTAGGCACCTACTTCTCAAGTGTGAATGCGGCATGTGTGTTGCAAGCGCGTGCTCTTAACTGTTTCGGTCAAAGGCAAGGAAAATTAGGAATGACCATACATGCAAAACGTGTGCCACGCAAATGTGCAGTTTTGTGGCCAAGGCCACCGTGGGGTAGTCGTAAAGCTACTTGGGATCTTCAAAAATCTCGCATTGCTTTGTTGCTGTTTAAGCTCGGTGTTTCGAGTGACGGCGTGTAGCATTCAGCCAGAAAGTTTTTCCATGCAGAGCGAACTTACTTGAGATGCTGCAGTGTGCAATTGCTCACAATGTGTGCGTTTAATAATATTCATCTGATAGAAATAAACCATAAACAATGTTTTTCGCAAGTTCAAGTTTAGATTTTTTTTCTAAAAGCAATGTGTTAAGAGAGGCTGATTTTAGCTACGATTTAAAACATGCTTTGTAGGAGCATAGCGGCCGAAAGGTTGAGACGCCGCTTCATCTGTTTTTTTTTCTCAACACACGTCAACCATGTGATCAACCGTCAACTCATGTGAGACCTGAATAAGCCTATTTACTATCCAGCAAGTAAAGAGTAGTCAGCTTCTTCCTGGGCTTTTCTTCTCAGGCTCATGGGGAACTCGACTTGGATTATTCGACCGCGATTAATTTTGCCTTATCGAAACTAAATATGTTCGGCTGAGTGTAGTGATACCATTATCACTTTTGCCTAATTAGAAAATGATATACTTAACTTGATTCACCTCGGCTCATTCAAGCGTTACATGGATTAACACAAAAACAGCAAACGACTATGGCTGATTAAAATTAGCTTAACTTAATCGGCTTATTATGCTTGGATTTTGCAGGTTATATTATGCTACACTATGCTTGAGTAGCAAGGCAAGTTTAACTTGGCTTAATGTGACAAGGGCAAGCTTGGCTGAGAAAATTCAGTTCTTTATGCTTGGCTTCATTTCATTTCGTGCTAGCTATGCTTAGGTCAGGCTAACTGGTGAAAACAAAGCTACGAGCTCGGCACTTCACTAGGCTCTGCCTAAGCTTCTGCATGAAAGAACGGCATATATTTGGTGGAGCAAAAAAAGCAATACTCAGTTGTCGTTTTGGCTATGAGCGCCGTAACGTCGTCAAACAAAGCACTGTGAGAAACCACCTGATTACGACTGGACAGGCATGCACACTGCAGCAGGCAGTGTGCAGAGAGGGCACGTCGATGCGTTCTGCCACGCAACGCCGTGGTCGGCACACTTTTGGTTACGCGTGAATGTTTGAGACACGCTGCAAACTGTACTAGGTAGGTACTGCATCCAATAACGTCTTTATAAACTTGTGAGCTCATCTTAGCAGCCAAAGCACTGCAATAAGCACTTGCAGCTGAATGCTGCATGTTCTGTGTTTGTCACAGTCATAATTCATAATTTTTGTAGTGTTTTACAAAGTCATAATCATTTATTACTAGCTGGCGTGGAATTGAACTGCTGCAACAAAATATAATTGACGCTGAACTCGGTCACCTTTCAGAAAGAACATGCAGACTCATAGCCAGATATCACTTCGCCTATGGCTTTTTTTTTGTAGTAACGTATGCATTAGTTGCATGCGCCTACTGATGTTTCTTTTCACTTCTATGAAGTTCTGGCCATCGGGTGTTGTGACTGCTTTTTCATGCGTGCAGCAGTTATAAGAAAACTGTTGGAACTCAGGAGGGTATGTGTTTAAGTTAGCCCATCATACTGTGTGACGATAAATACGCAAAGAAAATTTTGAACACATCTCATGCATATGGGGGTAAGAACTAGCAATCAAAATCTCGGTGAGAATCCTGTCAAGCCATACTGCGCATTTTTTTCCTCCATCCCTGTACTATTGTGGATGTGCGCTAAGTTCAGCATAGTATTGCATGATTAAAAGGCATTCAGCTGCGAAGTGAACATTGCAAGGACTTTGATTGGCTTTCTAATGGCTCTTCTTTTTCAAATAAATATTGTAGGCACATTATAGAAATTGTAGTATCCAGCAAGTAAAGTCAAACTCCCAGGAATTCACTGTATCAGGTGGAGAAGTGGCAGGACACTTGGTAAATTATTCTCTGCAGTAGTGTCTGCTGTGCAGCTACGTCTGGCTTGACATTTTTAACTTTGTGGCAATTCGATTATGTTATCATTAAATATCTTTTCTGTGTTGTTTCAACCGCTGTGAAGCCTTATGGCATTCAGTTTATTGCTTCAACTGCTATTTGACATTCTTCTTTCAAGAACTTTGGCACGTAGCAACAAGTGTTCAGCTGAGACGTAGACCTAGTTTGGGCGCATTTGAATAGGGCTCACTAGCATTAGGACATAAAAAATTAATGCAAAAAAGCATTAGCATAATAAAGCACTTTGCACCTAACTTGTGTATCAAGTGTAGGTTTTTGCCAATATGCAATGCATAGCAATTATTGTAGTCAAATTATTTGACATTTTGAAAAACCTAAATTCTCACTTTAATATCAATGGCATTCTGAAATTTTCTGCACCTGCAAGACATAGCTTGAGTGAAATTCTTACAGGATATCTACGTGGCGAAAAAAACATGTGAATAAGATTTTGCCAACAGTAGATCTAAAAATAGCTGTTGACATCTAATGGGTCTACTGTATGGATACTGTATGTTGTTACGGCCGGGGTTTTCAGGCACCGGAGGTTCGGGATGGAGTTGTCGAGGCCGGAGGGAGAGAGACTTGAAGAGGGTTTATTTATATTATATACAAAGTGAGCTCTCGTACATGACGAGCTCTTTCTTACATGGCGAGCTTTCGAATCTGGCGTTCCTCTACATCGTGCACCCTCGAATGAGCTGGGTGGCTCATTATAAAAGGTATGTGCTCCCCAGATCCCTAGATCAGGGAACACGTGAAGATGGTACTGTCCAATCGCAGATCACACACAACTGACGAGGGGGGCGAGCATGCATGGCCCACGTGAACGTCCAATATTGAGTCGTGATCACTGCAAATCAAGGTGGCGCCAGCGGGGCTCTTCCTCGTCGTGTGTTTGCTGCTGGTCGAAGGGTCCCAAACTCATGACAGCTTACTTCAAAGGGTCCGCCGAACTGCTCGCTCAATTAGCGGGGTGATTTGCGGGGGCCGCCACGGTCTCTTCCAAGGAAGATGCTGTACTTGTCCTCTTTCGAACGGCTTACGGCGTCGCGGCGACACGACGTCTCACCTTACGTCTAGGAGGGACAATGCCTGGCGGTCATAGGCAGCCAGCCTGTCGGCTACTTGTTTGAAGATCTAAGGAGCGCCGCTCCCTCGTCAGCTCTGGCGCTAGTCTCAACAACGTCCGCCTCCCAAAAGCCATTGAAGACTTCATGTAGCCTTGCAATGCTGATTCGGACTTTATGTACCCCAGTCTCATATACATTCGTCTCACAGTGTGTATGAAAGGAACCTGATAAAAATCCACCGTATGAGCAAACCTATTCGCCTAATAAAGCATAACTGCGTCATATTCAGCATGATTAAACAAATAAGAAATAGCAAATACTTATAAGCAAAATGAAAGGTATGTTAGAATCGTGGTGCAAGCTTTTGTATGACGTTTTATTGCCAAGCAGTATAGGGATGTCGATAGCTGCACATGGTTCTATGTGTGTCACAATATTGCCTATGACGATAAACATTTCTCGTCAATGAATTATTTGTTTTTTCACTGCAGAGCCGTTGCTGCTAGTGTGCAACAATGATTCTAGCAATTAGGGTGGGACCTGTGTCACAGGGCCTGCTGGACAATACCCAGAAGGATGCGGTGGCTTCATACGGACATCGCATGTGCCTTAATCACAAGGTCAGCTAGGAATCCGAAAATTTGCCAAGTAGCATGTTTGTTTCTTCGCCTAAGTGATGCTCCTGTCTGCAGATCAGATGAATCGAGCTCTGAAGTTGAGAGCTTCCAATCCTATGTTGAGCGTTTGGAGCTTCAGGGCAAAATACGTAACAGAATAGAAGAAATTGTGCTTATTTTTACCAATAATTGTCACTGAAACATATGAAATTCACAAGAATTCGGTTCTGTCATTGCCAGAAGAAAAGCTCTTCGTGAAAGTAAGAGAACTAGTTCAAGTTCACTGCTGCACGGTGATGTCTGTAGTTGTGGAAAAGTGTACATTTAGTCATAACTTGCAGCTTCAGAATGCAAGTGACGAAGATTTGTAGTAGATTTGAAGGGCCCAACCCGGAAATGTAACTGCTCGGGTGGTTGATCTGCACGGGAGAATGGTAGCTTGAATTCAACTCACGTTTGTAATCATCTGCTTTTCATAAAAGCTGGACCACATTTGCTAGCAATGCCCATCAACAAAAAATGTGCTGGACACGGATAGATGAAGACTAAATGCATGCAGTAATTTTAATAAAATCACCAGAGAAACATGAATACACTCCAAACAACTGTGCAGTCGCATCACAAAAAAAAAAAGATTCTGGGGTGATTCCCAATGGGAAGTGCCGTGATTCTTAAATTAAGGTGAACATGTGGCCAAAACACTGATTATAAGTGGAAGTATGCTTCAAAATGGTGAATCGTTGGGCAAGTTAGTTTACATTTGGCCTAGGGGAGTGAAGGCATGGAATCAAAGGAAGACTACTTAAAGGACGCTCACCTTGCAACTGAGTTTTTTTTTTAAAGTATCTCAGCGCAAAAACAAGTACGCAGGCACAGTCACATATTATTTTCTCTGAACCAACAACAAATATCTGGTAAACAAAATGTATTAACAAGGTACATTACCATGAAGGGGGTATGCTTAATCAGTTTTTTTATTTACTGCGTTCAAGAAAGTTTATTTTCTTCATTCTCAAATGCACCGATGATGCAATAATGCATGCATCTGTGGTAATTTCAATCTTTCCCCCCTTTATTATTATGCACTAACACCTGCCCTTAGCCCTGCCCTCGATATTGGCCAACTCGAAAGCTGAATTGTAGTCAAATGCGCTGCAATGCGGAGGAAGGTGTGCCCCGTTGTTCCAAGCATTCAGCATAGTTGCGTGCTCTCGGAGTCCAGGGCATCGGCCTGTGTGGGCGATGTACGCTTTGCCACAGTTGACTGATATCTTATATACCACTTCCGTAGCACAGCAGAAAATGGCTTCTTATGCTTCTTTCGACATACTTCTTTCTCTGTTCTTTCACCTGCAAGAATGCACAAACGGAAAAGCTTTCAGGGTGCCATGAAGACGAGGTCTCTGCCCTGATTTGAAGCTACCCTCTTTAGGTTGAGTGACCTAGTGTAATTGTAGGGAGTTACGACAAACTTGTTCAACTTGTTCGACCTCTGTCGTGACCTCTCCCTACTAAAGCCACAATCTGCTTCAGTAGGGAGGATGTTTTGTCAACGTCCAATGTGGAAAGAAAACCCGAAATTCGAAGGTACAAAATTTGGTCGTCGAAGCTGAAGTTGACTTTATAAGAGCATGAGTTGGTCAGAGCAGAGTTGAGGCACGAAGAAGCAATCCCCATTTTCAACAATATAGTATCCAAAGGGTCAAACATAATAATAGCTTTTTTGACCCTTGCTCAAACTCCCAGGAAATGTGGTCGTCAGAGGTTTTCTGAATCTCATCATTGTCAGAAAGGTCCATTGTAAAGGGTATTGAGGGTGAAACCTGCTAAAAGCAGTATTCATCCAACAACAATGCGATCCAGTTTTTCATTAAGCCTGTTTTATAAATTATGAGGACCACATTTGCTGGGAGTATTAGCGACTGTCAAAAAAAGCTATCCTCCCATATGACTGTTCCCATCCTGTACTGGTGAAAACAGGGATTGCTTCTTCATGCCTCAACACAGCTCTGACCAAGTAATGCTATCATAAGGACAGCCTTAGTTTTGACTGCCAGATTTTGCACCTTCAAAGTTCAGGTTTTTCTTCTACATAGCTCGTTACCTTAGCATCCTCCCTTCTTAAGCAGATTTTGACTTCACTGAGCGTGCCAACATGACAGATGTCCAACAAGCTTGTTGTAATTCCTTGGATTCACATGATTTCACACATCCTTAAGAGAATGTTAAAAGCATAACGTAGACCTTTTCTTCTCAGCACCCTTAAAGCTTTACCATTTATGCACTCTTGCAGGTTACAGAACAGAGAAAGAAGTCTGTTGAAAGAAACATAAGAAGCCGTTCGTACCCTGTGAGATGGAAGTGGTGTATAAGATACTACTCAGTTGTGGCAAAGCTTACATCGGCCAAACAGGCCGATGCACTAACGATAGACTCGAAGGGCACGTAACTAGGGTGAATGCTCAGAACAATGGGGTGCACCTTCGTGCGCATTGCTGTACATGTGGCTGCAATACCGTCTTCGAGGAGGCAAATGTCAAGAGCAGGGCTGAGGGCAGGTGTGGGTACAAAATCTTACAGGCGGAAAAAATTAAAATTGCCGCATTTGCACTCAGTAGTGCATCATTGGTGCATCTGACAATGACGCAAATAAACTACCTTGAATGCAGTGAAGTCCTAAAACTTATTAAGCATGCACCATTCATAGTATTGTAGACTGTTAACACGTATTTTACGCAGATATTTGTTGTTGATTCAGTGAAAAGCAGCAGTGACTGTACCTGCGCTTTAGTTTTTACGCTGAGATTTTTCTCAAAATAAACTCCGTTGCAAGTTGAGCGTCTTCCAAGTTGTCTTCCTTTTCTTCCAAGTTTTCACTCTTCTAGGCCAAATATACCTTCAAGTGTGGGCAAAACAAAGTTTAACTCGGGTTGTTGTAAGCACCTATGCAAGAGACAGAGTGAATGTGTCAGAGTGATGCAGTGTAAATAAGGTATACAAAGGGCTACCGGCTGTTTTTCAATTACTGTCAAAGAAAGTAAACAGGAGTTAGCTTTGCTGCTGTGACATTGCTCCCTTGAAAATGTTTGTTGAAGTGAAACATTTTTTGGCAGTGCATCAATAACAGAGTAGATAATCTGCGCACGGAGCTTTCAAACGCCTTTTTTTAAATTGCTTTGTGCTGTCAAGAACTTCAAAACACAAAAGCTTGTGCGACGACCGCATTGTGATCGGTGTTGTTCATGTGGATCTATAGTGTTCAATAGACCAACAGGGACTCCAGATAAATAGCTGCGTACGAGTTCTTGTTTACATTTTCATTTTCTGTACTGCTGTACTACCAAAAGAGGTTCTCAATTTATCCTCAAACGAAAAATTGCCCTCCTCCTGAAGTGTCGAGCGGCGTGTTTTTGTAGCAGAAATAAGGAGTCGAATTGACGTCCTAAAAACTGCAGTGCACAGCTGCAGCAGTTATTAGGATGAGCAAAGAAGTGTGTTTTTTTGTGACAAGTGCTATTTATTTTCTGCGCATTGTTGTCAACATCTTTTATTACTGATGCGCCCATCTGATGTCTTGCCACAGGACAGCAGTATGGAATTTACTACACATTTTATGCTGACACGAACTTTGAAGCCACATTTCATACATGATACAATTCTTCTTTTCACTAATTTCCAATGGGCTGACTTGACACAGACATAGGCTTTCAGCTTTGCTGATGTTGTTTAGTTCAGTCTTATCACTACAGGGCAAGACAAAGGGGTACACACACAGGCACTTGTGTGTGTGACGATTTCAAAGTGTCCTCTTTCCTCTTTTTCCGTATTATTTTATCAAGTCTGCACTTAACTTCAACAAGGCCAGAAGTCAACCTATGTCAAAAGCTTGTGCAATTCAGGCCTGCTCATTGAAAAGTTATCAAAAGAGAAATTGTGTCGTTTTCAACGAAATCTGCTTTCACAACCTTCTGTCAGTGTCAAATGCAGTAGAGCTTTAACAGTCAGGTATTACATTATGTTTTGGCTGCGAGCTACACTATTCTGCTCCTAACGACCATTACCGAAGATGTGAAAAAAAAACAAGAGGGTGATGTGTGACTGTGAACCGTCAGGTCAGTTGTGGCGCCTTACTTTCATGCTGTCACACGTCAACCCAAGAGAGTGGTTAGCACCGTATATCTATGCCTTTTTCTGTATGAAACAAGCTTGCTAAGCAGTGCTGCTGTATATGCAGTAGTGGGGGGGGGGGGGGTAGCAGAAACTAGTCAAGCATGGAGTCTGCTATATCCCACGCAGCACTTTTTATACACACCCTACCTCATTCTAGCAGCAAGACCTGCATCGGCAAACTGGGCATTGCATAATTGAGCAACTTAAGGAATATGCACAATGCGTAAATAATATTGAAAAAGGAGGAAATCTTGTTGCACATCTGAACTAAGCTGCTGATGCTGTGCCTCATGATTTTCTGATGCACAGATTTTTGGCAGAAAAAAGAGTATATATGTTGCTTGCACTTAAGGTGGCCACATCAAGAAAATGGAAAGCTTTGTATTGTTGATACTTCTATATTTTTTGTAAACCTGTTAACTTTCAATTCGTGCATTGACTCCATTGTTAACTATCTGTGTGTTGATATGCAATATGTTTTGCTGAATATTCACTGTTATGTAGTAATGGCATTTATAGGTCGCAGACCGTTTATTCAGATTAGGCAAAAGCGTTGAAATGTCTGAATAATTGAGAGTCCGAAAGGAAGAACTCGCCAGAAGAGCACCTTCATTGACGCAGTGCCCGGAAAAAAATGTGCACGTCGGCATACAAGCACAATTACAGGCGACTAAGTCTGCCTGTATTTTAGCTAGTGTTTTGTCATAACTGTAGGTCAGAGCACTGTTAAAGCATCTCCTAAATATGCATAGCATTGTTGTGGGCGGCACATCAGGGGAGTCATCTTAAGCCACTGTTCACCCATCGTTGCCCGACTCAAACTCCTAAGCAGTATCAGATTGAAGTCTCCCTACTTTGGTCTTGCAAGTTATTACGGCTTCTTTCACCGCCATCAGCGTCTTGTAAATTCTGAATTCTCTTGTTAGTGCCAACGATACAAATGAAATCAGCCTCATTGGAGCCATTTTATCAGGCATTGCAACAAACAAGAGAGCGAGACACAAAACACGCTTAGCCACAGAAATAATTGACAAGCAAACTCCCAAATGCCAAAAGGAACCAAGTTGCATAAAGCTGGTCCGTGCTGCAGCACTCGCGTTTTTTTGTTTGCTGCGTACGTGTCGCCAATTCGAGCGATCACCGATTCTGAGTATGGCTTGACTTGGCTTGCAGTTTGGTTGTGGTAGTCATTCAATGAATACTTGTCTAAAAACGACCATTACGTGCAGCCCAAAAACGCATGGCCTTCGAAATCAACAACTGTTTTTCTACTATAACTTTTACACGGGCATATTCTGGTGCCATAGCCACTGAAACGCCGCAGGTGGTCGAAATGTACGGAGCTGTTTTGGGACGTTAAACTACATATCAAAGCCACTGCAAAGTTTTATTGCTGGCAATCTAGTGAAACTATTGTAAAAATCATGCGGGCAGCTAATCATGGCAATCGATGCCACTCTCAATCAGCCAGCCGGAGCGCAGAAAATCTGAACAGCACACCGTGAGGCATCGAAATTCTCGGTCCTGAGTTTGCAATGCTTCAATGGGATAAGTGGCGGTGCAATGGGTATGTCCGAATGAATGGGCATGTTCGAATTTTCAGCGTCCGAAGAAACAGTGGGCGACTGTACATATTGCAAAAAGAACAAAGTTCTTAGGGCCAGTGCTGGTCTCTTTTATTCTTTGGGGGTGGTTCTATGCTTGCACCCAAGATTTCTCCATAAAAAGGATGTGCTTTGTGACAGGCAATTACAAATATACGTGTCCGACATAACTTGAGCCAAGAATTTGAAAATGAAAGACACTTCATTGGCGAATAGAACTAAACGTGCACTACTCGCACTAGCCTGTAGGTACTCAGGCAATTTTTAATTTCTCCCCATACTAATTGATTTTTAATCTTATATACCTTATTTTTTATTATTGGCTGGAAACCCAAAATACGAACACTGAGATGTAGAGCACTTTCAGAAGCATCGATTAATATGTTTCCTGAACGATACGTCTCACGCTGTTATTTTTCCAGCGTTCTAAAGAAAGCCTATAGCAGCACTATAACAATGCGCACGCAGTCCGTCACATGGCTTCTTTTCACATTTTTCGGGGTTTCTTTACAACGTGCAAAAATATTTTATAGGCAGCGCTCTTCAATACTAATTGGTCGTAAGTGCCTCCGTATGCTGGACTGTCGTAGAACACAAGCATTTCGTATTTACAAGTTTGGTGTCAAGGGTCGTTTAAAAACCTTTTGGAATAATTCTACAGAGATGCATTTCAGTAATGAAAAAGCCATTGGCAAAACTGTCAGGCCTCAATATTTCAAAGGCTTTAAAATGACTAAGCAGCCCTATCGGAAAAATTGCCATGGTGGATACTGGAAAACATGGTAGGCGTAGTGGAAATAATAGTGGGCATGGTGGAAATAATAGTGGGCATGGTGGAAATTATGATGGCTATGGTGGGACGTAGTAGAAAATATGGTGGTTATGCCGGGGCATACTGGGTGGTATGGTGTACAGATGATGGGTGAAGTGAAAATGATGGTGGAAAGCAGAGGCTAGATAGTGGGCAATAATGGGACACTCTGCCCACCATTGCGATAATGCTGGGTAGCCCTAAGCATATGGTGGGTGGTGCTTATTATGGTGGGCTACATGGTGTACCAAGTTGAGAAACTCTTCCCACCATTGCGATAATGCTGGGAAGCACTAAGCAGATGATGGGTGCTGCTTGTTATGGTGGGCCACATGGTGTACCAAGCTGAGAAGCTCTGCCCACCATTGCGATAATGCTGGGAAGCAGTAAGCAGATGATGGGTGGGCTTATAATGGCGGGCAACTTATATAGTGTACCAATCTGGGATCAGTACACTACATGTTCTACCACCATGATTTCCATCAAAGTTAGGCCTACCGACCGAGCCCGTACAATCCGTGCTTCCGGGTTTCAGAATACACGATTTCGACGATTAAGTATGACAATACAGCGCAGCCATGGCATCAATTAACCTAAATGAAGCATTTTTCATTGTGTATGGTGTCCGCTCAAGAAGCAACAAACATCGATGCGACGCGATTAAAGCACTAGTCCCAGAGAACGTAATTAAGTGCACCGACAACCGCCGGTCGCACTCGCCGGCACTTCTCTAGCTTTTGTACGAGAACTCAGACGTGGCAATTGGTATGCTTGGTGAACCAACATGAAGCGTAATGTTTCCGGCACACTGCATTCGTTTTTGCCAAGCCGTTATGAAGTTGCTTTAGCGAAAAAGCTACAGCATTGCGCTGGCACGACCGCCCTCTACATTGCGCGAAAAGCATCCCAATACTCAATCAAATAAATTAGGCGGGCGTATCTATGGAATGAGCCTAGAGGCGTCATAAAGCGTGAGCAGATGTCACCCTTTAGAACGAGCGCGAAACGGATAATAAACTTGGCAGACCCCGCCGGTAAACTGTTGCTGCTCCTCAGTTCACTTGGTTTTTTTCTTGAAGTTGTGAACTGTAAAAAAAAATAGCACTAGTGCCGTTAACATAGTGGCAATCGTTACAGGCCGCAGTTGCTTGTGTTTAATGAAGGTGCAATTTTTAGTAGCAGGTGTAGATCTTGTCTACGTTGTGTACACGACAAACATAACTTAAGTTGAACCGTAAGTTTGCATGCCAACTAAGTATTTAACACCCATACAACGTCATGTTGGTGTGGCGCAGTGGTTAGCGTCTTCGAATGGGAATCCGCAGGTTGCACGTTCGATCCTCAGTGGCGCCTTGTTTTTTTTTTTTTTTTTTGCGGGACGGGTGTTTTTTTATATCGCTTTTAAAGAATTCTTTTTTATTTTTTGTGGCAGCTCGTCACGGTGATTATGACGTCATTTCGCGCTCAAGTGTTGCCGGCACTGCAGCACCCACCATACCCACCATGCGCCATGGTGGGCGTTTCCCACCATTCACCCACTACACTAATCCACTATAATGGTGGGTGGTGGTTTCCACCATGCCCACCATTCGTTTTTTTCCGATAGGGAGCGTTTTGAATAAACCTGTTTTTCGGAAACCTTTTGATGTACAAAAGGCTTATCAAGGTAAGCTTGAATTTTTAAGGAAAGTATACACAGACACACAGAAGTAGAGGTTGCAAGAAATATCCCTATCGGAAAAAAACGAATGGTGGGCATGGTGTAAACCACCACCCACCATTATAAGGGAATAATGTAGTGGGTGAATGGTGGGAAACGCCCACCATGGCGCATGGTGGGTATGGTGGGTGCTGCAGTGCCGGAAACACTTGAGCGCGAAATGGCGTCAGAATCACCGTGACGAGCTGCCACAAAAAATAAAAAAGAATTTTATAAAAACGATATAAAAAATCCAGTCCCGTAAAAAAAAGGCACCACGGAGGATCGAACGTGCAACCTGCGGATTGCCATTCGAAGACGCTAACCACTGCGCCACACCATTTTTTTTTGCTTTATTGCCTGTTTACAGGCGCATACATCAAACCACAAGCAGAACAAAAACAAGCAGTAACAGTCCGACAGAAACTTAAAATTCCCTAAGTGCTTCCAAGGGCTCCACCCTTGACAACCACTCAGATAAAATCTCCTGAGTTTTCTGCAGTTCAACATACTTGGCCATACATTCACGGAAATACATTCGTGCAGGCCGTGCATCCTGATCGCGATAGAAACCCGCCATACGGGCCCACCATAAACAGTGAAGTCCACATAGCATAATCAAATCAAAAGGCATTCCCTCTTCGTCCACTATTGGCAGAAATCTTATACCATATGAATTTAAAGGTAATTCTTTCTGTAACGTCCTTTGAAGTACATCCCAAAAATATACTCCTTCCCAACAATGTAAGAAAACATGGTCAATATTTTCCGGTTTTTTTTTTTACAGATAAGGCAATTTGTCCCCCAAGGTAAGTAAAAACCACGGTCTGCTTGAAATGTCCTGACTGATAGTGTACCTGTGTGCAGCTTAAAAAAGAAAGACTTCGCGCCAGGAGCCACTTGCATTCTCTTCACTCTTTTAAGCACATCTTTCCCTTCACCTCCGGCGTACATGGCGCGGTACAGCGGTTCAGGTAAAACAACATCGCATACATCTTTGTACAACTTCTTTCGAGTCACTGAAAACAAATATTCATTGGAAAATCTAACAGATAAAAACCGTACACTTAGAATAACCTCTTTAAGATACCCCCGCACAGCACCGGTCATGTCATGCGTGCTAACCACATATCCAGGTAAAGCCCGCGTCAGTCTCATTTGGCACACTGTACGTAAGAAAGGGTCCCTTGTGTAGCGAAAAAAAAGAACCTATTTACGACTTGGCGTATGAAAAGATGTGTTAAACCAAGCCCTCCGTGTTTCACTTTCCGAAACAGATTAGTTCGACTGCATCTCTCCCAGTTCGAAGCCCACACGAACACTGCGAAGATACGATGGAACTTCTGTATGTTTGCCCTTGAACAATGCAATACTTGCATCACATACCAAAGTTTTGAGGCAAAGAAAAGATTACAGACAGTCGCCCTAGCAAACACTGACAGATGATTACCGTTGCATCTATTAGCTTTCGTCCGAATTTCTTTCGCTTGTTCTTGCCAGTAGTTCTCATTATCTTTATAAAATTCCAGTGGCACCCCTAAGTACTTGACAGGTGTGGTCGCCCATTTAACATTGGCAAAATAGTCTGGTTTTGATGACCACTCTCCATTCCAGAAACCCAGACACTTTCCCCAGTTTACTAGACTGCCAGTTGCCTTGCCGAACCTTTTAACCACACTGATGGTAGTGGTAACACTATCTTGATCGATACAACAAACAGCCACATCGTCGGCATATGCCAAAATTTTAACTTCGGATTCTTGTAATCTATAGCCACGAATGCAACTGTTTTGAGCTATTGCTAAGCACAAAGATTCTATATATAAACTGAAAAGTAGGGGGCTCAGCGGGCAGCCCTGGCAAACAGAACGCTTTATGTTAATTGTATCTCCTAGCGTCTTATTGATTACCAGTCGGGTTGTGCAGTTCCGGTATGCCATAGATACTCCATCTCTGATTACAAAACCAACGTTGACATGGTCAAGAATGGAAAGCAGAAGGTTGTGGGAAACACAATCAAAAGCTTTCTCGAGATCAATCTGTAGAATGGCTACCCCTACTTGATTGGCATCGCTACACTCGAGCACACAGCGCATCTTGTGTATATTAGTCACAATGGAGCGACCCATAATCCCACATGTTTGGTGAGGCCCTACTAATTCTTTGACTACCCCTTGAAGTCGCCGTGCTAGTACTTTCATTAAAATTTTGTAATCACAATTAGTTAGTGATATCGGTCTATACGAAGAAACTAATTTTAACTTCTCCGAGTGTTCTGTCTTAGGTATCGAAAACTGTATGTGCTTCACTAAAGGACCTAGGGAGGACATTAAGTTTATAAGCTTGATTGAAGACATCTGCAAGTACTTGGGATAATTCATTTTTGAACTCCTTATAAAACGAAGCACTAAGCCCGTCCGGCCCTGGAGATTTACCAGGATTCATTTTATCTATAGCCCTTTCTACTTCCGTCGGCGTTATAGATAGCTCTAAAGTTGATTTGGTGTTATCTGACAACTTCGGCATTCTGCTAAGGAACTCCTGCTTAAATTCCTCTGAATCAATGGGCGTGGCAGCGAAGAGTCCTTCGTAGTGTTTGCCAAACGCTCGTCCTATGCTCTCATTGTCCGAAACTTCGATACCGTTGACTTCAATGGCATCTATGTGATTTCGTCTGGCATGACTCTTCGCTAATCCAAGCGCTCGCTTCATCGGGCGATCATCCACAGTCATTGATGCTGCTCTGGCTCGCACTAGCGCTCCGCGATAGCGTTCCTCCTCATATACCTCTATCCTCTGTTTAATACTCCGCAAATCGTCACCATATACTCCAGGTTTTTCACATTCAAGAGCTGTTAGTCTGTCAAGTGTTCGTCTAAGCTCTTTCTCATTCTTCTTAGATTCAAAAGATGAAACGCTAGATCTCTCTATTGCTTTTATTTTGATTCGCTGCTTGAATAGCTCCCATTCTTCTCCTATTTTGCCCATACACTCTTTGTTAATATTACTTATTTTTTCAATAACTGATGCGCTAAACGATTCATCCTTCAAGAGGTTAGAGTTCATTTTCCACTGTTCCCAAGAAAAGGCGTTCCTTTCTTTTTTTGACCCGATATTGCATTTTACAAGACAGTGATCGGAAAAGGAAACAGGGACAACATTATAACTGCTACACTGGGTTATCGCATCTGCAGTAAGGTAAAGTCGATCCAATCGGGCATTACTTGTACCTTGAAAGTGGGTATACTTCACATCCCGGGAGCTATGCAAACACTCCGCAACATCTACTAATTCGTGTTCAAAAATCACCTGTGCCAGAACATCACTGCTTCTATCTTTAACGTTGCGCCTGCTTGATCTATCACTTTCATTCAAGACACAGTTGAAATCACCAACCAATAAGAGTTTCCTACCAGTACACATATGTTGTCGTAAATTGGAAAAAAAAACCGATCTTTCCTGGCCAATAGTTGGAGCATAAACACATATAATGCGCCATTCAGTGTCACAATAAACAATATCACACCATACTACTCGGCCTGAAGAGCAAGAAAAGACATTTTCTATGACTAATCCTGGCAGTTTTCTAACAAAAAGAACACATCCCCCTGATGTGCCTATGGCCTGGCTCACAGTGGCAAAATACCGTGATGTAAACTTAAGCACCATGCTCCCAGTCTCCTCCTCGCCTTCAACTTTCGTCTCCTGCACTGCAAGCACATCCAGATTTTCTTCCAATAACAACCGGTAGACTTGGCTTTGCTTCTTCTTTGAAGCCAAGCCTCTAACATTCAACGTGGCGAAGCTAAATGATACTTGAGGCGCCATTACAACCATGTGGAGGAGTTAGGCCCGGAGCATGGCGCTTACCTTGCACGTCTAGCGCTACGCTAGACGCCTCCAGGACCGTCCGACCGCCCGGTTTCACTGCACAGTAGAAGAGAATTGTTTACAGCTTTTTTGTCCGTGGTGCCACCAGCTCTTGCTCTCATGCTGGTGCGTCTGCCAGTCGGCGTCTTTGCTGGTGGTTCTTCCACGCTACTTGCACTGTTCTTGTCTGCCGTCTTCACAGGGTCTTCCAATGGTCTTGTAATGGCTCAAACGGCACCGCTGGGCCAAGAGACGCGGCTGGCGTTGCACGTGTTTCCTTCTATCTTCGTGTCGAGACCAACGCTACAGGGGGCACCATCGACAACTTGGCCTTGCTCCGACGCATGGGCAGACGCTCCGTCTACTTCACAGCCTGCGTCTGTCACCGCATTGTCAGCTGTATCGGTCGATACAGCTGCAGAACCTGGTTGAGTGTCAACAGGTGCCGGTGTAGATTCGTCTACTGATGTTGCAGATGTGCAGTTCAAATTTTCTGCGACTTGATCTCCGCAACCTTCAGCCGCGTCCTCTGCCTCTGTCACGTCCATAATGTGCTCCGACGCATCTTCGGCCTCCGCTGACGCGGTCACTGCGGCGTACGAACGGACGCATTCCGCGTCTCCATGCCCGAAACGCCGGCAGCGCGAGCACCGAGGCACCTTACACTCGCGACGCACATGTCCTGTTCCGCTGCAACGCAGGCATTGCATATGCCGACCTGGGGCTACCACTAAGGCTAATTCACCGGCGACTCGTATCTGATGAGGCAGGTCCTCGACTTTCATACCGCTTTTCAGCTTGATGAAAACAGTGCGGGTCGTCGAGTTCTTCTCATTAACTCCTTCCACACGCCAGCGTTCCCGGGTCACTTCTGTAACTTTCCCGAACGCTGCCAACGCCGTGCGGACATCTTCGTCCGAAACGCCGTGTAACAGCCAGTGAAGCCGCAGCCTCACCTTCTGCTCCTGAGGGTCCATAACGAGGCAACGGCGTCCTTTGACCTGTAGTTCTTTCAGATCAGTCACCCGCTTCATCGCCTCCTGGCTGTTAAAGGTCACGGCCCACACATGGTTGATCTGGTAGGCGCCCAATGCAACCACGTCGGGAAGCAGTCGTTCCTTGTCCAGAGCATCTCGGAAATCTTCGACCTTGAAAGGCCTCACACGAATATCACCGTGCAAAAACACTGTGTTCACAACAATACGTCCTGTTGGCAGATTCGGCAAAATGATCTCATAATCCTTGTCACTTTCGTCAGTAATCCTGTTTCCGCGGCCACCAAGGACCGCCTTTGCCGCTCCGCGGGAGCCCATGATTCCTGCGTCCGACGCGTGCGAGTGCCGGCGAAAGAATGACTGCGCCACACCAACATGACGTTCATTGTGTGCTAAATACTTAGTTGGCATACAAACTTACGGTTCAACTTATGTTTGTTGTGCACACAACATAGACAAGATCTACACCTGCTACTAAAAATTGCACATTTATTAAACACAAGCGACTGCGGCCTGTAACGATTGCCACTATGTTAAAGGCACTAGTGCTATTTTTTTACAGTTCACAACTTCAAGAAAAAAAACCAAGTGGACTGGGGAGCAGCAACAGTTTACCGGCTGGGTCTGCCAAGTTTAATATCCGTTTCGCGCTCGTTCTAAAGCGCGACATCTGCTCACGCTTTATGACGCTTCTAGGCTCAATTCATAGATACGCCCGCCTAATTTATTTGATTGAGTATTGGGATGCTTTTCGCGTAATGTAGAGGGTGGTCGCGCCAGCGCAATGCTGTAGCTCTTTCGCTAAAGCAACAACTACATAACGGCTTGGCCAGAACGAATTCAGTGTGCCGGAAACATTACGCTATCATATTGGTTCACCAAGCATACGAATTGCCACGTCTGAATTCTCGTACAAAAGCTAGAGAAGTGCCGGCGAGTGCGACCGGTGGCTGTCGGTGAGAAGACACTTAATTACGTTCTCTGGTAGTGCTTTGATCGCGTCGCATCGATGTTTGTTGCTTCTTGAGCGGACACCGTACACAATGAAAAATGCTTCATTTAGGTTAATTGATGCCATGGCTGCGCTGTGTTGTCATACTCAATTGTCGAAATCTTGTATTCTGAAACCCGGAAGCACGGATAACACAATTGTACGGGTTGTACGGGCTTGGTCGGTAGGCCTAACCTTTGGTGGAAATCATGGTGGTAGAACATGTAGTGTACAGATCCCAGCTTGGTACACTATATAAATTGCTCGCCATTATAAGCGCACCCATCATCTGCTTACTGCTTCCCAGCATTATCGCGATAGTGGGCAGAGCTTCTCAGCTTGGTACACAATGTGGCTCACCATACCAAGCAGCACCCATCATCTGCTTAGTGCTTCCCAGCATTATCGCAATGGTGGGAAGAGTTTCTCAGCTTGGTACACTATGTAGCCCACCATAATAAGCACCACCCACCATATGCTTAGGGCTTCCCAGCATTATCGCAATGGTGGGCAGAGTGTCCCATTATTGCCCACTATCTAGCCTCTGTTTTCCACCATCGTTTCCACTTTACCCATCATCTGTACACCATACCACCCAGTATGTCCCGGCATAACCACCATATTTTCCACTACGTCCCACCATAGCCATCATAATTTCCACCATGCTCACTATTATTTCCACCATGCCCACTATTATTTCCACTACGCCCACCATGTTTTCCAGTATCCACCATGGCAATTTTTCCGATAGGGATATGGATACACGACCCATATATTTCTTGCTGAGAGTGCCAAAAATGCTAGTAACCAGGACGACGATTATGGGACACTTCTTCAGCCTGCTGGAAAGCTAAAGCTCGTAATATTTTGAGTTGGAAGCTGACTAATATACTTTGCATACTACCTCAGGGTATCCTGTCTAACAGAATGAGACCCTTACTATGAATGAACAGAATAACGGGAACTTTAAGGGCTTGTGCACATGTGCTACCTACGTTAGTTAGAACTAATTAACAAGTTGGTGGAGCGTCGGACGTATTCCAAGTTGTCAGGTTTGGTCTCTGCCAAAGCAAAACTATCTTTTCGTGCACCTTTCTCACAATTACACTGTAAATACGTGAAATAGCACTCTCTATACTTTTATTGGTTTTCTTGTCAATATTAACGTTTTTTTGGGTTGAAAAACGAGCTCCTAGAATTCCCCAATTTTTGTTTATTCCATACTTTCAAGGGATTTAGTGATAATGAGCACTTTGCTCGAAACAAAGGTCTACCATGCATCTTCTCCCAGGCACTCAGGTTTCACCTCCCAAATGAAGACAAAACTATTAGAAGGGGTTCATGAAACAGTGAGTCCATTGACCCCTGTCTAACCCATTTTCAAATTCTGTGACCTTATGGTACGATAATGATGCCATCTTTCTTGGGAGGTCCGACTTTTTTAGAAACTGGTTTTGTTTTTGAAACTAGCCTTTAACCTTATCTTACATTGCCACAGTCATTTGAATTATCACCCATAGTCAGTATTGAACCAATCAAAAAAATTCAGTACCATTCCCCTTTCGAATTGCGGTTCTTTTAAAGCTCTGCTGTTACCCATTCTATGTCATTTAGGCTCACCAAGCACCTGGCTTGTTCTTCATGCAAAACATATATAATTGTACATGACACCACCAAAATAAGACATGGTTGAAAAACATGCCTTGTCAACCTAAATTTGACACACCATGCGTGCTTAAAGGATATTTTTCTATTGGTTCAACAGCATCGACACTGAAGGTTACAGTTTTGCTTAGTTACTTTCTTTTACAATAGCGTTGCGCCTCTACTAGCCAGTTGCTATCTGAGTCAGTTGCTATCTGTCTCGTTGCGCTACTTGCAATGGCTTTTATGTTTAAGCACGAAGTAGTCCAATCATCAAATCTTTCATGAAGTGTTGCTTTCTTTCTTTCATTGCAGGAACAAGCACAGTTTCTGCCTCACCAGGTGCCGAAAAACATATTGTGTCTGCGCTTCACTATGATGGACAGCTCACTTTCCAAGTGTAATCACCATTTTTCGCAATAACCTACCTTCTTGCACCTCATGTGGAATACACTTGAAAAGCACACACAGAGTTGTTCACAGAACATGCATTATTCAACTTTTATACAAACAGTTGCATTTTGAAGCTAACATGAAGTAAAATAATTATTGGTGATTATTTTGCCCTGCTGCTTTTTTTTCTCACAAAAGTGCTTCTTTCCTGGAGCTATCTTGATAAGTTTTATCGCAGTTAACGGTAACGTTTTCATTGACATTGCGTTTGGCTTAAAAGTGGTGGCAGGGTATTCAAACCACCACATAAGTGTTGTATAAATGCAGGCTCAATATCACTTTTTATGAAGTCTTGGTTCATGAATACTCTACTGGTTTTGCGACTAGCCACAGATGGGTCATTGACCCGTGCATACATGTTTAGTATGTTGTGCCTTGTAAACAAGTGCAAGGAATCTCAATGCAAAATTTTGGTAAATGTAACACGCTAGTTGGTGTTACATTTTTTGTAACACCATCTATGTAACAGGCTAGTTGGTGTTACGCTCCCATTTTTTGTTAATTTGCATTTAGTTAGCACGTTATGACTGGGTCATGACATGCCAAGGCAACCAGCGTCTTTCGGACTATCATAAATATGGCCGAAAAAATTCACATTTTTCAAAGAACTCGTCCTGGTTGTTTATTTTGGTTGACAAAAGTTTTCGTGCCTATTGTAAGTCTGTGGTTTTGTGCCGACTAATCTAGAGGGCGTCAAAAAACCATTTTTTCATAAGATGTTTTGCAATTCACTCAATAAAATGGTATTTGTGGCAAGGTAATGAAGCAATATAACTAAAAATATAGACTTATTTATGTATATCAATTCTTCGAGGGCTTCCCACAGCAGCAAAACTGAATATTTTCCTAATTGGGTATTTTTTTTCAGGAAACAAGGCAAGCTCATAGAGCACGTATAGATTAGGTGCAGCTGCAGCCCGTTCGACAAGCAAAAAATTTAAATAATTTAGGTGATGAAAGTTTACCTGATCATCTGAAAGAAAAGGTTGCGTTTTTCTCTTTTTTTGGGGTGGCGGAGGAGGGAGGGGGGAAGCTCTGTATTCAGCATCAAAAGTCACCTTTGTAATTGGCCGAAAAGTGTGCCTCATATCTCACTCTAAAGGGTTATGTATTAGCTGAAGATAGGTGCAGTTACCAGAGAGTATTATTTTGTAAACTAAAAATATTTTTTAATTCAATGTTTCTTCTGCAGCTTTTGACCGAGGTAACTCTGAAGCGTTATGCACTTGCAAAGGCAATCTTCAGCCCAAGCGCCCTGATAGAAATGTAGACGGCAATCTTGGTGCCATCCATAATGTAACTGTATAAGAAATGGAATGATCACCTGTGTTTTACTGCGAACACAGGCACACCACAAGGAATGGGACTGGAGGGTGGCCACAGGTAGCATAGCAAAAGGTTGTGTGAAGGGAAAAAGTTATGTCAGCCACACTTTATGTACATTCGTGTGTGCATTTGTATCTGTACAGGTATATATGCTTATGAATAGCTGAAACTGAAAAATATCTGAATAGGAAGGAGTGAGGGGCAGTAGAGCAGCTCCCTCTCTTTTCCTAGCAATAACTCCGAGATGAGCTATCTAGCCGTTAAAAAAGCATACAATGCACAATAACACTACCATACCCACATCATAAGCTAGAGAAGACAGTAGGCTAGCCTTTGAGTTCTTAATATAAAGCCCTTTTTTTGTGTGTAGTCATATCACAGGGTTTGGGTCTCAAAGAGCAAGGTTGACTTCTGAAAGCTGGAAAAAATTGAAGAATTTGTATCAAGACTGCGTTCAAAAGTATATTTCGTGAATTATACTTGCGTACTGAATATGAATAAACTTTTTATTAAGTGTGTAAAACACACCTTCTGCATTTGCAGAAGTTTGTCATCTGCATCCTAGGCCAGTCGGCTTGAGTTAAGGATGGTCTTTGCGAATGCATCATGCTGCTTGAGTTACATAGGTATAAAGCTGTAGGAACTACCTAATTAATATATATAAACATATATATATATATATATATATATATATATATATATATATATATATATATATATATTTCTGAAGTTCAAAAATAATACTGTCTAGTAACTGCATTTATGTTCAGCTCATATATAATACATTCAAATGAGATATCGTGCATATCTTAAGTCCGACACCAAGGTAAGTTTTTTGCTGCTGTATACAGATTTTTCCAAAAAGAACGTGTAATTAGCATTTTTTTCAGATGAACTGCAACACCTTGAGCACCTAAACTACTTTTAATTTGTAGCATGTCAAACAGGCTGATTGCACATATTCTATGTGAGCTCCTTGAGCTAGCCATGACACTGGAACAAATTATGCTTCAACAAATTTATGCATTTTGGTCATGTGAGAAGCCCTAAAAAATTGATATTGTTACGGGAGGGCGCACAGAGAAACGAGGTGCAATTAAGATAAACTTTCACGACGCTTAGCCTATGTCGAGATTGCAAGCGAAAGCGCGCCCCACATCCCTGAATCACGTCGTGTTTCACACTGTCTGTCTTGCTTCTTCAGCGTATTGTTGTCTCGTAACATGACCTCCGGGTGCAGAAGTATGGTCTCGGAGCTTTCTATGGTTTTGAGGAGTGGTAGAGCTTAAGGCGGGAGACATGAACAATATCTGTAAACAGTGGAGCGGAGGGAAATGACGACATCAGCGGGGCTATCTCGTAGGTAACGTCGGTCACCTGGCGCAAGACGCGGTAGGGTCCTGAGTACTGGGAAAGCGGCTTCTCAGAGAGACGAACATGCCGAGTCGAGGCCCACAACAACACAAGGACACCAGGGGCGAAGGAGACGTCGCAATGATGTGCGTCATAACGTTGCTTTTGATGCTCTTGCGATGCTGAGAGGCACTTCCGAGCGACTTCTCGTGCTTTGCAAACTCTGATGATAGTGTCACAGGCGTATTCAGTCGGTGAGTCGACAGCTGTCGGAGAGATTGTGTCGAAAGGTAAAGTTGGGTCGCAGCCAAATAAGAGATAGAATGATGAAAACCCAGCGGTGTCGTGGCGTGAGGGATTGTATGCAAATATAACAAAGAAAAATGCAACATCCCAGTCTAGGTGCTCAGAGGAAACGTACATGGAGAGCATATCAGTTGAAGTCTGGTTCAATCGTTCGGTAAGCCCATCAGTTTGTGGATGGTTGGCCGTCGTAAATTTATGTTTAGTTTCGCAAGAGCGAAGCAGGTCGTCAATATCTCGGGAGATAAAATAGCGTCCGCGATCTGTGAGGAGTTGGCATAGAGCACCATGCCAACTCCTCACAGATCGTAGATGGTGGATGGCATCGTACAGAAAGAAATCGGAAACATTTGTGGCACAGCTGGTTGCAAAGCCCGCATGATGGCGTACCAGGTTGTATAATCCGTAGCGACAGCTATCCATTTGTTTCCAGAAGTTTACAGAGGGCAAAGGCCTAGGAGGTAAAGACCAACTCAACAGAAGGGGTCAGTGGGAAGATCAAGTGGCTGGAGGAGTCCGGCAGGAGTCATAGGGGGTTTATTTTTCGACGTTGGCACTGGTCGCATGTGACGACGTAGCGGCGGACTGAGCGATCAAGCCTGTGCCAGTAAAATTTACGCTGAACGCGGTCGTCTGCCCGACAGAGACGGTGACTGACGGTGGGGGCGTCATGGAGCTGCGGCCTAGAATTCGAACGTAAGTGGGAAGGCGCCACAAGGAGCAGTTCGTGCCTATTTGTGTTGACATTGTAGCGGTACAAGGTGCCGTCTTTAAGCGCAAACAGTCAAGTAGACGGATGGGGCGTCGGAGAGTTTAGCTTCTCGATAATGTCACGCAAGACAGGATCTCGGCGCTGTTCATCGCGGATGTTGCTCAAAGAAGAGAGGGAGAGCTCACATGGCGGCGCTTTATCTAAAGTCTCAGGGGGTCCACTGTGATGGTGCGACAAGCAGGCAGCGTTATGTTGTAACAGCCAGATTTGTAAGACACTGAGTAGTCATATTCTTGGAGCCGTAGTGCCCAGTTACTAAGACACCCTGTGGGATTCTTTAACGATGAAAGCCAGCAGAGAGCGTGGTGAACAGTCGTGACGGTGAAACGGTGCCCGTGTAAGTAGAGCCGAAATTTGCCAACCGCCCAAACTAGAGCAAGGCATTCTACCAAACATGTTATGGCATAACACGACTGTATTGCGAGCATATTTGTCTAGTCATAACATGAAAATCTTGACATGAATATCATGAATGTTATGAACTACAATTCAAGGTCTTGCTGTCCTTGCGGTGGTTTCGTTTACATGACATGTTGCAAAACTAGCATGGTACGACATGATTGCATGGCGAACACAACCAACAGACCCTAACATGAAAAGCATGACATGCGTGTCATGTAACAACATAACAACGTCACGCTCATGATGCGCTTTCGGCCATTTTGCTAGCGTCACATATACTAAAGTTGGTATTACGGTACGTGAGTGACGAAAGTATGTGACTGGTGCCAGCGTGATAATCATGAGATGCGTGTCATATAACAAGATCACTACATACCGCACTCATGATGCGCTCGCAGCCATTTTGCTAGCTTCACATAGGCCGAATTTGGTATTACGTGGCGTCAATGAATGACGTATGTATGGGACTGGTGCAAACATGATAATCATGATGTACGTGTTGTGTGAGAACGCGACTGCATGCCACAGTAAAGGCGCGAATACACTTCGACGTGACTCGGCGCACGTGCGCGCCGGCGGTGCCATGCCAAGCGCCGGTCCTGTCATGTACTCGCAGGCACGCGCCGCACAGCGTCGTTTTGACGCATGGGCGTTTCAGGGCGTCCAGCGTCCCTCCGTCTCAAAAATAGGCAGACGCAGTGTTTTCTGGATAACGTATCAGCGTCAAATGCAGCATGTCACTTTTCGCGCTGGTTGCTGTAAGGCCGCGATGACGAACGCTGGTCGCACCGGTTGCGCCTGGCGTCAGACTATAGAGGGCTCGCGTTTTGCTAACGTGGCGTCCCTGCGCCCAGCGTGCGAACGCGTCAACGTTACGTTGCAGTATATTGGCCCCTTCTTGATGCACTCGAGGCTGTTTCGCTAGCTCCACATATAACAAATTTTGTCTTACCTGACTTCAACAAATGGCAAAAGTATATGACTGGTGCAGGCATTAAAATAATTAGACGCGTGTCATGTAAGAACGTGACAAAGTACCGTGCTCATAACGTGCTCGCGGCCGTTTCGCTAGCCCCACATATACTAAATATGCTAACACATGACGTGAATAGATGACGAAGGTAAACGACAAATCTAAAAGGGATAATAACGACACGAAAGTCATGTACATCCTAATTTGCCTCCGCCTCGTAAAGGTGTGGTAATTTGAAAGTGACATACCAATCTTTCTCATTCGTGCTTCGCTTATCATAAATTGCACTATACGTGAGATCTGCCAGTTCTTTCTGCACAAGAACAACAGGGGAAGTTTATGGATTAGAAGATGACTCAACTATGTATTTGGTGAGCATCTGGTCGACTTCTTTTTGAGTTATCTGACGCTCCGTAGGAGAAACGCGGTACGGCTCTCGATGTACCGGAGATTCATCGCCGGTTTTAATGCGGTGCTTCACAATGCTGGTTTGACCTAGTAGACGGTCACAGAAGTCGAATACGTCCAAGTAAGATTCCAGGACGTGACGGACCTCGCCAGTTTTATGCGGCAAAGATCCACCGCGATCATTTTTTTCACATTAGAAAATGGACTCACTGTCGAAGAACAGACATGCGTGCAGTTGGGGCGAGGCGCATCTTTGGGGTACAAAGCTGAGATGACGCAATCCTCAGAGGTTGTCAGTGTGGCGAGGACTATTTCACACGGAAGCACTTGCGGAGACAGAGCAAAGTGCAGAAAAGGGATGCAAGAGCGGTTTTTCCGTAACGGAATAATAGTCTGCGGAAAAGTAACGCTGTGAGTCAGAAGGACGGATGTAACGGGCGTGAGCACGTAGTCTCCATCATGTACATGTGGCGACGCTGTTACGGCAATGCAGATAACTTCTTGCGGTGAGAAACTGACATGTTCAGCAGAGCAGAGACGAACTTGGGGCAGACTGGGCGTATCAGTCATACAGGGCAGGTCAAGTTGCACCGTGCCAGCTGAACAGTCAATGAGGGCCGATTGGGCGGACAAAAAGTGTAGACCGAAGATAACATCATTGGTGCAGTAGGTGAGAACAGAGAAGAGAACGGAGGTTTGATGGCCGGCTTTGGTAACACGTGTTGTGCAGACACCAACGACGGTAGTTGCACTGCCGTAAGCAACACGAACACAGCGCGAAAGGGCTGGAGTGAAGACTTTCTTTAAGCGGTCGCGAATGTGCGAGCTCATAACAGAAATTTGGGCGCCAGTGTCGACTAATGCTGTAACAGATAAACCATCCACATTTACATCAATCAAGTTGTGCTTGGTTGAGAGAGCCAACAGAGAAATTGCAGGGCAAGTTGTAGCAGCAGCGTCACCTCGAGGAGAGGCACCAGTTAGTTTTCCGAAGAAAACCGCCGGGCGAAGGACGGGGATGGGGAACGGGGTGGCGGAGAATCCGCGAGAATCTATGTCACGGTGAAGGCGAGTGGATATTCTGGGCATTTGTCGTGGTGGTCGTGTCGTAATGAGCTGAGTCATCGCGATGGGGTGGTTTTTGGCCAGAAGGGTGGGCCGATTCATCAAAGTTCATGAAGTTTGAACTTGTGCGCGAGGGTGAGGTCCACGTGGTTCGTGGACCTCACCCTCGCGTGTCCCACTTGTTAATGTCCCTCTCGTTCGCACGGGAAGCTAATTGAAGCAATTGTGCCCCACTCGTTCACACCCGAAGCAAGTTGACCGGTCGTCAGGCGTTCTCCATGGGTTTGGATCACGGTTACGTGGAGTGCAGCGCCCGTAGTGCTGACGGGTGTTCAAGGTAGGCGGATGGATATCGGGTCGGTGCACAGAACAGGTCATCTGAAGGCCTCCGTTTGCCCATTATTGGTGCACAACGCTCTGTATGAGGGATATGGTGTACTGAGGATCATTCAGCGTCAGGACCCTCAAGGGGGCTGTTCACATTGCTTTGATTTTACGTCGAACGACCCTTGTAATGTAAGCAGAGTGTATACATTGTATACATATAGATTGGCCTGTGTCTCAAAACGGACGTCCTCACAAGTTGACATTGCAGTGGTGTTAGGAAGACAGGTGAAGTGGTGGGCAATGCGACGGCTTTTAGCCTTTTGAAAGCGTCGGCACTCTATAATGTGGTCTCGAACTCAAGAATACCCTTTAATTACAAGGAGGCTAAAGGCATCATCAGCGATGCCCTTGAGTACGTGCGCAACCTTGTGGGAATCGGTCATGGTGGTATCAGCCTTACGACAGAGGGTCAAGGCATTTTGAATATAGACCAGGTAAGACTCCGTGGATATCTGGACACAGTTACCAAGTTCTTTCTTAGCAGCCTGCTTGCACATGGCAGATTTCCCGAACAACTCGCGCTACTTCGTCTTACAGACGTCTCAGCTGGTGAGCTCTTCCTCGTTGTTGAACCACGTCTTGGCCGTACCTTTCAAGCGAAATGTAATGTTTACCGGCATCATGGTTGCGTCCCACCTGTAGTTTTCACTCACGAGCTCGTAGAGTTGAAGCCACTCATCAACGTCTTCGCCATCAGTGCCCGAAAAGTTTCCAGGATCACGGGGTGGAGTGGTCACAATGACCACAGGTGAGGTGGACGTCGTTGGTGCGTGAGGTATGGCTGTTGGCTCAGCATCCCTGTCAAATGACGCGTTAGAAGCGGCAACTTGGCGTCCGCTGCAATGCTCCGTCGTGCTTTGCTACGCAGCACCTTCCACCAAAATGTTACGGGAGGGCACACAAAAAGGAGGTGACAGTTAAGATACATTTGCACGATGACAAATCTGAGTCAAGATGGCAAGCACGAGTGCGCCGCACATCCCAAAATCATGTCGTCTTTTTCGCTGTCTGTCTTGCTTATTCAGCGTGGTGTGTTATTCTAAAAATATACGTAAATAAGTAATTATTTTGCAGCTGCATCAATTTATTACCTTGCCGCAAATACAAATTCACTAAGTGCAATAAAAAACATCTACGAACAAAATTGTTTTCACGCCCTCTAGCTGAGTCGGTAAAAACTACAGACTCTTATAAATATGAAGTAAAGTTTCGGCCACGGAAACAAACGAGCAGGACAAATTTCGAACTTCGAGAAACACGTGGAAATTATTTTATCTATATTCGTGGTGGTCGGAAAAACAGCCGGATGATTTGAAATGGCATGATGCAACAGCGTGCCAGTATGTTAGCTGAGGTCAGTGATGATTTATAATTTGTAGTGTAAGTTGTGGTGTTGCAAGGCTGTATTTTTTATTTCTTTTGTGTGTGCTAGTTTGCCCAGTTGTCATTTTAAATGCAGTATGCTAGAGAAGTGGAAGCTTAGACACTTTTGAATGTATTCATTAGAAAGCATTAGCAGAGCATACAAGAGAAAATGAGACAAAAGAAGCTGTCTGCGTGTTCTGCCCAGTTTTCCAGTGTTTATGTTTTCTTAGAACTTTTAATGCATTACCAAGTTGTGTGTAATGCGCGTTCTGTATTATGTGCTTGGTGGATATGGTCGCCAATGGTACTGAAGCAACAAATTTATTGCACACTCTTCCACCTCTCTTGTACTGTGGTAGTTTGAAACTGATTTGCGACAGTCTGGTGAAAGAGGCTTTGCTGTAACTTGAAAGCTGACCCAATAATGCCTGCACTTTTTTTTATTTTTTAGAGAAGAATATAGTTGCATCCATTTGTAGCATTTGAGGATTGCCCGTTTTTTTTTAAATGTTATATAGGTGCCACGGGAAAAATGTACATAAATTTCTAAGGAAACTTTATTCATTGGTTTAGGATTTCTTTCAAACAAGTGCCTTAAGTTCATCTCATGACACATTATAATTAGGTTCTACATATATGTTATTTGACGTAGTTACCTACAGCACCAGAGCTGCACAAATGCACTTCTTTGTTAATTCAGGTGGTCTTGTAATAGTTTCCCCGATTTCTAGTCAAATACTGTAGTTTGATTAACAAAGTGTGTTTGAATATCTGTATTTTATTGGTTTTTTTTTTCACTTTTCTACTGTATGGTACAAATATATGAAAAATTTGTGTGTGTAGTGTTTGTTCTTTCGGTGCTTTGTGGGGTGGTAATTATTGTGCTCGTGCTGTGCAAATATTGTGGTCAATAACCATGCTCACTCCTGGGAAAGTACCACAAAAGTTGTACTTAGTGTGTAATTTAACCTCCACTTGAGGCTGCGAAGGCACTGCGTGAAGCTTTTGCTGAGAGAAAGAGTATGGTTGTGGACTCCCATTCGACAAAGGGGCCGGTCGGAAAAGTTGTTACACCACTATTTTGGTCCCTATTGAGTTCTCCGTCATCTCAGCGAAAAGAACTACGAGGTTCTTGACGAGGACATGGCTCACCAATCCCGCCATTCACAACAGCCACACGTCGTCCATGTTTCGAGAATAAAACCATTTTACCAACGCTGACTGTTCATCAAACTTCCTTGAGTAGACTTACAGTGATTATAAACACCGCCTCGTGTACTGCTTATCGTATGTGTTTTATTTTCATCTGGTAAATATATTCTGTCATCGGGACGCTGTTCTCGGGAAAGGGGGGGGGGTATTGCTATTAGTACAAGTCCTGCAAGTATTATTTCCAAAGATGCTGGCAGGCTTGTATGTGCCGCTGTTCAGAAGAGGACGAAGATAAGCGTGCAGAGAAAACGATAAAGTCATATTGCTGTTGTTCGAATCAGTTTGACGTTCTTGTGTGCCATTATCTACAGGTTGCAGTTATGGTATAACTTGACAATATATATGTGTGTGTTACCTCGACGGTGTGCTGGGGTCCGCTGTGTTCCGGCCTCCTGCATCTTGTGGATGCCCCTCCAGAATGGTGTTTTAGGGGCGAAGCTCCATATGGCGTGGCTCGCCCAACCCCCGTTATTGTTGTGCATAACAGCCAGTTGCACATACCCGAGAGAGTGGGTATGTGCCACAGGGAATAGACGGGTACGTGTCAGAAGGAAAGGAGATATGTCCTGACCTAAGCCGCTCGTGAGCCTGTCTTTCTCTTGTATGTATGTACGTGACCGCCTATAGCTCCACATTAGCCACCTGCCCACTATTTCGTCTTCGCAAACATCCCACTACGTCCCATCAGCAATCTACCACTTCAATTACTGTAAAGCAAATACGGCCAAGAAGAAGCCAATTTAAAATTCAAGATGTTCGTGTACATGCATCTAGATGCGCGTTAAAAACATTGGTTGTCCCACTGTGTTCACTGCTTTAGCAATACTCCAAACGTGGTGTGAAAAAATGGCAGATGACAACAAATTCCAAAAAACACTGATGGCCAGGAATCATTGATATTGCGGCAGTTGAGGAAGTGTCCCCCCAGGTGTCACCACTGGGTCAAAAATTGTGCCCGTGCTGCGCCTACCGAAGCAGTGGTACAGTGTACTAGAACCTTCTAGTAAACTGTAGCAGTGGTGAGGGGATCTCTTGAGACATTGTACTCTTCCTCGTTGTTGCCCTCCCACACCCCCTCCTGGGCATTGTGTCTCTCTTCACTCGACTGCCGCCGGGCTTGATTGCACCTGCACGCAAATCTATAACGACTGTGGCTCGACGCACGTTTCGGAAGGCACTGACTTTCACCGTCGCTATCACCATCGCTTGCTTGGCGCCGGGGCATCTGGGAAACTTATCAGCCTATGAAATAAAAGATTTTTAATCACGTTGTGAAGCAGGTCATGTAAACAAAAAAAAGCTTTCAGTTTTCAGTCATTTGTCTAGCTGTACTATTGTTAGTTATAGATTAATTAAGGCGAAACGCCAGGGCAAAACAGCTGAAAAAGTATTTTAGTTCTGCTGCACTATAGGTGTCAAACTTCAAGAGTACGTGATTGAGACCTGTTCTTGTGAGACCGTCTCTAGAAGTCTTGGCGCTTCAGAATCAACTCACGCCAGTAGCACCAATTGCATTTATTTTCAAGCGCTAGATTGATCGTTTTGTGTGTCCGAATTCCCGTTCGTAAAATAATATTAATTGATAAATTCACTTTCTCTCTTCTACGAGAGGTTTCGAGGGCACGTAAGTCACCCAGGGTGGTCATTAATTCTGTGAGTGAGCATTGTGAATTTCTTTACGAAGTATGATGCGGCCTTCAGAACACACGGGAGCGCAAACAGCGGGATTCATTCTTCATAAGCAAATTCGAATTACTTCCCCACGAAACTAATGAAAGTCCTGGGCGACTAACGCGCCCTATAGCTAGAAACAGAAAGTGAATTACTTAAGTTACTTTTAAAATATAATTGTACGTGAATTCGGACACACAGGGCAATTATTCTAGCGCTTCAAAATAAGCGCTGTCGGTGCTACGGGCGTGAGGCGGTTTATGCTAGTATCGCAATTATGTATATATATATATTTCTTTTCTAGGCTTCTTTATGCTCTCCTGATTATCTCCTAAAGATTCTTTAGTATTTCTTTTGAGTTTTATTGTGGCCAATGCTTTCCTATACTGCGGCAGGTCGTATGTGTGTATTCACTTTGGTGTGTACGGCTTGGTGCCGTGGGTGAACCAGCAAGTGACCGAACCACCTGAGCTTGAACTCAGACCATGTGTTTAATGCGAAGAAAAAGAAATTATTTACTTTTACCCTTTTCTTGGGTCATTTCTTCAGGCGGCCATTTCATCTCCCCCTTGGGACAATGCACGGACAACCCACCCGCTTCCAGGGGCACTCCCTCTCCAGTTTTTTTTTTTTACTGACGAAAATTTTAGCATAGCCATGGTCAGTTTGTATATTTTCGAGAAATTTCGCATTTTGGTATTGGTTTTTCTGCTTGTATTAGCAATTGTCTGCTTAAAGCCTCATGTTTCGCCACGACGTACAACACTTCAACAAGGCTACTTCATTCCAATAATCCTTCTTTCTGGGTTGTTGCAAACAGACCTTTTCCCTTCCACCTCCGGAATTGTAGAGCGCAGGCATTTTGTCGCAAAGGCGCTGCAGCAACGCAGTGGCAATAACGTCCATGAGCATTCCTTTCCTGATTTCCAGTTTTTTATCCCTTGTACGCTCTGAATTTGGAATTTCGTAAAATATATGTTTGAGGCACGCAAATGATTGCCAGTCGGTAGACGACGCTCGACGAAAAGGAAAGTTAATGAAAAGAGGCTGCCCAGACGTGGACTAAGCCGTTCTCCCTGGAACGCGTCTTTTTCGTCAAACCCCGCGAGCCCTTGTTCACCGCACCTTGTGCTGGGGACTCACCCGCACGGCGCTAGTGCTCACACGGTGAACCAGAAAGTGGTCGCTGTCGCGACACCACTCCCGACAAGATAATGTGGCGCCAATCTGTACAAATACGTGTGGATAGACATCAGAATCATGTCTATCAACGCCAGACAGCCGACCAGCCGTCTAGACAGGCTTGTTGTCGCACGAAGGTATCTTCTAAGCTGTACGTCGACGAAATGACGAAGTTCTTAGCCAATGCTTGGAGGATAGCAAAGTGTGGGAGCGCAGAGGCGGAGGCCCGTCTCTGCGCTCCCACACTTTGCTATCTGTGCAAAGGGGAGTTGTTTTCTGTGTTGGTGTAGCATCTAGTAGGGCATGACGATAGTTATAGCGCGAGCAAGAAGGACACGAAGGTCTCTGTGTCGTCGTTCTGTTGTCGTGCTATAAATATCGTCAAGTCATACTAAATAGCCCAAGCTGCCACACATTGAGTAGGGTTTCGTCCCACGAGGCTGTTTCAGATGAGACGGGAGGTATTTAATGAAGAGAAATGGAGAGATGGGGAGCTTGGTGCTCGAGAACGAGATCGGGAAGCGGGGATAGAAGTCGTGCTTAGCGCAGAATTTGATCCAAGGTTGATACTACATCGAGAAGTTGGTGTCGATGTCTGGAGTATACGAAGGGCTCGGCAAGTAACGGCGACGTTAATATTATTACAACCCACTGCTTTCTGTGCGGTCGGTTAAGTGGCCACCTTGGCCTTTGTTTGTAAATAAGTGTCAGTGTGTAAATAAACCGAAGTTTGCCAGGAAGTGAGCAAGCAGTTTCGTCCTTAAACGTGTCGCGATCATCTCAATCATCGGGATCCATCATCCCAATCTTAACTTATACCATGTACACATGAACGGTTGTTGCTTCCAACGAAATTGCTTCCAACGAAATATATAGTTTGTGGTCTCACAGAACCGACATTTGTACATGTTTACAGATGTATTGGAGGGAGCCTCCTTAACGCCTGCATTATCGCCTAGCAGAAGCGTAGACTCGCAACAGGTGTCAAAACTAATTTGTGCAACGAGCGGGTGCTCTAAAGGGCCGTGCATTGTAAAGTTCTTAAACCTGTTTATTTATCATCAGCTGCCAATGCATCAACAAAGATGATGCTAATGCATCATCTGCGTAGGTTCGTGTGTTTCCTTTTAGACTCGTAGTGACCCCTTGACTATTTCGCCAAATGAAGAACTGTGGCCTGCACTTAATTGTACTTGCAGCAGACATTCTGGGAAAATTTGAAACGTCAATGGTACAGGCAAAATCGCTCGTTTTCTCATGGCAAAGTTGAGACATGCAAAGCCGTTGAGAAGGCGATGTGCATAGAGCGTGATTACGTTACCGCGTTCTACCCCCGGAAGCGGAGCTCAATTGGCGTCCTCTAAGATTTATCTTTTCCTTTCTAGGAGCATGCCGCACCGCGTCTTCGTCCATTTTCTTCCGAACAAATAAAGCTTTGAGTCTATGAAAGAATTTCCACGTGGTCTCCAGCGTTACGTCTTTTCGGCATTTCAATTTTTCAGCATTACAATTTGGGGCATTATAATTTAGGGTGTTTCTGCACTCGGCCTTGCCATAATTCAGCCTCTCAATTTTCGGCTTTTTATAGGCATTTAGAACAGCGAAATTGAAAATGACGAATTATCGGAATGCTATAACTTAAAACACAGAAAATATAAAAAGTCGAATTGAAGAAAAACTGAAATTTGAAATGCCAAAAACCAAAATGCCGACACATTGAGATGCCAAAACAACAAAATGCCTCCATAACCTAGCTGTGAACTCGAACATCAAGTATTTTGCTGGAATAGAGGTTTCGTCGGCTTTGTACAATGTTTATACGCTTTGCACCTTTTTTCCATCTGCCATGTTCTCTTTGCATGTGGTTCAAGCCCTCAAAAAAGAAAAAAAAATCCATAACTCCATATGTCATGGAAAAGTTGAGCTATTCCTTGCATAGACGTACGTCACTGAAACTGGAATGTTGGGCACTACATGACACACAGAATGTTTGTGACGTCACCTGTTAATGCTATCATTATGTCTCTAAATTTCTCTTACGGACGTAACCGATGAAAGGCAGTGTTTGGGCGAGCTGACATTTCGTCATCAACAAAATGTAGACAGCGCGAGAGTAAACACGAAGGACAGCGCTTGCCTATTTCAGCTCTTTTTTCATGCATTCGCGTTTAGTTCTGTGCTGTCGAAATTTTCTTGTTATTGACAGATAGAGGCCAGCAAAATTCTCGCCGCATCGTCGTTATATCGACGCACGTTGAATGCGCTGTGATTATGCTGCCTTTACGTCAAAGGTGGCATGTTGGTGAACGAGTATGTGAGGAAGCTATGATCACGACGTCACGTGCATGCAATCCATAATGCATTTCATACAAACATGTGTTAAAATTAGAAACGCCGATATCGTACTGGTTGCCTATGGGGAAGCTGCGAAATAATTTTCACGTTGCCATTTGGCCTAATGAAACTTTTTGTTTGGCTAGTTGATACATGCTTTCTGAAATGCAAATAAAAAAGATGCGTACCGTCAATGAGAAACAAATAAGGAAAGAACAGCAATGGCGTAACTTGCAACTAACTCATCCTCAGAACATCAGCGTCACATATAACCGTAGCAACCGTGCGCGCACTCATCACCTCACATGGTCCTCAAGAAACGTAATCAGATTTACAAAAAAACACAAATGACGAAAAAGCCGCTAAACGAAAAATTCTAAGAATGAATTACTCACTTTGCAGAGCAACAGATCACTAACACGCATATCTCTATTCCTTTTAATGTAGTGTGCTTCCTTGATTTCACCCACTAAGGCATCGTTACTCTTTCCAAGAACGGGTGACTGGAAAACCCAGGCTCACACTTGCAAGAACCACAGTGTGCATGCAAATGTGCCAAAAAAGGAATATTCAACAGATAGTTCATGCTTCCTAATTCTGTCGTTTATGCACTGGTCTGTTTGGCCAACAAAAACTGTACCGCAACTAAGCAGAATTACGTACACCAAGCCAACCATGCAGGAGGGATACCGCATCGCGTACGTCTTCCGAAACAAAGGCGGGCTAAAGTAAAACATTGGTTCTTGCTCTGTGAGTGATGTTCATTGTCTCTAATCACTTCCTTGACGATGTCTTTGAGTCCAGCTTGTTCACCCTCCAAGGAGGCGATGAGCCAGAAAAGCATGAATCACTTTAGTAAAGATTATGGCATTACCTTCTACAGGAAGGTCAGTAACTACTTTGGCGTGCATTTTACTCACGTCTCACACCTCCAATAGCATTCAGAATCTACTTCCATATGATAATAATAATAATAATAATAATAATGTAAAGGGGGTTTATTTAAGGACTCCGTAAGCGGGTGGTAGCTCTAAACGAAGGCAGGCGAACCCAGATGAGGGTGCTTGATCACCGATCTCGTGCCTTTTTTCTTGTGCTGATGATAGCTGACCTGATGGTATCAACGTCTTTCTTATTCACTACAACTACCCCCAGCGAAAAAGTTGAAGCCATCCTGGTGATCTAACGCGCGGGGACAAGCGGGTCAAAGTACGGCTTCAGACGGTTTACGTGAACAATATCACGTCCACGCCGACGACGGTCGCTTGGTGGCGTGAGGGGTTCAATGGCGTAGTTCACGGGTGAAGTACGCTCGACCACGCTGTAGGGACCATGATAATTGGAGAGTAGCTTGGGTGATACACCAGGGGCGCAGGGTGGTACATGAAACCATACAAGTGCTCCAGGAACGAACGTTGGTACAGAACGATGGTCGTCGTCACGGATCTCCTTCTGGCGCTGTTGGTCGGATGTAGTAAGCCGCTTGGCTAGCTTGCGGCACTCTACTGCGTAACGAGCGGCTTCCGAGACAGGCTTGTATTCGGAGGGATCTGGCGAGTATGGCAGTAAAGTGTCGATGGTGTGTGATGATTCGCGACCGTACAGGAGAAAAAATGGGGAAACCCGGTAGTGACTTGCGTAGCCGTGTTATACGCGTATGTAACAAATGGGAGAACGAGGTCCCAGTTTGTTTGATCAGAAGCGACATGCGTAGCGAGCATGTCCCCCAGAGTACGATTAAACCGCTCAGTCAAGCCGTTCGTCTGTGGGTGGTAGGCTGTACTCTTCCGGTGAACCATATGGCACTGTTGAAGAAGTGCTTGTATTCAATCGGAAAGGAAAACACGCCCTCGGTCACTGAGGAGTTCTCGAGGAGGACCATGACGAAGCACAAAACGATTGAGTATGAAAGTTGCGACGTCTTGTGCTGCAGCTGTGGGGAGAGCAGCAGTTTCAGCGTACCGTGTTAGATTACCCACTGCCACGATAGCCCATCGGTTGCCTGCCGTTGTTAATGGTAGTGGTCCGTAGAGGTCAATTCCTACTCGGTCGAATGGGCGGTCTGGGCATGGAAGTGGCTGCAATGAACCTGTTGCAGGATGTGGCGGGCTTTCCCACCGCTGACATTTGTGGCAGCCGCGAATGAACTTCCGGACGAAGGTAAACATTCCGCGCCAGTAATACCTTTCTTGTAGGCACTCGTAGGTCTTGAAAACACCGGCGTGAGCACATTGCGGGTCGGAATGAAACGACGCGCGGATGGTAGAGCGCAGCGTTCGGGGAATGACTATTAGCCATTTCCTACCATCTGCTGAATAGTTGCGCCGGTACAAACGGCCATCCCGATTACTGAAGTGCGGAGACTGGCGGCGCAGGGTTCGAGTGGTTGGAAGTGTCGGTGCCTCGGATAACACGTCAAGAAGCGAAGCGATCCATGGGTCATTGCGTTGTGCAGAAGAGATGGTGTCCTCGTCAAGCGCGGACAACGTGTTGTCCGAGGAAACAGATCCGATGTCCGGGGATAGGGGAGATCGTGACAGTGCATCCGCATCGGCATGCTTGTGGCCGGAACGATATACCATGCGAATGTCATAATCTTGAAGCCGAAGAGCCCAACGGGCAAGACGACCCGATGGGTCCTTAAGCGAAGATAACCAGCATAATGCGTGGTGGTCCGTTACTACATCAAAAGCATGGCCATAAATGTATGGGCGGAACTTGACAAGCACCCAAACAATCGCCAAGCATTCCTTCTCGGTGACGGTGTAGTTTGATTCAGCCTTGGTAAGAGTTCTGCTGGCGTAGGCGACGACATACTCGGCGAATCCAGGCTTGCGTTGCGCGAGAACCGCACCGAGGCCGACACCACTGGCGTCGGTGTGGACCTCAGTTGCTGCCGTAGGATCATAGTGACGCAGTATTGGTGGCGAAGTGAGGAGACGACAAAGGGTACAGAAGGCTTGGTCACACTCAGAAGACCATGACAAAATATCAGTGGTGCTGCCTATAAGTTTGGTCAAAGGCGCAATGATAGAGGCGAAGTTGCGCATGAACCGGCGAAAGTGGGAGCATAACCCCACGAAGCTCCGTAACTGCTTCATAGTCGTTGGTTTGGGGAAGTCGGCGACAGCACGTAACTTAGCCGGGTCTGGAAGTATACCGTCCTTTGATACGACGTGCCCGAGAATCGTAAGTTGCCGAGCAGCAAAGTGACACTTCTTGAGGCTGAGTTGGAGCTGAGCATTCTTCAGGCACGTGAGGACGTGTTTGAGGCGCTCGAGATGTGTTCCAAAGTCTGGCGCAAAGACGACTATATCGTCGAGATAGCAGAGACAGATTTGCCAATTCAAACCCTGAAGAACCGAGTCCATCATGCGCTCTAAGGTGGCAGGCGCATTGCAGAGGCCGAAGGGCATGACATTAAACTCATACAGACCGTCCGGTGTCACGAAGGCTGTTTTTGGTCGATCGGCATCTGCAAGGGGGACCTGCCAGTACCCTTAGCGCAAATCTAATGATGAAAAAAACTCGGCACCTTGTAAAGTATCAAGGGCATCGTCAATCCTGGGTAAAGGATACACGTCTCTTCGAGTGATCTTATTTAGGCGCTGGTAATCCACGCTGAAGCGAACAGAACCATCCTTTTTTTAACGAGCACTACAGGTAAGGCCCATGGACTTTGTGAAGGTTAAATGACGCCACGTTGCAGCATATAGTTCACCTGTTCGGTAATAACTTGGCGTTCCGCCGCAGACACACGATATGGTCGCTGTCGCAGTGGCGCATGGGAGCCGGTATCGATGTAATGTAGAGTGGTAGAAGTGCGGCAAAGTGAAGGTTGAACAACATCGAAAAATTCGCGGTACTGGTACAGCAGTTGGAGGAGTTCAGATCGTTCAGATGGTGACATTCCGTCTGCGATCGCCGAATCGAACACTTGTGAAGCCTGTAGATGAGAGTGGTTAAGAGCACTGACGGCGGCGAGGTCACTTTGGGGTGATTCTTGCGGCACGGTAAAAATTTGTCCGTTATCAATGGGCTGTACACATTCAAGAGACTCGCCTTTAAACAGTTTGATGGTATGCGGAAAGGGATTGGTAAGGCAGAGAGCACTGGCTCCATTAGAAATTGAGAGGGCTGAGTAAGGGAGCAGAAGTGGTTTCCGACTTAGAAAGAGGCTTGATGGCTCGAAAAATGCTACTTCATCAAGCATGCCGTCGGAGACCACAGGGAGCAAAACAGCTGTTGTCGGTGGAATGTCAGTGTCTTTTTTGACAACTAGCTTGTGCGCGGCTTGATTAGTATGGTCGTAGGGCTGGTCGAAGAACGGAAGCAGTTCAAGTTCGGAAAGGGCACAATCTATAACGGCACCATTACGGGATAGGAAATCCCAGCCAAGTATGATGTCATGAAAGCACGAGGAAAAGACGATAAACTCAACAATGTACTGGTCCTCCGCAATTTTGAGTCGGGCAGTGCAGGCGGCTATAGGTCGAACAGGTTCTCCATTTGCTGTACGTAAGAACATATCAAGCGGCATGGTCACCTTTCGGAGCTTGCGGCAAATTTTGGCGTCTATAATAGACAAGCGGCACCGGTATCCACAAGAGCGTATGCATGGGCGCCGTCTACAAAAACTTCGACGATATTTGACGGCAAGGTGCGATGACTTGAAGATTTCGATAGCCCAGTTCTTGCCCCTTGAACTGCGACGGCTAGTTTCCCTCATTTTGAGGGCAGGTCGTGGACGCATGGTTGACAAGGAGCGTCGATTGGGTGAAGGTGAGCGACGAGACGAAGTTGCAGGATAGTCACGGGAGGACGTGTTTGACTGACGATCCGAACTTTCATAACCAAAAGGTGGTCGGTCCATGTAGTTGCTTCGTGGTCGGATGTCTGTGTAGGCGGGCGCGCGACGACGGCAGTATCGGGAGATATGGCCAGGTCCGCCGCACGCAAAACAGATCGGCCGGTTATCGCGCGTTCGCCAGGCATTTGCAGCAAGGGGCGCCGCCCACGCGGCATACGGCTGAGTCAAGGCTGTGGTAGCGAGGGGAGGAGCCCCTGCGACGGAAGACTGAGTAGGAGCCGTGACATGCGGCAGTCCATTGAACGGCGAGGGCTGGTGTGGCTGCTGCCTCTTTACTGCGTCAGCATAAGTAAGAGGCGCGGCGACAACTTACTGCTGAAAGGGCACTGGCATAGCCTCGGCAATCTGGTCCTGAAGTGAATGTAGGAGCATGGGAGCTCACGGTGTCGGTGGTTGCTCTTGCTGCTGCGGCGGGAGCCCATGGCGCTGACAAAACGGCAGGAGGGAAAGCTGACGTGCGACCTCCTCACGCACAAAGTCTTTCATTTGTGCTAGAAGGCGGGAGTGGTCAGGTACGACGTCCAGTGCAGCGAGTGGTTGGTTAGGCTGAAATGGACGACGGGTGAGAGCTCGTTGCCGTCGCAATTCGTCGTTGTTCTGGCACAGAGTTACCACTTCAGAGACCGTGCCAGGAGACTTCACCAGGAGCATTTGAAAGACGTCGTCATCAACACCTTTCATAGTGTGCTGGATCTTGGCACTTTCGCTCATTGCGGCATCGACGCGCTTGCAGAGATCGAGTATATCTTTGATATAGGCGGTAAACGTTTCGCCAGGTTCTTGTGCCCGTGAGCGCAGGCGTTGTTCAGCGCGCAACTTCCGCACGGCAGGGCGACCGAAAACCGAGGATATTGCCTGCTTGAAAGTGGCCCAGTTCTCGAACTCGGATTCGTGGTTTGTGTACCACAGTTTCGCCACATTAGCCAAGTAAAAGTTGACGGTGCTCAACTTAGCAGCATCATCCCACCTGTTTGGTTCACTGACTTTTTCGTAGGACGACAGCCAGTCCTCGACGTCCCGGTCTTCGGCGCCCGAAGAGATCGGGGGGTCTCGCTGGTGAACCGGGCCGGGGCAAGTAGGAGCCGCGAGAGGTGCTGTCTGTTGGGCAGCGTCAACTTGTATGGTCGACGGCAGGGTGCGGGATCGGAGTTCCAGGGTGTAGGTGATGCAGTTACCGAGCACGATCCACCAAATGTAAAGGGGGTTTATTGAAGGACTCAGCAAGCGGGTGGTAGCTCTAAAGGAAGGCAGGCAAACCCAGATGACGGTGCTTGATCGCCGATCTCGTGCCTTTTTTTCTTGTACTGATGATAGCTTACCTGATGGTACCAACGTCTTTCTTATTCACTATAACAATAATAATAATAATATTAATAATAATAATAATAATAATAATAATAATCCTGGGGTTCTTTAACGTGAACCAAAATTGAACTAGACGAACCTCCAATACTGTCGCCTCCACCGAAAATACAGCCGCCACAGCAAGGGTGTGGTCTCGCAACCTTCAGGTTAGCAATTGAGCGTCATAATTTTTAGACCACCACGACGCGGCGTAGCAGAACTTACTTTCTAGTCAAACATATAAGTATAGCAGCCCCTGCAAATAAGTTTAGCTTTTCCCTTCTGGGAGCACCCCACACTGCGTCTTCGTCCATTTTTCTTCGAATCGATCGAATTTCACGTGGTTCTCAAAATGGTCCAAGTATAGTTACTGGTGTTTTATCTTCTGGGTACAATCGTCTTTCGTCATTTAATTTTTCTGCGTTTATATGTTTACTCCTTTGCGTAATTTGGCTTCCTAATTTTCTGCCTTAAATACATCCAAATAAATATTATACAAAAATGTTATGCCTGCCTGTCAGGCAGCGTCATGTCTCACTGAATCTAGCAGCTTTTTGGGCGTAAATTGTTTGGTCTTCTGGTCACGCGAGGGCATGTGTAAAATTGTTAAAATTTTTTTAGACAAGACATTAGATCTTAGGTGGCCAACAACCGTGGGCTAATTTTTGCTCACAAACTGCGAGATTATAGGTGCCGATACACCACAAGCTATTTTATTACACAATTTCCACACGAGCAACAAGGACTCGCATTCAAAGCAACGCTTCGACGCTTCGCATGTACACCGGGCGAAGCTTGCGAGTACATAAGTTGCACGTGACGTCACTGACAGGTTCGCTGTGCTAGGTACCTGAGGGCGGCGGCCACCATGACCTTTTATCGCACTTGAGAGCGCTAGTGCAAGGGACTAGAGCCCATCCAGTGCGTCTACAGCTGCTTTTTTAGGTAGAGTGAGCCATTGTTTCTCCACCGCCGCCTTGTTCCGGAGCCTCCGAAAGGAAGTTATTAAGCCACTTCTGTCCGCTTTTTTCCCTTCCCCTTTGTTTCTAAACATGGGAGAAAGTAAATATTATTTTCTTTGTTCCGCAAGTGTTGTCTGAAAGTGTGGCAGCTTGGGCTAGTTGGTATGACATGATGATAGTTATAGTGCGAGAACAGAACGACGACACAGAGACAAGAAGGACACGAAGTACACAAGTGTGGAAGCTTGGGCTAGTTGGTATGGCATGACGATAGCTATAGCGAGAGAACAAAACCTTCGTGTCCTTCTTGTCTCTGTGTCTCGCGCTATAACTGTCGCCCTGTTTTCTGGAGTTCCCTCCTAAGCTTGCAAGGAATGCCACCTCGAGGTGGCGCAGAGGCTGCATGACGGGGTCAACGGCCGATCGGTGGGACAGCATGAATGAGGTGGAGTGGGCGCGTGAAGGGGTGTGAGCTTTTCAGAGGGCTAGCCGAGAGGTAGGCCATGAACCGGGAAAGCAGCAGAAACTTTATGGCGGCACCTCCACTTCCGCTGGTCGCAGGACAGGTGTAAAAGGAGTGACGAAGAACGAGTTGGCGCTACTTAAACTAGCCAGCGGAAAACGCATGGAGGGGCTGTCAGTGAGAGAAGGGACGACAGTGAATCATCCACGAATAGTCTTTGAAGGAAAAGAGGAAGAGAAAAGCACGTCATTGTTACTTTCTCTCTCTGGAGGAGGCAATGACGCGCGGGGGATGTTTAGTGGAGAGACAAAGGAGCAGGAATGTGGGATAGAAGGGAAGGAGAAAGCAGTACCAAAGAAGGGTCAATGGTGTCTGCTCTGGCCGCGCACGCACCAGGTGCCATCCCAGAGCCGGGACCTCTCGCATTGTTTTGTGCTCTCTCCACTTCTTTGCGCGCCAGCTGCGCCAACGGGGAACACAAAGAACTGGTGGGGATGGTGGTAGTAGTGGTTAGAAGAAAGCGCCTAATTTTTGCAGCCTGAGGAAGCCGTCCAAAGCGTGAGGTCCTGTGCCAGGGAAGAAATTACCTGAAATCAATTGGGATCATTTCGAAATTACAGTTACAAATGAAAAAGAATCTGACCACGGAGGAGAACCAGGCACTCTGGGAAACCCCGACGGGGCCGAAGCATTGTCATCTTGCCTGCCGACAAGGGCAATTCGACGGTGGTGTTGGACAGCGGGGACTACGATCGGAAAGTTTCAGCTCTTTTAGAAGGGGATGCATACACGCAGCAAGTAAAGGACTCAACGATGCGAACCCAGACACAGCTTAACAAGCTACTCGCGGAAATTTTCAAGCATTACCCGGATCAAGCTTTACCGGCGACTAATCTGCCGTAACGGATCCGCACAGAGTTTTTACGGACTACCGAAAATTCACAATTCACGATTCTAGACTTTAATTCCTCCCCATGCCGAGCCCTTTCTAGTTTTCCTAACCAAATCTTCACCCCACTAACCCGGAAGACACCAACTCATGTCCGTTACGCCAGCCCCTTCGTGCATCTAGCGTCAGACGTGAGCATCGGTGAAGACGAGAGCATGCTCTCATTTGACGTCGTTTCATTGTCTACCAACGTGCCAGTTCCCTTAGCTGTCTCCGCTACCCGTTCTGCGCTTCAGGAGGACGCAAGCCTGAGTAAAAGGACTCCTTTGGTTGTTGATGAGCTCTGTCGTCTACTGGAGTTCTCCCTCTCCAGCACGTACTTCTCCTATAAAGGAACTATTTTCAGGCAGAACAGTGGAACCGCGATGGGAGCTTTCATCTCCGTCACGATGGAAAACCTGACCATAGAGTGCACAGAAGAGAAAGCACTCAGCTCCTTCTCGCCGCGACCCAAGCTTTTTCTGCGTTATATGGACGATTGTTTTTGCGTCATTAAGACGTCTGAAGTTGAAAACTTCAGACAACACCTGAATTCCGTGCACCAAGTCATACAATTCATGACCGAGTGTGAAAGCGACCACTGCCTGCCCTTTCTTGACGTCCAGGTGGCAAGAAAGTGCAACGGCCTGGAGTTCTCCGTTCATAAGAAGCCAATGCACACTGGCCGCTACCTTCAATTCGATTTCGCTCACCCCGCCTGCCACAAGGCCTCGGTTGTGACCACGCTACTCGCGAGAGCAAGAAACTTATGCTCTAATGACACAGAGCGAAAGAAAGAAGAGGCCCGCGTAATTGCTGACCTCCGAAAAAACGGATACCCAAAAAACTCCATTCGAGCCGCCACCCGCCGCGCAGAGCAACAGAGGATACGGAAACACCAATCAACCTTAATTGGCAGCACCCGAAACGTGTACCGCTTCCATACGTTCACGGAACCAGCGAGATGTTGGCGCGGATCTTCCAGAAGGAAGGAGTCCGCATCGCGCACGTGCCTTCGTGTACGCTGGGCCACCTCATCCCCCGCCCAAAAGACCGGCCAACAATGGACAAGAGCCCCGGTGTCGTTTACTAATTCCTTGCGCCGAATGCCCCGCGTCGTATATCGCCGAGACGAAAAACCTACCGGAATGACTGAAGCAACACGCCAACGATGTGCGGAAGTTCAACAAAGAGCGCAGTCGCCGAACATGCTGAGACATTGGACAACCAGATAAATTTCGAAGTGATGGCCATCCTCGAAAGCGAGCCGAACTGGAGGAGAAGGTTGTTACTCGAGTCGTGGTACATACAGGGAACAGCCCATAACATCAATTATGCACTCTCTAGGAACCCTTCCCCCAGTGTACACACACGGACTGCGCTCCACGGCAAAACGAGAGAGATAGAGAGAGAGGGGGGTCATTAGCCACCCCTCGAGTGCTTTGAAGACCCTGCTGCTACGTAGCCTACGCAGTCACCCCTGAAGAAGGATCCAAGTCGGTTCCGAAACGCCGGGTTTCTCAAAAACTTTTGGTTGAAGCCAATATTATCCCCCAGTTTCATATCCAACCAGACAGACTTCTGTCAAACGTTTATATTTAAGCCTGGTTGGCAGCGCGGCACCGAGCCTGGTCACTAATCTGATGCCACCTTTTCTTGCTCCACGCGGTCGAGCAAGAGTTCACGCAGCATCTCAACTAGCTGGTATCTAAAGGTGGTGACAGTAGTGACGTCAATGCAAGTTATTTTGATAAGATACTGGCTCTTGACTCTCATTTACGGCTTATAGTCAATGGCGAGAACAGGGACCCCAGAGTGGCAAATATTGAAGCGCCGGCGATGAACCTCACTGGGTCACGCTAGTTTTGCATATTAACAGCCACTTATGCAAAAAACGTGGTAGACACCACAAACGTCAAATTGATGGGGTGCGTTCAGCGTACAGGATTTGATTTAAATAAGTTCTAGAATATAATAACCACTGATGCTTATTACATTATGCATAAAAACGATGTGAAACTCAACTATTAGCATTAAAAATAAGACATTTTGCGCACGAAGTGTATGAACAACAAAGAACAAATAACATTGTTTAAAACTTGTAAAGCACAAAAAATTATTTTTGAGAAATGTCTAAATATGAAATATTTCATGATAGTTAATACGTTGTAGTTTATACAAATTTGATAGGAGTTATCAACTTTGTTTCCACAACAAGTTTTGCTTCTTTTTCTTTCCAACGGCAACTACGTTGTTGGGTATAGGACTTCTAAGCACAGGCTGAAGCTTGAACTCCTTCACATGAACGCTCGCAACCTTTCGTGGTGACTAGACAGATTGAAACAAAAATTTTTACGCAGATATTTTTTCCTGCGTATGTCATTAAAGCATTTCAGTACTTGCAGAAAATTTGTGCATATATTTTGATAGTACAAGCACCCCGCCTTAAAAAAAGTAACTAAAGGAGGCGCCAATTCAGACATTCGTGATTGCCTGTACTAGCACCGGGTGCACAATATCAGAGCGATGTGCAGTAGATGTGCTCTTATGACGGGGAAAAACACAGTTACACTAAATTTCTTGAGTTTCATGATGCTTTATTTCGGATAGCTGATGAAGAATGTTAAGTTTCGGTACATTTGTGCAAGTAATTTTCCTTAAATGAGCATTTCGGGTATAAGACGCGTTTAGAAATTTTATGTGAAGCATATATTTGAGATTTTAAAATTTTTTATTTGAGATCCTGCAGCAAAGACACATTTTAACACTTACGACCGCGGAATAAAGGCCGAGGTAACAGTCCATTACTTTTTTTTTGTTAACTGTAACGGTAACGCACTACCTTTTTTTGCAAGTAACGCAGGGTGGTAACGCTTTCCATTTCTGCTTGAGTAACGAGTATAACGTATTTTGCTTTTTTTCCTAATGCATACTCAACTGGTGTCATGTGAAGCAGCCTGGAAGGAGTAAGCTATGTTTACATACCATGCATATCATAAATTACATGTGTAGACATGTAATTAAGTTTGTCTTAGCGTCATATTACGCAATATCAATTTCGTTGTACAAGCTAACGACATGGTCGTTAGCGCACCGTGAGAAGGGCACGTAAATTATGTTGTACATGCCATAGATTTTATAATTGTCATCTTAGCTCCTAAATTATTCGTTATACAGTCACGTGACCGAATTTAAAACTGAGAACATGTAAAGCTAGCCAAACGACCACACGCGCACCATGCGTGTAGTATATTGTCATGCTACATGACATGCATGTCACGATTTTCGCGTTACTATCTGTCTATTATGCTAGTCATACACAATTGTCTCACGTATCGATTTTGGTATATATCAACTTAACGAAACGGCCTCTATGGCACCATGACCATGGCATATAAGCAATGTTGTTCATGAGGAACAACACATGATCTAAATATGACATGTGATTTATAATCGTCATACAGTCGTGTTATGCCCCCCCCCCCATTTTTGATATAGACCTCATAAACGATATGGTCCGGAGAGCACAAAGTTGTAAGCGGCAAGATAGAAAGAGAGATACACCCAAATTTACGAAAGTGGATGATTTGTGGGGTTTAACCACCCAAAACCACCACTTGATTATGAGAGACACCGTACTGGAAGGCTCCGGAAATATTGACCACCTGGGGTTTTTCAACGTGCACCCAAATCTGAGTACACGGGCGTACAACATTTCCGCCTCCATCGGAAATGCAGCCGCAACAGCCGGGATTTGATCCCGCGACGTGCGGGTCAGCAGCCGAGTACCTTAGCCACTAGACCACCGTGGCGGGGCAAATTTACCAAAGTTCATTAATGAATGTTTCACATTTAAGGTACTCTTGCGTGATATGGTTATTCCGAATGATATTACTCCCAACGCATTCTATTTTCGCTGCAGCAATCCTCAGTCCTCTATCTGGTGCAGGAATCGCAGTTCGAACCTCGTGATTTTTTTTAAAAGAGTGATACATCAGAAAGTAAACGCAAGACAAAGTACATGCTTTGAGAAATATTTTGAGCGCCGCGAGCAGTTGTGAAAAACACCGATGCAAATGCGGGCCTTGAAAACAACAAATAAGCACATTTTGTACTCCGCAAGTTCGCTTCCCCGCAATGCATATTCGCCCAACTAACGGCAGAACCTGCCGTTCATCAAGTGGAAATGAGGCCCTAGTTGCACACGTACTCGTTTTTCTCGTCAGACTGTAAGCAAACAGCTTAACACGCTACTTACTAATTCTTAGCTGGCTTCTCCAATATGCAGAGAATATTGCAAAAAAGCCAGCTTTACAAATGTGAAAAGGGTTTATAAGGTTTACAAAAAACGACTCAGGAAGCTACATGGCTTTAGCTACGAAATAACGTATTATGTCAATCAAAAGATCGTTTATTAGCCAATCTAAAATCGGGAGTAATTTTTGAAATCTATTTTTTAAGCTTTGCAATCGATGTTTAAAGAGGCCAAAGTGTGTCAAAATTTTCCTCTGTGGAAAAATTTTCCTCTGTGGAAAAATATTCAGATTGTCTGGGAAGGAAGGCTCTTAGTGGCACGTTATTGAAATTGGACCTGGAATTTTCTGGTGGTTGCGTAGTATTTTAAACCGGGAGTCGTTTTTGATATCGTGTCCGGTTCGTGAGATATGATTTTTTTTTCGTGTGCTTCCCTTTCAGTTACGGCGAGGTGACCCGGCCGCCGCCAAGAGATGGCGCGACATGCTCTGTCAAGATAAGGTCCCTCCATAATTTTTAAGGTAGCGACATCTGCCGCGCGCGCCACCTAGAAAGTTCCTGTAGCAGGCGACGCCAAGCTTTAGGCACGGCATTCAGCTGTTGGAAAAATATCTGCACATGCCAGGAAATAAAAGCTACTGATGTCTGACTGTGATGAAGGCCGAAATAAGGGCCCAAAATGTTAAAGGTGTGCCTTTCTTTCAAATAAACATTACAAAAGAGAGCGAAAAAAATGTTTGATCACCTAGAATCGGCATGTTAACATCTTGTTTATTCACGTTCGTATTACATTGCGTTTTTAAACCTAAATTAGCTGCATATAATTAAAAAAACAAAGGCGCGTTGATTCGCTTTCATTTCACAAAATAGTCGAAGCCCTTGACGGAAAGAACAACGAGCTGGGACCCAAGACAACCCGAGTCGAGTTTACCCGCGGCTGCCCATGGCGCCTGCCTTGGTCGCTGTATTGGCCGTAGCTTGGTGACTGCGTGGGCTTAATCCGATTGCTCTCCGCCTTTATTGCTCGTAAGTGTGCTGTGTACATATAGCGGTCACTTCGGTTGAACAATGCATCTGACAGCCATCCGGAGCGAAAAAATTTCGACATGGCGTTGCTGAAACGCGATCCTCGCTGAAAGTAAACATCCTGCGCACGTGTGTGGAAACTAAAATTTGGTGGAAACGCTTGCGCTAACAGTCTTCTTCTCACTGCGTGCGGCGATTGCCCGACCACTTGAGTGTCTTTTGCTATTCTGTGCTACGAGTCAACGCAAGCGTCACGACATTCCAAAGCGGCGTGTCATCACCGATCGTCGAATTCGTTCGTGTTGCAAACGCGACCTAACCGCGCGGAACACCACGGTGTAGTTAAATTTCTTCGTCAAGGCTTCTTGTTTGCGCGTGTGTGAATGCGGTTGTATTCCTGATATGAGGAACGTCGGTACGTAACCTTGAATCACCGCGTGGATTTTTAATAGTGTGTTTATGCTTTTTCGATTTGCCTTTGTGCCTCCCTGAAGCACACAAGCTTCTCAAGAATTAAAGATCTTTACGTGAAACGCCCGTGAATTGGCCTAGTTTTTGTTGCACTTTATTTTGCTGGCGATTTTATATCGCTTCTGATGTTTTTCCTACGTTATTTTTCAGCTTGGTGCTTTTCATCAGTGAAATAGCATTGCTGCTTACCGAGACATTTCGTTTAATATCCGAGTCTGAGGGCAACCTAAGAGTAACAGAGTAGACAATAATGTACTTTGATATAGTTTTATTATTTGGTGGCCAGTAGCTGCGGATATGGGGTATTTATTTATTTATTTAAGAAGATACTGCTTGTCAGAATTCCATACTTTAGGCAGCGGTGAGCGATACATATAGAAAATATACAGTGATGGCCAGTGGCTATATGGTGTTTATTTATCTATTTAAGAAAGTACAGTTAGTCTGAATGCCATACTTTAGGCAAGGGTCAGCGATACAGTGGGAACAACACAATTCAGGAAATACAGTGATGGCCAGTAGCAATGGCTATGTCGTATTTCTTTATTTATTTTAGAATATACAGCCAGTCCGAATGCCATACTTTAGGCAGGATCAGCAATACAATGGGAATAACACAATACAGCAAATAGACAATGCGTACAGAACAATATATATGAAATATAGAACAGATCATAATGTAGGAACAAGAGTATTATTTCTTTAAAACAAAAGCCTGAATGATACACATACTCAAACAAAGTTTCATAATACCACACAATTATCACTACACGAGCAGTACAGTAACAGCATTTACCACTTATTTACCATAACGGCTTGACATATACACATGCCGCGTTGCAGGAGCTGAACAAAGTGTTTCATCCATCCATCCATATACACATGCAGCACAAAAATATAATGACACTAAGTTGTACAACTACGTAAGGGTATGCTTGGAGACAAAAGTTGCAGCACATGCCACCCACAATTCAAAGTACAGAGTAACGCAGGTACTTACTAGTATATTTATTTACACATTCAATGCACGAACTACGCTTAGGATGGGCTTCCAAGTGAACAAAAGGACATAACATAAAGCTGGCACTGAACAGTAAGGGTAGCTTAAATAACTAATAAAATGCAAAAACAAAGAACAGCCACACTTACAGTAGTACAAGAGACATCATACATTTTACACAAACTTTTCTACCAGTACTACCTGATGCTACCTGCAGCAATATGCATTCCCATGCTTCGGCTACCACACTTCTGTGAGCTTTGAATTTTTGTCGTAAGGACATGGTTTTTCTTTTTCACGAGAACTGAGATTCTAGTTTTTAAAAACGTGGCAAGGAGTTTGTTCGATATGCAGTGGCATGCAGGGAAGCAATTGCCCTAGTACAGGGAACTTTGAATGGTACTCTGAAGTTTAAATGCAGAAACTCTGTTTGCAATCAATGCATCTTCATTTAAGCGCACATAGTTTTCAGCAGCCTCTATTAACTGCAAGACAGCTGGTGATGGGACTGTCAATGCCGGCTTCTCTTTGTTGTAGCACTTCAGCATTGTGAGCTTGTTTTCCTCGGCTGAGCTTGTGATCGCTTCAACACAGGCTTGACAGGAGTTTGCCTTCTTGACTTGTGCAACAACATAACCAGCAAGGTACTCCAAGGATTCATGTTCTAAGTCTTGAATATCAAGGAGGTCAGACGAACAAATAACATACATTTTGCTTTCATTTGGTTTGTTGTCATCGGCCATGCCAGTGAAGAGAAAGCAGTCTTCTTTAGTGTAGCTGCCGTCCTTACTTGGCCTCAGAAACGTGGCCACTGTGGCAGCTCGAAGCGAAAAATTGAATTCAAATACACGAGGCACCGGGTTCTTACTCCTTAGTGTAGAGAAAAGATTCTCTAGGGCATCTTGGCTGAACCTGCTCAGGAGCAGAAACTTAAAGTCGTACTTTTCAAGAAACAGTGCCTGCAGTAGCAACACTGATGCTGTCGCTAGGATAACGCCAGTCCGCACTGGTTTCCAGGTGGCTTTTTTTTCATCCCGAATACATATTTTACCAAAAAGTGCAATTGGTTCTTTATGAAACTGAAGGGCCTTTCCATACTCAAAATCATAAAAATGGCCCAAAGCCAGTTTTGATGTTCTGAAAGTCATCAGTCTGAATCATCAAACATCATCAAAAGAAACCATGCATTTGTCAAGGCTGGTTTATCTAATGTTCCATTATCTACAAGCAAGCGTACTGCAGCAGCTGTGTCGCTGTTGATAAGGCTGAATGCTGGCCCCACCTTCATTTTATCATAATGTGTGGGGTCAACTGAAGAAGGCTTCAGGTGGGGAGCTAGCTTTAGCTCTCCGTTGCTGTCTATCTCGACAAGCTTCTTTATAGGCTCGATGGATATTTCATTTCCTGGCAGAGTGTTTTTTTTTTCACTACTTCTTCGGGCAAGTATATCTTCTGGCCGAAATACGTGGCGCAAGGTTGACCAAGAGAAAAAAAGACGAGACAGAAAGAGCGCCAACTCACAACTAAGTTTATTTTCACGAAGCATTCACAATATATAGGCTCTTGGAGGATATGCGCAGACCATTTCATTCACCGCACGTGCAGGCATGAACATTTTTATGATGTAATAACTGATAATTGCAAACATGATATCTGGGAACCAGCAACAAACAGATATGCGTAATGTAGAGACGTCAAAAAAACCAAACACACCCAAGCCTGCGCAAAAAATGCGAGGAAAAACCAGGAAAAGGACTGACAGACACTTCGTAGCACCCAACTAAAGTACATCAAAATCCAACAGTTGGAATTGACTGTTGTGTAACACAACTGAAGACACGCTGACGCACGAGTCACCTTTCTTCATTATGTGAAAGGCTTCGAGTAACTCCCACGCCAGCGCATCCCGGCTCCTTCCAAGTATTCGCGTGCGATCGAACTGCGGCGTGCAGCCACACGAAGCAAAGTGAAAGGGCAAAGGAGACCCTGTTCCAATCCTAATTGATAAGGCATGCTCCCTTAGATGGTCATTTGTACAGCGCCCTGTCTGGCCTATAAAGACGTTGTCACAGCTCAGGAGAATTTCATAAACAGTGCCCACAGCACAACGCAGGAACAGCTTTACGTGCTTCTTATCGCACACCACCTTGGCACCTCTCGAAGAAATGCGGGCAGAGAGCCTTGAAAGCTTATTTGGAGCAGAGAAAACCACCTGCACATGGTGCCGATTTGCAACCTTTTTCAGGTTGTGGGAGATTTTGTGCTTGTATGGTACAACATGCGGTCTTTTCCTCTGTCCTTGCAATGGCTCTGGCCTCCTGCATTCCCCCTTCAGCCTCTGCAGCAATGTTTCAGACTTACTGACTAAGACCGAATAAGGAAACCCGGCTGCAGTGAGCCACGATACCTGAATGGAAAAACTATCAAACACTGTGTGCTGGCATGACTTGAACAGCGCAGAACAAAAATACATAGTAGCTATAAACCTCTTCTCAACCTTGGAATGTGCAGAATCATAAGAAAGAAGTCCTTTTCTCGTTCTAGGGCAGAACTTCCAACAGACATGACCCTCGCCCAGAGTCAGGTTAATATCTAAAAACTGCAAGCTTTTGTCAATGGGCCATTCGTGCGTAAAATCACGCCTTTTCCATGTTTTCGGAACAGGTTTAAAACCAAATCTACCTCACTAGAGTGCGTTACAGGGTTAGTAGAAGTTAACATCACGAGGAAATCGTCCACATATCTTAAAATCTTAGGGACTTTTTCTGGATCAACAGCAATTTCTAAAGCACAATCAATAGACGCCAAAAATGCTATAAAGGACAGGTGCAACGCAGGAGCCAATACAAATGCCCTTCCGTTGAATAAACAACCCATTATTAAAAGAGACAAAGGTGCTACGAAGGTAAAATTCTAAAAGTGACATGAAGTTGGAAACAGATACGCCAGAGGTATTGATAAAAGTTGTGCCCCCATGTTCCTCGATACAGTCCCTTACACAAGATAAAAACTCATTATGAGGCACTGAATAAAAAAGATCCTCAACGTCAATTGAAAAACGATAACTGATGTCACTTCTGGTTTTCAAGAAATCTATGACGTCATAGGAGCTTTTTGATGCAAATGGATCTACAAACACTAACGTATTTAAATTTTTCAACAGATAGCAACTCACTTGCAGCGGCCAAGTACCATTTTTTATCACAATTGACCTGAACGGCATGTCAACTTTGTGCGTTTTTACATTGAAAAACACTTCCAAGGAAGTTTTCTTGCATTAAAAACTGATTTAGCCAAACTGCCTAAATAAACTGCCTAAATTAAATTTCTTGCACAATCCACCATCACAACGTTTTACCTTTGACGCTGTTACAGTTGTAGACTCAAAATTCTTCATAATAGCAGAACTGGCTTTGTCCTAGAAACTGGAGGTAGACATCACCACGAATCCGCCTTCTTTGTCTGCCTGAAGAAGGGAAAGTTCATGCTCCTTGAAGAACGAGACAACTCCGCCTGTGGTCAACTTCGGACGGTCATTTCTACGGTTCCGCAAAAGTGAGTCCGCACCCTCAAGCAGGCAGCGCTCGCGATTTTCTTCGTCAGCACTGCGGGAAATGCCTCGGTTCAGGGCAAGCAATTCGTTGGCTGGTACCTCAGGAACAACGCTGAACTTTGGTCCATTCTTGAGCACTCGTGACTCATGCGTCACGAGGTGACTCGTGCGTCAGCGTGTCTTCAGTTGTGTTACATAACAGTGAATTTCAACTGTTGGATCTTGATGTACTTTAGTTGGGTGCTACTAAGTGTCTGTCAGTCATTTTTTTCTGGTTTTTCATCGGTTTTTTTTGCGCGGGCTTGGGTGTGTTTGGTTTTTTTGACGTCTCTACATTAGGCATATCTGTTTGTTGCTGGTTCCCAGATATCATGTTTGCAATTATTGGTTATTACATCATAAAAATGTTCATGCCTGCACGTGCGGTGAATGAAATGGTCTGCGCATATCTTTCAAAAGCCTATATATTGTGAATGCTTCGTGAAAATAAACTTAGTTGTGAGTTGGCGCTCTTTCTGTCTCGTCTTTTTTTTCTCTTGGTCAACCTTGCGCCACATGTTTCAGCCTATTATGTACCAATTAGCCCAACAAAACGTACTATTATCTTCTGGCCCTTAGTTAAGTGGTTCCTCAGGTTCTTGAGGAGATGAGGAACGTCAGTCATGAAAAAAAGTTGCCTAGATGCATCACATGGGTGGGGACACAAGGTTTTAGGCTTGCTGTGCTTGCCTAGATTTATACCGAACAGTTTCCAGACGGCTTGGTTCCTCCCTCCCATGTCTATCACCACAACATCAACTTTCAGGGAAATTGCCTCACATGCTTTTTGATGACAATGAATATATCCTTAACTGTTTTGGCAAGGAATGAATTTCCAGTCAAATGGTAAGCAACTGTGTGCTTCCAGCGGGTTGTTATCCCACCGAGCATAATTACCAGCCCATGAGTGGCCAAACAGTCGGATGGCAGTGTTCCCTCTGCAAGAGGTATAGTTGCGGCTCCAAGCACTGTTGCCGAGGAAGAGTTGATTGATGATTGATTGATTTGTGGGGTTTAACGTCCCAAAACCACTTCTGATTATGAGAGACGCCGTAGTGGAGGGCTCCGGAAATTTTGACCACCTGGGGTTCTTTAACGTGCACCCAAATCTGAGTACACGGGCCTACAACATTTCCGCCTCCATCGGAAATGCAGCCGCCGCAGCCGGGAATCGAACCCGCGACCTGCGGGTCAGCAGCCGAGTACCTTAGCCACTAGACCACCGCGGCGGGGCTGCCGAGGAAGAGTTGTACACTAAGCCTGGTGCAAGTTGCATCTCATCGAGCATTAAAGTGGCGTGCCGCTCCTCTGGTAACGTGAGGCTAACCTATGGAGTGGAAAGATTTAGTTAGGCGATGCAAATAGCGGTGCTATGGTAACAAGACAGGGCAAGGGTCATGGGCACCTCTCTGTGCACTTACCTTTAGTGCGAGAGACGCCATGATGTCCTCCAGCAAACCTGGTGTGAACTTGTACCCTTCCAAGTGGCGATGTTGGGTGCGTTCTGTTGGCAGAGGTTGTCCAAGCTCCCTGACTGAGTCATAGCCACGTGCTCCACAGGAAAGTCTCATTTTCAATGCCTTTATAACAGTCTTCTTAGTCCATCGAGTCCCCTGCATTGTTGCCATATTCAGACATTTAACTTTGTCTTCATTCAAGTATTTGTTTAGTCCTGCAACAAGGCGCTTATTTGCAGTTTGTACCTGGAAACGCTGCCTCTGAGCAAGTTGAAGCTTCCGTCGCGTCGCCTGAAGTTCAATTTCAAGCTCGGCCACCCTCTTCTGTAGAGCTGCTTGTATCAAGTGGCCTGAAATTGTGCACCGAAATTAGGTCTAAAGCAGTGGTCCATGCTAAACAGGCAAGAGCGGGGGCTAGGTGGTGCTTCATATTGAAGATGTCACGCTGATACAGAAAGCGCATGCACCGAACAGCCTGTTTGCTGTTCTCTGTATGTGTATTCTTTATCAGCGCGATATCTCCCCTAGTTTTAAATAGCATTGTTAAGAATGCGTTGCTGACAGCAAATGACCTGCATGAGAGCAGAGAAGCGCAACACAAAAACATCAGATAAGCGCAGGAATATCTAACATTCCCGCATGTTTCTTTTCCCTTGTTCCCTTCATGCAGTTCATTTTCTCTCACTCTGCACGAGTTACACACAAAGCGGTACTGTTACGAGTATAATGTATTGCTATTTACGAAACAAAAGGCCTCGACCTCCTAGTAGCATGGAAACTTGGATTGAAAGAAAGGTTGTGTCAGCTTCCGTATGTATGTCGCTATGCGCGAAAGAGGCATTGAATGATGGCACACAAAAAAATTCGCACAAAACTGTTCAAGTCACCAGCCTGTGTACTTTCTGGCTGGAATGGAGCAGGCATCTGTAGGTCTAGCTGCATATCAGGAACATCTGCGTAGAGCACAAAGCAAGTTGACAACCAGCAATGTAGAGAGGCATTGGTATCTCACATGGGAAATACACATGCTTTCGGCCACACAAAATATCTGCTTGTTTGCTTGAATCAGCTGTAGACACAGCTTTATTAAACGTGAAGGTAAGTTTGAACCATATTTTGCAACATGAAAAAGATTGTAAATTACAAAATGTAAAATATCTCTGTGCTGTCTGCACGGCATATATCGTCTGTATGTGAACGGATGAAGAGCATAAGCACGCAATTTACCAGCTGATGGAAAGGTAGGAGCTCCCAGACGGGAGAAACTTACCCTTCTCAGTGTCGACTGGCTGGGGTTTGACATCGACCTGTGTGTTTTGCTTGACTTTGGGGTCATCTGTGTAGGATACATGAATATAATGAGAAATGATAACTCAAGGATTGTTTTCATAGCAATAATCAAATTTGGCTTGAAAGCTGTGAATAGCATTCAAGATCATTTGTCTTAATGAACACTGTGAACATACCAGTACTTTCCACTCTTGTTCTTTTAGGGGGTGGCTTGCGTGGCTTTGCAACTGGTCGACGCAAAGAGATGCTTGGCGTCGCAAATGGCCTTAGCTTCTTTTCACCGGTATTCTTGAGAATAATCGGTTCAAACTGGTCTTCTGTTAAATGATCCTGTAGCAAAGTTGGAAACGACTTTCTGAACATGCTGTAAAGCGAAGTTAACAACGCGCGCAAAGATAGAGAACTAGAGATAGTAGAACTCACTGCGGAAATTTATGAATGTTTATCGCTATAACAATATTAATAATTGCTGGGGTTTTACGTGCAAAAACCACGATTTGAGTAAGAGGCATGTCGTAGTGGACTGCTCCGGAAATTTCGCGACTACTTGGGATTCTATTACGTGCACTGAATACGCGCCGTACACGAGTCTCTAGCATTGCACCTCAATAGAAAATGCGACTGCTGATGACGGGATCGAAACGCGTCTTTCCGGTCAGCAGCCGAGCACCGTAACCGCAACAACTGCCATACCACGACGGCGGGCAAATTTAGGTCACGTGCAACACTATGCGGATATCTGTCGGCGAGTTAGTGCGCTTCCCTCGCTTTATTTACTTGCACGCTAGGCTCGTAGTGCATGACCTACGTCAGCGGGTTCATAAAGCACTAAATGAATAATCTCGACAAATGTGGGCCATCAAAACCAGCGCGCACGAATTAAATGCTATTGCAGCTCGGCACATGCACGCGTATGCTTTTTCTTGCACCTGTGTGTCGCGTTACTTACCTCGCATAGTCGTGCAGTGGCCGACGGTTCGAAGTCTTTCCATCCAATTCTGTGCAACCACACTTTTCTTCTGGTGAAGTTCTGCTTGCCCCGCGGGATGCAAAATAACTTCTTGCCGTCTTCCGTCTGGTTTCGGCACCCAAACTCACAGCAACATGGCATATTGGACATTCCAGAACGAAATCACCGCACAACGTGCATAGCGGAACAGGCGAAGCGAGCGCTCTCCTCCCGGACCGCGAGAACCTTCATGGCGTAGCAAGGTCACGTGTCACAGATCAGCCTATCGCGGGTGCCGTCGGCTTCATGAAAGCTTTTCGATACTTTTGAATTTATTGAAGGACTTTATGTCAAGAATTCCTGGGGATCGGGAGCAACGTGAGTTACGCATAAAAAACAACTGCTTCTGTTTACCTATCACATCGATGGTCATGCGTTATCCGAAGTCACTAAACACAAGTATTTAGGACTAATACTCTCATCAGACTTAAAATGGAATGAACACATAGAATATATTGAAATAGGGGCAATGCAAAGGCTTCTCAATTAGCGAAGGAGGCTTGTGGATCCCACAATGCACATCAAACTTCTCGCATAAAAAGCTGTCATTAGAGCAGTATTAGAATACGTAGCTGAAGTGTGGGATGTCTTTACTGAGCCCAATATTAAAAAGAACAGAAACGATCCAAAGAAAGGCTTTCCGATCTGTGTTGTTTTGTTATAGTTGGCGCACACCACTTTCACTTCTTAACAAAGCAGAGCTCGAAAAACTATAGGAGAGAAGAGGAATGAAGAGGCTGAATTTTTAAACCTCATTTTCCACAGCAAAATTCAAATAAACAAAACAACGCACATTACACAAACAAGTGAATGTGCTATGCGCTTATATCATTAAAAGAATTTTGTAGATTACGTAAACCGCACAGCCACATTTAAGCATTCCTTTGGTTTTATTAACTACCCTTGAGGAGAATTGCCTATTGTCACGGGTCCCGTTAATTAGGGAGGCGATCCCCGGGCTATTTCCAAGGGTCGAAGTATCGGCCCCCCAAACCGCACCACGAAAGCGCGGACAATTTAGAAGCGGTCCTATATGGCGCGCCAGCGGACGCCAGCTGTGGCCCAAAGAAAAAGTCAGAGCCGAGAGTTGATAAAGAAAACAAAATATATTCTAAACAATGGCAGATAAAACAATACACAAGTATGCACACTCTACAATAGTTGAATACAATATGTCACCTATCAAACAATGTACTACACAGTACAATCAGCCACACTCGAAACAACGGACGCAGACAACAATACGGACTACAATGCAGTGGCATGCAGTGAACAACAAAGACACTCAAAGACTAAAGAGTTATAAAACTTATTCAGTCCAAAGTTCTTCGAAGAAAAGTCTGGATGATACTCTTTCGAGAATCACTCACTCAAAGTCCGGCGTTGTTGTCGTTCCACTGCCCCCGAAGTTTCTCTTCCAGGAAACCTCGCGTCTTCAATTGGCCGCTATCCAAGCTTCAAACTTCGTCGCCGGAAGCACGTCGGCTTCCCACACGCAGCTGTTGCCCCGCGTCTTCGCTCGATAGCGGTAGACACACACTCTTGCCTGTAGCTCGAGTCTTCACCCTTCAGGTGGAAATCCTCTTCTTCTCCTCCTTTGTCACGGAAGACAAAAGGCTTCGCCCACAAGGCGGAACACCCTACGCACTCTGGCGCATACTTTCTTCTTCTCCTGCTTTGTCACTAAGGACAAAACCTCCACCGACAGACGCGGCGGAATAACCCCACGCGCACTAGCGCTAACTTCCTTCTTCTCCTGATCTCCCATCTTGGCTGCTCGATACCTTCCGTGCGAGATTCCAGAAAGTTCTCATCATTTCGTCGGCGCGATACGCAGCGAAGGCTGGCGAAAGCGCGAGATGGTAGGAGGGCCATTCACGACTGATGACGCAACCCTGCATCACCACGCCCCTTTCCATCGATAACGTTCTAGGGCTTGCTCGGCCGCCGATGCGAGGAGGTTCGACGGCGAACCTACGCTTCCGAGGGGAGAGGGACGTGCGCCCGGGGAGTCTTTGGATGCTTGTTTTCTTTTTTTTATCGTTGACCTCGAGGTGCTTCATCGCGAGAATTTGGCGGCGCGCCCTTTTTTGAGCGCTCGTTTTGTGACACTGCCCCCCACTTTAAGAATATTATCTCATCATATTCAAAACCGCACAAGCGAGTGCGAACAGACACCACACACTTAAAGACTGTAACATAGTCCGTCGCTCATGGCGCGTCACAATCACAATAGAACTTTCAATACAATTTCACGCCGCAGTGCAATCTCACAACACATGAATATAGCGACAAGTACATGAGTACGACACTCCATTCCGTATTGCGAACAATACAAATATACATGAGTGTCTTTACAACACTTGTGCAATCCTATACATCACGTCACAGCACAAACACTTCGACACTTGTGACACAAGATAACACAATAACAACACAGCCGAACGCATTCTGATTTGACCTCAGCACCTATCCTGAGTACTTCGAGCTCCGCTTGCTCCCTTTCTTGCGGTGCTCTCTCGATCTCTTCTTATTGTTCTTGTTTCTGTTCCGATGAGCCCTTTCCAACGACGGTATCTGAGGCGGCGTCTCAGCCATCATTGTGCCCTTCGACACTGTTAAAGGGTCATATCGTTCAACCGATCCTGTCACTCGCTTGTTCATGTCACGACATTGGGCCTGGCTGGCTGACTCCGTCACCTTTACATTGTCGGTCAGTTGAGGTCGAGCCGACGTAAGTCCAGCTGCCCAGCACGTAAACTCATTCAATACGATCATGTTCTCATTCGCTGTCTCTTGCGCCTAGGCTTCACCTTGGACTCGAGTGAAATCCTTCACAGGGTTGTTCTCCGCTGAATCTCGCGGTCTCTGTGTCAGCGAAAGCTCCATCTTCGGGTCTTCCCCCAAACATTCTGGATCATTCGGCCCTCGCGCCCCGTCCATGTCTCCGATGACGAGGTCGTACAGGGGGGTCGTCATGCATAGAGCCGTAACCTTCCCTCTGAAGTACGGGGTTTCAATCTAAATTTCTGCTTCGGGAAGCATCCGAACCGTACTGTCAATTAGGCAAACCGGTTTCGTTTTGCCTGTTAACTCACTTTCCTGCACCAAATTTCTTCGCATAATAACAGTGTAGCTGTTGGTATCTCTTAACACCGTAACCTTTTTGCCTGCAACTTTTACAGGCAGCGTTGGCATTCCCTTTGTAACACTGGTCGGCTGTTTTGTCATTACAGCACCCACAATGGGAAGTTTCTCCCCATTTTTGCACTCTACGAATCCGCCGGTGACGGCATTATCAACGGATTTCGGTGCTGCTAGCACACAGGATACCTGGTGAGTTTGACTCGCTCCATTACTACATGCATCTGCTTTGTGCCCAGTCTGGCCGCACTTGAAACATTTTACAACCGTAGGGCTCGTGAAGATCGTTCGACAGTTGTTCGCGCGATGACCCACTCGGTTACACAGAAAACATCGCGGAACACTCTCCGGTGCACGCTTCTTTTGTTCGGGTGCTGAATTTTTCGAATCTTCGGGACACTCCTTCTTGACCTTGGCCACATTAGTTCCACGTTGCGCTTCCAAGAATTGATCAGCCAATTCAAGCGTGCCCTCAAGTGAATAAGCCTTCCTCTCTTTCAAGTACAGCGACAGGCTTGGGTGGCAACTAGTAAGAAATTGCTCTCTAATAAGGAGCTCTCTAAGCTCTATCCTACTCCTGCGCTGTCCCTGAAAGTTCAATCCATCTGTCGAAATAATGGCTAAGTCGGGCGGCGTACTGCGTAGCCGTCTCACTGTCAGCTGGCTTTCCTGTCCGAAATCTGTCCCGGAAACCTTCCACAGTAAATCTAAATCGCTTCAGCAAAGCAGCTTTCACCTTTGCATAGTTGGCTGCATCGGTCGTCGTCAGCCTACCGTACACACTGAGCGCTTCACCACTCAAGCAAGTACTCAAAGCAGTTGCCCATTGATTTTCCGGCCAATATTAGCTCCTTGCAATCTTCTCAAATGTGCGGAGCTACGCGTCAAGGTCGTCCTTCCTCTCATCAAACGCTACGAGCAGCTTGCTTGGGTTCAAGCAGAAGCCATGATCTTCCCGTTCGCTGCTTTCAACTCTAGCTTTGACCGGAGTTTCACCTCGCTGTTGCAAACGGAGCCGCTCGAGTTCCATCTCATGCTGCCGCTGCCGTTCCCTTTCAGCCATCTCCGCTTCTCTTTCTTCTTTCACCTTCTCAGCTGCCAGTCTTTCTCTCTACAGCTCCAACTTCAATTGTTGCTCTCTTTCTTCCTTCAGCTGTCGCTCCTTTGCCTCTCTTTCTTCTTTCGCCATCTCAGTGGCCAGCCTTTCTCTCTCCAACTCAGGTGCTTTTTCTTCCTTGGCCCTCTCAGCTGCCAACCTCTCTCTTTCCAATTCAGCTGCTTTTTCTTCCTTGGCTCTCTCAGCTGCCAACCTCTCTCTCTCCACTGCCTCTTTCTCCTTCTGGCTTACCCACTTCCGTAGTTCGGTGCCAGAAAGACCCATCTTTTCACCAAGAGCTACTAACTTTTCGAGATCCATTGTGTCTCGCAAATAAAACCTTGCCGCGTGCAAATAATATCTGCTTAAAAAAGTATATCGCAACACTCTCCTGCACTCGTTAACGAAAACACTGAACAACACACAAAATCGTTCCGATAGCACTATCAACAACTCGAGGCTGTTTCTCACTACTTTGTACACACTGTGCATGAAAATGTCCTGTCGCGGACGCCCGATTATTTGTCACGGGTCCCGTTAATTAGGGAGACTATCGCCATGATAATTCCAAATGCCGAAGTATTGGCCCCCCGAACCGCACCATGAAAGCATGGACAATTTAGAAGTGGTCCTATTTGGCGCGCCAGCGGACGCTGGCTGTGGCCCAAAGAAAAAGTCAGAGTCGAGAGTTGATAAACAAAACAAAATTATATTCTCAATAATGGCAGATAAATACGATACACAAGTATGCACACTCTACAATAGTTGAATACAATATGTCACCAAACAAACAATGTACTACACAGTGCAATCAGCCACACTCGAAACAACCGACACAGACAACAATACGCACTACAATGCAGTCACATGCATTGAACAACCAAGACACTTAAAGACTAAAGAGTTAGAAAACTTATACAGTCCAAAGTTCTTGGTACAAAAGTCGGGATGATACTCTTCCTAGAATCACTCACTCAAAGTCCGGCGTTGTTGTCGTTCCGCTGCCCCCGAAGTTTCTCTCCGGGAAACCTCGCGTCTTCAATTGGCCGCTATCCAAGCTTCAAACTTCTTCGCCGGAAACACGTCGACTTCCCTCACGGAGCTGTTGCCACGCGTCTTCGCTCGATAGCAGTGGACACACACTCTTGCCTCCAGCTCGAGTCTTCTTCCCTCAGGTGGAAATCCTCTTCTTCTCCTCCTTTGTCACGGAAGACAAAAGGCTTGGCCCACAAGGCGGAACACCCTACGCACCCTGGCGCATACTTTCTTCTTCTCCTGCTTTGTCACTAAGGACCAAAACCTTCCCCGACAGACGCGGCGGAATACCCCACGCCTACTGGCGCTAACTTCCTTTTTCTCCTACTTTGTCACTAAGGACAAAACCTTCACCGACACACGCAGCGGAATAACCCCACGCGCACTGGCGCTAACTTCCTTCTTCTCCTGATCTCCCATCTCGGCTGCTCGATTAACTACCTTCCGCGCGAGATTCCAGAAAGTTCTCATCATTTTGTCGGTGCGATACGCAGCGAAGGCTGAGGAAAGCTCGAGACGGTACGAGGGCCGTTCGCGACGGATGACGTAATCCTACATCACCACGCCCCTTTCCATCGAGAACGTTCTAGGGCTTGCTTGGCCGTCGATGCGAGGAGGTTCGACGGCGAACCTACGCTTGGGAGGGGAGAGGGACGCGAGCCCGGGGAGTCTTTGGATGCTTGTTTCCTTTTTTTATCATGGACCTCGAGGCGCTTCGTTGCGAGAATTTGGCGGCGCGCCCTTTCTTGATATCTAGTTTTATGACACATATCACCCGCCATTGTAGAGAGTCCAAGAGTTGATTTATTTCGACATACTCTCAACAACCACCAGCAAATAGTTTTAGTATAGTCATGCAGCCAAGAGTTACTATTGTTGGAATGTTTTCTTTTGCTTTTTGAGAATTTCTAGAGAAGTGTTGAGTTATATGCTTCTTTTTGATTGTACTATATGCTTTCCATTTGCAGTTTTCCAATTTTTACCACTTTCATTAAGTTGTGAGATGTTATTATGTTTTGGCTGTAAAGAGTTCTGTAGGCTCATTCCGGCCGCCGATGCGAGGAGGTTCGACGGCGAACCTACGCTTCCGTGGGCAGAGGGACGCGAGCCCGGGGAGTCTTTGGATGCTTGTTTTCTTTTTTTTATCATGGACTTCGAGGCGCTCGTCGCGAGAATTTGGCGGCGCGCCCTTTCTTGATATCTCGTTTTGTGACACCTATCACCCGACATTGTAGAGAGTCCAAGAGTTGATTTATTTTGACATACTTTCAACAACCACTAATAGTTTGAAGTATAGTCATGCAGCCCAGAGTTACCATTGTTGGAATGTTTTATTTTGTTTTTTGAGAATTTCTAGAGAAGTGTTGAGTTGTATGCTTCTTTTTGATTGTACTATATGCTTTCCGTTTGCAGTTTTCCAATTTTAACCACTTTCATTAGGTTGTGAGATGTTATTATGTTTTGGCTGTAAAGAATTCTGTATGCTCATTCCGGCTTAGGACCTGGTAAACAGGGCGGCAGTGTGTAATGAATAAAAAATAAAATAATCTTTTGTTTGTACGTGACTGGCCATAGTTCCATCTTTGCCAACTCCCCACTAAATCGTTCTTGAAACTATCCCACTACACCCCACCGCCAATTCAACACTTCAATGATCATATATCGGATACTGTTGAGAAGAATGATCATATATCGGATACTGTTGAGAAGTACCCAGCATGAAATGCATGATGGTCGTGCACTTGTATCCAGACGTGCGTAAAGAAACCATCTATTGTCCCATTGTGTTCATTTCTTGTTTGTGCATAGCCGCCTATATTTCCACCGTTGCCAACTGCACACTACTTTGTTCTTGCAAACAACCCACTATGCCCCATCACCCATCCACCACTTAATGAGCATAAAAGTATAATGTTGAGAAGGAGCCAGTATAAAATGCAAGATGGTCGTAGACTTGTATCCAGGTGCTCATTAAAGAACCATCTATTGCGCCACTGTGTCCATCCCTTCTTCGCACGTGACTGCCAAAAGTTCAGTACTTTGTCCTTGCAAACATATACTACGCCCAATTGCTAAACCACCATTTCAACGACTATGAGCAAATACTGATGAGATGTAGCCAATATGAAATGCAAAATGGTCGTGTTCTTCTATGCAGGTGCGCGTTAAAGAACCATAGATTGCCCTACTGTGTCTATCTTTTGTTTGTAAAGGCGCTTGTACACTAGAGAGGCACGACACCGATTGTTGTCAGCGGGCTGTCTTTAGAAGTGTATTTTGTCTTGTCGTCGGGTTATGTACACTGAAAAAACGCAAACAGTCCGCGGGTGGTCTTTCGAAGACCCCGCCCACGCCTTCTGTTTCGTTGGCCAATTTTATAATCACAATGAAGCCGCACGCAGTGACACCGGCAGATTGTGCACACCTGCACATAATTGTCAGCTATGCTTCATGCTTTGCCATTGTGCCTCTCCGGTTTCACGGCGCCATAATCTGTGGTACAGAGGTATGGGGGTGGTCCACATTATAGGTAAGCGAAGAAAATAATTTTGTTGGGTGCTCCATCTGCCTATTCAGACGCCGCAGAAGCCTTGGAGAGGGCAATAATATCTCTCCAAAGATTACTCATTTTATGGTCGTTTGAAGCAAAGACATTGGGCAAATATTAGCTTAGCCACCGATCTTTCAAAGACACGCCAACGGCAGCTCCACCGATGCGTTTCGCTCGTGCTTTCGGTCTCATCATGTTACACTACAATGAAGGCTGCCTTTCGAGGCATCGTCGTCGACTTCGGCCTAGTCTGGCCATGGGTTCTGGCGACTTCGTCGGTGAGTGACTCGTCTGCCGATGGTTTGCGTCTGCTTAGTGTCTTCGGCGCACTCATGTCAGTGTCATGTCGCTTTTGTGTAAACGTGCCTTATGTCACAGCCTAGTTTCGACGTTTGCGAACTGCCCACTGCTTCGTCTTTGGAAACATCCCGCTGCGCCCCATAACCAATTCATTACTTCAACGAACATTAAGCAAATACTCTTGAGAAATAGCCAATATGAAATGCGAGATGGTCGTGTACTTGTATGCAGGTGCACGTAAAACAACCGTAGATTGCCACACTCTGTTCGTCCATTGTTTGTACTTCACCGCCTATAGTCCCACATTTGCCAACTTTCCACTACTTCGTCCTTGCAAACATTCCACTACGCCCAAACACCAATTTACCACTACAATGACCACAAAGCAAATACTGTGGATAAGTAGCCAATATACAATGCAACATGTCCATGCACTGAATATTAAGTCTAACCTGTCTCCCTCATTACCGCAGATGTCCATCAATCTCTGCAAATCTTCCTTGTGGTCGGCCATTATCACAATATCATCTGCGTACGTCAATGCTGTTAGTGCCTGATCAATGAGTTTTTCTTGTTTGACGAAAGAGAGGTTGACGCCCAGTCCACTTCCTTCTAATTTGGCCTCTAATCTTTGTAGGTACATCATGAATAACAAGGGTGATGGAGGACACCCCTGCCTAAGCACCCGTTTTACCTCTGCAGGCTAGGGTACCTGCTTTTCTCACTTTATAACTGCCTTGTTACCTTTAGAGGTATCCTTTAAAAGATTAGTGGCTACATCTTTCACACCTAGTGTGTCCAGCATTCTCCACAAGAACTCTTGAACTACGCTATCGTGTGCACCCTTAATATCCAAAAGTGCTAGCCACGGGGACCTGTGTTCTTTTTCTGCTATTTCGATGCACTGCGTCAATAAGAACTGACTGTGTTCCAATCTCCTGTGTTTCCGAAACCCATTCTGCAGTTCCCCCAGCACCCCCTCAGCCTCTATCCTTGCCTGCAGTCTTTCCTTTAGAATCTGCATCGCCAGCTTGTAGATCACTGATGTCACTGTTATAGGACGGTAGTTGTTTATGTCAGCTTTGTCCCCATTTCCTTTATAGATCATGCTCATGCTGCTAACTTTCCATCCATCGGGGACTTCACCACCGATTATTATTTTGCTCATTGCCTCTCTCAAAGCCTGCTTAGACTTCGGACCTAATGTCTTTATCAGCATAAATGGTATGCCATCTGGGCCTGTTGATGTACTACTAGGAACCCTGTTCTCAGCCCTTTCCCACTGTAGTGAAAATGATGCCATTGCGCCACTTGATTCATCCTTGTCTATTGTGGTGCATAAAGCACTTTGTTGAAAATTTTTTATCACCTTTGCTCTTATATATTCAATAGCTTCGTCCCCTTCTAGCCTAGCACCTTGTGCTGTAGTTAAAACCTCTGCTCTAGGCTCGTCTCATTTCTTAGGGAGTTTAGATGGTTCCGAAATTTCGCAGCTGCCTTTCTATCTTTTTATGCAATTCTGCCAGCCACTGAGCTCGCTTTCTTCTAATCTTTTCATTGATCAGAAGGTATGCGTCCCTTCTACAGCTTAGAAAGATTTCCCTTTTCTTTTAACATCGTCTGTCGGTTCACCCCGCTGCTTAGCATGTATGTGTTCGTTAGTGGCTTCCGAACGTTTTGCTATGGCTCTTTTAACTTCCTCATCCCTCCAACTCTTGGGTTTGTGTCTTCCTTTCCGGGGTGTCTTGTCACGTGCCTTAGCAAGCTCTAGCTCAAACTGTCTAATTTGATTTGTGTATGTCCACACTGTTTTATTATCCTCAGTGATTACTTTCTCAATTTGTTTAGTTGCTTTTTGTATTTGCCTCTCTGAATAAAATTTTCCTGATGTTGCTCATCTTGTCTCCTTCCCACTTTTCCTGCTCTTCTAAAACTTAGCTTGATACGTTTGTGATCACCACCCAGACTTCTGGAGCCACCTTCATCTATGTGCATTTCCCTGAGCCATTGCGCGGTTTTCTGCTCTGGCTTTTGCTCCCGTCCACATGTACACCAGACCAAGAAGGGTCATTTGCCCTGCCACTTTCCCTTTTAGCCTCGCACATGTTCCTCGCACTCCTGCTTGACCCTTTGCCAGTCTGTATTTTTATGAATCAATGCCTCAATATCACCCCTTTCTGCTACCTTCTGTTCTATTACAATATTCCCACTCGTAGTCCGAATTGTTAGGAGGTTGTTTCATGTCCCTAAGATGTGTTTATACAAAAGCGCTTAACATCAGCATCTCCTCTCTTAGCTGCTCTCTTATCTCTTCTCACTTCAGTCTGTTCCTGCCACCCTGCATGTTAATATACCCTATGTCTGAATTGGCTCGGCGCTCGTTGTTACGTCTATTTCTGCCCCAAACTCTACCTATCTTCGATACTGGTGCCACTTTGGAATCGTATCTGACTATACCTACCGTCAAAAGAGCCTCCCTGGTTGTTTTCCTTGTTACTAGCTATCCTGCACCCCGAAGGACTCGCGTGCCCCCAAAAAAGCTACTGCGCGTCCTGCAAATCACCTAACTACGTCATGACATAGCCACCAAACGAAGTGAAGTCTATCTCGTTGAAAACCACCCTACCTGTGCACCTTTCTGTTTATTTCCACCACAGCAAAGCCTTTCCCTCGACTCATCCGCCATTACTCTTGGTTTTCGTTGACAACCGCTCTTTGGAAGTTGCCGTCACGCACCGGTATCTCCGCTATCCTGCATATCACTACCTTTACTTGAGGAGATGTGGCGCGCATGTCATCGACCCCTTTCGCCAGTGTGGTCACTAGTCCTGCTGTATCTTCATTTAAGACATTGTTTAAACCACCTGAAATGATCACGAGGTTTCGTCTATTAGCTGTAGTTCTGTTTTGGTGCTCGCTTGCCTCATGACTGCTTCCAGCTGGCGTTCTGGGAACGTCCCTACTGCAACCCTCTTATCACCTCTTACCCTCTTTTTGATTGCTTCTGCGCATCGATTTGAATTCGAGTCCCCGGCGATTATCACATGCTGTGACTTTTCAGCTGGAGCGTCCTGCACCTGGGGGTTACTTGCACCTGTGACGCCGGCTGCTTTGTCCCCTCCCAGCCCCACCACTACTTCGCCAAAGATGGGCCTTGCGACAATTGAACTGGCTGAACCTGTTTTTTCCAAACTTGCTAGCTCTTTCTTCTACGCCATTATGGTTACCGGTGCCCTACTGTTCTCTCCGTCGGCCGCTCCTTTGTTCACCTTGGCTAGTGCTTCCTCGGCGGACTTCAGCCTTACTCCCATTGCCCTCGTTTTTTCATGCTGTGTCGCCAACGCAGCCTCCAGCTCGGTGATTCTTAACAACAGTTCTATCTGGGCAGCCGTAAATTTCTCCTACATATGGACAGCGCCCATTAGGGGCCAGCCAACCAGTTCTAAAACCTGAACAGAAACCGCGACACCACAGTCATCTTGACGGGCGCGGCAGCGAAAAGTGTGCCAACTGTGCTGGTATTTGCGTGGCCACCATTTAGCAGGCCGCCACTATACCGGCGACATAGCCACAGTACAGCCCGGCGGATCCAACAGGTGCACACATGTTACTACGGGCAAGTTGCTCTTGTTTATTTTATCTGGCTCTAGAGGGTGAGACATTTACCATTTTTTTAACCTGCAGCATACATGGACGATGCGTGCTTGGCTCACTTGAGTGTGTAGGCCGAGAAATTCGACGCCGATGATAAATAGCAATGCGCGGCCAATTTGGCTCTGTGCAGTGTGCACTCACGCACTGATCCCGGTGAGCGATGAGGCCGCATTTGACACCGGACTTGTTTCAAAGGTGGAAGTCTGAGACATAAAAGACTGCTTGGTGCATACAATAGTTTTCTAACAGATGAACTAATTGAAGCTAAGAAATCCTTGCATGCTTGACTAGAGTGAGTTTGTCTACAAAATTCGGCTGAAAAGTCGCGGTGACGGCGTCACTCTGTGCGCTCAAGTGAGACAATCTGAAGTTATAAATACTTCACCTGCAAGCGCTAAAGTCGAGTTCACCAATTATTTTACTACTATATTGCGAGGTTTTACGAATATAGTTGAAGCGGCGTGATTAACAGTGCTTACGATTTTGCACAAGAAAACAGTATTGCACGGAGCACCTTCGATGAAAGGAAGTGCCTTGAAACTGTAGCACACACCCATGCTGAGGAATTGGCCAAGAACCGAGTAACTCTGACTGAATATTGTTAATAGCTCATGGTTTTTAAGCTATAGAAAAAAGGCAAGAAGAAATGGGAAATATACAATTACAAATAACGAATACAGAAAATGAGGCAGATGGTTTCACCAACAACACTAGGTAAATGAATGAATAAAACCATTTGAAAAAAACAGGGTAATTTAGGAGTAATATTATGTTCTACAGTCTGAATCTTTAATAAACTTTATTGAACTCCTGCAAGGCATCGGCATCTTTCCCGTCAGGGAACTCCAGGGACAAAGCCTCCCAAAAATGTACATTGGGAGTGGTACACTCCAATTCTACGAGACGGAAGACGGCATCTAATGTGATTTCGTGCAATGCAACGTATTTTTTACAATATATCAGGTAATGTTTTCACGTCTCACGGATTCCACAAAATCAACAATTAGGGGAAGCCGCTAGACCAGCTCTGTGTAAATAAAAATTTAGATGTAAAGCATGACACTTCAGCTTTCTGATTGCGACTTCAATCGCACGCGTGTCACATAACTTACCGTTCGAACGATGATTTCGGTGTTGAAATTTCAATTTGTTTATTATGAATGGCAAAGAAAATTGTTTTACCATAATATTCCCCCTAAATCTATCCCCTATAACGAATATAGATGCTGGAAGTATCTGAATAGCTGGGCCACTTAATGATGATTTGGCTATTGCATCCGCCATTTATTTGAGGAAATTTCTCTTATGCCTTGGTGCCCAAACCAACGTAACAACTGCATATACGGTGGAACTAATAATTCAAAAGTACTCAGCACGTGGGAGTTGTCATTTGCAAAGAGAGAAGAGAGTCAGTTAATAATAATGCCCAACTAGTTGGTGCATCTATTTTCTGAGAGCCAAAATTATCGCAAAAAAACTCTGCTACAAAAAAGGGTACAAATTTTGGAATGCGTAGAGAAAATAAGCAATCTACAATAGGGTGAATATCCCCATTTCACCTTTTTCTTCCTTTTGCGAAGCATCTATCGCACTGACTGTCCTTATTGATGAATGAACCAGATAATCACCCAGAATAGAATTTAAAGTGCGGTTTACATTAGTTTCACTTGTTTTGGAAACATTTCCTCAAACTGTATTTGGATGGAGTTGTTGCTATCACTGATCGGAGATACGGCAAGGAAGCTCTGTATATGGAGAACTTGAGGCGTGTTAAATCTTGGCCAATAAGCTCCAAAGAACCACTCAGGCTGGGATATAAAAACTGTATTGGAGTGCCTTGCCGAGGATTCATAGTTTTAAAAATTATTGTACTGCCAATAATTTGAAACGTGAATGAAGTGACGGGAGTCTAGCTTCCATATGTAATTCTTTAATGGTTACAAATTTGGGAAGACCTAAACACAGACGCAAGGCTTGCCTCTCAAGTATTACAAGCAGGCGGAACTTATAAGTAAGCACACCAGCGTATAATACGCATCCGAATTCCAGCACCGGTTGAACGTACATGCAGTATATTGATAAAGGCGTTTGCCTTTTCGTGCAAAAAATTGACTATGACTAATCTTGCGTAACGAACTGACCGCCTGAACAACATTTACTAATATGTATTCGATTTGTTCCTTCCAAGACATGTAGCGATCATATTGCACACAAAAGTATCTTATTTGCTCAACTTGCGGAATACACCCTAGATGATAATAAAGAGAAATATGAATGGGGTCTTTCAAAGGAAATGGCAGTATGGAGCATTTTTGCACATTCTGATGCATGTATATTTCATCCAGCCACCCTCCTCATAAGCTCATAAGTATGACTGTAGCACCTGATATAAATTATGAATAATGTCGGCCGCAGCAAAAAATGCGATGTCATCCGCATAAAGATATGTGTGTACTTTCTGAGGTCGTGGTATAGAACTCATTAGTATATCAAATAATAAAGGAGAAAGTACTGCCCCTTGCGAATGCCTCGTGTTTGCGCGTACTTACTGGACAAAGAAGTGCCCCTTCGGGAACAAAAGAATGTCCGATTGCAAAAACATTCTTCAATCCATGCCGTAATGTAATTTGGGAGCTTCATGTTGAGCAACTGCATAACTAAAACTGCATGCTCAACACTGTCATACGTTTTCGCGATGTCTAACGTTGCTAATGCGGCATACTTTTTTTCACGCCGAGCTGACCGAATACGACTCTCAATATCTACATCTGCATGCCATATCGAGCACCCTGATCTGAAGCCCATTTGAGACAGATTTAGAATATTTTTCTCGTTATTGAACTTCATTATACGGATGTTTTTCAGTAAAGTGCACACGAGACTGAAATTTTAATGTGGTTGACTCACCCACAGTTTTGATGAATTGAATGAAGAGTATTTGGAGCGTTAGATTATTCACTAGAACAAGATTTCAAGCCACCTGTGCTTTGGCGCAATTGTAATGAGTCAGTTCAATTCAATGAGAAACAGTCGCACCACATCCACAGAGGGAATGATGATGAGTGGGGTGAAGCGTTGGAGGGTACTATGGACAGCGTAGTCATCTCGTGGTAATGCAGGAGGCCCGCAGCCAAACGACGCCACCATTGTGTGCGTTCACACAGATCGCGGAACGTGTGCAGGCCGGTCCTTTCGTCTCTCTCTCTAGGACCAAGCGGTCGAGTGCTTGAATTGGAGAGCGAGAGGAGAGGACAGCAACAATTGTTTAGTCAGTCTAATAAACGGACTGGTTCGCTTTGGTTGGGCGTGAGGAGAATCGGGAGGGGTGACCGAGGGATTAAAACCTGGCTTCCGAGTCCTCGAGGTCGTTCTGGTCGCAGCAAACAGTGCTCTGCACTATCGGCCCTACCGAGGCAACATGCGACGGTTCCAACGGCAAAGTCATGTAAATATGTACATTAGTTTATGTATATAAAGTCGATTTGTTAACGTTCGAAATGTGCTGGCCTCCATCCCCGAACAAGCAGCAGCAGCCACGACAAGACAAGACGGACACCGAGAAGCAACCAACCTTCCACTCCCTTCTGTAGCAACAGCCACTAGGCAGCTGGGAGAGCTCTGCTCAAGGGAACAGAGGGAGTGGGTAGAAGGTTGAGTTTTACTGGCGAAGTCCGACAGGATCGAGACGACGACGACAAGAAGCGCTCTGCGCAACAAGGAGATCTCGTGTTGCGGAGAACACGCAAGACGAAAAGCCAAGACATCGGCTGTTCCAACGAAGAGCCAAGCCACCAAGCTGAGGAGGCGGCGGTGCGGCAGCCATCGACCCGAGGAAGCCAGCGGTCCAGCTACGGTCCTCCCAATTCATCAGTCCAGCGACAACGCCGGTGACATCGTGCAATGTCCAGCGTCTGATGGCTGGAACGACAACAGACCAGCGAGCAGCAAATACAAAAGTGGTGAGTCCTCTGGTGTTCTTACATCTCAGGGGTGCCGCTGCCTTTTTTTAGTTTTAAGGCATCCTATGGGCATGAGGCTTGCCCGCTTAAGCCCGGACAGGCGAGCGCAGGCCATGTGTCGTGAGTCGGGAGACGAGAGCGACGTGGGCAACCCGGGAGAGGGTAGTGCGCGGGAGAGCCAGAAAGATGACCGTTTCGGAAATCTCACGCCGGAGCGTAGACTGCAGAAACTGCGGTTGGAGATGGAGAGGCTGTCGCAGATGATGGGCGAAAGCTCTGGGTGGTGTGGACCCGAGTTCGGCAGGCGGGATCCGCGTAGCGAACTAAGATGCTACTCACAAGTCGTCACAGGGGTGTTACCCGAATTTCCGGCCGAGGCTAATGCACTGGTGTGGTTAGAGTACGTGGAAAGTGCCCTAGAAGCGTACGAAGTACCGGGGGAGTTTTGGGGACGTTTAGTTTTCCCGTTGGTAGCGGAGAGAGTCCCGTTTTTGTCCACGCGGCTAAGCCCAACAGAGCACAAAGATTACCAGGTAATCGAGCAAACGGTGCATGACGAGCTCAGACTTTCAGCCGGGGAACATCTAAAAAAATTTTTGGGGTCAGGCAAGCGTGCGAACGAGGGGTGGAGACCTTTTTAGACACGTTTAGAGAGCTACCTCCACTTTTACCTTGAGGCAAGAGGGGTGTCGACATTTGGAGCCTGGTCAAGCTTTTGGTGGTCGACCAAATAAAAAAAACTTTGTCGGAGAAGGCCTTGCGATATGTGACACTCCAAGAAGGTGGAACGTGGATGAGCGCCCCAGAGATATCCGCATTGCTGCGAAGGTTTGAAGAAGCACAGGGGGCGAACAGTGCCACGAGGCAGGCGAAGCAAAGCGTGGCGGAGTCGAAAAGCGCGAGCAGGGCTAAATCCGACGAAGAGACAATGAAGGGCCGCGGGGCTGAAAAAGACCATGTCATGGAGGGGAAACCAAAGCCCAGGGCCTGCTACAGTTGCGGCTGTACAGGGCACCAGAAATGGAATTGCCCGCAGCGTCAGAAACAGCCGACGGAAGTGCTTCCGAACAGTAAAGAAGACTGCTTAGCGGCGCGTGTTTCGATTGAAGGTCCCCCAGCCGCACACAGTGATTTAATCCCAGTATCACTCGATTGCAAAGACAAACATATAGGAGCAGTGTTGGACACAGGTGCGGAAATTAAAGTAGTCCGTAAGAGCGTGGTCCCGTCAGAGATGGTGCAACCGCATGGGATGGTCAACCTGATTTTGGCGTGCGGGGAGAAAGTACAGGCCAAGCTCGCAGTTATTCCACTGACTATGTCGCGCGAGCGTGGAGTTTTTTCCGACGTTAGAGAACCAGTCCCAGTGTTGTGCGCGTTAATGGACCGTCTAACGGAACGAACAGACTCCGACGAAGCATGGAAACTACCACACGAGGAGAGCACCCGCAAAGGGGTACTGGAGGGCACCTCAGAAGTAGGTGGCGCTCGGCCAGAGTTCGAAAGCGAGCCTCAGCACGCCGAGGCCGTATGGCATCAGGACGACGTGGACACTCGTGTAAAATTGGTAGAGCGACACGCGAGCGAAGAGGTGTTGATCAGCGAGGTAGCTGTAGCAAGCCGCGATGAAGGGGATCAGCGGAATGACAGCGTGTTGCCTAACGAAGCCCCGAGCGTCGACATGAAGGAGAGGTCCGCGTCAGACGAATTTCGCGAGAAACAGCGGGGAGACCCGACTTTGCAGGAAACGTGCAAAAAAGCGGTGACAGGAAAAGACAGCATGCTACTAATCGACGGGTTACTTCATCATAAGGATAAGGTGTTGGGGCCATCGGTAACTCCATCTGGTACTGCCGGAGGGCCACAGAGGGGACGTTTTGCAACTGGCGCACGAGTCAAGATGGGCCGTGCGTTTTGGTTGCCGTAAAACGTGCTCTAGGATCAAGTACACATTTCATTGGCCAGGCATAGGAGATGACGTAAGACGGCACTGCAACAGTTGTCATGGTTGCCAGGCGAAGGCAGACTGGCGTCGCGGGGACAGCGTCCCGATCGAACCCCTTACGAGACCCAGATATCCATTTCAGCAGGTTAATGTGGACGTTATTGGGCCGCTGGAGCCAGTATCAGGCCCGGGCCATAAGTACTGTTTATGCGTCTTCAACTTATGCACGCGCTGACCCTAGGTGGTGTGTTTGCGCTCATTAAGCGCTAGGGCAACCTGCAATGCACTACTGGCAGTATTTAGCAGAACAGGCATACCCGAGTTTATAGCGTTCAACTGCGGCACTAACTTTACAGCGGCAGTGACAAGAGAGTTGTGTAAAACCTTGGTTGCTCCCCTCGATTTTCCACGCCGGGGCACCCGGAGAGCGACGGGGCGGTCGAGCGTTGGAACAGGACCTTTAAGAACATGCTATACTACATAATAGAGAAGGGTGGTAGGAATTGGGATCAATTTGTGCCTTTCTTGCTGTGGGGGTACAGGGAAGCACCTCACGATACGACGGGAGTAGCGCCTTTTGAGATGCTGTATTCAAGTCAACCCACGGGTCCGTTAAGTATACTTCGGAGGGCTTGGATGGGGGAAACTGCAGTGCCGGGAGAGTTGGGGGCGTCGTCAGCAGCGTACATGGAAGAATTACGAGGGTGGCTGAGGCACGCGGTGCAGGTTGCGAAAGTGGTCAGCTCTAAATCGCAAAAACACCTACGCTGCGCAATTCAACAAAATGGCGAAGGCAAAAAAGTTTAACGTCGGTGATTTGGTACTGGTTTTCGATGATCAATGACCAGAGAAAATGTTTCCAAAATGGGAAGGGCCAGGCAGTGTCACTGAGAGGTACCACGAGCACTCATACTTCGTGCAGATGCCAGCAGGTAACCAGAAACCTGTGCACGCGAATAAGCTGTTCCCGTGTCAGTCCAGGGTTATGTAGGTAGGAGTAATTTTCGAGGAAGACGGTGATTTCAGTGACGTAAAGTGGGCCCCACAGCTAGTGGCAACGCGTAGTGAAGTAGTTTTTCCATTGCGCGGTATGGTAGCCCATTTAGTAGAATGGGAACGCGAAGTGATCTGCGAAGTGTTCGAGAGGCACGTGGAGCTGTTTGGTGGAGGGCCGACGGTAGCAGCAGTTGATTGATAGATATGTGGGGTTTAACGGCCCAAAAACCACCTTATGATCATGAGAGACGCCTTAGTGGAGGGCTCCGGAAATTTCGACCACCTGGGGTTCTTTAACGTGCACCTAAATCTGAGCACACAGGCCTACAACATTTCCGCCTCCATCGGAAATGCAGCCGCCGCAGCCGGGATTCAATCCCGTGACCTGCGGGTCAGCAGCCGAGTACCTTAGCCACTAGACAACCGCGGTGGGGCGACGGTAGCGGCAGTAAGGCCACACGAGATAAGGTTGCAAGACGGGTTTGTCTGCAGAAGCCCGCATCCATGCAGGGTACCCAAAAGCTTACAGGCTGAGGTAGGGAGGCAGATAGACGAGCTGCTCGAATTGGGGTTGATCTTTCCGCGAGAAAGCCCGTATGCCCATTCGCTTGTATGCGTTCCGAAGAAAGACGGCAGCATGCGACTCTGTGTCGATTTTCGGGCATTAAACGCGGGGACGGTGGCGGACGCGTACCCAATGCCTTTCAGCAAGAACTCATAATGAGCGTAGGGAAAGCGAAGTACATAACGCTGCTCGACCTGCGAAGAGGTTACTGACAGGTAGTACTCGAGTCTTCTTCGCGCCTGCTGACAGCGTTTGCGTGTCATCGCAGACAATTTGCCTGGAAAGTAATGCCCTTCGGGCTTAAAAACACTGGTCAAGCATTCCAGAGAGCAATGAACGAACTTTAAGGCCGCACAGCGCATACTGCTGTGCATACCTGGATGATATAGCCGTTTTTAGCGAATCGCTCTAGGAGCACGCGGAACACCTTGGGCGGGTGTTTGAGACTAAAGTGGGTTGACCTGAAGGTCAACAGAGATAAGTGATAGATAGCTCGTCCATCGATCCGGTTTTTGGGACATGTGGTGGGCTCGGGACGGCACGCATCTGACCCTGAAAAGCTTTGCAGCGATTGAAGGTTTAGAGGCGCTAGAGAGTAAAAGAGAACTACGCAGCGCCCTGGGCCTGTGTGGCTACTACTGAAGCTATGTGAAAGATTACGCGGAGGTAGCGAGGCCCCTGAGAGAGCTAACGGTGAAGCGAATCCCAAATTGAATTCCGCGGTCTCCGGAAGCTGAAAGGGCGTTTCAGCGGCTTAAGATTGCACTGTGTGAGGCAGTAGCATTATAGACCCCAGATCCCGAGAGGCCGTATTGGCTGTTTACAGAGGCATCTGCGGTTGTGGCTGGAGTCTGCCTGTCGCACCGTGCGGAGGACGGTATCGAGATGCCGATCGCATTTGCGAGTCACAAGTTCTCTCCAACTGAAACGCGCAGGTAGACTATTGAGTGAGAGGCCTTTGCAGTCATCTGAGGTCTGAAAAGGTTTGATTTCTGGCTCTTCGGCGCACAGGTTACCATGTTATCAGACCACAACCCACTAGCTTTTCTCACCCAGCGCGCTCTTCTTGGGGCTAAGCTTACCCGTTGGGCATTGGCTTATGTAGTGGTGCAACACAGAAAAGGAGTCGAGCATAGCAACGCAGACGCGCTTTCGAGGGTGCCTAATGAGTGCTGGGGTGTCGGCAGCGGTGCTCCGGGGGTCGAGACACAAGAAGACTAGGCGCGTGGTGGACGCTAAAAAGTGACGTGTGCGAACCTGGGGACAATTGAACTGCACCATGCATTGAAATGTCTGTGTGTCTCAGTGAAGGGTATTTTTTCTCTTGTGCGTGTGTGTAGCATGCAGGAGTTATTGTTATTTTGGTTGAACTTGAACAGCACCATGTGCGATAGGGTGTTTGCGTTTCAGTGAAGTGTTTTTTTTTGTATATGTACGGCTGTAAGCATGCACAAGTTTGTTGTTGTTTGACTTGCCTGCTTTATAGATGTACCTGTGCACACAGTGACCTCGTGTCAGTTTTTTTTTGCTATGTGGTGGCGTCCATCTGGTGCGGCCCCAAGGGTTAAGCAGAGAAAATATGGAGTTTTAGGGCTGGGTACGCATTCTCTTGGGGCGTTGCGGGCTTGGGAGCACGCGGCGTAGCGTGCCCAACCCACACCCAACCGGAATGTCTTTTAGTTGGCGCCACGGTGGCACGCACGCAAACGCAAGCCGCACGAAGTTCAAACGCGCTCGCAGAGCCATAGCGTCTTGTCGCGTAAGTAATATTTAAGTCTTTTCATGATTTAAAATGGTAAATTAAACATGCATAGTGATCAGGACACTTCTTTATTGTATACAGTAATCTGGTATACGCAAAAAAGTGAAAAATACAAGGTTACTGTAACGACAGTGTCGACATCTTGTGACACTTCGTGCAACCACATCATGAACATGTTAGCTTACACGTATTGTTTTTGAGATGAAAGTGAATAAAAAGGTTACTCATTTGTAATATTGTCGCTGCGCAGTTTTTGCACCAGATATACAATGCACAATGTTTCTGCAATAACAAAGTCGTGGTTGTCTGTTTCACTATGGCCGCGCTAGATGGCGCCGCCTATTCAGCTGGTCGGGGGCTGGCATATGTCTTTCAGTTTCTATGTTCCAGGCCATGCTAGCTTTGGAAATCTGGCTGAAACCGTGTAATCACTTTTAGTGCTCGCACTTTGGCTTATTTTAACTCGACGGCTAGAGTATCCACAGTGCGGTTACCGTGAGTTCTTGCGAAGGTGGACCACGCGGACCACGTGGCGCGGACGCATGGCCCCATCGCCCCAGCGATCTCACGACGCATCTGTTTGGGGTTTCGCGCATGCGCAATACCGCCGCCCCAACGTCCTGCGTACGCAACCCGCTTGGGTACCCAGCACTAAGACTCCCTAATAGGGAGTTTTAGTGCTCGGTACGCATTTTATTGGGGCGATGCGGGCTTGGAGGCGCGTGGCGTTGCGTGCCCAACCCATACCCAACCGGAATGCCTTTTAGTTGGCGCCACGGTGGCACGCACGCAAACGCAAGTCGCACGAAGTTCACACGCGCTCGCAGAGCCACAGCGTCTTGTCGCGTAAGTATTATTTAAGTCGTTTTATGATTTACAATGTTAAATTAAACACACATAGTGATCAGGACACTTTTTACATTGTGTACAGGAATCTGGTATACGCAAAAAAGTGAAAAATACAAGGTTACAGTAACGACAATGTCGACATCTTGTGACACTTCGTGCAACCGCAGTCATAAATATGTTAGCTTACGCGTAATGTTTTTGAGGTGAAAATGAATAAACAAGTTACTCATTTGTAATATTGCCGCTGCGCGGTTTTCGCACCAGATGTACAATGCACAGGGTTTCTGCAATAACAAAGTTGTGCTTGTCTGTTTCACTATGATCGCGCTAGATGGTACCACCTATTCAGCTAGTCGGGGGCTGGCATATGCCTTTTAGTTTCCATGTTCCAGGCCATTCTAGCTTTCCAAATCTGGCTGAAACCGTGTAATCGCTATAAGTGCTCGCGCTTTGGCTTATTTTAACTCGAAGGCTAGAGTATACGCAGTGCGGATACCGTGAGTTCTTGCAAAGGTAGACCGCGCGGACGCATGGCCCTATCGGCCCAGCGATTTTGCGACGCATCCGTTTGGGGTTTCGCGCATGCGCAATACCACCACCCCAACGTCCTGCGTACGCAAGCAGCTTGGGTACCCAGCACTAAAACTCCCTAATATTGCACGCGTTGCAGAAACGCCTCTGGCGTTCAAGGAACTGCGAAGTGTGGCCGCAGGGTTGGGGACGTTCATCGTCATACCTTTATGTTGTTATTCGCGTAGCTACATTTGAGCGCTTGCGCGAATCTTGGAAGGGGCGTGTACGGTCTCGCGTCGCCGGTCAGGGGAGCGAGTCTTCTCGGTCGCAAAAGGGCGCGCTTCCCAAAAAGCCGATTCTCGAGAGACGATAATCTTCGCGTAAGCGCGCCCTGTTCTGGCAAGAATACCGCGGTCAGTCGCCGCTTCTAACAACCACCTAAATGGTCCCCGGCCAGCGGGTTGCCGGCGGGTGACTTGAGGACAGTGTATAGCCACCCATCCGTCAGGATTAGAGTCCGCGGGACGGTTGTCATGCTGGACAGCGTAGTCATCTCGCGGTAATGCAGGAGGCCCACAGCCGAACGGCACCACCATTGTGTGCGTTCGCACAGTTCGCGGAACGTGTGACGGCTGGTCCTTTCATCTCTCGCTCTAAGACGAGCGGTTGAGTGCTCGAATAGGAGAGCGAGAGGAGAGGACGGCAACAAATGTTTAGTCAGTGCAATAAACGGACTGGATTGCTTCGGTTGGACGTGAGGAGAATCGGGAGGGGCAACCGAGGGATTAAAACCTGGCTTCTGAGTCCTCGCGGTTGTTCTGGTCGCAGCAAAGAGTGCTATGCACTATTGGCCCTGCCGAGGCAACATGCAACGGTTCCGACAGTGAAGTCTTGTAAATATGTACATAAGTTTCTGTATATCAAGTCGAGTTGTTGTAACGTTCGAAATGTGCTAGCCTCCATCCCTAAGCAAGCAACAGCAGCCAGGACAAGACAAGACGGATACCGAGAAGCAACCAACGTTCCACTCCCTTCTGAAGCAACAGCCGCTACGCAGCTGGAAGAGCTCTGCTCAAGCGAACAGAGGGAGTGGGTAGAAGGTCGAGTTTTACTGCTTGCTTATTGAATCCGATCAGATATGGAAATTATAACCAGTGAAGGTTTAGAAGTCAAGAAATTGAAGAACTAGTGGCTATTAGCACCATATTGGGATGGACGTTGCAAGGACCCGTGAAGAAACGGACCTTTGTCCACAGCCCATCTAGGGTTATGATATGGGTATTAAGGACAGATATACATACGGAAGAGGAGATTAACGATGGTCTGCAGTGCTTTTGGAAATTGGACGTTATGGGCATCTCCTCAGAGGAAGAACAGCTCACTTCTTCAAGCACCGTGTCCAGGTTAATACAGAATATTGCCAAGAAAGATCGAAGATACGAAGTTGCAGTGCCGTGCAAGGAACCTGACATACAGCTAATCGAAGACAACTACCCTGTAGCACGTAACCACCTTCAGAGTCTTGTACGCCGACATTTAGCTAAAGAGGGCCTGCTGGAGCGGCACGACCATGCCATCCGACAATATATTGACTCGGTCTACGCAAAAGTAGTTTCCAAAAAGAATGCCAAGGAGGACCCTACATACTACATGCTGCACTGAGAAGTTATCCGTGAATAATCGCTTACTATGAAGCATAGGGTGGTATTCGATGTCTCATCGCACGCAAGTGACCAAAAATCGCTGAATGATTGCTTACAATACTGTCCGAACTCGAATCCTCAGCTACTCCAAGTCCTTATGCGATTTCGCTGGTACAAGGTTCCAATGACTGCAGATATAGAAAACCGTTTCTGCAAGTTGGTGTTAGAGCACAAGACGTAGATCTCTTTAGGCGCTTGTGGTTTGCTGAGAAGCCAACGTTACCATTCAGGGGAGACGACAAAGAGGTCTGGAGAATGACGAAAGTACCTTTCGGATTGACGTCCAGTTCATTCATGCTAACAGCGACCATTCAGCGTCGCCTCAAAACATGTGTAGACAAGAAGCAGCAGAGAGTGGCTCAACTGCTGGCCAAGTCATTTCATGTATACTATTTGTTTTTGGGGCAAATAATTTACAAGTAGCTGTAGAGCTACACACTACCGAAACAAAATAATGACTGACGCTGGAATGCCACTCAGAAAGTGGGCAACAAGTTTTCAAGAGCTACAAGACATATTCGACTCAAACGAGCCAGCTCCACCTAAGAGTCGTGGACAAACGTCATCCGAAACGAAAGTTCTCGGAATGACATGTAACAGGGAGACTGACAACCTTACTTAAAGATCGCAATATATCTTCTCATTCCTGGAGAAGGCTCAAGATACAAAGCGATTTCTTCTGCAAACAGTATCTAGAGTTTATGACCCACTGGGACTTGTTGTTTCTTTCGTGGTACGAGGGAAGATTTTCTTTCAGCAGCTGTGGCTTTGTAAAGTCGATTGGGATGAAGAACTACCAGATGATCTAGTGCGGCAGTGGAACAGCTGAACGAATGATTTGGTTCACCTTCCCAAGGTCAATGCTGCCCGACGTTTGACGTCAGAGGTAGATGATATTCATGACATTCAAACACACGTCTTTGTGGACTCCAACAATAAAGCTTATGAAGCATGCGCATATGTTCGCGCTGAGCTAGCCAACGGTGGCGTCAGCATGAGTCTCATTGCTGCGAAATCAAGAATGGCCCCATCAAATCTTCTTTCGCTGCCACGCCTCGAGCTATTGAGAGCGCTAATAGGCAGCAGATTGCTGAATGATATAGAAAAGGCATATGCCCCCTTTCTTCACAGAGAACTTTCTTTTATGTGGACAGACTCTACAGTTGCCATGAATTGGACTCTAGCAGATTTATGCAAGCAAGAAGCTTTCGTTGAAAATTGAATCCCTGAAATCAAAGCAGTAACACAAATAATAAATTGCAGCTGGCAACACTGCCAAGGTGATGAAAATCCGGCGGATTCGCTAACAAGAGGTGAATCGTTGGACGTTTTGATACACAAAAACGTTTGGTGGCAAGGACCGAGCTTGCAGCGGCTAAGTCTACCTGAATGGTCTCATAGGTAACTCTTAGCAGCAGAGGAGGATAATTTAGTAATTGACTCAGCACACATAGCCCTTCAAGTAGTTAACAAAATGCATGAGAGAAGAGCGCGAATCTTTGATTTAACAAGGCACAGCTCTCTAGTCATGCTACTGGGTGTCAGGGTGCGGGTACGGCGTTTGCTATATAACGCTGATAAAAGTGGCACGAGGTATGGATCTCTGAAGACCGAGGAAACCTACCTAGACGGAGAAAACCTACCTAGAATTGGTGGGTGGCTACAAAACCTCAATGAAAGCCCTGGTACAAAACACCCATTAGTGCTACCTGATGATCGCTATTTCGCGTTTCTTGAAGTTCGAGATTCTTCTGTCCGCACAATGCATGAAGGCATAACCGCCCCGCTAAACCACCTGAGAGAGCGCTTCTGGCTGATACAAGCTCGGCAAAACCGTGAAAACCGTTGTGCCTTATGTGCCCGCTTACTCGCCTCCAGATCTATCGGAGTCGCCGCCTGTTGGCCACTGGCTGAAGCGCACCTATTGTGAAATGCTCCCGGTGTCGTCTGCTATCCCCATAAGCTAGCACGCGTGCGTACGTCAAGCTCGTGCTCAAAGGGCGGTTCGTCTGTTAGCGCAAGAGTAACAGCTTGTACGTTCACTGTCTGTAGAAACATTTGGCCTTACTCGCGTGTATATATACTGCAATAAGATGAGGTCGAGCGCTTGGCGAGAGTGACGTGTAACGTCATCGTAGCCTCTTTTCGCCAGGTTTATATTGGTGTAGGCTTCGCTGTTTAGCTGAAACCCATCGTCAAGTTCACTTGGTGTCGCCACAAACATAGGAATAATACATATTGTGTGAATGCAGCGTTTTATAAAAACTGGAATAAACTAAAGTTTTGCATTCTTGTTAGGTGTCCACTTAAAATAATTGTGGCGCTCTTGCTAATCGGTTATGCGAAAAGTCTAATTGTGCTTGAGATACCTTGTATTGCACGATCCTAGTCCCATGACACTCTTGTATAGTAAAGTCTTACTCTTTGGTACTTAAATTGAATAGCACGGAGCTGAATAAACTTGCCATGTGCAATTTTAACATTGGGCTACTATACACGTATAACTATACAAGTGTTCCTATCGAAGGTAAACACTTGGCAGGAGTCTGCTTGGTTCGAGTATGAAAGGCAATTAGAAAACTCCAACCAAAAATTGTGTTCAGAAAACCAACGTTTTGAAGCCAGACCAAGCGCTGAGTGAAGCGCTGTTTTACAATTTTGGTTGGAGTTTCCTAATTGCCTCACCATTGTCTTAGACTTGGGTTAGCTCAAAAGAAGCCAGATTGTAAAATTTATTCCAGACGGCGTGCCTCCATATGACGTATAATTTCTAGAGAACGTCACTTTTTTTTCACACTATCTTGACAGCTTTTGTGGCGTTGTGCTAGACAGACAGAAAGCGTGAACACATATTTGCTTGACAAAAATTTGTTCCATCAAATAATCGAATCTTTCCAACACTTTTATGCAGATAATCAATATAAGAAAGCTGCCAGCTGAACTATTACATTTTTATGCCTTTATAGGAGTAAGAACAAGCGCGCCTAAGCGCCGTAAGTCACGTAGCTTTACTGAATAAAGTTATCGACTGTTCTACGTTTATTCCATAACGAAATTATTAAGACGAAAAGGCGGAATAAGTAATAGCTCTATTTTTGGGTTCATCGCACGAAATTGTCAAATTTCCTTCTCTTTTTTGGCCGGGGGGCGGAGTGAGGGGTTGGTATTTATGACCAACGTGCAAGAAAAATTAATTCAGTCATGCTCAGCAGTGCATAGCAGACAAGACACAAGCTCAATACCTAAAATAAAAATACGAGAAGCATGACACACTGCAGTGCAAAAGTGCAGACAGTCGCCAAGCGGGAACATCCCCTTTAATGGCAGACTGCTTTTCTGTCACAAGTAGAAGCAACGTTCGGTGAGCTTCGTACATCCGTTAAGCAATGAACGGCATATTTATTATGACTGCAGTAGCAGTCAACGCATTTTATTTGCCGACAATCGGCTCATAGCGCTTAAAAAACGCACCGTTGCGTGCATTTGCATGCGCGTCGCCGGCCGCCTATCTAGCGCGGTGATGGTGCTGCCCCCTATTCGCAACTTTCACCGCCTACAGAGGGCGCTAGTGTAAGTCCAACATGACTGTCGTTTGGGAGATCGTGCAGCCGGCATTCCGGCGGCCGTCGATGGGTTTCCCGTCTCTTCGAACTGCTTAGTATTTTCGGTTGCAGCCACCGTGTTGCATAGCTGTGCTTTAGAAGGTCATTGACTCTGGCATGTATAACACTGGGTGTTTCGAAACACGTGTGCGGTGTATTACTGAAGCAAAAGAAATTTTGAACAACGGTTGCATCGTTAGCTGAGGTGCGAAGGAATGAACGTACAGCTTTGCGAACACTATTGAAGTATTGTGCCTGCTAACTTGTTGACCAAGGAAATACTTGCACGGGCCTTGGTTCGAATCGAGAACTAACGAAACGATGAAGGTGAGTTCACGCAGTGCACTGACTCATTTACTTTGGTAAGGGAGGAGGGGTGTATCTTTATTCGACGGGTTATTCTCGCTGGCTTTGCGTGTGTGACCGGCACCTATGGAATCGTAGTTGTTTTTTCTTTACCTGCAGCTAGTAGAGAAACACCTGTTACTTACTAGTACAGTAGTTCACTCTCAGTTTATAGGTCTTACGAGTGGATAGCTGTGCTTTTCCGAGGCTTAGTGTGTTCGAGGCATGTCGCACGGAAGCAAAAGTGGCAGCCTTCCTTCTTTTCTTATGTATTTTAGCTTTGATGCACGAATACGAAATAAATAGCAGTGCTGTTAAGATTGCAACCATCCAATCGGATGATCTAGCAAACAGTAAGTCGTGACGTCAGTGTTCGAGCCTGTTATCGCTCTGCACGGGAGAAACGCTGCTTTAACGCGCTTCTAAACAAAAAAAAACTTGGTTGTATTTACGTAATTAAGTGTGATCAATGAGGAAGTAAAGCACTTGCCGAAATTTCAAGCACGCTTGGAAGCTGATTACATAACCATAGATTTATTGATTTGAAATGAAACATTTATTTCCATCATATATAGTCTTCTAGGTGAAGGCTATATATGATGAAAAACAATGAAAAAACTGGCGGATAGGCTGCTTCACTAATCACTGTCAGCCACCCCACATTATGGTTGGTGTGTGTGCACAGCAAGAAAAATAAAGTACTAAGAAAGTGAAAATATGTGATGAGCGCAGAAGTCCAACAGTCTACAAAAAAGATTGATGAAAAAATTATAATTTTAAGAAGTGCTTCTACGTCTCTACTCACACGCGTGCGTACGGGTGGGTGCAGATGGAGGGTGGAGCCTGGTAACCTAAGAATGTCAGCCACAAACAGTGACGTCATAAAGACGTGGGGAACTTCGACGACCCTTCGCACCCACCTGAAAGAAAACCCTGAGCGTGCTTATTCTTCGACTGAAATGTTGCGAGTACAAACGTTTCTTTTGTCTCTCCCTCTCTTGCAGGGCTACTGCTCGTGAAAAGTAGGAAAGCTCGTCTTTGACTGTGCGACGCGTGCACAGAGGCATCTATCACGTTTCGTGATTCTTCTACCTGTAGCTCACAGTGAGCAAATCATAAAAAGTAAACCATTGCTACTGCAAGTCGCGGTACCATCAGACTTCAATAGTTGACTACCGAATCAAGAATATCCGTAGAAAAAGTTGCCTGCGATAAAATATAAAGCACAAGCGAACCGCCAAAGTGAGGTGACTGAACGGCTGGCTGCGCGGGCATCTCCTAAACAACAGTTACGACGGCGGCCGCATGGCGTCGCCACCCTCTGTGAAAGTTGCGAATGGCCCGATCTCGGGTTGATTAGAGCGAAGGCAAGCTCGCCGCCACAGGCTCCACTTCCGACCTGTGGGATTGAACGATCTAAGCCATTTGACACTACAGGAGTGGGTTTTGTAGGACCACTCTTTGCCAAAGCAGACGGACAATGTGACCAAAAAGCGTATATTGTGATTTTTACTTGTGATCAACGTGGGCTGTACACTTGCAGTTGGTGACCGACATTACAGTGAAAGGCTTCTTGCTAGCATTCTGAAGATTTACTGCTAGGAGAGGATTGAACAGCTTCGTGTACTCAGATGACGCTCGATTATTTAAGAAAGCGTCAAAGGAGTTAAAAAAGATACTCGACCCGATCGAAAACACCGGATTCGTCATTTCTCAAAACGCAGTGCATTAAATGGAAATTCATCGTGATGCTTCTCCATGGTGGAAAGACTTATTAGATCGGAAAACGTCCCTGCGTAAAACCCTCGGACGAAACAGCCTTTCTGCTTAAGAACTCGGTACGCAACTAAACAAGGTCAAGGCTTTGGTTACTTCTCGACCACTTACTTACGCCTGCCTCGAAGCCAGTGAGCCATCGGTGATTACGCTGGCACATTTCTTTATACGTTAGCCATTTACCACCTTGCCAGATGCTGACTCAACAAAAGATTCATGGAAACATATCAGTGCTAAGGAATAATCAAGCAGTTTACAACACCACCGAAATATATTGGATCATTTCTGGAGGCGGTGGAAGCACGAGTACATCCTCACTCTACCATCGGCGCATCGTTCTCCTGGATCTTCCTCCCGCAACCAGCCGTTGTAGACATCGTAAATGTAAACACCCAGCAAAGCGAAGTTTATGTGGCCTCTGCCAAAAATCGAAGAAGTTTACCCCGGCAATGACGGAATCATTCGCGCTTGCCTATTACGCTTGGCTAAAGGAAAAGTTTTGAAAAGACTCTCGCAGAAGATACACTACCTAAAGATCGGTGCTACCACAACCGACGCCCCGTAAGATTGCTTATTGTTGTTGTTGTTGTTCTCCTATTGATAGTGGCGCATACCTACTGTGGGGGATTGCCAAGAGTCGAGTGGTTTCAACATATACTGTTCAGATTTGGAATGTTGGAGGTTTAACAGAAAGATTACCGATAGCCTAGGAAAGTGTGTTGCTAAATGTAATGCATACAAATATTTACATAAACGAATTTATTCTTAGAATTGAGCATTAACCTGATTTTATACGTATATAATTATGTGGACCTGTTAGGATAATGAAACTGGTTAATTAGTCAACCTATTAGTTTCATCAATATAGTCCCGGACGGCCGCGCATACTGTCGTATTAGAGAAACCAGAAGTGGAAGCTCCAAAAGACAAAATGACAGGCAGAGATAAGTCCATACCAATACCACGTAAAGGTATTTCTAATAGGGTTTTTTGTAATGTGGTAAACCGCCTGCAGGTCAAAAAGAAATGGTCTATTGTTTCCAGTTTATCACAGAATGCACACAGTGGCGAAGGTGCCTGAGCAGACCTGTGTTTATAGAAATTTAGATTTGGTACTCGGCAACGCAGCCTTGTGATAGCTACTTCTTGTTTTCGAGTGCGGCAAAAGTGTCTTCACCAGGGATATAATAAATGGCGATATTCTGTAGAGTTTGTTAGTGCTGAACCTTTAAAGACTTGCATAAGCGTACGTCTGCGGAATCGAGCAGCACTCACATAAGTGGATGATGGACAGAGTGGTAGAATTGGTTGGCTGATTGACGACTTAGCTAAGGAATCGGTTATTTCATTTAGAAACAAACCTTTATGTCCAGGCACCCAAACTAATCGTTCTTTTCTCAAATGCGCAGGTACTAGTGCGCGGAACGCCTTTGTTACGTGATTATCAGCACCAACAGAAAGTGCCGCACAGAGAGATAGGGAATCTGTTATTATGACAGCTGATGTAAGTACTGTATCTAACTTGCGTAAGGCGAGCACTACTGCCAGAAACTCAGCCGCAAAAACAGGTATGAAATCGGGTAGTCGAAGGGAATAAATCTAATTTAAAATCGGACTGAAAATACCAACCCCTGACTTTTCGTCGTATTGCGATGCGTCTGTAGCAATAATAAAGTTCGTTGTAGTACGGCGCAGGTGATCTTGTAGTAAACCATCCAAAATATTATGGGGAAGTAATTTGGCATTATTAGGAAAAATGTCGTCGAATCGAATTTCCACCGGGGCTAAATATCGCAACTCTGCATGATGTCGCATATACGTTGCTTGCTTGATCTTTTTTTTGGCTCTGACCCACTAAGGGAAATTCGCCAAGAAGCCAGTGGTTAATGTAGGTCAATACCTTAAGAATTTACAGACTCGAGAAATAGGATTACTTTGTTTTTACTTGGGGGGGAATAATTTAGCACGTTGAGAGAAAAAAAGGAGAAAGAAGAGAAATAATAAAATTTGTTGAATAATTGAGGTGTAATCGTCATATAAAATTCTTCTAAAGATCAAGTCATTACAGTGTAATAGTTAAGTAATAAATGTTACATTGGCCAGTGAGAATTGAGAGCTTATCAATGACGCAGCAAGGCAATCTTCTTGAGTTACATAGCAATTCGCAGAGAGCCCCGGAGTTGTTCCTGTTTTAATGAAGCAGCCACAAAGGACAAAATATTAGAAGTAAGTGATATTTCTAGTTTTATAAATAAAATTTCGAAACAACTTTTTCTTTGATTTTTAAAACTGCGACATGTGAGAAGATAATGGTCTATATTTTCGGGTTCATTACCGCTTGAGCACATAGGGGATGGCACCAGACCAGACCTGTTTAAGTAGAAGAGGTGATACACGGCAACGTATTTTGTCACGGAGACTTCCAATTTGCGCGTGGGACACCATTCATTATTTTATGCAAAGTTCAGGTGCGAGAAATCTTGATTCGGTATCGTAATTTATGATGAGTCTTCACGAAGGGAAAGTTTTCTGAACCTCGCTCCTGTTACATAGGCTGTAAGAGGCATGATTGGCGCAATCGGAAGATCAAAGGATGATCGCACAAGTGAGTCATCGATCTAATTTATAAGTGTACTACGATGGCCTGGCACCTATATCATTTGTACTAGACAAGATGTTGGGACCTAAGAAAGAAGAGGAAGCAAAGGGCTGACCCACTACACACGTGTTCTTCTTCTTCAGATTCTCTGTCGCCATTAAAGCATAGTTTATCCAGTACGCTCCGAGTTTTTATTGCCGTGTGCTACAGTATCGGCTATGTCGAGCCATATATAATAATATTTATTGAGGAGGGTGGCAGGAATGAAATGCGAGGCCAATTGCTGCTGCCGCCACCGCGCGAGGGCAGGGGCCGGCCTTCGCCGCGGCTGCCGTCAGTGTTGCCGATCGGCGGTGTCAGCTGCGCTGCCGATGGGAGGCAGCACTCACAAGCGACGAGCTGGCCAACCAGCTTTGGGCCGTCCGGCAAGCTGAAGATGCCGCCCGGGTGCAAGGACTTCAAGCGGTCACCTGAGGTACCGCCATCATAATCAACGGAGAGTGGGAAGGGACAGGGATTAGTCCCCTCTTCCCCGACCTCGCCTGGTAAAACTGCCGAACTTTAAATAAAGTCTATTCATTCTTCATTCATGCCGGAGGGTGGATCAATGATGGGGTATAGCGGCATGTTTGCGAAAGCAAAGTAGTAGGCAGTTGGCAAACCTGAAACTGTAGGTGGTCACGTACATACATACAAGGGATGGACAGACCCACGCCCTTTGGGGGTTCGCCCCTAAAGCAAACGCGCGTGCCTTTCATTTTGGCTGGGAGTGTACCACGTGTGTATTATTTTGAATAGTCCAACGTCGAGTACTGATCTGTGTTGTGCTTTTAGCAGACGTCCCTAGCAGACCATAGAATTCAAACTGACTGCGTTATATATTGTAGTCGTTTTACGGGCGAAGCTTCTTAAAGCGGCACCACTTCGTCCCTCGTCATAGTACGCAACATGTCTTACGCTTTGACCAGCAAGATGGTGCCGTTGAGAGATTTCCCCTGTGCGTTGTTGAACAATAAACAAATCGCAGCGTGCGTGTTAACTAAAACCTGAATTATCCTGTCTTTTATTCCCAAGTTCCCAAGTGGCAGCCATTGGCATGTACATTAAGCACTATCTGACAAGAAAGGGTTGCTAGGTTATTACACTCGCTGGACGTAACCTCCTTGGTTTTAGAAAGGTTTAGCGAGCGTTGGGCCGCAGTGCCATGAATACAGAGAACAAGTATATACCATGAACTCGAGGTGGTTAAAGGTGGAAAGTAGACACGAAGCGCTAGCCGTAAGGAAGTGTGCGTGTGCCACCTACCCAGACAACGCTCCGACAACCTGAGGTTGTCCTGAGGATGACCTACACCGTACGAAAGTATGACCTGAGGAAGCCCTCAAATGAACCTCAAGTGGTCCTAAACCAGTCCGTTTGTCCGGCCTCAGATCGTCCTCAGGGCATCCAGAAAAGAGCACATTATGATGAGTCTAGTACTTTTTGAGGACGAAGCATACAAGACCTAGGCACTCATCAGACCTTACGAAAAGTTGCTCTAATTCTTCTTTTGGAGCGCTGAAATGACAACTGATCAATCAAAAGTGCCTGAACATGCACACTCTTTAAAGCACTGCCTGTGAGGTTTCAGTAACAATTTCTTCAAGTATAGCAATAAAAACAGCAATGCACAGAAAACATGTTTATTTTCAGGAATGAAACTTGGCAGTTTTCACTAGATGAGACTTCTTGCCCTGTGCCTTCAGAGGTCTTCATCCGATGGGCTTGACAACGCGACACTTTGAAGACATTCTGTAGTAATAGAAAGCAGCATATCTTGAAGCACAAGTGAATTTAGAGTATCAATAAGAATATTAAGACAATAACAGCATGCCAGATTTGAAAGCATAAAATGAAAATTATATTACCATAATGTGCAGGTACGAACTAGCCATTATATAATGGTGAAAATGATTTATATAGTTCATGCTTGCATACACATCAAAATTCGAGTAAGGCAAGAAAATTATTTAAACTATAACAGCAAAAGTATCATATGTTATGATAGCTTCAACAGCACAGATAATAAAACTCACCCTCATGGTGAGTGCGAGAAGTTCTTAAGCGCTGCTTCTGGAGCTTTTCCCCAGCATGCCGAAGCCACACTTTAATCACACACTCGATGTCATTTTTTTTTGTTTCCGGAAAATTTCGCCTCACGGCCTCTGAAAAAGTACAAAGTTCATAAAACAGGAATTACACAAACATAATACATTAATATAATGCTACATAGGTTGTTTGAAGAAGTACCTCTAGTCAGCATGATCGACATTTTGATAGGTGGGCACATCATCATTAAAGGTCCTTGCCATCCTTCCCCATGTTAATTTCAAGAGTACTGACATTGACCCTATGTGTTGCATTACAAGAAGAACACCACGAAGAAGACATCATTGTAACTTTTTTGAAACCTAGCATGCAAAGAATGATGAGGCGCCTTTGACGAAAATACGTCCATGTATGAAAATGTTGACCAGCTTGTCTTAGGTACTTATTCCTGTTTAGAGATCCTCAGTGATCACTATGAGCTTCCATCTGTTAGTTTTCATCTGTACATAAGATTTCCACTACAGTTAAGAATGCCTAGTAGTGCTACCTGATAATAACTTCTGCAAGTAGTGAATGCTTGCGTATGTGTGCCATGCAAGTATACTAGTGTGCTTGAAGAAGCTGCAGGGTTTCTTACTGACAACAGATATTTCATGCTAAAAATTTTCCATGTTTAAGCACATAATTTTAATTAGCAAGCATCCTAAAAAATTTAATGCTTTCATGAAAAGATTGTTCTTTTGCTATTGACTTCAAATGAAAGATAATGTGGATAACAGACTTAGAAATGTCTGTACTCAAACACGGCTCTTGCAGCACATGGTGTTGTGAAACAAATTACTCACTGCAAATGACATCTGTGACACCTAGATCCACAAACTTCCTTTTGCCTTTTTGGCCTGCCCAGCTGAACTGCACAGCAACCTCAAGGCTTAGCAGAAGCTCCAGCATCCTCCTGGCTGCTGCCCCAAAAGTTGAGCCACCAAGGCCAGCAAGCTGCTGTATCTGTACAGTTTTGAGGTCATTATTTTTTTTAGAAGAGTAGCTTAATGCAGTGACTAGAAAAAAAAATTATAGAAAAATATAATGAATGACGTACAAGCTTTAGCTTAATGTTGCCATCAGCAGCAAGTCTCCCCTCAAGACTTAGAAATCGGTCAATATCCTTGACCGGTGTCAAAACCACATCATCATTTGTCTCATCTTGAAGCCTCACTGTTGTGTTGAAAAGGTGCTGCTGCATGGCATCAACCTGTCGTCCCAGCTGCTCTAGCCTCATCAGGATAGTTTGCGAAATTCGCATGAGTTGACGCACGTATTCTGTAAAGACGTGTTCATGAAGTAATAGCGCTGAATTGCAACATATAAAATGGCAAAAGCTGAGATAACATTGAAAATGAGAAGTGCTACTAAACACAGCAAAACAAGCACACAGTTGTTTATGGCTTCTCTGCACATTATTGTCGGTTTTAGAAATTTGTGCCTACATGGCTTCAGTTATTTTGTTAGCATGCTCAGTGATGCCTTTTTAGGACCTGAATACGCATGCAGAGTTGACACTGAGATGAAGCACCTTCATTGCGTGCTGTGATTCAGTGTACCCATATATTTACAACCTAGTTTTCAACAAAAACTTGGAATAAGTTCAGAAAAATTGTTGAAAGTTAGGTTATTAAGTGAATTTGTGAAAAATAGAATAAGCAGAAACAGATACTTTAATGTTTTAAGCACTGAAACAATGTGTGACCAGACCATACATATAACAGTTGCCATAGTTTTTGCAGCAAAGTGATGCCACTATCACTTTCCCAACGAAAGCAAAAAAAAAATGTTTAAAATATAACTCTTCATTTATGGGGTAAAAGCGTGCTCATCGCCATCAAAGTGACACACAGTCCTCATTTCCACTGTGATCAAGAGGCATGTTCTCTACACTAAATAGGCGACAACAGTTGTTTATGAATTAAAAGTATTAATTGTGGCACCTTCGCTTCAATTTTTCTGAGACATCAGGTATTTACACTTGATAAAGCAACTACAGTTAGTACATTGTTCCGAAATTGCAAATAAGCAATTATGCTGCTTACGACTGGCACAGCTATAAGACAAAACGTTTTGGTAGTTCTGCACAATCTTGCAGCACTCGCTGTAGGCCTGCACTGAGGCCGAAATGATGGTATTTCCCGCCGGCCAGCTGCAACACTTCCAGGCACTTCTTGGGCGTCTGTAACAATGCCCTTGCAGTTGAAGGGAGCGCGCTGAAGCATTCGTGGGACTGTAGTACTCTCAAGAGCGATGTAACTGAAGTGTGCGATGCGCGAGATTGTAAGGCCCACGCTTGCAGTCTCTCACGAAAGGCCAGCAAGCTGTCCACACTGCCGCGTTCACAAACTTGCTCTTCGTTACTCCCAGTCGGTGCCAATTCGAAAGAATCCCTCTGCCTCACCTGCGAGGTCGCCGAAGTCGAAGCCGCAGCGCTGCTGTCATGGAAGGCACGCCGTTCGAAGTCTGTGTGATCGTGAGGCACAGAAACACTGCAGCCGCTGGGGTAGCACGCGTCGCCAGAAATCAAAACGTGTCCTTGGGGCACATCCGTTTCTGGAACGATCGAGGAGTGTGCCGAAGGCCGTTCTCTGTCATGAACACAAAGGCGACGATGGCCGTCTTCGAGGTCGACCGCACAAGCCTCGGAGGGCAAGTCGCTCTCTCTTTCGGCGTTGCGGGAATCTCGGTCAACGTACCGCGTGTCATTTATGACATCGGCCTCACTGTCAATAAGCTGAAAACTAGCATTGACGCGCCGATTAATTTCACGCCGAAATTTGCGATCCGCGCTCTCAGCCATCTTGAACAGCACAGAGCACAGTAGAATGGTGGCTAGACCAAAGAACACCCACCACCAGAACACGTTGTTAGGCTAGTCAGTTGGTTTGTACATACATACATGAATAAGCAGTAAAGATATACAGCGCGAGGCTGAAAATCAACTGTCCTCTCTTTTTTTTATTTATTTACCTTTGCGGCTTACAACTTCAATATGAAAATTTAACAGAAGACACTCACCTGGCATGCTTACGATTCTTTGAGGGCTTCTGCGAGAAGCTTCCTCTATGGCGAGAAGTGTTGTATTGGAATGTTGACTCGACCAATGACTCGACTTGACTTACTGCAGGCCCATAATGATGATGATGATAGTTGCGTCACTTTAAAATGGGTAAACAGTGTCGTAGACATCCAGATTTAAAAGCACCTTGACTGCGCATGGTGACCGCATTAAGGTACTGCTTTTTTTTTGTTAGCACCACCACAACTTCAGTCGCCCATTCGTTTTCCCACAGCGTTCTAGTTCCAATGCTGCTCTATTCACGATAACCTAGGCCAGCCCAGTCGTCAGCATGGTCAGTTGTCGTCTGCTCGATGGGACCGTGCGGCATTGCAACACTGGACACTCGAGAATAACGTGCTCGCTATTCACACTTTTCACGCCTGCATTCATTTTGGAGCCGACACCGTTTATACTCGCACCAAACTTGGTCTGCCGCACGTGCGTTCATTGGGGAAACGGGTCAGACCACAGTCAGTGCGATATAATTCCGTATGCACGTCGGCGGTAGATCACGACCAACGAAAACGTGCAGGCAGAAAGTTTGGCCTACGATCACTTACAAAGTAAATAAATAAATAATAAATAAAAGAACACGTCTTTCTCGTGTTGGCTTGAAGTGCTTCCTCGTGTAACTATCTCATTTTAATGATCGAGAAGTACTTTACTATTATGACTCGAAAGTAGGCATACGAAATCCCGTGGACTTATTCGTTAACAGCCAGAAAATTAACCAAACACGAATTGCGAAAGCTGCATGCACCTACGAAACATGCATATCCTCAAAACGTCCTCGAGCAGACGATATCAGGACAATTCTTCGTCCTTAAAAAGGTCTCAAAGGGGCATTTTGGGGATAATCCTGCAAGTGTCGACTAGAGGACCAAATGAGGACGTCCTGAAACTGCCGAGGACGTTTGTACCATATGAGGACGACCTCAGGTCGTCGAGTGTTGTCTGGGTATCGTTTAGTCCTTGGAATGTCCGCTGAATGGAGGCGCTTTTATATGTGGATTATGCGATGAAAAGATGCGAGATGGCGGTGCTCGGAGTGCTGACTAGATGGACGAATGGACACACAGGCAGATGCATGGACGGATGCACGGATGGCTGCGTGGACGGATGGACGCATGGACGGACGCAGGGGCAGATACATAAATGAACGCAAGGACGGACGCACGAATGGACGTACAGACGCAGGAACAAACGCACGTACGGGCGGACGGATGGACGCACGGACGGTCACACAGATGGACGCATGGACGGACGGAAGCAAGAACGAATGGACGGGCGGATGCTTCGCCCCAGTCTCCATCATTCACCCTGTGGATATGCTGCCATTTTTTTTCTTTTCATGTTTTGTTCCCATCTGAATTACTGAAAGTTGTCAGAATCCGAACTCAACTGAGTTTCCATTCGCAGGTGAACCGCTTTCAGGCACTCTACCCACAGCATTGCTAAAATCAGCCTGGCGAAGACGGCTGTATCACTCGCAACTACTCTTCGCTGCAACCTCCAGTGTACTGCTACATTGACCGCGAATAACGTTCGGCAAGCAATAAATTTTATCTGGTTTGGCTTCCTGAGGCTCGTCACCCTTCCATTTTGTGGGATGGCTGCACACAAATACGGCACAATCAAACGTGATAACGGATAATGGTTGCAAAAATGGCCTCAACTTTAGTATCCCGCAAAAGCGGTGCCTTCCCCGCACTACCCGCCTGCTTTGCGGAAATGACGAGGCGTGGGCTGCGGGAACACATTGCTGTTCGAAGGTGATTACCACCTATAAATTAGAATAATCTCATTAAAATGCACAAATGCATCTTGTTGCGCTCTTTGTATTACTCTCTTGGAAATTGTTGTTTATAGCAGGGTTAATAAAATAATGATAAATGTGGACTACAAGTTTTCGCAGTTTCTCGACACAATGGTAAGTATTATTATAGTTGCTTAAAAAATACTTCAATATTTCCAGCAGTAGCCTCTCAAAATTAGAGCATTGGTCGATTGAATAACTTAAATAGCCCCAGAGCCCCATGTAGGAGCATCAGCGGTAAGAGTCGCCTGGCTCCCTCAGAAGTTGTAGTGTCATCCTTCACAAAAGAGTGATTTCACTCTTCATGGGAGGGTCAGGAAAACTATTCTAGCGCGCGCCGACTCTGATCCTCAAAGAGATTCGTAAATGTGGCAAGCCAAAATCTTTCGAAAAGAGACAGGTATACTACTTTTTAGAGTGCAGCATTAACATCTACTTAGAGCAACTCCATCGTCTTTGTCATCCCCTCGCTCTTTGGGTGCGAGAATCAGGGCAAGTGGCATTCAACTAGAAATTTTACTACTATCCGCAGCGCGATTTCGGCAGACGTGATCGTGAACATCCAATGTAAGTATTGTGCTTCTCAGCTTAAAACAGTCAAACCCAATGAGAAGCCCTTTATTCCTTTCCAGTTAAATCTTTATTGCTTAAGAAAAAGAGGACCTAGTAGGTAAATTCCAGGACTCGAGTAATTACACGCTCCGCCTGGTACAAGAGGCCTCTTTGAACCTCCAGCCTTGGCTAAGCCGATGTATGGAAGTCCATTGGCGGAAGCATGCAAATATTTTACCTTGTGGTACTGGTGCTAACCACCTGCAAGCGGTGTGGTCCCAACCTATCTTTTGAAATTATTCAGTTGAAGCCTAGGTAAAGCAATACGCAGCGTAAAAGAAAACTGATTGAGGAGCACTGTATTCATAAACTAGGTCCTGAAATGTTTAAGCGCAGCTTTTGTGCTTTTAGCAGCGAAGCTTCTTAAAGCGGCACCTGTTCGTCCCTCGTCATAGTACATAACATGTCTTACGCTTTGACCTTCAAGGTGGTGCCAGTGGAAGCTTTCTTCTGTCGTAAAAAATTCGCAGCATGTGCGTTACCTAAAAGCCCAATTCTTCTGTCTCTCATTCCCAATTAGCAGCCATTGGCATGTACAATGAGCACTATCTGACAAGAAAGGGTTGCTAGATTTTACTCGCTGGGCGTAACCTCCTTGGTTTTAGAAAGGTGTAGCGAGCGTTGGGCCGCAGTGCCATGAATACAGAGAACAAGTATATACCATGAACTCGAGGTGGTTAAAGGTGGAAAGTAGACACGAAGCACTAGCCGTAAGGAGGTGTGCGTGTGCCACCTATTGTTTAGTCCTTGGAATGTCCGCTGAATGGTGGTGCTTTTATATGCGGATTATGTGATGAAAAGATGCGAGATAGCGGTGCTTGGAGTGCTGACTAGATGGACGAACGGACACACAGGCAGATGCATGAACGGATGCAAGGATGGCTGCGTGGACGGATGGACGCATGGACGGACGCAGGGGCAGATACATAAACGAACGCAAAGACGGACGCACGGATGGACGTGCGGATGCACGAACAGACGCATGTATGGATAGTCACACAGGCGGACGCATGGATGGACAGAAGTAAGAACGAATGGACGGACAGATGCTTCGCCCCCCTCTCCATCATTCACCCCATGGATATGCTGCCATTTTATTTACTAGTGATATTTCTGCTTTTCTTGATCAGTGGCGATTTGCAAGAAAAAGTTTGGCAGAGTCATTTATTAAGGCTCGTTTGTGCAAGCACTCTACAAATACACAAAAAGACATTTTTTGAATATCAACTCTCAGTTGTTGATAATCATCTCGGTTTCACTTTCTCCGCTTCTGCTTTTCTGTTTTTTGTGTGCCCATATGAGTGCCCTACTGTCTTCTGTTGAACAAATCTTATAGCTGAAATTTAATTACAGTCCACTCCTTCAGAAGGAAACATTGTGCAGCCTACAAAGAAATAAGACGTTGCTATGCACCCTGAAAGACATTTTATTTGATTTCACATAAAAAAGTTCACACGTAGATGTACACAAAGAAATAACTATGTTCCGTACCAAGCGTGTCATAAGCATTTGTGCTAGAAAATTTCACATATGCATTGGGAAAGATTATTTATGAAAAATAACGCGACATCTTCGCATTAGAATACAATATAGGGCAGTCAGTCTCAGCTGCACTGATACGTATAGTGTTTCAGATAGCACTTCCTTTGTGACTTCCTTTTAATACATGAATCCTATATCGCCTGTTAGTGAGCTAATAGGCATCAAATCTTGACCGGACTGGAAAGTAGCAGAGAAGACAGGATCAGCTGAAAGATTTTATTAATTGAAGGGAATATCATACACACAAAGAGAGAACCAAACAGGCCGAAAAAAATCAAGATGCGTGACATGGCTTTTGATAACATAAAAACGTGAGCCTCTCACTCTCCCTTTCCCCTGTGAGCGCCCTGTCACGTGAATAAAGCATTTCAGTAGACAGCTGCATTTCAGTCTCCTTGAATGGGTTCTTCACTGTTTCATTCTCAATACATAAATAATTCACTGGATGTTAAACCAACCAACTCGCATTTTAACATCACGCCGCGAGCATTTGGTCTCCTTAGAACTAGTTAGTGAGAAGTAGGCAGTTATCGGTTCTGGCAGTGGTACAGCACGAACAAACACAGCTAGACTGGATGGCAGTATGGGAACTTTCTTTACGTATCTTAACACATGTGCCCAATTTTGAACCTTCTGAAATGTTCTGTGGGAAAATATGAAAAAAAAAATTTTCTTGTATATGCTAGGTACAATTTTACTATTAACTGCTGGCAATCTACGACGAAGCCCTGACATACAAAATTTTTGCACTGATGAGTATTCCTTTGTGCACTGAGGGTGTACGCAAACAGCGCCCGTCTCCGAAGCTAGGGTCGATTTGAAGCTGTCTTCAAGCGGTAGCATGCACATTCACATCGAGCTTTATTGGTCGACAAATTCTTGAAACATAAAGGCAATTATTGAGGACCACTCGGTGTTTCAGAAGATTTCATTTAGTGCATGTTCAAGACTGACCTTGGAGACAAATGATAGCCGAGACAAGTAATCTTTAATATGGCCCCCTTATGGCAAAAGTACAAGAACACACAAGTAACAAACATTGCTCTGCACTGACAACAGTCTGCAGCCACTTTCCAAGGGTTACATGCATTCAACTGCACATCGAGAGGCCCATCTTCCTGTGAATTACGTGCAGCGCTTAGCAAATTTCACATCTGCCCCTACCCAGACAAATTCAAGCATGCATGCCAATTCATCATGCTCACCACGTGAATCGATTCATTTTAACACTGCTGATACACTGCATGAACATGCCTGGACAGGTGCATAAGTGCACCAACAGTAGTGGATGAGCCACCATGCCAAGCGAAAAAATTTTCAGTCCTTTATATCTGAGTGTTATTCTCATTGTTTGAGTCTTACTGCCAGTTATATTCGAGCGCTGTCAGGTTTCAACATAAGGCGGAAATTTTGTGGGGGTTCCAGTGCATTTTTATATTGTAATAAAAATCCCAAACCAAGGTGGCAGTTGAATAAGTGCTGTTTCATTTTCCTATAGTTAAACAGGAACACAAGCAGCTAAACGACTTGAGTGCAAAATGTTTTTTCGATGATGTGCGAGTCCGAGGCTACCTGACGAGTCTCCCGAGAGCAGTTGTGCGCCTCTTCGCACCGTCGAAGAATGGCTGCATTTTACCCAGTGCCCTTGACTGTTACACACACAAGACAAATGCAAAAACACAAAAGGAAAGCCCGCCGACTATGTGTACGCATCAAACAAAATAAGAGGCCCCAACACCAAGCACACGAACAATCACGTGTGGTTACGGCTCATAACAATAATACAAGTGGAAGCCCATGCAGACCTTAGTTGTCCATGTACAGGGCCCACCAACTGACATATTAAGGGTACCGGTCGTTTGAAGTAAGCCTAAAGCTTTGTCTCCGAATGTACATTTCACAGTGTTCGCATATCTTGGTTGGACAGATTTGATGTCATAGCTTGAAGTGCCTTGGTATCTGCATGGCTACATAGCACTATGAAAACCTCCCAGTGAAGCAAACACGCAGCTCAATAGTTAATCAATGTGGTACTCATATTTATGTCTCAACAAATATAGAAAGTTCCATGTCTCCTGATATTAGTCAGCTTGTGTGGTCAGAACGGTGTTTTCGTTAGTGGCGGATGAATCTTCGCTCTCACCAGCAACTGAGATGTTTATCCCTAGGGTAACGGCTAAAAAAAAGTAATAAGCATTTGTGTGTTTAGAAGTTATACTTTTTAATCAACTTGTATTAGAACGTTTACCAAGATTAACATACTTTTTAGTGAGCATTACCGAAAAAGCTTCTCTAGCATGGAGCTTTTATGCACAAGCAGTGTGCTTATGAATTTAGAGCTAAGGAAGAAGCTAAACATAAATGTTTGGCACTACGCCACTATGAGTGCTCGGCTATAGCTGCCTATCATGAGGGCTGGACGGTTCACCATCATGTGCATTCATTGACGTTCTTTGTCGTGAAGCTAACTAGTTATATCAATAAATATAATAAAAATGTATGCACAGAGACGTCACAACTTGAAACTCAATTCATGCATGCTTACATTGTCAATGAAAGCATATTACTGCTAGATATTGTTTCGTAAGAAATGCAAGCTTTCTGATCTGGCTGTAAATTACGTGCCACCTGTGTTCCACAAGCAAAAAAGGTAGACCATTCTTGCATACAAAAATGACTATTTAAATTTTGTCGTATAGTTACTGGATACAGAGAGCCTGTTTCAAAAAGCAATGTTTGAGCAATACATAACTTGAAAGATCAAGGTGGCCTGAACCACCTAACAACAGCAAGAACAACAAAAAAACCATGCAGAAGTGGCCACCAGATTTTTTGAAAGCAAGTTGGATCTTCATTGCTATTTTCGTTCCCTCTCTAGGGTATCACTGGTAAATATTCTGTTCTTGATATAAATAAAATTGAAGCTACTACCACTCCATACATGACAAGGTCTCCGTTTCAACTTTTCTATTTTGCGAAGATAGTAGCTCGAGTAGGACATGGTGAGGCAGCAACGATGCCTCACCATAAAAAAAATATATTTTCTATACCTTATTAATAAAAAAAGTACTTGCAATGTAGTCGCTTTTAAAGTTTCTTGTACAATATCTACACATGCTTTTTTTATTCCAGTGCAAATTGTCAGTTGTGGCTTTTATCAGTACATCAGTAGTCCATATTAAAAATGGCACTTGAGATCTCCCTGTTTGTATAAACTGGCACTATACTGCTAAATATCTACTTCTTTTTTAACCCATGGCCTGAGAGCTTGATCGAATTCATAAATTACCAGCGTTTTTTTTATTTCATAGGTACAGGCTGTGCAGCAAGGTTAAAGGAACATGTTTTTTTACTTGGTCAAGCTCACTCGTTACTCTGGACTTTTGAATTTTTTTATGAGTTGAATATACACTGTAACATTTCAAACGGAACACGTATAAATACTCGTGCCAAATACACATTTTTTGAAATGTATTATAAATGCTGTAGTTTTTGCAAAGTTAGAGTGCAAATTAAATTTGATGTCCCCGTATCATTTTCAAAGAGAGATCAGTAAAACATGAACTGACGGACATCACATTTCACTGATGCAATGCAAGTTTCTAAATACCACTACCAGTATCTACACGGTGCCAATTCTCAGAAGGATCAGCTGACCAGGCATCCTCATTCAACGTTCCCACGCAATCAAAGGAACTATATCAGCATAAGAGCAATGAATTGCTTAACACGTAGACTATTCTACCGAAAACCTGGCATTTTAGAGTTATCGCGTGCACGGAAATGTAGTGGCAGAACTTAAGTCTCCAGATAATTCTTGTGAAAAGGAAAAACTATTCATGGACAACTGTAACTCGTGTATGATGATTATCAGAATTGCTAGTTAAGAATTGTTTTGAAATAAATTTATCACATCTTGAACGGGCACTCTGCTGTAAAAATTTAACAGTGAAATTTTAAGAACAAAATCATGCCAACACAAACGCTCTTGTTCTTTCGACTTCGCGTCAGGAGTCACTCGGTAGGACGTGCAAACGACTTCATGTGGCAAGTGAAACATCTGTTTGTGATTTTAGCACTGGTTCTATTTTGTCAACCCCCATTTGTAAGGCAAGTTGAATTCTAGAATGTCGCAGTGGCGAAAATTCGGCTTGAATTAATTGATCAAATAAGACTCATTCAGATTGGCACATTTTGATAGCATGCTGCGTGCCTGAATATTGCATGAAAACTGCAGTTTGTTGCTTTTGGGAATGGTGTCTTCTAGGGAGTAATAGTTGTCACTCTGTCTATTTCAGGTGACAGACTAACAAACCTCAGCAGCAAGAACAGTGTATTGCGTTGGCTTTTCTAATGCTGCAGTCAGCTCAGGAAACCAGAATGACAGAGTTGAAGACTTCAAAATCTAATTTAGATATTGTTGGGTGAGTGACTCCCGGTGCGTAGGTGACAGCTTATTCTCTTGAGTATCCCTGGTTCGAATAAGGCCCAGAGTAGATGGAGCTGCCGGCTGTGCTAGAACCCTTCCTACGGCGACGGCGATGCAGGATGCAAGCCACCAGGAGCATCACCGCCAACATGAGCAGCACACCAGCGATGGCGATGCCAATGGCAAACTTGCGCGAGGACACGCAAAAGTCCTGGTCCGAAGAGCTGGCGGACGAAGTAGGGCGAGAGCTCACTGCGAAAGCAACACAAATTTCATAGTTGCACTCAATTTCAATGCTGTAGGACATTATGAGCAGCAATTAACTTGTCTTTATTTCTATGCTTCTAATAAACCCTTTCCTTTTCCTACGCTATACTTGTCTACGCTAAACATAGTCCTGTCTGTGTAATGCCATCCGTGACTATACTCTGCTTTACCCTCTTCCTCACTCCTCAACCTGACTTATTTTTTCTTTCCCTTTGTTCTACGTGGCTATGCTCTAAGTGCACGGTTTAGCCAGCAATAGTAGCTATGTTATTTTTTGCCACCAGAAAATTGTGAAAACCTGGGAGAATCTTGGTTGCTTGTGCACACAAGTTAGCGGTGAAGACACGAAGTGCGCATGTGATCAATATTCACAACAAAAATGCTTCAAATGTTTTGGCACCATTCTATATGACATAACTTTATCGTGTGCCCGTTTTTACATGGGGCAAATCAGCCGCTGATTGAACGACCACCTTAGCGAGCGAGCGTGCGTGCAATCTTGCGTTGTAGAAAAGCAGTGCACTTGTGGCCACGTTTTGTTTGTCAATTAAGAATAACGCTGGTGGCTAGCATGCAGATTATTCTAAAAGATGAGGATGCATTTCGAAGTTCACGCACACTGCCTTTCAGAAGCATTCACAACAGAAAACAGGAAGGGAAAATGTAGAAGCATACCATATCAATAAGTCTGGTGAAGAGCGAAGAAGTGTACCTTTTTTAGCACTCTGCGAGAAGGAAATCGCTTTTCTAGAAGCTTATCTATAAGCTTCCATGCTTTATGTGGCATACAGAGTTGGTGTTGTTATCTTTGTTTATATGAATGAGCACATTTTTATTCATTTTTATTACTTCATTCTTTATTCTTTTCTTGTGCAGCTTCTTGTTAATTAAACAAGCGAAACTAGGCCCTGTCATCATAATCAACCCCGATTTCTTGAAGAATACTGGTTCAAAACTGGCTGTTTTAAATTCTCCTCTTTCCACAAGTCATCAGGTTATGGAAAAGTCTTCCTACATACATAACTACCTGTAATAACAAAGGTAGCTTCCTGTCACTTTTTGAAAACCACCTATGTGCTTTTCAAACATAAACTCTGTATATAGCACTAACCTTACCATTTCGCTTTAGGTAATGTTATCATTTTCATCCTGTAGTGAGCAATTTACGCCTTTATTATGTATTACCCTTTCTTTATCATTATCACTTCTTTTTCATGCCGCGTGCTTAGTATCCTTTGTATGAATGCTTTTCTTGCTTTTCAGGTGTATTTGTTAAATTTATGTGAGACTTTCTTGTTAATTCACCAAATTGTTAACTGGGAATTGAACACTCTTGTATACTTTTATTCTGTGTATGCCCTTCCTGCAAAAATTTTCATTGAGATTGGCAGTATGTTTGAAATAAATAAGTAATAAATAAATATATATATGTTTATATTGTCCTCTTGTTGGTGCTTTTGTGGCTCTTGATGGGGTACTTCAGTGATAAAGCTTTTATTTTGTTTTGTGCTATTGTCAAAAATGTTTCTTCAACTTACACAGCCGTTAGTTAAGTTGTTTTCTTATTCTGTTCAGCAGGTGGGCAGACTCTCCAGCCCTTTTTTTAATCCTGAATGATAGGGTATCTTTTTTGCACTTGTATGAGCTGTTTTCTTTTTCAGCGTTTTTATTCTGGATGGCCCTTGCTTTCTCAAGGATTTCTAATGTTTAGGCTTCGCCGATGGGGCATGTATTTTTCTAGGCATATTTTTGATGCAAGTGTTTTGTTGTGCTTTAATCTTCGACGTTTTCTATTGCCCGTGAGCAGTAGAATTCAGAATTGGAGAGCGGCGATGATGTAATGTTCTTGGTAAGGTCCTGGCACATTTGTGATTGGGTGAAGGACTGATGAATATATTCACACTCCTCCCAAGTAACCGTGGATATCCGCTGATTGTCTATTACGAATACAAATGTCCAGCTGTGTAGATATTCAACATGGATAGCCAATGAACGCACTGCAAAAATGCATGTCCCGTGTGGCTGTTTTCTGGACGTGAAACTGAATTTCCGACTGGACTTTAAGTTTTGAATGTTGTCTGGTTGTCCACATAAGGAGAAGCCAAGGATATGTGTAGTTTCTCAATTACTACTGCCAAATTAGAATGTAGTCAAAATATATCGAGATCAGCCGATTCCAAGGTGACAATCTTGTAAAGTTTCACTAAAAATGCCACAATCAAATTTATTCAAACTTCGACTCATGCATTTGATCTCAGGATGCCAAATAATTTTGCTTTATGCGGCAAAACAATATAGTTGATTCAATACATGTATCTTATGTCATAAGAAACAATGTATTTAGTGTTATTATTATCGAATGTCGGCAAACATTCATGTGCCAGCCTTGACACTTTTCAGCAAGTGGTGCACAGCAATTGCTCACATTCCTCGAATGCACAGATCACACTAGCCTTGCACCTCTGGATGTGTTGGGAGAAAATGCGCGCTGTTGAGGCTATTGTCCCGAAACCTGCTAGACCAGTGGCGCGCAGAAGGAAGGAGAACGGGAAAAGAGGGTGTTCGTGTTGCGTCGCATGTATCTATGCTGAACCAGTTTCGGAGGCTCCGAGCGGCAGAAGGCAGATTTTTTTTTCAAGTGCGCCCTTGTGGACATCAACAGCAATATGTGAAGTTACGAAGGAATACTCTTTACAAGAAACACTGCAACGTGGCATGAGCCGACCACTGTTTTCCAGAGAGATTACCACGGCAAACAGGAGCAACCGCACTCACTCGCACGGCACAGATAAGGCCGTGTTGCATGTCTGTTCTCTACATCTAGTATCGGGCATTTATCTATTCTTGTAACACGTTAAGTACTGCCCATCATTTGTATAACCTCTGCTAATATGTGGCATGTTTCCAGTTTTTCATTTGCTCGCATATTCCTTGCTAATAACCGATTTAGGACAAGCTCATGGTCTATGCCTCCACACCTTTTTTGGAAGCCTGTACTACAACCAATAGTTTTTCTTCTATGCTTGTCCGTATGTACATATTGCGGTGACCAGAATAACATTGCCATAAACAGGGGCGAGTGAAATTTGTTGCTAATATTTTAATCAACCTGCAAAGAAGCAATTGCTGCCACCTAAGAAGTCATCCCAGTTGAAGGTGGAAGGGCAATGAAAACTGAAACCTTATAAGAATACTTGCACACTTTCACAATCGCGGCTGCGGATGCGGACTTAGTTATGTGCTCCATAGCCTTGATATATGTTGATAATGAATGTTTGATTATTCCTGAAAGCCCACTTAGACTTATTTTTTTAAAAGTCATTTGCAGCAGAAAAGCTCCCGTGGAAAAAATACGGGCCTCTCCGGCTGTGTTGGAACGTTGTTCTCATAAAAGGTATTTGTTGAATATGCACAAACCTATATAAATATATATACATATATATATATATATATACACACACATATATATATATTCTCTAAGGGTCTGTGAATGTCCATGGTGGTTGTGCTAAAGGGATGTCGAGCAAATGTAAAAAGTTGCTACTTTTGTACATCTGGTCTACGTACAGTGTACATCCCTGGACATCTGATGGATGTCTAGAATATCAGAAATGTACGTCCCATCGTATGCCTACCGGATATCCGTGGTTACTTGGGCTACTGGTTGCTGTTATAAAGTTTTTCATGTATCCATGATGAACCCGAGGTGAAAGCTGAGTGCCTGTCCTGTGCGCCTTTTTTCTATGTCGCCATTTTATAGCATTCGCCTGTTTTGCATCAAGTATCGCGATGTTTTATAAACCAATTCAAAACTTTTCTCACTGGATCATTGTAAACAGCCGGTGGCACACCCTTTTATGTGTATGTTCTCTTTAGTTTTATTTCTAGGCGGGTGTCATACCCGCCGTCTAGGCCACCAGTGGTAAAGAATAACACTTCCAAGTTGGAAATGCGCAGATATGTCTGACAAAATGTACGAAAGGGTGATCACTGTAGCATTATTCGAGGCACTAAGTTTCAGGCACTGGTGGTGGCAACTTTTCATTTTGCCCTCTACAATATATTCACATTACAATTACTGCAATACCCTAAACTTTTCTTGGCAGTTGATTGTTGTCCTCGGTAAATCGTGGCTCACCCGAAGGTTGCGAGTTCGATCCTGGGTGTGGCCGTCACATTTCAATGGAGGTGAGATAGTAGAGGTCCATGTGCTTTGTAATGTCAGAGCTCATTAAATAGCACCAGATGGTCGAAATTTCTGGACCCCTCCACTACTGCATCTCTCATATTATATGGTGTTCTTCACATGAAAAAATTCTCATAGGTTATTATCATGTCCGTTCGTTGTGATTGATGTAGCGTCCAGCTTTCACCCTAACCCTGTCCCCACGTGTAGGGTAGCGATTCAGTTTTTCGAGACTGGTTAACAGTCGTGTCTTTCCTTCTCTTTAACACGTAGAAAATTAAATTCACATAAAAGCCCACACAAAATGGGATTTTGCTAAAGCTATATTCTTCTCACCTTCTGGATCCTCCGCATCGGTAACTTCGTTGACGTACAGTCCAGAGAAGACCTCAATGCTAAGGTCACGAACATCTTGCTCGGCTTTTTCCAGAGCAGTCAGGTCTCCCTTGGCCTCCACATCACGCCGACGACGAACACTGTGGCGAACATCACTGCAGTCGGGAGGCTGCAAGACACGTGTATCATTCAACTAGTTGCCACGAAAAAGAAATTTTTCTAAATTATTATAAAATGTAACATTTCTTCAAGTTCTTTTTCAGCGTATCACCAAAACTAACTTTATTTCGAAGAGTATCAAAATATATATGCATCGAAATGGATGATACAGAGCAGGAGGATAAAATACAACCGTAATATATGCGTCTGTATCAAAGCACGTGTGACAGTTCCTCGATTGCCTCAAAGCCCAGCCAGCTAATCACATTCTAACTGCTATAAAGCAACAGATGAGGTACATTTGTAGTTATCACCTAGAAAGTATATCTTTTCAGCTTTAATTACTTTGCAGCTAAGCTGATTCCTCTGCCTTGCCATAATAGAGCGCTGGTCCAAGAAAGGGGTGGAACACCGATCCCGGCAATAGATACTAGGGTGCCCTTGTATCACATTGTGCCCATTATTTTGGCACTCTCGGAGGCGGACATTTGTGCTTCTGCTGGTTAGATTGACATAGACATTACCACACGTGTGACACGTGTGACAGTTCCTCAATTGCCTCAAACCCCAGCCAGTTAATCACATTCTAACTGCTATAAAGCAACATGTGAGGTACATTTGTAGTTATCACCTAGAAAGTGTATCTTTACAGCTTTAATTACTTTGCAGCTAAGCTGATTCCTCTGCCTCGCCAATATAGAGCACTGGTCCAAGAAAGGGGTGCAACACCGATCCCGGCAATAGATACCAGGGTGCCCTTGTATCACATTGTGCCCATTATTTCGGCACTCTCGGAGGCGGTCATTTGTGCTTCTGCTGGTTAGATTGACATAGACATTACCACACGTCAGTAAAATCAAGTGGACCATCGACTCCCGCTGCGCATGGGATGTATCGTGACCTATGCGCAACACAGTACGGGGCAGAGTTTGCGCGGGGTGTATTAACGCACTTTCATACTCAGTCATTTTTTAGTACAGAAAAAACTACAACGATGGCGCAATGAGCAATCTTTTTTAGCTTCTGCGAGACGTCGTGCACATAAGGTAGTACGACAGGGCGGCTCTTTCCAAGACTGTTGCACTTTTCCTGTTTGTCGGCTCTCTTCCTGACAATGACCAGCATTTCTGCCACCGAAGCTAGAACGTGTGTGGGATAACCAGCTTTGTTCAGACGCTCCACTTGTAGAGCAAAGCTATATTGGACCATGTGGGGGCAAGACTTCTTTAAGGCGTTGGCAAGGCAGAGGCTAGTGATGCTCCACTAAACGAGTTTTAGGTAAGCTGAGCTGGAAGGCGAAAATAGCTTGCCCCACTTTTTGGTTCATACATTCAACAAACATCAGAGGATTCTAGCAAAATCTTCAAATAGAAAATTGTAGGTTTTTCTCAGTTGACGATTCATACGTGAGGACAAGCGGTTTCACGTGCTCTCAGAAAACAGCCAAAGCGTCAGAGGGAAGGACCTGGGAATTTCGACTATCACATTTTGGCAACACGAATCATAAATGGCAAACTTTAAATTTTACAGAGTCGTTAAGCTTGTTTGGCAAGACTCAATCATGATGTGCTAGAATTACGTTGCTGAGAATGGGTGCCAAACGTGAACCAATGCATATTCCACTTTTTTGTAGGCAGTTTATGTCATCCCATGATACAAATGAGCGACATATAATACAAATGTGTGATCGTGACACATGAATGTTTTTCACAGGAACCAGTTAAAAAGCCCTCTGCCATCCCCTACATGCACAAGCTGTCACATAGTATAAAAACATTGCAAATTGATATGACGTTGGCGTAGTTTTTTCAGCCCCAAGCCAACTAGCAAGCTATGTAGCAGAATTGATAAGAAATTAGCGCAAAACGCTAAGGGTCGAAAGCGAGGTTGATGTGACCGCAGTCGTATGTTAAGTGTACGTGTGAAACAGCTGTTGTTTATTCGGTACCATTGTGCCATAGCCACATCTACATAGGCCTAACCGGAGGATGCGTCGTCACCAGGTTGCAAGAACATAGGATATCTTTGGACATAAAAGATAGTTCACAGTTGCCCAAACATTGCAGCTCGTGCGTTTGCAATTCGTTTTTATGAGATGCTGTTGTTTTATAAAAACACCAAGATTGGACCACCAGAGAGCTAAAAGAGACGTTTCACATTAGGAGAAGTGGAAAGAAATGCATAAGCGAACCCTCCATCACGTTAACAGAAAATGAATTTTCATAACTCATCAGCACTCTTAAGATCTGATTTGAGCCGCGTGTTTTATAGCCCCATTTTGTGTTTTTTGCTGTCTCACCTGCCGGGTGATGTGACAGAAGTGATACATATGTTTCTAGATTTATTTTCGAATAAACTTTAGTTGCAAGTAGACGCTCTTCGTCTGTGCATTTCCTGTTCTAGTGTCTGCATCTGTGTGCGCAACCATATTCATGTTTATCAGTGCTCGCGCTTACATTTTGTGGCCACTGCTTTGTACATCTTGTTCCTTTATGACAACATTTGGGGTGAAGCCACAGACCACACCAAGCTCACTTCGCTCGCTACAGTGGTGGCCGAGTTCGCACGATGAGTAGCTAACGAGCCAAATCGGAGGCTGGTTTAGTGAACAACTGCAACAGTTTGCACTCATCCTGTATGCCCTTTTTGATCATTTGTTGAGCTTGAACAGCGTGCGAAAGTTTTGAACTGCTTGCCATTCTTTGTGTGACATTCCAATATGTTACTTCACTTGAAGGTTGTTGATTGACCCGTGCGGCGAAGTTGACCTTTTGATTATTTATGCCTGTTGGCAAACTTCCTCACAAGGCAATTTTCGACACCTACATTGATGAAAAGACACATCGACAGCAAATGCAATGTGTAAACCACAATGACGCGACTACCACGGAATCAACCCGAAAGCATACGCACCACGTCGTCGCAGCCACCGCTTGACTTGAGACACAGTCGCACATTGCACTGATAGTAGACGGACGAGGTGTAGGGGAACTTGTGCGCCTGGAAGGTGACCGAAGCTCGGGTCTTGTTCATCGTGTACTCGAATGGTCCCAGGATCTCGCTGTCCACGGGACAACTGCCAAACAATGAAGCCAAGTCAAGCGGAACTACTTGAAGGTGTCTTTTCTCTAGGTGTTTCTTTTTTTGTGCAAGTAAAATCACTCTATAAAAGGCCTCTTAAACATGCAGCCTTTTCCTTACGGCCCGCGCCATGCATCTCAGTGTCTTTACTCCGCATATCTTTTATTAGAAAGTATCCTTCGTGCGCCACACAGGTATGACTACCCTAAACTAATGTTGCATGAAATGATTTGTTTAGTAATCATGTGTTGATACATAGCTGCGAAACAACTCTACACTTCAAAATCGGCGTCCAGATTCAAGAAATTGGTTTCCACATGTCAGAATCCCGGCACCAAGTGTCCTGGAATGACTGTATATTCATTATGCAAAGTGTTACCTTTCAATTTGTGTATGCAACCTCCCTCCCAATCCCCACACACTTCATTTTGCGATGTTAACTGTGCCGCCCCCCCCTCCAGTAACCATGTATTGAATCACAGCTGCGAAACAATTGCACAGTTCAAAATTGACATCCAAACTTTTGATATTGGTATCCACATGTAAGAATCCTGGCACCATGTCTCCTAAATCGACTGTATACCCATTATGCAAAACATTACCATTCAATTTGTTTATACAACCTTCCCCCTATCCACACTTACTTTTGCGATCTTCACTGCCTCTCCCCCGCCGCCCGGTGTGCACGGGACTTAATTTTGTGCAACAGCGCTTGCTTGCTGAAGTCAGTTGAGACATATGCTCTCGAATTTGTAGTTCTCAGAAATTTGGAACATTCTTACATGTAGTCGATGCAATCCAGTAGACAGCGATTATTACGGTATCGTGTGATTATTGAGTGAATACTGCTCTCAGTGAATACTGTTCTTCTCTTCAAGAGATCAGCTATGCAGGATCTGTGCACAGAAGCTCAGTTCTAATAGACTGCATAATCCTGATACCTCACTGATGGAATTGAATCCTTCTTTCACATCCCAAAAACTTCTAGAGTAATATATCTTCAAGCCATCATTGTGGGTAACATTATACAAAAAAGCTCTATCAACACCGCAACGCCCCTTTGATATCCCGTACTGTGTTGTTGACTTGCCTCTGTGTGGTCATCCACCAATGTAGTCTAGTGTCAATAATTTTCTTTATCGGCATGCATGAAGAGCTTGCAAACTCACAGACAGAAAAGATTGAAGCGAAGCTTTCCTAGGCTTTAATACTGGCATTCTCCAGCTGTTTCTGAGAGTCAGCGACACGCTACTTCATACACATGTCCATGAGCACGTGTAAATCGAGGTTGGTTGGCGGAGAATAGAGGCATTGTCTTGAAGCAAGTAATTTTCATGACCCCTTTGGAAAGTTCTATTAACCCATCGGGATCGTTTGCCTTTATTTTCTGTTATGAAAGGTTTATTATAGACGATTAGCGAAATTCGTTGGAGATTTATTTGGTAATGTTGTCTTCATGCTCAGAGAATGACTCACCCTTCGTTGTTGATCAGTGGCTGCTCGCCCCAGTTGAGACCGTCACGCACGAGACAGTTTGTAACACGCATGCCGTAGGTTTCTGAAAAAGGCCATAAAATAATTAATTCCTTATTCGCATGTTTATTCTATGTGGGCTTTCTAGAACTGCTGATACACGGCACTAATGATAGAGACGCACAGTTTTCAGAAAGAGCACCACAAGGCTGTATTTAACGTATTCATCATTCGTGAGTTGACCATAAACCCACAATCCCGTTAATCTCCTCGGTCTTTCTGCTGTCATTTTGCCATTCTATTCATTTTAATAGGAAAGCTTTATGTCCTCTGCCAGGCGTAAAACATGAACATTGAGATAGGCGTCAGCGGGAGCAATACAAAAAATCACGTCAATAGGGATCATGACATTATGCCATTTATGGGGGAATGGAATAAGGCATCTTTGTCAATTACTGGTGAAGATCTCTCCTCTCCTCTTTTTCGGTCTTTCTTACTGCCTCTTTTGTACTTTTTTGCTTCATTTCTGTTTAGTTGTATTTTAATTGAATTTTTTTCTTTTATTCCATCCCTTGCTATATTTACCTTGCCTCCTTTTTCACTTCTTTGTCATTGCTGTTGTAGTGTGTCCCTACTGCAGTAGCAGTGACCAAACATAATGTTGTCATTGAGGCACTTGAATAACAAGAGCAAGACGACGTCTCATTGGTGCGAGCACACTCTATATGCTGCAGTTTGCTATGTCATATGAGGTTTTGCCTTTGGTAATATCATCGTGAAAGTGCTAAAAGAAGAAGACAAACAAGGTGCATTAATATTGACACCAAGGAATTCGAAGGAGAAAGACTGCTCTTAAGGCCTCACCACGTGCACCCGTTGAAGCACGGAGCTTTTTCAAGCGTCGTCGTGGCCTCTCCCTAGATAGAGAGAGGGAACGTGGCTATGCGAAGCTGCCTGCCCACTCTCTTCATAGGGAGAGCCCACGACGCGCCGTGAAAAAGCCTCGCGCTGGCATTCTGCAACGGGTGCGTGGGGTCAGGCCTCTAGGCGCTAACGCGTGCTCAATTCGCTATTGCATGTATCTGGTTTTGCCTGAGTTATTCCAATCAACGACGCCAGCACGCGACAGCTCAGTCCCTAAAGCGCTCCTGACGAACGCTTTCCTCTATTTTTTTATGTGCCCGGTCAAACGCTCTCTTCACGCCATCGAGCGCACGCTCTGCCTCCACTCGCCCCTTCCGCATGGCGGCGCTGCATGAGTGGACCAAGGAGCTGAGTACCTAAGGAAACACGAATGATACATGTTGACTAAGAGTAACAAGAATGCAGCTGTAATGAAAAATAGGGCACTGTGAAAAAACAATAGGTATGATGTTGTGAGAAGGATTGGGAAAAGTGTCATGGTCCGAGGTTGGACATTCGGCAATGCGGTCTTGAGCATTATTTGAGAGGTTCAAGCAAGATTGGAAGTTAAACAACGTGGCATAGGTAGACTTGCTTTGGGAACACACGGGAATACCCCAAATCAGTGGGTACAGGGTGACATGGTATAGACATCGTTTGAGTACAGGGAAGCTAGCAGCATGAGAGAACTTGAGGGGCGATTGAGAAAAAAGGGAGAAAAGCGTTGGGCTAGGAATCTTTTCAGCTACTTGTACATGAATAATGCTGATACTAAATGTAGGAAGCGAACTCGTAAATCCTCAAGCAAGTATGTGGACAACAGCAGAATACCAAGCCAAAAGAAAACATTGGTTAAAAAGAAGGTGAAAAAAACAGAGACGGACATGTGGAAGATTGGAATGCTTACAAAATCATCACTGAAGACCAACAGAACTTTCAAGCAGGAAATTGCAAAAGAAAAGATCTACGATAATTCTTGGGGTAGTTCTCTGCTGTTTCAGACCAAAACGGGAGTATTGTGGACCAAGACGTACCGAGCCAAATACAAAGGCCATACAGAGTATGAAGTGCGTGTGAAGAAAAGCAGAAAACGACTGAACATTTGATAATGTTCTGTATAGGGCTCCTCCTAATTGTCCAAGATAATTGCGCAGAATTTTTTCAGAGCATTGAGGTTTAGCAACAGTAAAGGATAAGTAGACTTGAAACGGGTAGAAATAAACAGGAGGAGGCTAACTAATTGGTGGCTACAATCAAGGTGCGAGTGAAATTCAATCCTCTAACACATAGTGACAGTATTTGCCTTTATGGCTTTGTAGCGGGAGCCACCGCCCAATCTAAAGGGCATATCCGGATACGAGAATCTGGCGCTGGACGCCTCACGAATTAGGAACCACGCAAATTCGTGTTTTCATGCAAGTTAAGTTGCGTTCATGCTTCATGCCAGCCTTTTTGGGTACCGCGGCAATGAAAAGTAAAAGAAACATAGCGGTGTGATGTTTTCACCGGGCTTCGTCAGAACCTGCTCCCCGTTCGATATATGCGTTCGAGTTTCACAGCACTCGTGTTTTACTTTGTCTTTCAAGCTATTGCGACCTCATCATTTGCATGCCGCAGTACATAATACTGTTGTGTACCGCTGTGAATATCTGACGAAAAAAAAACCAGACTGTCTTTTTTTTCCTTTCTCATTAGTTAGGAAAAAAACTCGCCAGTGCCCTCATACATTTACCTGAGACGAATGAAAGGCAAGAACTGTCCTGATTTTCTTCCCATTCAATGCACTGAATGTTTCCTACTTCCTTGCAGCATATTCCTGTGTCCAACATAGTTTTTTTAGTGCCTCAAGCGTTGGAGACAAAGCTAGCTTTTTGCCCTTCAGGTGGTTATGCACTGCTCTCATGATCGGCCCATTTCAGCCAAGCGAAAATGCCATATGATGCCATGAAGCTAAGGGACCTTCCGATACGTCACAAACATTTATGATATGTGACGTCATATGATGAAGTTTCTGCGTAATGATGATTTCTTCCATCACTCGTGTTCACGCCGCCGATGCGAGAAGATGCCGATCGCCGCTGGCGATCAATGTTCGCTTTTATTGAGGCATTTAAGCTGTAGCCTTAATGGCACTGTACGGCTGTAGCTCTGTGAAATTGCACCTTCCGTTGGTGTTCTGGGGAGCGTGCTTGCAGTCATCAGACAGAACAATTGGTCACCTAATAAATCTTCGTACTACACTCTAGTACGTAGTCGTCATTTCTAACTTGACTATTTTATAGAATATAGGTGGTGGCTTAAAACTACCTTTCATGTTTGGCAACATGGCAAATAGTGTCACTAAATGGGAGTGCGCTGCATTCGAACAATCTACAAATGAGTCTATTAGTAGGAACACTGTCTCGCAATCACTGGCATGTGCAACACTAACATAACGGCCCAAAGCCTAATGGGAGCCCATGGGTATTATATGTGCATAGCTATTCGGCCTCTACTCTGCTCGCTACCGAATTAAGAGACCAGAGTAAAGAAGAAAGAAACAGAGCTAAGCAGCCGGGTATTAGGGTAACAACAATCCGTCCACGAATACACAGACAAGCTGAAGCAACTGACCACAGGCCGCTTTTTTCACGCCTGTCACGTTGCTCAAGTTGAGAGTCCGCATTCAACCTGTGACTTTAACAGCGCCTGTTCAAAACATAGACCATGATCGCAGAAATCGCGCCGCATAGGGAGCTGTTCTTTTTCATTTCACAATGATTTCATTCTTTAAACTCTCAAATGGTAAAATCACCTGCCATAGTTCCTCGTTTTCTGACACCTGCTTTTTCTCAGTGGCAACACATATTATGCTTTGCGAAGGGAACAGTTGATGACCTATGTCCCTGGAAGCAGTGTAGTGGTGTTTTGTGCTATTTAGTGCATGAGCTCCAGGCTTCCACTTAATCTTGTATGTCACTAGGGAGCAGTGAGAATCGAGTAACATTAGGCGCCCAAGCTCACTTGACTCTCAGTCAAGTAAACGCCACGGTGAAAAAGTGATCTTCCGTGGATTACCGGCATGAGCTATCTGGTATCGGCCTAGCAGACAACGCGTGAGCACCTGGATTGAGTAGTCGCGAAGGAACATGCCTTTGAAATCAGCTGGGCATCCAGAACCAGTTACTATGCCGCCCACAAATCTTGCAACATAAGTTATCACTGACACAGGTAGATTAAGAAGACTAAGATATTTGATGAAAAGAAACGAGAGCTCCGCCTTCCATTTCCGACCAGAAGAGGGGGACACACAGGGCTAGAAGGCTCTTTGCATTTCACATTAAAGGTGCAGCATTAGATCTTTCTCTTAAATTGCGGCTCTATAGTCCAACACAACCTAATAAGTGGGTAGATGCTATGGGCACAGGCACAAATGTTTTCAAAGAGGGCGAATGAGGGCACGAGTTGTTTGGCTCATGACATCAATCTAGAGAGAGCGCCGAAGGTTGCATGCTGATAATCATCCTCCTTTTCGGAGGAACTGCTGCGAAATTCCAGTTGTATCCGGCTCTCGTGATGTCAGTGTGCCATATTCAATTGCGCAGCAGTTTGCAAGAGTTCGCATTCTAGGAAGTTTTGAAAGCTTAGCACTACTAAAACAAAGACATTGAAGCAAAGGTGGGAGTAAAAGTGCAGCAAGACAACACCCAGTCGAAAAAGTGGATGAGTCCAATCCAATTGGTCATACCGGCTCCTAGCTATTGGTTCTAAGTGGAATGAATTAGAAACCATAGAATGTGGTGCTTCAATGTGGAGGAGCAATTGGACCACGCAGTACCAGTTGGCCATTCTAATAAGTCGAGCAGTTTCTGATATTGGTTCCGCACATCACAATTGGTAAACTATTGTAACAGTGAACTCCAATTGGCCCCTCAATTCTAATGCTTGTTGGTCCCATTGGATTTGCACATTTGAATTGAAAAAGACTGTCCAGTTAGAGTAGACCGTTGATTGGAAACATTCTAGTTTCAGAGATTTCATGTTGTAAGTGTTCAAGTGTTTTACCTGGTGGAAAGCAGTTAATTTAAACTGGCTGACCACCTTATATACCAGTTCTCTTCACTGGATAACAATATGGAGTGCAATGTGCAGTGCAAGTTCTGTGAAGTTGGCAATGAGTGAGGTGGCAGAAATCTTGTAATATATTTCGAAATTCACAAAACACTTAACTACAAACAGTTTTGCCAGTGCCAGCCAGTCTCTGGCAACACTGTGCATTTACCAGAATGCACCCCTGGAAGCTTCCTGTCGAGCTTGTTTTGCTGGTCACTGCTGCTTGTGTCCTGATCTTTATGTGAATGAAATTAATCTGATGAAGCGCTCGCAACTCGAGCAAAGCTGTGTCAAGCCAGGATGCAGTCCTAAAGTCTGAAATCATTTTATATGCTAGTGAAAACGTTCCAATTTTTGACCAATGACGATAAAAAAAAAGACACGGCATGTCCACGGGGTGAATGATGGCGAGTTGAGCGAAGCTGGGTCTGCACGCAGCTGCCGCGCTGCTTCGGCCTCCCGTTCTCGAACGCCGGGATTTAGTCCGTGCCGTCGCACAACTTCCCGGCACGCTTCTGCCTCGCGTACTCACACATCAGGGTTCCGTCTTCGCGCTCGAGCCGCCGCCACCTTGTGCGCACGCCGCTCTGCAGCCTTGTCCATTCGCTGACCTTCTGCACGCACGCGCGCGCCAAAACGACTTTCACTTTACTACTCCGCGCTCCCTAGCAAACAACGCCGCCGCCGAACACGCAAACGCCAACATCTTCATGTGACGTCATTCCAATTTTCTTGTGCACCCGCACTTCAGAGTTCCGTCTTCGAACGCCAGCAGCCGCCTTGCGCGTATCACACTATTTATCACCAAACCGTGAATCATCCGCTGGCCGCATTCATCTGTCTGTCTGTCTGTCTGTCTGTCTGTCTGTCTGGCGCACGGACGGACCAATGGAAGCAAAAACGGACGCATGCACGGACAGATAGATGGACAGACGCGTGGACGGATGCACAAATGGACGGGAGGACGCACGGATGAACGGATGGACGCACACAGGGACGTACGGACACAAGGACGCACGGATGAACGAATGGATGCAGGATGAACGTACAGATGTATGAAAGCAAGAACGAACTGACGAAAGGAAGCACGGGCGGACTGACGGATGCTTCACCCCACTCATCATCATTCACTCTATAAATATGGTATGATTTTTATTATTTATCATACTACAAGTAACGTCCTCTAGTATTGTACCATTTGCTTTTTTTCAGTGTATATGCATTTCTTTATATGTAACAAGCACAGCCCTCTACGACCGGTTCAAGAATTAATGAGAGGTGGCTACATACAATTACGATGGGACGCTCAGTGCACGCCTAAAGAAGCTTCGCTCCATAAAAGTGCCTGCATTGCAGCGATTACGCGAGCAAAATAGATTCCCACTAAGACCATGCAAGTTTGATCTGCCCACTTCATTAAAGGCACTGTGAAGCTCAGCGCTGGCTAATGGTACAGAGGCGATACTCAAACGTTAACTAGTTGAAGGCCCCTAGTTACTAAGAATACATCGGTCGCTGTGGGCTTCCACCCACGGCAGACGTGTGTGTACTGGCGCCTGAAATGGGTAGCACAATGTGAAAGTTAACACTGAAAATCTATCGCAAAGGTGTTTAAGCGACATCAATGATGTGTACTGTTAGAAACAACGTAGGACACTAAGTAGCCGCACTCAATATGAATCGCCGCGCAGTGTACGTCACGGTGTCCACGTTTTATTGTCATTGCATTTGACTTTTTTCAAAAGTGATGCCAGTGAGTGGGTTCTCATCTGTGCGAGCAAATGACTCATCACCTGTCTTTCTGCCTCTAATGAACATTGTCGCGTTTTAACTTATTCAACTTTTGGTGCGTAGAAATTTTCATTCATGAATATTTTACTTGTTAGTAAGCCATAATGATTTGCGTGACCCAGCTGCAGGTGTTGTCATCACATAATCAGTACATTTTTAATTTTTTGCGGATCACAATTTGGATCGCAAGTGAGTACGATCGCCGCTGTTCTGTATAAAAAATACACGGTGTGTCACAAGAGCAGAAATATGCTTTTTATTCTGAGATTCTATGCTTGGACGAAAACACAAATATGTTTGTGGTTCAACAGTTCAGTTCCAGTCGAATAGCTGAATTGTACAACTATGTCAATAAGGATCACTATGAATCGGGCAACTCTTTTCCTGCTTATTGACGATTTAGGTGCTTTTTGAAGACGTGCACAGGGAAAAACAGGTGTGTGCTGTCAATTACCTGTCTGCATCTACAAAATTCATATCCACTTCATGGACATGTAAAACCCACTGGCCCAAATTAGCTTGCTGACAAACCTGCCCTGTAGTTGGTGTATTGTCTGTCGGCATCTGTTACAGGCAGCACGCAGCTGGGGGCCGCATTCATTGGCCTGCTTCGACGGCTAATTCACGCGGTGACCGCCGGGCACGCGAGCCGTGTTACCTGTTGCAGTGGCCGTGCCAGTACATCCCGTACGCTATGTTGAACTCCTTCGTGTACCTTTTAGACGTTGCTTTAAACATACCCTAAAGAATGCACCAGGAATAGAGCAACAAACTCATGTAGATCATAAAAAAACCGGCACCATTGAAAAACCATTACCGGAAGTGGCGCACAAAGTCTTCTGGGGTAGGCCGTTTGGCACGAGCCAGTCTGTTGACAAACACCAAAATCGTCCATACTACTGTATCTGCTAAAACATTTCTCATTACTTCATATATTTCTGATGTGAGCAGCCGCCATAGTTTATTCATATGAGAATACAGTGAGAAAGGGCTGAACAAGCAAGCATTGGTTTAGTACTAACAACTCTTCCAAAAATGTTACACTTGAATCAGTGAAGTAAGGTCAAAATAAACTTCAAAAATAGTTTCTCGTTATAAAATATTGTATTCGTTTGGTGAAAGCAATCGTCGTGTAATTCATAATTTCATGAAAGTGCTTGCACTGACAGTGCATGGGCTGCAAATTCTCGCAGCACTGTTATTGGGACTGGACCGCACTTCTTTGCCACAGCCAGCCACAGCGGACACAGCTCACAAGCTTTACCAGTGTGTTCTATATCCAGTGCCTTTGCAGTAAAATCATGTTGACAGGATCCGTATTCAGCCCTATTTCTTTTTATTGAAGGCAAGCATTTTACTTTTGAACTACCTTAACCATTGTATTATTAGCACTTTTTGCACATTCTGTTTGTTACGCTAGCCAGTGTTGGCCCATGACTGCAACAGACACGGTGCACGGGGGCATCAAGCATGACGTATGGGACTTACTGTACAAGGTAAATCTTGTTAAGAAGCTAATATTTCCATGCTTCGTGCAGAGGTCACCACACTCCTCTGGAACACTCGAATGACACACTCCAAATTTCACTGTCGATTTTGGTATGCATGACTACTAAGGACGCTCACATGTGGGCTATCTGAATTACTCGTGCTGGAAAGTGCCAAAGCGTGCAGTTGCAGCGTTTTAGACTAGTGTGTTAACCTCTCTATTACAGCCATGTAGCTCAATTTTCTGTCTGTAATATCATATTTTTCTTTCACGCAGCCTGTCTGCATGATTGCTGATGCAGTGCAGAACAAAAAAAAAACTTTGAAGAAAAAACCTCCTTTCCAGAAGCTGCAGCAGAATGGACAGCACTTTGTCTACCAATACGCTTATTAGCAGAAATAGGGAGTTGTACTACGAAGCTCGTTGTGTATGAAACATTTTCAGCCAACTATTGTTTTTAAATAAAGAATCTTTTTGTTGAGCACTTGTACTGTGTATTTAGATGACCATTTGTGCTCAGCTGGTAAACCAGTTGGGAACCAGGTTATTGAAACTGGCTGACCAATTGAGCACCTAGAGCATTTATTTGAATGACCACATATATTCATTTGCTTAACCAATTGAACACTATGTAACCTCGACTGGCCGCCTAGTCGTCGAACAACAGCTCCATTCAACTGGCAAACCATTTGGACATCATCCAGCTTTCTTTGGATGACTGCACTTATTCGGATTGCTCAACGAATAAACACTACTTAGTTTGAACAGGTTAACCATTTACGATTAACTGAATTACCAGTTGCATACCAGTTCACTTGAACTGGTTAGCCCTTTGAGCCCCAGTTAGCTTCAATTGGATGACCAATTGGACCCAAGCCTACACAAACGGGTCAACCAATTAGCCACCAGTTGTGTCTAAATCATTACAACCTATTGAATATGAACTGGTTTACCAATTGCTTTTAATTGGTACATTTTCAAATGGTGGCGAAATTGCAATAGGTTGAACACCAATTGATGCCAATTGGTATTTTTCCAATTGAACCACTTGAATTTTTTTACTAGGCAGCTTGTGCTGAGAACAGTAGGAACATCAATATTGATTGCAATAACAAGATGGACATGTGACTGCGACAAGTTAAGCCTTCCTACCGCATATGCGTCTATTTGACAGTGGCGGTCCTCCAACCTGGTAGCGTAGATAAAATCAGTGCAACCTATTCTATACCAGTGCGTATGTTGTCTTATGCTGAGAAACTGTACACACACCGCATTGTCCTATGCGCAACGGCTAGAGTCCTCGCACAGCATATGCTCTAGAGACAAGTGTTTATTGAAGTCGATGAGGGTGGAGATTTTGGCTTGTTCGTATGGCAGCACGGTAATGTATGCAAGCGCAGACAAAGAACTTGCACAAGAGAAGGCACATTCAAGATTACACGGCCCTAACTTTCAACAACCGTGTTGAACCTGTGTTCAAATTTAGCACTGTCTTGTCTTGAATGTGCCTTCTCTTGTCCATGTCCTATTGTCTGTGCTACCACATATTATCACAAGTGTTTAAGTTCCATCGTTCAAAAAGTTCAATACCAAAGCAGAGCCCTTCGACATTTAGGGGTCTGGCCACAGCTAACAAAGCACAGTCTCGATGTATAAAATGATGCACCAATGACATTTACCCTGGTAGTCAATGCTGATGACGAGAGTGAGCGGATCTCCAATCTTGACATTCTCGGCTATGACTTCTTCCTCGGAGTCACCCACAAAGATCTTCATGCTGCATCCCGGCATTGGCGCCGTGGCCACTAAAGGCGTCGTTCCCAGCATGCTGCCGTAAAAAAATAAAGAACTTTAGTCATGGCTGGGCAGGTCTGCCCGGCCACGAAAAATTCTCCTTGAACGAATTTTATCGAATGAGGGAGGGAGATTTATGAAGGAATTGATTTGGGCGCAAACGAACAAGAATTGATGAGGACTATACCAGCGCTCAAATATATTCCAGAATGAAGCAGCTAATCCAACAAAGCATTTTATTAAGGACTTATGAAGGTTCGATTTCGGATATGTTTCTCTTACTACGCCGGCTTCATGAATTAACAGCCTCATAAGAGTACAAAGGGAGAATAACAACATTTAGTGAAAGCAATGAAAGCCTTGATTACGAGTGCTCTTGTCTGCTAATACTAGTAGCGTGTTTGCGTGTATCAAGTGTTTGGATACATTACAGCATGAAAGAACAAACATTTGGCAAGTATTGTTCGGAAAACAGCAGCTGTGTCTGGGCTTCTCGTGGCTAGCCACCTGAAAATTTAGGCAACTTGCTTCGTGGAAAGTAAACCATGTGTGTTGAACTACCTCCAACTAGCGGGAAAGTGCATATTAGAGACACCAGGATATGTAATGATGATTGCTTTAGGATAATGTGACAGAAAAAACGGACGAACATCTTGTCATTCCTTGGGACGCAAGTCTCAGTGCGAGGATCGCCACATAACGGGGTGGAATTTTGTTACATTTACTCGTCAAATAATCGAGGCAGCAGTGGTCGACCGCTCGTATCTGTAATGCATATGCGTGGCATCAAGAGTACTGATCCAGAAAAAGGTATATTTTAACAGAGCACGAGTGGATAAGGGGTAGTGGCATAATTTTGATTTCAGTTTATTCATCCTCTGCTTCTATGCATTTTAAATGCGAAGCATTTCTTAGTGAACTTCGGCGACTTTCAGCGTATCTATCTATCTATCTATCTATCTATCTATCTATCTATCTATCTATCTATCTATCTATCTATCTATCTATCTATCTTACGTCTGGGTGCTCTCGTGGTCCCCCCCTAACTTGGAGTGAAATAAAATTCGCATGGGAGGGTAAGATGGTTTGACAAATATGACGTGGTGGTCAAGACGCGGAAAATCTCACAATCCCGTCGCGTTCGTCGTCAAACACTTCCCGCTAGACAGTGGCCCATACGCACGAGCGGATATGTGCCGCTGGTATGCACGTATGTGCCACATGAGATTGGCACTATCTACGGAGGAACGACGAGAACACACATTGGAAATTTTAATGCGTGAGCATTGAGCTGTAGCGCCTCAATGCGCCGCTCGTCAGGGAAGAAAAAGTTGGCATTTGGGCCGCGCGGCGCGTGCAGCGCGATATAAAAAAAAATCAGTTCGAAAACTGAATGCTGTCAGGGCTGGATTTTTCCCGTGTTAGCTCCGACAGTTAATGGTTACCCGATAAAGAACACACAGCCCCGATCATCCCGCATGGATCCCGCCGGCTCTGCCACCAATCCTACCGGTCCTGACGCCCAAGAAGACGCCAGACCTAGCGGTGCTGCAGTCGCTGCGATTCAACTTGTCAACCTGCCACCATTTTCGCCCAACAGCACCAGCACATGATTTCTGCAGGTCGAGGCACACTTCCGTCTACGGCAAATCACCAGCGAACAGAACAGGCACTGGCATCTGGTATCCTGCTTACCTCCGAACGTAGCCGACGACTTAGCTGATAATTTAGCGTCGCTGCACCCGAGCCATCCCTACGACACGTTGAAGGCAGCTATCATTTCCCGCAAGTCTGAGTCCGAACACAGCAGACTCCTACAGCTCATCACGGCTACAGAGCTCGGTGACCGTCGCCCATCACAGCTCCTGCGACGCATGCGCCAGCTCCTTCGCTGCCCCTCCGCCCCTCAAGAGGTGAAGCTGTTACGTGAGTTGTTCCTCCAGCGCTTACCGCAGAGCATGGTCCCGGTCCTCGTAGCTGCAGATGTCCCAGTAGACACATTCGCTGAAATGGCTGACCGAGTGGCGGACTTCTCGCGGGCACATAGCCTCAACGCCGTTACCACCCCGCCACCGCCCACCGCTGCAGACCCGGCGCTCGCGAGAATCGAGAACCATTTGGACGCCTTTGTCAGGCGCCTCGATGACTTTGTACCTGCGCATTGTCGACCGTCATCCAGGTTCCAGATACACAGTCGCTCCTCGACGCCCCCCCGTTCTCCGGAACTTCGGCCACCCGACGCGCCGCGGGACGTTTCATCCTCAACCGTGTGCTGGTATTACCGCCGATTCGGTGCCTCTGCTCGCAAGTGCACTCGCCCGTGCTCCTGATCGGGAAATGCGACGACCGGCCACTGACGGCGGCAAGTGGTACTGGTCGAAAGTCATGCCACCTTTTCTATGTTTCCGATAAGATCACTGGCGCTTGCTTCCTAGTCGACACAGGAGCCCAGATCAGCGTCATCCCTGCCTCGTGTGCAGATCGCCGTCGCAACGAACAGACCTGCCCCCTCCAAGCGATCAACAATTCCGCCATTCGCACATACGGCCAACGCTCTCTTACACTTGACCTTGGACTACGCCGTACGTTCCGCTAGATTTTCATCCTCGCTGACGTCTCGCAAGCTGTTCTTGGAGATGACTCTTTCAGTTTTTTCAACCTTGCTGTGGACATGCATGCTGATCGCCTCATTGATCTCAACAGCCGCCTCTCCATCAACGGTGTACTCTGTACTTCCTCGCCAATGGGACTGCGAGCTCTCACACCTGCTTCGCCGTATGCAAATATACTTGACGACTTTCCCAGCATCACGAAGCCGCACACCAGAGAGTCACCAGTGAAGCATTCCATCACTCACCACATTGTGACCACTGGACCTCCCGTTTTTACACGACTCCGTCGACTATCTGGAGAACGCCTCGCCATCGCCCGCCGTGAGTTTGAGCACATGCTTGAACTCGGCATTGTGCGGCCTTCCTTCAGCAACTGGGCGTCGCCACTCCACATGGTGCCGAAGAAAGATCCTGGCGACTGGAGACCATGTGGGGATTACCGCGCTCTCAACGCCCACACCTTACCAGACCGCTGTCCACTTCTTCACATACAGGATTTCACATCAAATTTGGCAGGGTGCAAAATCTTCTCTAAGATTGACTTAGTGAAGGCTTACCATCAGATTCCTGTAGAACCCGCCGACATTCCGGAGACGGCCATCACCACCACATTCTGTCTGTTTGAATATGTGAGGATGCCTTTTGGATTGCGCAACTCTGCACAGACTTTTCAGTGCACTATCAACGAGGTCTAGATATCGTATTTGCCTACCTTGATGACCTCCTTGTAGCAAGCTCATCCGGCCCTGAGCATGAAGCCCACCTGTGCACCCTGTTCCACCACCTAGATGATTACGGCCTCGTAATTAATCCCAATAAGTGCCTCTTCAGCGTCGCTACAATAGAGTTCCTAGGCCATCTTGTCACTCGGAAGAGTATCCAACCACTCGCCAGCAAAGTGAAGGCAATACCCGACATCGGTAGCGTGGTCCCAACGAATACATTCGTTGGGACCACGATATGTGGGGTTTAACCTTCCGAAACCACCATATGATTATGAGAGACGCTGTAGTGGAGGGTTCCGGAAAATTCGACCACCTGGTGTTTCTTAACTTGCACCCAAATCTGCGCACACGGGCCTGCAACATTTCCGCCTCCATCGGAAATGCAGCCGCCACAGCGGGGATTTGATCCCGCGACCTGCGGGTCAGCAGACGAGCACCTCATCCACTAGACCACCATGGCGGGGCGCATAGAATAAATTCCAGTGTTTCCAGAGCAGCTCAATTCCTGTCGCGTCGGGCGCGTCGGAAGAAGCACGCCAGCTGTGAATAGGATCCCTGCAGCGCGCGAAATGCCATCGGCCTACTGCTCGGGGGAAAATCGCTACCTCTTCATGCCTGCTGCTGGTAGTGGCGATGGTAGCACTCCGTCGATTTTGTCGCTACCGCGTCGTTCGTCGAAGCATGTCGCTCTGGCGCTACTTGATGGGGGTTCTAGTTTAGCGCTCGCATGCGAGCCAAACTTCATTCCTCCAACTCACTCGATTTGTCAAGCGATGACGTATCGAAGCCGACCAACTAAGGCCACACGTGAACTACAATGCGTGAATTCTCGAACACGTGTGAACGTGCCATTTGATTTCCGAAGACTTAGCTTGGCTCAACCTTGCTAAAGTCGAAAAAACTACCTGTGTGCGGCCAAAATACTTGCATAGGAAGACCGGAAAAGAGCTGTAACTCTTGTAACATAATTTAGCACACTAGAAAGCAGTGGTCGCGGGACTGCAGGCTTGACAAACACATTACGTTTTTTCTCACTTGTGGCGTTACACTGCGGTATAATTGTTATGGTGACCACGCCTACTTACTGTTTGCAGGTTGTCTCCTTAAGACTGCATCATCGCCGCAACCACAATTATAAAAGTTCTGAATTTAAATGCTCGACGGTGTTTTCTGCGTTACCATTTCGTTATTACAAACTCTGACCGGTAAGTTTTCGTTACCCTCAAGAAAACGGGTATCATAAATATTGGTTGTGGTTTCCTTTAAAGCATGCCACCACGGTGTAGGAAGGCGTGCATGCCACCTATTACACAGAATGCAGCCGTATGCGAACGCTTCTCTGACACAAGCCATTTTGAATTGAGCATGCAGTTTGAGGACAATATATGGCTATTGCGTTCAACTCTTGAAGGCGCAGCTTAAGGACCCCCCCCCCCCACCCCATTTTTTCACCTCGTTTTTATATAGCCAGCATAGCAAAGTGCGAATGAGCCTTTGAAGAAGCTAACCATCTTCAAAACAATATCAGGAGTTGCACGTGAACTCAGTTTAAAAGATTGAGCATGTTTCTTTTAATGAATACGAACTGTATATCGTCACTCAACTGCTTCAGAAACCCGTATGATGACACGTACTTCAGATAGTAAAAATGAAATGCCTCGCGTAATCTTGCGGCCTGAGTCAAAAAGGTAATTCGTAGCACACTCTTGCGAATTAGTTTTTGAAATTTTCCGTCCCCAAACCACCATCACTATGACCCACTATTGGTGGGCTCCTGACATTTTGACCACTTGGGAATCTTTCACGTGGCACGAAACCTAAGCGCATGGGTTTTTATTATTTTGGCTCCATTTAAATGCGGCCTCCACATTTCAATGTGGTCGAGCACTGTAAGCTTCACGGCGGGTCAGGCTAGCAGGCACAGAAACAGAACCAGGCGACACAAACACGGAGTAAGAATTACCAGTGCACCGAGAAAAAGCTTGGGACGAAACTCGGGTATGGCAGCGCAGGTATGGCAGATCTACCCGCCAATTGGGTGAACTTGAGGGACTACGCTAGAACTTAGCTTTTCATTCCGTCTTTGTGCAAGTTACCCCATTCACGTGACGCCCCCTTCTCATTCAGCATGGCATACTTTACCAGGGGTGGCCGCTTAGGATGTGAAAGCGGGTTCGCTAACTAGTCATGGGTGCAGAGAGCAACAGCACCCGTAGGCTTAATGACATGCTTTGGCCGCAAATAACACCAACACAAAGTAAAGTAACACACAACGACAGGCACAAGCGCCTTGTCGTTGTGTGTTTCTTTACTTTGTGTTTGTGTTATTTTCGGCCAAAGCATCTCATTGGACAAGTACTAAGTCAACAATCAGTATTGTTAGCCGAAGGCTTACCTGACGTTGAAAAAGTTGGTGATGGTTTTTTCTTTAGTCTGGTACCGACATCGAATATGAAATCCACGGCCTTGGTTCGTCACTAGCTTTCGGTGAGGTTGCACCACCACGGTGTTGAAGTACTCCACTCCTTCATCCTGCATGTAGAATAAACGTGCTTGTAGAATACGGAAGTCGTTCTGTGCGCATCAGCTGTCACTAAAAGACAGTGAAAAACTTCTTAATTTCAAATCACTTATAAAAACGTTTTGGCATCTACACACCAGTAGTGCGAAGATAAGGAAGCGTTGGAGCTGGTGACGTCGCACTCTTCTTCACCGCCACTTTATTTACCAACCCCTTCCTATACTACATAATGAAAGCCTGTTCCACTGACGTGAAACATAGAGAGGTACACGGGACCACTTTTTCTTGTAGGAAGACATCAATTGCAGCAAGGGGGCATTGCTACAGACAGCATCCATCGCAGAAACAGAGCTTTTCTTGAGCCATGGTTAGTATGGAAAAACGCGAAGGTGTTGAACGAGCCCTCACGCACTTGTCTAGTACATGCGTGCCTGGTATTCATTGTAACATCTTTAAAACGTTTCGAAATATCGCACAAAATGGCTTACTAAGTAAAATGTCCCCTTTTTATTAAAGGGATCCTGAAAGCGTTTTTAAAATTTGTCAACATTTAGGCTTGAGCATCATCTAATTACACACTGCGCAAATAGCACAAATTTAACGACACGCTGTATGCTGAAACTGCTACGAACAATTGTATCTACAATCTCGTTTCCCCCCTGTTTTGCCTCCTCAGCTCATGAAACAAGCTGGCATCCCTGGCGATCATAGGGCTCTCAGGAGCGCCCACTTGTGTTTGAGCTTCGTTTAGTCATCACTTTCGAGACAGCGCGCCGACAGGTTGCGCAGAATCTCGAAAGTACAGTGTCCCCAGCAGCATAATTTTTTTCTAGCAAAAATAACGAAGGTTGACATGTGCTCTGACAGGGGACGCTACATCGTCAGTTTATCGCATTTGACCCTTCAGTTTGGCGACAACAAGCAAAAGCACGCGAAAAAAAACAAATTCCAGATTGGCCACCGATCACCATGAACTGACGCAAGATGGTTCTTCTGGAGTAAATGTACAGCTTCAGCTACAATCACCCTAGACAAGGAGCAAGAAAGTTTGAGGAGGCGAAACTGTGCTCATTCGGGCGTCCTAAAAACATCATGAAATCTGGCACAGCACTGACGTGCCCTTTGTCGGTAAACTCCACTCGCAAAGAAGAAAAAAAAAGCGCACGCATCACCCTCACCACACTTTCGTTCAAGACCACTTCACGCTGAGTTGCCGTTCACACCCAAGTGGTTGTGCGAACTCGCCAGCTCCAAGTTTTAACGCGAAAGCGTTTAAGATCACGTTTCGCAGAAATGCCGGCATCGGGGCCGTTGATTCTGATTGAAGATTGACGTTGTTCGCAAGCGCATAATCAAGATGTAAAGTGAATAAGCAGGTATGATTAGTTCAAGCCACGAATGAATTAGACACTAAGGAAGCTATTAAGTCAACGTTAATTGTTGAAATAGCGGTTCATAAACCTTGTAATGTTACTGTTGTGCCATGGAAGGGCCTATTTTAAAATAAACTGACGTTTTAGTGGCCCGCATAGGGTTGGCACGCTTCAAATTACCTGCCTGAATAAGCGTACCGACAGACGTAACTGTTGCCGTGCACAACGTTCATACTGGCACGGTGGCAGTTCAGACTGGCACGATGGATGGACGTGTTTTCTGAGCGCTCTACATCGAGTGCGCAGATAAGTATTTTGGCATGTTTTTAGGTTGCCTTCGTAATTAAAAAAAGCAGCAGTTAAAATTTTCGTAGCCATTATCACATTGTACGGCTTTTTCGGGAGTCACCAGGTATTTACTAGCTTGTGCATGTATGTGTGTTTTTTTGCCCCTTCCCAGGGGCAAGGTGCATGTACATTGAACACGCAAGTTTTGGTATTAGAGTTTAGACTTTCTCTTTTTCGTAAGGCAGGAATTGTGTTTTGTAATTATCGAGTGAGACAATTCTTTAAAAAACTTGGTGTCAGAAAGACATGGTTAAAGAGGCTGTAAAGTGTTCAGGATGCTGGGCTGGTTTGAAAATGGACCCAAGTGCGGAAGCGAATGGAGAGGAGACTGACGCCAAGTGTAGGCAAAGTTAAGTCAAGAAAAAAATTGCCCGCAGCTTCCCTCGGGGGAACACTGAGGAGGATGTGGAGCATATAATTGGTTAACGGGGTGTTAAAGTGCGACTTACTTGGGTCGATGGCTAAATTGGTTAACGTGGTTGTGAAATGGGGTGTTAAATTGCGACTTACTTGGGTCGATGGCTAAATTGGTTAACGTGGTTGTAGGAGGGGGTGTTAAATGAGTGAACACGTACACACGTATGCGAAAGGACGGCGCTGGTCGAAGGGACGTCGATGATTGTGTTTGTAGATTCGTTGGAATTCATTTCACCGCGACCTTGGACGTCGACGCGCCGTACAAACCAACCGACGAGCGGCAACTGAGCGAGCGAGCGCCGACCTTGAGTATATATACAGCGCGACGGCGCATGCACTGTCAGCTGTGGAATGTTCTCGAAGGAGAAGCGCGCGCGCGGCACAGATAGCGACGGCGCGACGACGCATGCGCTGTCAGCTGTCGAATGTTCTCGAAGGAGAAGCGCGCGCGGCACAGATGGTGGGCGACGGCGCGACGGCGCATGCGCGCGCGTCAGCTGTCGAATGTTCGAGAAGCGGTGCGGACGGCGCGGACGGCGCACAACAAGGCGCGAGTATAAGATGCTTCCGCATCTAAAAATGGAGAAAATGATTGCCCAGAGTGAACTGCTGATGAGAATCACCGAGCTGGAGACTACGTTGGCAACAGAGTAAGAGAAACCGAGGGTTATGGGAGAAAGGCTGAAGCCCGCCGAGGAAGCACTAGCGAAGGTAAAGAAAGGAGTGGCCGACGGAGAGAAAAGTAAACCACCGGCAACCAGAACGGCGGAAAAGAAAGAGCAAGCAAGTTTGGAAAAACAGCTTCAGCTGGTTCAATGGTCCCAAAGCCCAACTTCTGCGAAGTAGTGGTAGGGCTGGGAAGGAAGGAAGCAGCTGGCGTCACAAGTGAAAGTAACCCCCAGGTGCAGGACGCTCCAGCTAAAAAGTCACAGTCTGTGATAATCGCCGGGGACTCAAATTTCAATTGATGCGCAGAAGCAATCAAAGAGAGGGTGAGAGGTGACAATAGGGTTGCAGTAGGGACATTCCCAGGACGCAAGCTGAAAGCAGTCATGAGGCAAGCGAGCGCAAAACTCAAAACTACACCTGATAGACGAAACCTCGTGATACTTTCAGATGGTTTAATCGATGTATTAAATGAAGATACCACAGGACTAGCGACCACACTGGCGAAAGCGGTCGATTACATGCTTGCCACTTCTCCTCGGGTACAGGTAGTGATATGCACGATACGGGAGGTGCCTGTGCGGAATGGCAACCTGCAGAGTGGTTATCAACGCAAACGAAGAGATATGGCGGATGAGACGAGGTAAATGCTTAGAGGTGGTGGAAATAAACAGAGAGGTGCAGAGGTGGGATGGAATTCAACTAGACAGAATTCACTTCGATGGGCGGGAAGGTCATGAGGTGGGTTGGCAACTTGCAGGAGGCGCAGTAGCTTTTTTGTCGGGTACGCGGGCCCTTCGGGATGCAGGATAGCTAGTAACGAGGAAAACAACCAGCAGACTCTTTGACAGGTGGTATGGACGAAAACGATTCCACAGTGGCACCAGTATCTAAGATAGGTAGAGTTCGGGGCCGAAACAGACGTAGCCACGAGGGCCGAGCCAATTCAGACAAAGGGTATATTTACATGCAGGGTGGCAGGAACAGGCTGAAGTGGGAAAAAATAGAACAGCTAAGGGAAGAGAGGCTGATAGTATACGGTTTGGTAGAAACACATCTTAGGGACATGGAAGAACCTCCTAACAATCCGGACTACGCGTGAGAATATTGTGATAGGACAGAACGCAGCAGAAAGGGAGGTGGTGTTGGGGCATTCATTCTTAAAAGTACAGTCTGGCAAAATGTCAAGCAGGAGTACAAGGAACATTTATGGGTAAAAAGGAATGTGGAAGGGCAAACACCACTCCTTAGTTTGGTGTACTTGTGGACGGGAGCAAAGGCCAGAGAAAAAAACCGGGCATTGGTAGAGTGCATATCAAAGGACATTGAGGAATCGGAAGGAGAGTGCGAGATAATTATACTAGGAATTATGAATATGCACATAGAAGACATAATTGTGTATACCAACCCATCTGGCAAAATGATCATGGATATGTGTGAAAGGCATGATTTGATCATTTGTAACAGTACTGAGAAGTGTGACGGGCAAATAACATGGGAGGTAGGAAGGCTGTAGTCGAGAATAGATTACGCACTGATGTCACATAGCATGTATGTTAAGCTCAGGAGAACGCTTATAGATGAAGGTGGCTCCAGAAGTCTGGGTACTGATCACAAACGTATCAAGCTAAGTTTTGGAATAGCAGTAAAAGTTGGAAGGAGACAAGATGAGCAACTTCAGGAAAATTTTTAATCAGAAAGGCAAATAAAAGCAGCTACTAAACAAACTGAGAAAGTAACCACGGAAGACAACAAAACTGTGCGGACATACACGAATCTAATTGGACTGTTTGAGCTGGAGCTTGCTAAGGCACGTGACAAGTCATCCCGGAAAAAAAGACACACACCCAAGAAATGGTGGGTTGAGGAAGTTACGAGAGCCATAGCAAAACGTCAGGAAGCCTCTAAAGAACACAGACATGCTGAGCAGCGGGGTGAACCAACAGATGATGTCGAAAGAAAATGGGAAATGCTTCTAAATTGTAGAACGCACGCATTCCACCTGATCAATGAAAAGATTAGAAGAAAGGGAGCTCAGTGGCTGGCAGATGCACATAAAAAAGAGAAACGCAGCTGCAAAATTTTGGAACAATCTAAACTCCCTAAGAAATGAGACGAGCCTAAAGCAGAAGTTTATAACTACAGTTCAAGGTGCTAGGCTTGAAGGGGACGAAGCTATTGAATATATAAGAACAAATGTGACAAAAAAATTTCAACAAAGAAGTGCCTTATGCACCACAACAGACAAGGATGAATCAAGTGGCGCAATGGCTCAATTTTGACAACAATAGTGGAAAAGGGCTGAGAAGAGTGTTCCTAGAAGTACACCAACATGCCCAGATGGCATTCCAATTATGCTTATTAAGACATTGGGTCCGAAGTCTAAAGAGACTTTCAGAGAGGCAGTGAGCAAAATAATAATTGATGGTAAAGTCCCCGATCGATGGAAACTTAGCAGGATAAGAGTGATCTATAAAGGGGGACAAAGCTGACATAAACAACTGCCGTCCTATAACAGTGACATCAGTGGTCTACAGGCTGGCGATGCAGCTTTTAAAGGAAAGACTGCAGGGATGAATAGAGGATGAGGGCGTGCTGGGGGAACTAAAGAGTGGGTTTCGGAAACACATGAGGCTGCAAGACAATCCGTTCCCACTGACGCAGTGCATCGAAATAGCAGAAAAGTAACACAGGCCCCTGTGGCTAGCATTTTTTGATATCAAGGGAGCGTACGATTACGTGGTTCAAGAGGACTTGTGAGGAATCCTGGACACACTAGGTGTGGCAGATGGAGTCGCTAATCTTTTAAAGGATAACTATAAAGGTAACAAGGTAGTTATAAAATTCTAGAAACAGGTATCCAAGCCCGCAGAGGTAAAACGGGGCTTAGGCAGGGGTGTCCTCTGTCACCCATGTTATTCACGACGTACCTACAAAGATTAGAGGCCAAATTAGAGGGAAGAGGGCTTGGTTTCAACCTTGGTTTCGTCAAACAAGGAAAACTCATTGAACACGCACTAATAGCATTAATGTACGCAGATGATATAGTGTTATTGGCCGTCAACAAGGCAGATTTGCAGAGATTGATGGGTATCTGTGGTAATGAGGGATATAGGTTAGATTTCAGATTCAGTAAGTAAAAATCAGCACTCATAATTTTTAATGATAATGAAGGTAGTGAGCTTAGAAATGAGGAGGTCATGCTAAAGATAACAGATAAATACAAATATCTGGTCGTATGGATAAGCAATGGGACCGAGTTCTTAGGGGGACATGAAATATACGTGACGGCTAAAGGTAACAGGAATGCAGCAGTGATGAAAAACAGGGCACTGTGGAATTACGATAGGTATGATGTTGTGAGAGGAATGTAGAAAGGGGCCATGGTTCCTGGTATGACGTTCGCTAATGCGGTTTTGTGCATGAGATCAGAAGTTGAAGCGAGATTAGAATTTGAATAACGTGGAGTAGGTAGCTTTGCGTTAGAAGGTCACGGGAATACACCAAATCAGGAAGCACAGGGGGATATGGGATGGACATCATTCGAGGGCAGGGAAGCTAGCAGCAAGATAAAATTTGAGAAGCGATTGAGAGAAATGGGGGAGGAGCGTTTGGCTAGGAAGGTATTCAGCTGCTTGTACTTGAAGAATGTCGATACAAAATGGAGGAAGTAAACGACGTAATTGACTGATAAATACCTAAAAAACAGCCGGGGGCCGAACCAAAAAAGACTATCGGTTAAGAAGGTGAAGGAAACTGAGACAAATATGTGGAAAATCAGCATGAATAAGAAGTCCACACTAGAGATCTATAAACTTTTAAGCAGGAAATTGGCAAGGAAAGGATCTACGATAATACTCGGGGTAGTTCTCTTCTGTTTGAGGCCAGGACGGGTTCATTGCGAACCAAGACATATCGGGCCAAATACGAAGGTGGAGACACGGTATGCAGTGCGTGTGGAGAGGAAGAGGAAACTGTCGAACACTTGATAATGATCTGTGAAGGGCTTCACACTATAGTTCAGGATGATGGCGCAGTTGTAGGGGCCAAGCTTCTTAAAGTGGCACCCGTGCGTTCCTCGTCGTAGTCGTAGTGCGTAACAAGTCTTACGCTTTGACCTGCAAGGTGGTGCCAGTGGAAGATTTCTCCTGTGCGTTGTTGAACAATAAAACATTCGTAGCATGCGCGGTAACTAAAAGCCGAATTCTCTTGTCTCTCGATCATTTTTCATTAGCAGCCATTGGCATGTACATTCAGAACTATCTGACAAGAAAGGGTTGCTACGTAATACTTGCTGGGCGTAACCTCCTTGGTTTTAGAAAGGTTTAGCGAGCGTTGGGCCACAGTACCATACAGTGAACTAGTATATACCATGAACTCGAGGTGGTTAAAGGTGGGAAGTAGACACGAAGCGCAAGCCGTAAGAAAGTTGTGTGTGCAACCTTTGGTTTAGTCCTCGGAATATCCGCTGGTTGGCGGTGCTTCTATATGCGGAATATTGATAAAAAGATGCGAGATGGTGGGACTTGGAGTGTTGACTAGATGGACGAATGGACACACAGACAGATGCATGGACGGACGCACGGATGGCTGCATGGACTGACGGAAGCAAGGACGGATGCAGTGGCGGATGCATGGCCAAACGCATGGGTGGACACACAGATGGTCGTGTGGATTCATGAACAGACGCATGCACGGACGGTCTTACAGATGGACTATTATATGATGAAAAGATGCGAGATGGTGGTACTTGAAATGTTGACTAGATGGACGAACGGACACACAGACAGATGCATGGACGGACGCATTGATGGCTGCACGGACGGAAGGACGCATGGATGGACGCAGGAGTGGATGCATGGACAAGTGCAGGGATGTGCGCACGGACGGACGTGGGGACGCACGAACAGACGCACGCATGGACGGACGGAAGCATGAACAAATGGACGGATGGATGCTTCGCCCCACTCTCCAACATTCACCCGTGGATATGCTGCCATTTTTTTGAAAAGCACTGGGGTTTAGGGACAGGGAGGGCAAAATAGACTTTAGGTGGAAAGAATTAACTTGAAAGACGTTATCTGATTGGTGGCTAAAGTCAAGGCACGAGTGAAAATGAAACCCTTCACTGCAAAGTACGATTCCTAAACCTCACTATTTAAAGGGAAAAAATAAATCCAGCTTTTGGTTCACTAATTATTACGGCTTGGTGGCGTTAGCCACCGCCTGATCAAAAGGGTACAGTGATATCAATCTGTAGCGAGAGAGGAAGACGAGACGGCGGCCAACGTGGTCGTGCCTTCTTTCGCCACTTTATTCCACGCCTGAAGCGGAGCCGCGGTGGCTGTCCACGTCCGACACACCAAGTTCGCTAGCTTGTTCTAAATCTCGCGCAGCTCGAGCTAGCATCAGCTGCGCGAGAGGCGCGGCGCGGTGATGACGAAATAATGATGGTGATGATGGCGCTACAGGGCTCCCCCCCTAGCGCTCTGCGTGATTTGAAGGCATGTGAAAAAGAAAGAGAGTGACAAATGCTATATACATGAACGGCAATCCATAAAGTGTTCATTTGGCCAGTCCAGGTTGTCAACGTTTATGGGCCATCAGCAGGCAGTGTGTCTCCGGTGGGCGACTCTGGGAGAAGCGCAAGGGACGAAGGAGGAAGTGCCGGGTCGCTGTGGTAGCCGACAAGCGGGTCTCATGGTGACCTGGCCGGACAGGCCGAGAGTGGACCGTGTGTCGCGAGGTCATGCTGCCAACGTCGGCAGAGGGCCGGCAGTGCGGGCCCTGATGTTGGGGTCGACGCAACACAGACCTCAAATTCGAGCGGCGTCTGACGTGCCGGCATAGACAGACGTGCCGACGCCCGCAGGAACGTGTCCCAACAATACCACCAAGTGCGCGGTGGGCAGTCGGGCACACGACCAGTGGTGGGACACTGCGTCGGACAAGCCGAGTAGGCGCCTGCGCCGTCTTCAGGGCCGTGACCGCAACCCGTGGCCGCGCAGCAGGGCGGCCCAAAAGTTGCCGCAATGTGTGACGCCAAGCACGCCGTCGTCGCCGACGTAGGGCAACGGGTGGCAGACACGCATGAGGCATGAGCGCCGTCGCGGTTGTGACACACGAGCTGGCATTGTGGACACACGTCTGGCCGTTGCCGTCCGGAGGCAAAGGCTCCGGGGAATAGCGGTGGTGGAGCCCAGCCAGCGTGGGCTCGCCCGGAGCACTAGACGGGACACCTGTGCTCGTGCAATGACCTCCGGCAGTCCGCGCACGAGGGCCGGCGTGCAGGTCTGCACAATTGATGGCCGCCTCCAGCCAACACCCCCCAGAGTGCCCCACCGCAGGCGCTGTATGCCCGGTGAGCCCCATCCGAAGCGGACCGGGCACGTCGTCCTCAAGCGCGTCAGTCACAGTCGCAGCGTCTTGGAAGCCTGGCCGTGGTTGATGGCTGGCGGCCTCAACCTCAGCTGCAGGAAACTGCGAGGACGATGGTGGTCGTTGCCGGCAGGACGTGGAGAACACTGAGGCTGGTCGACAGTCGCTTTCGGACATCGGGGAGGGTGAAGGCTCCACAACCGGGAGGTGAATAGCGGGCGTGACAATGCCCATCGTCGTGGTAGCCACCAGGGCGTTCAGCGAAGTTGCTGTCGTAGAACCTGACGTGTCAGCCGTGCCGTGAGCCATGGAGGTCGGCCGAGACGAGCCGGTGGAGGGAGACGCCGTCGGGGAAGCCAGGTTGTGGTCAGATGAGACTTTCGGGCCGGAGGGTACCGCCTGCTGCGACGCAGACGAAACCTGTAAGTCGCGGGTGAACGGCAGCGGGTGGTAGGTGAGGCCATGTCTGGCAAGCACCGCCGAGCAGAGGTCATCGTAAGGCTGCTGGCTGGAGGTTGAAGTGCCAGAGAGATGACGCAACTCTACCGGAAGGGTGTCTTGAAGAATGGCGTGCATCAGCGGCTGGTCCGTGACGCCATTGAACGCCAGAACGGCATCGAGCTGCATGAACCATACCTTGGGGTAGGTCGATTGGAACGGCGGCACTGGCGGGCAGAGTTGCGGGAACATGGCAGCGGGCCGCTCGGCGAAGGGCGTGTTCTCCGGGTCACCAATGTAGCGACGAGAGAAGAAGGGACGTGAGATGACGTCGAAGGCGGCCGATGGGGCCGTGCCGATCTCGCCACTTTATTCCAAGCCTGAAGCGGAGCCGCGGTGGCTGTCCACGTCCGACACACAAAGATCGCTAGCTTGTTCTAAATCTCGCGCAGCTCGAGCTAGCATCAGCTGCGCGAGAGGCGCGGCGCGGTGATGAAGATATAATGATGGTGATGATGGCGCTACAAGTTCATCCAACCATGCAACGAAAACCAGCTTTATTGCCTAGTCGCTGGCACTAGTAGGCAGAACGAAAACATTGAGAGCCACAGCAGCAACCAAGGCCATTGATCAACTTCCTGCCGTTGGCTCCGAGATAGCGGACCTGTTCTTGGCTCAGCTGCGCCCCGCTAGATGGCACCACCTGTCGAGTGTAACCACGCGAAAATTGAATTCTCGAATCTTTCGCGCATTCCCCTTAGTAACGCCCGGTGGTTCTTTTTTCCATGAATCAAACGGGAACGAACAAACAGCATTTTATTGTGTCTCTTGATGCTTTTACGTATGGCCCGGCAGTTTGTCTTAGCAAACAATATTATGCGTCAGCCGGTCAGCAAGAATTCTTTCACCCCCATATTGGCGCCCGGTTGGAAGCACGACGCACGACGCTGTCCTTCAGATGGGCCAGCACGCAGTTCGCTGTGGTCGAGTACAATGAACTTGACGAAACCTTCGCCAACAACCCTTTTGTTTAGCAGGGTAACGGCATCACTCTTGCAGTTTTCAAGAAGTGAACCTCTCCACACAGCCATTGTAGCCCACTCAATGCCGTGATAAACAACTAACAGTTCGGAAACATGGGAAGGCGTCGGCGGAGCAGTTCTCAGGGATCGAGCACATGGACGGCCGTGTTCGAGAAACTTCTGGAACACTGTAGCTGAATGTAGCCATGAACCACTGCTGACGTTCGTGTGAGCGGCCATCTCCCCGGAGGAGCTGAACTTTCTCTCTCCAACGAACTCTACCTCCTCATCCTTTGTTATCTTCAATGCGTGGGCCGCGTGCGTCATCGTGCGGTATGCTCAAGCTACCCATTGGGCAATTTTGCCTGTGTTTCTAATCAGCCGTGTGGTTCAATATTTGCACTCTTTCTGGTGGGTGGATCACTGAGACTTAAAAAAGGCCAACTCCGGCGATTTTTCGACCATGTCATGTTATTAGTGTTGCTATATCCCAGAGACACGCTTTACACAAGCCCAATAACTAAAATGCTCAGGAAATTTGAATATAATTTTTAATAAGCAAAAAGATTCAATGCCAAAACCGAAACCCCACCACGCGCCTCGTCTACCTATGACGTACTATTAGTAAGAACCAAAGGCATTATACTGCTCCCGCCGGCGCGGAGTATGAAAAGTGGGAAAGCCAGACCAGTGAAGCGACGGCCAAGCACCACAGAGAAAAGAAGAAAGTTTTCCCGCACTATACCAGTGCCAAACAGCGTCACCATCACCTTGTAGCCAGCACAATAAATGCTGTAGTGGCCAAAGTAGCGATGCCATTGGCTGCATCACTTCCGTTGACATGCCAAACATGACGTCACACACACAAAGTCGACAATAAATCTGGCAAGCGAGGTATGGTTCTCGAAGTAATCTTTAAAATTCATGTGCACAACGTTAGCGCATCTCTCAAGCATGTCATGTGGCGTAAGTGACAGAATGATGCAAAGGAACGCACCCAGCCAGTTTTTTTAGATTCATTGACCTCGAAAAATTACCGGAGTTGGTCTTTAACGTCACCTGATTCGGGGCAATAGTGGCCACCATCTTTTTTGAACTGTCGTGTCAGGAACCGATGGGATGTACAAGCCGAAAACATTTTGTACATAATAGCTAAATCTCTACTTTCTCTTCCGTCATGTAAAAAAAAACCTTCTTTCTCTCTCTAAGGACACGTCTCCTCACTGGCGAGCATCGGATATAAGGACGACGGCAGGAAGCCATCTACCGTAAAGAAACCCGCCGTACTCTGAGCCCTTGACAACTAGTGACTGCGGCGGCATGCCATCAACACCCCAAGCCCTTTACAATGCACGGAAAGTTCTTTATTCAGTGTTGCTAGATCGATTGCTAGTGATTATCGTAGGAGGTTCGTCTGACGCCATGGGTATCATTTAAATAAAAGTTTATCCAATAAAAATAAAAGTTTATCTAATCCAATTGGTATCATTTAGAGAATGTCCTACTGTGGCGCATGTATTCATGCAAGTAGGTTGATAATGTCGTTTTAGATGTCGTCATATATTGAGCTTTCACTGTGTCGTAAATTATTATCTGACTTAAGTGTCCCTTTAAGTACTTGTCCGTGCACAATTTCTGCACTTTTATCGGAGTGTGTGTGTACTTGTGTGTGTATGCACGCTCGTATGCATGTGAGCGCTCATGTGTGTGTGAACAGCTGTCAAGTAGTTGAGAAACCAGGGAAAGATTGAAGACATGGAGTCTGGTAAGAACGTTGGCCGTTTAGTCAGGTCCAGGAGAACTTCGCCGCCACCAAGCTCAACCCAATAGCAACGCCTGTAAATATTCCTGCCCACCCTCGGTTTTTTCTTGCAATAGGCCTCCCAACCATGGCCAGGGGGTGCTGCGCCACGCACGTTTCACTGCCGTTCTAGCAAAAATTCCTCCATATCCACGAAGTGAATGATGATGAGTGGGCGAAGCTCCGGAGGTAAACCTGGTAAACCATGAATTCTCTGTACATTTTGCCCACTCGATTTTATTACATCGCTCCCCCTAGCGTACGTCGCCACACTAAATCGAACGATTGCCTTCAACCAATGACACGCGCCATATGTGACATCATTCCTATTTTATAAGATCTCGCGTCTTTCATCAACTAAAAGTACCGCTTTCTAGTTTATAACATCTTGCATCTTTCCATCATCAGCTACAAGTACCACCATCTAGTAAACACTACAAGAACTAAACGAGAGGTGGCTACATACAGGAGACGGTACCGCCATCTAGTGAACACTGCAAGAACTAAACTAGAGGTGGCTACATACAGGCTACAGGGGACGCACAGCCCACGCCCTAAGGAGCTTCGCCCCCTAAAAAAATCACAGCACATTCACGGAGTGAATGACGACTAGTGGGTCGAAGCGTCCGTCCGTGCTTTCGTTGGTCCCTATATCTGTGCTTGAACTATATCTGTGCTATATCTGTGCTGTTCATTCGTCCTGTCCGTCCACCGTTCGTGTTTCCGCCCATCTGTGCTTGCGTCCATCCGTCCGTCTGTCATTGCTTGCGTTGGTTTGTCCTTGTTTCCATTCATCTGTCCATCTGTGCTTCTGTCAGTCTATCCGTCCGTCTGTACTTTCGTTCGTTCTTTTCTCGGTCCATCCATCCATGCACCTATCCGTCCGTCTATCCGTGCTTCCATCCGTTCATTCTTCCGTCATTTTGTCCGTCCATCTGTCTGTACATGCATTCTTCCGTTCATTCGTCCATGCTGTCTGCCCGTTTGTCCGTCTGTCAATCTGTCTGCGTGTCCGTCCATCCATTTGACCTGCTATCCATCCGTTCGTCCGCCTGCCCGTCTGTCTGTCTGTCGGTCCATCTGTTTGTCATCTGTCTGTTCATTTGTCCGTCTGCATGTCTGCCTGTCCGTTGGTTCGTTCATGTGTATATCTGTCTGGCTGTCTGAGTGTGCATCCGCATAATCGTTTGTCTGTATGTCTGTCCGTTCACCCATCTAGTCAACACTACAAGTACCGCCGTGTAGCATCTTTTGATCATGTATTCATCATACACAGGTACCGCCATCCAGCGGACATTCCAAGGAGTGAAAGGAGAGATGGCTAGTACAAACAGGAGACGCACGACCCACGCCTTAAGGAGCTTCGCCCCTAAAGCCTGTCGCTCGGTACCCCGCTTCCGCCTTCTGCCTGAGCTCTCTCAGCACGTTCGCGCGCTCTGCAAGCGCAGTCGTCTGGTCGCCCTGCACGTGAAGCGTCACCTGTACTTGCTCCGAAAGTTTAAAAATTCACAGCGAATTCAGAGATCCCTGCTCAGGTCAGACAGATCTCTGGCTGCCCCGTAAACCTCAATGAACCCACCTACAGTGCTGCGCGCGTATTTTTGACTAACCACGCAGAAACTGGCCGATTCCAGGCCGTGGAAAACAGGGACGTACCATCCACTTATAATGGAATGACCAAGCACATCTACCTCTCCCGTCGGAATTTCGCGCCGCCTAGCCCTGAGCTACGTCGGCCTCGAGCTCCCACTTTAAGGCGATTGCAAACAGAGTCGTACCCAAATCAAGCCAGTGGCATGTTGCGAGCCTCGCGGCCGCGCCGTGAGGCATCGTCGCCATCGAAACGACAACAGCGCAACGCCAGCGTAGGTAAACAAAAGCAAACGAAGCCTTTGTTTCGACAATTTTATTTGTAAGACTTTACAATAGTAAGCATCAAAAACCCGTTCTCATTCAATTTGAGGCATTAAAAAGCATACATAGTGCGAACGCGCAGAAAATTGGAGAGTGACGCACTTTAGGTGGTAGCGCGGACAAGAAAACAAACAGTCGTGCCGCACTGCTCGTGAAAAGATCTTTCGATACCAATTTTCGAAAGTTTGCTGAATACTGTGAACGAGGTGTGATGAAATCTTGAACAACACAAGTGCAGGGTTGTAAATGGAATATCTTTTCTTACACCAGAGAAGGTTTCGTGGAGTACGGTCCACCTGGACCGTACTCCACGAAACCTTCACTGCTGTACACTATAAAACGTTACTTACATAGCCTTTATTTTATGTCAACAATCATCGATTGACTCGCAATAAAACAATTTATTGCTGCAAGCTTGTTGGATCAACGCTGTCATTTCGCTCAGCCTGTATGCTGAATCACAACTTACTAAAAAAGTTTGTAAGACACTTATGAGCTTATAGTAAGTAGTTATTGTACTATATAGAATTGAGAGGAATTGAGAAAACGGGCTGCTGCAGCAAATGGGGGCAGCCACGACGTAGAGGCAGATGACGATGGTGTTGTCTGCGAAGTGCGATGCCAGCCGCCATATCAAAACAACCCTGTGCTTTCGAAAACTATTTCATTTTATGCACAGCAATAAATTATACCAACAATATTCTTAGTTGTTATTTGTTCGAAAAAGTTATTTAAGAGTGCAAGATAATAAAAAAGACAACATATTCACGGAGGGAACGATGATGAGTGGGGTGAAGCTTTCGTTAGCCCAACCGTGCTTTTGTCTAGCCGCGCGACCATCCGTGCGTCCATTCATTCGTCCGTCCGTCTGTCCATGCGTCCTTACGTGAGTCAATTCATTTTTTCTATCCATCTGTTCGTGCGTTCATCCGTCCGAATGCCCGCGCATCCGTCCATCCGGCCGCCCGTCTGCTAGTCTGTCTGTCCATTCTTCCATCTAGTGAGCACTCCAAGTACCGCCACCTTCCATCTCGCATCTTCTGTGGCACATACCCGCTCAACAGAGAGCGGGAATGTGCCACGTCTTACGGAGCTTCGCCCTACAACTTTTTTTTCAGATTTTAAATAAACTACACATATTCCAATCTTTATACGATTACCGACAGAATGAAGATAGTGCAATCATCGCGTCAAATTTTCGTCCCCATTAGTTCTATGGATACGTCACTCTTTCGCCCAAATCTACACATCCTATGCGCCATTTAAGAGGAACTCTGTGATAATAATATATGCAACTAATGCGAACTCACCCCGGCTACACTTAGACACATGCCCTGGGACTGCGCTACAATGTATAACGAGGTTAACCGCAGTGCTACTACTGTGATTTGCGCGGCTGCCTTGCGTAGCTCTAGCCTAAAGCCGACCGGAATCGGGACATCCAACAAGCCCGTGATCCGGCTGCTAGGCTGGGCCTCTTAATCCTAACGTGGCAGTTCTAAGCATGTTCGCGTGCTTTTTGCAGGACATTAATAAATGTTATTGTATCTACATATACAGACTGAATCATGATTAGTGAAGCGTCTGCCTGCCTGCCTGCCTGCCTGCCTGCCCACCCGCCTGTTTGTCTATCTCTCTGTTCGTCTGCCTGTCTGTCCATCCATCAGTCCGTTAATGAGTCCATCCATGCATTCATTCGCCAGGGCGTTCACCAGACAGTCAAGGAACTCCTGAGGAGCCAATGCCGCTCAAAGGGGCGGGTCGGCTGCGGGCCGCATCCACGTTGGGACAGGAAGAACATGCCCTTCCCCCGAAATTCGGGCCTTCTGGATAGGCCGGATTAGGACCTCCAGGTCCAAACTGGTGATTGTGGTCATCCAGGCGTCTTCTGTGCTGAGAGGCTCGCCATCGCACAGCGCCGTAGATTGCCGGATTGATTGATTGATTGATTTGTGGAGTTTAACGTCCCAAAACCACCATGTGATTATGAGAGACGCCGTAGTAGAGGGCTCCGGAAATTTATACCACCTGGGGTTCTTCAACGTGCACCCAAATCTGAGCACACGGGCCTACTACATTTCCGCCTCCACCGGAAATGCAGCCACTGCAGCCGGGATTCGATCCCGCGGGTAGATTGCCAGAGCATGTGGGATAACGTACATCATCTCTTGTCCCAATGAGGGCAGTGAAGCTTTATGCTGTCAATAAACTTACTGTAAACTAAATGCGACGGGTAAGTACTGGTTTGCAGCATTCGTTTGCAACAAGTTGGCTGCACTTCGACGAAGGAGGAACCAAACCGTTGCTTCACGAGTCACTGTATATATCTACAAGGGCACGCCGAGCTGTTAGTCCGACATTAGCAAGGGCCATGTAAGTGACTTCGTCAGCTTCAGGAGATGACGAACACTTGCTTTCTGCCTAATGCTACTTGAAGCTCTTCTGGAGAATACATATTGTCCAGGCGAGTGTCTCTACACACCAACGCGTTTCCTAAGTTACTCACGGTGATCGCAGACCACTTGTTGGCCACCCTGGCGCAGAAGTCTTCTGCTACAGCTATTTCAAGTGTCGGCTTTTGTGGGGAGCAAGACATTGGAACGGGGAAATGCCACTGTGGCAATGTTCGTAGGCCACTGATTATCTCTATATTTGTGGAAGAGGTTTGTAAGGATTGAGCGACTCGCATGATGACGTCCATCACAGCGACTGCAGTGCCTTGATTCGACGCTGAATTTTTTGTACACGTTTCGCCTCCCACAACTCGTAGATGGATTTTGTGCGCCTATGATGTCGTTCGGCACGACGACGGATTGTTCGGAGTCACTTCAACTTCACTTCATATTTACAGAAATCTGACAGAGGTGCACAATTAAACGTTGCTTCTTGGATAGTAACTTTCATTATACCTTTAGGCTTTCAAGAGAACCTTCTTGCTTTACCTCGCACCGCTTCTCTGTGAATAACCTGTACTTTTACCAGTCAATCTTCGAAGAAGAAACAATCTGCGACTTGCCTAACTCCTTCATCTTTCTTTAGAAGTCAATGTGAACACTGTCATAATTTTCATTGTGTGCAAACCACTGCACCTTGGTACTTAGGCTACTTGACACAAAAGTTAGGTCGAGGAAGCTACTATATGCTGCACGCCATTAAACGTAGGAGTGCCGTCATTATGATAATATAGTTGGTGGCCAGATGCCAAATAGGACGCATTACTTCCCCGAAGGTCCATCTTCTGGCTTCCGCACAGTGATTGATGACTGTTAAAATCACCAGTAATAGTCTATGACCCAGATGTTGCTGTTATAATGACACTTAATCTTACAGGTTCAAAGCAGCCTGAAGGCGAAATATGTACTGCCACTAGCGTAAAAGTCACGTTCTTACGTTTAATTGTCAGGCATACCTATTGGTTGCTGTCATCCGGTGTTACTAGATGCTCAGTATAAGTGAGTTCGCCCTCTGCTGTAAACAACGATCTTACTGTTGTCGTTACAGGTTTCATACCTGAAAGCTTCTATTTAGATAGTCATATGGCATAATGAAGGCATTGTTTACAAACGACGGTAATTGTAAATGGATTTTTGAATAGAAATGACCAAAAATCTGAAATGCGGGGTTGAAGGCCTCGGGTATTCCGTTGGAAAGTTGACGCTTCTTTCTATGAAAGTTAGCTATGGATGGGCTGCAGTGAAAGAGGCATGGTGCTTTTCTTGACAGCAGTGGATATAAAGCGTCCAATTTTTGAAGGGCTTTGTGAGCAGCCGAAGTCTGAAATATTCAGGAGTTCCTATTGTTATCCATAAGAGTCTTAATACAACTATCACTTTATTATTTTCACTGTATACCTTTTGTGTACTAAACACATATAACATTCTTGTATTCGTACCAATAAAAATCCGAAAAAAAATCTTTAACTGTCGCGACTTGCTCTGAAGAAGCTTTCAGTGGGCGATGCTGCGGCTCGACTACTGGCGGATTCATCAACAGCAGCGCTGGCCACGCGTCAGATGGATGAATTCTTCTTGCGTATTTCTGAGTATGCTTGTTGTTGGCACTTGTTGGTGCTTGTGGGGGTGAGTGCGTGATGAGGGGTAGCTGTGTATCCTTGGCCTTGGCAGAAGTTGTCCTAAAAGTTGTCCTGAGACGAGAACGTTGATGTCGCACTTCAGAAGCTGCGTCACTGTGGGTGGAACCGTTTCTAGACAGCTGCCTACGCATTTGAATATCCTTCGTATCTGGGCACTCCTTTGAAGGTGCACCGTGAGGACCTTCGAAATTGCCGCACTTGCGATTTTCTGCTTGGCAGGCTTATGCGTTGTGCGACTCTGATCATTGGGAGCACACAGCACAGTTTGTGCAAACAGTGCTCACATGTCTCATTTTACAGCAGTTCTGACACTGAAGAGGTCTCGGCACGAACGGCCGCACTGTGTGTCGAAAATGACCAACTCTTGCCTGAGATAAAAGACTCACCCTTGAAAACAAGTTTTACGCATCGTGAGTTCCAGAGACGGTGGGCTTCTAAATTGGTGGAAGCTTCCGTCACTGGTTTGATTAGAATTAGAAAATCAATACCGTTGATAGAAGTGTCGACGTCGTACATAACACCTGCCCCAGAGTCCTTGTCATCTGATATGTAAGAACGTATGTTGATATTCCCCAGCACATTGACTTTGCTCAATACGTCCAAAGTATTAGGTTGCGTAACGTCTATCGGCGGAACGTTCTTGCTGCCATTAATTCTCACGTCTGTTATTTGTCCCGGAACGAGTGCCTCAAAAGATACAGACGTGGCTTGGAGATTAAAGTCGGTTACTGTTGTCAGCTGCACTCAGCGAGACAAACAAAAGAGTTTGAACGGGCGGCTCGCATATTCGCGATGTTTTTACTTTAGGAAGGAGATGTCGTAAGTAGCCTTGTCATGGGTACCAAGTCAATTTCATCGGAGCTCTCATCACTGGCTGTAGAGTATTCGCAAGTTTGGTCGCCTATAGGGGGTGCACATGGTGGTTCAATATGGCGCCCACAGAAAGTATCGGAGTCGCTAAGTACATGTGCGGCCTGCACTGCGGTGTATGTGTATTTTTTTTTGCTTCATCACGGCTGTACTCTTTTTGCAGTGGCCAATTATGCGCCACCTAGATGCTTCAGAAACTCGGATACGATGCCTCGTTGAAGGCGAAGAGGTTCTGATTGCCAAACACATCACTTGCTATAGCGTGCAATGTCCCTGCACATAGCCCTCCACTAAAGGCGTGCCTTAAGATCATTACGTGGTTTGTCACGTGAAACCCCAAATAGTGTTATAACATTCTGTATTTCCTTTCGCGTCTTCGATTGTGAGCGAATACTTACCGATGTAAGATTTGACCAAGTTATCGCAATGCCGATGGTTTTGACACGTTTTTGAAAAAAGTCACAGCTTTGCCACAAAGGCGAAACAATGAACGCAATAGCAACAAATGGGAAGGTAACGTGCCGATTGGCAAGCGAATCGAAACGTGCACTGCGTTTCTCATGCACAAATGACGCACGAAACGTACTCACAAGCGCACATGAACGCGAATAAGCGTCTCAGTTACTTTGTTGTGTGTAAAAAGCGCACCCTTTTCACGGAGACTTTGCAATGATTGCAACGACCTTCGTGTGCCCGGTAACTACAACAGAAACGTTATAGTTAAGGCCCTACACCAACCAAAACGCACATGCGCAATCCATGAGCGCCGCTGCCCCGCCGCTACACCAATCTTATTTTAAAAAATTTCGCTGGCGGCCGTGGGGTGGCGTGACAGTCTACGGAACTCGCGAGTATCAGTGTGCCCTCACTGTCGGCGTTACTTGGGTGGCCAAGCGCTTTCTTAGAGTGGCCACAGACGACGTGGGAGATATGGATAGATGCCCCGGTGATTCTACGTCCATTTCTACAGGCAGAAGAACGGCGTCTTTCTCAAGCACCAATGAAATTAGGAAAAACTAACAGAGACTGAACAAGCATTCCACTCAGGAACCACTTCGTCTTCCTCCTCTCCGAGGGGCTATAAGATTTTCTGTATGGCACTGCAGCCATGATGTTAGGTAACACTTGCTCACGAGCGCTGCCGGGAGCTCATCGCGGGTGTTTGTTGATAAATTTACTGATGCTGGAGAATGACAGACTCACTGTATATACGGAGTCTCAAATGCGTGGCCCATGGACCGCATGTACCCGGTCAATTTGTCGCGACCGGCCTGCGGCCCGCAAATTACTGTGATAATCTCATGGTTTGCTCAATTTTTTCCACCGAGTATGTTCATGAGCTACTCTAACATGACTAGCCTTAGGCATTTCTTATGTTAGGCACACCATGGGATCACCATGTGTTGAAACGTAATCGTGAAACAAAAACTGTGTACATTTCAGACATCAGCTTCGGCAAGGGGAGGAGGTTCAAAAGGGGTGATTGCATGCCCCCTCAAGCAACACAAGTACATGTCATCACCTAAGCTACAACAGTGCTCTCCCACTCCCCCATTCAGGAAGTAATACCGATTTGCAGCCCCCAAGAGAAGATCTGCTCATTTACCATAATTTCTGAATCGGCATACAGATTTTAGTAATCTCAGAAAATGATGAACACATGTTTCACGAATCTCCACCCCAAATACTCTCCAGAGATGTGAGAAAATGGTTTTTCTAATTGACAACATCAGGTAACAAATTGTTCTAGCTGCCCCCCTGCCCCCACTCTCCTCCGCGCTGTAGCCTTCTTCAGTGTTCCGGCTCTCGCGGGACTCAATTTTACGACTGCGGCTTGCCAGCTAAAGCTAGCTTCAAACCCTTGTTGTAAATAAACAAAATAAGTGAAAAGAAAAGCGTTCCTTGCACCAATATCTCCCACAGTGAAAACTAACGTCCATACTTTGCCGACTTGTGATGGCAAGATGAAACGTAAACATTTCAGAAACCATGATGGCGCGCATGCGAAAACAAGCGAGGATTCCTACGTACCACTTCAGTGCTCATGGTGTTGCAGGAGCGCAGAGGCAGCGTGTAGACAATCTTGTCACGCACGTTGCTGTACTCGGCCATGCAGGTGGAATTCTTGGACAGTCCCTTGGGGTAGATCATGCCATTGAAATCGTGCGTCGCCTCCAACGTCACCTGGATGTTGTTGCTGTTGCATTCGATGTTCACGTCCGAAGCCTCGCCGCCCTCTGCGCAAAAAAAAAAAACATTCGGAGGGCACGTTAGAACCAAGCATGAGCGCCTCTGACACCTTCTTGATCGCGCGCACAAAAGATATCCAGTGTATTTTACTCATGGCCATCACTCCAACAAAACTGACATACGTCCAGGATAAATTTCAGGCTACTAAAACAATCATCGTTACATAGCAGCTGGAACGTCCGTAAATAATATTGTATTAAAATAAAGGGAAAATAACTCTCAGTAATTTAAGATTAGCAATTCAACTGGCCTGTTATTTTTGACTGAATACATTTTTACTTGCACTTGTTGCACTTCATTTTTTTTATTTATTCATAGAAGGTTTCTTGTGAAGTACAAGGCAATGCAGTAGGTTACGGAGAGCTATTCTACGCACTTGGCCTTAATGTGAACATTTGAACACCTCATCTTTGTAATTTGACCTATTCAGTGCAGAATAAATACTTGTCTGCTAGGCAATGTTTGAGTAGTGTTACGTGTAACATCCTGTACACATAGGCACGACATGCGGCTGTCATTATCAGTCAATCAGGTGGCATAGAAATGTTCATCTTTTCAGCCACACGTGCTGCCGAGTCTGTGTTTCACCATGAGATGGTAGCTTTCTTCGTACCATTACAAGTATTAAGGCCTGTAGAATTCCGGTATTAAACGGGAATGCTTTTTTATTACCAACAGAAATAGCTGGAGGGTTATGTTATAGCCCCCACGGTAGGCTCAAGCATAAGCGCACGTGAAAGGGACTGCGTTCAGTCCCTTCGCACTCAGCGCACACAAACTGCGAGCAGTCAGAAGAATAGACGACAGGACCAACTAGTGTCAAGCGGCAGCTGCGATAAGCCATCTTCAGTAAATTGGCTGAGGCCCTGGCGAAGCTCATTAATCAGTAAGAGCGAAAGCGGCGGCAACATACGCACTTCGGGTTCGTTCGCTTTAGAGGCGAAAACGCACTGCGTTCATGAACGCCCAACACGCCTATCCCGCTTGTCTAGTTTGTGTTAGGCTTAACTATAAAAGAAAAGCTCGTCGTCTTCCACTTCTCGATCATACGGGGCATCAAATGCGCTGTGCGCGTGTGTGTTTTATCAACTTCTTTTTGGTGTATCAATGTTGGAGAACCGACTGCACCTTCAACCGAGATTTCTCGCACATCCATCACGGCAGAAACGTCTCGCGTGTGCCTGGTCGCAACGGGGCGGTGAAGGGCGTACTTTACACCGAAAGAGCCATTCGTGCTTTCTTTCTTCCGGACTTGGAAACGCTGTCCTCTCTGCATTCGTTCAAGTTCTGCAACTTTGTGACAATCAGTCTCGACAGCTGCCATGCAGCGAAAATTTGACAATTCAAGTTTGGCTTTTACTTCTTCCAGCATTATAACGCAAAGGACATTTTGTAATATTTAGTTTTTCCTGAAAAAAGTATTCACTGCAATTCAGCGCATGTTGCGTCTTTTTTACCGATAACAGTAATCAGTATTATGAACGAAAAATTTTTTATATTGTCACGGGTTGAGAGTAGAGAAAAGGTAAAACAAAAATGTATTTGCAGATTGTACAAGGAGTACGCAGAGACTTGTTCTGTTTGTTTTGTCACCTAGAAGATCTCGGCTCACCCGACCAAGGGAGACTGGCCGCAATGTACCTTATACCTCACGTTTTAATACAATGCTTGTTAAAAGAAAGAAAAATCAGATAAAAACTTGATGAAAAAGTCACAGCTTTGCCGGAGAGGTGAAGAAGTGCACGCAATAGGAACAAATTCAAAGGTCACATGCAGAATTGAAAGCAGATCAAAACGTGCCCCACGTTCCTTAAGCACAAAACGTACTCACGAGTACGGGTGCACGCAAATAAGCGTCTCATTTGTTTCTTTGCTGTGTTTGAAAAGCGCGCACTTTTCACAAACGGAGACTGCAATGATTGCAGTGACTTTTGTGCACCAACTAACTACAGCAGAATCGTTCCTGGTAAAGCCCGACGCAAGCCAAGGCGTAGGACCTTCCCCTCCTCATCACCGCGAGATAAGGGTGCTTGAGGGAGCATTGCTACCTCACGCACCCTTATCTTGCTGGGCAAAGTACGCGTAGGAGCTTAAAGCAGGTGCCACTGCGCGATGTGGCGACGCGTGCTCTTTGCGCCATCTTGCTGGCAATGCTGAAAACACAATTCTCTCTGAGATACTCGTGAGCAGCGGTAAGTGGTAGATATAAGTAGCTTGCCGTTTCAACGGTGAGGGATGTGCTACGGGGTAGCTCCAGAAACGCGAGCTACGGGCAGAACTAGATGATTTGGTGAAAATCGACGCAGAAAACTCGAGCTTATTTACACATCAACTGCAGGTTGTCAAAAAGAAATTGAATTTTGTCTTGAAGAAGATAAATATAAAGGCGCAATTATACGAGCAGGAGCTGAGAGATACCTCGTGGGTGAAGCCCCGACAAAGCGAGCCTTGCAGATGAAAAGGCATATGTGTGAGCTCACGACATATTAGAGATAGAATAGAGTGGTAAAATATTGAGAGAACATAAAGATGCCATGAAATCTTTTGAAAGCTACTATCAAGACTTGTTTGCTTATCACGAACCAAAGTAGCCGGGTATTGTAGATGAGTTCTTGATAGAAATGCCGACACCTAATGCTGAGGACACAATTTTATTGGAAATGTCTATTAGTATAGGGAAAATATAGAGGGCTATCGATGATTTTGGCATGGGTAAATCACCTGGTCCAAATGGCATTAATGCCGCCTTTTACAAGGCGTTCAAGGAAGATATGACCGCCGCATTGCATGAGGTTTTTTCAGAGTCTTTAGACCGCGGAACTCTGCTTCATCCTTCAATCGTGCGCACACTGTGCTCATTCCTAAAGGAAAGAGCAACATGTTTTACGCAAAGTGACAGGTTACAGGCCAATCACGCTAACAAACGCAGATTATAAGTTCTTTATAAAAGTTCTGGCTAGGAGGTTGCAAGGAGTTATATACAAGTTGGTCGGGCCACATCAGATTTGCGGCATCAAGCGTAGGAGCATATTCATGAATATTCATGTCGCCAAAAGCATTTTGGAGTATTTTGACGCTGCGCCTATGAAAGTAGTCATGTTACACAGTGATCTGGCTCAGGCTTTCGACATGGTTCCACACAATACACTCTTCCCGGTAGCTGAGTACGTTGTTCTTGGTGCGATCATATGGAAAGGTATTAGACACGAAATACAAAAGTTCAACCTCAAATTTAATTGTAAATAGCGCATGCAAGTACTTTCCTCCGTGCGCCAGGGGTGTCCTTCAAGTTCTTTGCTTTTCGCTCTATTTTTGGAACCACTGTGTCAGAAAGTGATTCACCATGCAGATAATAATGGTTTCCGGTAGCAGTCATGTGAAGTGCGTGTTTTGGCATACGCCAACAATATTGCCTTTTTTGCTGTTGATAGAGAGAGTGTCACTTCGTTATTGAAAATCACTCAAAGGTTTTGTGATATGAGTGGAAGTTTAATGAACAAAGACAAAAGCATTGGTTTATGGCATGGCAATTGGGACCTCACACCCAGTTCCTTTGGAAATATTCAGTGGCTCACGACACCTAGTCGTTACCTAGGGGTACCATTGTACAGGTACCAAAACAGTGAAACGTTTTGGCTTAAAAAGGCTGAAGAACTGCGCGCGAGAGCCGAAGGATGGGGTGGTCGTGACTTATCAATTTTCTCTTGGTCAGCTGTATGTAACGTGTTTCTGGCTGCTAAAATTGTGTACCTTTTGCAAGTACTTAGTTGTACGCGTAAAAGCATTCACAATGTCCACAGAATATTCGCCACGTTCATCTCGAGCTCTACATGGGAGCGAACATCTAGAACGAACTTGTTTCGGCGTGTTAAGCAAGGAGGGCTGTCTTTATGCCATCTGTTTCTTAACCAAGTAATATCAGGTTTCTTGCTCATTAGAGACCAGAGAGACTCTTTTTTACGTTCTTTATTTCAAACAACGCTGTTACACCACATGCCTGACTTCTTTGTATCTTCAGACAGGCGAGAACGACACACCTTGTCACCGTTCTTGCACGAAGTTATGTTCTCATATCGTTTCTTAAGGGCAAGGTTTTGGATAGATTACCTGACTAATGTGAAAAGAAAGTGTCTTATGAAAGACTTAATAAAAAATGTTTTTGCTGTGCCCGTTTACCGTTCAAAGTATAAAAAATCATATGAACATGACGTACTAAAGTGAGGGAAAAACATGTGTACCCCACTCAATGTTAACGCTTTCTTTTTCAAACTTCATACGGGAACCTTGCCAGTAAAAACGTGGCTTGAATGGGAAAGGAATGTATGTACTATGGGGAAGCAGCTGTCTCCTGTGTAACAAACCTGAGACCATTGAACATGTGTTTATGAAGACTAAGATTGCTATTTTTTTAGACATTTAACAGAGGACATCAAAAAAAGATTTACCTGTTACTCCATATGGAATCCGTGTTTAGCCTTGTGATAGTTCTGTGCAAAATTTGGGCGTTTTATTTTTACTTGGTCTTTATTTGGTCTGGCGTAGTATGCTATTGTATAGACACTGTGATGTAAGAGTTCTGTCCGTTGATGACTGTTCCGTAGAAGCTGTTATCAAAGTGGGAGACGTGTATAAGACTACCGACTGTGTTGAAGATGTATTATCTTTGTTTGATGCGTTATCACACACGGAACACATGGAACACGTGTAATGAAGATTGTCTGATTATCTTGACTTGTAGTCAAGAAAAGAATAAAGAAAATAAACGCCCCGGGGCAGCTCAGTGTATAACGCCTCGCTTTCACGACGCAGAAGTCCCACGTTCGATTCCGCGTGCCGCAGTGTTTTTCTCAGGATTTTTTTCGTCCTTGCGTTTGCATATATGTAGATATGTATACATATACAGTGCATGACATCGACGCCGACGCCGGCGGCAAAATCCCGCTGAAAATGTCCATATAGTTGCTATCGCAATAATAATAACGTACATTAAAAGAAAGTGAAAAGGGCAAAATGATCTGACAACCCCGATTTCAAAAGAAAGGCAATAGAGAAGTAGGACAAAGAATTAGATTTATCTGGCAGTACGCCTAGCAGCGTACCATTCCAGTTGCATGAGTGAGCCTCTGTAGAGCTGGCAGAATAGCACTGCGGCCCGCATCCATTTGACTGGCTGTAAATATTAAAATGGTGAACTTATTAACGGCCGATCCCAGCATTCTAATCGGCCTCTCAGGAATTATTCGGCGAATGGAGGTGAAACGGTGGCATGTGAGAAGGAAGTTATCTATTCTTTCTAATTCATTGCAATCTGCACAAGGGTTAGTTCAAGAAAATCCAGATTTGTGAAGATAACATTTTAACCTAGGACCTCTACAACGAAAGCTAGTGAGGGTCAGCTCACATTGACGGGACGGGCATGTTGCGGTGTTCGATGTGAACTGCATGTGCCCAAACTTTTCAGATTGTAGGAACGATGTTTCGTTGTTTTTTTAAGATCAACAGGCGTTTGAATTGTTTCGCAGTAATTAAAGAAAAAAAATGGAGCTACTAGTACCACCGAAAAAAGCGAGCGAGTCAGCAGTATCAGTTAGTACAATTCCAGCATGACCGAGGACCCAAATAAACCGAACTTCTGATAGGCTGCGCGGGACGAGAGACCATGACATCCGAAATGACATCCGAAATAATAATGGCGTATCATTGCTGACAATTTAGCTTGATAAAGTTCAATGTAAATGCCAGGAACTCTGCGAGACAAATCGGAAAGAAGTGCGGCAGTCGTAGCGGAAAAGACAAATTCAGCTGACGAGAAAAAATGCCTACTGCATTATTCTGAAGATTTTGGGTTGCATTCGTCGAAATTACATTGTGAATACAAAATTGACTGAAATGGTCTTAAAGGAGGCTCTTCAGAACATTTTTTGAAGGTGACTTAGCATTTTTAGAAAAATGTCAACGAAAACTAAGCCACCGGGCAGTGGGCATAGAGTTCGCGGAGTTAAATTCTGAAGAGAAACGGGAAGGTTCGATAACAATGACTCGATGAAAATTGCTTGGTGTAGGTCTTTGAAAACGACACTACGGGTGCCTAAAAAATAATATGGAGATTTGATGCAAACTGTCTGAGAAAGAGAGAGGGGCGTGTCATAGAGTTTTAAAAATGTTTAAGTGGTAAGCTGTTGAAATCTTGGATTAAGTGGGGAGATTTCAGCTTCCCAAGAGAGCACGCTATTCGCAACACACCTAGGTAGCCCGAGACACAGCCGCAGAGCTTGCATTTTTAGTAATAATAAAGGTCTCATTTGTCTTCAACACTTCCGGAAAAACGCACGCAATCGAACTCCAGAATAAGGCATAAATCAAGTTTGTATATTATAAGTGACGTATCCCTACGACTCCATGAATTCTTCATGCAAAAGCGGCGTAACAATCCAAAAGCACTTTCTGCTTTACGGGTGTTTGATTGATAGCCAAGGTGGCAGAGCGGCAACAACACGAGCTCTCTTAGAGCGAAAGCTGATACGAGGTCACAACTACTCTCTCGTGCAGCGCCGTAGTTGTCCGCCGCCCCCGCCGCCACTAGGGTCCGTAAGCACATCGCGTGAAATCAGAAATAAATAACATAGTACCAATAACACAGTGGGGCTCAAACCCGGGTCCACTGAGTGCCAGCCCAGTAAATTCCACTTAGCATGCCGGTGATTGGGTCTTGTTGGCAAACTTGCCTTAGGCAGGCTTGATGTCGGGAAAGGAATGGCGTTATGCAACTTATAAAGCGTTTTAAAACAGCGAAAGAACAAGCAGTCGTCGCACAATAGGAATAGCATAACGACTGGGTCCTCTAATGCTCCAACCCTTTACAAAGATTTTCTTCAGCTAATAACTGTGGCTCATACCCACATCAGGCATGATTCATCATCATCGTCAGCCACTGCATGAACAATTGGCACAAACTTCCTTGCAAGTGTTTAGCGGATACCACCCTTCTCAGAAGAATGGCGAAAAATAGCATAGCGAATGCCGGCCTACTACCCTAAACTTTCTATGATTAGTGCCGTAGTGGGCATCAAACAAGTGTGCTTGCAACAGTTACCCTATGAGTGTTTAGAAAAGTCCCTGAAAACCGCTCTTCTAGCTCTCGCTGTGACTGTGCTGCACCATCCGCGCAGGCCTGGTGTTTTTTTTTTTTCAATCGTCATCTTCGTCGTCTTGATAGATCAATTCTTTATGTTGATCATGCTAGTATCATATAGCCGCCGCCACTGGAAGCGCCTTCTGGGCGCTCAAGAAAGCGTACGATCCTACGTAGAAAAATGTAGGTTAAGGTGGGAGCCGTGTACAATATTAGTAGATCGCACAGATGATGACAATGAAGCTTCCAACAGGGCGATCTCATTGGTGACATCAGCCATATGGAGCAAGACCATTGGCCCGTGCTAGCGAGTAACGAACTTCGATGACAGAGCAACGTGACAAGGAGATTGATATATTGGGTTTAACGTCCCAGAACCATCATATCATTACGAGAGACGCCGTAGTGGAGGGCTCCAGATATTTTGACCACCTGGAGCTCTTTAATGAGCACCCAAATCTAAGCACACGGGCCTAGAACATTTCCGCCTCCATCGAAAATGCAGCCGCCGCAGCCGGGATTTGATCCAGTGACCTGCGGGCCAGCAGCCGAGTACCTTAGCCACTAGACCACCATGGAAGGGCACGAGACGAGGAGTCCAGTGGAAGACCAACGATCCTCCGGTGTGTAAGGACCAGCTCAGTGACAGCTACGAGGCATTAATGCGATCCCGGTTGATCTGGCGGGCCATTTCTGCACGAGTAGTTGCATCGGGAGCGTACTCAGAAGTGTACGTATCTGACGGCAAAAGAATGTCAAAACACCAAGTGGCGTGACGGCCGCACAAAAGATAGAGAGGTGAAAAGCCAGCGGTGTCGTGGCGTGACAAGTTGTAGGCAAACGTCACTTCATCACATCATGGTGATCTGCTGAAACATACATATATAGATGAGATTGTCCTCAGAGTGTGTTTGAGGCACTCACAGTCCATTTGCTTGTGGGTGGTAGACAGTGGTGAGTTTATAACGCGTGCTACACGAGTTAAGAATGTCGTCCACAACCTTGGGCAGAAATGAACGACCACGGTCGGTCAGCAGTCGACACGGTGCCCCATGGTGGAGAATTATGTCGTGAAAAGGAAGTAAGTAGCACAGATTGTTGGTAGCGCTCGCGTTATAGCATACCTCGTCACGCAGTCTGTAGCCACGGCTACCCACTTATTTCCAGCCAGGAGACGTTGGGAATCGTCAACTGAGATCGATGTCGACGCGGTAGAATGCAGTGCCCGTCTCTCTCCTTGGGGGCACCGCCATGCTGACTACGGTAACCCCGACACCAGGTAAGTATGGGTCTGTTGGAATGTGAATAGGCTGAAGTTGGCCAGGTGGCGCCAAGAATGATGCTTGCGGTGCTGGCAGGACTCACAAAATGCAAGCTATTGGACCACAGAGCGGTAAAGGCCTGGCCAGAAAAATCGATGCTATACGTGGCCATACGTGTGGTGTGGGCTGCTCTTAGATGTCCAGCGATTGGGGCGTCATGAAATCGTTCGAGCACGATGGAACGGAGTGTTGCAGGTACTACAAGAAGAAGCTCTAAGCCTTCAGTGCTTGTGTAGCCCCGGTAGAGAATTCTGTCTATACATGAACAAGTGGAGGGAAGAATCCAAGTGGTTAGAAGCTATACGGTGTATGATGGACCGCAACTCTGCATCACTCAGTTGTTCACGCATCTTTTTCTCTCTCTCTTTCTCTTCTCTTTCCCTTCTCTCTCATCTTTATGCCCACTTCCTATTCCCCCAGCGTAGGGTAGCAAACCGGGCATGTGCCTGGTTAACCTCCCTGCCTTATCTTTTTGTTCATCCCCCCCCCCTCCGTGAAATCAGAATTGGCGAAGACACATGCACCGGAATCGTGTGCCAACAGTTCAGGGGGATACACGGGATGACGAGACGACAGTCGGCCTCCTGATCCATTCGGTCAGACTTTTAAGTCACGTCAAAGCTATATTCCTGTAGCTTGAAAGCAGTCGCCGCAGCCAGGATTTCATCCTGCGACCTGCGGTTCGGCAGCCAGGTGCCTTAGCCACTAGAACATCACGGTGAGGCCAGACAAAATTTGTGAGGTAATGAGCTCCGAACGCGAGGTCATTCGATAATAACTTCTAACATTGTTGCACGGGCTCTTAAGACCCCTCCCTGCAACAAATTTCAAAAAGTTATGCACACCATCAAACGACAACACTAGTAAGTCATTCGTAGTTGAGTCAAGCTACCTGCATCGCTTGCAGTAATGAAGCAGTAGAAGTTTCCGTTTCACTGAGTCGCGCTCTTTTTATTTCAAGCCTTCGCCGAGCGCTTGGATCTAAGCACCGTCTTTCGCGATACCTTCTTTTTGCATTCTTGATCATCACTCTTTGAAGGACAGACACAAATACCACGGTAATCTTTCAACTTCTTTCGGTACTAATGCGACGAAATTTGTTATATCAATCGCACAAATGTCATCGCCATACTATGCCGTGGTCCAAACGCAGGGGCAGCTAAAAACTTCATGAGACGACGTTGCACCCAGTTGCGATACGATTATTTAAGTACCTGTAATAAATTGCACTACGCAGAAAGCTCGAATAGTAGTTGAAGAAAGTCAGCCACAGCAAGCGACACTATAAAAAGAGTATCTGCCATTTTCAGCGGTGTTTCCGTATGCCTGTTTCATTGCGAACCCTGCTTTTTCTGGCTTTCTTGAGGTATCGTGAACCAACTGACCCAGAATTCAACTCTTCAATACATGTGATAATGATCCAAGTGACTTCTGCAAACTAGTGAATGAATTCGTACAGATTAGTTGGTACCATTTATGGTCTCTTTACTATTGCGCCTAATGTAGGTCCCCTAATTCTGTTTTCACTGTGGCCTCAGCTAAGTCTAGATTAGATTATGCGGTGTACACTTGAATAAAAAGGAAATGCAGCTAAATATCACTTTTAGTGGCTTTCGTGCAGCAGAAACGGCATAGAATAAATAAGTAGTATATTGCACCCTCTGCAAACAACACCGTTGTTTTCTTCGGGGTCAAGCGAAGCCAATTTACACTATTGGTTATCCAGAGTAGCGCCTTATCTCTTGCTTCACTGGGACAGTGACTTCTAACTCAGCATAAGAAACAAGATTAGAATTTGTCTAAGATTTAGCTGTCTCACGATGAGAAGGAAAATCGGCAAATAAAGCTCAGGCATCCAGCGAACAAAAAGTACGAGGCCATGCCCTATGCGAAAAAAGGTGCGACCACTTCACGCAAATGTCCTTCACAGAACGACGATACACCTTTTACAGTGCCATCCAATCAACTTTCTCTTCCGCGACTTTCCAGGCGTACCTCTATTGTTCGTGGTCATCGTTGCGCATGTCTCGCCGCAAAGGCGCACCTATGGCTTTGTCCTTTCCCTTTCGGCATAGATTATTTCACTGGAGCTCTTTTTGTCTTGCGTTCAAGCTGCGAACAAATGTGAACCCGCTCTTGCTTTGTCTAAGCGTCCGCCGCCGTGAGCGTCAGGGGCGGCACAACCGAGCAACGCTCATGTCCGCTGAATAGACGTCACTCCCGTCTCGCTTCGCTGCGACCATTCGCTAAGTCTCGCTCGCAGGTATTTCTTTTTCGTATACCTGGTGATACTCAGCCTAGGAGTAAGAGCAGTCACTGCTGAATCCGCTCTGGTAAACTACCTACCAATTTTCCGTTAAACTGCTCTCAGTAGAGACGCCATCATACGAGTATCGCATCTTATTCAGCATAAAAGTTATATATATATATATATATATATATATATATATATATATATATATATATATATATATATATATACGTAATGGGAACAGTTAGGGATAAGAGTTAATGGAGAGTACCTTAGTAACCTGCGCTTCGCCGATAACATTGCATTGCTCAGTAACTCAGGGGACGCATCGCAACTCATGATTATGGAGTTAGACAAGGAGAGCAGAAAGGTGGGTCTTAAAATGAATCTGCAGAAAACAAAAGTAATCTACAACAACCTCAGAAAAGAGCAGCGCTTCGAGAGAGGTAATAGTGCACTTCAAGTTGTAAAAGACTGTCTACTTAGAGCCGGTAATAACCGCGCAGCCGAACCACGAGATTCAAATAACTAGAAGAATAAGAATGGGGTGGAGAACATTTGGCAAGCACTCTCAAATTATGACAGGTAGATTGCCACTATCCCTCAAGAGTAAGGTATATAACAGCTGTATCTTGACGGTACTTAGCTACGGAGCAGAAACCTGGAGACTTACAAAGAGGGTTAGGCTTAAATTGAGGACGACGCAGCGAGCAATGGAAAGGAAATTGGTAAGTGTAACCTTAAGAGACAAGAAGAGAGCAAAGTGGATTAGGGAACAAACGGGGGTTAAGGATATCACAGCTGAAATCAAGAAGAAGAAATGGACATGGGCCGGGCATGTAGCGCGTAGACAGGATAACCGCTGGTCGTTAAGGGTAACTAACTAGATTCCCAGAGAAGGCAAGCGGGTTAGGGGGAGACAGAAGGTTAGGTGGGCAGATGAGATTAAGAAGTTTGCTATAAATTGGCAGCAGCAAGCACAGGACCTGGTTAACTGGCGGAACATGGGAGAGGCCTTTGTCCTGCAGTGGACGTAGTCAGGCTGATGATTATTATATATGTATATATATATATATATATATATATATATATATATATATATATATATATATATATAGTCAAGCTTTTGTTCCCGCCATGATCGGGAAACCTATGAGTCTTATCAAGTCTAAGTTTAACACCACCTCATCTGGTACTGAGGAAAACACAGGTACAATTACGAGCGTTCCTGCTAAGCCGAATCCACCTCAATCTGTTCTTTTCCTTAGGATAGGCAGCTTTGGGTCTAATATCATTCATTGTCTTCTAAGGTTACTTTGTTTATCACCCATTATCTTCTATAGTCACCGTACTAGACTACGTGTTGACGTGCTGCATTGTATGTATCATGATCACTGTATGTACTGTGTAGTTACGCAAGTTTTTCTTTGGTCCGGCTTATTTTTGAGCGTCTTCTAGTAATATTAACATTAACAAGTAATATTAACATTAACAAGACGGGAGAAGCCCGGTTGATGCCTTATCATGAACTGGTGTCGCGGCACCGATGAAGGAAAGTTGAGTCGCCGAAGAAACACCAAGTACGCACGAGAACTGATGGTCTCCGTTTCAAGCAGCGTGTTCGACGAGAGCGTCACAGCACCTAGTGGGTTTTGCATAATGAGGAGGCATAGACGCCGTCTCTGAACTGGGCTCGGTGCGGTGGTGTGTAGACAGGTTTCATAGCCCAGGAAGCGTAGATGGTGGTCCTGGTGCGGCAGCTCCGAAACGTCAAGTACACACGAAAATTGGTGGTCTCCGCTTCAAGGCAGCGTGTTTGACGAGGGCGTCATTGTGACAAGAAATAAGACACAATGCCCGCATGTTAGGTTGGCTGTTCTTATTCTGCTTTGTCGTCCTCTGCTTCGCACAGGCATCGCGAAAAAGCCAGAGCTCCGTTTGCCACTTTTTTCATCATCATTACACTATATATATATATATATTAATATATATAGATATATATATATAACACGATGCAAAAATGCACTTTTTTAAGTAGGCATGGGATATAACGGGGCCCCTGACACGTGAACCATCACTATCATACACTATCTACTGCGATGTGGCGAGTAATGAACGGTGAGAAGAGAATGTCAAAACAATGCCAAAGCAAAATTATGAGAATGCATGAATGGTGTTTACATCAAGTAGATCACATGAATAGCCGTTTGAAAACTACGGTAACATCTACAAACAAAAAATTAAAGCTATCAAACCCATGCATATGGGTTTGATAGTTATATTTTTTGTTTTTAAATATTACCGTCTTATTTGTAGATATTACTGTTTTATTTTATTTTTTAATGGTTTCGACCAGTGGACTGGTCTTGGTCTTCGTCTTCGTCAGGGATTATGAACAAATTCGGTTCATAAGCGCGGACGAAAACCAGTTCGCCAGCAAAAACCACTGGAACACAAAACTAAGACAACCGCTAAGTTGTTGCTCTTCTGTCTACATATATACAATATATTGAGTTGCAGTGGCGTAGCGCAACACGAAGAGGGCAGAAAAAAGGACACACTCTGTCATCGTGTCACGACGCGCTACGCGTTATCAAATTACAAGACCTAACTAGCTAGCCCGGCAACGTGTTTTAGCACGTTTCATCAAGAGAACTGAAAAAGTTGCGATGTGAGCTACCAATACTCATTTACTTGCTAAGGGTCATTCACGAGCATTACTTAACAAAAGAGCAGAAGAAAGCTAGAATCACAACAGATAAAAAGCAGAGACCAAGCTTGGCGTGGTCTTTATTATTATGTGAAAGGTAATTTTCTATTTGTTGCCCGGACCAAAATGACGTTTAGGCAATGGCTATTTAGTACAAGGTGAAAAAAAAAGAAAAAAAAAGGCATACGAACCAACCACGCCATCATGAAAAAGCAAAACCCAAGTAAACCGCACAACAGAAACATCTCTTCCCGCATACGATCGTAAGCTTCTCTATTGCATGTTTGAAAAATGACAATGCAAAATTGATTTTTTGCTGGCCTTATGGCCTTGCAGCAAGATGGCAAGTTGGGCCAGTTGGATTACGTTTATAATTGAACATTTTTTGAAGCGCACTAAAAACGGGCGGACAGAAGAGGCTGACAAGGACAGCGCTTGTCCTTGTCAGCCTCTTCTGTCCGCCCGTTTTTTAGTGCGCTTCAAAAAATTTTTTCAATTATGAACCTATAGGCCTTATTGGGTTCGTGAGGCAGCCTATGCCAAATTTCGCATGGTTACCTATGTTGTAAGAGTTGTGCCAAAAAACTAGACAAGACTAATCTCTCAAGGTAGCTAGAGTTGTGCACCGAAATAAGTACACTGACAAGATATTTTTATTTTCCTCACATGCCCAGCGGCACGTCAGTATATGTATACGTACATAATTATTCAGCGTCAGCATCCCATTCACGACGCGGCATGTCTGCTAAAACATTTGTGCTACCTTTAGGATGGCTCTGTTTCCCAACATTGTGCTTCAGTCATTTGTGATCCACCAACGACGAGAGCTGTGCTCACGCTAAGGTCATGTTGTATTCGTTTAGATGATTGATTGATACAAGGCGCACCGAAGCCGCCTTAAGATGGATTGTCAGAGGCAAAGCCAAGTCTGATTAAAATGTGTGTCCACTTATTATCCTTACAACCGGTGCTGATGGTTAAAGGTGCACGTTGGGATTGAATGAATGTTTGAAACCCGTATACGTGAATGAGCATCAATATTTTGCGAATGCAAATGCTGTAACAATCATTTGAAAAATGTTGTTCCCATTGATTGAGGCCCCACCGTGGGGGTCTAGAGGCTAAAGTACTCGGCTGCTGACCCGCAGTTCGCGGGATCGGATCCCGGCTGCGGCGGCTGCATTTCCGATGGAGGCAAAAATGTTCTTGGCCCGTGTGCTTAGATTTGGGTGCACATTAAAGAACCCCAGGTGGTCGAAATTTCCGCAGCCCTCCGCTACGGCGTCTCTCATAATCATATGGTGGTTTTGGGACGTTCAACCCCACATATCAATCAAATTATCCCATTGATTGAATGCGACTCTCCCATTTCGTATCAAGCCATATATTGCTGCTCATGCCACCACCACGTCCGTTAGTTTATGGCCAAAAAGAATAACGTGTCCTCTGATGTATTGTAGGTATAGCGTAAGCGTTCCTTTAAGACAAAATATTAGTCTATTCTTATTACAATTAGATGCAAAGGTGGGCTAGTTGGTTAATCATGCTGATTCAGCGAACAGTATCATCTTATTTTTGTTGACATGCGCACCCTTGTGTACTTATATGCCCTTCAAATGTGAGAATAAACCAGTTTTTAGTTGAGCGCTCGTGCTGTGTGCGTCCTCTTTGGTTTGTGTCTGTGTTTACCCCCGCGCTCCCAGTTCGCTGAACTATTCTTATTACTCTGGAGTCAGTAGATATTATCCCTAATGCTGGTGAGCACGCAAGTAGATAGAGAGGTAAATATGCAAAAAAAAAAGGCAGAGGGGTTAGCCAGACGCACGTCCGGTTTGCTACCTTACACTGGGGATGAAATGAAGGAAAGAAACAAGATAGGAGAGAGGGGAGAAATAAACAAACAGTCACGAGCACCCTCAGGGGAGCACGCACAGGCTACAAATGGTCGCTCAGGCTTTCTGTCTTTAAGTACTGTAGTAGTGCTTAAGTCGCTTTCTGCGATATTGAGGCACATGCCCAAGGTCCCAGAATCCTCTACACAGAGATTGGTCTAGAGTCCAGTTGTTTCAAAACCATCCGGAGCTCGCATCGCTGGGTGCCGTCCGTGTAATATTTATAGGCAGAGTTAGGCTGACGGCTTGCCTGACTATAGGTTCAATCTTCCGTTGGCTCTAAGCAAGCCGCAATGGTGCACAGTCACCGTTGCTGATGCATTAAACGTTTGAACTCTCTAAAAACGTCAGCATTATTTGAAGTTATTTGTGATGACGGCCACAAACGTGCTATCGTAGAGTTATCGTATTACATGTGAAAGCGGTCGACAACTCTAAATGCGTATCTTCTTCTGTCTCGCACTCGTTATTTACTGGAAGCTTGCTGGTGAATTATAAGTGTGTGTGTGTGTGTGTGTGTGTGTGTGTGTGTGTGTGTGTGTGTGCGTGCGTGCGTGTGTGTGTGTGTGTGTGTGTGTGTGTGTGTGTGTGTGTTTACAGGCATCCAGTGCAAAACGCAGCCAGTGATACTCACGCATGCACCAACGCGTGTAACGGCAATTTGAATACGCGCTAAAATATTAGTCAGTATTACTTATATTATGAACACAGTATTCAGTCATACATACATAGGAAGCGTAACCTTTAAAAGTGCCTATTCTTGATAAAATTGTCATTCGTGGCTTGCCTGATTGCAACGTAGTCAAAGATGACCTCTGACTTAGGCAGAGGCCACGTCGGCATCGTTGCCGCTCAGATCGACTGCGGACAAGGGACGACCGAAAGCGGCTTGCTGTTTGAAGACCGGCTGCTACCGGTTCTATTGAGACAGCCTTAGTGCGGTGCGTCGATGATGACTACCTGGGGGCTACGAGACTCGCATAAAAATTTCACTGCATACTTTATGAGCAGTGTCGCATCCTGGTTCGTACGCAGTCTTTGGAATAATAAAGGTATGGTATGATATCTACAGTCGAAAGCTGCTGAAGAAACAGGGTTGCGATAAGGACCTCAATGCTATTGCCGTATTACGCTGGTTATGATGATTACCTGCTGGTCCCGGCTTGAGAGAACGCCAGATTTCAAGTCTGTGTGCCGGAAAGAAGATTTAAACGTTGTGTCAGGGACGAACCACACTAGTGGAACCAGTTAGGAATGCGAAAAGGAATCTATTTTTCTTGAAAGCAATTCTATCTGAGAAACGCCTGTAAAGAGTAAATTTTGCTTCCTGAATGAATGAGGAATAAAAGGGGCTGAGGAGCGTAGTTGCACCTCGCATGGGCTTCAGTCGATTTAGAGGAGAAGCTCTGTATGCCGTGGGTAGTGCATCCGCGATGTATGTAGTAGTAGTAGTCATCTTCGTCGTAGTAGTGGTAGTGCCTCGTTGTAGTACGTAACCGCCACTACAGCCGGACTAGAGAACAGCACGCGTGCACTCATTTGAATTGAGGAGAGAAACCACACACGTTAATCATGAATAAAAAGATAGTTGTTTTTGACTAAATAACCTAAAGAAAAGAGTATCGGTAACTTCATCTGCAAAAAAATTTGCCTTCAATTTGATGCTACTAAAAAAAAAAACTTGTATCAGAAGGACGCACTTCGAGCACTATCTGGTTGCCGCATCGAGCTCGCTGAGCCTAATCTCCTTGGTTTTAGCAAGGCTTAGCGAGGGTTGAGCCGCAGTGTCATGGACAAGAGGAGGTGAAAGGTAAGAACTGGACACGAAGCGTAGGCCCTGGAGAGTGCGCGCGTGCCGCTCCTCTAGTCCGGCCGTGCGACCACTCATTTAGTCCATGGAATGTCTGCTTGATGACGATAATTTTATATGATGAATATATGAAAAAAATGCGAAACGGCTGTACTGGAAGTGTTCCCTAAATAGACGGACGATGGACGGATGGACAGACGCACGGACGGGGAGCCAGACAGATGCATGGATGAACAAGCGGACGGACGCACGAGCGAATGGACGCATGGGTGAACGACTGCATGGACAGATGGATGAATGGATGCACGGGTGGACGGACAGACGCGCGGACGGACCGACGCACGAACGGACGTACGAACGAACAGACGGATGGTCACACAGTTAGACGCGCGGCTAGACGGAAGCAAGAACGAACGGACTCACAGCAACGCAGACGAACTAATGGATGCTTCGCCCCCCTCATTATCATGCACTCCGTGAATATGCTGTGATTTTTTAATGTGCAACGCTGCCTGGATACCGCTCGTGCTTGGTAACCTGAAATTCTTCCCGTAGAAAGGCATCATCTGACACCAAACCCATCGCAGTGAGAGTACTTTTCTTACGTATTGAACTCAAACATATTGTGACGGTTCACTGAATTACGACGCCATCAAAAATTTCGCAGTTCACATGTACTGTGGAAACCGATTATATGCGAAACACAAATGTGGAAGGTTACTATGCCAATTTAAAATTATCGAGACGTTATCAGGTGGATGTAAATTGTGCCTTACATAACTTCCATGCCAGTATTATTATGTTTAGATCCGTCACCTACTTTTCTTATCTATTCAAGTCACGTAATACCAAATTCTGTATCACGTGACGTGATATGTGGAGCCAGCAAAACGGCCGCAAACACGCTATGAGCGTAGCATGAAGCTATGTTTTTACATCACACGCAAGTCATTATTATCATGTTTAGACATGTGATTTACGTTCGTCGTCTCTTCAAGTCATACAATACCAAACTAGGTATATGTAAAACTAGCGAAACGGCCGTGAGCGCGCTATTAGCGTAACATGTAGTCATGTTTTACATGACACACGTATCCAGATTATCATGTTTGGGCGTGTCATTTACCTTCTTCGTCCATTCACGTCTCGTAATACCAAAGTTCTATATGTGGAGCTTGCGAAACGGCTGCAATCACGCTATGAGCGTAGCATGCAGTCATGTGTTACATGACACGTATAATATGATTTTCATGTTTTGACGTGTCATTTACCTCAGTCGTCTATTGACATTACCTGATACAAAATTTGGTATATGTGAAGCTAGTGATCGACGGGGCCGCGAGCACGCCATAAGCAATACAAAAAGGCCTTCCCGATTCCCCCAAATACGAGCTTAGGTACAACAAGCTAGTCATAAAGAAGCTAACGTATATGTTCGGCTGTGTAACCGACAAAGTTATCCAATGCTCGCCGTCACAAGAAACTAGCCACCTTGCAAGTACCCCCAATAGGCAGGCGTGCGCAGACCACATCGGTACTTCTCAACCGTCACTTCAAGCACGTGTTGAAAGCTAGGGGGAGGAGAGGGGCGGTGCGAATCGCGCACCAAAAGTATCGTTCATGCACTGTAACGTTCGTACTGCTTAACATCCTACATCGACGCCTGCAATCCAGATGTAATAGCATGAACAGAGACATGGGTGCATCCAAACATTCAAAATATCGAGTAATTTGGCCTAGCTAACCGTTTCGCTGTGTATCGCTTTGATCGCGATGCACGACACGGTGGCGGTGTCCTACTAGCAGTGCGTAAAGAAATACCATCAAGTGTTGTCCACGTAAGTAATAACATTGAAACTGTTTGGGCTGTCATCCAGATAGCCCACCCAAAAATTGGTTTAGGAGTGTGCTACGATCCACCAATTTTGCATCAGGCTTCACATATCGTCTACATGATTTAATTAACCACGGTATATCCAGCTACTCGAATCTAGCCTTAATACTGCTCGGCGATTTCAATCTTCCAAATATTAGATGGCAAAATCAACCCCCAAGCTTGCAGCCCTTTTCTTCATTGGCAAGTGACTTCATGGATGTTTGCACATTGCTTTTGTTAACGCAACTCATAATCCAACCTACGAGAATCACGCAGTCGGTTTCTAATACTCTTGACCTGGTTCTAATATCTAGCCCCGATCTTGTTTCCAACATAACATATCTTCCAGGACTGAGTGATCATTTATTGGTTACATTTGACGTGAATCTGATAACTCCTAAAAAGCACGTACACTAAAATTACCCGAAATTACAACGAAGCAATCAACGTCGAACTGAGTGATTTTCTAAACATTCACCACAAGCTTTGATAGCCATAGCGTATAATAATAAAGGTATGGGATAATATCTACAGTCAAAAGCTGCTGAAGAAACAGGGTTATTATAAGGACCTCAAGGCTATTGCCGTATTACGCTGGTTATGGTGATTACCTTCTGGTTCCGGCTTGAAAGAACGCCAGATTTCAAGTCTGTGTGCCAGAAAAAAAGATATGAATAGGGTGTCGGGGACGAAGTACACTGGTGAAACCAGTTACGAATGCAAAAATGATTCTTTTTTTTTCTTGAAAACTATTCAATCAGAGAAGCACCTGTAAAGCATAAAATTTGCTTTCTGAATGAATGGGGAATGAAAGGGGCCGAGGAACGTAGTTGAGTCTCGCATGGGATGTGTTGAATATACCGGCGAAATTCACTTAAATATACTGCTGGACAGTACAACAAAATTAGTGCGGATAGATATGATGCAGACAAGTGGAAACGATTTACTAATCACGCGGGAATCTGTCCTCCCCAAGCTACCAAACAATTACTAAAATTTCGCTAACACGCTAGCTGTGAACCACCATTCAGTGCCTTGACGTATACGCAGCGTGCAATAGCAGATGTATCGTTACAAACACCATTGCAATATTGTAAAATAGAGCGGCACAGTATGCGACTGGATTTCAAACGAAGTGCGGATTTTCGCAACAACATGCACTCCTGAGCGTGTATTCCATGCGTGCCTTCCGATACAAGATTTGTCCTTGGAGGGCGAGGCTGCTTTGTGATGGCAGAGGTCAAGGTCTGTGCCGGCAAGTTGCGTAAAGCGGTGTATAAGGAAAGAAAGCGCATCTCTTCACAGCTGTTTGCATGTCTGACGCCACGGCGTTGAGTGTGGCCTTCTTTGTGCACCTTCGAATCATGCAGTGGCTGTCTCGTTATAAATTTGTGTTGTATATTGTTCTCATGGACTGACAGGGAAGGCGTTGCATGCTGGTACGAAGACAAAATTAGAAAATTTAGTTGGAACGAGAGTGGGCAAAACAGACGCCATGCATCGCGAGTTGTCTTCCTTCTCATTACTTCTGCAAAAGCAGCGGCGTTTTCTGAATTGTTTCTGAACTGCAGCAGAAGAAATGTCTGCTCCACATTTCTTCTCAAACGATAGGCTTGACAATAAGCCATGGCAGACCTAAAGCGAAAAAGCTGGGGAGGAGTGTAGGGTTACGGCTTTGGTAAAATGAAACACGGGGAGCGGCCAAGCTTGCAAACACTTCCTCACCTATCTGGGTGGTTTCGCTCGACGACTGCCATGATACAGTTGCGTTGTCTTTTTCGTTTTTAGTGCTGAGATTTACCAACCTTTTGCGGCGCAAGTCCGTATTTATGCTGAATCATGATTGTGTGACAAATCATGACGACAAAATACGCTTTGACTTGCACCAGATGATGTAGCTGACTGGGCTGCTTTGTTATTCATACTGAAGCTAAGCAGCGCAAAATAGCAAGGCACACATACACAGGAGAAGTGCTGACTTCAAACTGACTTGGAAGTCAGCGCCTGCCCTGCAAGTATTGTACGATAACACCAGGAAAGTGTTCTCGTACAATACTTGCAGGGCAGGCCCACCACTACGACGCCTTTCTAATAATGTGGGTTGGAGACGTAAAAGCCCAGTTAGAATAATTTTTACTATTATTCTTCGTAAAATTATCATATAACTTTGTATTATTATTATTATTATTATTATTATTATTATTATTATTATTATTATTATTATTATTATTAGCGCGCCCTCGCGCTAAGTTTCTTATTTTTTCTGTCGTCTGATCGGGAAGTATGGTTATTATTACTATAGTAGCGCAAATGTTAAAACAATACTGAAAGTTCTTTTAGCATTCCATTATACGCAAACTAGAGCAGCCATAGCCACGTGCAAACGTTTACAGAGATCATGCGTCGAAAAAGATAGGCACGGCCCACAAAGAATGCCCAGGATCAGACAGAGGAAAATGCCTCGCCAGGTGGGGCAACGCCGCTCGCCGATTGCTCCATAGCGTGCTCGACCACATCGTGTCCGCAACGAAGGCACCGTAAACAGCGCGCCCGAATGGAAAAAAAAGAAAGATAGGAAGAAAAAATGTTGCAGCTATGCTGAGGGACTTGGGTATTGTCAATGACGTGCGCTGTCATTGCTGATTACGATGCTTTCTAGGGCTGTCTTAAAAAGTGTTGTGAGTTCTCTTTTTAGTAAAACTTTGAGCTGTGACTTTAGTCCCATGTGCACAACCTTGCTGCTATGTTATTTTCATAGGCACAAATCATGATTGCATGACCGTTGATGCGCATTGGTGGCGAAGTGCCAGTCATTCACATAGATATAGTGAATATCGTGAAGTTCATAAATATTTTTTAAGAGGGCAGTGAGATTCCAGCAGGTATGTATACAAAGGACATCCAGGATCGAAGAAAATCTAGAAAAAAAGTGTACTGCTGAGTACAACAAAGCCGCAGTACGCATGTACGCGGTGGTGTGACATGGACATAGATGCTTGAGACGAGAGATGACGTGTAATCAAGAAACGCCAAAATCATTTCTCTGTCTAAGCATGTCAAAGAATCTTGCGTTTACGATACAAGCTAGCTTGACATTTTGAAGAGTTAACTTAAATGACTGCCTGCAAAAGTAAAACCTAGCGTTTTAAAATATTTCATTTCACTCAGGGCAGAAAAGCGAAGTGTTGCATATCTAATAAAAGCGCTATTGGTTACAACGTACACGTGCTTTTAAGAGATGAGTGGCCGGCAGCCTAAATCACCTGTACGCGAGGAGGAAGCCCCGTCTTTGAACGCGGGGGCCCTTTCACGAAACTAGAGGCAAGGCGACCACGTTTTGGCATGCTTCAGATTCAGTAACGATGATGGTGATGATAAAGTAATAATATTCATAAGTATGCGTGCTAATTTTAAACCCAACACCTGGAGTAGCAAGCCAGGCTAATATATACTGTGCTTTCATTTTTCTTTTATTTATGTGAGAATATAAAAAAGCGCAGGAGACCATCGACAGGCATCGCCCCTTACATCTACATATACGCAACGCAACCAAAGTATGCCGAGTGACCCGGTGCGTCGTTCCTGCAGTTTGATTCATTTTCTCTCATAATCTCATGGCGTTTCTCATAATCATATGGTGGTTTTGGGGCGTTAAACCTCACATATCAATCAATCTTTTTCTATGATTGCACTTTCTGAACGTTAAAATGAAGACAAATATCATTCAGATTTGCAGCCTTTGTTCGAGATCATGACACGCACGCACCTCACGGATGACTCCACACTTACACAGTACGGATTGCTTTCCTGAACTGCGTTTATCGTGACCACGGATTATTCAGTGGCATCGAATGATATGCTTCGAAACGTAACGCATCTTACTGCACTCACAAGCGTATCGTTTCCGAATCGTGCACTAGAGCCGGGGTTCTCAAACATGTTGGTTGCAGCATGGCTACAACCAACATATTTGCAGCATGGCTGCATGCGCACTGACTCAGCTTCGGCACCCATCTTCACGCAGGGTAAACGTGAAGGAGAAAATATAAAGACTCCTGGATTCCAGTGTAACAGCTTAATCGTGTGGCTCCTTTTCTGCAGTCTGACTGGCTATGAGCTGTCAGTAGAATTCAGTATTGCGCAGCTCACATGAGTTAAATCTGTCATTAGGGAAATGTGCTTATGACACTCAGGCATAATATCGCTTTTTCAACCTGGAGTTGGCCGACTAAGCGACTAGGCGAATGCAGAACCAGGAAGAATGGCTCACGGAATCCCGGGGAGGGGCCTGCGGAACCCACTCTCAGAAATTAAAGGAAAGCTGGTCTATAGGAGCTGCAGCGCATGCAACTTCAGCCAGCAAAGGAATGAACACGGCTTTGTCTGAGCGTCGTTCTTTCCACTCCGCTCTGTTTTCTGAGGCCTAGAGTCGCTTCTTCACAAGACGATGATCAGAAAGCGTTCGGTAGTTTCACCTCGATACCTTGGGACTTCTTAAGCTCACCAAGTTAGGGTCACCAGGTTTACTATGATCTGCATTTTACCAGAAAAGCCGTAACACAACAATACACAAACTCTCAATCGCATAGAAAGCAGAAAGAAGGAAGATTAGGCGAATCCTCCGTGTACTAAACATCATTGCCATAGTGGCTGAACGATCGCAGCGTTAGATTTCCCACCAGTGAATATCGCAGAAAACTTTATTCTCACAACAGACGATACGAGATGCCTTCTGGATTGAGAAACCTGGTATGTACAAAAGCGCACATTTCTAATGAACATGTAGATCGCACTAGTTGGTACAGATCTATCTTTGTAGGAAGCACCAAATTAAGCTACACACACTCACAGAGAAAAAATCAGGTACAGCACAAGCACTTAACAAAACGTTTGTTTGGAAGAGCGAACACATCGTATTTGTGAAAGAAGGAAATCAGAAAGAAGGCACACGTGTCGTGCCACGTCTTATGTGTTACACACATCCAAAAATCCAAGTTCTTTCTTTGTACGCGAGATAGTCAATCAAAATCCCCTCATTTCATTTCTCCAAGATTAGCTATCAATCTGGTTAGCAAACCTCTGCCTCGATATAAAATGCAAGTATCATCAATATACAATACGCATCCACTACCTTCTCAGTGGATAGCCAGGTGACTATCCGCGAATTTTTTGTTCCTTATTATAGTGTTTCTTTATGCACTCAATGATACATCCCTCAGTTTGTCCAACGTATGCGCGGCCACACGACAAGGGTATTCTATAGAAAACAGCTCAAGTTAAACGCTTGTGTCGTGCCTTCTTTCTCTCTGTGAGTTTGTGCGTTTCCTATATGAAGGCGCATCACATTTTGTTGCACGGTGAAACCGCTAGTCATCTTAGACAGCAATGAACGGCTCGGCTTGTCGACGGCACAAGCAACATCCTGTGTCGGTAGCGTCTCAACCAACCTTCATAGAATAAAGTCAGTTTCAAAGCTTCGTAGCTCCGCCAGCGGAGGAGGATCAGCCGAACGGCGTTCGCTAGAACTAGCGGCGCACCGCGGCGATCTACCGCACTGTTGCGCACGGTGGCTTTCTTGTTGCACTATTATCAAACTTAACAATTCATCGTGCTTCCAGTCAACATTCTCAAGTCACATTTGGGAATTTCTTAGGTGGATACGCAGAGAATCATCTGTATAGATTGGCCTTAATGTGTTGTCCATTGCAAGCTGGCTAAGAATCAATGATCCGCGTAATTTCAGCTGTCTGCATTGCGTTTAACCATAAAGTACGTTAGATTGTATATTAGTGAGCATTTCAGCATAGTTTTTATGACTACCGCTACCATTTTACCCAGAGCCATCGTGCCTAGACGAAAAATGCCCCAAAACCTCTGTAAAAGCCTCGATCAAGTTGACTTATTGTAATACAAAAATAGTCTAGAAAAACAGTACTCGTGTTTTCTACTAGTTCAAAAAAGAAGTTCTAGAAAATCCAGTACCTATGCTATGTTTTATTCACCAGACAAGCCTTTGTGACAGCTATCAAACAAGAGCAGAGTTAAAAATGTTAGAGCAACTTCACCTTCTTTCTCGCAGTTTCCACATTTTCAGAACGCTCCTGATTGCTTTTGTAGCAAAAAAATGAAAAGATATTGACATCACTTTATGAAACATTACTATTCTAGTCATCACGTTGTCACTATGAGTGGTGTAACCCAAAGATGTAGTGGCAACCACTCCAACGTTTCAAGCACTATATAAAAGAGGTCACCAATCATGGAGTTTTCGTGAAACGCCTCAAGACAGCTTTCTCAATTGTTTTTGTTGTAGCAGGAAGGACGCGTTAGGAATTATGTATGGAGTCTCCTTGAAAATACCTAATCCGAGTGAGTGCACTTTTGTGTGGTTTGGGCGTGGTTGCCCCAGGAGTGATTGTGAGAGATGCTAGTTACTCTTTGCACGTTGTCGCTTATTCGTTTTTTTTTTCTGCGAACGTACTTACGAATGCAGTACACTCATAGTGTGTTAGTGATGAACCACGCTGCACCGAAAAGAACTGAAACCGAGTTGTGCCACAACCGTTACCTGCTATATGGTCTAGAAATGATAACGCTGTGATTGAGGAGAAGATCTACTGCTGTAATATAAAGCAAATGTAGCAAAACTAACATAGTCACTGGTGAAAGATGACCATTTATATATGATTGTGTATGTTGACAAGCGAAATATATATCAGAGCATTAATCTCCACTGTTCTGAAGGCAGCGCGACAGTTGACAATTGATCAAATGTCACTGTTATGCAAATATTTAAATACCGAAAGCGTTGTTCGTTCCGTGCTTTTCATCTTGCTGCTCTATTTCTGGTGGTTCCTTCGAACTGGGAACTGGGCATTCAAGGGGCCCGAGCGTTTCGAGGGGAATCGGAGCCTTGGTTACGAACAGGTCTTCAATTGGGCTGGTTGGTCTATACAGAAAAAAAAGGCGTTACTGCACTGGAACAGAACGGAGACGTCTTCCCGTCTCCGTCCTGTTCCAGCGCTGTTACTTTTTTTCTTTTTCGTTATGAACATTTTGGCTTCAATATATTGGGTTTCGGAATTGCCGGGAACAAGCGCGGAAAGGTAACGGGCGCGAGCTTCCACTTTTCACGTGAGAACAAAAGTTCTTGTCCAGAAAAACATGACGGTAGGGCGTTACTTTGTCGTCATTCTCAAACTGCACGTCACAGACACTGTGTTTGGCAGTGAGCTTTCTAAATTTGCTAAGCAGAGGTTGCTCCCACCTTTGGAATGGCATCGCATTTCTTTGGAGGTTTGTAATGATCAACATTGTTTGGTTTATACTCCCATCAAGAACAAACTATGGCATGCATGAAAATGAAATACTTCACCATGCTGGATTTAAAAACTTGGCTATAGTAACGTCGTCTCAACTTGTTTCACCCGTTCACTCACATTCCTGAGGTTTTAAACTAACTTTCAGGGTGTGCCTTGATCGAACGCTCACATTACGTTGTCGTACAAACGACTGTCTCTACACTTATATCTATATTTTTTATGTTTATGCACTGTAAAAAACTTGAACGCGATAGCGTTAAAGAGCTAGTTTGGCAGAATTTTCAATGATCGCGTCTCCGGTTGTAAGCGAAAAGACAGCATCGTGTCCATGAAAAAAATTTAAAAACAAACAAACAAACCAATAAGATAAATAATGAACTACTTCAGTGCGATTAGGAATCAAACCGACGCTCTCTGCGTGACAATCAGGTGTTCTACTGCAGAGGCACGACAAGGGTCAAAACTAATTCAAAAAAGAATATTATGGTTGTCATGTAGTAGAAGCTCTCATTCATATTAAGTATAACCAAGAAAAAAAGCCTTATGTTTACCCTTCTTTCGTTCATGGAGTAGAACGAATTTCTTCAACGCACGCAATAATAAGTGGAAGAAGTGTAGAATTTCGCCAGTCGTCAAAACATGTAAAGTGCACAACGAGTGTGTATTTAGAGGCGCCACCCATTACAGAGCGTTCAAACGTATGTTCGTGTGCTGCCTTACGCACGCGTAGAAGGTACTTAGAGGATTGGCGTAGTTGGCACTTAACAATTGTACTTTCAATAGACATTCTACGAGAATTGTCCAGTGTTGCACGCACAGTAGTTCGTTTGCCCTCGCAGCGTTTGCTTAAGCGACCATGGACACTTCTCCCAGGACACATACAATAAGCTATCATAGCCGAGCTTCTCCATCGCTTCTCATGGAAAACAACAATATAATGACCCTGGAACACAGGAGGCAGGTTGCGCGTCTAAGATTTCTGTTTTTGCTTAATTCCCAACAATTCAATATTAATCCAGGACTTTATATTCAGGCCCGCTTCTCTCGTTCAACTCGAAGCACCCATGAGCACAATCTAACTCCAATTTTTGCACGCAATAATCTTTTTAAGCACTCCTTCTTTCCCCGCACAATCGAGCAGTGGAATAGATTGCCTGTTGATGTGTTTTCGGCGCGTGATGTGTCGGATTTTGAAAAGCGTGTACTTTCTGCAATATTTTAAACATTCACTGTGCCGCTATGTTTCTTTGTGTACTGCTATCTTTTGTGTACCAATTTACCATGCGGATTGATGCTTTCTATGTAATTAATCCCTGCCCACCTGCTTGGTCTTCGGACTGCAGTATGTCTTAAATAAATAAATAAATAAATAAATAAATAATAAAATAAAATAAATAAATAACTAGGTTCCGGCGTGGCAGTTGATCCGTTCCTGCTGCGGCTCGATAGCGTCCCTTCCATGCCCAACTGGCCTCCGAGGTCTGTCACGCCCAGTTACGCCGAAACAGTTAGATACCAGCTTCCTGTGAAGGGTCGCTGTGGCGCTAAAATTCATCCAATGCCGAACACTTGGCATACTAGGAATACAGTGCACTAAGCACACAATAAACCCGTCTTGCTTCCACGCTACAGCTGAGGCTGCGATGTAGTCAGAACGTAAGTGCGATTTGTGTACACGGCTCACACAAATCAGAACAGGCGTCATACCATTGTGATGTTGCGCCTACCACTTTGGCCAATTCTTTTTGCATAAACTATTGCGCACAAAGCGCTTATGCACGACAACATGCGCAATGAGCGGCAAGCGTGGTTCCGAAGGAATCTATTTTTTCAAACAAAAAGTGATGCGAATACAGCATCTTTGCATTCCACATAAAAATATTTTATGCTGGGGTCCATCGAGAATGCGGTGATGCATTTTCGTCACAAAATTACTCGAAAAACTACTCATGATCAGAAGACAATGAAAAAAATTCTGTCAACTGGAGTAGAACTCTCGACCCCTTGATCAGCGATGAATGACGGGCATGCTGTACACTGCGCCATGGGCACATACTTTGTAGGCTTTACAAACACGCCTTTGTATTTACCAATGTCTTCGCACAATGTTCTTCATAAAGTTTACGAAGTCATCATGAGCGTGGCATCCACAATGAGTTCCTTCCATGCGTCGTTTCTACTCGTCTGTCCTATTCGGTGTGTTTCCGATAAGAGAAGTGCAATTCAGCCAGCGTTTTAGCACACTGCCAGGTGGCGAGCTTACCCATCGCGTCCACGTGGCCCACTCAATCTATGAATAACGAAAATTGTACGGTAACGCATGAAGCAACGCACCTGCTCCACCTGGATATAACTCTGTGTTCCCCGCTTAGGCTCAACCCGCGAAAAATTGTGGCCCGCCAAACCGGGAGACGACACTTGTTATGTTTCGCTCTTATGGGGTATAGGTGTTCAATAGCATTAAAATGCTGTGAGTAGGCGACTTTAGCTCAAGTTCAGCGCACAATTAGTCACGCTCTTCTGGCAATCACACCGCTTTCCTTGGTTCCGCTCCCACCCTTAACTACTACAGCTACCACAAGTATGAATTATCACAAGGGCATGTTTAATTATCGATAATTCATAGTAATGAACGTTAGGCATCGTGATGGAAATGTACTGCTAAGCGTCGACCTGGAGGCATTTACGGTAAATGGTGCTTTAGCTGTCAAACTCTGACAGATATTGTATAAGCTCTTCTATATCCATGTAGATAAACACCAAGCTACTTCTGTAAGCAGACATTTACTTCCGTGTTGTATACCATTTCTATGATTTCATGCGAATTCGCGTCATAACATTGCAGTGGAATTGTGCTCCAACCTAATCCCTAATGTCGTGGCATAACGTATAAAAGTGGACGTAGTTTTTTTGACGTCGTAGAGCACTGAGGCGCCCATAGCCAGCATCTGTTTTTCGACAATAACGAGCCTCACATGAAACGGCGCCCCGTTAATAAACGTTCGCTGACTTCGTGGCTCCCTGACCTGAGCAACAGCCGCATCGGCGCGACCTTTCTTCTTGCAAGACGAGGGTGCGATGAGAACTGGGCGACACGCATGCGTGAGTCCGCATGCAATAAAGATTCCAACGTCGTCACGCGTCGACGCTCTCGCCGGAAGGAAACCGTGCACGGGTTTATATTCCAGGCCTAGACTTATGAAATAGCTGCCTCACGGATAAGTATTGGTCATATTTTTATTACAGTTATATGTCGGCAGCTTTTTGCCATCGGCGTCACCGTGTACGATCTCTAAGGCGCTAAAAGAACAGTCTAGAAGAAATCTTTTTCCCACGTGCACACCAGTGATTCGAACCTGCGAGTCTGCGACCCGTCGATCGACGGGGTGACCGATTAAGCAACTCGTCCACGATTGCATATATCCTCTAGCTTTCTAACAACAGTCATTTTATTACAATGCTGACAGCTGGTGCTACGCAGACATCTGTTGTTCTCAACCATGGCACGTGCTTGGTCAATGTCACCCTCGAGATGGCTCAAAGGGTGTACTGTTTAGGTGTGATGTCAGCGCTCTTTTCTATTCTTGTCTCTTTTTCTGTAGTTACGTTGTAACTACTCGTAGTCTTGCGCTGTCAAAATATGTTTATTCAAGGGCATCGCTTCTCTCGTTTTTCACCGAAGTTAGTTGTGAACGTCCAGTCATGTACTTTTGGATACAGGTCGTAGCATCGCTGCTATCAAACCTATGATGGTCGCACAAGTTAATTACGCAGGGATGCATTCATAACATTTTGTTATGCCATGACATAAACATCACGACTAGGGTCCACAGTGACACGACTCTTTTCAATGATTGTGAGCTCTCTTTTGTATCTCCCTGTCTCATGAGCAAAAGAATGGTTGCTTGGGCTGGCTGAAGCCGCGGTAATCAGTGCACAACCTAAATATGGCTTGCCAAAACAAGCAACTCTTCAAACAGAATCTGTCATCCACTCTATGATTGTAACTGTGTAACCCTATACGAAAGTATTTGATGTGATTTTCTTTGTCATGTGTTATAAAATTGTATTGCCACAACTGTTCCTTTGAGGCGCTTGGTTGAATGCCCCACCACGGTGGTCTGGTGGCTAAGGTACTTGGCTGCTGACCAGCAGGTCGCGGGATGCTATCCCGGCTGCGGCGCCTGCATTTCCGACGGAGGCAGAAAGGTTGTAGACCCATGTGCTCAGATTTGGGTGCACGTTATAAAATCCCAGGTGATCAAAATTTCCGGAGCCTTCCACGACGGTGTCTCTCATAATCATATGGTGATTTTGAGAGGTTAAACCCCAGATATCAATCAATCAATCAATCAAGTGCACGGTTGAAATTCACAAAACCTGTGAGCATTACCTGGAGCGGATTGCGTATCAGTGTTCGAAAACCTCCACGTTCGCTGTATATTATTTTGTTTGGATTGCGCACAATTCGCGAACACTCAAGATTATTTCAGAGATTCCACGACCACCTGAAATTAAGCCTGGAGAGGTCAACGTATGATCTATAAAAGACGTCCCAACGATGATCAGTTGATCGACGGCCGATGCTCGGTTTGCCGCTATCAATGTTGGTGTAGATCACTGTAATCAACGAGTTCCATTTAACAACCAGAAGTTTATCCAAATAAACAGTTTCATCTTGGACATACAGTCTGCTCCCTTCATCCACGTCTCGAGCCCATGAAAATATACGGCTTCAGCATTCGAAATGTACATACCTTGGCAGCACGTAGATACTGTGACATTAGGTCATCTACAAAATGATGTTTTCAAGTGGTACTTTCCAGGTTTATTACAACGGCATGTGTTTTGTAATCAAGAGATAGATGAAAGCGTGCCTAGCCAGATAATACGATGAAGAAAAAATCAAGGTAATTGACTAAGCAAACGTGAAAATCACACGAGCAATGTTTCATGATCTGCACGGGTTCCTGCGACATAAAAAGCCGGGCTGATAACTCTGTCTCACAGGCATTCAAGGGGTAAGCTACAAAGCAAGCCGCAGGCTTGTGCTGCAAACCATAGGTTTGTTTGTAATTGCATTACAGTTCAGACAGCCGCCTACATTTGGCACATGCTATGTCAGAGCATAGCATGCACACCCCTCCTCCCCGCCCCCCTCCCCAAAAAAAACAGAATTCTAGCTTCTTCCCTGTAGTAGTTCATTCAATCGAAGATACCTACTATTTAACTCGAAGGACAGCTTGTTTTCACTAAAATTCACAATAGCCTTCACGCATCTTGGGTATTATAAAAGAGGCTTGTAAATTGAGAGCGATCCGTCAAAAATCAGTGTATTTTGAGCTGTCGTCAAGTCAGCTATATCGTCTCCAAATGTGTTGAGATGATGTTGACACTCTTGTAAGTGGCTTTATTTTTTACGTTGAAAAGCGATATGAAAATTATTATTTTCTAGTACGCCGCCCCTAGCAACCCCCCCCCCCTCTCGTTCAACAAATGAGAAGACAGCGCATATTACGCTCCGCTGCACCAGACTTTCAAAAGTCTTCTTTCAAAAGGTGGAAACCAAGTTCATCGGCTTCCAATTTCCACCGGCACTTGACAACAAAATCCATAGCAGATGTGGGACATCATCCGTTGATTGCTTAGTTATCATACGATTACACAAAGCACTCAAGTAGTAAACGATGTGCTGAGGTCATTCGAAATACGAGCCCTAAAATTAACGAATATGTCATTCCTTGCTTTATTGCTCCCTATCTTGCGTGTTTAATGCGAGTGTTTTCTGTCACAAAACCATCAAATGGCAATTTCAACGAGCTTCAAGTATCTGTTAGAAGCTTTGGAACGTTTCTAGACAAGTTAACATGACTCACCAATCTTTCCTGAGACGGCTGTGTCTTCCTGGGCAGTTGCGCATGTCCCCAGGAATGCCTGCAAGAGCCGGAAAAAGAAGTTGCTTATTTTAGGCAAGCCTCTGCAAAAGTAAGATGAAACGGTGTGGGAAGACGGGCTTTAAGGCACTAGAAATGGCCCGGAAAGAGAGAACGTTTCGATAAAAGTACGCAGAAAGCAACAAGACGTTGGTTCCAAGCTGGAACGACAACAATAATTATTGCGATAGATATTTTGCTGTTCTACCTTACGAGAATAGTGCAGTTGTCTTTAGGCAGCATAGAGCCTTAAATAATTGGGACCTCGGTAAAGAGAGTAGTAAAAAATAAAAATTTGCAAGCCAAATCACTATGCACAGTTTTTTTAACTCACATATCGTATATATATATATATATATATATATATATATATATATATATATATATATATATATATATATATATATATATACCTGGCACACTAAACTATGTTCCGAATGTGAACAGTCAAAGCGTAACTGAACACTGAACATATATTCGCTTTTAAGCAGACGCTCCCATATGTGTTCGTTGCTGAGCCTCCCGCATTTTTTCTTTCAAGGGAGTGGTACATAGATCTCAAAGAATTTTCGCGGACAAGTTTCTGGAATTACTGCAAGAATCACTTCGTAATATAAGTTACGCAAACGCACTTATTCGCACAGCAATAATAGAATTTGATGATATATTTCCAAAAAAAACGCTAAACCATAAGCCACCACATATTTAAAAGGGTTGTCTGAAGACGACCTCAAGAGCGTGTGGATAAATCCAGTAGTAGTCACAGATGCTTCTGTCACTGACGTGAAGGCCGGAGTGAGAATTTAGGCAACAGATCTTAGTTGGTCATTTTCTCTTCACTTGCCTGAGTGCACATCAATATACACGCAGAATTATTGGGAATTATTCTAGCACTGCGTAAACTGCCATCCCACTTTCTTCAGTAGTGGTGTTACCAAATTGTCCGTGCACTGCGCTAGCAGAACTTCACTCTTTGAGCTGCCTTGCAGAACGTTATTCGTATATGCGAAATGATGTGCGGAACGTCCATCTGGTTTTGGTGCCAAGCCACACTGGACTAGAAATAACTGAACCACTGGACACCATAGCGGTAGCATGTGTTAAAAAACGTGTCCTAAATGTGCTAAAAGCATCCTGTGATAACACGTTTGCCCGATTCAGAAACGTTTGTCTGCACGAGGAACATACTATATCTTCTATGCTGAGCGACACAAGTTTTCAGCCCATTAGCCATCCCTGGAATAGCTCATGGTGCAGCACAAGACAATTGGAAGTTACGTTAACGAAATTGCGATGCAGACTCCTGTCATTATCTATTTACTTACAGAGGCTTGTATTCATGTCTTACCCTCAGTGTATCTGTTGTGATGAAGTAGAAATGGCTGAGCACTTCTTTATTGGGGTTTGATAATATCAGAACCTAAGGCACAAATGCTAAATGCTAAAACCACATTTTCAAAAAAAAGGGACCTTGAGCTTTCTACATAGGCATTGCTCTCTCAGGGGGCTTGGCACTAGGGCAGTGTGACAGTATCATTTACAATGCTATGTTTAATTATTTTAGAGAATCAAAGAGAATGTCATGTTAAAACGATCAGTAGTGTTGAAACATCTTTCATATATCCTATTACCCAATGCGTATCAAACAATTACTTCATATGTTTAAGTTTAAGTTGCACTGCATTAAAAGACACTGAAACGATGACTAATGCTTTTGTTTCTGCTTAAGCTATCTTCGCATATTTACGCAATTTCTTCTCTCTCTTTCTCCGTTTAAAATTTATTCATTTTGTTCCGAAAATTCTACTGCCGTACGCTTCGTGGCCGATCCCTCGGTGCGGGTTGTGCCATTCTTCCGGGAATAATTATCAACATCACCATCATAAGTGTGGGCCTATGTGCACAAGTTTTCTAAACTACTTGCTATACACTAACAGGAATAACAATATCGACTACTAATGGCACTGTCGTATCGCAATGCTGATTTGCAATCAAGTCGAATCACACGCCTATATGCCAGATCAGTGGCTTTACATAGCTGCAGAGAAGCTGATTGCAACAGCTCCCGATGACCTGATCAACGTGGACAGTCGGAAAAACCAGCGCCCAATGACAAACGACGCCGTATCAAGTAATAATTCAATCAGCGGCAGATAAAAGGGCGCTTTTTGCATTTTCCTTTTTCGCATGATGAATGGCGTCAGCTAATTGCACCTCTTTGGGTCAGAGACGGAGCGGCGAAAGTGGAACTCGTCGGTATGGCGGCGGGCACCGACAAGGCTTAGCCGGTCCACTTGTTTTGATTAAAGTGACGCAATTAAGCGTGCTTGTAAACAACCTAGGGCTATCCTGACGGCACTTTCGCGAACGACAAATGGTTGCCGCTTTCTTACTTTGATTGCCCTGCCTGTAAGGCCTGTGTTGAGGATCTGTTAAAATTGGCAACAACTGCCCAGACTGTACAGTTAGGTGCTGGTAGAATTGAAAAAAAAAGCATGAAGTGTAGTCACAGATTTCAGCATTCTTTTCGCATTTTGAGTAAGATTTATATTTCTAAACCGTAGTAAAAGTAACTAAGACCGTCTTGTGGCACAGCCAAGTGGAAAAGAATTAAAGCTGTATTGTGAAATATGGAGTATCACTTTGCTGTGTGCAGTCGCGTAGACTGATGTTGTCATGCGCACCAGTTGTCAAAATTAAAGTATGTATACTATTACCCACCCCTGCTCTATTTTGGGCTACCTACGATGCAAAAGAACTTGCGTGGTGAAAAGCGGCGCTGTCTTGGCTGCCTCCAGTGGACCAAATCGAGCCGTGGCGCATGTGCGCGGAGTGAACACATGCGCAGTGAACCACGACGCTCGTACACTAAGCACTCGCACGCTCACTGCTTGCAGCATGCGAGTATACGACTTCATATTCGCTGCTAATATAGAAACTCATTACAAAGTGTTCACTTTTGAATTCTGTGATTACACTGACTGACCTATGAGCTTTCCATTCCGATAAAAAAATGTCACCCTATAAGTTGGTTGTATGTACCTTTAGGCGTCATCGTTTCTCATCATTGGAAGCTGAGTGAAAGGTACAGCAGCCAAGTGCCACTGCATGGATGCACTCGGCGTTTCATGGCTTCGTTATTGGGACATCACGACACATAAAAAAGCAACCCCAGGGTGACGACCCTCAAGAATTAAAGACTTTGAAGTGTATGCAGTGCTGAGCTGCAATTTAGGTGTTTGTAACACGACATTTCCACTGCTTTGTTGTTCGCATACCACGCCACTAGGCATTATGATCAGTCTAAAAAAATCCTTCAAATGCCCAGAAAATTAGCTTTCCTGAAATTTCCTGTGAGTTGGAGCATGCTGCCATATTATTTGATCTTTAGTGATGGGCAATAATGTGATTGCGAAAATCTTGTGATAACTTCAGCACTCGCTTTCCACGTCTTTACGAGAGCTTTATTTGAGTTGATCGATTCGCAGTGGCTTCTTCAAATATTCTAATGAAAATAACTCGCGCACTTTTTTTTCGAGTGCACCTGCATTTTTATTGCTACTTTTTGACGAAATAAACGCACCGCAACAACGACTTCCTCGAAACCGGTGCCAGCTTGCTATAAAGATGCCGAGCTTTATGTCCCCTTGGGTCTACCAAGGTGAAACTAGATGCAAAACTGCAACTATAACGCAACACTCGGTGCCCAAATATAGCCGTCGCTTGGCAGTTATTCAGTTTTAATGAACGTGAAAGGCAAAACCAGTTGTTTTCATTAGAAGGCAGTGAAAGCAGGTTTTTCCTTTTCAAATTTTTTCTGGGATTTCCGCAGCAAGGTAGCCGCAATGTACTAGCACCCCCCTTCAAACAGTCCGTCTGCGCAATGGAAACAAGCTTTTCTTAATGGCAGCAGTTGCACTCACAATGCTGCACACTCCGTAAACTACCCGCTGCAGAAGAATCAAACACAAACCAAGAATACAAAACAATAAAAAAAGAGACCAGGAATGCTATATTAATTTGAGTGCGGAAGTATATTGCCAGAGAGTATGCCCAGTCGCGTGACAATACATAAAATAAAGTGACAGTATTGTCCAATGCGTCTGTGGAGCTCTAGAACAAAAAGAAAAGATGAAGATCGGAGCGTTTTCTGACGCTAACTAGATAAAATTTATTAGCACTCAGACCCAGTATTTCGCAGCCGGCAGCCCACAGAATGAACACTGAAAGCACCAGCTTGCGCAACAAGGATGTCTTGGCAAAAAGTTAGAGCGTGTGCATGAGTGTAGAGTTAAAAGATTCCTGTGGGAAAATTTTTACACTAGAAAAACGTTCGAATTTAACGCGTGCACTGGATTGTGCAAAGTTCAGTTATTATGACTCCATGTTGGCCAGGTGCACGGACCCAGAAGTATATATATCTGCAAAACCAACAAAAAAAAAACAAAAGACGTAGTGTTTTATGGTATAAACGTCCACAGTCACATATAAACAACTAATATTAGTAATATTTAGTGCTCATTTCACAAGAAAGTATTACACCTAACAGGCTTGCCCCACCGTCGTGGTCTAGTGGCTAAGGTACTCGGCTGCCGACTCGCAGGTCGTGGGATTGAATTTCGGCTGCGGCGGCTGCATTTCCGATGGAGGCAGGAGTGTTGTGGGCCCGTGTGCTCAGATTTGGGTGCACGTTGAAGAACCCCAGGTGGTCGAAATTTCCGGAGCCGTCCACTACGGCGCTCATAATCATATGCTGGTTTGAGGATGTTAAACCCCACATATTATCATCATAATCATGACAGGCCTGCCTACGCCACGCAGGGCTTCAGTGGCAGTGCCAGGAAGCAGCCGAAAACAGTTATGCATTTTAAACTAATATACCAAAATCACAAAAAATGGCACAGGAACGGGAACCAACACTTTGTTTAAGACGATAAATAAATGGTTTGCCTGAGAACCTTTTTGAACTTATGTTTAGTCCGGGTACACAGTACACTTGGAGGCAGCTTATTCAAGTGCAGAGGAATGTAGTACTCTCGTATTCTCTTACCGTATTTTGTACGATGCCTGGGTACTAGAAATGGATCTTTCGAACACATAAAAACATGCAACATCATACTTGGTTTTGAAACTATTTTTCAAAAAGTGCCTAATCACTACACTGTTCATTAGTATATGAGTGAAGTTCGGTACACAAGATTTTAAAATCATCATTCTTTACATTGAAATTTATTAAAATGTGATAAATAGAAGTTTACCCTCTTTTTCCAGTGTGCCGCACAAAGGCCGTATACTATTATGCTGCCCCTTACTTGACTAAAACCCAGAGCATGTACAACAAACAAGTTTTCCAGTAGAGAGAGGCATATAATATCTCAAATTGTAAAGCATACACTATACACCGCGAAGACACTTACGTACATATTCTACACAGAATTTTTTCCAGAACAGATACAAATAGAAATACAAACCAAAATACTTTACGGTATCTACATAGTCTAAGGGTGAACATAAACAAAGAAAACAATTGGAATCGTGCAGCTGAAACGAATGACTGATTTTTATTTTTTCAAATGCTATGAAAACAAATGAGTTTTGTCTTAGGCATAATATCTTAATCAAATTAGCAGAAAATCATTCCTAGGTCTAGTTGAAACTGCCTGTAATGAAGTATTGTCTTGCATATAGTTGGTTGACTCAGCTACAATGACAGTGTTGTCTGTAAATTGATATGCAGATGACACTGTCACGTCAGAAGCTGCAAGAGTGTATACCATGAGAACCCAATGAAGAAAGCTTGGTTGACCACATGTCCTAGCTCACGCTATTGAATGCTTTACTCACGTGTAAAAGGAGGGCACACATAAAACAAGTTACGTTCGAAAAGTAAGTGTAACCCGTCTGATAAATCTTCTACAAGCGCTTGTGTAGGTTTTTCTGAAATACAACCTTACTGCGAAGAGAAAAACCTTTTGTCTGCCTATTTGTGCGATTAGCGAGAAAGGTACGATTCGACAAACACTTGTCTAAATAATCACATTCTACCGATGATGTCATTTTTTTGCTGCGGCGATAACAGCGCATGTTCTACAGGCCAATGCTCGTTTTTTGTCGCCGCCAAGACATTGGAATGCGAATACTAGGGAATTTCATGGAGTCAAGAACGCGGTTATCCCTTCTGCCAGCAATATGCTTAGGTATTTCGCAGTGAATTTATATTCTCATCCAAGTCGCTGTATAGACACTTTGCCGCACCTGTTTTGTCCAATCAAAACTACAGGTGCCACACCTACTCCGTTGATTGATACGTGTGGTTTAACGTCCCAAAACAACTTATCATTATGAGAGACGCCGTTCTGGAGGCCTCCGGAAATTTCGACCACCTGGGGTTCTTTAACGTGCACCCAAATTTGGGCCTACGGGCCTACAGCATTTTCGCCTCCTTCAAAAGTGCAGACGCCACAGGGGGATTCGATACCGCTACCTGAGGGTCAGCAGCCGAGTACTTTAGCCATTAGACCACCGCGGCGGGGCACCACCGCACCATGTCCGCCCCCTACCGTGGCCCTCTTCCTGCCATGGCCTTTTTCAGCACCGCGCGATGTGTCTTCATCTACGTCGCATCGTATAATCGGTGTCCCAATACGTCTATAGTGTCTGAGCGCACTCGAATGAAAGCTACAGCAGACGGCAGAGCCAAAAAAGTTAACATGGCGGACCTGCTGTTGCCATTTTTATCTGCTTCGAACTTATCACGTCTTCAATCATCGCTGTGGGGCCCATAACTTCGCCACCGGCGCATTTATTGGCTTGCTATTTACGCGCTATCAAGCTTCGAAGACAATGTATTCATTGGTATTTCGCAGTCTCTTCACGGTTTGTTCTCAGATTCTCGGAGACAGGGCTTAGAAGACATGAATGAATAAACTTAGCTAAACTAAAGAATAAACAGAACAAACTTAACGCTTTATCTCTATGGCATAAGATGATGCGAAGCGATAACCTATTTCAGCATTCATTTATTGCTGCGAAGAAAATTGGTGAGTACCTGGCGCAAGTTCGGATCCGAGTGGGTGGTCTCGTTTGCATGAGTGTTGCTATATTGGCTTCTTACCAGCTAATGACGCTTGAGGCCACGGCTGCTTCACTGGGCCAATGCATTGCTGATGCTACTGACTGGGTCAAAGCCAGTTACGGTCACGTATCAGACATAACAGCGTCCGTGCACCTCTGCGGTAACTTATCTATAGCTTGCGAGCAGCCGCCTTTGCTCTGCCGGGTGACACCTTGCGGCAGTTGTAAGCTCTGACGTGTGCGCACAGGAGCATTCGCAGCCTGACAGACATGCCGACCTGCTTTGCATGGGTGAAGGCGTTGAATGGTGTGCTTCTTTAACCGAACATGTGCCACAAAGAAAGTAAAATTGGCCAAGAGCATTCTTTGCTGGTGATAATTATGACGAAGACAAATTAGAACTGCGCCTTTTGTAATGGAACGACACCTTACAATAACGCCCTCGTCTAGTTGGATGGTGTGACGACTGGTGCGATTTTTTTTCAGCCTGGCAGCATTACATGTGCTAACGAAACTTCTTGCCCAACATAACGAGTTTTTCGAAAGCGGTTTCAAGCATCGACATAGAATTTTGGTAGACCTCTTCTCAACGAAGCACAATACTTTGGTATAAAGCATGCTTGAACCTAGAGTTTTATTGAGCTAAGGGGTCGTCAGTTCTGGTCATAGGCGTATCCCCTAAATTTTTTCAGGGAAGAAGGGTTAAACCATATTTTATATTCGTCATGCACGTATTGTATATATGTACGTGAATATGTAAGCAAACAAACTTTACAATTTTTGGAGTAAGTCTGAATGCCCCCTCCGCCACCCCTTGCCTTTGTATACGTCCTTGGTTCTGGTAACAGACGCCTCATTTCTCAGCGTCACTTCTGATGAGGAAGCTAAAGTTGCATTCGCCTTAAATAAAGTTCACATCGGCGACACTGCTTTTGTATCATAAGAAATGTAGGGATTTCACGACTGAAATTTCCCATTAGGTGTCTTCTTTCCACTTTACCGCACGTGCTTTGTGCAAACTTGAATTGTGCAGGGTTTGCAGTTGGCCAGACAATGGCTATCCATCTGTATTATCGATGTTCTCCTAGCACGATTGTATGAGTGACCCCTATCTCATGCGCCCGCTTGTTGCGAATGTTTGCGTGGTAGAGGACAGATTGTTTCTCGCTAAAATGTCGTGCGTTCTATATTTAGCCACACCTTTCAAGCCGAACAACGATGCCCTTGGTGGGAGCTAGCAGGAAGCGCACACCCTGGCGCTCAAAGAGGGGAACACCGTCACGAGCGTGTCCGAGGTGCGCTCACGAACAGCAGCGCTGACTCACGGTACATCTGCTGGCTGCGAATACGGATGCAGGGGCACGACGATCGAGACGCGTCCTTCTCGCTGCAGGCAAGGTCGCGCGTCCGCAGCCTCGGAATTCCCAACCCGAGGAGGTGCTCGTGCTTCCCTTGTAGAAGACGAGACTTTGGTGGTTTCAGCGATTTCGCCCAGGAGCGCCTTCGCGGTGGGCTAATCTTAATCACGGTCACCGAACACGCAGGTGCTCTCATCCCTGTACTGGCTGTGATGGGATCCCTTTTAGGACTCCTTACATCGTCGCTGTGGTCTCAGCTGTGGCTCGATATGCAGTTTTGCTGACACGAGAAACGTTTGCCGAACGAAAGGGAGAAAAGCAGAAAGATCGCTGAGGTGCATGGGCCAAGCTCCATCAGGCCCGGTCCGATGGCCCGGTCTGATATTTTCAAGCTTTACTGCAAATACAAGATGTTTTCCGATAATGTGCAATTTCATTCAGCCTATCAAAGCGAGATAAGGAAATGAAACATGACAGTTACATTACACCACTATATTGCAAGTTGTGTAAAAAAGTAGCTGTCCAACGATTCGGGCTTCTGTCACGTGCGACGCTCCGACATCACGTCAGCTAGAGTCACTGTATACACTACTTCCAGAAAATAGAGTAGCGCGTTGGCGAAGAAGATGGTTCACTGGTAGCACCGCTGGAAGCCGTTGCTGTCCACCTGGCATCAATGAAGTGATCGTTGTGCGCTCTGTAGCACGTTAGCTACGAATCGGTGCTTTTAGTTGCTTTAAGTTTCAAAAGCAAAGTATTTTCGTGGATTAGGCGGCAATGTTCTGTTTGGCACTGCATAATTAGTTGCCAGAATTGGACGGTCAGTGTTAGCAGACGGCCGGCAAATTTGGCTGAAAAATTCGCTCCCATAGTTGCGCCTTTCCTGTCAGGGCTCTGTGTCGTCCGTGGTGCGTTTTGCGAGTGCGTGTGCGACTTTGGTCATTTTAATTGAAGGAATGAGCCTACAACGCACGGTGGAGAAGTCGGGGTCTTGCTGTGTGCGCAGCTGTTCAATTAAGTGGTCGGTCTCGATCGTGTCATTATTAGGGAATTAGGGAATCCATGCGCAACGATGCTTATGAGTACACGCTCAAGGAGAACTGAGTTCATGCGCCGCGTTTCAATATACATCGCAGTCATGTCGCCGAAGCATAGAGTATCTCTCTAGCTGTGCGAACCTAGCCGACAACGCACAACGACGCGTTTTCTGAGGAAACTGGACAGAGTTTGCAGCCTTGGCACGTTTATTCTTCATATGTACACACGAGTCCAAACGCTATGTCTTGTGCTGAAGCAGCTAGGGGAAACATAGCGTCTCTGTCGGGGCACGTGGTCGACGTGCCACGATCAGCTGTGCAGAGAGCTAGACTCCATACTTCTGAGGCACGATTGAACATGATTCCAAAAGGAAAGCACCACCTGCTACGACTCTATTCAGTTTCTCCTGAAAACGCGTTGTTGTACGAGTCGACTAGGTCTACGCACACCTACGGAGATATTCCGTGCATCAGCAGATATTCCGTCTATTGAAACGCGGCACACTTCTGCAACGCGCCGTTCATTCTGTTAATTAAAACGGCCAACGTCCCCTACGCACTCGCGAAAAAGGTCGCACACGCACTCGCGAAATGCCTCTTAGTTGCACAGCTGCGCACACAGCAAGACAACGCACCCCGAATTTGCAGCACGCTTTGTACGTTCATTCCATGGCCAACGTCACACACGCACTCGCAAAATGCACCGCGGAACCCGCGGACGACACAAAGCCCGCACGTGGAAGTTTCGCCAAATTTGGCGGTAGCCTGGCAATAACCACAACGCCTAATTTTGGCAACTGATTATGCAACGCTCAAGGAGAACATTGCCGATGTCGGAACATTTTCGAAGAACAACCTAAAATAATATGCTGTAGGCTTAGTGGGACGCTCCCCGAAAATCGTAGGACCTTTTTTTGTTTTTGTAAGTTGTTGATTATGTTCCATAGCTGGTGCGACTTGACCATGCGGCAGTGGTGGTACATGTTAGAACAGCGAAAGCTAATATGAGATCACAACTCGGTCCGCGCAGCGCCGTAGTTCTCCGCCGCCGCCGTCGGTGTCCATAACCGCATCGCGCGAAATCAGACAAGAAACCTTGTACCAAATTCACACTGGGGCTCGAACCCGGGTCCACTCGGTGCCAGCCCAGTATTCTACCACTGAGCCACGCGGGGTTTTTTTTTTATTGCCTTGCATATCACGACTGTTCACATTTTACATATTTACATATTGGTCCAAATACAAGTTGATTGATTTGTGGGGTTTAACGACCCAAAACCACCATATGATTATGAGAGACGCCGTAGTGGAGGGCTCCGGAAATTTTGACCACCTGGGGTTCTTTAACGGTCCAAATACAAGTGCGTCACAAAATACACCCACAAAATTTATTGAGGTACAATCGCTCAATGCGCCCAATCCAGTCTGGCACATCCTCTTAGCCTTTCAGGAAAGAAAATGGCACACAGATTCGCAAAAATATTGGCGCACAGCTAGAACTTCTACATCCGCGTTTTCAAAGGCACATCGGGTTTTCCATATACTGTGCAGGCCCAGAAGCATGATGAGATCATAAGGTACCCCTGCGTCGTTTTTAACCGAAAGAAAACGAATGCCGTGTGGACTTAACGGTAATTCTTTTTTCAAAGTTCTTTGCAGTATGTCCCAGAAAAAAAACCCCGCTCCAGCAATCTATAAGCACGTGTTCAATTGTTTCCGGTTTATTACACAAGCGGCGATTTGTGCACCATGGCACGAAGATTCCCTTATCCTGCAACCACGTTTTAACTGGTAAGGTACCAGTATGTAATTTAAAGAAAAAAGTTTTGACCCCTGGCACTACAGGCATTCTTTTATTACGTTTCAGAACATCCCGTCCTGGGCTGCACAATATAGCTGACGGTACAAAGGTACAGCCAGTAAAACATCGACAAGGTTTTTATACAATTTTTTACGTGGTATTTCAGCCGGATACTCTAACGAAAATCTCACTGACAAAAAGGGGAAAGACGAAACAACTTCCTTTAAGTACCCTTGTATTGCCTTGCATATACGTGATGAAACGAGAAATCCCGGCAGTACTCTAGATAACCTTAGTTTCATAACGGTTCTTAAAAAGGGGTAATCTACATCTCGCAGAAAGAGGAAACGATTGACAATTTGTCTTTTGCACAAATGAACTAATCCGAGCCCGCCATCTCTAACTTTTCTGAACAGGTTTGTGCGGCTTGATCTTTCCCATACAGAGCTCCATATGAAAATTGCAAATACTCTGTGTATTTTCTGTACACTTATTCTAGTGCAGTGCAAAACCTACATTACGTACCACAGCTTGCTCACCAGAAACAAGATGTACGTTGTGGCCCGCGCGAATATCGAAATACTCCAACCTTTCCATTTTTCTACGTCATTGCGCAATGCAAGTGTTTCTTTTTTCCAATACGGTTCACTGTCGTGATAGAACTCCAGCGGCACTCCTACATACTTCACTGGTGTTTCCTGCCATTTAATGTTTAGAAATACCCTTGGCGTGACGTCCCATTTCCCATGCCAGAGAAGCCAAGGCACTTATCGCAGTTCACGGCACGACCACTCACCTGGCAAAAAGTTTTCATGGCATTTACAGCATGCATTATACTCTCATAATTTGTACAGAAAACTGCAATGTCGTCTGCGTATGCAAGGAGGCTAACCACAGATTCATGCAATTTAAAGCCACTTGTTGCAGTGTTATTATTACACTTAAACAGACGGGTTCAATGAAAATAGCAAAAAGCAGGGGCGATAGTGGGCACCCCTGTCTCACTGACTGCAGCACAGGTATACGCTCACCCGCAGTTTTATTTATTACCAATCTCGTCGTGCCTCCAGTGTAAGCCATGCGCACTCCGTCGCTAATCAAACTCTCTACGTTAATGTGCTCAAGTAATGAAAGGAGCAAGTCGTGCGGCATGTGATCAAATGCCATTTCGAGGTCAATTAGAAGCATGACAACATTGAGATGCATAGCGTCACAACTTTCTAGGATTGATCGTGCTATGTTTATGTTGGTCATTATTTTTCTTCCCTTTATGTCACAGATTTGGTGGGACCAAATCAGTTTTGTCATAGCTGTGTGGAATCTTCTGGCCGATATTTTCATCGATATTTTATAGTCAACATTAGTTAGGCTTATTGGTTTATATGCAGTAACACTTCTTAACTTCGCAGGATCTTCTTTTTTAGGTATTAGGACTGTGTGGGCTGACAAGAACGATGGTGGAAGTTGTTTACATTTAAAAGCCTCGTTAAATACCTCCTTCAAAATAGGTGAAATTATGTGTTTGAATTCTTTGTACACTGCAGCACTCAGGCCATCTGGTCCTGGAGACTTACCATTGTTTAACTTATCAATTGCTTTTTCAACTTTTCGCTCTATTATAGGCAATTCTAAAATTGCCTTCCTTTCATCATCAAGTCTTGGCAATAATGAAATGTAATCGCTATTAAAACGATCTGCGTGTACACTGGTTGGTGTGAATAACTCTTTGTAATATTCGAAGAACGCACCGCATATTGCTTCTTTCGTATGGCACCTTGTTCTTTTATATTCGATTTCTCTTAATTCACTATAGAGGCATGTCTCTTCTCAACTCCGAGAGCTCGTTTTGTTGGTGTTTCTCGCACTACCAAGTTTTCTGCTCAAGCTCGAATCAATGCTCCACGATAACGTTCTTGGTCTATCAACTCTAGCTTCTGTTCAGTTCTGTTTATCTCCTCGAAAAATGTTCCGGCCTGAGTACATTCCTCCGCTACTAATTGTTGCAAGTTTTCACGCAAGCGCACTTCAAGGTCTTTTTCAGCATGTCTCAGGATACTGGCTCTCTCAAGTGCTTTCAGTTGAATGGTCTGTTTAAATATTTCCCGCTTATGTCCCCAGGGTTCAAGTGTTCTGTTTTTTAAGTCTTCTATGCCCTCTAGAAAAATGCGATAAAACTCTTCATCCTTTAATAGCTTTAAATTAAATTTCCAGAGGTCCCAAGAGAAAGGTTTGTTATTCCTTTTATGTTTACTTACTGAAAATGAAACCAAAATATGATCACTAAACGTAACAGGTGTAACTCTGTAATCATGGCACGAAGGAATGATTTCGGAAGACACGTATACTCTGTCAAGTCTAGCATGGCTTGAACGCTGAAAGTGCGTAAACGCAACCCCTTTTCCACTTCAAAGAGGTTCACCCACGTCCTCTAGCTGAGCCTTCGCCACCATATCGATTAGAACAGCAGTGCTTGAATCTCTGTATGGCCTAAAACTTGATTTATCTATACTCGAACAAACGCAGTTGAAATCCCCAGCCAAAATTAGTTTACGTTCACATTTAAAATACACATCAAGTTTTTCAAAAAGTTCTTTTCGATCATGAATCACAGTGGGTGCGTACACACAGATTACTCTCCATTTTCCTCTTGGTAAGAATAAATCACATATAATAAGACGGCCCACCTCGCAGGTAGATACGGACTCCACTTTCGCATTAAGGCTCTGCCGAATTAAGAAGAGGCAACCTGCAGATGTACCCACCGCGTGACAAACGCACACATCAAATAGTCTCGTGAAAGGCTGCACCATTCGCTCAGCGTGCTCTTCACTCACTACTTTAGCTTCCTGTACAGCGACCATGTCTAGATCTCGTTCTATATGATCAGGCGGTAAATCTGGTTTAGCCGCCGTTTGGCAGAAATCCCACGTACATTTAGCATCACCAATCTAATCGTCGCCATCGTGACGAGAAAAAGCCGAGTGAACGACGCTTACCTTACCAACACCTAACCCACTGTCCAGCCGACGCTCAAGGCGTCGTCCCATCGCCGCCGTGTGAAAGCGACGACGAACACAGGCAGCCAGCACCACGAGACTTTTTGGAGCCAGCCACTCGCCACTGCCATTGATCTTCGTGGGTCAGACGCTCCTGGGACGCCGCGTCTCCGTCATTCAGGTGTCGCTTTACTGGCGTAGTTTTGACTGTATTCATGTCCGAAGTAGCATCGGACCCGATGACTGGTTCAGGCTTGTGTTGGGTTTCCGTCCGAGTTGAACGCCGTCCTGTTGAAGTGCCCATAACCGTATTTTCATCTGTGTCTTGCTTAGGTGTCTTCGTCTCTCTCTCGCTGGTCGCCACTGCATGAGACGCCTCCACTCCTGACTTCGACGCCGCGGCCCTCTCTGCTTCCTCTTCATCCATCAGCAATTCAGTGTGGTCGGCATTTGTTGCTCGACTTGCTGCACTGGCGTATAGGAACGAGTACAGTCCACCTGCTCATGCCCAAAAGCGCGACAACCAGTGCACCTGGGCACCCTGCAGTTGTGACGAATGTGTCCAGTGTTCCGGCAATGCAGGCACATCAGTGCTCTTCCTAGCACGACCACCAGTGCCATGCCACTCCCGAGATGCATCTGGTGGGGTATGCGATCCGTAGTAACGCGCCCCGCCGCGGTGGTCTAGTGGCTAAGGTACTCGGCTGCTGACCCGCAGGGCGCGGGTTCGTATCCCGGCTGCGGCGGCTGCATTTCCGATGGAGGCGGAAATGTTGTAGGCCCGTGTGCTCAGATTTGGGTGCACGTTAAAGAACCCCAGGTGGTCTAAATTTCCGGAGCCCTCCACTACGGCGTCTCTCATAATCATAGAGTGGTTTTGGGACGTTTAAACCCCACATATCAATCAAATCAATCAAATCCGTAGTAACGCCTTCTTCAAGTAATAGCCGAACGAATCTTGTGGTTGACTCAACTCCTTCGAAGTCTTCGTCTCTCCACTTGTCGCTGATAACTTCTTTCACTTCACCGAACTCCCGGAAAGCACGCCGTACATTCTCTGCGTTGACGTCAAAGGCTACCCAATGCAACTTGAGACGCACCTCTTGCCTCTCTGGGTCGACGACGACGCAGGGCTGGTCTTTCACGGAGAGTAGGCCAGTGTCCAGAAGTGTCTTCTTGGCCTCATCTGCCTTCATGTTAAGAAGCCAGACGTGCGACATCTGATACGCTCCTGTGCCGCTCACCTCTTGAATGATGCGTAGTTCCTTGAGCGGCTTGCGGAAGTCATTAATCCCGTACGGACGTGCTGTGATGTCGCAGTGCACAACCAACGCGCGTAAAAGTCCTTCTCTTGAAGGCAGTGGTGGCAGTATTAAACGGTAGTCTTTGGGAAGTGGTGTGCACGATAAACCACGGCCAGCGTCGGCCGCTTTCAAAGCTCTTGGCGAGCCTGCCATCCTGCGTCCGCACGCGTTGGTGACCAGAAGCAGAATGACTGAGCCACGCTGGTGCTTGGGACGTTTTGGTATACTTGCCTTAGGCAAGCTAGATGTCAGGAAAGCTATCGCAATAATACGACTTATGAAGCGTTGTGAAACAGCGAAAGAACAAGCAGTCGTCGCACAATGCGAATAGCGTAACAAGTGGGTCCTCCAATGCTCCAGCCTACTACAAAACTTGTTTCTGTACAGCTAATAACTGTGGCGGCCACCCAATTCAGGCATAGTTTCTCATCGTCGTCTGCTACTGCACGAACGATTGGCACAAAATTCCTCGCAATAGTTTAGCGGTTACCAAGCTCCTGAGAAGAATGACGAAAAATAGCATAGCGAATGCCGGCCTACTACCCTAAAATTTTTGTATTAAGGCTGTAGTTGGTATCAAGCAAGCGTGCTTGCAGTAGTTATTATAAAGGTGTTTAGAAAAGGCTATGAAAGTGCGCCCTTCTAGCTTTCGCTGTGACTGTGCTGCACCTTCCGCGCAGGACTGGTGTTTTAGAGGCCAGATTTAAAAGCAATAAAATTCGGGTTTCAGGCACCAAAACTAGGCAGGCAAAATGCACATTTGGTACTTGTTAGCGCTAAGAAATATGAAACAATCGGCTGTCATTGTATTGTGCACAGCATGTATTATGTTGCACTCGCGTTTTATCAGTATGCCGAGCTGCTTCGGACTGCAACTAAGACTGGTAGTATTCAAAAATAAATGAATAAGTAAGTAAGTAAATAAATGAAATAGGAATTTTGGCAGTTCTTTGCGCTCATCCTGTGTAACCTGTGCGTTCACTTCTTACGTCTTTCTTTCTGTTTCAGCCCCACTGTGGTGGTCTAGTGGCTAAGGTACTCGGATGCTGACCTGCAGGTCACGTGATCGAATCCCGGCTGCGGCGGCTGCATTTCCGATGGAGGCGAAAATGTTGTAGGCCCGTGTGCTCGGATTTAGGTGCGCGTTAAAGAACCCCAGGTGGTCAAAATTTCCGGAGCCCTCCACTACGGCCTATCTCATAATCATATGGTGGTTTTGGGACGTTAAACCCACATATCAATCCATTCTTTCTGTTTCAGGAGCGTGCTTTAGGTGTCGAGCTGTGACAGTTCTTTGTCCACACTCGTCCTGTGTTTGCTAATTTCGTGCTTGCTTTGGCTTTAGATGTGCGCTGCGCATTTCAAAATGCTTGCCGTTCTTCGCGTGACTTTGCAATTTATTCCTGAAGCAGTAGTTTCTTCACCCTTATGGGCACAATGCCCAATGAACGCTCAACCACCTTTGCGAAGGCACATGTCGCTTTTGTATTATGCTGATATATGAAAACAAGTAGTGCGCTTTTAAATGAGAAGCATTTTCAGCGCACTTCGGCGAACTGGAGTGTATCTATCTGCCTATCTATCTAGCCGCTTACGTTTCGGTGCTCATGTAGTCACCCCCTTAACTTGGAATGAACCAAAATCAACATAGGATGGTAAGATGGTTTGTCGAATATGACGCGCTGGTCAAGACATGAATATTGTCACAATCCCGTCGCGTACATCGTCAAACACTTTCCGTCAGACAGTCGCACATACCCACGGGTTGGTACGGGCTGCTGGCATGAGGGTATCTGCCACAGGTGATTGACACTTAGCATCTATCCAGAAACGACGCGAACACACATGGGTCATTTTAACGCGCGAGTGTTAAGAAATACCCGACATCGGTACGTCAGCCCGACAAATGCAAAGAATAATTGTCGGTGTCCCAGCTGGGCTCAAACCCAAGCACTCTGCGGGGAAATGAAGCATTCTGCCACAGAGCTACGCCGGGGCTCAGAACAAATTTTCAAATAGACGCTGATCTTCGTGAAACGTCTATAGTGATTACAGCGCTGCCTACCCAATTTTATAGACATTACATATGTACTCCTTTGATCCAGCCGTCACGCCAGGTTAACGTCAATTGTAGTTAGGTGTCATACCCCGAAGTTGATTTGTGTAGCAGTGTCCAGGGCCAGCATCTTCGCGAGCATCAGTATTTGCCAGCTTCTGGAGCACCAGCTTTTTATCAGCTTCTGTTGTTGCTATGCATGTTCCACTTGGCATCGTTGCGCTAGTGCAAACGACTAGTTATATAAAAATCGGCAACTCTTCAAAATATGTCTGTGCGTGCGTATATGTCTGTGCGTACGTATATTTAGCGTCGATTCTTGGCATTGTGTTCAATAAAAAATTGCAGCACGGTCCCCTTCCCTCCGCATGTTCCATAACGTCAATTCCAAGGTACGTGAGATCTGCCCAAGTTTTTTTTGTAAAGTTCATTTTTGCCTCCGAGTAAATTACGCTAGACAAGTGGCGCAGAGAGAGCCAAAATTTTGCACCGCGATCCCAGTTGGCAATACTTGTTGACTGGTTTTAAAGGGCCTAAAGCATTTTCTCAAGTAACCATAGGATGGATTCACTAAAAGATCTTATTTTCCCACAATTTCAACGCCACAAACATTTTGAGAATCTGTTCAGTACAAGGGGAGTTACAAAGACTTGTCGCATGCTGCATCGCATTCTCTCTTTCGTGGTGATAAAAGCGCATGTAGCTGAGCAGGAACGGGTGTTGTGGGCAAAGTAAATGGGCACGCGTGGCTCGTGAGCTCGACACTCTTTAGGAGCGGAGCTCCTTGTAGCGGCACCGGTTCGTCCCTCGTAGCCGTTGTAGTGTGTAACAAGAAACACATTTTGACATCCAAGGTGGTGCCGGTGAGAGATTTCTTCTGTACGTTGTTGAACAATACAAGATAGTGCATTATAGCTGCTAAAGGGGAATGAGAGACACGAGAACTCGGCTTTTAGTTAATGCGCACGCTGCAAGTTATTTTTTATTGTTCAACAACGCACAGAAGACAAGAAAGGGTTGCTACGTTATACTCGCTGGGTGTAACCTCCTAAGTTTTAGAAAGGTTTAGCGAGCGTTGGGACGCAGTGCCATGAATACAGTGTACTAGTATACACAATGAACTCGAGGTGGTTATAGGTGGGAAGTAGACATGAAGCGCAAGCCGTAAGAAAGTGTACGTGTGCCTCCTCTCGTTCAGTCTTTGGAATGTCCGCTGGATGGCGGTGCTACTATATGAGGAATATATGATGAAAAGATGCGAGATGGTGGTAGTTGGAGTGTTGAATAGGTGGAAGAACGGACACACAGACAGATGCATGGACGGACGCACGGATGGCTGCACAGACGGTGGACGCATGGACTGATGCAGGAGTGCATGCATGGACGAAAGCAGAGACGGACGCACAGATAAACGTGCGGATGCATGAACAGACGCACGCACGGACGAGCGAATGGACGCACGGACGGACACACAGAAGGACGCATGGACGGACGGAAGCAAGAACAAATGGACGGATGAATGCTTCGCCCCACTCTCCATCATTCACTCCGTGAATATGCTGCCATTTTTTTCCCAAATGCTCTCTGGTACAGAGCAGGAGAGCCGTCGATATTGCAAGTACCAAAATGACTGTTGTCCGTCCCACAGAAACCTGACATGAAAAGTTGTGGTCACACGTGTCTGCATGACCACTGACCCGTGTTCTATTTGGCATCGATTGTGGACGCCACTGGGACAGTGATGCAACATTTTCCGACAATTGACAGTTATCGAGAGGAAGAAACAGAAGTGCCAAGATGTCAAGAGGGGAAAAACCATACGGAATCATTGTAGATTAGAATACTAGAAAGCACATGTAAATTGGAAAGTTTAAATACAATGAAATGCGAAATAAAAGAAGCGGCGGCTAGTTCTCAAAGTGAGTGAGTCCGCACACTTCCATGCTGAGTGTATAATCATGTACCTCGCAAGCGCACAGGAACACGATGACACATTTATGGTGAGATGAGGCCATTATGAGCGACGGCCTCTCTGGAATCGGCCCATATTCTCAATAAAACTTGTCATTGAACTGGTTGATAATTCGACATATTGTGAGAAATTTAGTGCAATTTGGTTTCTTCACGATACACTCACACTTCCACACACTCTTCCACAAACTTTGTGTGGTGTGTGCTTCTCGTGTGGAAGAGTGTGCGAATAAATGAGTGTATCGTGGGAGTACAAAGTAGCCCTTAACTTCTTACAGTCAATATTCTGCTTTTGCATGGCGACATGGTCTCATGGCACAAGATAAGAGAGTAAGACTTAAGGAAACTTCGCACTATGGGTGCCAGGCCTGAATAAGGATGTGCGGCTCTTCATTGCCTCCTGTCGCTGTTTTGTTCTCTTTCTTTTATGTTCTTTTCTCTTTTTTGATGCAACTTTATAGTTTTATAGACAGAATAAAAAAATATTTTTATATTTTACCTTTGTCTTTTTTCTTTCTTTGTATCGCTTGTTCTCTCAATTTTTACTCGCGCTTTATAATCTCGTGTTTCCCTACCTACACTCGGCGTTTTTGTGTCATCATAAAGGCGCTCCACGAACAAGAGGAAGAAAGCTTCTTTTTGGAGCGGTATTCTATGTGTAGTTCTGTGTGCGTAACGCCATGTGGTGATGACACCGTGCGACAGACCTATGTGCTTGACAGGTTTGCTCTAAAAGCGATGTTTTGGCTGAGCTGTCGACTAGAGTGCTACCCACGATTTCAAGCGGGATTTATGCTGCGTGCACTTAGCAGAAAGGCATACCAGTTGATAGAACTAGAGTAAGAGGCACACACTGGTGCTGCCTTCATGTACGAGCCTTTTTTAGTGTTGATTTCTTCGAGTGGCTGAAGCGTCCAACTAGAAGAAAACTAATTTTTATGTAACACCGGTTATTACAGTAAACGTTATATGCTTGGCATGCTCACATTCTCGAATCACCGCTACAGACGCACAGACTGCAGGTACAGAGCATGATTGCGAAAGGTTGCAGTTGTAATGTTGCATCAGGGTCACTAAAGGACGTTGAAAAAGCGTTGTTCACACAAACTAGGACCATGTTTGAGATGATTATTTAAGACCTCTACGCTTGCCTAGAGCAGCCGTCCTTGGCCCCGCCGAGTACCCGGATGTCGCATATGTACGGATATGAGCGTTGAAATTAAAAAAAAAGAGGAAATCGACAAGGTCCACACATCAATTTAACAAGAGGAGGAAAAGAAAAATGTGCCCCTTTTCGTCGCATGGTGCATTGCGCATATCTGCAACCAAACCCGTCTGGCTGCTTCTCTGGCGCCTTTTCGCGAGTTCAGCGTACGAAATACGGAACGTGTGACAGAACATTTGTGGCGAAAACGGGGAAGGTCGCGTCCTTCAGCGATAGGAAAACTAACTGGAAAGCAGCAACGGCCAACCTGTTAGGATTATAAAGAAGAACGGCTTTCGGCGCACTTGCTTCTGTAGCGCTCCTACAAAATTTGCCTTATGCGCTTATGTGGCTCGAGTCTGTTTTTATATTCCTCAGTATTGTGTGCGTCCTAAAGGCTGACCTACATTAGCATAGTCTTTATTGCCAGTAAGTGCGTATTATCCAATGTTTTCACCTGAAGCTAACACGTACAGCGTAATGAATGTGGGTGCACACTTCCTTTCAGATCGAAAGCTTAAACGGCGTGAAGTAGTCAAATTCATCGTTCAACGCAAACCACACCTGATCATTGATCTCCCAGTGTGTTTAGTTCTGGTCATTTAATGTCTGCACTGTTTAATTTTCATTTATGATTATGCTGTTTAATTTTTCAACTATACCTTTGAGGTATATCTGTGCGAAAAAGTATATTATTTCTTTTAGCTGTTCAAACACACGAGAGGCCAGCTCTTATACAACATTATTTGAAAGCTGAAAGAATAACTTCTAACTTGTGATACAACAGGATACAAAAATAGGCTAGTTGGTAATTCATAAGTGACCAGTGAACCGGGAGCGCGGGAAAAACACTCATACGAAGCAAAGAGGAGGCGCACAGCACAGCGCTCGTGCTGTGTGCCTCCTCTTTGCTTGGTGTGTGTGTTGTTTCTGCACTCCCAGTTCACTGATCAATTATAAATTACCAACTAACCTACGTTTCTATCGTGTTGCAGCGCATTGGTATAAAACGTTGCAGTTGTAGTTGCCGGGCACACAAATATCACTGCACTGGCTACACAGTCTCCGTTTACGAATAGAGCGCGCTTTTTTGAAAGAGCGAAGTAAAAACTAAAATGCTTATTTACATTCATCTTTACCTGTGAGTATGTTTTGTGCGTCATTGTTGCGTGCGAAACACGGGACCCGTTTTGATCTGCTTGCCATTCTTCGCGTGTCCTTCCAATTTGTTGCTTCGCCTTTGCGGCAAAGCTGTGACTTTTTTAAAATTTTGCTATTGGTTTCATAATAATTTATTTATGTTTTTTTTCTTTATTGCGCCAACGTATGAAAGATTTCTTTACCTACACACTCGTAGTTTCACAAGCCGTGGCCTTGGCACCACTTCCCATCAACGCAACTGAAGGACATTCTCTGATTTTTTTTTTAAGTCGGAATAAGCAGCGCAGATGCTGGACGAAGCAACGGGCGGGTGCTGATTGCCAACTGAGTACTGAAAGGAGCAAGTACAATATGTACACAAAAAACGAAAAAAAAGCCGTGAAAAACTATTAGGCTAATTAATTGCTTGAAAATGCACGTAAATGCGGTCAGCGTGTCGTCCCATCTTCATCGCTTTTTTTTGTGTGGTCATACGTCTTGTAGCGCATTTTCAAGCAATTAAGCCAGACCAACTCTCCTAAGTTTAAATCGTGCTAAAGAATAAATAAACAATCATGTGATGTAGGTGACGTTAAATAGCAGCACTTCGTTTCGAATGAAACCTAGACGGAGCGCTTATTAGCTGCCGCTCCCCCTGTTAGCTGATTAAACAGACAACGAATAGATCCCTAACACGCTTGTCACAATAGTTCACCTCAGGATTGCTGAGCTCACTGAAATGGCTTCTGTGGCTGCCATATACTAGCAGAATAACAGCAGCTTGTACTGTGATACGAAATAGCCCAGCCAACCTTTGTACCTGACAATTATTGTGGTCTATTTTGGGTATAATAATAATTGTTATATGCGTAGCTTTAGGTGGAAACGAAAACTTTATGAATGGGAAGCGCAGGCCTCAGGTTGGGCCCTTTAACATGCCCTTCTCTAGAACAAGGTATCTTCTAGCATTTTGGCTCCATTGAAATGCGAACACTCGCAATGTCCGCTGTGCAAGACAACCTTTGTGTCAGCAGCCGGGCATCGTCAACACACCACCACCGCAGTGCCTAATTTTGGGTTTATCGAGTCAAACTGTGCGACGTTCTTCTACTGTAAGGTGGCCAGCACTGTACTGTCTTTTTCGGATCACAATTTTAAACAGCAAGTGATCAGCAACAAATCGCGTGGTACTCACTCGGTAATGCTGAACGTTGAACTCGAAGACACATATACGCGTAGATGGTCCCTTAATGCCATACGACAACGTTCTATTCGAAGGTGCCACCTCGAGAGCATCTGTCGTTGTCCACACTTGGAGGCGTTCAAGTGTAGTGTTTTCTTTCCGCTCTGAAAAGCAGCGATTGCAGTCCGAGGACAGATTCTGGGGCTGTGTTCCGATTCTTAGACAGCACGTAGACAGTCTACGCAGACTGCTAAGACAGCACCGAGCCCATGCGGTCCGAGAATTGAAACACGTCTGAATGGCTTTTACGCAACGATGCGCCACCTCGCGTCAAAAAAAAAGCCAGAATAAATAAACGTAACAGTTGTATTTTCTCGCTTATTTCGTGGTAAAATTTAAAAAAAATTAAACTTTACTCACATTGCGCGTCTGGAGAAGCGTCTGCTTGGTTTTATTGCTAAGGCATTCGGCTGCTGACTCCCAGTTTGTGGGCTCGAATCCCGAGTATGGCGGCAGCATTTTTAATGGTTGCGAAAATGCTTAGGCCCGTGTGCTTAGAATTAGGTGCAGGTAAAGAAGTCCCGGTGACTGAAATTCCCGACGCCTTTCACTTTGCTGTCTCTCATATTCATATGGTGGTTTTGGGACATTATTAGGATGCTGACACAGTTGTCACCCAATTCCGCAGTTTTAGACGCTTCAACAGTGTATAAGATTGCGGAGTTGGGTTACGATCACTGTGCTTAAAGACTACACTACAATCCTCAAAAACACGTGAGCACGAGCATGACCTACAATGGATGGCTAACCAACCATGTTGTGAATGTTTGACATTGTTGCCATGCTCTCCACTTGTGTCAATGACCAGTCTGACCTACGTAAATTCAACTGCGTCAGCACACCCTCAACCGCATTAATCATCAAGGAAATGGTTGAAGCGGTTTCTTTAATATCTCTCAGCGGTGCAGTTGGTGGCCTATCTGCGCCATGACAGATAAAATAGTAATATTGAGTGGTTGTCATGTGTTTTATAGGCAATGCATTTTTTTATGATACACTGTTGAAAGTCAGCGCTGTGTGCCTTTCCTTTCTCTGGGTCCTCTGGTTCTTTAATCATGCACAACCATCAAGCCCGTACATGTAAAAGCGCTTCTGAGTGGTGCTAAAGCCTGTCCTTACCACAAAGCACACGAAGGGCGGCCGAAAACAGAAAGTTCAGGGTTTCATACAAAACTACCCGGGGACAGAGAAAGTCATTATCAAAAGAGGATTACCTCGGGGTGGAGAAAACAGAAATGTTTGTTCCAAATTTGATGAGTATCACGGTGACACAAACAGAGACCTCGACAGACACTTACTTTTGATCGAGATCGACACCGTCATGAGCAATCTCTCCCTCCCGACACAGCGCCGGCTTACGACGAAATAAGCAACAAAGCAGCCCACCCCCTCCCACACACAAATGCACTTTCAGAAACTTGAACGAGTGTTTGATACAGTACAGTAGCATCGGAACAGAAATACGCGCATAATTTTAAACCTAGGAAGCCCATCAATATTCGGAACATGTGACCTATATTCCTCATCTCGTTTGGTGGAAAGCATTTTGAGCGCATGGTTCACAGACGTATTATCGATTCTCTCAAAGACAGCGGACACGTCCCAAAGAGTGTTCGTATTCAGATCTCATCTATACACGGACGACGTTTCTTCTGATGAAGGGGAAATGGGCGACCGACTGGACGCGAACAGCGAAAGAGCTATCTACGCGTCACATCGAGACGTTTTGCAATACAACTGAGACAGCTCGCACGGCCGTAAATTCAATATAGTGAAAAAAATGACAGCATATTCACGGAGTGAATGATGGAGAGTGGGGCGAAGCATTCGTCCGTCCATGCGTCCGTCTGTGTGATCGTCCATGCGTCTGTTCGTGCGCCCGTCCCTGCGTTCGTTCATGCATCCGCCCCTGCGTCCGTTTATGCGTCCATCCATGCATCTGTCTGTGTGTCCGTTCGTCCATCTATTCAACACTCCAAGTCCCACCATCTCGCATCTTTTTATCATATATTCCCCATATAGAAGCACCGCCATTCAATGGACATTCCAAGGACAAAACGAGAGGTGGCACACGCACACTTTCTTACGGCTTGCGCTTCGGATCTACTTCCCACCTTCAACCACCTTGAGTTCATGGTATATACTAGTTCACTGTATTCATGGCACTGCGGCCTAATGCTCGCTAAACCTTTCTAAAACCAAGAAGGTTACGCCCAGCGAGTATAACGTAGCAACCTTTTCCTGTCAAATAGTGCTCAATGTACATGCCAATGGCTGCTAATGGGGATCGCAGCGTGCGCGTTGACTAAAAGCTGAATGCTCCAGTCTCTCATTCTCCATTAGCAGCCATTGGCATGTACATTGAGCACTATTTTTTATTGTTAAACAATGCACAGAAGAAGTCTCTCACCGGCACCACCTTGGAGGTCAAATGTTATACATATTTCGGGTATGTACCACTAGTGGTTACATACGAGGGACGCACAAGCCACGCCATAAGGAGCTTTGCCCCTAAAAGGAATTGCCATGAGACTCCTTCACTTCACTGTTGCTATTTACTTTGGTGATGAGCTTGCCACCCGAAGAATACGGCCCCGCAATACGTCGTCTCACCATCATAGCTCTTGTCGAAGACCTCGCCAGCTCAAGTGCGGGTGGATCGGCAAGCAAACGGCGATACCCGCTATAAGAAGCGGGCATTACTACCATCAAAGCAACTAGACTGACGTGCCCACAAAAAAAAAGCGACTCACCGGTATTGTGAAAACGCACTAGAGGATGGCAACCACTCCAGATGCTAGATTAACAAGCTAAAGTAGGCGGCATCATAGGTCTGTTAGACTCGCCTCGACCAAATGAACCAGTTCACGAGATGCTGCCAGTGATGTTCAGTATTACGCCGAAAAAATCCCATTTCAAGACATGAAAAAGCTCCCTTCGGGGCATTTTTTACCATTTACGCAGAATAATGTCTTAGCATACTTCCCTGCACATTAGTTTTATCAGCGCATGGCCCCTGACACACACAACCTTTATAAATGCTTGTGTGTGACGTGTTTTCTACTACTAAAGTGAAGAGTAGCGCATGTGCTTCTGCACTACAAAAGCTGGATTTTTTAAAAACATCAGCTGCAAGTACATTGCTAATGAGGGGTTGCGAATCCACGCCATAAGTGAATTAGACGAGGCTTCGCATAAGTATTAACCTAATCTCAGGGGCTATGCCTGCATGTTGCATGCACCAGAATTGTTGGCAGAAGCTGAAGGCCCACACTATTCACAATAAATCAGCCTTCGTTGGTCAATTTACCCCTTTCTAAAAGTCCCACCTTATCGCATAGACTCCTTTTTCTTTTCTTCTAAAATTATGCCTTAAAATTCCCAAGAAAGGAACAATTCTCTGCACGGAGCATCATTGGGTGCTGCACATTGCCATTCGTCTTAGCGGTGCAGAAATGGCGACCTCTGAACCATGTCGTTCGTTTCAAAATGGGGCAGAAGAAGTACAGAGCTCTTTGGTTCACAATTCACGCTGGTTCACGCTGCCGGTGCCGGCTTGGTTCAGCCACGCGTGCTGTTGAGCTGCAGGCGTAGGCGCCGTTACCACCTTTTGTAACGAGGTGCGTTTCGCCCAGATGTTTGTGCCTCATAAACTATTCAGGTGTATCGTTCGTTATTGGTCAGTGTTAAATGATGTAATTTGAGCAAACAGAAAGAGGGTCTGCACCTTGTTGGCACCTCGCCATTCATTTGGGGTGTCTCACTGCGCCTGCACCGCTGACCTCGCGTTGCCCAGTTTCTGACGTTCTTTTCAAAACAAGGTATTCTGGAAGGACACTGTTGGGAAGTTTTGTAAGTGTTCTACACGAGTATTAGCAGATAAAAAAACCCGCACGTGTGTTTAGAAAAAGTGGTTAACGATTTACGGGAAAGCCGAAAGCCTTCCCGTGGGCAGACGAAAATTAGGGCAGATCGGGCGAAGCACACCAAATCATAAATCGTGGCCTTCTGGTTAACCGCCTTTATTTTGTTATTGTTAACTTTTTGTGATACGCTCTGATAGATTGATGGTGAAGTGTCAGTGTTTGAGCGGTCTTGCAGCCTTTCACGCTTTCAAACTAAATGAGCGCCATCTATGGACGGCACACAGGTGTGTCGCACCTACTCTTCGGCTGGAGACCGCGGAGAGGCGAGCTTCGACAACGGCTGCATATTGTGCTATTCAAGGGTGCCTCGCCCTTCAAAGACGTCAATGGGATAAAATCCATACCTTAATATGAAAAGGCTTCAAAACTGTCTGTGTCCTGATGCCTTGCAGGTGCTCAGCAAAATTATTTAAAATGAGAAAGCGTTTGGGACGAGCTTGTAGAGGCGCATAAAGTCAACTGTTGAGACCGAATAAGACAAATGCGGAAAGAGCCTTGCTCTAGGATCAGGACTACAAAACTGAAGATGACAAACTTCTGCTTCAACGTATCCGATACCATGATGTGTACAACATTAGATAACATATCCAGAAACATGCATCCAGAAAACAAGCGAAGAAGACAAGCGATAAAAGGAGCAGTCACCCTAAAAAAGAGATCAAGTGTACATGAATACCGTGGCATACCAAATAAATGACCGATTTGTGATCGGCGTGGTTAAGAAGATGAATGTATAAACCAACGTCTTGTCCAGACAAATCATAGGTTCGAGCACAGCTGCAAAGCTTCACAATGCAATGGCCATCGCAACCCACGAGCTCGCCTTGGTTTTTGCGTGGTCGCACGCTTTCAGGAAACATGCCGCAGTTATCTGCACGAACGTGTCAGAAAGGCCGCACTAGAAATCTTAGGAAGCGCATATACAGTCAGCAATGATCGCCTACACCCTCTGACACGAATTGTTAGCAGAAAAACCATTTGGTACGCTCTGCAGCTCGAGGTTATACCCTAAAAGCTGTCGCCGACACGCAGCCAACCCGAAATATAGCCTGTCGCAACGAATTTCGGCACATACCGAAGAAGCATTCCAACATCCTGGCGCACAACAGGAACCCGCTACCCACTTGCAAGAGAAATGCTCAGCAGAGAACAAAGGACGGCAAGGAGAAGGCTGAAAACTATCTGCCTGAAGTGCTGCTGCACGCCATGTATCCGAGGGACTGCTGTTGGGACAGCAGGTCGTGTCAATCGGACAAACAAAAAACCTTGCGTCATATGGTTTTTTGGTAAAAAATAACTCGCACCACTACCATATATCACCTCCATCAGGCGTTAACGGGCCAGACAGAGTGAACAAGAAACAATCATAAGACACCTAGGTGGCTGTGCTGCTGAAGCAAGATTTTAACGGGGTAAACGGGCTCGGGCATCAGCACCAACCCGCGGCTGCATGCTCTGGGAAGGCCACGTATACCTTTGGATTCATGTCTGGTCGCACGTGAAGTTTATTCCGCTCTAAACTGCACCCACCATATTTCTCTTCCATTCATCGACATGCGCATCGAGTTTCGGCTTGAGGTTGCAACGCGAAAGTTGCCTGCGGGCACCAAGCAGCGGGCGTTGCGCAGTATCGCTCTTTGAATGCCTCGGCCTCCTCCTCGCCTTCGGTGCCCTTCGTAACTTGTCCGCTGCCTCGAGACCCGCCAGTTCGTTGACCGACGGCCCGAGCCGGCGCCATTGCCGGCAGCTATAGGAGCTGCTCCTAATGTCGGTCGCCTCTCAATGCCGGGCAAGGTCGGCCGCCCTTGCTTTTACTCCTTGTCTACCTCGTTTGACTCATTCGAAGAATACACAGCATTGACAAGAAACAAAACCAAAACTACAATATTAATCTCCCTAATTATGGTTGCGAATGCTTTTACTGGCCATGCATCTGGAAAGGCTATCTTAAATCACTGTACACACAAGTACGGCTACACAAGTGTGGCTACACATGTACAGTTGTCAATAGGCTTGTGGTCTTCGAGCAATTTATTTATTTTTCGCAGTACGCGTCGTAAACTTCTGCTTTCCTTTGAAACTCCATAAAACGCTTTTTGTGCTGGCAACTGTGATCAAAGAAGCAAATGTAACTACACTTAGCAGGGTCAACGCAGCACTTTTGCTTGGCGCAGTGCTAACGTTCTTGATAGTGGCGTCGGATGGCGTTGCTAGTGACACAGCGCATGTAGTTGTGCTGTGTGTGCAGACATCGAGCTTCTTAAGCGAACCGCATCAGATATACTTCAAGTTCAAGTATCTGTTCAGCTAGTACAGATAAGGCTTAACACTTTATTTTCTATTAGGTAGTTTTACTTGCCCAACTCCACTATATGTTCGAGGTTGAAGAAGGCAACTGCTCACGTGGAGCGGGGTTCTCCGAAATGTGCAAGCACTTATGCGTTGCGTTCCGGCACTGCTCTAGGCAAGGCCTTAATAGTATTCAAGGTAAGTTTGTGCAGCGACTCATTCTGCCGATTGAATGTACCCCATTGTGTCCCGTTGTGCCGTCAAAATCTGAATACGCATTCTTTCACTTGACTACAGAAGGAAGCAATAGCAGGATCAATGTACCTTGAGATAAGGCGAATCGTAGTTTCGAGTGTAATAGGAGTGTTCCTTTCTGCTTTGTTTGTTCTTCTATGTTATTATGTTTTGAATAAAGTAAATCGTGCGCTACCGAACAATCGCTTGTTCGTGTTACCAGTACTTATATTCAAAGTACGCACACTTTTCCCTCACGGACACGCAAGCTACACACGCGAAAATTTACCCACAAGATGGTTGAACCTTTAGATGTCAGTACATTCTTTCCTCATGCTCGCGCGTGGGCCATGGCGAAAATAAATCCTGATTTATGCGGCCACTTCTCAACGCGTGCAACGTGGTAACATATCTATTTTCTAGGTTGACGCTTTTAGCGCCGTTTGCTGACGTGGTCAACAAGAGCTCAGTTCGAATCACGAATAAGTGAAGAAACTTGGAAGCGGCTGTGGGCTATTCTTGCCTTTGGGCGATCAGCACTGCATCGTTCTTCAGCTGCCAACCACCTCGGAAGTTCATCGAGCACCACACGTATTCGCAAGGGCACTACCGTTGCGGATATGCAGACGTTTTTTTTTCCTTCCCTTTTCCGGGTGCCAGCGAAAAGTTGCCGTTAATTTTATTTTCACCATTAAAATATGGCGAACCTTATGCTTCGCCTTTATGAGTTCAACGCGATAACGACCTCCTGTCGTTAGTGCGTACATCAAACTTTTTTTTTCGAAATCGCTATGGGACCACTACGTGACCTTAAGTGAATATGAGCTGTAACATGGGTGCCTTTCGTAGTGGGTGACCACCTTTAGACCATGAAATCATAGTGATAATCACAAGTTCTGACGCCCGATGGCAATGTACACTTCTGCTACGTGTTATTATGGTAATATTTTATGTTGTAATGTAAAGCATATTGTTACGACCTCAGTAGGCGTCTGGGGGTTTATTGATACACGGTTCGAGGGACGAGCCGTATCGGCGCAGGCAGATGATGATGATCTTCTTCCACCCTCCTTGCTTCTTTTTCCTTCTTCGTCCGGCACATACGTGGCGTAACATTTCCCCCCTCGCAGACAAAGCGCGCCGCGCGTTTCATACAGTGTCGCGTTGACTGAAAGGCTTCAGGCGAGCGACATGCGTGACCTCTGTCTTTCTGGAGCGTCTCCCGCTAGCTGTAAGACGTGCGATGCGGTAGTCGACTGCGCTCAGGCGGTCAAGGATAACAAAAGGTCCGATGTAGTGCGCGAGCAGTTTTTGGCACAAGCCACGTTTGCGTAAAGGCTTCCACACCAACACGAGATCTCCCGGAATATATGTGGCCTGCCGGTGCTTGCTGTCATAACGAACTTTCGATCTGTCTTGCGAGGCTATTGTACGTAAACGAGCAAGACGACGAGCTTCTTCGGCGAGACAAAGAGTTTCTGCTAGGGAGATTTCTGATTGGTCCCGATCAGAGAAGGAAAATATTGTATCCAGAGTATAACGGGGGGGTCGAACATAGAGGAGGAAGAACGGGCTGTAGCCGGTGGTCTCATGTTGGGAAGTATTAAACGCGTATGTGACGAACGGCAAGACATCGTCCCAGTTCTTGTGGTTCGAAGCAACGTACATAGAAAGCATATTCACCAGTGTTCGAATTGTTCGCTCGACGAGACCATTCGTCTGCGGGTGATAAGGCGTCGAGTGTCTGAGCTCTGAGCCACACATACGAAGAAGTTGTTCGACAACGTCTGCCGTGAATTGACGTCCACGGTCACTTATGATGACGCGAGGGGGCCCATGACGCAGTATGATAGAATGGAGAAGGAAGGACGACACTTGACCAGCAGTCGCGGATGGCAGGGCAGCAGTCTCGCAGTACCGAGTAAGATGGTCAGCACATACCACAATCCATCTGTTGCCTTTCGATGAACGCGGAAAAGGGCCCACCAGGTCAATGCCAATTTGTTCGAACGGAGAACTGGGAGGCGTCACAGGTTGTAGATGTCCGGCCGGAGCTGCTGAGAGAGATTTGTGCGCCTGGCATTGCGCACAACTGGCCACGTACAACTCAACTGACTGGCGCATACGTGGCCAGTAGAAGCGTTCCTGGGTACGATGAAGAGTGCGCGTCGTTCCGAGGTGACCTGAAGTGGCGTCATCATGCATGGCGTACAAAACAGATGACCGTAGTGCCTCTGGAACCACCAGCAGGAAGCGGGAACCGGTGCCGGAGATGGATTTCTTGTACAGTAGACCATCACGGACGCAAAAGCGGCTTTCCGGAGTGGATGCTTGTGCGATCACGAATAATGGATTCAAACTCACGTCCTTCCGCTGCTCAGTTTCAAAGGTGGCCTTATCCGGGAACGCTGGTGCTACGGACGCAATCAGATGATCGAAATCGTCAGCGTCGCAAACTGTAGCATCAACTGGCATCCTTGAAAGGCAGTCTGCGTCCGCGTGTTTCCTGCCGCTCTTGTACGATACCGTGAAGTTGTACTCTTGCAGCCGGAGGGCCCAGCGTGCTAGACGGCCTGACGGATCCCGAAGGTTGATAAGCCAGCACAAAGAATGATGATCCGTAACTACTTGGAAAGGACGACCGTACAGGTATGAGCGGAATCGCTGTACAGCGAAGACGAGTGCAAGGCATTCTTGTTCGGTCACAGTGTAATTGCGTTCCGGCTTACTTAAAGTGCGACTGGCATATGCGATCACGTGTTCCACTTGATTACATCGCTGTATCAGGACTGCACCTATGCCAATGCCGCTTGCGTCGGTGTGAACTTCAGTCGCCGCAGAAGGATCGAAGTGCCGCAGGATAGGCTGCGACGTGAGCAAGAACTTCAGTTGGTTGAAAGAAGTTTCACAATCAGGAGTCCATTCAAAACTAGCACCTTGGCGGAGAAGACAGGTCAGTGGAAAGGCAACTTCTGCAAAGGCGGGAATAAATCGGCGAAAGTAAGAGCAGAGGCCCAAGAAGCTCCGAAGCTCCTTCACTGAGCCAGGTGGTTTAAAAGCTCTAACAGCCGCTGTCTTATTCGGGTCGGGCCTGATGCCATCCTTGTTGACGAGATGTCCCAGCACCAGTGTTTGTCGAGCTCCGAAATGACACTTCTTTGCATTATTATTATTATTATATTGGTTTTATTGGCGCAAGGGCCATGTTTGGCTCCATTGAAATGCGAACACTCGCAATGTCCGCTGTGCAAGACAACCTTTGTGTCAGCAGCCGGGCATCGTCAACACACCACCACCGCAGTGCCTAATTTTGGGTTTATCGAGTCAAACTGTGCGACGTTCTTCTACTGTAAGGTGGCCAGCACCTTACAGTAGAAGAACTGTAATGCTGGCTTGGTTCTTTGCATTAAGAACCAAGCCAGCATTTCGAATACATTTCAAAACCAGCTCTACCCTTTCGTTATGTTCACTGAATGTACGCCCGAAGATAACAACGTCGTCAAGATAACACATACAGATGTTCCACTTCAGGCCGCGCAGAATGGTGTCCATGAATCTTTCAAATGTAGCGGGCGCGTTACATAGACCAAAAGGCATCACGTTAAATTCATATAGTCCGTCCGGAGTAACGAAAGCCGTCTTTTCTTTGTCCATTGAATGCACAGGTATTTGCCAATAGCCTGAGCGTAAGTCTATGGACGAAAAGTAGGATGCTGAATGGAGGCAGTCTAGAGCGTCATCAATGCGTGGGAGAGGGTAGACATCTCTCTTTGTGACGGAGTTTAGACGGCGATAGTCCACACAGAATCTCCAGGTACCATCCTTCTTTTTGACTAGAATCACGGGAGCCGCCCAAGGACTCGATGATTCTCGAATGACACCCTTCTGCAGCATATCACGCACTTGTTCATCAATTATCTTGCGCTCAGACGGCGACACTCGGTAGGGTTTCTGGCGGATGGGCTGTGCTGTTCCCGTGTTTATCCTGTGGAGAATCCGAGACGCGGGAATCGAGGGCGCATGGTCATGGGAAAAATCGAAAATCGTCACGTATTTTGACAAAACGTCCAGAAGCATGCGGCGTTTGTCAGTAGTAAGTGACTTGTCGATCATAGGTAAAAGTTTTGAATCGGCCGTAGAAGTATTGGCTGAGGCCCCACCCGGAGCATCACTGAGGGCAGCCACTGCCATCGGTGAGTATGTTTTGAACTTGGCAAGCTTCAGTCCTCCTGGTAGAACCACCGACTCAGCTGAACAGTTTACCGCCCATAGTCCTGTGCGTCCTTGAACGAGTGACACTATGCAATGCGGCACCAATGTGTTCTTCTTAATGCAACTGAGATGAAAGGGCTCCACCAATGCGTCGAACGCACTGTCATTGTTGTCAATGCGTGAAGAGTATACAGGAACACATACTGCAGAGAATGCCGGCACAATGCTATCTTCACTGACCCGGAGCGCACCGTGCTCCCTGTCTGAATTCTCTAATAGTTCTCCAGGGGCAGCATCACATATGTACACCTCTCCATTTCTACAATCAACAGTGGCGCCACACATTCGAAGGAAGTCAATCCCCAGGATTATGTCGTGTGTGCTCCTTGGAAGAATCGTAAACTCTGTGACAAACACTTGATCACCCAAGCACACTTCTGCGGTACAGACACCAATGGGACACAGCGAGTTACCACCAACGCCACAGAATGTTGTTGCCTTCTCCCACAAAAACATCACCTTTTGTCCTAAACGGTGTTTAAAAGCAGCACTCATAATCGAAACTGTAGCACCAGTGTCCACCAAAGCCATCGTACACACACCATCAACAAAAACTTCTACCTTGTTCTTGAACATCAACACAGACGGGGGTATTTCGTTTTGCAGCAAGTCACCAGCGACCTCACCCCCATCGGCCGCACTGTTTAGTTTTCCTGGTGTGGTGACGATGGGCGGCGCCGTGGCGATGGAGACCGGTGGGATCGAGGCGCAGGAGGTGGCGTCACACTTCGATCAGAGGCAGGGGAGTTGTTGCGCCAGTGTCCGTGCCAGGAGCTGCTGCCGGGTCTTGAGTCGGTGGGCCAGTGTCCTTGAAAAGGTGGGACAGCAGGTTTATCGGTCAAGCTTGTCCACTGATCATAGCGTGGTATGCGCGAACGATCGCAATACCTCGATATGTGACCAGTCAGACCACAGTTGTAGCACACAGGCGCAGGACGAGGTCGTCGCCGTTCTTCGAAGTGTTCACGTCTGCGAGCGTTCGCGTAAGCCCGAGATTCAATGAAATCAGTTGTCGGTGGGTGGTATGAGCGTACGGAACGGAAACGTTGAGGGTACTGTGATCGCTCGTAAAAAGCCGGACTTGACTGCTGAATACGCCGAGGCCCTGCAACCTCCGTTGCGTTGACGGATGGATGTTCATAACCTGTAAGCTGTGGGGCAGTGGTGTCCTGCGGGAAATAGGATGGAGACGTGGCAGCTGCCCGTTCACGTGTCATTTCGCCATGTCTGAGTAACTCTTCCCGAACAATTTGGCGGATGGTTGCCGAAAGGTCAACAGTTGAGGCAGCTTCTATGCTGGCTACTGAGGTGACATTTGCCAGACGACCAAACTTAGGCGCTATTCTGCGCTGCTTCAGGGTTTCAAACGTGCGGCAGTGCCGTACAACGTCAGACACTGAAGTCAGGCTTTCCCTGCTAATAAGGAAGTTGTAAACATCTTCTGCAATTCCCTTCAGCAAATGCCCCACCTTGTCCTCTTCCGACATGCTGGAATCGACTTCCCTACACAGCCTCAAAATCTCTTCAGTATACACGGTGCAGGTCTCACCGGATAGCTGGGCCCTCTGTGCAAGACTCTGCTCGGCAAGCTTCTTTTTTGCAGCTGAGTTGCCGAAACACTTCTTGATTTCTTCAACAAAGCGTTCCCATGTTGTCAGAATATCTTCATGGTTCTCATACCAAACGAGGGCAACATCAGTGAGGTAGAAAACGACGCGTGACAGTTGGGAGGCAGCATCCCATTTGTTGCAGTTGCTTACTCGCTTGAAATGTTTGAGCCATGAGTCCACGTCGTCGTTGGCCCTCCCGGAGAAGGTTCGTGGCTCTCTGTGATACGGCCAAGAACTGCTGGGGACTGGTTCCCGAGCTTCTGTTTCGTCAGGCATGATGGCCAAAGAAGGAGGCAGGCCGGCGAGGCGACGACTCCGGCGAAATCCGAGGGGTAGCGGTCCCGTCGTTGGTTCCTATACCCAGCACCTTCCACCACTCTGTTACGACCTCAGTAGGCGTCTGGGGGTTTATTGATACACGGTTCGAGGGACGAGCCGTATCGGCGCAGGCAGATGATGATGATCTTCTTCTTCCACCCTCCTTGCTTCTTTTTCCTTCTTCGTCCGGCACATACGTGGCGTAACAATATATACAGTGTGTGTTTGTAAAGCACGAGTTACTCACTGCATTTCTAAGCAGCAGAAGTTATTTACATTGTATTCACAAACAGACCGGCAAGGAAGAGGTGGTGGAATTGCGTTTCTTATTAAAGACAACATTAGGTTTTCAGTGTTGGATGATAACTATGACATAGAAATGTTGTGGATTAGGTGTGGGTTCAGCGAGCGAACTGTGTATATTGGAGGGATTTATAGAGCGCCAAATTCCTCTCTTGATATAATCGCAAAGCTAAGAAATTTTATGGATTCTAATTTTAGCCTCCAAGATAACGTATTATTATTAGGGGACTTCAATCTTCCGGATATTAATTGGCTATCCCAGTCTCCTGGATCGGAACAGGTTGCAAGTGCTGAGCAACTACTGGAGCTGGCATTCTGCTACGGGCTAACGCAAACTGTCACTGAATTTACTCGGATAGGGACTACAAGGTCATCTATCCTTGATTTGGTTTTTGTGTCCCCAAAGCTGTTGCCGTTACTCAGCCGTTGTGAAGTTGTAGAAGGCCTATCCGACCACAGAATGGTAGTAACGCACCTAGCATTGTCCCCAGACACCTTGGGTAAACCCACACTTAGCACTGTATTGAATTTTATGGCGGCTGATGATGTGTCTATTCTGGACTATCTTGAAAGGTCCTTTGATGAATTTCAGGTCCTTTACAACACTGACTGCAGCACTGATAGGCTATGGCATTTCTTTTCAATTGTTGTAGGGAAGTGCATAGACAGCTATGTACCTAGGATTAGAAAACGCATTTGTAAAACCAATCCCTGGATCACCAGAGAAATCATTCATACAAAAAGAAAACTAAAACGGAAATCTTGTGCAAAAAATTGTACCCCTGAAGGAACAGCTTGCATTTCTTCAATGAGACAAGAACTGAAACGTCTGATCAAGCAGTCGAAGGATCGGTTTTTCAATGTGACATTGACGAAATACTTGAAGGAAGCCCCCTCAAGGTTTTGGCGCTTTGTAACTCCCCCAGCAAGCTCTCTGAGGCCACCTGAAATTACTCAACAACGTGTTGATGATTTCAATTCTTTTTTTGCTTCTGTGTTTACTCATGATAATGGCATTTTGCCCGAGTTTTCTACGTCACCATTGCAGCGGCCGATCGATGATGTGGTAATTAGCGAAGAGGGTGTCCTAAATCTTTTACTTAATATAAATACAAGAAAAACCCCCGGCCCTGATGGTATACCAAACGAATTTCTGTACAGATACGCTGAATGGGCGGCTCGCTTCCTTACAAAAATATTTCAGTCGTCCCTGCGCAGTGGCTCTTTCCCACTAGCGTGGAAGCAGGCTAAAATTACCCCTGTTCACAAAAGTGGCTCCTCTCGAGACGAGCGCAACTACCGTCCTATTTCGCTTATCAGTACATGTTCAAAGATACTCGAGCACATTATTAACAAGCACTTGATGTCCTATCTTGATACGCACAATCTATTATCTTCGAAGCAGCATGGCTTCCGCCGAGGCTTATCTACAACAACTCAGTTAATCGGATTTGTTCATGATCTTTCAAAAACAATCAATTTGCGTGGTCAAACTGATGTGGTATATTTGGATTTCGCAAAGGCATTTGATAAAGTGTCGCACTCAAAGCTCCTGTTTAAAATTGACAAAACGTTTCAAAATAATCACTTGACAAAATGGTTTTCATCCTATCTCAGCTGCCGTCAGCAGTTTGTTCAAATAAACAATAAACAGTCTAGAGCAGTTGCAGTGAATTCTGGAGTTCCCCAGGGGAGCGTGCTGGGTCCCCTTTTATTTTTGTTATATATAAATGACCTACCAAACCGCGTTACGGTCCCGATAAGGTTGTTTGCCGATGACTGTGTTGTTTATAGTAGAATCGAGACTGAACATGACCAAGTTAATCTAAACAACAATCTTCAAAAAATAAAGGATTGGTGCGAAGAATGGCAAATGAGTTTGAACACAGAAAAAACAGTCTTTATGACTATAACTAGAAAGAAAGCACCTCTAGATTACAACTACCAGATTGGCAATGCTTTCCTCAAGCGTGTACAAAACTATAAATATCTTGGGTTATGGTTCACGCCCGACCTCCGGTGGAACACTCATATTGATAATGTATGCTCCAGGGCTACCAAGGCATTGTATAGCCTTAGACGTAACCTTTATACCGCCCCATCTGATATAAAGTGTCTTGCTTACAAAACTCTTGTCAGACCTATTATCGAATATTCTAAAATTGTCTGGGACCCTTACACAAAGACAAACTGCAATAAAATAACAAAAATACAGCGACTTGGTGCGAGATTTATTTTTTAATAAATATAGCCGACATCATTCTCCTACTGAACTCTGTAAAAAAGCTGGACTGGATAGTCCTGAACTTAGGACGAGGATTGAGCGTCTGAAATTCCTCTTCCAGTTAATTCATAATCAATTTAAACTAAACTATTCAGATTACTTCCAGGTCAACACACAAGAACACTCCAGACATCGCCATAATATGTATATACCACCCCTAGTCCCACGTAACGATTGCTTTAAGTTCAGTTACTTTCCACGTGCTATTGAAGATTGGAATATGCTGCCAGAGTCTATAATTGGTTAATCCTCGCTTACATCATTTGAACAGAACCTAAAACGTTTATTTTCCGAATAACAGTGACATATGTTTTTTTTTTGCGTGTGTGTGTACTTTTTGTTGGTTGCATGATCCTGCAGTAGTTGTCTTTCAAATCTTCAGCGCGGTGCAAAAGTGCCGCCTCAAATGCGTCATGTGCTGTTCTGCGCGTATGTATTGCATCGCATGTGTGTTCCATTTATGTATGTTATGTATAACTTCGAGTTGCTGGTCACAATAATACCGAGAAATTATCTCGAGACCTGTACGGTACTTCTGTTTTGCAAATAATTGTTTGTACTTCCACCCTGTAACGGCCCACTTCTGGGCTAACAGTATAAATAAATGAAATGAAATGAAATGAAACAGACGCGTGGCTGTGTGGTAGAACAACCACTTGCCAAGCAAACTGCAGGTTCGATTTCCACTCGGAACCAGATCTTTTGATTATTTAGTTTATTTGCATCTTTCTAGATTTTTTGGTCACGCACAAAATAATGATTTTTCGCTCACAGCCCCCGACGCCGAAATTGGTGGAAAACAAGTTTTTTAACACTATATCGTTAAAAAGTTGTACCTTTCACCGCTTGAATTTCTGACCACAGGTTGTTATGCGTACACAGTAAATTTTTTTACACCCTTAAGGGTGTAAATTGGCTTGTCGCCAGAGGAACACCCTATGGGTGTTTTCAGATACACCCTACTTAGAAGGGTGTTGAACACCCTAACATTTTGCTGAACACCCTACATGTAGGGTGTTCAGCTAACACCCTTTAAGAGGGTGTTGAAAGGGTGTGCGACCTTCGAGTAACGCGTTATTCAAAGGTCGCAGGTTCGGTTCCTGTCCATGGCAAGTTATCTTTTCACCCACATTTCTTCACATTTACATTACAATTTGGTCTAATAACTTCCCCTATACTTTCCTTTACTTTCCTTGGCAATATTGTCTGTTTGATCTCAATATATATATATATATATATATATATATATATATAATAATGAGATCTAACAGACAGTAATGCCAAGAAATGTACAGGGGAAGTTATTAGAACCTATAGAATGTAAATAAGAAGAAAGAATAAAGAAAAGTGGATGAAAAAATGTGTGTGTGTGTGCGCACGTGTGTGTATAAGCAAGCTTACTGAAATGCAATGATATTCCTCAAAGCCTTCTTTGTAAAGCAGACTATAGAAATTTAGACTGCCTTCTATAGTTAAACACTTAAATACAAATATTTAGTGTTAAATAGCATAAACATCTGGGGTATATCAATTGGTGGCTCAGGTAGTCGATACAGCAAAGATGCTTGGTATGCATACGTTTGTGTAGACACACGAACACATTATATTCAAAAAACATTATTACCCGTAACAGTGCACACTTCCCATGCAGGATGCAGACATATACATATTTCAGCAACTTAATATGCAGTTACACTTGGTATCGCGAAACCATGCGAGTTCAGCCTCACCTAGTTCATTTCAAACTTTCCGATTATACAAAAATAACAGAGCTGTTTTTTCAGACATCGTTTCCACTTATTGATAAATATCTTTTCCCACTTCCTAAAAGTAGACATATATTGGCGTAAAATAAATGTCAAGTATATGTACCACAACGCAGGTTTTCTCTCAACTGAAAGCAAACACAGTTATTATGATATTTCATACATACTACAGTTAGAGCATTTTACCGCCAATATTCGAACAGGTAAGGTCAGTGGCTGAAGAAAAATGATAACAGATCAGCCCGCACCCCATGAAGCTTCACCACATATTAAAATTGCAAGTTTTATTTTTCAGCATCTTTCTAGGTAATAGAGACAGCATCCATTTCTCAAAACCACACTCTTCACAACAAAACCAAAACGAGGGCCGACAGGTGGAAATGCCTCAGATAGGCTGACCAAAGTTTCGATAGGAGAACCTATCTTCGTCAAAGGTGCCTAGCCTTCTCATCCTTGGCATATTAGATTCAAGGGGGTTAGTAAAGACGTCATCTCCTGGTGGTGGCATGTGTCCCTGTTGGTAATCGTAGCTTGAAAAAAAAAAAACTATAAAGCAGAGGAGTGCAGTCCTTGCTTCATTTCAAGTTGGGTGGTAGTGATTCAGAATGTTCTCAGAGGGTGGAGAAAAAAGAAAAAAAAAGGAAACACCCAAAGTAGGAGCGGTGTGCTGCCAATGGGTGGCCGCTACAGACATGAAAAAAGCAAAGAGCTTGAAAGTTCGAAGCCAGCAGAAGGTCCCCGCGTTTGGCCATCACGAAGGGTTGCCGACGATAACGGCCTATGCTGTTCTCGAACATCTATGAATGGGACTCATAAGAAAGAGGTTACAAATGGCGCAAGAGATAAGCAGGCGGCTACTTTTAAATGGCAAGATGTCAAAGGTAAGCGACACCAGATGTGTTCGGAAGGCCACGTGTTTATTGGGGAAGGTCGTTGGTTAAAATATGCTTTCACTATCCCCATAGGTGTCCCCCTCAACGGAATTGCCTCAAGAATTTGGCGGCATGTTGGCAGAGAAATAGGCAAGTTCGGAATGCAAAGGGAATAAGCAACGACGAGAAAAACACAAAAGAAAAGAAAATGAAAAAAAGGCAGATTGGTGGTAGGCGACACGCTAGCGTTAACAGACGAGGAAAGGAAAAAAGAGACGCAGAGAAATTTGTGGCTTGGCAATGACTTAATGGTGCACGGTAGGAGTGTTTTTGAAGCGACAAAAGAAGAAAGAAAGCTGTGGTTGAAAGGTTCTGGAAAATAAAAACTTTGTATTTGTGTGTATATAGACACATGTATATCTATAATTAAAATTTTAGAAATTCAGAGTGAATATTATTACAATATATAGGTTAGGAGTGATTCCATGTAATAACAGTTATGTCTATTTGAAGGTTGAACATTTCTAGTTCATAAATACGGCCGCAATTATGCAATGGCTTTCAGCGATTCGAAATTACCACATGCAACATTGATTCCTGATGGATGTATGGACATAAATTTGTGTATAAAGTATGATTTCATGTATTTGTTCTCTCGTGGTGACCGGACATCATTTGGTAGAACGTAAAGCTTTGCTTTTTCGAAATTGTGGTCCTGTTGGTAGAAGAGAAGTGACCAGCTACTACTTTCGGTAAATTGTGCTTTGTATCTGCATGGTGGCCGTTCAGTCTTAAGTGAATTGGCGGCCCAAATTCGCCTATATATTGTTTTCTACAGCTGGCACACTCAGAAAAGTATATTAGGTTGTTTAAAACTGCAGGTGAAGCTCTATGTGACCTTGTGAATGTAGTCAGATGCTGTGCTTTTTATGTTAGTAGCCGGCTGTATATATTTGCAGGGTGAGCACTTGGCCCGGCCGCAGGGATCAGACGTCCTAGTCTAAGTTTGCGTGAACAAGCATGTCTTTAAGTTAGCGTTGCAAATGCCACGTGCCACGCATTGCTAATTCCTGCAAAACTTAAAGCAAACACTAGGACGTCTGGTCCCTGTGGCCGGCCCAGATGTTTCCCCTCTAAAAATATATAGCTGGCTAACAACTTAAAAAGCACAGAATTTGACTACATTCACAAGGTCCCATCGATCTTCATCTGCACTTTGAACAACCTAATATACTGTCTTAAGTATGCCAACTGCAGACAATATATAGGCTAAACTGGGCAGCCAATTCACGTAAGACTGAACGGCCACTGCGCAGACACAAAACACAATTTACCAAAAGCAGTAGCCAGTCACTTCAACCAACAGGGCCACAATTTCGACCAAGCAAAGCTTTATGTTCGACAAATTTCTGCTCACCGTGAGAGGAAATACATGGAAATATATTTGATACACAAATGTAAGCACCTACACTGATCACGAATCAATGTAGCACGTCGCAATTCGGAATCGCTGAAAGCCATAGCATAATTACGACAGCATTTAGAAATAAGAAAGGTTCAACCTTCAAATAGACATGATCGGTATTACATGGAATCGCGCCTAGACTACAAGTTGAACTATTGTTCTCTCAAAATTTTTAAAATTATAAATATAGATATTCATGTGTCTATATACACACAACTACAAAGTTTTTATTTTCCAGAACCTTTCAACAACAGCTTTCTTCTTTTGTCGCTTTAAAAAACACTCCTACCGTGCACCATCAAGTCATTGCCAAGCCACAAATTTCTCTGAGTCTTTTTTTTTCCTTTCCTCGTCTGTTATCGCTAGCGTGTCATCTACCTCCAACCCGCCTTTTTTCATTTTTTCCTTTCTTTCTGTGTTTCTCTCGTTGATGCTTATTTTCTTTGCATTCTGAATTGCTCTATTTTTCTGCCAACATGCCGCTAAATTCTTGAGGCAATTCTGTTGAGCAGGCCACCTACGGGGATAGTGAAAGCATATTTTAACTAATGACTTTCCCAATTAAACACATTCTCTTCCGAACACATCTGGTGTCTCTTTCCTTTGACATCTTAGCATTTAAAGGTAGCTGCCTGCTTCTCTCTCGCGCCTTTTTGTAACCGCTTTCTTATGAGTCCCATTCATACATGGTCGAGAACAGATAGGCCGTTATCGTCGTCAACCCTTTGTTATGGCCAAACGCGGGGACCGTCTGCTGGCTTCGAACTTTCAAGCTCTTTGCTTTTTTCGCGTCTGTAGCGGCAGCACACCGCTCCTACTTTGCGTGTTTCCTCTTTTTTGCTTCCCTTTTTTTCTCTACCCTCCGAGAACATTGTGAATTGCGACCAGCCAACTTGAAATGAAGTGAGGACTGCACTTGTTTGCTTTCTAGCTTTTTTTTTTCCGACGGCAATTGCCAACAAGGACACGCACCACCACCAAGAGGTGACGTCTCTACTAACCCCCTTAAAGCTAACATGCCAAGGATGAGAAGGAAAGGCACTTTTGACGAACATAAGTCCTCCTATAGAAACGTCAGCCAGCCTATCTGAGGAACTTTCACTGTTCCCCCAGTCTATCCCACTCTTCACAACAGTTTTTTTTCTGATCCTAAGGCAGTTTTCAAGGAATTCGAAACACTATGGGCTTTTTATATGAGCTCTGCACACACAATTTAGCCATCTGATGTACAATATGCAAAGTATATCAGAGTGACTTGGGCTTTACACTCTTACAGAGTATAAAAGAAGGAAAATTTGTAACTTCATATCTAACTCAGAATACATGCAACAATCATTAGCTCTTGCAAAAAATTAGGAATGTAATAAACACCAGCACACACTTCGCAGAGCTGCTCAGAAATGCATCTTGATAAAATACTTAAATATTGCAGTAAATTATGAATGCAAAAACACAACACCAGTGCACTAGTAGAGATGCCTGGTTGGCACCAAACTGCTGTACTTAAGATGCATCATGGAAGCAAGACCACAGCCCACAGCTAATATACGCTTCAAGTAACCCTTGACTGCTAAACTGAAGGCCGCAAAATCAAACCATGGCTGTGGTGGCTGCAATTTCGATTGAGGAGGAAATGCATGACACCTGTCTGCTTAGACGTGGATGCATTTAAAGAACCCCAGGTGGTCAAAATATCTGAAACCCTCCACTCCAGTGTCCCTGATAATTATATCGTGGTTTTAACACGTTAACCTCGGTAAATATTATTCTCATTACACTTGACATGAAACAAAGCAAGCAGACATTACTATGTAGTTGAAAAAATTCACCATTCAACCCCCCCGATCCAAGTACCAACATTACAATATTCTAGTATGCCTTCTATCAATTATCATTAACAATGTTAAACATGAGTATGTATCACTGTAAAATATCCGACATGGTTTGGTATTGGCAAAGTTAGGTATGATGAAGTATGACAGTGGGAAAACACTTGATTGCACTTATGAATTGAACTTCCCAAAGGCAATGAAATAACTACGGTAAAAAAATACATTATTATAGAATATTCAGTGAAGGTTACACTGAAGATAAAATCATTAATGTGCTACTTTTTATCACAACACAAAAAGTGTTTTTAAATGGCCAATTGCACATAAGGCATCAATTACCATGACACGCAAGTCTGGCGAGCAACTCACTCAGTAGATCTTGGAAAAAACAAAATATCCAATAAAGAGCTCAGTAAGTAGCACTGACACATTCATAAATGCGCTGATGAGTTACATTGAATTTTAGCCTTAAGAACAGAAAAACGCCTTGCCAGATTGTGTCCAGGGGGACACAAAGTAATAAAATAATGCTGTCATCTGTCCAATCAACCTAAAATATTGAAATTTTAGTAACACAAATAAGCGGGTATGTTTGCATTAAAAAGTTGGAGGCAGTCGTGTTTCTACATGGTCCCACTTGGAAAACTTTTTTGATTATGTTTATGCTCCTGATATCCCGTTTTAAAGTTTAATTTTGCTTTTCATGATTACGCATGCAAGGCAGTGAAGTTCCACAAAATATCACTCCATAGCGGAACGAGAAGTCGGTTCTTGCTATCGCCAGCGAATAGCAAGAGTAACCATTTTAATGTTTGCCCATGCCTTCCACCCAGGGTCAGATTAAATGCATGAAATCAGAGTCTGTGCTAGCACTCACTGTCCTGCACACATAATAATGCAAGCCGCAACTAAATTTCCAGCAGGATATCTGAGCACAGGCATGCTAGAATTCTTATAAGTGATAATATGTAGAAATGTGACTGGCTCAAATATTTAACACATACATGATCTCCTGTTGCGGTCACTGTTAAGTTGATTAATAAAACTTAATGTCACTGCTGACAGTGATTATTGTCTGACATTGCATCCTCCTGGATACATAGCTATCAGCAGAGGTGGCTTTACATACATAACTTACAGCGCTGACTTCTCTTTTAAGGGAAAACAAAAGGGTTAACTTTGAACACCCTGAACCTTTGTGCTCCTTGAATACAGCTACCAGGTGGCTCTCTGCAGCTCGCTTTTCAAAAGAAACAGAAGCCATGCGCCGCTGATGTGCACCAGCAGTCAAATTTTCCACAAGCCAGCCTTGATGATGGGCTAGTCCAGACGTCTTCCACACACTCTTCCTACGACGAGCATGTATAGGCTGCAAGAGAAACAAAAAAAACAATTTATTGATGTGTCTGCTAGCGAAGCAGAATTTGGAACTCTATTTAGAATGAACAGGAACATTGTGGTTTAAAAAAGCAGGATGTACGAAAACCAGACATGTTACAACAAAAACATCCTCAATGTTTTTGGCGAACATAGCTGCAACCTTACGAATGAATATGCATTTTCCACATAACAGATGTGTAACAAAATATACTTGAATAGCGCTCCGGCATAGTGCACATACATGCCAATTCATTAATAGGGCAGTGCGTACATGACGGTATGCGCTTTGATCAAGTATCCATTGGAGGTAACACAAAATTAAATTACGAATTTTAGTTTGAACACAACTAGTGTAACTTTCTTCCGGATGCCTACATTAGGACGATTATGCGGATAACATAGAAAATTGGTTTCACTAAATTACTATTGTCAACTGCTAAATTATGGCTGTCAATTCAATGATTCCAGGTGGCTAAAAAGGCAGTGCCCCTCACTCATTCCTAACATACACCTCATTACAGGCTGTCTGATAAATAATGGGAAAGAATGTGGAAATGCTAATACAACGCACCCATCTTGAGCTAAATACCATCCCAATAAAGCATGCAAGCTTCTGCAACAATCTCAGTAACAAGAATACTGGAAGGCATTGGTCACGATTTAGCAATACACAATAAACATTTGATGAGACTGATTTCAGAAGTTGTGTAATTGCGTCAATGCCAACAGCTTGGAAACATGCAGTCTATATTCATGACTGTCAGATGAACATACTGTCCAATTTTCCATTTTCACAGTAACATGTGCATGCCTTATGTATGCATACTATGATGTATAACACTATTGCTAGTTTTGAGCGTTAAATAATTTATTCGTTTCTCCAAACACCACAGATCCCTTCTATAACTGTAGCGCATGCCTATAGAATTTACTTAAGCTTGTCATCTGATGTGAAGACAATTAAAACAACATGCTGACCCCAATTGAAAGCATGACGTTTCGGTCCCCACACAGGAGCCCTATTCACAAGTGACAAAGGCTGTTCTTTTATTCGTGGCCAGTGTGTGGTTTTTCAATGTTTTCATGTGTGTTTCTGAGCAGACGGGCATAAGCTTGTAATCTGTTAATAAATGCCCTTGGAGGTGATGGTCTAAACTGTTCTTACTGTTCGTACAAGTAAAAGTGCTTAGCAAAGTTTGAACACAAAGTTTGGGTGAGGCACATACAATATTTAATAAACCACCACAAAGTAATGAAATCTAAGCATAGCGAAAACAAGCTGGATAAAATAAAATGTGCTCTACCGCATGAACTACTGATCGAATTAGGGCTCGCACAGTTAAGCTACAGTTATTCGGCCCTAATAAGCCATGAAAATTTCGTTCGGAAATACAGTTCATGTTTAACGAACGGCTCAAAATTCATGGGTTCCGAACGCATCAGACAACTTATGTTGCGGGTGTATAACGTAAGCTCAGATTTGAGTAAATGGGCTGCATAAACACGTAAGCGTACATACGTGCAAGCCTTGCGAGCCGTACCTAAGACGAGGCAGCATGCTGCACGCGAACTCGAGTAACACGGTAGTTCAAAGATGCGTGCCGACGTGGATGCATACACCGGCATACGTTCGGCTACCCGCAGCAATTTCTGATAGCAGTTTTAAAAAAGGGCGTACAACATATGAAATTGTTTTTAAACTACTTTGGACGTACAACATATGAAACGTACAACATATGAACCCGTTGACTCCTGTAGCACACAATATGAACAGGCATGCAAAAAAAAAAAATCCTCAAGTTAAGCGATAACATACGCGCCCTAGGCGTAATCAACGCTTACAGCTAACAAACGCCGTCTTCACCCAACAATTATTTAACCAAAATATTGGTCCATCGCGAGCAGGGCTCCCTGCCAACACCACTGCCGACAGAGGCGGGCGCCGTCACAACTCGCAAAAATCCGCCGCCGAATTCCCCCTGCGCACGCACGCGCCATGTGTCACACACCGAAGCATGCTTGAATCGAAGGAAAAAGCTCGCCCACGCTTGACTTCCCACAAAAACGCCTTCATCCTGATGAAATGACACACACAAACAGGTTCGCTACGTTACAAAACCTCACTTATCGCCCACATGCAACGAAAAACGTTGCATGGCGTCGTTATCACACTCTCGGTGTTGACAAAGCGCCGACAGCAGGAATGTGGCACGTACCTGGCGAGTGTTCCAAAATGCGATGCCACACGTCCTCGCTTGAGTAGAGTCCATCTTCGTAATAGGCAGCACCAGCAGAACACAAAACAAAAACGCAGCGCGCAAGCACACCTCAAAAAATGAGAAAAAAAACGATGCAGAACCGACCAGCTGCAGCGCCCGACTAGCAAGCAAACACGCCCAAACAAGTCACGTGGTTACAGCTCCGCAGACGTACAATGGCGCAATAAAATGCTTTAGTGATTTGTTTAAGTATAAAAAGTAAACGTAAATATATATAAGATAAAAATCAAGGGGGCGAAATAGTTTTACTTTTACAAATCAAATTAACGTATGACTTTAGCGCGCGAAGTTTGAAACGCTTGCAGGTGCAATGTATTTTTAACAAATGAACAACAGCGGTAATAATCACCTAAAACACTCATGTTCTTGAATTTGAAACGTATTATTGTTGACACACACATTTACACACAAACTTTTATTGCAATGATTGATGGTGCCTATGCATAGGCGTGCCCACCACGGGGGAAGGAGGGCGGGGGCGGCCCTTGGTCACTTAGGGGGCAATGTAAATCCTTATAGGTACATAGAGAAATAGAGAGGGGGGCACTGTAACTCTACCGGGGTTGCAGTGCCCCCCTGCTGATCACCTCATACCCCCCCCCCCCCCCGAAGGGATGTCAAAAAGAATAGATAGCAAATACAAATTTTACGGCATGGGTCGCAGTGTCCCACAATATATATATATATATATATATATATATATATATATATATATATATATATATATATTTATATATATATATATTGGTAATAATAGTTGGTAATTTTTTCATCCACTTTTCTTTCTTCTTATTTACATTCCATTGGTTTTAATAACTTCCCCTGTACATTCCTTGGCATTACTGTCTGTTATATCTCATATATATATATATATATATATATATATATATATATATATATATTCCTAAGGGGGAGACAGAAGGTTAGGTGGGCAGATCAGATGAGATTAAGAAGTTTGCGGGTATAAATTGGCAGCATCAAGCACAGGACCGGGTTAACTGGCGGAACATGGGAGAGGCCTTTGTCCTGCAGTGGACGGAGTAAGACTCATAATATATATATATATATATATATATATATATATATATATATATATATATATATATATATATATATATATATATATATGTGTGTGTGTGTGTGTGTGTGTGTGTGTGTGCGGGGGCGAGAGGCGTCTCTCCCTCTTCTCATATCCTTCTCCCTTTCACTTCGCAAAGGCGCTGCGTGCACTGACCGTGCCATTCTCTGACCTTTATTTCTTGACCTAAAGAATCACTTCCCGTGCTCCCGCATGGTTGCAGAAGGTAGTGCATTGTTTTCTTTTTCGACCAAGCACGTCTCGTCTTCGATAATCTTGTGAAAACGACTTGCACTCGAACGGCTTTTGACCGAGCAAGGGATTTTTTAATAAATTCAAGCTTTTTGTCTCAATTGCTTCTACACATGAATATGTGCTGTCCGTAGATCGTGACAGTAGCCCATTCATTTATTCACATATAATGTGAACGATATAAAGCGGCAAAGCATGTCGAATCATACAGTGCGAGAAGAAGTTAGTCTCGTTTACATTTTTTAAATTATTCTTAGAGTGTTCTGTAAAATTTGTCAATGCCTCAATCATTTCCTTGATTTTTTTCATCCCTAAGACATTGTTATCTTAGGAAAGGCATGCATTCCTTGCGCTATATGCGTGGTATTTTATTTGCAAGCATGGATGCAGCTCGATTCTTGCACTTGCACTCGCGCGCCGGTGGTCTGGTGCTTAAGGGGCTGAACTGTTGACCCGCAAGTCGCAGGATCGAATCCCGGCAGTTCACGGCGGCCACATTTTTAATGGACGAGAAATAGTGCGAGACCTGTGTAGTTAGACTTAGGTGCACCCTAAATAACCCCAGGTGGTTTAAATTTTCGGAGCCCTTCGGTACGGCGTCTCTAATGATTATATGACAACTTTGGGACGTTAAACGTAACAATTTTTATTCCATCAATATAAGAGGTGTACACCCTTCTGTTCTTCAACACCCTCACAAACGGCATAATAACACCCTTTTGCCAGTTACACCCTTCTCTGAGGGTGTACCAGCAAAGAAAAGGGTGTTAAATTCAATAAAAAGGGTGTAAATCTGTAAAACACCCTTTTTACACCCATAAGGGTGTAAAAAAATTTTACTGTGTATTTTAGAGTAGAGTTTTGCAAGCGTCTTGCCAAAGGCCTGTTTATGTGCCATAGCAAACGAAACATCCGCTGGACAGCTCGCCTGGAGAGAAACGGCTGATGACAATACATGATTGACTGATGTGTGGGGTTTAACGTCTCAAAACGACCATATGATTATAAAATACGCCGTAGTGCAAAGCTCAGAAAATTTCGACCATTCGGGTTCATTAACGGGCACTCAAATCTGAGCAAACAGGCCTACAGCATTTTCGCATCCATCGAAAATGTGGCCGCCGCCGCCGGGATTTCATGGTTGACAATACAGGCTACCCTGGTATCTTTACTTCTGCCCAGGTGTCCCTGTAATTCTTTTCTTACACAGTGTGAACAAGAACTACCGTAACAATAAAAATACAAGAGCAATATCATCTACAGTACATATATAACTAATGTGCTTGCTTGGGCGTTTCGGTACGACATCATAAAAAACAAGAAAGCAGACGAAAGAGGACACAGGCAGAGTGCTGTGTATGTCCTTCGTCGTCCGGTCTCTCGTTTTTTGCGCTGTTTTTTCCACAATTTTAGCACTTTGATGACGAGCATAACGCAGCAACGTTGCCAGCCTACATTAGTTGTGCAATGTATATACCTGCCTCTTGATGTGGCGTGCTTTTCTCATTCTAAAGTAAACGGAGATATGGGAGCGCTGAAGCATGAAGTGACGTACTGTGACCGAACACGATGGCATGTTTGCTAGTCATGTATCATATTCAAGCTGTTATTGCCTTCCAAGTACAACAAAATATAAGTTATTGATTATTTGCTACTACAAGCTTGGGTGTTACAGATATTTCCGGTACACGGCTCCAACATATAGTTAGAGTACAGGAAGGCGGCGCACCACAACAAGCGCACAGGGCCGTCGTATATGGAAAAAGAAAAAAAGATCAGCAGAAGTCTATCCGGACTCAAGAAGAGTATTCTGTAATAGGAACAGTCAAAGTACATACGGGATGTGATTGGTAGAAATGCGTAAAAAGAGCTCATTTGCTTGAGTCAGCCTCAGCAAAGACAAATTTCCTAACGTCGGCTCGAGCACACAGTCCTTGTTTGTGTAGAATTGATAAGAGAGATGCTTGGGCTAGTTGGGGATTGGGTATCAACATATTTGCACGGCGCAACATATTTGCACGTCGTAACTACTTGTGGTCTTGCGCTGTGCAAATATGTTGATTCCCTTGTTTGTGAATTTTTTTCAGCGCAAATAACCTTCCATTTTCGCCTCGCTCTTAAATTTTGTAGTAATTGTGATTTAAATTAGAAGAAAATGAACTGGTCGAAAAGATAACTAGGCTCCGGCAAGGCCCAAACCCGCGACCCTCCGAATACAGCGTGCGATGCGCTACCAATTGAGCTACATCGGCGGACATCGCTGCGCGCCCACTTTATAGGGCGTACTTGCCTATTTTAAACGTGAAAATATCAGCCAGAGCTGCCTGTACTCATGACGGCGAGTGAAAAACTCTTTTTCTGACCGCAAGTGAGAACGGAGTTCCCTAGTTAGCCGTCTCTAGGCAATACGATCTTGTTCTCCGCAATTTATTACTTTCTGCCATTTACATGAGATCAACTGCTATCGTTTTGCATGAACAAGCTAACACAAAGTGGGCCAGTTAATATAAATCCCTAAGATTGGAAGTTAATGCCACCAGCGTTGTTCAATGTCTTATGCTGAGCACGTCAATTTGTTGATTTTCGCAGCATTACATAGGCTGAAATTGTGCACTGCACAAATACCATTCATGTTCGTGGTGTGGGAAACGTCTCTTGGGCTTCATTTTATTAGGAGCTAAATAGAAGACATTACGAATGTTCTTTATTTATTTGTTTACAGATATGTTATGAACTTAAGCATGATAATGGCACAGGACAAAAGAGGACCAGAAATCTCGAAATACTACTCAATTATATGGTCCACTCTTAATCTGGACAGAGCTAGGGTAGCCATGCCTAATGCAGCCGCTTAACCTGATTCATCCTTCATGCAGTGAGGGCAATATTTCTCCAAAGACACCTCAAGATACATTATTGCCATTGTACTTTCAACAAGTTTAGAATTAGCCGCAGCAAAGGATGAAAGCTCTTTGTGTGAACGCTACTTGACTAATCATGTAGGATAGCGACACGAATGAGGTTAATCGGCTGCTTTCAGCTGTCTGTCCTAACTCCTATTGTACCCGTACCTGTCAAAAGTTGATGGGCACAAGCATGCAGCCCATAGTCAGAAGTTGTGCACAATAATTCTGCGTAATGTTCACAAGAACTCGACTGGCAGCTACAATGTGCGCGTATACTTCTGCACCACGCAAGTTGGCTGCAGGCTACGCATTTCTAAACCACCATGTGCGAGCTTCGTCGCTCGTTTCTTGGTAAATTCTGCTCATGTGTCGTCAGCCAAACTTGTCTGAGGTAAGGGAGCTTTGTTTCACGTCGATACAATTAACTGGCACAACGTAATTACTGCTCGAAGTTTTACAGCGTTTCTGTTCTAGGCATAAGCTCCGAAACTCTGACCTGGTAAATTATGGAAGCCTTTTGTGTAAAAAAGAATGGTGAATTCTGCATAAGTAACAAGTCGGATGCTTTTCTCAAATTTTCTTTCAACTTAACAAACAAGCCGAATAACAAGTTCTTTTAAGCTTCGAACTTACACTTCTCTACGCTTTTCATCAGATGCAATTTTAATTTCAGAAGACAAAAAGAACAGTTCCTTTTCAAAAAAAGAGACAGACATTCATGGTGTTTCAATATGAACAGCAAGTATAGGCTGTGATCGAATATCGCGGTAACATCGACGAGGTCATGTGCAGCTCACAGCCAGAATCTTCACACCGACATCGCGATACGGGGAACACGTCATGCTATTCTCGCTAAACCGCGATTCGTGAAACGTTATAGTGAAGACGCATCCTTTGTGCGAGGCCCATGGACAAAGCGTAGCGCGTCGTCAGAGCGATTCCTTCCGTGACAGGAGGAAGTATTGTACCGTGTCGCCCCGTCCGCGCTGTTACGACGAGGCTCAATCGCGGGAATGACGTCTCAGGGGCAAGGTTGCACACTCGCCCTCGTGTGATTTGGCCAGCGCTGGTCGCTTCCTCGTCCGAGTGCAGCGAAAAACAGCCGAACGATCAACCCCCCCCCCACCCCCCGCGATGATGATGCTGCTGCCTAGACGGGAGCGAAATCTTTGTTTGCGTGCTTCCGCTTCTCTCCGCGCGAGAGATCCACGGATGACGTGAGCGGTCCTTTCTTTCACCGAGGTTCCGTGCATTTTCAGGTGACACTGTTTCACGACGACGCTTTTGCAGAAAGCGCACCAGGCATCGCCGCAGACGGACCGGCTTGTGCAGGCTTATATATAAGGAAGAACGCTTGTATGTAGCGTGTGACTGTCTATTTCGAGCACACAGAGAAATAAAAAGAACGCACTTGTGTCTGAGGTGAAAAGAACGTGTCTGCTTAGCGGAAAATTAAGTTTGATGCGTAACGTTTCACGGGTAGTGATGACAATGTGCGTCTTGTGAGGTGATGTAATTTGCAAGAAAGTTTTCAATAGAGTATATTCTAAAGTCCAGCATTCGAGCGTGTGTAACGCCTTCTTCTCGTGTGTCCACGGGTTACCTGCTCTCAAGTTTATGTGTTACTCTTACCGATGAGTCGCTTCCTATGAGTGTCTCATTTTACAGACAGGTTACCGCTGTTTTGTGTCTCGCCTACGAGTGAGTTCCTTGGAGTGTTCACGTTTCTCTTCAAAGGAAATATCACACGTGACAAGTACGGTATAAACTACAAAGAAAGTGTGATTTTGAAAGAGTGTCCCTCACAAAGCCTTCACTGAAAAAATCCTTGAAACGGCGCTCGACCGAAAAAACAGATAACCAGCACATATGTTCTTCTAAGAAAACTACCTTGCCAGAAAGTTTAAACTCATGCACAGAACATTGCTATTTTTTTTCAGGGCAATAAAATTTTGGTTCAAATTATTGCCAATAATTATTAATAGGGCTAAATTAGTGGGCCTTTAACGTCTCAGCACCTTGTGGTTTTGAGAGACGCCATGTGGAGAAGTCCGGAAATTTCGAGAAACTGGGGTTTTCTTTTTTTTTTACACTCCGAGTCAACGGACCTCAAACACTAATCGAAAATGCGGCCACCACGGCGGAAATTCAATCTGAAAGTCAGCCTACGAGCATCATAAAGGGGAATTAGGCTACATTATTTGTAATTTATTTCTTTTCTGTAAAAAACATGCCGTAAGCTGAGACTGCTTACAGCATCTGACTCTGTCTCTGGTGCTGTTCAACAGAAGCGTAAGCCCCTGTGATCGACGAGCCTCTCTCGGGGTACGCACTTCGAGCCAATGCCATGGTAATGAAGACCTTAGGACGGTCCCAAGACACACTCAACACTGCTGCGGAGAGAGTCGACAGTCTCACCACTGAGCGATGGCAGTCCTGGGTGGGCCCATTATGCGACCAGTAAAGCCGTAACGACCGCTCGACTAATGTGCGCAACCAAGATGGCTCCCAAAGCGACGCGTGTTCGAAACGAATAACGGGCCACGACTGCTGCATCCTAAGTGGCCATCCTTTTTAGAGAGCGAAGCTCAAGGCGAGCGCATGTTCCGCGTCTCCGTTATCCCGTTCGGAGGCGCACGTCAGCGGCCGCAACGAAGAGCGATGCTCGGCCCGGAACACTCGTGCAGCGACGATCGATCGCACTTCACGAGGAAAGCGAGCTGTGCGTGACCACTTTGCGTGACTTCATGCACGTGTAACGTGAGCAAGCCTCCAGCGGTTCCGTGATAGCAGAGTTCACATCCCGTTTCTCCTTCAAAGGCATGCTCCTTCGGAAGAGAAAGTGATAAAGAAAAGGGGGGGGGGGGTGCCCTTGCGAAACAGTGGTAGACGTTCAGCGAAACGGCCTCCCTGGCTACCAACCTGGCCATGCTGAACGATAGCTGGTGCTATGATGACGTTTTTCAGAAGATCGAGCCACTTCGATGGGCCCGATAGAGGCGCTCTCCGCTTGTGAGCAGCCATTACAAAGGCTTCCTTTCCCCACCATGAAGCGGAGACGAGTGCAGCAAATGTCAACGCCCTTTCGCAGACGCCGTTGCACGCAACGAGGGGAGCTCGAGGATGGAAGCTCACTGGTGCGGAACGCAGTTTTCGCGGAGATCACTCACATTCGGCGTTTTGGGCTCGAAAGACGTTTCCATTCCACTTTTTCTCTTTCAGGGTGCACGAGCTGAACTCTGCGTCCATGACAGTTTCTGCGAGCACTTAAGTTTGTCAGCACTGGAGAAGACTGCGTTTGGCGGCACCTGTCCGCTCCTTACTTGCGCTTCTCATACAGTCCGCTACGTGGACGTATACATAAGCGCTACACTCTTCCCTTCAACATGACGCCATTACTTTTTGCCCTGAAACCATACAGGCCACGCTTTGAAGCTAGTTTGGTGTCTTGATGCTGTATTTACAGTTTCAAACATGCTACAGAAAAAAGAATAAGAAGCTCTTATCCAGTAATTTTTAATAGAATCTGATAACTCACAGCTATCGGTGGCGGCATCGAGTGTGGAAACCCTTGCACCGTTGAGTGTAGAAAAATGCGGCCACGGAATTGAAAATTGGCGTAAAATTTAGCGCCACGTGTGTCAATAGAATAGCTTTGCTCGTGCTTTGCTCGCCAGTCTCATCGTGCTTGCTCCGTCAAGAAAGAACGTTATGTTAGACACTTGAACCTCAAAACCTTCAAAACCTTCAAAAACTCAACCTTCAAAACCTCAACCAATGAACTAAGTTTGGTGAAAACAGCTAGCGCACCATCTGTGAGGTCCGGTGTTTGAGGGACAACGGCGGGTTTCGTCGATTACTGCAGGTCGCATAGTTGAAATGCACTGCGACTATGTTGCCAGGAAAGATATATTCATATATTAAGTATAGCACACTATAAGCGTTTACTAGTACACTTTGATATACGTGTCTCTAGTTAATTTCAGCGAAGTATCAAGTGACAATGTGAATAAGTATGCGTCAATGCAATCCCGAGTATAACAGTATGAAAGGGAGGATGCACTTTCCTAATAGTTGCTACGCTTTCTTTACATTATAGGAGTATCCCATGCTGTACATAAAGCGGCTATGGATGCGGCTCTCACCACTGTGATTACTGAATTCCCCCTACCTCCATCATGGTTAATTCGGATACGTGGAAGTGCATCCTCGCGTAGAGTACTGTGCGATCTGTTGGATGCGCTGATCTGCGCGATATGTGTGCTGCCGTGCTACAATCAGAGAATGTTAGTTCGGCTCCCACGGCGAGCCAGGCACTCTCCTCTTCGCCAATATTCTGTATTCCCACATCTATTATCCGCGCGTATCAGAATCTCTCTTTTCGGCACTTCGCCTAGCGGAGGGGAGGCTGTGGAAGTTAGTGCTCATTTATCAGTTAGGTGCGAGAAAAAGCAGCGAAGACACAACATAAAGACGAGGAAGGCACAGTCATTCAATTACGCACCGACGGAAGTTTTGGTAGGTTTTTCATAAACACAATCATCTGGTCCAGTTTTCGTACTGATTTCTCGTAAGATATTTTGTGCAGCGTGCTGGCATATTGGCCAAGCTTGGGAAAGCAAGGCGACTAAACCATTGCACATGAATGTACGACCGCCGTTTGGCCGGGCACATTTTTTAGAACAAAAACGACTGCAGGGGTGCTATCCTTCACGTTACTTATCATGCAGCGCAGCCTTCCCGTTAAAGTGCACCGGTCACAAGTGTTTTTTTCTATTAATGATGTTGTCCTCTAGATTGTAGGCTTATAGGCAATCAGCCGTTTCTGATATGGCTACCTGATGGAGGAGAGGTGTCATTTTGCGTTATCCCATATCGCTGTTGCCTTGATATCGCGCGTGTTCGTGGTTCATGCCTGTAACAACTAAAGTGTTGTGCTGTTGATGACGTTTCGACTTTCGACACGTGGAAAGAAAAAAAAATTAGTAACTTTGAAGGCTATATCGACAGTTTGGTGGCCTCGAATCAAGCCTCTTCAAAGTAATGTGGGCATACCAAAGAGTATTTTCTAACTTATTTACGATTCAAGTTTTAGACAAGTGGTAAATAATTTTCAAAGTTGTAAAAAAAAAACGCTTTCGCACGAATAAGGAAATCATTTCAGCTGTCGCAAATAATAGTTCTGTCTTGCTTTCACTCGCATGTGTACGATGCTGCATCGCAAGAAAGCGCCGCTCTTGAGCGCGCCTTTGTGCTCACCTTAGGGCCGCCGTTTTCATGGGACGAGGGGAACCAACAGCGATAACCACCGCTCAAAATCCAGTTACTATTACCCTTTAAGAAAGTGTGGAGCCAGTGGTGGCAGAACAGGTTCACCGGCCTCGACCCTTCCTCTACGTCTTCCGCCTAGCAGCGAAGTCGGCTTGCGCACTGCACGTCAATTCTGAATCAGTAGACGCGCTGTCGTGTAAGCTCCCAGAGTCGGTCATCACAATGCTTTCAACAGCCTCCTTTGTTGACAGAGCTGCGTTTCGCATAGTGGTATCTAGACACATCAATAATGACGTCTTTGGTTGCTCCTCATGCGCTTGAAACGGGACGGGCACTTCTCCGAGGTCGCTGCATGACAACTCACAAGTGGGCCAGACTGAAAATCTGGCAGAACACCATTTATCAGAGGACTTCAGTATTTCATTGTAGTGTAAACAATGTACTTGAACATTCAGACTAGGGTTGGTCGATTAAATTTGTTAATCGGTAATAGATTTAGCCTTTGCTTGATGAATCGCCTTCGGTGTGGTGTCTAAATTGATTAATCTACATTTTTTATAGGAGCTTTCAAAAGCATAAAAAATGGCTTTAGAAACACCGTTTGTATAAGAATGGAAGATTGAATGAGTTGGTATAAGTGTATCCTCATTGATCCTGCGCGCACGAGAGGTGGACAAAGAATAAAAACATACTGGCCTCGAAGCTTGCCTACTCTCCTATACGCAGTCTCTAATCCTAATATATATACCCTTCATTGTTTGGAAACTGCAGACTACTTTATAAAGCCACTTATTTTTGGCCACATCGTGTATGCGCAACGGGCGATAGGTGAACAAGTACTCTAGCGCACCTGCCAGCGCCTGTCATGTGTATCTCCATCGTCGTCTGGTGTGCGCTGTATCAACCAATATTAAGGCTTTTGTTTGATCTGTACTGATTTTTTTTTCAATCAGACGCGCTAGAGATCACATGTGCACATTTGCGCCTTTGTGAATATTCATACTTTCGCCCAGCAGATACAAGTTAACCTTCATTTCTGGCTGATGTCACAGAATGAAGGATCTGTAGCTATTATTCACGAACAATTCGGCAGTAAGTCGTATTATTTTGAAACCTGCGTCTTTGAGCACACAGAAATCGGAGGCTTTTTCAGCGGCCACTCAGAATGAAAATACTAATGGTATTACCATTACTATTACTGTTCTTTATTTTGTGTACATAAGTACAGAACAGAGACACAAAAGGGAGTGAATACGTGTATAGAAATATGCAGCTATAGTGGACGGTTAGGAAAGGCCGCAAAACGCAATGCAGAGACGATGAGGAAAAGGAAGTAAATAACGCGCTCGCACTGCATGTAAGTTCACCATGCAAAGGTCAGTAAACTTACTCGTGAGTCGCTCACTCGGACTCACTCAGACTCAGATCGAGCCGCGGGTCTCAGTCTGAGTGAGTACAGCTGCGCAATATTTTTGTGAGCCTCAGACTTAGTCCGTTTGAAGAAAATTTTCACGAGTGTAATTCTGAGTGATATTAATTCCGGAAAATTTGGTAAGCCTGAGTTCAAGTGAGCTCAAAGTGCAATCAATATACATTTCTTGAGTGAGTCTAAGTGAGTTCCACTTTTTTTTTGCCGACCTAGGGTTCTATCTAGTCATCTCCTGCATTACTATCAGGCTTGCCTGGATTTATTCTTATACTCCAGCTCCATATATAAATATATATATAAATATATGTACATTATATATATAAATATATATATATATATATATATATATATATATATATATATATATATATACTTATATTTTTTTGAAAGCATGACATTCATACACCAGTTCAGTATTTATTGATCTGAGGCAAACATTACGTACAGGGTGCCTTGACCTTCCGTTCTACCAAATCGGCAATGGAAGTTCCCAAAACATATATTTTATGGTATCCTCCCGCCGAAAAAAAATTACTTTACCTGTTTTCACGAACTCAGGACTCGTTTTAGAAGATACCTTGAATAACGGTGCCAAGAAGGGCACTGATTACGTTATACAATGGTGTCGAAGAGCATTTAAACTATGATCAAAGAAGTTAATTCTAGTATAACGGGCTCATGAGTCAACTCACTCGATTGAACTCAGCCTCGCAAAAAGCCTTAAGTTTGAGTCCGAGCGAGTCTGCAGGTTGAGAAAAAAGTTCGTGAGTGTCAGTCGGAGTGAGTCCAGCGCACGAAAATGCTCGTGAGTCCAACGCACAAAATATATTTCATGAGTGAGCGTCACAAGTTTTGCCCACCTATATCGCCCAGTGCATCTTATACGCTAGAGCTTGTAAGCTTTTTCCTCCTGATGTACTCGAGAGATTATGATAATATGCTTAGGTCTTCCGTACTTTGGGGCAACCAAGGTCTTGTATAATAAAGCTAGACTTCCTATCCAGTTTAAATTGTTATCAGTTCAGTCAATTCTGAGGCTCTATGATTACCTCACTTGGCGTTAAGGAACAGTTTCTATTGCCCATCTTCACTCGCTTTCTGGAGCACTTCATACGCCTCAAATTTTAGTTATATAAAGCGTTCCTGACAACACAACTGCTCAAACTTATGGCCTGTATAATCAGTAATAACGAAAAATCTATTAAAAATGTCTTCATCAATTTTTCAAACAATGCCAAACTAATGTCACTCCGATTAATAAGCGTTATATCATTGATTATCTGCAACATACACCAGTAAAGACAGTCATGTCGATGGATGCTTCACAAAGTAAAGAAAAATGTGGACTTCGAATTCTTCCTCTTACTCCAGATTGGTCGTTTTTTCTTTGCCTTCCAAAAATTGTGCCCGTCTTTATGGGAGAATTTCCAGCAATAATTGTAGATCTGCGTAAACTATAGCAGCATGAATAGGCTCAGCAATAATTATGACTGAATTGCTATCTGTATGTTCTGCACTCATTAGGACAATTTAAGTACTTTGAAATCATTGGTTCCACTGCACATAAATTTAATAAAAGTTACTTTGGGTTCCAGAGCAGAAGGACTACAAACGCAACGCACGCACGAGACTAATATATATATATATATATATATATATATATAGATATATATATATATATAATATATAGATATCTAATATATATATAATATATATATATATATATATAAATATATATATATATATATATATATATAATATATATATACATATATCTATATAATATATATATATATATATATATATATATATATATATATATATATATATATATGATTAACATCCCCCCCCCCTTGACTTTCGGGTCAACTGCTGAGCGCTGTAACAACTGATCAGCCATGGTCGGCCAGAGAGTTAAATAAGATATCGAAAAAAATGTGGTAGACACAGCAGGCGAAAAAGCTCGCTTGTTGTGAAAGGCAAAATGAGCTGACATTCTGCGATGAAATACGATCAAACAGTGCGGAGTCGAAAATGAACGAAGACAAAATCAGTTGAACATTACGGCATTGCCTTGCTGCTTTCATTCGATGCAGTGAAAGCTTACACGTTCTCCCGCCCGCTCTAAAAACATTCGAAAGGGCTTGGAAGTGAACGCCATGTGACAAAGAGCAGGGTGAGTTCATTTTTGCCTCTATAATGTAGGGCCGCAGACGGCTTTGGGCTCGTTCTATTAGCGTAAGATTGGGTAAGCTTGACTTCGGCATCTCAACATCGCTCGACTCGCACTCACGCGCACTGGCCAAGGGGTGGTGTCGGGGCTTAGGGTGGCGGTTGCCGTTATCACTTAATCGAGAAGTTTACCATTAGCTCGATTAACTGAGTTGCAAAAATCAATTATAATTAGTCGAATAATTATGTACCTGTAATAATAATAGTTCGCCGACGTTAACGTCACTGATTTGGGCCCCGTGAGAGCTCAATGTTTTACGCAAATTTATGCTGAGCAAAAGTAAGTTGCGCCGGTTGGTTCTGGTTCATAGCGTAACAATCTGAGAAATGAATATTAGAGAAAAAAATGGCAGCATATCCACGGAGTGAATGATGGAGAGTGGGGCGAAGCATTCGTCCGTCCATGCGTCCGTCTGTGTGACCGTCCATGCGTCTGTTTGTGCGCCCGTCCCTGCGTTCTTTCGTGCATCCGCCCCTGCGTCCGTTCATGCGTCCATCCATGCATCTGTTTGTGTGTCTGTTCGTTCATCTGTTCAACACACCAAGTCCCACCATCTCGCATCTTTTTATCATATATTCCCCATATAGAAGCACCGCCATCCAGCGGACATTCCAAGGACTAAACGAGAGGTGGCACACGCACACTTTCTTACGGCCTGCGCTTTGGGTCCACTTCCCACCTTTAACCACCTCGAGTTCATGGTATATTCTAGTTCACTGTATTCATGGCACTGCGACCAAACGCTCGCTAAACCTTTCGAAAACCAAGGAGGTTACGCCCAGCGAGTATAACGTAGCAACCTTTCCCTGTCAGATAGGGCTCAATTTACATGCCAATGGCTGCTAATGAGAAATGAGAGACAGGAGAATTCGGCTTTTACTTTCTTACGGCTTGCGCTTCGTATCTACTTCTCATTTTTAACCACCTTGAGTTCATTCATGGTATATACAAGTTCATTGTATTCATGGCACTGCGGCTCAACGCTCGCTAAACCTTTCTAAAGCTAAGGAGGTTACACCCAGCGAGTATAATGTAGCATCCCTTTCTTGTTCGATAGTGCTCAATGTACATACCAATGGCTGCTAATGGGGATCGCAGCGTGCGCGTTGACTAAAAGCCGAATGCTTATGTCTCTCATTGCCCATCAGCAGCCATTGGCATGTACATTGAGCACTATTTTTTATTGTTAAACAACGCACAGAAGAAATCTCTCACTGGCACCACCTTGGAGGTCAAGTTTTATACCTATTTCAGGTATGTGCCACTGGTGGTTACATACGAGAAACGCCCAAGCCACGCCATAAGGAGCTTCGCCCCTAAAAGAAACAGGCGTGTAGTGCTGATCGCGTGTTCCCGCTTTCTTCTATTTTCATTATTTTGTTTTGCGCTTCTACACCATGAATATATGCTGAGCAGAGACGTTACCGGACAAGTCTTTCTACAATCGGTGGTTGAGCGGCACTGCTACTTCACTTTTACTATCCTGCATCGTCAATTTGCACAATATGCACTTACTCAAGTCTACGAAAGCATACTATAAATGTTGTAGGACAGGCTGCTTAGATTTTCTAAGCAGGCAGGAACAAACAATTGCGAAAGTATCGCGCACACAACTGAAGAATAAAAGATGAGAGAAATCGTAACAAGTTGTTAAAAAGAACATAAACAGCACGGCGAAGAAATATAACGAACTCACGTAAAACTTCGGGACGGTAAGTTCGAGAGCCGAATGTGACGTCGTTCTAAGATTGCCTTTGTTACTGCCTGTTTTACATACGTGGCTTGAAAAACGGCAGTAGCCACTACTATGTCGGTCGTTGTTTAAACCAGCGAAATCTAGTCGTAGTCACCAAATTGAGTTCAAAACTAAATGAATGAGACACGCATAGTGCCGATTCACTTAGGGCGGTTCTCTTTTCCGCGCAAATGGCTTTGCACACGGCGGCTGCTATCCAGGAGCGGATGTGACGTCACACGATCGGGCGGGTCCTCTTTAGGACCCCCGGACGCCATGGCGAGGGGTGCATTTGTGAGTGCCTAGCTTTTGATGCAGCACTCGGTTGAATGCTCGGAAGATGGTGATGGAGTGTGGCAGCGCTCATGACGTCTCGTCGGGAGCTTCCGTCGCCAGTGCCCCGCCTCTCCAGCGCGGCCGTGTCGTTCACCGTAAAGCTCCTTTGGCACGTCTGTGTCCCCCGTGCAGCGCACATGAGCGAAAAGGTGTTGCGCGTGAATGGATTTAGTTACCGTGAAATATTTCTATGTTTTTCCCATTCCAGGAAACTGCACAGGTGTCACACGTACCATGGCGAGGATAACGTCTGTACATGTGCCTATATGTAGATTTTTTTTTTGGTTTCCCACTGCGCTACAACTCCTACTTCAAGGTACACTAAAGAAGGAAATGATTTTTTGAGTATAAGTGAAGCACAATTTCTCAATCGTGAAAACAGCACTCTTACTGTGACATGACGCTTGTTAAGCGAGAGAATACGCGAAAACAAAATGCCAGTGGAGACGCCATCGTAATATTCTCGCACCAAACATCGTGGCGTAGTAAATTTGGAGGTATCTACTGGGTCCTGCGTAGCTTCTACTCAATAAAAGTGAAGTACATTGTCACCTCTGGTTGCAATAAACCTAGCATACATAGTTTAGGAAAATTTCCTCAAACCACATTCACGCAAAAAAAAAAACAAGGCTTGCGCGGAACGTGTAGCACAACCACAACGAAAGCTGGAACAGCAGCTTTTCATAGCCTTTTGTGAACACTTTTTGGGTAGTTGCTACAAGCACACTTGCTGAGTACCCACTACACCATAAATAATCCAAATTTTGCTGCAGTAGGCCAGAATTCTCTATATGCGTCATCCTTCGTCATTCTTTGGAGAAGCGTGTTACCCGCTAAACGCTTGCAAAGAATTGTGTGCCATTTGCATGCAGTGGCTGATGACGGTGAGGAATTATACCTCTAGTGGGTATGCGTCATAGTTAATTGGTTATCAAGAACAAGCTGTTGTGATGAATTGGAGCATTGGACGACCCACTCGTTACACAATTCACATTGCGTGAAGCTAAACGCTTTATTACTCATACTAATATGATTCTTTTTCTGGCATCATGCCTGCGTACTGCTATACTTTGAAACGGGGTTTTAGGCACGGGCGTGGCTCTGCGGTTTGAACCACGCCGTAATAAAGAGATGATGCACATGTATTAGTTCATTTGTCCGTAAGACAACTTGTCAATTGTTAACTTTTTTTGCACATTATAGATCACCCTTTTTTCTTTGAAAACTGTTACACAACAAAGGTTGTCTAGAGTGCTGCCAGGATTTTTCGTGTCGTCAGCGAATGTTGAAGGACTAATACAAGAGTATCTGAAGGAAGTTGTTCTGTCTTTCTACTTTCTATCAGTGAGATTTTTGTTATAGTTATCTGACTGAAGTCTCGCGTAAAGAATTGTATAAAGACTCTAGCGTGGCTCTGCGGTAGAATACTGGGCTGGCACGCAGGGGACCCGCGTTCGAATCACGCTGTGTCTTTGGTGTTCAATCTCGGCAGTGGTGTTGCACTGCCGAGATTGCAGATGCGTTCTGCCCTTTGGAGGTACGACAGTGCTTAACCGCTTATCAGACAAGATATCTCGATTAATATTCGCAGCTTTACGCATAAAAAAACAGGATGGCGCCACCGGCACTGACAAAGAAAGAAAAATATTAGGGGCGAAGCTCCTTAAGACTTCGCGATGTCCGCCGTCTCCCGTCTGTCCGTAACACCATGTAACCTTCAACTTATAAGCAACAGAGGGCGCTGGGGTTAATTGTAAATGTGATGGCGCTGCTGTCAACGCTATATATTGTTGCGAATGTATTTACTACTTTAGAGTAGAAAAGTACTCCAGCAGTCAAGATGGCAGCCGTTGTGTATTTTCGAACAGCCCACCAACGTCGTCGTCTTCTTCTTCGCACCGCCCGCATAGCTGCATAGCCGCGAACCCGCAACATCGACCTCCGGCGGCGAAAAGCGCCGACCCGGCGCTTGCTAGCAGGTGTTGGACGAGATGTACGGCTTGAGGCGAGCGACGTGGACGATGTCGGAAGATGTGGAAGGTATCGAAGGGTTTAGAGGTGCTATTTCATAGGTAACATCAGTTACCTGCCGTAGCACACGATAAGGTCCGGAATACTTGGGTAGAAGCTTTTCAGCCAGACCAACATGCCGCGACGGAGTCCACAGAAGAACGAGGTCACCTGGACTAAAGTGGACGTCCCGATGGTGGCTGTCATAGCTACGTTTCTGACGGAGCTGCGAGTCCGAAAGGCGCTGATGGGCAATCTGACGGGCTTTCTCTGCGGTGCTAATAGCGCGGCGAGCATATGCTGTGGACAGGTTGGCAGGGTTGGGTACAAGCGTGTCGAACGGCAATGTCGGGTCTCTTCCATACAAAAGGTAAAAGGGAGAATATCCAGCAGTGTCGTGGCGTGAGCTATTGTAAGCGAAAGTGACAAAGGGTAGCGCAATGTCCCAGTCACGATGATCCGTCGACACGTACATGGCGAGCATGTCAGTGAGCGTGCGATTCAGACGTTCTGTGAGGCCGTTCGTTTGAGGATGGTAGGCCGTCGTAAGCTTGTGCTTGGTTGCACAAGAACGAAGTAGATCGTCGATTACCTTAGATAAAAAGTAGCGACCGCGATCGGTGACCAGTTGACGAGGAGCGCCATGATGTAAGATGACGTCTTGAATCAAAAAGTCGGCGACATCTGTAGCGCAGCTGCTTGGAAGAGGTCTCGTAATTGCGAAACGGGTCGAGTAATCTATGGCGACGGCGACCCACCTGTTACCGTCGGTAGAAAGAGGGAAAGGGCCCAGCAGGTCGAGGCCGACACGATAGAAAGGCTCGGCAGGTACGTCGATCGGTTGAAGGAGCCCGGCGGGGTGTACCGCTGGCCTTTTGCGGCGTTGGCACGACTCACAAGACCTAACATAACGTTGTACAGAACGGTAGAGGCCGGGCCAGAAAAAGCGTCGGCGGACACGGTCGTACGTTCTGGCAACACCAAGGTGGCCAGCCGTTGGTACATCATGTAGTTGCTGAAGTACGGTCGAGTGCAAATGAGTGGGTATTACGAGTAGTAGTTCGTTTCCCACATGGTGCATGTTGCGGCGGTATAAAATGCCGTCTATGACAACGAACATGCGAAGCGAACTGTCTGTACAGCCTGTGTTCAGGCGGTCGATTAGCTCTCGTAGGGACGCGTCACGCCGTTGCTCACATCCCATGTTGCCGAAAGCAGAGAGCGAGGAAATACAGATGGACGCGTCGTCGGTTACTAGATCTGGAGCGTCAACGGGGTACCGAGAGAGGCAGTCGGCGTCTTGGTGTAAACGGCCAGACTTGTAAACCACTGTGTATGTGAATTCCTGGAGGCGCAGAGCCCAACGAGCAAGGCGCCCCGTTGGGTCTTTGAGGGCTGAAAGCCAGCATAGAGCGTGATGGTCAGTGGTAACTGTGAAAGGCCGGCCATATAAATAGGGGCGGAATTTACCAACTGCCCATACAAGGGCCAGGCACTCGCGTTCCGTAATAGAGTAATTGCGTTCGGCAGGAGAAAGGAGCCGGCTGGCATACGCAAGAACTCGATCGTGACCGGATTGACGCTGGGCTAAAACCGCGCCAATACCGTAGCCACTAGCATCAGTGCGGACCTCGGTTGGAGCAGACGGGTCGAAGTGGGCGAGAATCGGTGGCGTGGTCAGAAGTGTTATGAGCTGGGAAAAGGCCGTGCCTTGATCAGGACCCCACTCAAATGGTACATCTTTCTTCAAAAGATCAGTGAGGGGGCGTGCGACCTCTGCGAAGTTTCTGACAAATCGTCGGAAATATGAGCATAGGCCCACAAAACTTCGAACGTCCTTGACACAAGTCGGTACAGGAAAATCCAGGACAGGATATTCGCAACAATATATATATATATATATATATATATATATATATATATATATATATATATATATATATATATATATATATATATAAACGTTTCATACCACACATTCTCTTCTCTCATTTGGATGAAGACGAAAGCAGGAAAGCGCGACGTGCTAAGTATCAGCATCGCCGTAAGCTACCGCGGAGGAGACAAAAGAGAAGGAAGCGGATGCAAAGCGGCGGCGGCAACAACAAAGTTCTACACCACTGACTGGGGATAAGGAAGCAAAGGCTAAGCGAAAAAAACGCCAAGCTGACGCACAGTTGAGACAACTAAAGCGAATGCAAGGCGGCAATACCGACAAGAAAATTCTACACCAGAAACGATAGCTAATGAAGCTGTGATTATGAAGTGAAAACGTAACCCGGAACTCGGAACCTCATATCAGCTACAAAAAAGAATCACCGCTATATCACAATCGGTCTCAGCACTATCTCTTTGCATAAGAAATATGTAAGTATCACAACCACAATCAGTCTAAGTACTATCTAAACTCTATTCAAAATAACCACCTCCGAAAGCTTCGCCCCATAATTATCTTCAAGCAGCTTGACATGCAGTGATTTTGGTTCTATGTTTGTATTGTAAGATGAGTAAGCCATTCTTACGAGCGAAGGGCAAGGGCACGAGATCGTTATTTTTGGCATATGCTACTCTTTCATACACTGCGGCCAATAAAAGTCAGTCGTGATTACCAAGGATCGTGTGTGCGCACTTTTCATCGTTGTCTTCTTGGGTTGTTTTTGTTGTTGTCGTTGTAACAGTAATGACGAGTCTCTCTCTGCTTCGCACTCTATGACGTCTCTTTGTCTTTATGGTTAGTCTCGTTCAGCATACTTTTGATAGTGAAGTCACGCTTGCTTGTATTGATTTTCGGTGACGCTCCGAGCACATTTTTATTTACAGTCCCTTTATTCATTGTGTGTTTTCTTTCTGAATTCTTCTTTTAAGTAAGGTAGCAAACCAGAAGCGCGTCTGCCTGACCTTTTCGCCTTTCTTCCTTGCTGCTGCTGCGGTGCCCTTCTTGTGTTGTAGCAAATAATGTCCCTTTTGGGGGATCGGCCAAAACTGAGAACACAAGCCAGGTACACTAAAGCCGGGTGCTTCAATATGAGGAAACCGAGATAATAACGTAATCTATGCAATACCTCGAGCACCCTAATGAAAATGTTGGCCTGATTGAGGTGCTACCTAGCAATGTGTACTTAATGCGCTGACCAAAGGTGGCCATGGTAAAAAACAAACAAAATAAAAATTGATTTTTTAAACTGTTCTGCAGCTACATGAGGAGGAAAATACGCTTTTGGAGATGATTTGCCGCAGATGTCTTCCTCTGTCGCTGAAGCATGCTGCTGTCACTTACATGGCTTGCTTAATAACGAATCTCGCCTGACAGTGAGCATCAACTTATGTGAGGTGCCCCCGCAAACTTTGCTGTATGAAATATACAGGTGTCGCTGAGTCCTCATATTTGCTAGTATACTTTATGTCTGGAACTAATGAAACATTGCTCACAAGGCAGCAACCCAAGAAAAAAAGAAACGCAGAACAACGCAAAGAATAACTGGGCGAGTCCTTCTGTCCAATGAGCATATACACTCTCGTCATCAAAGCCGGCTTCGAAGAAGTCACGTTTTGCAGATCTCATCAGTGGCGTCTTTTACTTTTCGCGGAACATGTGCGACTTCTCTTTTCATCCAGCTGGGCGGTGGCTTTTTTGTATTTCTTCTGCCGAGGCGTGAATTCAAGTGCCGAAGACCACAATGAAAGGAAATGCGGGATGATGTCGATGTTGAGTGAAGCCCGGCATTCAAAAAAAAATACGTTAGCCGATGTGACCGTGCAATAACAGCGGGCTTTCTTATACGCCCTCTTCGTCACGCCTATAAGAACACCTAGAATGGAGGTTATGATGCAGGCAAGGCTCCCAGTTTGCGTAAATAGCCTCCTCGGCATGCAGTCAGGTCTAGAAACTGCGTGACACTTTTTATCTTGGTCTCGCATGAGTCTCTACGTACATAAATTGCGGCATCGACATTACCTAAACAATGACATAGGGAAGCAAGACACGCTCTAGGCGACAATAAAGCTTTCCCGTTGTCGAAGAAAGATATTTGTTTACCTTTATCGGCCAATTCCGATTTCAGTATGACACATACAATGAAAACATTTTGCTTACGCTTCAATCCTAGCATTAGGGAGGCGGAAGGAGAAACAGCGGAAGGACAGGGAGGTTGGCCAGTTCTTAGACCAGATGGCCACCCTTTGCTGTGAAATGCGGTAAGGAGAGTAAAAAGCAAGAAAGCCGAAAACGACGTTAAGCCATCTCATATTTTCCTCTCTTTTCCTTCTCGTGCTTGAATCCTAGCTGTGTACTTGTTGGGAGTCAAGGGCACTACTGACTGCTTGCAGACTATTATAAGAGCCAAGCCATGGCTTTTTGGCGTTTTATGCATATGGCAAGATATTTCTGCCCGTTCAAGCATACAACTGTTAGGCGAGGAGGCGTTCATATTCTCGATGCGCTGTCGTGCCCTTCCGAGGATCGTGTCTCGTGTGGCATATTTCTGCGCGGTCGCAGACAGTGCGTGACGTCGTGTTTCCCCGAGATTACGCTGGCAGTGAAATTTATGCCCCGACATGCTGACTGTTTCGAGCTTGTTGTTTCTTTGCATGGCGTGCTTCCTACTTGCGCGGTCGCCTCCGAAACTCAACTTTCTTCCGCTGTCACGATTTTTACGTTCGCATGAATCCATATCACGAGTTTTGGAGAAATTTCGCTACCTACTCAAATCAAGATTGTTGAACAAACACCAAGTTCTCGGCCTTATGAGAGTAGCTGTCGGCCAGATGATCATCTTGTCTACACAAATCGAGAAAAAAAATATGTTTGCACCGTGCGAAATGCTCGCGAGTCCTGGAATGCGAAAATACAATTAGAGCCAAGTCGGGAGAGCAGCAACAACAAAATGAGCTCTTCTACAGCAAAAGCTCTTATGAGATCACAACTTGTGTCTCACGCAGCGCCATAGTTGTGCGCTGCCGCCACCGGTGTCCGTAAGCACATCGCGCAAAATCAGAAAAAGAAGTACCAATGACACAGTGAGGCTCAAACTCAGGTCCACTGAGTGTCAGTCCAGTATTCTACCACTGAGCCATGCCGGTACTTGGGTCTTGGCAAACTTGCCTTAGGCAGGCTTGATGTCGGGAAAGAAATTGCGTTATGCAACTTATAAAGCGTTTTAATACAGCGAAAGAACAAGCAGACGTCGCGCCATGCGAATAGGGTAACGAGGGGGTCGTCGAACGCTTCAACCCATAACAAAAGCTTGTTTTTGTTCAGCTAATAACTATGGCACATACCCACTTCAGGCATGGTTCCTCATCATCGCCAGCCACTGCATGAACAATTGGAAGAACGTTCCTCGCTATAGTTTAGTGGATACCACTCTTCTCAAGAAGAATGACAAAAAATACCATAGCGATTGTCAGCCTACTACCCTTATATTTTATTATAATGTCATAGTGGGCTTCAAGCAAGTGTGCTTGCAGCAGTCACCCAATAAGTGTTTAGAAAAGATTCTGGCTGTGTTCCAATACTCACCGTAGACGGCTAAATAGACAGCTAAATGGACGGCGGCAATCTTAAGTCCAATTCCAGTTCACACGTAGCCGGCAAAATAGACAGCTCTAAGACCGCATCGGAGACAAATACGTTGCAGGCTACGTTGATGTCTAAACAAGATGACGACTCAGCGAATCACTCAGATATGCTTAGAAAGATCAAGTCTCGCCGGAATGGTCGTCTGCACACAAACTGACGCTTTGACGCTTCTCCAGACGCTCAATGTGAGTAACGTTTATTTGTTTTTTATTTTAACACAAAATAATCCAAGAAATACAACTGTTACTTTTGTTTATTTTAGTTTTTTTTCTCGACGCGTGGTGGCGCATTGTCGCGTAAGAGCCGTCTAAATGTGTTCCATTTCTCGGACAGCATGAGCTCGATGCTGTCTTCTAAGCAGTCTTCGTAGACTGTCTACGTGCTGTTTAGGAATTGGAACAGAGCTTCTGAAAGCCGTTCTTGTAGCTTGTCTTGTCTTTTGCTGTTACTGTGCTGCACCTTCCGTGCAGGCCTGGCGTTTTTTTCATCTTTCTTCGTGGTTACGTATTTCATACAACGCTGTTCTTTTTGCCCCTCCCCTTTTAAAGTACTGTTGTGCCTTGGGAGTTTTTTCAATAAATAAATAACTAAATAAATAAATAAAAATTCAGGCGCACGCTGTTTACCGAAAAGTGTACTTTGTGGCAAACCCCGTCCGCAGCACCAGGTATCTTGCCCGCGATAGTGAAAAAGCATAGGGTTTTCCAACAGCTCGACTGTTCTTTTCGGGTGGTTAGGCTACCTGCTTTCAGAGGCCCATTAATAATTATTTTTTCCGGGAGGAGGGGGGGGGGACAGCTCTTTCATCTGAAGTGGGGGCCGGACATGAAATTCGTCATTTTGCACTCTGTATGCCACAGCGAAAAAAAAATCTGGGGAAGGGGGGGGGGGGACACAGGCCTGGTGTGCCACCTCTTGGCTACGCCACTGCCTGCTTTTAATACTGGACAAATTTATTTATTACGCTGACTAAATTTTAAGAAGCTTCTTCGCTCGACATTGTGACGGCGTTGACACTTAGTACGACTGCTCCTGATTATATAACGATGCGGTAACCGTACCGCCCGCTGAGATTACAGTGTTTATGCAACCTTGTGGTCTTTAATTATCCGTGTGTAGGTTTGTGCTCGGCTTGTTAAGCTTGAACACATTACCGCAACTCCATGAGTGGCTCCTTAAACACGCCTGTAATGTAAACGCTTTGTTGGCTACACCTCGTGGCAAGCCACGAAGAACGGCAACATTGCTCTTTGGAAAATGGAGACTAGGCGCTGGTCTTCAGTGGCCGCTCATATTGCTGTCAGCAGAAAAATTGAATTGTGTGCTAAATGACAGCTCAGCCTGAAGTCAAACACGCAAGTCAAACACGCAAGTGAATACTCGAGGCATTCCTTTCAATATTGCATATGAGAAAGCTTCGGGGTGCACGCAATTGATACTCAAGTATTTACTTCTTTTTACTTACGGTATTTTAATGAAGTGTGAACGACAGCAGTTGAGGCATATCAAGGCCGTAACTGGGAAGCGTTAAGGAGGTTCTAAATAGCCCCAAATTTTGTTCCTGCTTCAACATTTCGAATGAATGCAAAGTATTTGCACACCTTCAGATTGACCACCAGCTGCTAAAGTTGGTCGTTTGATACATGAACAACCCTCAAAAGAAGTTACTGGGTACGGCTCGGAGCAATGCACTGCGTTGACGACAGTACGCTAGTGGCACCTCTCTGCTAAATGAAAAGCAGAAAAAAATATTCATTCATTCATTCGTTCATTCATATATTCATTTATTCATTAGTCCAAAATAGCCTTGCGCAGGTGGGAAATCAGATTTTTTTTCTGGCTGGCCATTTTCAGTCTCCCTTCGATTAAAAAGAAACTGGGAAGTAGTGGGAAATACACTCACCAATAACAATATCACAGGTAGCCTTGGCTGCATGTTGATGGACTGAAACGAAACGGAAAGATACCAAGGTTAGAGGACGAGTAACAGGCTCCCTTTGTTAGAAAAAACAAAAAAGGAAAAAATAAACAGAACGAACAATAAGTGCTCGTGTGTTCTGTGCACGCAGTCAGGCGGGACAAAATCTAGTGCAGCCTACAAAGCAACAAGATCCGGGCCATAAAGCCGACACCACTCGAAGGCCGGACGACCAACAAGCATGAAAGGAACGTGCCCGATAATTGATTCCGGAACGAGCGTTTTTTTTTGCAGCCTGGCTGGATTTATTTTCGGCACTGCGCTCTTCCTTCGTCTCGAAGAATTTATTAAGTTTTTCCGGGAAATAACCTGGACGTGCCTGAAGAACAGGAATTAAAAAGAGACCGGGACGTTGGGAGGCACTTTTTTCTTTTGTCGCGCTGTTTTTTTTTGTTTCAATATGCACCAAACCGCCTAGTCTGTTAACGAGAGTTGGCAAAGTTATTGAACAAGTAACGCGGTGGAGCTCTCCAGGCAACGCATTTTCTGTCAACAGTTACCCAATGAGTGAAGCAATGAACAACGTAACCGTTGTTCATTCGTGCTGCACAAGTGTGTCTTCGTGTCCGGACATGGAGGACAAAAAGTATATCGCAGAACAGAAATTTCCAAAATATCCGCTACGCCCCGCCACGGTGGTCTAGTGGCTAAGGTACTCGGCTGCTGACTCGCAGGTCACGGGATCCAATCCCGGCTTTGGCGGTCGCAATTCTGATGGAGGCGTAAATGTTGTAGGCCCGTGTGCTCAAATTCGAGTGCACGTTAAAGAACCCCAGGTGGTCGAAATTTTCGGAGTCCTCAACTACGACGTCTCTCATAATCATATGGTGGTTTTGTGACGTTAAACCCCACATATCAATCAATCAATCGAAATATCCGCTACAACACATCTTGTGGATCAAAGCTGGTGGTTAAGGAAGAGGATAACCACCAAACTGCTGTATAACTGACGGGATTTAGTAAAGCCGGTAATAGGTTACGTCATGACGTCGGCACACGAGGGGCACTCAGTCCTGACGCTAGCTATATGCAACTCGACCTTGTTTTATCCCAATTTAAAACAGGAACGTGCAGCAACGTGAAGCGCGGGGACCTACTACTTGATGAAACAACAGCTGAGCGGGATGAATGAAAGTAACGAGAGGCGTGTCATAATTCATGCGTGCATTCCAGAAACTCGGGTATACCACGCCATGTGTGAATCATTGCAATGGCCGCCTCACGGTTTCTTCTTGAGAGGCTGTCTCAGCTCGATGACACCAGTTCTTGTTCCCTCGTGGTAGAAGCCGCTAAAACCTACGTTCAGAGTGACCGTAGTATCCGATGTATAACACATCCAGGATGCGAAAGAGCTGAAAACACACAGCACAAACAGCGCTGTTCTCCGTCTTCTGCTCTCTCCCGTCCTGGATGCACTATACTTCGGATACTATCGATAACCAAAAAGCTCGTCGTTCCACTTCATTTGACTTGTCAGTGGGATGAGCGCCTGTGCTTGAAAGTATTATAAGCTAATGTCCTCCAGCGCTGTAATGTCACACACTTCGCCAAGCACCCATTGTTTCGTACTTCCCACATTCAGCGACGCAAACGGTGCTCATATGTATCGCCTCAAATTGCCAATACCAGCCCGTCTTAGGATAAAATTTTAATGACATTTTTCCAACATAGAATTTTTAAAAAGAAGTGCTTGAAAATCTGAATCTAGCAAAGCTTTAAATTCATCGTCTCACAAAGCGGGGCAGGTGAAGTTGAAAGCTACGAAACGCCTGTGCAGTTCTGCATCTAAACTGTCATAATAGGACAAACAGGTGCGTGAGAACATATACCCAATCTTTATGTTCTCCAATAGTTGGATAACTCAACGAAGTACAAGCTTTGAACAAAAGAAAGCACTAACACGAAGAAAGACGGGCAAAGCCTCATACGCAAGGAGTTCCGGAACAACACAGCGCCGGGTTTTGTCTGGATTGAATGCATATAGTGCGCAAGGAATCGGCTTGTGAAGACTGCGGAGAACCCATGGAATGACTTTCAATCAAGTGCGTCTACTGCAAGAACGGCAGGGCCCAATTTTCTTCGTCCTGTCTCCGTTTGCCCCGCATGCAGAATCTCGTTTCACCATGCAGGTTGGAGCAAAATTAGAAATCTTGTGCATTAAAAAAATTATAAACTGTTGAGCTGTCAGAACATAGTCATACTTACGTACCACATACATTATACCCCATGGAAAGTTTTGGAGTCGTGTTTAATGGTAACAAATAAATAAAAAATTACAATTTTTATGTTTTTGGTGCATTTGACCCCAGCTTCGCCTACTCAAACTCACCGCCGTAAGCATGTGGAGAATAATTTCTGCGTGTCTACTTTATAATTCATTTACCCCATATAACCTTGTGTCCTCCTCGGCTGTGCTTCTCATTTCTCAGTGCGTGATGTCACTCTGTAACCGGTAGGGCCCTACACGTTATGCGACATTTCCAAGTTGTTCTTTTTCTTTTCAACTCGGTTTTATCTGTTTGCTCCCTGATCAACCACATGTTGATGCTGCCTTCTGTTCTATTGGCCGCTGCGTCGTCATTAACTCTTCGAGTTTTCTTCTTCAGTAACAAGATTGCATCGGAGAGTCAGTCAGCGCCACGTGTTGCCATTATGGTGAGTGAGGGATAACTGAGGTGCTGACTAGCTCTCCCGCGTTTAAATGCACATGTATGCCGTAAAAATGAAAGGGAGATAGCCGCCATGGTAGCTCAGTTAGTAGAACATCAGGCGTGATATTCGAAGGCTGCAGGTTCCGTCTCTGCCCACGACAAGTAATCTTTTCATCCATTTTTATTTCTTTTTGATTACAGCACAATAACTTCAATATTAGCAGCTATACTTTTCTTGGCAGCATTGTCTGTTAGTTCTCAATGTTTTAAACTTGGGTATCCAATAGCAGCCGTGGTTGCCGACCATCCGTTCCTCGCATGCCGAAATGCCTTTCGCGTTGCCATCCTTACATAAAAGTAGATCTGTGCGGAACCAGCATTAATAGGCGAAAAACAAAATGCCCTCGGGCCGAAGGTATGTAGATCATCGTCATCGCGCCAAGGTATAGGATGCTCGTCTCGGCCGATATTCGCAAGTCTAAGAGGGCGAGCGTGTACATATCGCATGTCCTATTTGCATGGTGTCGTGCGCGCAGTGTCACCGAAGCACCTCGTGGCTTCGCCTTGACACAAAAGCGGCCTCTGGATGCGCCTCAGCCGAGCGAGAGAAGAGGAACCGAAACCTTGATCCGAAGCACCCGACTCGCATCCTTTAAAACAAGAACCACAAAAGATGTAACAGGGCGTGGGAAAGAGCTCGATCGAATCGGGAGATGTTGAAACAGGCCACAGCTTGCCCCCGTTCATGCGGGTAGAGCAACGACTTAAAACAGGAAAGTGAAACTGCTTTGCCAACCACCGTGGAAGATACTTCACTATCCTAGAGTAATTTTTTTTTCAGTGGTTACAACAGCTCATGGGTATTGCGTGCCAAATCCATGGTGCGATTACACCGTAGAGGTGATTCCGGATCAGTTACGACAACCTGGGGTGCTTCAACGTATACGGGTGTCTTCGCCCGGAACTATAGAAGTGCCTTGGCTGGGAATTGAACCCGTATCCTCCAGCTTTGCACTCAGATACCTCGCTAAGTTACCACCAAAGGTATCTTTTTAATATGGCTTCAAGGGTGAGAATGAAGACTTCTACTTAAGGTCTCCCCATTGACGCCTTCTTCATGCATTACTCCAAGCAGTTGCCGGTGGTTCACCTATTACGTAACGCCTTTTCAAGCATCAAAAAGCAAACAGAACGAGAAAGTGATCATCATGTAAATGTACTGCCGCACAGAGCAACACGCCTAATCGATACCTGTAATCACGAGTAGAGGTGGAAAAATGCGCGGTGATTCAGTGACAGCGGAACTTAGAAGAACAATACCGTTGTGCGGTTTTTAAGGTATTCCTCCGGTGCAACACGGAGGTTGTGGCGACACTGCACTATCGCTTGTCTTCAAAAGGCACTACTTTCCCAAATAGTGTCAAGCCATTGTTAACACTAATGTCTCTCACCGAACCTTTCCACGAGATAGCCAGCTTGCGCAGTATTGCATCACGCCCGTGATGTGCGTGGGCTGGTCGAGAATGATGGAAACATAGGGAGAAAAAATTTTGTTTTAGTACAATAGACAACATTACTAAGTCATAAAATAAACTGGCCATTGAGACTCATCACTTTGTTCGGCAGGTGCTCGCACACTGCGGGTCTCGGCCAGGAGTAGGCGACTTCTCCTGCGATGGCTGCTCGATTTATTTAGCACTAAATCACGTCACTTCCAGTGAAACCCGAAATTTGGCGAGTGATATCAGGTTCACCCATTTGGCAGCTCCAACTTGATGGCATCGCTTTCTACCCAGTGGAGACCAACGGCCGTGTTGCCAAGGCCAGAATAGCGCTCCTTGGGACGTTGATTCACTGTTGCACAAGCACGCACCCGAAGATACCAATGCAAGCTTGCACCATGTTGCACCATGGTGGGGCCAGCGCCCCTCGGTTGGTGAACGTGGAACCTTAATCAACTAGACTCCGGTGCGGAGGCGTCATCACCCAGGGGATGACGCAGAGTGCCGACCTCTGGTTATATATCGCGCTTATGCGCTGGAAAGTCGAGAACTGAAATGGTGCGCAGTCCGTATCTAAAAACAGATTGCAAAAGCCTATGGTGTAGCCTAACTGACACATTCATATTAGCACCTCTAAAGCTCACGTTAACAACAATTTGCAGGGTTCTACTTCACAAACCCACAAAATATGATTATGAGGGATGCCATATTAGGGAAAATTTGATCATCTGGTGTTCAATAACGTGCACTGACACCGCGTAACATACGTGTTCGACCACCGAGGACACGAACGAACTATTCAAGTCAGCAGTCGAGCACCGCAGCCACTGAGCAACCATGGTGGACGATTTCAGCGAGGTTCTGGTTTATTTCAGTCGGTAAAAGGTACTAGCACTGGAGGCGTGAAAAGTAAGGTCCCCAACCTGTAGTGGACGTTTTCACTGGTTCTTTGTGAGTGATTGTTCTAACCAGCCTACGGCGAGTGGCCTTCCTGTAATTTCTTACAGCTCGAAATGTGGAGGAGAATAGATTGTGCCCTCTGGCGTTGCTCAGCTCGCTGGAGCATTAGCAACGCCGTCGCTTCTGTGTAACAATTAAATAATTTCACGTTACGCTGCTGAATAATAATAATAATAATAATAATAATAATAATAATAATAGTGTAGTAATATTCTATGGTGAAGTATAAAGATAACTGAAAGCTTGGTGCGTTGGTACCAATTAATACCGAACGGGCATGACAAGACGATTATGAACTACGGAGCTGTAAGAATCATTATACAGCTTTAAAGTCCGAGAACTACCAAACGATAAGAGAGGTGGCGCAGTGTAGATCTTCGGAAATTATGACCGTCCGGGGTGTTTAACGTGTCCCTAAATCTTAAGCCTACGGGTCTCAAGTCACTTCACCTCTATCGAAAATGCAGCCGCCGCGCACGGCCACGCTTCCATCCCGCAGCATGTGGGTCACTCGCTCTGTTAAAACTTTGAAATCATGGCATTGAAACACATCACTAAACTCTTGAGCGAAGTAAGAGCTTCGTGGTGGAAGGGTTACGCCTATGATCACTTGCTTCGCATTTTTTTTTTGTGCAGGCCAACGCGCGACTTATTTGAGACAGCACCGCTGGCTGGGGACCGACAATATAGTTCTGAGACACTGCTCATCGGCAGAGGAGAGCGCTTTTCCTATCGCGTCTTCTGCTGAAGCGCTGTAATCGCGACACTTTTCAGACATGTTTTCCGATGACCTCTTCGAATTTGGATTTCCTCTACGCGGATAATGTCGATAAGCTGACTGAGACTACTGATGTTGCGCAGCATCCCAGGCCACTCGAATCTAAAACGGGGAGAGCAATAGTACGGAAGTCAGGTTACGAGATCAAGCATGATTAAGCGTGCTCACTAGACAAACCGCGACAGATGAGGGACAAAAGAAAGGTACCTCCGCCCAAAACATGAACCCTCCTGTTAACGAAAGCAGACGTAAGGAGAAGGCAGGCACATTGCAAGCTAGGCAGACTGGTCGACTGGACGTTCAATAGAAACCATTGTGAGAGCGTAACAAACACGACACGCAAGCATAAACAGACGAGGACAGGCGCCTGTATTGATCTGCTCCTTCTCGCATATCATTTTCGCTGCACTACTCACGATGGTTTCAATGTCAACGCACCAATTCACCCAACAGTCAAACCCTTTGGACGTCCTATACACGGTCGCTGCGGTATATAAGATAAAAAAAGGCACGCACTGTTGTGACCGGTCAGGGAACACGGCATTCCTTTGGCGCGATGCACAGTCGGGGTCGTCTAGAATGTGGAGGCCGAGAAAGCGCCCATAAACGTGCACATCAGCTACAGGGGGCTTGAGATGGTCATAAGCGGATCCAAAAGCACTGAAAAATTATGAATCGTGAAAGGTGCTGGAGACGGCCGTCCCTGTATATAACACAGCAGGAGGATCTGGGGAATTATTCTGCTCGTCTGGGCAACAGTTTACTTGAGACGTAGAGGGAACAGAGAGGCTCAATCGATCACTCAAATTATCACTTACTAATGGACACCTGCAACCTACCAAGTTACCGATAATAAAAAAGGAAACAGGAAGGTACTCGCATTCATATCACACTACAGTCTGAAACAGCAAGTGCACCCCGGAACAAACAGATCACTCAATAAGGAAGAGGGGTTTTTGTGGCGAAGGTTACAGACAGACTTCTTTCTGGACCCCATACTCTACAGCAAGTGGCCCCCAGAAGTTTCGCGTTACAAAGCAAATTTTCTGATCAGGCAACAAATTTGTTCCACGTGATAGGGTCATGTCCGACTCCGAACGATAGTTGGTACACTGTACAATCCTAGTAGGCCTTGCTCCGCAGCCCAAACCCCGACGCCAGCTAAGCATCATCAATCAGTCTAGCCCTTGTTGCGGCCCCATCTCAAGGGATACTGGCCAACAGCTAGAGAAAATGGGTGGTGCCTGGTGTGATGGACAGATTTTTTATTATGAAACATTTACCACGATACTGTTTCATACCAGGCTTCACAAATACATCAGTGACGTTTTTTTCATCATGAAAGTGATGCCGGAAAATTGGACATGATCAGATGGCGTAGATATATAATTCGACAACTGGAGTCAAACCCGTAACCCGTCGGTCCACGACAACAGATGCGGGGCACGCTATTCATTGCGTCACGGCCACACACTCTAGAGACTTTACAAATGCACTTTTCATATCTACCAATTTTCTTTCATGGAGCTTTCGGAGGCTTAAGAAACGTGGCACTGGATTTGGTTTCAAGGAACGTGCACGCTGGTTGCGGTTACCGGTTCTGGGCATCCTTAGATCAGGTTGAACAGAGTGAGGTTGATATGAATGCTCGCATTCATTAGATTTCGCCAGTTTTTACCAATAAAAAATTTTGTACCCCTGTAAAGAACTTCTTTCTTGTTTATATGTGTTTTCTTATTCTTTATTTCGTGAATTTTAAATCAGGCGAAGCGTGGGAAGCGATTACTTGAATTCGTAGCGCTTGCCTGCTCTCCTTCTAGGCCCTCACTCAGCGATATTGAAAATTAGATCGCCCTCAGTTATCTCGCTCGGTTGGTGTGCATGCCAACTACGGCAGAGATACAGACAGCAAGTGGTGGTGCGCAGAGAATGGAAGCCGCAGCGAGCTACACCGAACAAGTGAACCACACATTTGTAAAAGATGGCTTAATCGGACAACACATGTTTTTTGCGGCTCTGAAGTGTGCTCACCCGGTGATTTCAAGTTCCGCGAAGGTTTCTCAAGGGTTTCCGAAAGGAAACACGTGAGCAAAAACTTCGTCCCATTGTTTCAGAAGGTGTTGATTTTGCATGAGTACATAAGTAAACCATGTTTCTGCAAGCCTGTCTGGACCGAACGCAGTGTGGTGTCACTTGTTTAATTGGTGGAGACGCAGCCAAGCTCTTGTCCAGAAAATGCATTTATCAAAAAGCTTTAATTCAAATTGGCTCGGCTTCATAGCTGTAGCTTCTTTTGGCATGTAGTTCAAATGATACCAAGCTATTTTAGGATGCTTCCTGCTTAAGAAATTTTCGCAGCCGCTCTTTGAAACTTTGTGAGTCTTTACTTCTAATGTTGTCACTAAATACACAGGATCGACTAAATGCTTCACAATATTATTACAGAGAATGTCGGTGAAGCCAATGTTTTGACAAGTAAACATTTCTTTGTCACGGCAACGCTGTTGTCCTAATGAGGACAAGCAACTTGACAGAACCTTGTTTTCAGCGACGATCTTTCTCAAAAAAACTTCTGATCGCTTCAAGCCTTTCCGTGCCTCTGAACTTCAGTCTGGTGTCCCCGCCGCGGTGGTCTAGTGGCTAAGGTACTTGGCTGCTGACCTACACGTCGCGGGATCGAATCCCGGCTGCGGCGGCTGCATTTCCGATGGAGGCGGAAATGTTGTAGGCCCGTGTGCTCAGATTAGGGTGCACGTTAAAGAACCCCAGGTGGTCACAATTTCCGGAGCCCTCCACTACGGCGTCTCTCATAATCATATGGTGGTTTTGGGACGTTATACTCCACAAATCAATCAAATCAAATCAAACTTCACTCTGGTTGGGTAGCCAAGTTTTGTAAGAAAAATATGTGCACCGTCTTAACAAACGTGATTGAGTCAAATACGACGTGTCCTATTCGCGATTGTTGATAATTTGAGGGGCGAAGCTCCTTAACACCTCACGATGTCCGCCGTCTCCCGCCTACCCATAACACCATGTAACCTTCAACTTATAAGCAACAGAGGGCGCTGCGGGTAATTGTATATGTGATGGTGCTGCTGTCTACGCTATATATATATATATATATATATATATATATATATATATATATATATATATATATATATATATATATATATATATATCATCGTTCCATAACACACATTTTCTTCTCTCGTGTGGACGAAGGCGAATGCAGGAAAGCGCGACGTGCTGAGTATCAGCGTCGCCGTCGACGGGAAGCTACCGCGGAGACGAAAGAGAAGGAAGCGGATGCAAGGCGGTGACGGCGACAACAAAGTTCTACACCACAGACTAGGGCTAAGGAAGCAAAGGCTAAGCGGGAAAAAAGCCAAGCTGACGCGCAGTTGAGACAACTTGAAGCAGACTCAAGGCGGCAATACCGACCAGAAAATTCTACACCAGAGACGATAGCTAATTAAGCTGTGATTATGAAGTCAAAACCTAACCGGGAAATCGGAACCTCATATCAGCTATAAAAAAGAATCACCGCTATATCACAATTGGTCTCAGCACTATCTCTTTGAATAAAAAATATATAAGTATCACAACCACGATCAGTCTCAGTACTATCTCAACTTTATACACAATAATCACCTCCGAAACCATCGCCCCATAATTATCTTCAAGCAGCCTATACGGAAAGTTCATTTCTGTCAACATCTTAAACAGCATGAGCTGACAGCCTTAGTCTAAGTCGATTATCTCTCATAGCGATATTATGTCGTTCATAGCGTTCAGTCTGATAGAAGTACCATAGTTTAATATAAATACACTCGAGGGTACTCTGCCGCTATTGTTCATGGGGGCTCCAATTCATGGCGCCTCAGTGATCCTTAGAATAATGGATATTGCATGGATTTGTATAAAATACGTACTTTCGGCTCTTTTTCTCTTCGCATGGCTTCAATCTGTTTTGTCAGGAAACGACAATCTCCAAAGGTTTATGAGATACGCTTCACCAGGTAAGCCTTTTAAGCTCACCAACTCAAATATGTTCATGAATTTCAAAATAGTCCGTTCTTTGATTCGAAACAAAAACAAAACCCTACAGTGAACAATGCCACAAGCGCATTCGAAGCTGACAAGCAAGAAAACTCGGCGAATCCGTGTACTATACTTATCATTCCCTTGATCGCTGAACGATCACAGCGCCAAAGTCCCCCGTGGGTATTTTTCGCAAACTATGTTTGAAAATACCTTTGGATCGCAAACGTCTTTCTCCTGCATGTCCTTATTACCATGTTCCCCGCTTACGCTCACTCGTAGAGAAATTGCAGTCTTATATAGAACGCCCGTAGCGTTTCTCTCTAGTCCAGCCGCGCTTTGACAGGCCACACGTGATGGTGACTTTTTCCTAAAATCTGCTTTCTGCCAGTGGCGCTCCTCTGGCTGTCACTCCATTTTCTCTGAGTACACACCTTTGCACAGGAGCAAAAAATCACCGCCATGATCAGGTGCTCGCGGGAGTACAAAGGCTAAGGACGCAGCCTTGTGAGTGCATTTTTAAGGGGTCATGCCAATTTGCGCAGCCAAAAGAAAACTATGGCGGCGCCCTGGGAGGCGTTTTTGAAACAGGTCTGTAGGCTCTCAATGTTAACTACCACAGCTATCACAAATGTTTGTTTGATCATTGATACTCGACATTTGTCGCCAGGATAGAGATTGTCCACCAAGCGTAAACGTTGATGCATCCGCAATAAATGGTGTTTTAGCTACCAAACTCCATTAGACATTGTCTTATATCAATGTGCAGGAAACATTCATTACGGTTTATCATTACCGAAAATTACTACTCTTCGTAATCATCCAAGAACAAATCTTTCGATGAAACCGTTTTAGTGGTAAAATAGCTGAGGAAACGTTTTTTTGGAAAAGGGTGGGGGAAGGGTGTTCAACCGTATTTTCTGTGTTCGTGCTCACGTTCGTGTGTGAGCGTGTATGTGGGCGGGGCTAAACCCCCTGCTCCTCCACGCCCCCACGTAACGAGGTGGTTGTTCTCTGTGCTCACCTGGCTCCAGCAAAGAACTGGCTGTCCCTATTTTGTAGCCATTACCAGCAACTAGCCAATCATTCCAAATGATCTTCTTTTACTGCCCCTGACACCTTTGCTAGAATGCGGAAGCATGCTACGCCCTTTAGGCCCACAGTCGCAGATTAGCAAGGCTGCCTATCTTCTCTTAGTTTACACAACCTTAAGAAGCTAATTTTTGCCCTGATTTATAGCTGAGTACATATATTAGTGACACAGATTCCAAATACAAGTAGGAAAGCAAAACTACGACACATATTTCGCAGCATTGTCGCTCTCAAGGCATACAAGCCCGAAACTTCCATTCAGAACACAGCGGAACAAGCCCCAAGAATGAACTCGTCGCACTACCCGTATGGACTTCACATGGATCGTGTTACGGAACTATGGGGCTGATGAAGCTCGGACGTACACTTTACATACGATGCTGAGTTTTAACACAACAATAGAAGCAAGGACCTATGTCAATAAATTTAAAGAGTAAAGTGGCAGCTACCTATGACAATGTCACCAGAGACCAGCCAAGACTAGCAACGCTTTCTAGAATGGCATAAGGTTAATTTAAACAAGCGAAATTTAACAGAACCTTTGGTTATAAAAAGAAGCATTTTGCCACTGATCACCCAGCTACCCTAAACCCACTTCTTCATATGTAGCTGAAATATTCTGTTACGAAAACTTCCAGAGAAGGATATTTTTATGAATACGGGTTTTGATGAACGCGAAGCATGTGCGTCCAAGTTTAGCTGTAGTGACTTACCAAATTCTTGATGCCAGATGCGAGTAGCTATACATAGATGAGAAATAAAACGGTGCACTAGTCACTCTAGACTTTGCTAAAGCTTACGATAAAGTGGAATATTCTATCCTAATCCAGCAGATGCAAGACTATTGCTCTACAAAAAAAAGGAACATCATGGATTGCAGACTTTGTAAAAGACAGAGAATTTTATTACTTCTTGGGTGGATGCTCTTCTAAAAGATATAAGCATACACTAGGTGTACCTCAGGCCTCAGTATTATCACCTGTTTTTTTCAATATATTGCTAATTTCCATTTCAACTCATCGGGATATTCAACTTACGTGTTTGCTGATGATATTGCTTTCTTTGCAGCAAACGTGATCTGCACTCATTGTATCAAGCATTACAGAATTATATGACCATGATAGAAGCATGGCTTGAAAATATTCATATGTCATTGAACATCAAAAAAAGTGCGCTTCTGCCGTTCTCTGTAAAGCGTCACGTGTTGGGCTGGTAACGAAAATGAGAAAACAGACAAACAGTATTGCGAAGTAGTACATAGAAATTTACTTACAAGATGTATGTGCGGCCTATTATGGTAGTCGGGTGCGTAATTTTTTTTCTGTCAGCATGGCATTTAAGATGAGACAGTTAATACTATTAGAAAGAGAAGCTTTGCGCTGGTGTCTTGGACTCCCCCAATTCGTTGCAAATAATGTTTTGTATGTGGAAGCACGTCTTCGACCTTTGTTAACTCGGTTTAATATACTTATGGTTCAAAGTTTCTTAGACATACACAATTCGCCTCTGAGACAAGCGTCTTACGTTTTTATTCAAGAACCAAGCGCATTCTTCGGAACACAATGATATCGACTACACTCCCCTGAATTAGGTTCGTCCAAGCGCTGCTAAAACCTTTGAATGTAAATATCTATCAGATTACCTCCACAAATATGCCTAATTCAGAACTTCATATGGAATTTGATTATATTTTCCCGTCTAATGCGAAACAAATACCCCTTCAATATTTGAATAATCAGTTACAAGATTACATGACTCATCTGTCCATAAACAACTTTAATGCGACAGATGTATCCCTATCAAACAAAAAAGCTGGAGTAGGCATCATCTGTACTCCTCTCGACTGGTCTTTTTCTGTTCGATTACCAGATTATACGCTCATATTCTTCGCTGAATTATTTGCTACAATCCTAGCGCTTCGTAAACTTCCTGCAAGCGAATCAGAAGCACTCATACTTACTGATTCTCTCTCAGTATTTACTGCACTATCTGCCGCAAAAAAATTCAATTTATTTAGTACGATTAGTAGCTTGTTACAAGCAAACCTGAGAAAATTTCACGTGCTATGTGTACCTGGCCACTGCGGGATTTATTCGAATGAGATAATAGACTCGTTAGCCAAAGAATTTTTAAGTGGACCACTCTTACCTATTTTACTTGACTTTGCTTGTGTAACAGCACTCAGATATAGAAATGCTTGTTTCCACAAGGAAATAGATATAATATTATTGGATAAAATCGGAGACTTCGTGCATCTAAGATTTTGCTAAAACAAACAGTGGTTATCACGGCGGTTAGAAATTACAGTAACCAGATCACGATGCAGAATTCCACACCTGAAATAATACTTACATAAAAAGTGGACTAACAGCATTCCCGTTATGTCTCTTTTGCAAGGAATTAGAAACAATAAATCATTTCTCTTTGTTCTGTCACCGATATTGCTACTAAAGAAAAAGATACCTGGTTGAACCTATTGAGAGGCTAGGTTTAAAAATAAAGGCGGCAGTAATTTTATCCTTTGGAGAAATTACGTTAGGTTATAGCCACAGGGAGGTTCGCGCTGCTATGTGTGCGTACATAATGGCAACAAAAAGATTACCTTGTCGGTGTATTGTTAGTAATATATTCGACTCCGAGACTACCTGAGGGCCTGATCGCTAACTTGTGTTGCGTTTCCATACATTTTTACGATTTGTTTTTGCTTTATACTGAAATTCAATTTAGTAATCTTAAATGCATAACTAACTTGAGCAACCAGCCGCCCGGTTCTTGGCCGATCCCCCTTTGTTGGCAAGTGCCAGCAAAACAAAATGATCATCAACATCATCATCATCATCATAATCATCGTCATTATCATCACTTTCGAAAGACCATTGACTGCAAAGTGCATTCCACGAATACATGAAACAACGCGCATGTAGTTGCCGTGGACAAAAAAAAAACGACAACGAGAACTCTTCTTCAATTGCAAAAACAAGAAACATTACGCCAAACGCATCACAAAACATGGAAGTTGAAAATAATTGGAGCCCGTGTAGTTAGACTGACGCCAATGTTGACCAACTCTTGGTTGTCGAAATTGACGGAGCCCTCCACTAGGACGTCCCGCCTAGTTTAGGGACGTTAGTCTTTCCCTCTCTCAGCCTAATAATCATGAGACTATCTAAATCGCGTGTATTTTTTAACATTATGCCATTCTCCTGAGCATACTTCGCGTAACAGGTGGACGAGGAAGGGATACACACGAATACTCGAACGCATTTTGTTTTCACTGTGCTTCTTTTATGGTCTGAGAGGGCGGCATTCCTGTGAATGGATGACAACTGAGCCCACTTCGCGCGCAGGCAAAGTTCCCGCAGCGAGAGAAATGTGGGCGACGACGCACGTGTGGGTCGACGCGCGAGAGCCGACGTCATCTGTTTGGCAGCGGCTGCGAAGGTCGCCAGGTGGACGTGGGCATCTACCGTTTTGTCCTCGCGCGCGGAAAGCTTTCTATCGCGTAGCCCATATTCGCCTTTTGAAACGTCATTTCGATCATCGTCAGTTGTCTCGACAGCTTGTGCACATGCAGATTTATGCAAGAATGAAACTGATTTGTCGGTGACGTACTCCTCTCTCCACCCCCACCCCTTCTTTTTTTCAGTCTGCAGTCTGCGTGCCTTCTTTTTTGCAGTTAGAAGTTTAGTGTTTATATGAGCAATATATTAACAATAAGGGATCGTTGAAAGTTATTGCTCGTCCCATCTTCCCGGCGACATTTATTGCAGGAAAACAAGCACTCGTATGAAAAGTTCTTGTGCACAATTGAGAGAAAGACGCTATTCCGTTACCACACGACCAACCCGTTGTAATCGGCGCTAGCAGGCCCAATTTACACAAGCCTCGTGGAGCGACATCTGAGGCGTTATCCGAGCTTGGGCCTTACCAGTGGCAAGGTATCATTTCGTCAGATGAACTGTGATAAGTACCACAATACGGTCACACTACCAATAATGTCCCAATACTTCCTCGACTTACATTTTACGTTGGCCTCATCAGTAGGGACTGCATGGAAACGAGCACTTGATGTTTCCCCTGACTACGTTGAAGTCTTCGTAGATTTGAACTAAGAACCAATTCTGCGTTTTACTTCCTGATTTGTATCATAAATTAGTATTAAAAAGAAAGCCTTATTTAATTCGTAATATTTATAATAATAATACTAATAATAATAATGTAAAATGATGATAATAATAATAACATAACTGCTGTTTTTAAAACACATCTGGCGAATCTGTGCAACACCTTGAAGCTACAATTTGAACTTCAAAGAAGAAGCCGTGATTACACAAATCAAGGCGAGGCACGGCGAAACTTACAGCTGACATGGGACGTGAGCATGAAGAGTGGCTGAGCATGATTTTGACAGGGATAAGTGATCATGATATTTTGCTTAATTTGTAAAGGTCTCATAATAGCTAGTATAACGCACAGTTAAATGTACACTTTAATGTAACCAAGTGGTTTTAATAAAGTCTACTTGTGCCCAAAAAACAGACTAACAAAAAAAGTTGGCTGCGCGTCAGCGTGTTACACTGCAAATGTCGTCGAAAGAATATTGTCTTGCGTCTCGAGAGAGTGATAAAAACGTTTATTGGATGTTCTGCACAAGAAAATCAGTGAATGGTATTCTGGAGGCGCTGCGTAAGAGTGCCTCGAGCATGCAGCGTAGGCGAACGAGCGCATCAAGTCGCGTCACACGTGAGACATGAGTGCCATCTGGCAGCTATTTTGGATGACAGGGTAGACAAACAGACAATTGTACAGACAGACAAACAGATAAGGGTAGACAAACAGACAATTGTACAGACAGACAGATAGACAAACAGACCAAAATTTTCGCGTCGAAGATCCCCAAGAAAGTTTTGAAAAATGTGTGCGGCCGCTCAAGCCAACAGTCTGATCTATATTTTCACCTCGTCTTTTTCCTTCCCTTCTCTTGAGTCTCTCGTGCGGCTCATATACCTCTCGTGCGGCTCGTGCGACTCATGCTAGCATGCAGTATGCTTGCTGAATCGTAGATATGTTTTCTAAGTATGCCATCCACTGTCGGGAAGCCGAAAGGATTGGAGAGCACGCGTAGTTTGAATGCGTCTTGTGCCGTTGCCCCCCTTACAAAGCTGAAATGTGTCATCCTGATGCTTTATATAAGATGGTTTCTAGGCTCGCTCAAACAGCTTCTTGATTATAGTTGTTTTCGCTAAGGAGAGGTGTGCTCTCTATTGTTATTTGCCTGTCATGATAAGGTTTCATTCTTAATACATGCAAAATTTCTGTCCGCTGACGCCGCTGGGATGAGGTTTCCTATCCGTCCGGAACAACTTCATAGTTAAGTAAAGCAATCAGTCGAAGTACTTTGTAGGGGCTGAAATAGCGGCGCTGTAGCTTTTCAGACCAGCCACGTACTCGCATCTAAGCCGAGAGCTAGACTCTATCGTTAGGTGCGTACTGGACGTCTATTTGTTGCAGATTTGCAGAATATTTTGGCAATTCCATGCTATATAAAATGAAGTGGCCGTCTAGAGACAGAATTCGTATTGCTTATTGTACAACTCACCTGTTGAAAGGTATTACGTGTAAGATGAACACTGTAAGCGAGACAAACACTGCATGAAATGGCTTTTTTTGTTTCATTTCTCCTAATTTTCCTTCTTTGTCTGTGCCTAACGGTTAGATGCTGCAAATAGGTAGATTTTTTCGGCTTTTCTTTGGGCTTTCAAAATATGTCGTCATTCAGTACAATATGCCACCAACGCCCACGTTATGATGTTTTGATCAATTAATGGAAAGACTTCAACAATTTTTATATGTCCAATGAAACGGTCAAATCTGTCGCACCTTGAAGCAGTCAGTGGTCTGAAGGATGGCAAAAGAAATTCACACCAAGCAATGGCATTTCTTCAAAGTGCATTCAGGCCATTTCATTTTTATGGCATCTTTTTACGGAGAAATATGCGAAACAACCACGAAAGAGAACTCCAAATCAAACGTGTACACGTTAGCGGTCATTATGCTCGAACGCTACGGACTTTACGCCAAGAAGCATAGCCTATACGTGCGCGCGTTGGCACCAAAGGAGCCGTGCCCGCAGAGTTGCGTGAACAATTACGCCTGTGTACAAGGAACCACTGATCACTTTAAAAGATTTCTAATGTGATGATGCTATTATTGGCACAAGCCAAACCCACACATGTAGGTGAAAAATGAAACTTGACAAAACTTCTCTGAAACCGCCAGAATGTATGAACGCGAAGAGGCCACACAGGTAATACTTCCTTGAAAGCCACAAGGTTCGCGCCTGTTCGGGGCACCTTTCTGGGGTCTCTAATTGTTCCTCTTCGAGCAAGGCATGACTGGGCGAGAGCACCTCCAGCACGAAGGTACCATCGGAGGAAGCCAGTGCAAGCAGGTCGCGTGAGCAGCGCCAGCTTCGCCAATAAAAACGTATCGAAACATTTTTGGGCGCGCATCGCCAATGAAAGCAAGTTCAGCATGTGAAAAGGCATAAACAGCGCTGTTGTCGGGCCCCCTTCATCTTGTTTGTTCCATCTGAATTCTGCACTGTTTTTTGTTTCTTCCTAACCACTTGCCCAAGCCTTAACACCGGTGGAGCATGCCTTGGGCCGAGAAGAAAGCACCTTTGCCATGAGCGATGACCGAGGAACTTTAATCACACGCATCCTGTTTCATGCCGGAGGCTGTGATGGCTTTTCTCGGCACCTCACTCTCTCAGTCATTAGCCGAGCCCACGATACAATGAAGAGCTCGGCCTTTCCTCTCAATTGGCCTGCGTGGTTTTTCTGTGAACTTTTCTCTTCACCACATGGCGTGAGGTCCACTCGCATGCGTCGATGGCACTAAAATGAAACCCAAAGGCGATAAAAAGAGTTTGTACAACAAATTTTTAATGTCACTCGATTCTCAAGAGAGTGTGGTTACGCACATTTTTTTGCAACCTATTTACCAGTGAAAAAAAAAAATCATGCTTCGACTCTTCCGAGCATGCGTTTGGAGATTAATTAAGAAAGAGGAGGGCGACAAAGAGATATTTGAGCAAAGCATCGCTTCTATCTAGCCACAGGCTTTCTGAAAATCTCAGAAAGAGAAAAGATAACATTAGGCCGGCTATTTCAGCTCGTCTCTTTTGACACGGTACGGGTCTATGCCAGAGTTGCCCGCGTATTCGCTTTTCGTGGCATACGCTTTCTGATACCCATCTACGCCCGGTTGTTGTCGCCACAAGTCGATCTGGCGGCTATTGCAGTCCTCCTAATCCAAACTCACGTCGGGACGTCTTGACCTCAGGCAAAAGCAAGTTCTTCGGTCGTCCACCTCATCTTCTGAAGCCGGCTTCTGCCTGGCGAAATAAACAGGGCGGCCACACCACGGGGTCGGTGGGATGTGTTGCGAACTGCACCGCCTTGTTAATGGTCGCGGTCCGAGTTACAAAATACTGATGACGTGGCAGTTTTCTAGCGGATCTTACTCAGATGGCCGCTACTGCTCGTGGGATAGACGCACAACCTACAGGCGCGCTGCTGTGGGAGAAATTCTCGGCACTCGAGGACATCATCAATCGCATAGTGTACACGACGATTTTGAGGGCGTTAAGTGAAAGTGGACAGCATTTCGAAACAGGTTTATTTCTCTTTGCCGCGAGATTCTCTGTTTCAAAATCAAATTCACCTCAGCCTATACTCTCAAGTGGTGTTCTGCCCACCGTACTGGTCTAGTGGCTAAGGTAATAGGCTGCTGACCCGAAGGTCACAGGATCAAATCCATGCTGAGGCGGCTGCATTTTCGTTGGAGGCGAGATTGCTGTGGGCCCTTGTGCTCAGATTTGGGTGCACATTAACCCACGTGATACAAATTTCCAGAGCCCTCCACTACGGCGTCTGTCAATATCATATGGTGGTTTTCGGACATTTAACCTCAGATGTATATCGAGTCAAATTGTCTCCTGAAGATGCCTACAACTGACTCTTCATTGATTGAAATATATGTGGAGTTTAACGTCCAAAAATCAACCAATGGATATGAGAGACATAGTAGTGGAGGGCTCCTTATATTTCCACTATCTGGGAATCTTTACGGTGCACTGAAATTTGAGCAAACGGGCCCGCAGCATTTTTGCCTCCATCGGAAATGCAGTCACCGCAGCAGGGATCCAACCCCGCGACCTGTGGGTCAGCAGCCGAGTACTTAACTGACTCTAGCTTGAACGGCTCTGTCAAAACAGAAACAACATAGCATAACTCGACAATTTTCACATCGGCATTGCTGAACCATCATATGGAACAAAAACGTTCCTCATATCTGTTTCGGCTTAAGTAATCCTGCATTTTCAGTGAGTTCAAAAGAAATGTGTTTCTCGCTTTTCATAAATCATTTCAAAGCTCCCATAAATACATCCATTAGCCCCTATGGATGGATGGCAATGTATCGACTTCCGGTAGTATTCGCCTACCTGACAAAAAGTCATCATCGAGAGAAATCATCAAGTACAAATATAGTTCATGATGTACGATGAACCGCCCGACTCGCAAAATGGCAGCTACTTGTATGTGTGTACAATGTCCTAATTCGGAAATCTTCGCACTTCCGGATTAGAAAAGTCATGCAAATTTGGTCGCAAACAATGCCTATATGACGCCAAATTACAAAAAAACGCAAGTTATGTATGGTGCCGGACAGTCTTAAACGTTTGGTGTGGCCACCGTGTCGTTACGAAGAAGAATACGAATATACAAAATGAAAGTTGAAGAGCAAGCCATTTACTGAGTGAACTTGTGACCAGATGACCACTAACATTTTTTTTCTATTGATCACCTAATTTGTTTACCATCGCCTGTCTTGCATGCTACTCCAGGTGTCAGATGATGGTACTCGGAGTGATCGCATACACACACGTACGGTCGAGCACACACATATATACACAAAAGAATCACTCGTGAAGTTTTGTAAAGATATACCATCCTCAAAAACATGAGCAGCGCTTATGTGTTGCGCATCCCGCGGGGGCTGTCGCAAAATGGGCCTAGGAGGTGCCGCAGCGCGAAGCAGTGTTGCAATTGAAGTGAGGCCTTTATAACATGCATTTCTGTGTTATAGCGGGAAATATCATAAAGAATATCTTTTACGGCGAATGCCCTGGAGATACGAAAAATATCTACTGCCAAAGCACTCCGTACTAATGGTTACCCAGCGAAACTGAAAAGTGCGGCCCCAGTGTTTAGCAGTGACTTCTACCCGATGCGTAGATCAGTGGTAAGGGAGCTCGGCTGACCTAAAGGCAGCGGGTTTTTTCACAGCCATGGCGGTCGCACTTCAATGGAGAAAAAAATGGTTGAAACCGTGTAGTGTGCCATGTCAGTCAAAGAACACCAGATTCTCTAAATTTTCTAGACCCGCGCATTACGGCATTCTTCATAATTGTATCGTGGCTTTCTGGTATGAAATGCCACTTATTATTATTATTATTATTATTATTATTATTATTAGTAGTAGTAGTAGTAGTAGTAATAGTAGTAATAGTAGTAGTAGTATTGTTGTTTTTGTTGTGAGTTTCTATGAGGCTGACGAATCTTCAAGCATTATCACGCTCGAGTCGTCGTTGTTCATTTCATTTCATTTCATTTATTTATACTGTTAGCCCAGAAGTGGGCCGTTACAGGGTGGAAGTACAAACAATTATTTGCGAAAAAGAAGTACCGTACAGGTCTCGAGATAATTTCTCGGTATTATTGTGACCAGCAACTCGAAGTTATACTTAACAAGAAATGGAACACACATGCGATGCAATACATACACGCAGAACAGTACATGACGCATTTGAGGCGGCACTTTTGCACCGCGCTGAAGATTTAAAAGACAACTACTGCAGAATCATGCAACCAACAAAAAGTACACACACACGCAAAAAAAACATATGTCACGCAAAAAAAAACATATGTTGTTACATTCAAGTTGAATACTTTTATAGCAAAAAGTGATTTCTATTACTATTTTCCGCTGACCAGTTCAAAAAGGTAGCAGTACTGACTGGCAGAAGATGCGAATACTGGGGTGAGTTCCTTGCATGATTGATAAATGGAAAAACCTGGTGGTGTCGTAATCGCAATGGATCACTCAAATGTAGTGAGGTACCGGCCTATTGGCATACAGCTCATGTTGTGCTTATATTTAAAACAACTGACCACCATTCATTGCTGAACTACCATGCCATTTCTATCACCATTTGCGGGTGTAACATGTTAAAGCATATTGTTGCAAATTATGTTCACATAATATTATAACAAGCATTATTCTCTACTTATATCGACGTGGTTTCTGAAAGAAACTTGTATACGACAGCACAGCTTGTGCGTAGAGTCCGTGAATTTGCACGAGTTTTTTTTAATCTATATGTGAGCAGACCTATGTGTTCTTTTTAGATTTCAGCAAGGCCTTGGACATGATGCCTCAAGAAAAACATTTTTATACGTTAAAAATATTGAGCTTCATTTAAGTATCAAGTAGATTTATGCGTATTTACACACCAGATGTCATTTATATAGTTCAGCTCAGGAGCTGTTCTTACACTTCTCTTGATGTTTCTTCTGGTGTGCCAGAAGGTAGTGTTTTAGCTCCCCAATTATTTTTCATTTTTGTTAACGATTTAGTTGATGCCGTACCTAAAAACATCCTAAAGACTATTCGAAGATGATTGCGTTGTTTTCAAATAAATATCTTGTGTAAGTGACCACAAGTTGATCCTCTAACTAGTGTAGACGAGTGGTGCAAATACTGTAGCATGCAACTTAAGCTTAATAAAACAGTTCTTTATAACAAAACAAGAACGTAAGCTCCAACACCTTCTTCTTGCTGTCTCCGTCACAACCCATTAAAAGATGTAGAAAGATACAAATATCTAAAGGTCACCTTTTCAATAACACGCAGTCAGACCGCATTACAAGCATATGCACGGCAGCACTTGTTAAGCTCGTTTCTTAAGAAGAAAATAAATCATTCACGAAAAAGACCAGGTTATTGGCGTACAACGCCTGCAATAGATAAAAACGGGAGTATGCCTCGGATGTTTGGGATCCTCAATGTGAAAAAGATATTGTCCTGATGGAGAACGTTTATGAGAAGGCTGTCGGATTTATTTCTAGAAAGTATAAGAGTCGATCTGCCAACACAACCAATGCAACTTAACGCCATTCATACCTTGCAATCTCATAAAAAAGTAATCGGCTAGTGGTGCTACATCAAATTCTTACCGGTTTTGTTCCAACAAATCGGCCCTGCTGTGTAAAACTACTATATTCTATGAAATCAAGACATAACCACAAATATTCAATGGCACCTGTTCGTGCTCGCACCACTGCTTTGAAGAATAGTTTTCACCTAGGACCATTGCTGACTGGAACCCATCACCAATAAGTGAGTTCCAGTGCCAAGATACTGATAAGCAACTTGGACCTTTTTTTCCTTGGTTAAACTCTAGATGATGTATCAATATGGCGTTTGTTGGCTGTGCCTGACTGAATTATTTGTAGACTTCTGCTACATAGGAGTGTTTTGTTCACTGTTTCTGTGCCATAGCACCACTATTCGAGTGTTCCATCGGTTGTCTTAATAAGTACTGTGACATTGTAAACCTTTCTATGTGTCGTTTCCCCTCCTGCCTGTAGAATCTGTAAAGATATAAATATATAAAACATCTGGTTCCCTGACAATATATACATAACGGAACGATCGTGCCACTGATTAGGTCACTAGGAAATGAATATTCAACAAAGGTTTCAGAGACCCAATGTGGAATTTACAGGCCGCATGTGGGAAAAAACGGCCACTTAGCGCACCGGGTGCCCTGGAGGGCAGTTCTTGTGCGATGTCGAAGCAGCGCAACAATGATTTGCATAAAGAATGCTACTGAATGGAATTATGCAGTCAAAGCACAGCTTCTATCTAACTAAAGCACTTGCTTTATTCGCGAGCTTAAATGTCGGGTATATTGAGTAAATAGATATTGGAGCAAGAGAAAGACAATGTTTACGATTAATGGCTCGTATAACTCCAAGGTTTAGAAAACTTTCCCTTCTTGAAGACTGATCCAAAATCATGATACCGAATCCAGATTTCTGGCACCTGCACTTCACAGGGAATAATAAATGGTGTCCCACGCGTAAATTGGAAGTCTTGATAACAAAATACGTTGCCGTGTACCACCTCCTAATTTCTACTTAAACAGGTCTGGTCTGGTGCCATCCCCTCTGTGCTCAAGCTGTAACAAACCTGAACATATCGACCATTTTCTTATCACATGTCACCGAATCAAAATCAAATAAAAAACTGCTTCGAAATTTTATTCAGAAAATTAGGAATAGCACCTAATACTCCCAATATTTTGTCTTTTGGGGCCACTTCATTGGGACACAGCGACAGGAACATCTCGGGGCTCTCTGCGAATTCATATATAACACAAGAAGAATACCTTGCTGAGTCAGCGATCAGCTCTCGAATTTTACAAGCCACACTACCACCTATTATTTAGCTGATACACTGCAATGATTCAACTTTCAGGAGAATTTCATATAACGATTCCACCTCAGATATTCAACAAATTCCATTATTTCTCCCCCCCCTTTTTTATTTTTTTCTGACATTGTGCCAAATTAATTTCACAGTCAAAAACAGTAATTATAGTCCCCTAATCTAGAAAATCTATAGGTATTGACTTGCATTAACCACCGACTTCTTGGCCAATCCCCCTTAGTGGGCGAAAGCCACAAAAGAAAGGAACAAGCAAGCAAGCTAACTCCCTTGGCACACTTTGGCCAATTTACCCCTTTCTACTCATCGACGCTGTCCTGATAACGAATCTGTAAAAGAAGCAATCAAGGTGCGCGCTGCAGACCGAGCAAAATCCACTGCCAGCATGCCACTCAATTTCTCCATCCTCGCGTGTAGCCGTCATCGTAGCGGCACATACACTACACGCAAGCCATTAACCAGCCATGTGCAGCCGGCCGTGTCAGTCTTGAGCGAGCTCGTCACCACAGTGCATGTCAGCAGGCACTTTCGATACACGTCTTCTACAAGCGCACGTTTGTCGCTCATGGTATGCGCACGCCGGAGTCGCGCACGCTTGCTCTCTGCGGGGAGGCGATGACTTCCTACGCGCGTCTTAGATGCGTCTATACATCATAGACATTCGGCTGTGAGCCCACAGCGGCGCATCATGAGCAAAGCCACCCAAGCTGACGTCAAATGTCACTGGGCTGCGCAGTCGGCGCAGCTATTACAACGCTCCTGCAAGCGCGATCCAGGCATGGCAGAGACCGGTGCTCCGGATGTGCGGCCTTGAGCTGCTTGTCCAAGCGAGCCTTTTCCAGACAGACGGGAGTATCAGTGTCTGTCTGTGGCTGTCTTGTGCCTTTCTGTCACTCAATACTGTACCACGTTTTTTGTGTTTTTGCCGCCCTCTCTTCTCAACGTGGCTTCCCCGTTTTTGCCATCGTGGTACTGTCATTTATGTGAGGTCATCAAGGGCCATTTGTGTATTGCCTTGATAAATCAAGGCCGTGTTTTTTTCAGCTCTGAAACAGATCGCTTCCGAGGTTGATCCACTTTTTCAGGTCATCCTCAAAGACCATTCAGGTCGTCTAAGCTCCAAGTGCGGCGACAACCATCGTGCTTAGAATCTACCACGAGAGGCCAAACGGCCAGCACGTGAGTGCTGCCAGGACTTTTATAATTTTTGCGGTGATATTTTATTGACTGACAAGAAAAACAGTAGTATGGCCTGTCGGTATTCATGAGTGGTTTAAGAAGCTGTCTCCGCAGTCAGGAAGTATCCTCACTTTCCCTTTGAAAGCTTTTGTCTCCCAAAGACCTGCTCTGGGCGATGCTGTGCCGGTAGAAGAACAAGAACCTCTTCGAGTCCGGTTCAACAGAGAAAGTGCGAAGCATCGAAGGGGTGAAAAGAACCAAAAACAAAAACAAGGATACCGTGATAGGGTACATTCTAAGCACGCCGAGTCATAACCAGTCTGGACGGCCGCCCTTCCGGAGAGGGCATCGCTGGCGATGCGCTGTGGAATTCCGCTTTCTTTGCTTGCCGAAACTGAACTCGCTTAGGTGGAGCTTGCTCTTAGGCCTAATGTGGAGAGTGTGAGCAGGACCCCCGCTGTTGCCTCCCTCTGGCGTTCGGTCATCCGCAGTAAGACAGCGCGCCCGCCACGGGGACGTGCCCCGCAGTGCCAAGCCAGCCAGAGAAAATGGATAGCGGCGGTCGTGCGCGATCGGCCACCCGCTGTTCCTCGCCCCGGCAATACGCGGCGCTTACTTATGCAACGAACGAGACAGCGCTTATTACGAGCTGAGCTGTTCTTCAGAACCTTGCAAGTTCCAAGGGCTCCGAGGTTAGTGACCGCCAGTGGTTTTTATTCGTACAGCCGCTCGTAGCGCTGTAGACAGTCACCTATTTGTGTCTGGGAGTAGCTTTTCACCATATATACTAGCAGCTACAATAAAATGGGCCTAAACCACTACGAGTTGAAAAATGGCGGCTTCTTTCCGCGGTTGCCAATGAGTAAACTTCAAATGTAGCCAGAATTTAAGACAAAAGTAGCCATCTCGTTTTACCTTATCGCAAAGTTTGTAGCCAAACAGGACAAAAGCAGTATCACTTGACTACAGCTAATAATATATTCTACTATAAATATAAATGTCCCCCAAAACGTGGAAATGAAAGCGTGATTCTTGCTAGCATGATGTTCACGTCACAGGTTAGTCACCAAACATTATTTATTCCTTTATGTACTTAATCGCTCCAAGGCTACGAGAATTACGAAAAAGAGTGGATAAAACACCAGCAAGCAGGAACGATACACGGCGAGTAAACAATAAAAATTACCATAAAGATTTTTCCAACTGTCCAGTACTTGCTTAGGCGTGGTTGATCGGTAAAAAAGGTAAAAAAGGCAACTTCACTCAATTGCTCTACGAGGTAGAAAAAAGCTCCGGGTTTTACAAAATGGAACCTCTACAGCGATTACTAAGGCAAAATAGGACATATTGTCACAGAGTCTTGACATCCACGAAGGAAGCAGTAGGCTTCTGCAATGTAAAGCTCTTTATTTAACAGAACTTGTGGCCACATAACGAAAAGTAAAATACAGTAAGCAATGCACGCACTACACTAATACCGACGCACAGAGCGTCGGTGGTCCATAAAACGGATCAACGCTGGGCGCGCAATTAACACGGCGCTACCACGCATTCAACTTCCTATCCTTATCACTTGGTTGCGCCAGCTCTATAATTATTTTGATTGTCCGCGTCTTGTGCTCGATTTCCCGAAATTTATTTATTACAAACGTGAAGCTTACTTAACACTGAAGCGCAATGTTCACTGAATATTGCTAACAGTGTTTCTGGCTTGAAACCGGGTAAATGAAAATAACGTGCGTGGTAATATAATGTGGCAGCCCACTTAAGGGGAACGAGATTTATTGTGTTCTGCTTCTGAACGGAAGGACACGGGTTCAATTCTGGACGTGTCGGTCGCATTTCGATGAAAACTTAATCATATAAACCCGTGGGCTGCACGATGTTACCGCACGTCAGAAAACATCATATGTCAGAGTTGCCCTCCACTCGGTGTTCCTTGTAGTCATAGGCCATATCGTGGCTTTGGTACGCCATACACAAGATAAAATTTATTATCCGGTGATGAAATAAATGTCAAGAAGTGGTGCAATAAATTGCACTGTATATAAAATAAATAGTCCAAGAGCAATGCAGGCATAGTGTTAGCGTTTCAGGTGACAGAAATCCCTTTCAATTTCTCACGATTCGTTTCAGAAACAAAATCTTGGTACAGGAGGCGTAGCAACTATACTCGATGGGTCAATATTAGTTCAGTACGCCAGCATACACACAAAACAAAAATATTCCGAAAAAGGGGGTAAACTGCTTGTTCTCTAGCACATTCACTTTCCTGTTTTTTTCACTACTTAGAAGTCGAGGTAAAAATTTGCTCCAATGCTAATTGTGTTTGTGAACATAGCAGGGGTAGTGATTCTTTACACCGTTGACGTTCTTCAGTGAGTATATAAAGCGTAACTTTTTACTGACTTTGCTAGGTTCCGGGTTTGATTTCTGAGAGTTATTTTAAATTGTGAAAAAAAACTGAAGCTGACGACCGCAGTCACACAATGAATCAACGAATTTATTTAACAATGACCCACACTTAATGATACGTACAGGTATTGAGAGTTACACACAAAACCGCACACAACCAATGAAGAATAAAACACCACCTGAACGAACTGCTCTCATCACATAACCACGCTTCGAAAATCCGGCATATATAGGGCCAGCATTTTGACCTGCCATGCAGTGCTGGTAAAAGAGTCATGTCTTTTTTTTCGTCGATCAACAATAAATCTTGAGCGCACGCGTAAGAAATCACGTGGGCCGCAAATCGTGTTGAGTCACACCGACCTTTTGGTGTGAAACAGCGCGATCTCAACTTTTTGATTATCCAATGAATAGCTGGCACTCCAGCCTGTTGACCCCACTAACGTTAGCATTGCTGATGCACAAGTCCATAAATATACCTATGCACACACAAAGCACAACAGCTCAATCATTTTCATTGAGCGGTGGTGACAAACACAGTAGCAGCACGTATTCAGGAATGCGGGCGAAGAAGAGCGGTGCTACGTCTACACGCTTCTTACCGATGGCGTCACTAGGCCTTTCTGAGGATACCAGCTACGCCATGAATGACAGCTGGCAATCACAGCATCTCCTGTTCATTTTCGTCATCAATTTAGACAGCAACAAAAAAAAAACACGTGTCAGCAATCTGCGACGTCATACGGAGCGATACCTTTAACGAAAGAGATGGATCGCTGTCCGGGTTTTCCCCATGCTCACCGGCGGCCGTTCGTCGGTTCCGTTTACCTCATATCGGTGCTCGCCATCGCTCTAAGGTTTACCATGGTAGGAGCATGGAGCGTAAATTCGGGCAGCTTTTTATTCCAGCAGGTATTGTGTTCTGTGAAACGAAATCAATGCAAAGCTGCTTTCACCTGCCCCGGGAATGCGCTCACACTGGTCGCTTGGCGGTTCGGTGTCAAAGTCAGCGAAGCCCTTAGCTTATATCTCCGAAGTTGAAGGTTTTCACTCATCAGGAAGCGACCACGCACGATGACACGAGCTTGATTTTGTTACCGCTGGCAGCAATTCGCGATGGCGCACAGAAGCGGGGTATCCGCGACATCCAGGTTCAGCCCTACCAGGCATGTAAAGCGTGAGCTTCTTCGACCGCCTCTCTCCAGGACCACCGGACAACAAAAGTCAACGATTTGCGAATATCTGCAAGACAACTTTCGAGCAGGCTTTCTTTTTTTATGCGCATCAGCTTAAGCGGGATTCACACGAGGGAACGGAGGAGGAATTTTCGCAGCGGATGGCGCATCACGTGATGCACTCGTCATCGAAACTTGTCCTCACTTCGTGCGCTCGCGGCACGTATGCAAATGCGTTACCCCTATGTAGGTCCGTCCGTTTGACGGTCGTCTGCCCTCGATCGGGATGATTCAGCGTCAATTTTGTAAACATTGGTTGGATTGGTGTGGCTATAGGAAGCAGGCTGCCGGCTTAAAAGCCAGGTGTTTTAGTTTTGCGGCTACAACCGAATGTCTTTGGTGTGACAGTGGAAGCGGCGAGTGCTTTTTGTTGGTTTTGAAGGTGGCATAGGCGCGTGGCATAAGCATAGGAGTCGATAGTATGCATGAGGATTCGGGAAGCCTAGTTCCGGCTTTGTGCATGTGACGCCTTCGCTGCTGCGCCGGAATATAGTAATCACGTCACTAATCGGTCTGCGGAGCAGCGGGATTTTGCCACACGTATGAATATATCTTTAGGGTCGAGCTCAATATGGTGCGGGGCATGACCACCCTAACAGCGCACAGCGTTTGAACACCCATGAAACATGCACATCCTCTCCCTTCTCACTCCCCAACTACGCTCCCCTCTCTCATCTCGCAACGCCGCCACAGGCAGCATCTGCTAGCGAATTTCTTTGTCAAAAAAATTGCCGGATTCCACGTATAGTGAGCATCGATGATATGCGAAGCACGAATGAGAAAGGTTGATATGTCACTTTAAAATCAGCGCAACGTAACGATGTGGAGGCAAGTGATGTCGTACGTGACTTCCTTGTCACGATTATTATGTTTGGACGTTTCATTTACCTTCGTCATCTATTTACGCCACGTAATAACAAATTTAGTATAAATGGAGCTAGCGAAACGGCTGCGAACACGCTATTAGCGTGGTCTGTAGACATGTTCTGACATGACATGCGTGTCAGAATTATCATGTTTGCACCAGTCATATATTTCGTCATCCATTGACGTCACGTAATGCCAAATCTGGTATTTGCGTAGCTAGCGAAACGGCCACGAGCGCATCATGAAGGGCCCAATATACTCCTTTGTAGCATTCACCCTCGTGCACGCTGGGCACAGCAACGCTACGTTAGCAAAGCGCGATCACAATAGTCTGACGCTGGGCGAGACTGGCGCGACCAGCATCCGTCGGTGCGGCCCAACGGCAACCGTTGCGAAATTCACGCCGATGCGTTACCAGACAACACTGCATCTCCCTCTTTTCGTGACAAAGGGACGCTGGACGTGCTGAAACGCGCATGCGTCAAAGCAATGCAGCACGGCGCACGCCTGCTAGTATGTATTTGGCGAAACTGGCGCCTGGCATTGCAACGCCGGCGTGACGCGACAAAATGAACGCCGCTGAGCACGCGCACAACGTCACGTCAAAATATATTGGTGTGTTGACTGTGGCGTGCAGTCATGTTCTCACATGACACTAATCTCATGATTATCATGTCTGCACCAGTCACATTGCTTCGTCATCCATTGACGTCACGTATAGTAGCAAATTTGGCATATGTGAAGCTAGCGAAATGGCCGCGAGTGCATCATGAGTGTGGCATATAGTGATGATGTTACATGACACGCATGCCGTGATTATCATGTTTGGATGTGTCTTTTACTTACGTCGTTCATTCACGTCGCGTAATACCGAGTTTGTACATGTGAAGCTAGCGATACTGCCGCGAGCGCATCTTGAGCGTGGCATGCCATACGTGTCATGTTGTTACATGACACGCATGTCATGATTTTGATGTTAGGGTCTGTCAGCTTGTGTTCGCGATGCAATCATGTCATACCATACCAGTTTTGCAACATACCATGTGAACAAAACCACCGCAAGATCTGTGAGACCATGAATTGTAAATCGTAATATTTATGACATAAATGTCCTGATTTTCATGTCATGACAAGTTAAATGTGTTCTTCATACAGTCATGTTATGCCATACGAAGTTTGGTATCGATATCATTATCGAAACGGCCAGCCAAGAGGGCTAAATGTACTAGGCGGATAGATAGATAGATAGATAGATATATATAGATAGATAGATAGATAGATAGATAGATAGATAGATAGGTAGATAGATAGATAGATCTTCTCAGCGTGTGCGTTACCTGAGAGCGGACTGCGGGTATCAGTTCATTCGGAGTCGTCAGTCTCACATTGCCCATTAGGTCGTTGGTATATTCCAGTAGAAAGATGTATTCGCCAGGTTTCTCTTCCACGCATAGCCGTGATGAGCACCAGCGTCAACATCACTACCAGCATAAACGTTAGTGCCCGGCGTTCGCATGCTCACGTGGTTCTTTTAGTGGGAGATGGCGTGATTTTTTCTCTTTGAACAGCCTTTTTTTGTTCACAGAACAGCCTTTTTTTGTTCACGGTGGTTGTTCTTTTTATTCTAGTGAAAGTGCATTGACTCGAGGTCAGCCACGACGCGCAGCAATGTTATACCATATCAATCTGGTAGGCAACAGTGCCTACCAATAACCGAGAATTTCTCACAATAACGAGGTCTCAAGGGAGGAATGTAGAATGTTAGAACCATTCGTTGTTTAATGCTCCACCTAACTGTGTATAGGCAGTCGGTACCAGATGGGTCGTTTTCATGGCTTTTGTAGCGTCGCGAAAACCCTAAGTACTGCCGGCATGAACAAAGGATATCCAGTTACGGTGAGCGAGAGGAGAATTACTCCGTAGGACAAGCATACAGACCTCGATGAAAGTACTTACATTGCGTCACAAAGAATGCTTTCGGCAGCACATATGATACCCTTTCAAGTGGTCCGTTGTAGTCCTATGGGAACGCTCCTAACATCGATATCAATAAATCGAATTCACAGCAATTTGATTTTTGAAATAGGTGATGCATATATGCAGATAATATGTTTGTACCATCCGACGCATCACCCAATTAAAGTGCACAACTGAAGAGCACACAATGCGGTTTTATTCAATTTTTTACTTACCTAAAATACCTCGTGGTGAAATCCTACACACACCGTTCAAGAAAGGCAACGTTGTTCGTTGTATTGCTTTTGCATAACGACGCGAGATAGACTGCACCCTCAGTCAAGACTAAAAACTTATTTGCCCAATATACGCCTCACAGCGGATAATTGCTGTTGCCCCTGCACCATGCACGACGTTTCTTATGGGCAGAACAAACTGCCGTGCAGAAAAATGGTGAAGTGGTTTGCGTGGTATCAATGCATGACAGTTGAATGACTCCACATGACTGAAGGTCATCTGTGGTACGTTATTCTTCAGACGCCAATCGGTCAATGCACAGGCACTCGGAACAGTACATCGGTGTTTATCTGTTGCCTCTTGCCTATCTGTTGTTATTATTGTTATCTGTTGTGAGATAGACGCTGAAAAACTGGGGTTCTAACGCCTACTTAGGCGTTGCAAAAGCAGTAAAAAAATAAGAGCATCACCAAGGATACATTTACTGTAAACAATAGGAACAATGCAAATTTCTAACAAATACTAAGATCATCTTTTCCAGGAATGTATGGAATAATAAATTTGATTTTATTCCTCGTCCTGAAAGCGTGGCAGCTCTACCAGATGTGTGCGAGTGAAGCCAATTTAAAGCTGCCTTGCGTTAGTAGCACACACTGCATAAACAAGATTTCGGAGAGAGCATGACTGTTTCTTAGCGACTACACCTTTGTAGTCTTGCTACCCATATCGTGGCAAGGTGGCAGTTCTTCTGGCTAAACGAATGACTCACCATCGTAGCCCTAGGAAAGTGCATTCTTCTAAACTTTCGTCTGAGTTTATGTCGTGCATTCGACAACGCCTAAGTTTAGTAAGAACTGCTTAATTTTTGAATTATTCAGATACCTTGATTGTATTCGTACGACGCAGCGTGCATGTATACATGTATTTCCTTCAGAATAACATGCATACTGTACAAACATGTTTTAATTTTGGTGGGTGGCAATAAAGCATTCTCCAGGGCAATAAAGCATTCTTCGTGGCGATGAACTATTATTGCACCAGAGAGCGATTCCAGTTTTCGGAACGACTTTTCAAGTAGACCCAAATGTTCGTGAAACGTGAATTGTAGTTGCAGTGCTGGCTACTCAACTACATAAACATTACATATGTACTCATACGGTACAACGTCAGATTAACTTCAATTGTTGATGCGCCATCCACAAAAGTTGATTTATGGAGCAGTGTACAGGGATTCATATCAGCACCAGTGCCTCATAACAAATTACCGCTTCTGGTTTTGCCAACATTCATGCTGTTGTTCACATCAATACGGAGATGTAAACAGCTGGTTACATGAAATGAATGCGGCTGTTTAACGTGTGTCGGTGCGTGATAATGTACAAATCTTTAGCGTCATTTTCTAACATCTCCCTCAATAAAAAATAACAGCACCATCACCTTCCATCAATATGCTTCACATAAAATTGATTCTCAAGGTACTTGAGATGTGTCAAACTTTTCATAGACTGCATCGATCCAAAGAGCTCGGCATGGTAGTCAGCTTCCCTACTGCTTATCCGCGTCATTGCTTCCATCCTGTTCTAGATATTTTTTTATAGAAAATTCACACCCCACAAAGGCACATGCGCTTGCAGCTGCGTAGAGGTGCACACACTGTTCAGCACTTCTGCAGCACCTCAAGTGGCGTGACATCTTGCGATGCTTTACATATGCCTATATACTACAAATGCATATGCCACAATTAGTCATCATCGTGATCACGAGCAGTCTGATGAGAGGTAGCATGCGCAGGTACGTACAGCTGTCAGTACCTTTATCTCAAATGCTCCGATGTATGGCCTCGGCTCGCTCCGACTGAGGTCAGCACCACCAAGCGTTGAAAATGATGTACTTGCTGCAGTTAAAGGTAGACCTATAGCACACGTCGGTTTCACTGGTGAATTTCTGTTTCCAGTCTGCGTAACCGGCGGGTCGAATGCGCTCAATTCGCATCCTGTTTTCGCCACGCAGGTTATCGAATCCACTCACTTCGCATGCTGCTTTCGCTCGTGGATATGTTATCGCGTGCCACCAAGGCGTTCGTTGTAACCTCGACAGTGAACAATTGCGTGCGACAGCTTACGCACCTCACGAGTTTGAATCAGGGGGCGCAAACAGAAAATTTCTTTTATGACGTCACTGGTGAAGTTACCAAATAGAGGGAAAGGGCAAAAATTGAGAGAAGGAGGCTTGCCGCGGAAGCCCTCCTTTCCCACTTCGAATACAAACGGAAGATGCTCGTGCCTTCTTTCTGGTCCACTGGCCACTTAAGCGATGTGGCCATTTGTAAAACTATTATAATCATTTTTTTCAAAAATTTGTTCATGTCGTGTGAAGAGGTTAAAGTTAAGCTGACTGATGTCCCAGTATAAGACGATACTCAATCGGCAGAAACAAAGTTAACTTCTTCAACACTCGTTTCGTATAAAAAACACATACACGTAGTCTGAACGTGTAAATCTGTAAATTTAGCTTTAACTTACAACTAACCTACGAGCATTTTGAGCAAACGTTGAACCGACAATATCCGAACCAATGCGAAATTTATCAGCAATCGCGAATCGTATTTGACTGAATCACGTTTGTTATGACGGCCACATAGTTTTCTTACAGAACATGCATACCAAACCCACACTAAAGTTCAGAGGCACGAAAAGGCTTGAAGTGATCAGAAGTTTCTTAAGAAAGAACGTCGCTAAAAACGGTGTTTTGGCGAGTTGGATTCTCCTAGTCAAGGCAACGGCGTTGCCGTCACTAAGAAAAGTTCACTAAGAAAAGACTCACAAAGTTTCAAAGAGCGGCTGCATAAATTTCTTTAGCAGGAAGCATTCTAAAGTAGCTTGGCATCATTTGAACTACATGCCAAAAGTGAAAGAAGCTACAAATATGAAGCCGAGCCAATTCGAATTAAAGCTCTTCGATTAATGCATTTTCTGGACAAGAGCTTGGCTGCCGTCTCCACCAAATAAACAAGCGAAACCGCACTTGGTTTAGTCCAGTCAGGCTTGCAGAAAACTGGGTTTACTCATGTACTCATGCGAAATCAACACCTTCTCAAACAACGGGTTTTTGTTCAAACTTTTCTTTTCGGAAACCCTGAGAAAACTTCGCGGAACTTGAAATCACCGGGTAAGCACACTTCAGAGCCGCGGAAAACATTGACAAATGCGTGGGTCACTTGTTCGGCGTAGCTCGCTGCGGCTTCCATTCTCTGCGCACCACCACTTGCTGTCTTTATCTTTTCCGTAGTTGGCATGCACGCCAACCAAGCGAGATAACTGAGCGCGATCTAATTTTCAATATCGCTGAGCAAGGGGCGAGAAGGAGAGCAGGCAAGCGCTACGAATTTAAGTAATCGTTTCCCGCGCTGCGCCTGATTTAAAATTCACACAATAAAGATTAAGAAAATAAAAATAAACAAAATAGAAGTTCCTTACAGGGGTACCAAATTTTTATTATTGGTAAAAACTTGTGAAATGTAATGAATGAGAACATTCACACCAACCTCACTCTGTTCAACCCGACCTTAGGACGCCCGGTAACCGCTACGAACATGTTCCTTGAAACCAAAACTTGTGCCGAGTTCCTGAGCCTGTATGAATTCTCATCAAGGAATCACAAGTACAAAAAGCAGAGAAAACGCACATTCAACGTGTTTTTAAAATTTGCACGATAAATCTCAAATGCAGTAACGTTGTTCATGTTCTGATTCAATAATTTTCAAACCACGTGAATTGAACTGTTCTCGCAATTAAGAGTGTGCCTTTGCTTGGTTCGCCTTGCACAGAATATGTCGTCTTGGAGCGCAACATCTGTGCGGGTAACAATATCTAGGGTTTAGCGTCCTAGAACCACGATTCAATCATAAGATGGTAGTGTAAGTTTTCATGTGATAACTACGCAGAAAAAAATGCTTTGTTTGCGTTGTATTCATGGGTTTTCCTTGCAGAAAACGCGCACAAATACATGCAATTCAAGAAATCTTTCGTGCGGTGTGCACTGAATAGAAAAGTACCCTCAAAATTACGAAAATAGTTCAATTTGCGCTCTCTGAAAATAATTAATACAGAACGTAAACAGCGCCACCGCACTTGAGATTTATTCGTTGTGCAACTTTTATAGACGCGATTACAAGGTGTTTACTCTGCTTTTTATAGGTGTGATTTCATGCGCCGAATCGAATCTGGTAAGGTGCGCAAGCTGTCACAGGCAAGGGCTCATTGTCGAGATAAGTATACAACCATAAACACCATGGGCGGGTGCGATAACGTAGCCACGAGCGAAACGTGGCGAAAGCGGCATGTGTACTGAGTCCATTCAACCCGCCGGTCAGGCCGACTGGAAACAGAAGTTTACTCGTGAAACCAGTGCGTGCTACATCTATTATTAACTGCAGGAAGCATAATATGTTCAACACTTGGTGGCGCTATCCTAAATTCAAGTGAGCCGAGGCCACGCATCGGAGCGTTCGAGTTAAAGCTGGTGACGGCTGTACCTACAGCACTGAGTAGCTATTGTTAGCTGCGGAGCAATGGACCTAACGTAGCTAAGGCTGTCACCTAATCTAGCCTAGCCACAATTGGTCGATTTCATAGTGATTATGTGGCCACTATTTTTTACCACCATCATCAGTATTAGCGGTCTCCAATCGGGAGTCCAGCTACCAAGCCGCACACGTTGCGGTGCAGTTGCGTTCGAGTTACGTTGGACTGACGTTGCAGTAGCATCCATTCGCACCATGCGCCACGCGAAGTCATGGAGGCTTCCATGAATGTCTCGCCCTTACTCGTGATCATCAGCAGATAAGACCTAGCTTTCTTTGTCGCTCGGCCAGCACGGGCCCATTCGTAAACTGGATAACAATATGACTACCATTACTATTATGTGCCATAATCATGCCTTTTGAACATTGTGTGTACAAATAACAGTGTCTGCAGTGTCACATTCCACTCATACCCCAGTATACGTTTCGGATCACAAAACATACCAGCAGTGTCTCTTTTTCTGTCTGTGGACACAATGGTCATGCTTATGACTTGTAAGCGTCCACCAACAGCAACGTTTGGCTCCTAGAAGGCAGCTTTCCACCTCACAATGTGAATATGCTGTGTGTTCGGCACAGGCGTTAACAAATTCGTGTCTTCTCATTCGTTTAAAAAAACCTATAAAGTCAAAGAAATTGCGTAATGATTTCTTCAATAAACACCACGGTTAACAATAGGCATCATTCGGGGGCTTCATTGGACCGCAAAGGGTTAGCAGTACCAAATGTTCAAGAGCACTAAATCAAAATAGTGAACTTGAACTTAGACGCATGAGTGTGCGCTTGTGTGCGTGTTCGTTCAGGTAGCGGCTAGACAGCCATAGTAATTCTTATCGAAATCGGCACTTCCAGCTGGGACGTATGTACGTTAGCTGCATCACCGCTAACCATTTAGTCTTAAAAAGAACCCTCAGGGCTTGTTCATACAGTTGATGAAGTCGCGACATGTGTGAACTTTAGATGGCAATTCTTTACGTGCGCGTGGCTTCATTTTCTCACTTTATTTTTCTTAAAGACCTCGCAGTGAGGTAATACATAAATTGGGGGTTTACAAAATTGTGGCTACATACGTCGTCTCTCGATGGTGCCAGGTCAGTTTTTTCCCTAGTAGATGGCGATAAGACGTACGCCTCTTTAAGTGCCGGTAGGCGGATCTATGAATTCGAATGGCACACTTAATTCAAACTACTGAATGAATGAGGAATGTAGAAAGCCGTGTGAATGTGCGACCAAATCTGCTAGCACCCAAAACGCTAGGAAGAGTGATGACGAGCGGGCGAGCACGAGGGCCTTCTCAAGAAAATTGGCCCGAACGCCGACAGGCAGCCGAGAGGGCAAAGAACCTTGGCGAGTGAGCTACTATTCCATCACCGTAAGCTGCTGCTGTTACCGGCTCCATAGGAACCACCAGCGATAAGCCGCACAAGTGAATTTCCTGATGCACCTTGCAGTTTTCTTTTTATTGCGATGAACTCTCTCGGCTGGATTTTGCTGCCAGCGTCGGCGTCGAAGTGGGCGTCCCTATCGCTCACCATATATGTATATGGATCGATATATATAAGAAAATTATCCAGAAGAAGACTCCGGTGCGCGGAACCAAACTTGGGACCTCTAAACGTGAGTGCGAGGCGTTACCCACTGAGCTACGGAGAGGCACGCCCTTCAGCGTTCAAGCGGCAAGCTATAAAAGACGATAGTCTTTCTTCGAGACCTTCGACGCAAAAATTTTGGTCTGTCTGTCTGTTTGTACATTTGTCTGTTTGTCCACTCTCGACGGCATCGGGCACTTGTAACGGCCAACCCCATCCGCAGCGCCCACCTATGTTGCTCGAGGTTGAGCATTCATGCTTGTGAAATTGTCAAATAAAAAGCAATTATTGGGCATGTCTGGGGCACCATAACAACACGTATTTTGTTTATTTATTTATTTACAGGATTTCTGCTGGCTTCAAAGTGAATTCATAAGCAGGAGTGGGTAACATATAAATATAGCAAACTGAACATTTTCACAATTTATAACGCACAGAGAATGCCGCGGATACACAGGTTTTAACACGGTAAAAAGAAAAATCTACAGTGCATGACATGCAATTGCACATAGCATAATGCCTATATAAGTGCGTACTAACTTCACTTGTGTAGTAACAACGTAACATCACAAAACAAAGAGTACAAATATGGCAGAAAGACATGCTATAAGTTGCTCCGCCGTGGTCGTCTAGTGGCTAAGGTACTCGGCTGCTGACCCGCACGTCGCGGGTTCGAATCCCGGCAGCGGCGGCTGCATTCCCGATGGAGGCGGAAGTGTTGTGGGCCCGTGTAATCAGATTTGGGTGCACGTTAAAAAACCCCAGGTGGTCGAAATTTCCGGAGCCCTCCACTACGGCGTCTCTCATAATCATATGGTGGTCTTGGAACGTTAAACCCCAAAAATCAATCAGTCAAGATCAATCGAAGCGTGAAGTCGTGGGCCGAGACCCGAGATTTACATGCCAGAAGCTTGGTCGACTCGGCACCAGTTCACTAGCTTGACAAAAGTTGACGCACACCTGAATTTGTAATGCACAACCTAACTGTACAGCGAATATAAATGACATGTGGGAACAGGAAAATATGACATGCATGTCACTTGAGCCATAATTTTCACGACGTGCTAATGGTGCGCTCACAGCTGGTTCACTATCCTGATGTATGTACACCATGGCGTGACGTTACTGATTGACGAACATAAATACATAAATGATAGATTGTAACAAGAAAATATGATATGTTTCTTGTCCCCACTTGCCTTTCGCCCAGCCGCGATGTTCTAGTGACGGTACTCGACTGCTGAACCGCAGGTCACAGGATCGAATCTTGGCTGCGACGGCTGCATTTTCAACACAGGCGAAAATGCTGTAGGCTCGTGTGCTCAGATTTGGGTGCACGTTAAAGAACCCCAGGTGGTCGAGATGTTCGAATTCCTGCACTACGACGTCTCTCATATTGACAGGGTGATTTTAGGACGTTCAACCCCGCATATCAATCACTTGTCATTCGCGTTACACCTATATCCCGCAATAACAATCTTGATATATTCCGAGCCAGCGAAACGACAGTGAGCGTGGCGTATCAGTCACGCCGTTCATGTCACGCACGTTTCTATCTTGGTGTTACCACCTGTTATTCGTGTTCATCTTACAGTTCCATTACACAATATCGTTGCTGTGTATATCTAGATAGCGAATTGACAGGGAGCTCCCACTGAGCGCGGCGTTCAAACAATGCCGCACATGAGAAACATGATATGACTATTATGTTTGCATCTTATGTTTGTTTTCATCATAAAGTCTCCCCATACAATGGCAATTTCGGTGTATGTCTAGCTAGCGAACCAGTCGACAGCACTTTATGAGTGTGCTAATTAGTAAGTTGATCATGCCGTACATGACATGCAAGTTATTAATATGTTTCATGCTACCACGTTTTTTTGCAGTTATCATACCCATGTATTTTGTCATGGTATTTTTGGCCTACCTTCGTTTAAATAAACAGCCAGGACAAACTGAAGACCACGCCAAATAAATTATGTGCTGCCATGCGTCACATGATTTTCACTTTATTACCAGTCACTTGCGTTCTTCATGTAATCTTGTTCGGCTATAGTTACAGTGGTTATAAAAGTTCAACGGAGCGGCCGCAATAGCACCAATGCAGTGGCGTGAAAATAGTGCGGTTCATCACATTCATGCTATGATTTTCATTTTACGACCTGCAACTTATAATTGCCATGTGGAGTTACGCAAGACCAATTTCAGTACACTATAATTGCGAAACGGCCAGGAAAGCACGAAGTTGCAGGCCACTAGAGAGACAGACAGACACTTCAAAAGCGTAGAAGTTCGTTAAGCAATGCTTCGCATTTAATAAATGCCGACAGCCGAGTGCCGAAATGCCGCACAGTTCGCATTTTCGTATTGCTTTAGTACGCGTGCACGCAAGTATAATGGCCGTTATTTCTTTCTTAGACAGGTAAATAAAAACGGAGTGCTTCATTTGGGGCTGCAGAAGCACACGCAATGTGTAAACGGTGCGTTACTCTGCGTAAAACTAACATTGCTGCGCCGCAGCCTCAGCAGCGTTGGCGCATATATGGCGGCGGCCCAGACGGCCACGGCACTTTCCCCGTTCCAGTGCGTTTAGCACAAGAGAACGCTCCACGCCGCCAGTGCCAGAATCCAGAACGTCACACCTTCGAATCAGTATTCAAGGGCAGACGCATATCGACGCCGTTGACGCACGTGTCATTGATATTCTTTGCCCCATATATCGCTACATCAAAACAACCAGATGGCCTTCAATAGATCGTCATAATGTTTCAATATACTGACACTAGTGTGACAGCAGTGCTTCTTTACTGCCTCTTATCACCCCACCTAAAGCTGCTCCAATTGCAGAAATGAAAATGCCCCGTCAATGTTGATACAGATAACATCTCCTTCTTGCCGTTCATATAAGGCGGTAAATCGGGCTCCACACTCAAGTCTTGAATAAAATCAAAACGCGTTTTCTTCTTCCATACTTTACTCGATGAAACAAAAAAAGGTGTAAAAACAAAAAGCTCCTTCGTCGCAGCTTGACGGAGCTACTTTTACCTGTACACCGAAAACATACAGCAAAATACACAAGCATAAAACAAATACAAAGTAGACCTATAATGTTCTATTTACACTTCAGTTAGCTCACAGGACGTCTGTGTAAAACAATATAAAAGGAAAGATAAAATAAAAACTGTACGAAGAATAACAAGAGCAGTGCTGAAACTACACCAAGACATGCGTTTACTTATTATTACAAGTTCTAATAGATGATTTTGTGGTAATACATTTTGTGATAAAGAGACACCGTTTAAGTAAATAATGAAGTCAGCTGCAGAATATTTTTTTAATGAATGCATGCTGGGAAAACAAAATAACTCGCAAGCGAAAACTAATCAGCTTGTCGGGAAAGTAACTTAGCATCGTTCCTCATATTACGACTTTGCCCTTCGGTTCAAGCTTCCTTCTCGAAATGCCAAAAAAGTAGTGCTTTTCAATGATCAAAAGCTTGAGACACCATCTTTGATATGCGCAAAGTAGCACCAAGACTACTTGTTTGGTGCCCACGTGAAGGAAGCATAAAAACTACTTGGGGAAGGGTTTTTAGGAAGAGCTGCAATGGAAAGGTTCTTCTTTATTAACAAACAATGGGATGCGAAGCAGCAGTGGTGGACAGGAAGTTGACCGGGCTGAAACAGACGTCAACGAGGGCACCGAAAGAACGGCTTAAAGTGAAACACGGTGTAGCATTTATTCGGGTAAGCATTTTTCTGAAACGCAAAGACACGGAAAGCAGGCTTTGTTTCGTGTAAATTTTATGGCAGATAAACGAGCTGAAAGAGCGTTTTCACTCGATGTGCGCTCGAATGTTGCGAGCGGTGGAGAGGGTGAAGCAAGAATAGATGACACGCAGCGAGCGGCGACACGCTAGGAAGAAAGTGACGTCAACGCGTGCGCATTGCTGGGAAAGACATGACCTATTTGGCACCGCCCCAACACCTGCGGCCAGGGGACGGCGGTGCGGACAGAGGTAGAGCGTTGCACAGGCTAGTCAATGAGCTGCTTCGCATCTAACTTTCGTTCTGCGAAAAAAACAGCCTCGTATACACGAAGTGGTAACTTTGAGAAGCAGCATCAGAACCCACATCATTCTTTTTTTTGTGGGTTCCTATTCATGTTCATTGAGTAAAGCAAGAGATCGAACTAGTCACATGCAAGCGTTCCGTTTACTTTCCATATCTCCAGCTCAACTTTTCTCATGGTGTACAGACGACATTCAGAGACCCTAAACAAAATTGTCGTTGAAGTGCACAATATCACTGTGACTCAGTACAGCATAAATTAGCAAAACTTTGTCGCAGTCTTATGAGCTCAAAAAATAGTCGTGGTTTCTCATTTCTCAAGACGACAGCCTAAACTGCTCAATATGCTTCAATGAAGATGGGAACCATCTCGAAAAACTTCTGATCGAGGTCATCACATGAGCGTATGCAGGTCGTGTGCGGAGGAATACGAAATCGCACCTGGCGTGCAGCAACTGTTAAAACGATGACTGCCGAGAACACCAATGCGTTTTTCATGGCCATATTTCCAGTTTTGAACGGCGAATTATAACAGAAAGAGGGTAAAGGACGACGCCGTAGACAGAAAAGCCAACCATCGTTCGTCTGGCAGGCGACAGCGAAAATAAAAAAAAAGACTACTTCAAGCGGAAAATCAGGTTTGTTGGAACTTCGAAAAAAAAAAGCCTTTTTCATCGTAGTAAGAAGAAACAAAAGAATTCAAAGGAAGAGCATAAAAGCCAGCATTCTAAAAGTCCTGAATTTTATTTTTCTGTGCTCCACTTAAGTATAAGAGCTTTTTATTTCTTTTGGCGATGCAAAACGTTTCATTTCAAAAGAATCAAAATTCCAGCAAGGTTATCTTATGGTCGTCAATGACTAACTGCAGCACGCAATGGTTCTTGCGAAAATTAAAGAGGATGGTGACTAAAGGCTACTTTTTTATATTGACGAGGCTATTACTTCACTATATGCATAAATTATTTTAAATGAGTAATTGGTTAAACTTTGCTACTTATCCATAGTGGCCTTATATGGTAAGCAGAATCGTTTCAAGATATCACTTGTAAGAGATATATTTGTGGATATTGATATCCACAAAGACCCAACAATATTGTGGATATTGATATGCAACAATATCACGGAAGCTGTGAAACCATTATGCACATCACACGTGCCGACAGGTACATGCATAAAACAACGATATATGTGTTTAGTGCAATAATACAAATTCGTAAAGTTTTCGCCGTTTTTATAAGAAATTTCTTGACCCATAGTTCCGCGGTTTAGACGTGAATAACGCACAGGCAATTGAAAAGCGATGGTGAAGATTTTTCAATAAGAAAACAGAAACGCACACACACACTTTGGACAGGAGAGACACTAACATAAAGTGCCGCGTGTCCATTGTGTTCTTTGCAGACTGGCACTTTATCTGAAAATTCTGCGCAGCCTTGCGTCATTTTATAGGTGGCATCAAGGTTAAACCAGATCTAAGACGCACTATTAGGATTATTCCAAAAGGTACGTAGATGTTTAGCGTCCATATTCCCTAATGCAAAGAATTAAGATGCTTTGCTTTGTATTGATATAACAAGAATACACTATACTTTTGCAAAATGATGGACTCAAACGCGAAAGTATTTTAAAACAAAAGGTTTTCCTTAAGGGCGCAGCATTAGAGCAAGTTACGTTTCCCCTCACCTGCCGAAAAACATCTTTGTTTTTTTTTTGTCATATATTTTAACGCGGCCGTAAGGAAAGAAGTAGCATTAATTAGTTGAGGCCTTTCGGTAGTTACACCTGTGCCATTGGCTATAACTGCATTACTCTGAAGAATCTCAATAATTCAGATTTTTGTTACTCTCCTGCAAAGTGAAATGACCCGACTAGTTCAGTAGTGACCATTTTCAATATCACATTCATATTGTGGAAGCTCACATGGAACGCGTCGTTTAAAAAAGGAGCAGTTGTACACGAGTAAGCAAGACGGACGGATAAAACTTGATAAAGTCGGTAATGATGTTACCTGCAGAAGACCTATCATAATGGATGCAAAGTTTTGGCTCAAGCGAGAACGTTGCCAGAGTGATCGAGCCCCTTTCGATGAATGCGGCGCAATGACCATTCCGTCAACGTGCATGCACGGTTAAGCACGTTTCGCGCTGGCTCAGGACCCGTAACGCTTTCAAATAATCGGTCAGTTGGCACACTCAAAAAGCGGGGCACTGAAGGCAGGCCACTTTCCGTAAAATGCGAACAATTTAAATGGCGAGTTGGGCTTGTCGATACATAATTCGGGTTCACTGCATAGCAAAAAACGACACATGGACGAAGCACAAATTTGGCGAGGGCGACGCTTATTGGGAAAAAAAAGTCACAGCATATTCATGGAGTGAATGATGAAGAGTGGGGCGAAGCTTTGAAAGGTTTTATCGGCAAACCATGAATCATCTGCTGGCCACGTCCATACGTCCGTCCGTCCATCTGTCTGTCTGTCCGTCCGTCCTTCCATCTAATGAACACTCCCAAGTACCACCACCTCACATCTTTTCATCATATATTCATCCTATACAAGTACTGCCATCCAGCGGAAGTTCCAAGAACTAAAAAGAGGAGTCGCTACTACAGACAGGAGACGCACGACTCGCGCCTTCGCCCCTAAAAATGCCCAAGCTTGCACTCTTCCGTGCAAGGCGTGAAAGAGCGAAACTGGACGATGACGCATCTGCTCACTTCTGGGTTGTTGGTAGGCATTAGCTGGCTGATGTTCTTACCGTTGGTTATCAAGTGCCAAGAGGTTCAAGTTAGGCCACAGAAACACGAATGGTGGTTGTCCTAGCTACAGAGACGTGCGATGACCAAGCGTTCTCAGCTCACTATGGCTGCGCGAGCACTTCATCGTTGGCCTTCTGTCAATTCGGGCTCTTTCCGCCGCACCACTCCCGTGCCATTTTCGATCCGCACCCAATGTCCTTGGCTCTCCGTTTGCCGCCTGGCATCCACTTGTTCGGATAACTGTTGCCTTGTTCATTTTTATTGCGTGAGCATTAAGATCAACCTAATGGCACACAATCGTTCATCTTGGTGTGTGACACACAAGGAACGAGTCAAAACGGCACATATACGCTTGCACAGACGTACACTACACAAACGTGGGTACGCCATCTCTTTGTCGCTGGTCAGTTGCACGGATCGCACACTTACAAAACCTTCAACCCGAATACAAGATGTGATCTCAGTTGGCGACTTCTCCGGTGATTTGCGGTTTGCCTTTCTAAATGACAGACGTGCTGCTCGTGGGCGCGTTGGTGTGTGCGTGTACGTGTTCTGTCGTTTTCGCAGAACTATATATTGAGGCCCAAGTGCTTGCCGGCCGCTAAATTGACTCTGACGCGTTTAATAAACAAAAACCAATAATTATTTTTATAACATAGACTAGAGCACAGGTGTGTTCATTACAAGGTATTGTGTGTGCCATTTTAAGGCACACCTTTATTTTCAATTACAAATGTTGCTCCTAATTCAAAATATTCGTAATCGTATTAAGAAACCAAACATAAATTGATCACGCCCGACGCACTGAAAGTGCGGAATAGAACTGAGCGACACGTGACAGAGAAGTGAATAAATATAAATGCAGGAACGCAGAAGAAGTATCTGGTCGGAAACATTGGTAAGCATTCTGGAATACCCCAGTAAAGTGCTTGCGTTCGATGTGTCGTGGTTGTCCGTTTCTTCGCTAACGCAAAGAGGCGTGAGAAACTATTTCACTTGTCTGCGAGAAAAAAGCGTGGTGGTTTGCTGTCTCAGAGTTTTATGTTTCTGAATTAAAGAAAATGCTGTCGTTACGGTTCTATTGCACCCAGTTTGAAAGAAACACATGATTTCTACACACAAAAGTAAAGTGGCACCTCCATTTGTATTCGTCACTCTCTTCAAACAAGTCGGACATAGCGGAACGGTCGCACTACATGCTCGGTCGGTTTCGACTTGGCCGTTGCAGTTCTATGGTGACTCGAACTTTCCCAATCTCTGAACAAATGTTATGCATAAATTATCATGTAGCACTAACTTTTAATATAAACAACGGCACGTTCAAAATGAACGACTTTTTGGTAATTACTCACGTCAATGTCGTTTTTATTTAAGACGAAGTACTCTCACCTACATGCAGTCTACGTGTGCAAAAACAATAGGGATGTCACTCTTATAGGATCTTAAAAAATGTTTTATTTTGTAAAATACAAACACGGTGTATTTTTAAGGAAATAAAAAAACTGGCGTTTAAAAATGAGCAAGCGCAGTAATTGTGAGAAATATTAGAACAATATAAGAAGAAACAATAGGGTAGGATAACTGCAAATATACTAATGGCTAACTGTCCGATGCAACTACCACAAATATGAGAATTTTCTTGTGGGCACGCAACACTTTGGGTGCGTGGAAACGATTTCTTATTTTCCATTCATTACTTTTTCTACATGAATGACAGTTCTCTTTCTTTTTCAACGTAAAGAATAAACAGCAAAAACTTTAACGTCAAACACTTCTGCCAAGACAGCTTTTTCTGGAATCAAAGGTACAAATGGCACATCTCTCGAGTATGCCACCGTAATTTATCTTGCACAGACCAGCCATTGAAGAGAACAAGCTAAGATATGACCCACGGGTCAATACATTCCTGCGCCTGGGACATGCAACCTTTTTTTTCGTAGAAAAAAAAAACCGCAGCAAAACGAATTTTAAAAAAAATCTGCAGAATCTCTTTCTTGAGTTGTGTGAGGGATGCTTCAGCTCAAACTTCTGTCGCAGTCTGTTGCAGCCATGCTTAGAACGGTATTTTTGAGTGACGAGGCGCAGGGAGGCTGTAATCTTTGTTTAGAGTTCATGAGCATCGGAAACCACCACGCCGAAATGGCGTCGCACTACACGGTAGGCGCTCCCAACTAACAGCGAAATGCGAGTATGACACTAAGTTTTCGTGAAGCTGAAAATTTCCTGATGCGTACAACTCTCTGTGTCTCCTTCATGTTGTCCTGCACAGGTTTTTATAATCCACTACAACAAAAATAAGTCTACTTTTTATAGAAAATGCTCTTAATTTGCTGTGCCCCATCTGCCCAGCGCGTTCGTGTGTCTTCTGATGAATACTTTCACCTTTAGTAACATTGCTATGTAGCCTACTGGTTGAGAATTGCCTTTGAAGCGTGAAGTCGCCCCGCCACGTTGGTCTAGTGGCTAACGTACTTGGCTACTGACCCTCAGGTCGCGGGATCGAATCGCGGCTGTGGCGGCTGCATTTCCGATGGAGGCGGAAATGTTGTAGGCCCGTGTGCTCAGATTTGGGTGCACGTTAAAGAACCCCAGGTGGTCGAAATTTCCGGAGCCCTCCACTACGGCGTCTCTCATAATCATATCGTGGTCTTGGAACGTTAAACCCTAAAAATCAATCAGTCAAGATCAATCGAAGCGTGAAGTCGTGGGCCGAGACCCAGCACCACAACGAAATTTTTTTTCTTTATGGTCACATCACTTTTATGACAAAAACAAATATATTGACAATTTCATACTTGATCCTAAACAGAATATCTATCTATCCATCTATGCATCTGTCTTTTCGTCCACCTATTACGCGGGCCGTGAACCTAAAGATTATAAAGGTCGGCAGCACTTCCTTGTGTGGCCATCTTAAAAAAAATAAAACGTTAGACCCTCAAAAGTGGACGCCTAGAACCACGGCTGCATATTTCAACACAGTTGGTGCGATGATCATTTTGGTAGAAAGGCGGTTGAGAGCACTGCTGCACGGAAGCCCACAAGCGCAGTCACGTGGTTTTGTTGCAAAAATATTTTGCTTTCTTAAAGCATTTGAAAAAATTGCACCACAGCCCGTGCGTACACAACAAAAAAATCAACCTTATACAACGTGGCGAAGTGCTCTTCTTTTTGTATACAGTGAACATTACAAGTGTTGCGAAATTGATCTTGTTAATTCACAGAATAAGGCTGCATGTAAAAATCACCTAATGGGGCGCCGCAAACCAAAGATTGTTGGTTTTATTCCCCTCGGTTAGGTGTTTTATTTTGAACCTTTCGCTCTTGTTCCACAAAAAAAACTCTGCGCGCACACACGTATGTGGATGAAAGTGCAACGCTGACTGTATGAAACGTGTCTTAATAGGTACCACCCTTTTTGGTGGTTTGTGCTGACGAATCGCTTTTCTGCACATACCCCTAACACACAACATCGATTGCCTCATTATGCATTGCTTTGGTCTTTGCGACGCCGGCTGCTAACAGTTACAGGCCACCACCCTTCATTCAATCAGCACTTACGGTCCCACCTTAACAATTCTTTACGTTCTTCGGGTATTAAGATTAAAAAATACATATAAAATGCGCTTATAAGATAGAGAAGAAAAGCCTCCCTGCTAGGGTGAAAGGTGGCGGGGGCCGGGAGACGGACTCCTGGTGGCGTCTTCGGCTGGTTCTACAACCCAGAGCTGCCCCTCCCAACATATGTTGAACAGCATAGCCGCTCGCTTCACGGCCGTGGGGATTGTGACTGTACGGTTAGTGCTGTGTTTTATTGTGTGAGTAGTGGCGCGACAGGCCCATATGACATGATAGAGCTCGGAGGTTTATGACACAGCGCTGATAGGGGCGTAGAAATGCCTGAATCAATAATCCCTGATGAAACCAAGATATTATCGTAATAGGAGACTCGTTTCAGACAAGTGAGAGTCATAACATCGTAAATAAATTAAGGCAAGAAAAATTGTTGTTTTATCAATCCTACCAAGAAAAAAGAAGCACAAAAGAACGCATTAGCGACTACTGCCAAATATTATACAATCAATTCGTTGGTAGCTAAAAGAAACAAAACAAAAAATGAAGCGGCAACAGCGAAATTAAAAGTTGATTCATTTGTAGCACTAAATATGACGAAAATATCATGCCGTTTCAAGTTCCAGAAAACGTCGCCTGATCACTGATGAGAATGCGTGCACGGTGATCTTGCACTTGTGGTTACGTAAGTATGATCTGCTGTTGCACACCATGAAATCATGTGCTTCAAGCACTGCAATCATTTACTGGTACAGCAGGCATGTATAGAGAATCTGTAATAATATAACTATTAGGGCTTAACGACCCTAAACCACCATATGATTAGAAGAGACGCTGTAGTGAAGGGCTTTGGAGATTCCGACCAGCCAGGTTGTTTATTATGCATTTATATGTAGGCACACGGGCTTCAAGCCCTTTCGCCTACATCGAAAACTTAGCCGCCATGTCGGGATGACCTGCGGCCCAGCAGCCAAGTGCATTAGTCACTATACTACTGCTGTGGGTACAGAGAGTTGTCTTTGAGATCTCGAAGTGCCCACGGCGAATTGATGCACTTTAGTCGACTTACAGGCTACCCGTGTTTGGTGGTGGCACACTGTAACACGCGTTAAGTGCACGTGCATGTTATCACCTGTTTTCCGACGAGGTCTGTCGGCCGCGTGAGAGAGATGAATTTCAATGAAGCTCGTATGGTGACCCTAAATGTACGAAAAAAAAACAAAAAAAAAACCAAGGCGATCGCCTCCTTCAGCTGAAAGCAACGTATAGGATTCGCTGCGACGAGCAGAATCAACCGTACCATCGGGTTATTCCGCGACCCTCAGGCTGTGTGTCCTACAGCAATTCATTGGAAGTCAGTCCCACGCTACGCGCACGCCTAAGGTTTTCTCGCAACCCTTGAGGAAATCTGGGACGCAGCGCTCGCAGCGAGCGGCTGCCGCATCTCGCGGCAGGGAGTTACACCTCCAGACGATGTGGTCGGCAACGCTGAATCATACTGGTCACACCGGTACATTTTGTGGCACAGATAAACCCGGCATGTGAGCGTCTTCGTATTCAGAAACGCATGACAGAGTGCGAGCACAACGCGGGTGCCACCCAAGTGGCTGCAGAAAGAACTTTTGCTTACCTAGAGGCAGTGGAAGCCTTCGATGTTCGTTCTTCGGCCGGGTATCGCCTGGCGTTGTGGTGCGGAGTTCTCTTGCGAAGAACACAGTGTTGCTCTTGAGTTGGGGTTCGCGCACGCAAAATCCGGCGTTTAGGTGGTCCGAGCTCGTTGGTCGACTCGGTGCTGGCACACACACATCCGCGCAGTACGGCGACGACGCTCGTTTCCGCACTGGGGCCCACTCTCGCCAAACCCGTTTTCAAGTGACCTCAAGCGGAGAGTGCGGCCTACGTTTTTATACGGGGAGGCGGGGTCTGCCCACGTGACTTTCCTTCTCCGCTAACAGGTAGACAGGCGCCATATTTTTCTTTAACTTTTTATTCGTGCGTCTCTTCGTGCACTCATGCTTCTTTTTCCAGCATCTCTCCCTTTCGGTTTCCGCCTGTGATGTTCAAGCAAAAATGTAGATTGAGGTGCCTCCACGTTCTCCACGCAAGAAATGATCACATGTTGCGCGATTGCACCCATGGGGATATTGCCTTATTCTGTTCAGACATCCTTTGGCTGGTCAAGCCCACCTCTCTGCCGAGGCCTGCCGGGAGCTTGTCAGTGGCCCCGTGTTTACTTTCCTTTTCCCTGCGGCTGCCGCCGAAAGCCTTTTCAGGGCTTTTGCAGCATGAGTCAGTGCATCTTCGCTAGGCTCTCAATGTGTTTACGCAGGTGGCTGTCAAGCATCTTGCCTTCACATACGCTACCTAGTTACCCCAGTCATTTTTTTATTATTTTACTCATGTTTTGGAATTTTCATCATCTAAGCTGTCCATGCTCAAATTGCATTTCGAGAACACTGGAATGTTTTCACATAAGCCACAGTGAGTGAGCATAAGTTCGCAGTGAGTGAACATAAAAGGAATAACAAACATTTCTCTTGAGACGTCTGGAAATTTAATGTAAAACTTTTAAAAAGATGAAGAGTTTAATCGCATTTTCAGAGGCCACAAAACACTTAACAAATAGAACACTTGAATCCTGAGGACACAAGGGGGAACTATTTAAACAGACCATTACACTTGAAACACTTGAGAGATCCAGTATCCTGAGACATGCTGAAAAAGAACTTGAAGCGCGCTTGCCTGAAAGCTTGCAACAGTTAGTGACGGAACAATGTGCCCCGGCACGTACATTTTCGGAGGAGGTAAATAGAGCTAAACAGAAGCTAGAGTTGATGGACCAAGAACGATATCGCGGAGCATTGAATCGAGCTCGAGCTGCAAACTTGTTAGCAGAAGAATTGCCAAGAAAACGAGCTCTTGGAGCTCAGAAGAGACATGCCTGTAAAAGTGAAACAACAGAAATAGAATGAAAAGGAACGAGGTACCATACGAAAGAAGCAATAGCCGGTGCGTTTTTCGAAAGAGTTATTCACACCATCCAGTGTACACACAGATCGTTTTAATAGTAATACTATTTCATTATTGCCAAGACTTGATGACAAAAGAAAGGCAATTTTAGAATTGCCTATACCAGATGGAGAAGTTGAAGAAGCATATGAAAAGGTAAACAATGGTAGGTATCCAGTACCAGATGGCCTGAGGGCTGCAGTGTACAACGAATTCAAAGATGTAATTTCACCTATATTGAAGGATGTATTTAACGAGGCTTTTAGGTGTAAACGACTTCAACCGTCATTCTTGTCAGCCCACGCTGTCTTATACCTACAACAGAAGACCCCGCGAAGTTCAGAAGTGTTACTGCACGGAGACCACTTTGCCTAAATAATATAGAGTATAAAATATCGATGAAAATATGAGCCAGAAGACTCCAGACAGTTATGGCAAAACTGATTGGGTCCCACCAAACTTGTGTCATAAACTAAAGAAAAATATTAATTAACATGAACCTAGTACGATCAATTCTAAAAAGTTGTGATGCTATGCATCTCAAGGCTGCTATGCTTCAAATTGACCTCGAAAAGGCACTTGAGCTCGTGCCGCTTCACTTGCTCCTTTCATTACTTGAGCACATTAACGTAGGCAGTTTGATAAGCCACGGAGTGCTCAAGGCTTACACAGAATGCAAGACGAGATCGCTAATAAATAAAACTGCGCGTGAGCGTCTACCTGTGCTGCGGTCAGTGAGACAGGAGAGACCGCTATCGCCCCTGCTTTTGGTATTTTATTGAACCTTTCCGTTTCAGTGTAAATAATAACACTGCAATACGCTACCTTAAATTACATAGAGATAAGGTTAGCCTCCTTGCATACGCAGACGACATTGCAGTTTTTCGTTCAAATTATGGGAGTTATAATGCATTCTGTGAATGCCTTGAAAACTTTTTGCCAAGTGAGTAGTAATGCCGTCAACTCGGATAAGTGGTTTGGCTTTTGGCATGGGTAATGGGACGTCACATAAAAAGTATTTCTAAACATTAAATGGCAGGAAACATCAGTGATGTATTTAGGAGTGCCACTGAAGTTCTATCACAATGGTGAACCATGTTGGAAAAAACAAGCACAGGTATTGCGAAATGATGTTGAAAAACGGAAACGTTGATTGATTGATTGATATGTGGGGTTCAACGTCCCAAAACCACTATATGAGAAAATGGAAACGTTGAGATATTTGGATACTCGCACGGGCCACAACGTGCAACTTTTTTCTGTTGAGCAAGGTGTGGTACGTAATGCAGGCTTGGCACTACACAATAATACGTACACAAAATACATAAAGTATTTTCAGTTATATTTGGAGCTCTGTCTGGGATAGATAGAGTCGCACAAACCTCTTCAGAAAAGTTCGAGATGGCAGGCTCGGATTAGTTCATTTGTACATAAGACGACTTGTCAATAGTTTCATTTTTTTGCGTGATGCAGATCAATCAATCAATCAATCAATCAGTTTATTATCATGTCATAAAAGAATGTTACAGGAAGTAAAATATACAGACGAGGGTCCCAAAGTACAAGACTGCAACGGGACCCTCGGTGATGATTACAAATAATGAAAGCAAAGCAGCTGTTAGAATCGTGGAAACAAAAATATATAAAGCAGAATGAAAACAAAAAGGCATGGAATCAAAAAACAAATAATACACCATAAAACAACACAAAGAAGATAGATCAACTATTTAACAGGTACTCTTTTAATGAGTTTTTAAATGAAAATAAAAAAAACTTTGCATTTTAGCGAAGTGGGCAAATTATTCCATATGGTGATGACACAGAAGAGAGAAGATGATTTACCATAGTTAGTGCGAACCTTAGGAAGTAAAAAGTTATTATTAGCCGCAAACCTGGTTGTGTTAGTATTAACTAACATCTCAGGATCAATGAAATTAGCAGAATTTGATTTCTTATTTGTTTGTGCAGAAACATAATTAGATTAAACCTGAATAGATAGCTAACAGTTAAGATTTTATTGCATTGAAGAAGGGGAGCGGCGCTACTGTCGCGAGAACAGTTAAAAATACCACGAAAAGCTCAATTTTTTAAATGTTGTACGGATGAAACATGACCCTGGTAGGTATTCCCCCATGATGCATGCGATTGCATAAGTGATATGAGAATAAATGAATGCGAAGTAAAGTGAAAGGAGTGCTTTATGAGAAAAATATGAGCCAGCTTTGAGTAATGCGCGAATGCCGAATGCTGCCGTTTTTCTAATGTGAGCAATATGGAGAATGAAGTCAAGGTTAGCGTCAAGGTGAACGCCAAGAAGAGATACACTGTCGCTGATATTAATCACATGAGAGTCAACTGTGAGCTGTGGTGAGGAAGTTAGCTTGCGTTGAGCTGATCTAAAAACCATAAACTTAGATTTATTTGGATTAATAATTAAGAACTTTTTCTGGCACCATTTTGACACGCTACAAAGTACAGCATTTAATTTATTAGTGACGTTGTCAGTACATCTATCAGCAATGGAAATGGTAGTATCATCAGCATATAAAATGCAGTGAGCCATGTGTATGATGCCAGGAAGGTCATTAATGTAAAGTAAAAAAGTAACGGACCCAGTAATGACCCTTGAGGAACCCCTTGATTTATTGTTTTAGTAGAAGAAAATGAACCCGTTATGTAAACAGTATGCTTTCTGTTAAGGAGGTAACTGTTTAAAAATTTGAGGGATGGACCTTTAATACAGTATGATTCGAGTTTCTTGGATAATATGTCATGATTAATGGTATCGAATGCCTTTGTGAAGTCTAAGAAAACTGACCCTACTACAAATCCTGCGTCTATGGAGTGTTTAATGAAGTCTGATAGGGAAAGAATAGCAAGGTTAGTAGAACTTCCAGCGCGAAAGCCGAATTGACAGGGCTTCAGTATATTAAATTTATTAAGGTATTTGTTTAGCCGAGTCATTAACAGTTTTTCGATGACTTTGCTCAGGGAAGAAAGGATACAGATGGGGCGATAGTTAAAAATAGATTGCTTGTCGCCCTTTTTAAAGATCGGAAGGACTTTAGCCATTTTTAGATAAGTAGGGAAACTGCCATGCTTGAACGCAAGGTTTATAATTATAGAAAGTGGTTCAGAAATAATGTCTACTGCAAGTTTTAAGTGTCGTGCTGAGATTTTATCTATACATGGGCCGGTTTCTTTGAGACTTTTGATTGCTGTAGAAACATCATCAGGGCTCACGGGGAAAAGAAAAAAAGAATGATTAGAACGTTGTAGATTACAACAAGAACTGCTATGTTTTTCACTAAAAATTTCGAAAAAATAATTACTGAAAGCATGAGCAACACTTTCAGGGTTGTCATGTGTAACGCCTTTATATATGAATTTCCGCAAAGATGAACTATGTATTGATCGATTTAGAAAATCGTTTAAGAGCTGCCATTGTCTTTTAGAGTTGTTTTCACTAGATATTTGGCCATCATAATATTTTTTTTTGGAATTTTTCAAGAGACACGAAAGAACATTCGAGTATCTTTTATAGCGTGAAGCTAAAGCAGTGTTAAATGGTTGTTTTTTTACTTTTCTGTACAGGTTATCTTTTTTACGCATACTTTTTAGCAGTCGCTCAGATAACCATGGGTTCTTAGGATATTTGTACCTCTTTTTACATTTGACTCTATTAGTACATTCTTTTACGGCTTTAAGGAAGAGGGAAGAAAACTTGTTGAATGCCTGGTCTACATTGCATAAGGACGTAACACTAGACCAATCAGTTTTAATAATGGCATTGAAAAACAATTCCTGGTCAAGTACGGAAGTAACACGCGTGGGTGGATCAAATGGCTTCATGACGTTCAAAGCAAGAAATATGGGATAATGATCAGTGATGTTCACATTAATTACTCCTGCAGAGGGAGAGGGCGTGAAATTACAGATGGCATGATCAAGCAATGAAGCAGCACCAGAAATAGGACATCTAGTAGGAGATGAAATGAGAGACTCAAAACCATATCCACTGAAGCAGTCATTATATTCTGAGCATGCACAATTGTCTGTGTTAAGCAAGTTGATGTTGATGTCTCCAACTAGGACAACGCGCTTGCCTTCAGATGATAACTGATGCAGAATGGTATTCAGGCGAGAAATGAAATTCCTCATATTCGAAGAAGGGGAACGGTAAATACACCCCAGAATAACGTTGTTATTATCGTTTAAAAAAGAATGATCTAATTCAATTCACACGGATTCGCAATGCCAGATGCCTAAGGAAAGATCTTGTCGGCGGGTGTAGGACAGATCTGGGGCGATAAATATTGCTAAGCCGCCATAGCTGTCTGAACAACGGTGACAGTACTCAGCTTCGTACAATGACGGGCCGAACAGATTGACGCCATAAGTGCAGAGCCATGTTTCAGAGATGCAAATGATGGAGAAAGAATGCGCGAGTGAATCTATAAAGTTATAAATATTATCCGAGTTTTTGCGCAGGCTACGCGCGTTGAAATGAACCAATGAGCGATTACTATTATCTAGCATATGTTTAGCCTCGTCAGGAAATAGCAAAGCCATGATGATAAGCTGAAAGTGAACGAGTGTTCAGCACGAAAATGAGCGTAGGACTCAGTGGCTATGAAAAGATGCTAAGATCACTGTCTTTGATAATGCGATATACTCTGCCATCACCAGACTTCCGCGCCTTGATCTGGCAATGGTCTGTCCACAGAAATTGCCATTTGTGTGCTCTTTTCAGAGTTAGGGCCTTAGCAAAAAATCTTTTGTTCTCTGGTTGATTGATTGATATGTGTGGTTTAACGTCCCAAAACCACCATATGATTATGAGAGACGCCGTAGTGGAGGGCTCCGGAAATTTCGACCACCTGGGGTTCTTTAACGTGCACCCAAATCTGAGCACACGGGCCTACAACATTTCCGCCTCCATCGGAAATGCAGCCGCCGCAGCCGAGATTTGAACCCGCGACTTTTGTTCTCTGGAGACAGGTGATCATTGGCATAGACTGCTTTATTTGAGCTACCGGAGAAGCCATCATCAGAAGTGTTCGGACGGGTCTTACGCGCTTTGCGAACAAAGGCGGTTTTCTTTTCACTGCAGCAGAACCGTGCAACAATGTTCTTTTCATCTGATTTCGTTGAAACGCGATGAACTGTGTCAAAGTCGCTGGGCGTGACAGGACACTGAATAGCTTCGCCAATCTGCATCACAATGGCCGCACAGTCCTCACCCTGAGTGACCGGAACGCCCTTGATTTCAACATTATTGAGCCTCGAGTATTGCTCCAACTCCGCAACCCTTCTAGTCAGTGCCTCATTTTGCGCAACTAGTTCTTTGTTAGCAAGTTTCAATTCATCCTGCTTTGTTTTGATAGAGTCGAAACTGTCACACAGAAACTGAACTCAACACAGATGACTCTTTTTTGAGAACTGTTATAGAACTAAAGTTTCTAGAGTGCGGCCGGGGTTTCTCGCATCGTCATCAAATATGCAAAGACCAATACAAGGGTGTTAAAAGGAAGTTGCTTCGTCTTTCCACTCTCTATCAGTGAGATTTTGGTTATAATATCTGACTGAAGTATCACGTAAAAAACTGTATAGAGACATTGTCGAAGTTCTTCTGCCTGTACCATGTATACCGTCAGCTGTATTGTGCAGGCCTAGGACAAGATATTCTGAAACGTGTTAAAAGAGTACTTAGAGCGCCAGGGGTCAAAACATTTTTCTTTAATATACATACTGGTACCTTATCAGTTAAAAAGTGGTTGCGAGATAGAGGACTATTCGTCCCATGGAGCACACATTCCCACTTATGTATTAAACCGAAAACAATCGAACACGTGTTTATAGATTGCTGGAGCTGGGTCTTTTTCTGTGACATAGTGCAGAAAATCTTGAAAAGAGATTTACCATGAAGTCAACAGGGCATCCATTTCCTTTCGGTTAAAAACGAGTCAGGCGCACTTCATGATCTAAGCATACTCCTGGGCCTGCGCAGTATATGAAAAACCCGATGTGCATTTGAAAGTGCAGTTGTGGAAGTGCTATCTGTGCGCCAATATTTTTTTGCGAATCCTTGTGCCATTATCTTGAAGGGCTGAAGAGCCAAGACGATGTACCAGACTGAATTGTGTACATTGAGCCATTGTTACGAATGCGAAAGTATTCATCAATCGTCACCTAAAATTTGACGATAATTCAATGAATTGTGTATTCGTGCTTTCTGACGCTCTTGTATTTTGACCAGTATGTAAAAAAGTGAAAGTGAACATCCTTCATATGCAAGGTAATAAAAAAAACTGACGTGGCTCAGTGTTAGAATGCTTGGCTATCACTCAGCAAACTCGGGTTCAAGCCACATTGGGTCATTGGTGCTAGGTTTCTTTTCTCTAATTTCGCGCGATGTGGTTACTGACACCAGCGGCGGCGGCGGCAGACAACTGTGCGTGACCCGAATTGTGATCTCATAACAGCTTCCACTATAAAAAAAGTATACAAGAAGGCACAACTACTGTGTCACAGTTGCATATTCAGTAAATTATTATTAGGCCGGACAGCTTTAGGCTTTTCAACAGACCTTAATTTAAACGACATAAAGCCACAGTTAAATGGCCGACCCTTCACAACAACTGTTTGCACAAGTCCCAAAAACTGTCCAAAAGCGCAGATTCATGACAGGTCTAAAATAAAACATACTGTTAACAGAAGGATAAGTGCCTTCTCGGTGATGACGAAGGTAATAATGCCACAATGTTTTCTTTGGAGGATATCTCGAAATTGCCGTTCTCTCAAAATGCATGGGCTCCGTGTACACCTGTTGCCAAGCTCTTGTGCCTTTAAGGAAAAGAGAAGCACAAATCTTAAGTAAAAAATGGCTCTGAATTGCGGTGTTACTGGGGAATTTATTTTTATAAAACTAATTCATTTCACTATGATTTGTTGGTTTCCTTTCTGTCAAAGCTGCAAAAGGTGCCAGTGAGCACAGAAAGTCTGAGCATGGCACATCAATGATTGCTTAGTGTGAATAGAATCGCTGCTTTATTCCTGCGAAAAGCTTTTCTCGTTGAGGAATTTTTTGTTACCAAGCAGCATATTTATCTTTGTGCACTTCAGACTTAAAGCATATCTTCCCACACTTCAAGCTGCAAAGGAGCGAAAAGGGAGCGAAATGGGAGTAAGTGCTGCATCTCGTCCCTGAAACCAACAGTTAGTCCGTGGAGGGATTAACTGCAAGACGAAAGTGCAGTGTGCAAACAAAGGGAGGAACTGTTTGACCACACGGGGCAATGCTTACTCCCGTGGAACTTGCTGGTGCAGAGGCGGCCTCGAAAGAACGGTAAGCATGCGCGTAAACAAATAGTTTGGTAAAAAAGTGAGCTGTTAACAGTTTGAATTAGTGTGTATGGTCGCGAGAACTACGACAACTACGTCAGGAGCAAAGCAATATTATTTATATAGCATAATTATTAACAAATGTGTAAACCCCGTTCTAAAAAAAAAGAGAGTGTTCGCTTTCAAGCTGTATCAATGCGTGGCGCGGTGTTCTCGTCAAGATAACCCACGTTGGTGTAGTGGTGTGTTGTGAATGTGTTATCGTTACGTGGTTGCGATTGCTGTCTCTTGTGGTGCACTGAATCATCTCGGCGCTGTACAAAACGTGATTCGATACTGGAATGCAGTGCTACGCTATCGAAATGCTACGCGCCGACTGGAATATTGTCTGAAAGGTGAGTGTAAACAAGACTGCCATCCCTCCGTGGGATTTACCTCTGTGCTGTTGATATGTAACGAGCACCGTTCGTTTAACACTCACAATATTCGCAAAGAAAACCCGCATTGTTAGCGAGCTCGCGCTACACAGCGTTGGGAGAGCTGCCCCGTCTGCTATCGAATTACAAATGTGATGGCTGGGCCATCGAAACGTGGTAGCCATTAGCTGTAGCAAATGCAGCAGTTCAAAAATTCTTTTGCTTTGTTTATCAGAGATTTTCGCACCTTTTTAAAGAAAATTCACTTAAACTCCATGAATTGTGATCTTTTACAAGGTAAAGAACTACTTTATAAAGGCCAGCTGGTAACATCGCATGTCTATTTGGGCTTCGCGCCCCTAACGCAGGCAGTCGGGGGCCACGTCGGCGATTTCGCTTGTTTGAAACGATGCAAGGTACGTTTCAGTTTTATACCTCTAAAACAAAGCACAAGCTTCATTGACAAATAGGTGGGCCCGCAAGCGTATTGCAGTGAAAGCTTGAAGCTTTAACTCGATGACGGGCTTCTTGAGCATCATAATACATTTTGAACTGTTCCATTGCATTATGACAGGTTTTGTGAAAAAGCAGTTTTCGTCTAATTTTTACGCAGTTAGACGTAACTACAAGTGCACGAACAGTTCTTTCTGAAAAAATAAATGCTTCTGCAAGTACTTTTTTCGGAAATCGATGACTAAAAGCGTAATAAATTGTAATAAATAAATTTATTAGAAGGATAACCTGATGAAGCAAACAGTTCGTCCCTGCGCAGTCAGTTCCTCCCCTCCAGAGGTAACTTTTACTCCTTAACATTTTTTCCCTCAAATATACTGAGGACTAAACAGTTTGCCCCCTAAAAGTAACTCCCGAAAGGATGAATTCTTCATCCTTTGGGGAGTAACAGTTGTAGCAAACCATTCCCCCTTCCCCCGCCCGCCAGCCCATAAGGACGAACCACAGACCTTTTTCGTCCTCTTTGGCTTAGAGTGCACAACAAATAAATGTGCGCCTTACATCAGTAGATGCTTTTTAGTTTAGCGACGCTAACATGCCACACAGGTAAAACAAAATATTAAAACTCTGGTTTAAAATCTACTTTTCTATACTATCTTTTGGTATTTCGTGCACAGTACCAGAACCCTCATGCTTTTTATCAGTCCTTTTACTATTCAATAGATCAGAAAGCATACGTCGTCTTGATGTAGGGAGAATGGCAGCATGGGCCCTCTTGGTTCGAATGAATCCTGAACTCTTAGGAGACTTCTCCAGTGCGAAATCTCTTGCATTTTGCACAGCTTCGCCTCCATGGCCTCCCCTGCGTCTCCGAACGTGATTGCTGCTGCAAAAGCAAGCTGTATAAAATGCACATAACGGAAACTTTGTGGCCCACTGAAAACAAAAAGATCCCCAGGGATAGCATTAAATGCTTCAAATTCGCTGGACAATATGATGAATGAAATTCACCTTCACGCAACTGCTCAAGCAGTTCAGTTTATTCTATATTCATTTTAACTGAGAAGAGGTCTTTATAGTTCATTATTATAGCAATGCCTTATCACTAGTGTTAAAGGTTATAAAGCAGAAGGCGGTCTTGCAACTGACCAGTCAATTTTCATGAATTATTAAATGCTACAGAGCACAGCTGAATAAATATAAATCAAAGCTTACAAAACAAATCACCCTCGACATTACAAAGGAGGCACGCAAGATTTGAAAAACATGAGCGATCCTTAGAAGGCTGTTACCTATATCATTGAAGATAGCTGCACTTAAATCAAAGAGACTGAATATTCCTTTCATTCACACGTGTCTACGGCAAAACATACCTTTTCAACTCATCTGAACTCACCCGTGTCATCCGCATGTGGAACAGGCTGCGAGATGAAATCGTAGGTGAACGCAATCGAGAGAAATTTCGGCACCTTCTAATCACGCCTTTCTAGGATTAACTGCGCATTCTCTTCATATCAAGTTCTGTACCTACGCGTTTATTCACTGCTAGTTTCTTCCGTTTTTTCTTCTTTCAGTTCTTTTCCTTACTTTAGAACTTAATAAAGGTTTGAATGTAACACGCCATTCAATTCTGTTGTGTAATTTTGAACAGTGATTTCTTTTGAATTATGGAAAGTCTTTTCACAAATTGTGCTCACTTTTTTATAGCTTTTTGTATATCAATACCTCACATGTATACTCATCTGCTTTTTTTTTCAAACTTTTTTTTCATCAGTATTGATGTTAGGATTTCTAAAATCATAAAAAATTTATGAACATTGGTATTGTTTGTTTGTAAGTTGTGGAAATTCATGTATCTATTCTTTTTATGCTCTCCATACACAATACCATGTTTGGTCAGTAAGGCATTTTGAATAAATAAATAAATAAGTGTCAGGATTCAAAAATATGAGAGAATTAAACTGGTGCATTCGAGCTGCAGCTCTCTGAAGTTGCCGCCAAAATCATTTTTATTCGCTCATAGTTCATAGAAAAGAAATCTCTGACCATGTCCTCAATTGCCTAGTAGAAAAATAAAGCTAAAATAACGAATCGTACACATTAGCAAAGTATAGGTTATAAAATAAGCTATGTTTATGTGCTTGTATGTGGCTATAGAGTAAAGTTAACGAAGAAAAACGCCTCACGTCAGCATTTAAAATGACAAAGTGCATTACGCCTGATTACAGAAAATGTATGCACATAATTAAAAATTGATAGCCCAGTTAAAGATGGAAAGTATTTCGCCAATGAAGCAATAAGAAATTCTCCTGCCTAGTAGCTTATTGCTTAAGAAAATGATAATGAAATACAGCACTGGAACACCGCGTACTGATAACACTTTCTTTGAGGATGACGAATTGCGGGAGGCAAGTGTAGATTCCAAATTGAACATCAGCAGAGATGTTTGTTACATTACATGTCTGCCACAGCTGCAGTCAATAGGCATCAATGCTTGTACTGACAGACAGTGCAGCCATCAATACCGGTATGTCCCTTTGCCTGCCGATAAATGGCCTAGGAATGCAAGTAGCAGGTGATTGCTTATAAAAGTAACATGGTCAGCTGGCCCTTTCTCACTAGAGGTGACCAACATGTTGGCAAGCAATGTTTGAACAAGGTTCTCAAAAATGACATTCTCACCTTCAGTTCAAGAAGACCGTCGGGACACTGGACTTGTTTGCTGGGGGCGTGGTCTGACTTGCTGTAGGCTTCTCAAACAATTTTTCTTCCGAAGCAGGCGTGTTTTCCTGGTTGCACTCACAGATTGCATGAATGCTCTATGAAATAGGATTGGTTACCATTGAAATACATAGCAGTATACACCTCATATAGTATGGCTTCTCCAGATAATTAAGTTTTTGAGTGGGCCTTATAGAATGATTGTGAATATGTTAAGTAGCACAACAAAATAAACAACCATAATATTTAATTTGTGTTCTTTCAATATTGTTACCACGTATCAACATTAGTGTTCAAATCATAGGATGTAATAAGTTTTGTGTCGCGGGCAAAATTATTGTTCCAAAGGTGTCCCGACCTCTGATGTTATGTTCTATGTAAATACGCCGTGTGGTTGAATTAGCCAAACTTGAACTGCTGGTAAATTAGACTGCTACGTAAGATGCTCAGAAATTATACCTATATGGCTACCACAAGCATCGTTGATGACTTTTTCATAGCGTAATATTCTGTGGTCTGGCCAATGCATCCTAGAATAATAATTGCACTTTTTTACGCACCTAATACCAATCTAAAACTTGCGTTGCTTATGAGCTCCCTCTGCGTTTGTGGGCACCGCCTATTTAAACCACTAGTTGAGCAGACGGCGCTGGTGCACCTACTGAAAAACTAAATAAATCATTTTAAAGAAAGCTGGCAAATATTTATTTAGGGAGTGTGAAAAGTATCTCAATATAGTTCCTAACTACGATATAAACACAATCGAAATTGTCAGGGTAGCAAAATGCTAGTTTAGAAGTAATTACAAGTTCTTTTTCTTTAGCAGCACGTTCCAAGCACCAATTCACCAATATTTCAAAATCCGTATACTAGGATCTCATTTGGTCACCGGTATCAACTGAAAAATTGACTAAGTTTCGTTTTCACAGTTGATCTGCAAGCTTTCTTTATGGGCACTAATGCCAACGTACCTTCAAGCAAGTTCCATAAAAAAAGCAAGTACCTCGTGACACTGAAAATTGAATTGTCTTAAACAGATAATAGAATATAAAATGACTACGAAGAGCGTTGTAAGCCAACAGTTTTAAAGATCTTCTCTGCACAGTAAGGCGAAACATTCAGGAAACACGTTAGTGTCTTTAGTAAACTGTGCGGCATGCGCAGAGGATAACACATCCAATGGAGTAGAAAACACTGGTGAGGTTTAATTGTCCCTTGAGCACTTTGCGCACCTGCAGTTGAAGCTAAACTTATTGAGGTGAAAGCTTAACCACTAAAAATAAATTCTCTGGGGCCACAACAAATGGTAACATTTTTAAAATGATGAGTAGAGCAAAAACAGTGAAAATATTAACCTTCAGTTACTGCCGCAATGCTACACCAGCACCCACATAGGACATGTCCGCAATGCTATATTACAGTAGAAAACCATAAAGGGTAGACATAGCGAAAATGCAAAGCATTAGTCAATTTTTAACCCCATGCTGCATTCAAAGCCAGCTGAATGTTATAGCAGTGAAAATACTGATGCTCACAACGAATTCCTAAGTTAGGATTTACTACGGTGAACGCAGACATGTGAGAAAAAAGTACTTACTTACGCAGCCAAAATTGAGGTTTTTGTTTTTAAGTGCGAAAAATTTCTTAGCGAACTTCAGTGACTTTGAGCGTATCGATCTATTCATCTATCTATCTATCTAGCCGCTTACGTTTGGGAGTTCTCAAGGTCACCCCCTTCACTTGGTGAGAACCAAAATTACCATGCGAGGTTAAGAAGGTATGACGAATATGACGTACTGGTGAAGACATAAATAATGTGAGAATCCAGTCGCGTACGTCGTCAAACACTTCCTGCCAGACTGTTGCACATACCCACGGGCGGGTATGTGCCGCTGGTAATGCGGGTATGGACCACAGGTGATCGACACTTGGTATCTACCCAGGAATGACGAGAACACACAGGGGCAATTTTAACGCGTGAGCATCGGTTGCGTCAACAAAACGAAGGCATAGAATAAATGTCAGTGTTAAGCAAAACTTGACATTGGCAGCGTTGATCACTCGACTAATGCAAATAATAAGTTTCAGGGTCCCAGCAGGAATCAAACCCAAGAATTATGCGTGACAGTCGAGAATTTTACCACAGAGGTACGACAGGTCTCATACTGTTCAAATAGACACTAATCTTCGTGAAACACCAATAGTGGTTGCTGTGCTGCCTACCTGAATTTCTAAACATTACATATGCATTCTTTTGATACGGCCGTCACGTCAGGTTAATGTAATTTGTGGTTAGTTGTCATGCACTGAAGTTGATTTATGTAGCAGTGTCCCGGGCCAGCACCTTGGCGAGCATCTTCGCGAACATCAACGCTCCATATCATCTTCTGGAGTTGCTAATGCGCGTGTTCTAGTTGGCATCGTTGCACAGGTGCGAACAACTGGTTATATAAAATCAACATCTGCAACTCCCGAACATATGTGTGTGCGCGCAACACTTGTACATATACTTAGCGTCATTTAATGACGTGTCACTCAATAAAAAATTGCAACACGGTCACCTTTCCCTCGCATGCTTCGCATAACGTCGATTCCCAGGTACGAGGGATCTGCCGAATTTCTTTACCAGGGCCTACTGCCTCAAGCTCTATATTCAGGAAAATATCCGCCAACGTGCTATTAAAAGCATCACAGGCCATGGTCAGACTATTGTATTTTGACTGATAATGATTTTGTTTTAAATGTACAACTATTTGGAAACTGAATTGTAGTGCAACACTGCCAAAAGAGACTATCGTAGTTCAAAAACTGACTGAGTACTTACTTCAAGAATGTAATAATTGCTTCCCTTAATGAGCTTTCATATGCTGCCTTGTTTTGAGAGGAAAATCTTGTCCGTTCAAGAATGCGTCAAAAAAATTGGCAGATCCCATGTACAGTGGGAATCGATGATATGCGAACCACGAATGAGAAAGGTTTATATATCCCTTTAAAATCATCAGAACCTTTTGACGTGGAGATAAATGATGCCGTACATGACTTTCGCGTCATGATTATGATGTTTGGATGTTTTCTTTACCTTCGACATGTATTCACGTCAAGTCATACCAAATTTCTCTTCTCTTATTCTCTTATTCAAGCACTGTTCGTCAGAGAAAGATAGAAAGAAGCGTTTTATTGGAAAAATAGGACGCATGTAGCTGAAAAGATTTACATTTTACCTGTTTGGTATGGGAAACCTAACTTCTGCCTCCACCTCCCTTCTAACAAAAAAAAAAGAAGACTACTTTCCCAGCCATGGCAGCAGGTCTGGCTGTGGTGGTTCTGGTTAGAGGAAGGAGGCGCTAATTTTTGCAGCCTGGCAGGCAGCACGGCGCAGCGCCTGCGGGTACGGAAACAGTCAATATGAAAATGGTTAGGGGTGTTTTTTTCTCCCCTCACGTCTCAAAAGAGAAAAAAAAATGCAGCATCGTGGCACTACTCTTTCCCATGATAAACGCAGATAATGCGGCAAGTTTCTCGAAAACGCGACGTCTCTTTTCTCTCTTCCCCTCCGCCTGCAGTATTCATCCATATTGTTAACTTTTTTTATTTTTTCTTTATCCACCTTTTCATGGAAACGTCAAGGGCTCCGCCACCCGTCCTGCTAAGCGACAGTTTCACCTGTTAGCATTCTTTTCGCATTGCTTGTCACTGGTCTAGTTCGTCCTTTCCTCCTTGCTTTCTTGTGCGGAAAGGACGACGATCACAGTAAATATCTTAATGGCAAAATAATTGTTTCACCAAAATGAGTGCCTGTATGCGTTCCAAAAGTCCGTACAAAACACATCGCCCTAGCTCAATTCACTACATTTACAAATAATTTACGCTGATTTCAGTTATTCGCGTTTCATTAGCTCCACTTATAGATAGATCAAAATTAGTTAGACGCACTGTTAAACCTTGACCTGGCTTTTATAATTACATAAATTGGACAAATACTACTGTTTATGTTCACTGAGAACACTAAAAAGGTTTTTTAACCCGTAAGGTTTACTTGTAACAATTATTACCTTATCATAGAATGAAACCAAAGCAGATCTCCAAATATTACAGTAGTGTGAATATTATTACCGAAGTTATGATAAGAAAAAAATTGGCAGACCCCACGTAAAGCGGGAATCGATGATATGCGAAGCACGGATGAGAAATATTAATATGTCCCTTCAAAACCAGCACAACGTTACGATGTGGAGGTAAATGACGCTGTACATCACTTCCGTGTCATGATTATCTTGTTTGGCCGTGTCGTTTACCTTCGTCATCTATTCACGTCACGTGATACCAAATGAAGTATATGTGGAGCGAGCGAAACGGCCGCGAGCACGCTATGAGCGCGTCTTGATGTCATAGTCTTATATTACACGCGTGTCAGAATTATGTTTGCACCAGTTATATATTTCGTCATCTAACAACGTCCCGTAACACCAAATTTGGTATGTGTGGAGCTAACATAACATACGCGAACACATCATGAAGGGTCCAAATATACTCCATTGTAACGTTGACGCGCGCACACGCTGGGCACAGCGACGCTAGGTTAGCAATATGCGAGCACTCTGTAGTCTGAGAACAGGCTCAACTGGCGCCACCCGCGTCTGTCGGCGCTGCCCGAAATGCGACATGCTGTATTTCGCGACGATGCGTTATCCAGACAACAGTGCGTCTCCCTCTTTTCGTGACAGATGGACGCCGGACGCGCTGAAACGCGCATGCGACAAAGAAACGCAGCACGGTGCGCGCCTGCGAGTATATGGCAGGATTGGTGCGTGGCGTGGCAATGCCGTCGTGACCCGAATGAGCGCCGGTGAGCACGCGCACCGCGTGACGTCGAAATGTATTGGCGCCTTGACTGTGGCATGTAGCCATGCTCTCACATGACACGTATCTCGTGATTTATCATGTTTGAACCAGTCACGTACCTTTGTCATCCATTGACGTCACGCAATACCAAATTTGGCATATGTAGAGCCAGCAAAATGGCCGCGAGCGCATCATGAGCGTGGCAAGTAGTCATGTTGTTACATGACACGCATGTTGTGATTATCCTTTTTGCATGTGTCATTTACCTATGCCGTCTGTTCGCGTCACGTATACCGAGTTTTATATATGTGAAGCTAGCGAAACGGCCGCGAGCGCATCATCAACGTAGCTTGTAGTCATGTTGTTACATGACACGCATCTTATGTTTAGCATGTTTGCACCAGTATCAAACCTTCGTCATCCATTCACGTGCCCTAATACCAAATTTGGTATTAGTGAAGCTAGCGAAACGGCCACCAGTGCATCATGAGCGTGGCCTCGAGTCATCTTGTTACATGACACACATCTCATGATTATCACGTTTGCACCAGTCATGTAACTTTATCACCCATTTACATACCGCAATACCAAATTTGATATAATTTACACTAGCGAAACGCCCGCGAGCGCATCATGAGCTTGGCTTGTAGTCATGTTGTTACATGACACGCATGTCATGATTTTCATTTAGGGTCTGCCGCTTGTGTTCACCATACGATCATGTCATATCATACCAGTTTCGCAACATGTCATGTGAACGAAACCACTGCAAGAGCTGTTGGATCATAAAAAGGAAATCATAATATTTATGACATTCATATCATGATTTTCATGTTGTGACTAGTCAATTATGTTCTTAATACACTCATGTTGTGCCATACCAAGTTTGGTATTGGCATCATTATCGAAACGGCCAGGAGAGCTAAAGGTCGTAGGCAGGTAGATAGATAGATAGATAGATAGATAGATAGATAGATAGATAGATAGATAGATAGATACGCGCACTGTCCCCAAAGTTCGCTAAGAAATGCTTCGCATTAAAAAATATATTTCCAAACAACACGTTATCGCAATGTCCACTGATTGTTGACTAATAACCTATAAATCTAGCCTTTCATTGATAGTCTGTTGGGTCTGAAACCAACACTTGCCAATCTTAGCACCACCTGACAAGAACCGCACATATAATTCAAGAACACCTCACTCACCATTTATTTCACCGCACCAGCGACCGCTGGGTCGCCCAACAGTCATAAGATCACAAGATTACGGTTCGCATAACTACCTTCTGTCGATGATAACCTTCGTTGCTGCTTGTAGTCGCTTATGATATGCAGAAGGTGCACAGAACGATTTCCTTCCCTCGAGCATGGTCGGACGTTTCGCAGGAGCTTCATTGCACCAGCTACGTTTGCGTCATGTTCGTTTGTGGGGAACGGCCTCCCGGTGGTGAGGCTGCCTTCGTCACTCCGCAAACAGCCAAAAAATGCCGCTGAGCGATGAGCCGGAGCGATTGCTGAACATTCACTGGGGCAAAAGCGAGCAACCATGAATTCATAATTAGGGGGTGGGTTCCGTTTTCCTCCAGTTTCCTTCTTCCGTCGCCTACCGGAGGAAAACGAATGATTTGCTCCAGTGCAATCCGGTTTGAGTGAGGCCACTGGAATAGAGCGGGCGCATCATTCCCCGATTCTTCCCAGCCGGATACATGTTTGTTTACAGTATATCAATACCTGCAAATTAAAAATCGTCCAAGAAAATAATAATACAATCCACAGAAAAAAGTATGCCAGTGCGTTAGTTCACGAATGTGTACCATATTACCAACTGGAATTTACGTGTTCTTACATAGGAGTCAGAGAAGCACCGGCAAGTTCGGCCGGCAGCTTTCGGTGACAGCCTGCGTAGCTGAAATCTCAACGCATCAATCGTCAGCGCTCCTTGCGCGGGCAGCGCACACTAAGAGAAATGATTGAATTAGGTTCAGGAAATATCTAAACGATACTTTACAGTCATTCTTACACTTTAGAATTGTGCGTACATAAAGCAAAATGCGCCGGTTGAATGTACACCGACGCGGCCGGCACGATAGGCCTAATGTTCGCTGGCACGGGGCACTGGGTAGACCGCTCTTGACGTGGTTAATTGGGATGGTTAAAGTTTCTGCATCTTAGCTTCGAAACATTTCTAACTGTTACCTGAAATATGTAAAAGGATAAGCATAGCCAGACATTAATTTACGGTGTGGCGGAATCGAACAAGAGCTACTTGTCTATCCTCCGCCTGAAAACCTTGCGAAGCGATTGGGAGAGCTCATTAACATTTTGTCAGCTTGGCAGAGTAAACGATTTCCTGTTTCTTTTAGTAGTGGCGCCCAGCTCCAGACTTATAAACACTGCAACATGGGATCGTTACAGCGATACACGACTGATGCGACTATGGTATGCGCGAGAGCACGCGAAAAACATGCATCAATTGCTTCAATACGTACGTGCACCGGAAAAATTACGTATTCTCAGGGTGAGCTAGCATCTATCCGTGCTATCGAATCAAGCGACAGATAGATTCAATGACACCGAAACCTACCATGGCACACGCTACATGAATGTGCACGCTGTGCTGGTAGAAACAGTGTGTGCTCTAGTATGCACCAGCACTTTCCAGTAAATATTCCAGCATTCCCAGCGCTTCCCAGCGGTATGCACCAGCATGAACGCGGTTGAGCCAGCACCCCTACCAGTGCAACACAGCTATTTTCCTGTGCGCCCAGCGAAGTGCGAGTAAATACAAGTGGTATACCAGTGCCCCCATTTCGTACTAGTGCAAAAAAAAACGTACTGGCATCACGCTGCGGATGCTGTTTTTTTAGATGGGTCACTAATCTTTGCGCCTCCTTGCAACTCCGCAACTCCTGTTCGCCGTGACTGTTTCCGTCAATGTGAGTGACAGCTTACATCTTCGTGTTTACTGTTCGCATCAGGCGCAGCATGTGTCCTTGCCGGCCATACTCTGTTTCGGCCACTGGTGGGTGAATGAAGCAAAACGTTTAGAAGTAGCAGAGTGAAAGTGGAGAGGGGCAGGGTGGGGGGGGGGGCGCTGCGACTTTAACAAGTGTTTGACCATTCCCGTTTTTGTGCTTTGGTGTTGCACAACTTGCAGCCCCACAGTACCATGCGTCACAAGGCAAACCGCAGTGCCAGTGGTGGCTCCCAACTGTCAGCGTCGTCGTACACCATGCATGTGCATCTAGAGGTGACAGTTGGAATAATGATGCGGCCCCTGGACAGTCCACGGGAGCACGTGAAAATGGTGCAACCGTCACCGCTGTTAAATGCGAAGTTTTAAAGTGACATTTTTGCCTCGCGGCCACTCATGGCTGTTACGCTGGCTTGATATACATCCAAATTGGAAAAAGTTCAACGCACAGGAAGCAAGAGATGGATGCAGAATACAACTGTTAAGGCAAATATCGCCGGGGGGCCATTTGCGCCTGACATAGCGAGTATCGTACCACGGGTCGTATGATAAGTTGCTCGTGTCAGCACTTGATCGCTGTGGCAACACGTATATACCCAAATTTACGCATACACGCGTTAAAGAACACACGTTAAAGTGCTTGCCTCTGAATCGATGTCATGCGAAATTTGCTTTCATCTAAATTCCGAGATAGAGCAAGCTTAAATACCTTCAGCATCTTTTGCATTTTACCTACTTTTCGCTTAATGAGCGTCCTACTTTTATAAAGCCAAGATAGATTGACACAAGAAGCTTACCAGGTCTTTGATTTTCGAACAAGCACGCCTCAACACCAACGAAAAAGAAGCACCTATGAACGGTCGCTTGCGGGTGGCTTTTTTTGCACTACCCAGTTACGGCCACCGCGGCGTTTTTTGCAGCACCACTTGGGCAGAGTCTGACGCTTATAGCCACCCGTATCTTTCACCCTGCGCTGACGGGCTAGCAGACGCACAATCATAAAAAAAGTTTCAAGTCGTTCTACCTTTCCACGTTCCCCGAGATTTCATATTGTAAGGCAGATAACAATTGTTTCTCCATCCAACTATTATAATGTTACATGCGGCACCAATTGAGAAATATGGTGAAGGTGACTCTCTTGAGTGTTATATGGTTTGTGCGACAATATTTACAAAACTTGTAGGACACGTCACATTCGCTTTCAAGAGTAAAACGCAATAAAACGTAGTCGAACTCTGTGTGAATCGCCTTCTCTATTGCTAGTGTGACTTCGGTCTCGGTGCACGCAGCAACCGTGCCGTAAGAGAACGAACTGATGTGCGTGTAAGACTGGCCTTTTCAATCTGTCGTACAATATCTACTACAGGTACACTAGTTAAGTGCCCACTGCGTCAAAATTGTTCCTTTTTCGAATCATCAAATGTGCCCGCCGTGGTGTTCTAGTGGCTACGGTACCCAGCTGCTGACCCGCAGTTTGTGGAATTGAATGCCGGCCGCGACGGCTGCATTTTTGGTGGAAGCAGAAATGCTGCATGCCTGTTATCTCATATTTGGTGGTCGTTAAAGAACCCGAGGTGATCTAAGTTTCCGGAGCCCTCCAGAACGGCGTCTCTTCTATTCATAAGTTGTTATGGGACGTTAAAGCCCATATATCAATCAATCAATCAATCAGCAAATGATCCACTGCGCATGAATACACCAACGCTTAACATATTTTAGAGTGCTCTGTAACGCACAAAATACCCACTCTTTGAGCAGTTCACACGTTTTGACGCCTGGCGCGATTCTGTGCTTCTACCACGCAATATTACGTGCGGTGAGGCGCTGGGTAAAGAGAATTCTTTTACTACATAAGTAAAAAAGTGTAAGTTGAAGGGTGTGCTTTCTTTGTTAGCACTATATAATTAAGAATTTCTATACATATTAATGATAAAAGTGGTTTTAGATCATTGGCGTCCTCTGTTATAGAAGGCTGTATTGTCACACAAGCAGCCAGTGTTCACTCACTCGCACTAAAGTTTGTTATTATTTATTTTGTTGGCACCTTTCTTGACTATTTGGTCAATGACATGATCCTAATTTTTCGCTCACAACAGACAACGTTAGCCAACATATCTCTGCGATCCTTCCTCTCAAACGCCATCGCTTTAAAAAAATACACAGTACATAAAAATAAAAATATGTGAACAGAAAAATGTTCACACAAAAGGCAATATTAGAGAATAATCGAGGCTCATTCTTATAGGTAAGTGTAACATCCAACAAAAACGATCCAAGAAAGTAGCAACACGAACAAAAAATAGACAGATTCCACGTACAGTGAAAATCAATGATATGCAAAGCACAAATGAGAAATGCTGATGTGTCACTTTAAAATCAGCACAACGTTATGAGGTGGAAGTATATGATGCCGGACATGACTTCCGTGTCATGATTGTCATGTTTTGATGTGTCGTTTACCTTTGTCATCTATTCACGTCACGTGATACTAAGTTTAGCATATGTGAAGCTAGCGAAATGGCCGTGAGCACGCTATGAGCGTAGTATGTTGTCAAGTTGTTACATGACACGCGTGTCAGGATGATGATTTTTGCACCAGTTATAAATTTCGTCATCCATCGACATCACGTAACTCCAAATTTGGTATATGGAACTAGCGAAACAGCCGCGAGCGCCTCATGAAGGGCTCAGTATACTCCAATGTAGCGTTGACGCGCGCGCACGCTGCCCACAGTGACGTTTCGTTAGCAAAACGCAAGCACTCTACAGTCTGACGCCAGGCGCGACGAGCGTTCGTCGGCGCGGCCCGACGGCAACCGACGAGAAATGCGACATTCTGCATTTTGCAGGTGAAGCCACTTCAGACGCTTCCGCCACGTGACTCTTCACTCGACCGTAAAACGAAACAAACGTGTTTTTTCATCGCTCCTCCCATTCCTTTGACGCTTCCATGGGTTTTTGTCCATGGCGCTCTCGTTGAAGACCTACTTCGGACTTTCAGTGAGGACTTTCACAGCCAAGCCTGTTTAGAGTGTTTCGAAACCTGAAAGTGCTCTTCTCAAGAACTTTCTGGTCACCAGGCATGGCCGATGCATCGGCGTCTCCGTGACACCGCACCAACGCCGCTGCATCGTTCGGCGCTTGGCCGCGTTCGTGCGAACGCCGAGCGCGTTGCAGTGACATTCGGTGTGTGCCTGATCTACACTGCTTAGGCATGGCTTCTCCGGTTTCTATCATTGAATGAGCAGCAATGGATGCTGCAGACACAAACGAATATCCAGTGGATCCAGACGATGGTTCTTGGATCACTGCTACCCGCCGACGCAAGCCAAAGACCGCAACGAATTCCGCACCCGAGCCCTTGCCTGCCAAAAATCAAGTGACCCCGCGGCCGCCACCCCTACCTGTGGATGACTTCAAAGTGATCTTCCGACCACGAAGAGGCCTTCGCCTCAGTGAATGGGCACATCACGTGTTGGCCCCCGCCATATGCAAGACTGCTGGGCTGCCAGGAGAAACAGTCAACAAGCTTCTTTTTCGCATCCAAGCAGAACGCAATATAGCCATCGCAAGCACACCAGACGAAACGATTGCTACAAAGTTGCTAGCCGTCACTGCACTAAATTCAGGGTCGCAAAGATAAGAAATGCAAGCTTATGTAGCCGCTCCGGAAAATTCTTGTAAGGGAGTCATCATTGGCCCCGAGAAGAATACTTCACCCACCGAACTCCTCGACAACATCTACGCACTCGACGCCGAAGTCTTGCACCCCCGAAAGATGGGATCCACAAACACGGCGTTGATAACTTTTGCAGGCCTTCAAGTTCCACGTTATGTTTACTACTACCGCGCGGAATACCGATGCTACATTCACCGACCTCGCACACAAGTTTGCACAATCTGCCTTGCACTTGGACATCGGGCAGACGTGTGTCCGACCCCGACCAACGCCGATGCCAAGCATGTGGAGTTGAGACACTAGCACCGGAGCACGACTGTATAACTCAATGCTTTCATTGCAAGAGTGACCACCCAGCTACGCACCCCAAATGTCCTGCGAGAGAACAGAAACCTCAAACAAGCATTACGTCAAGAAAGCCCTGAAGGCGAACGCGTTAGCACCACCGCCTACATCACCACCCAAGGAACACTGGGCCAGGTCCAGAACGAGGCGCAGCCAATCCAAGAGCAGAGGGAAGTCTCAGCACAGGGCCTTGGAATCCTTAAACAACACGCCAGGAACCACATCCAAATCTAGCACCACCACTCTGGGATTGATCCCCCGAAAGAACAGAGCCGCGAGTGCGGAGAGACCAGAATCGCCACCAGCAAAGAAGCCAGCGCCCGCTGGACAGACACCTCTGGCTAAGGTGAGTGGGCAGCGGGGCCTCCCAGCCTGAAATCTTCTTTACCTAATTCCTTCCATCCGCCCTCATCACAAAACCACCCCAACGTACCTCTCACATCTAACGTACATAGCTGCACTAAGCAAGAGCTGCAAGATGCCCTCACAAAACTGAGACTCGCTTAAGGCTGAAGTAACCAGCATGATCACTCAGGCAATTAATGATTTCTGTGCAGAACTTAGGGATATGTTAAAGGCCCAAACCCAAGCACTTGTAACAGAGCTAAAGCAGCACGTACAAGAAAGCTTCGCGTAATTTTGTACAGGGCCCCAAGACTCATTACCACTAGCTACAAACTCAAAAGTCTGACCAAACGACCCCACCCTTACATCCGCCCATCACTCTTAATTCAGGACACAGTCCAAAAAGAGCAAGATGGGCTCCCCTAGTCCTGCCTTCACCGTGTGGCAGTGGAACTGCAGGGGGTTTCGAAGAAAGAGGAGCTCCCTGCAACAGTACACTGCCACTTTCGCGCACCCTCCGGATATCGTGGCTTCCATACATACACAGATCAACAAACACCATCACTCGTCGCAATACTCGTATCCAAACACTTGACAACTATAAAACACACACTGACGTCATCCATTCCACATGTGATTGTTGAAATTATTCCTCAGAAACGCAGTCAGCAGAGCTTGTTTATACTAAATATCTACAGCTCCCCTAAATCTAGGAGGGATGACTTCGGGTACCTTGTAGCCGGAACGTGCAGCTAGGGTAACAAGTTGTAGTGGTTGGGGATTTTAACGCCCCACAGACGTCATGGGGATACCTATCGGCCACGCATAAAGGTACAAAATTAGAATGCCTCATCTGCAATTACAGATTTACACTGCTCACAGATCCGCAAGAGTTAAACAGAATTGGAACCAGCGCAACCAGAGATACATGCCCTGACCTAACCTTTGTAAGGGGACTAAGTAACTATAACTTGTAAAATCTACACTAAACGATAGGTAGTGATCATTGCATCATTTCCACTACACCGCACATCTCCAACCCCCGTGCTCCAGTGCGGATGGTCCGTCTCACTAATTAGGATACATTTAGAAAACAACGCGCTCAGACTGACAATCTGAGACCTTTGAATGTATGGCTACAGTGCCTGCAAGCTGACCTTGATAAAGCGACCAAGAGGATAAGCACTACATCCGCAATTCTAGATGTCGACCGGCACCTTCTACACCTGTGGGAAGCACGCAGAAGCCTCATAAAACGCTGGCGTAGGCAGAGACACAATTGAAAGCTTAAACTTCGCATTGCTCAACTCACGTTGCAAGCCGAACAATACGCCACAGAGCTCACGAGGAACAATTGGCACAACTTTTGTAAGTCACCTAATGGAACACTAAGCACTGCGCGTACGTGGGCCATACTAAGAGTTTTTGTTGACCCGAAAAGTACCAGGTTCTACAGGAGCAGTACCATCCAAACACTTCTTCACAAGCAGGATGGGGACGATAACAGCATCTTGTAGACGCTTCAAAAAAAGTACATCATTGCAGGCCCTCAGCCAAAATATAAAAACTACCCCTATACAGAGTCAACACCACTGGATGCTGATATCACTGTGCACGAAGTTCGAGCTGCCCTTCTGAATATTAAGCGCAACACAGCACCAGAGAAAGAAAACATCCGATACTCTCTCATACGAAACCTCAACGACGAAAATCTAGAACAGCTCACGGATTTTTTCAACACTCACTGGAAATTCGGAACGTTACCCCAGGAATGGAGACATGCCAAAATAACACTAATTCCTAAGTCCGGCAAACCCCTAGAGCTTGGAAACCTGCTGTGAGGATTCGAGAAAAACGACGACGACGAAGGTGCGGGACAAGGCACGTGCGATTACAAGGCAACTGTGCGCCAATCAGCTGATGACCAGTGGTGGCCCATAGAGGTGGCGTGCCACGATTGGGCCACGTGCGACCATTACGTGGCAGTAAGCTGTGTGGCTGGGGATGAGTCGGAGCCGCGGCAGACGGGAGACAGCGGGCCGAAGCGTCGGACGCAGACGAGCCAGGTTCCGGCCAGGGAACGCGGCCGTCCACGCTGCTGCCGTCCAACCACCAGCTGGGGCGGCATTGCCGGCACGAGTACTGCATCTCGGGGCGCGGCCTGGCCTGCTGCTCTCTTCCTTGCCGAGGGCATCGCGGATCTTGGCAAGGCGTCTCCACGGTCAGCCGTTCGACACAGCGATGAACGTGGCCTGGCTAATGGTCACGATTGCGTCGAGCATCGCGTCTCGGCGCACGCTCTTCGCTGGACGGGCTGGCCATTCCCCGCATGGAGCATCGCGTCTCCTATGCGGGTTGACTGTCCGTAGTCGCACCCATGCCATTAGGCGCCGGCGTCACCAGGGCGTCGTACATCGGATCACCCGAAGGCAAAGCTAAGAAACTCGAGACCACCGTGAAAGGCGTCACTGTTCCAGATAAGTGCTATCACAATCCTCGGAGGAACAGCGGTCCATCGAATGGGGGCACGGTTGCGCCGATCATCGCGTCTCGACGCAAGCTGTTCGCTGGACGTGCTGGCCATTCCCCGCATGGAGCATCGCGTCTCCGATGCGGGTTCACTGCTCCGAAGCCGCACTCATGCCATGAAGCGCCGGTGTCACCAGAGCGTCGCACTTCGGCAAGGGACGAGCGAGATGTTCTGCCGGGCGAGACGCGGGCGTGTGTACGGAGGACCATGGAGCCGGGCGAGGTCCAGGGTGGCCGAGGATCCAGGGGCCAGGGAAGTCTCTGGCTGAATCTAGGATCGCCGAGCAGTGCCCAGTGATGCGCCAGACTCGGACGTGGGCCACGAGCTCATGAGCTGCTGTGTGCACCCGAGGGTACCTGGCGGTGCCCTGGCCAAGAAGAAGGAACGTGCGGAAAAGAGAGCTCGAGGGTTGAGGCCACGAAGGCAGAGGAAGCGGTGCGCCGCTCGAGAGGACGAGTTCCTGGCAGCGTTCCTGAGCCGGACGTGAGACCCGTACGTATCGGCCAGGTCGAGCTCCAGTGTGTCTGTTCAAGATCCAAGGCCGAGACCTGCCGAACGGCTCCTGTCTGGGTGCAGTGGCCGGGAGCAGGTTCGTGATCGAGGCCTACCGGGTGTGGTCCTCGTGAGCCGTGGCCTGATCCTGGACCTCCGGAGTTGCGACCCTGACTGCTGGGTTGGCCGCGACGTCCGACTCAACGGCGCTGCATAAGGCAGCGTATCCGTGCGCCGTCAGCCGTTCCATTCAAGCCATGAAATAAAAAGTTCATGTTAATCCTTTCTCGTCCACTATAAGCAAACATAGTGACAAACGTTCCTTAACCACTACACCTGCTACCAATCATGTTGACGTCTGGTCTCAGAAAATTAATGGAGCATGTCATCCTCCAAAGGCTACAACCATATGTTGAGGCCCAGGGATTTTTTCCTGACATACTGTTTGGATACCGGGCCCATCTTTCAACGCAAGATGTACTTCTCCAACTAAAAGAGAAAGTGATGGACAGGCTCAGTTCTACGCAAACTAGAGCTCTGCTTGCCGTGGACGTCCGCAGTGCGTTTGACAACGTCTCGCATGACCTAATACTGGAGAATCTCGTGTCAACACGCTGCGGACGACGAGTTTATGACTATGTGAAAGCATTCATAACAGGACGGCAACCATAGGATTAGGATCTCTTCGCAGTGGCATCAATAAGCTCGCGGGTAAAGGCACGCCATAAGGATCGGTGTTATCCCCGACACTCTTCAACATCGCCATGGCTAAGTTACCGCCTCTACTCGCCACCATTCCAAGTCAGCGACATGCTTTATACGCGGACGCCGTCAATATATGGGTGACCAAAGGCTCAGACGGAAAAATAGAAGATGCCCTCCAAGAAGCAGTAAATACAGTTCAAGCATACGTTCGAGCAGGTGGTATAACGTGCTCTGCGAATAAGTCAGAACTTCTACTCATTCGTCGTCCCCAGCGAAAGCCCGACAACAGCCCGCAAATCACAGTCACCTTAGAGGACCTTGTAATTCTCTGCGTACAAAAACTCCGCGTCCTTGGCCTTCATATATAAGCTGATCTCAAAGCAACGCACACAATGAAAATATTAAAACAGCAAGTTTCTCAAATCACGCATATGATCCACCACATCACCAACCGAAGGCATGGACTTCAGGAACAAGACATTCTAACAATAGTTAATGCCTGCATAGTAAGTCGCATCACCTACCACCTGCCTTACCAAACCATAACGCTTGCACAAGAGAGAAGACTGAACATTCTCATCCGTAGAGCCGTCAAGGCGGCGCTTGGACTACCTACGTACACATCCACCAACCGTCTCCAAGCCATGGGTTTACACAACAACGTGAAGGAACTAACCGAGGCACAACGTAATAGTCAGCTACGAAGAGTTCGCAGCACCCAAGTGTGAGAGCGACTACTCGTCAGGCTAGGTTACCCTCCAAATTGATGTGGATACAGCACACCAGGAAAACAGCTACCCACTGACTTCTGAGCAAGAATTACAGTCACGCCACTTCCACGCAATATGCACCCTGAGCGCAACGCTCAGTGCCGGCGGACAAGGGTGAAAAACCTCATGCGCCTCATCAATGAGTCTCCTCCAAACACTCTCTTATACTGCGACGCCGCAAGACACCACTCACGCAGTTTTACAGTTGAAGCAGTGGTCAACAATGATCACGACGTAGTCGCCTCAATCAGCGTACCTACAAAGAACATATCCGAAGGCGAAGAGTGTGCCGTCGCTCTGGCGATTTTCCACGCTGCCATAAACCTTCCTCATGCAGATGTTATTCTCATCTTTACAGACTCAATGGATACCTGCCGTGCCTTCACACGGGACATTGTCTCATAGCACACACACCAAATTTCGAACACCACATTCCACACGCCACACAAGTTCCGACTTGTCTGGACCCCTGGGCTTGCCTCTCTCCCCGGTAATGACTGCGCTCATGCAGCTACCCGAGCACTCACTAGCCAGGATCCGGAGGAAGAGCTGTCCAACCCAGACGAGCAGGACACAAACACTGAACTCCTAGAATATCGAAACACTCTCGATTACTATAGACGAGAACGCATTCGGTACCCTCCACAACACCACACGCTCGCACGAAAAGATGCAACTGCGGTGCGTCAACTGCAGGCGAACACGTTTACGAACCTCTATTTCCTCCACATCCTCCATCCCACTTCTTACCCTGACGAATTCCCCGGCTTTGGAGCGGTACCGACGTTATTTCAAGTAACGCTGGAATGTCAGCGTCCGCCAGCCAGGCGCTCTGCCAACCTCTTCTATTCCTACCCTACAAGACTGCGAGGCCATGCTGCGTGATGAAAGCCCGAGTGGCCAGCGGGCGCTGGTTCAGCGGGCGCGGAATGCAGCAGCGGCTGTTGGAGCTCTGGACTGAGAGCCCCACCCGACATTTTTCTATGCTTGAAGTAAAAAGTTTCTCTCTCTCTCTGCATTTTGCACCGATGCGTTACCCGGACAACACTGCATCTCTCTCGTTTCGTGACGCCGGACGCGCTGAAACGCGCATGCGTCAAAGCAACGCAGCGCGGCGCACGCTTTTGAGTATATGGCAGGACCAGCGCCTGGCGTGGCAACGCCAGCGTGACGTGACGAAATAAACGATGACACGCATTTGATGAGTATCATGTTTGCACCAGTCACATACCTTCGTCATTCATTGGCGTCACGTAATACTAAATTTGGCATATGTGAAGCTAGTGAAACAGCTGCGAGCGCATCATGAGTGCGGCATGTAGTCATGTTGTTACATGACACGCATGTCACGATTATCATGTTTTGATGGAAGATGTACCTATGTCGTCTGTTCGCGTCACGTAATACCGAGTTTGGTTGATGTGAAGCTAGCGAACCAGCAGCGAGCGTATCATGAGCGTAGCATGTAGTCATGTTGTTACGTGACACGCATCTCATGTTTATGTCGGCACCAGTCTCATACCTTCGCCATCCGTTCACGTTTTGTAATAACAAATTTTGTATAAGTGAAGCTAGCAAAAGGGCCGCCAGTGCATCATGAGCGCAGCATGTAGTCATGTTGTTACATGACACGCACCTCATGATTATCATGTTTTCACCAGTCACATACCTTCGTCATCCATTCACGTACCGTAATACCAAGTTTTTCATATGACAAGCTAGTTAAATGCCCACTAGTGCATCATGAGTTTGGTATGTAGTAATGTTGTTACATGTCACGCATGTCATGATTTTCATGTTCGGGTTTGTCGCTTGGGTTCGCCATGCATTCATATCATACCATACCAGTTTTGTATCATGCCATGTGAAGAAAACCACTGCAAAAGCTGCAGGACCTATAAAGGTAAATTATGACATCCATAACATCTATGTCATGATTTTCCTGTTATGGCTAGTCAAATATGTTCTTCATACATTCGCATTATGCCATACCAAGTTTTGTAATGATACCATTATCTTAACGGCCAGGAGAGCTAAATGTCGTAGGTGGTTAGATAGATACAGTAAAAGTCACCGGAGTTCGCTAAGGAATGCTTCGAATTTGAAAAGTTGAGCTCCCTTCATTATAGTTGAGGTTTCAAATGCGGCATGAAGAAGTGATTCATTTGATTGCGATAATTTGTTTTTGATTGGTACATAAACCAATGTGTATTAACACTCTGTCAGACCTACAGAAATAATCAGACACAATTCAAGAGGTAGAAGCAAGTTTTTCATCGCAAAGAAAAAAAAAGGTTACTGCCAAATACAGTCGATGACGTTAGATTTGACAATTACGACATTGTAAAGCACTGTGGTCATCTTTTGCCGAACAAGAACTATTGATGTCACTCGGGAAGTAGGAATTCGCGCCCGGTACTCTTCTGCGCTTGCTCCTAGTATTTCCCCCCTCTATCTAAGTCAAAATAATCATGGCTCCAAGCTCCCATACCTGACGGTGCCCTTCTAAAGCCCTGTGCCTAGTTTATAGTAGCCGCCAGTGTTGTGCCGCTACCTTGCCAGCCCCGATCACCTACACCAGTCATCGAATCTACGGTTTTAGACACTGCAAAGTGACATTCCTCAGCAGAATGAATGAGAGAAAAACAAAAGCTCCGTGCGCGTGTGGTGACGCCGGTTCGACGTCATGCTAATCCCTTCAGGCCGGACTTACCCGGTGCAGGCGCGACAGGAGCTGCCAGCGAGCCATCGACTACGCCTGGGGAGTCACCAGAGACGTCATTCAACAACATCGTGGTCCTGTTTTTTCGATCTGGTAGTGAACTTTGGAAGTCCAGGCGTAGCCATCTCCATGTACCAGTAAGCGTTGCAGGCTTGATGGACTTATCACCACTTGGAGAGGAAAATGTGCGTGTGGACCCCCCCCCCCCCCGTTCAAATTTATTCCGGCACAGCAAAGAGCACCATGCCCATTCTCTTTTGAGAATTCAGGCATCTAAAATGTCTGCACCAAGTATTTTCCGTTTCCCAACTCGTATTCGTGACGGCTTCGAGCATGACACCCACAAGGGTTCGCACCAGTCACATAACCTCATTCCAACAGTGCTGGAAGTGGTGGGCTACTGCGACACCCGATTCCTAACACCAGAAATACAACAGTAAGACAAAGCTATGTCTGGCGAAGAAGAACGCTGTCGATACTCAAAGCTCTGTAACATTAACATTAAAAAAATGATCAACTGTCGCACTGCCAATAAAGCGGTGCATTTTATAGGAGCAAAGCCGCTCTTAGCCTAACAATGTCCCGCATTAGGCGTAATTGGCAGTATCTCTCGAACAGCATAATATATGGTGCTACCTCAACATCATTTGTCATCCCCATTTTTAGATGGCGTTCATCGAATAAAACTATGTGCAGACGGACTCACGACCGGAAGCATGGAGGGAAGGACAGAAGCACGGATGGAAGCATGGACGGACAGACGGGCGCACGGAGGGACACGGGTGCGTGGACGCGCGGACAGACGGGTGTAAAGATGCATGGACGATCGCATGGACGGACTGACAAGCGAAAGCACGGACGGATGGATGGGCACAAAGATGGGTGCACGGAAGGACGCACCGACGCACTGATCATTCACTCCATAGATGTCGTGTGATTTTCTTGCTTTATTATAGGTATATTGTCATTACAAACACAATCATATATAAGTAGTAATTTTTTACCAGTTCACTAGCGACCACGTTATGTGACATTTTTGTCATAGCACTGCAATAAACCGCTTTCCTAATCATAGTGTTTTCATTTCTGAATCTTAGTACAGGTAACGGGGTGTTGCACATGTCGGGCCTCTTAATCTCAGCACAGCGTAGTGCACTGGGACATAACACACCGTGAGCTCACCACATAAGTACATGTGAAAAAATATGGAATGGAATTAATTCCTCACGTGCCCTTCTTTTTAAATTAAAAGTGTAGAGAGGAAGCAGAGTATGAGCCGCAGTGGGTCACGTCTTTAGCGAGAGCTAAAGGCGTGCTTTTTCAAATGTCGACAGCCAATCTTCTACGTCGTGCTCTTCGGTACTGCCGAAAAAGGTGGATCGCGCACGCGTAGCGCAGTTGGCACGATGACCATCGGAAGCTGGGTCGTACCTAGCTGGGTGTTTTCTTCAGCCATTTCTGGGATGGCAGGTATTTTCCTGTTGCGTAGTTCCAGGTTGAGTTACCCCGCACCTCTACCACTCTGAAATGGGGTTTATTGGCCTAAATAGTACTTGCACAACAGGTCTATTGATGCGGAAAGCAAGCGGCAGCAACCGTCCCAGGAATCGAAGCGCTCAGGCAACAACTCGCGCTCAGCTCCTCTCGCTAAAGGCGTGAACCACTGCGGCACATAATCTTCTTCCTCTGTACAAAAGCAATTGAGAAAGCTGTCTAGATGCTTTTGACGAAAGTCCTATGGCTGGTAACCCGTTTTTGAATTGTGCTTGAAAAATTGGAGTAGTGGCTACCTCTTTTGACTTCAACCACTCATGATCAGAATGTTGGCTAGAGTAGTAATGTTTCACAATTTGACGAGAATGTCCTATCTTTCTTTTTTGCAAGGAAAGCAGTTAGAAACGACAGCTTTCTGAAAAGGAGAAAAAACCAGAAAGAAGGTGAAGTTGCTAGAACATTTTGCACTCTGCTTTCGATTGAAAGCTTTCGCGAAGACTAGTCTGGTAAACAGTGTAATACTTGTGTATCGTTTTAGAACCTTTTTTTTTGTAGTGAAAAACTTGTGTATTGTTTGTGTGGAGCGTTTTCATACCCCAGTGTGTGAACTTGTTTCAGGCTTTTACAGGAGTTTTCGATCGTTTTTAGTAAAGTAAAACAACTGTGACTAAAATGGTAGCAGCTGTCATCAAAACTGCGGTGAAAAGGTTCATTCACTTAGAACCTAACGTACATTAAGGTTAAATGCAATGTAGAGAGATCAGATATAAGCCGGACACCAATTTTTAGCCAGCAACGAATATGGCCTAACGCATACAGGTGACCTTGTGCGTATCAACATAAGCAGCCAACAAAGATGGCGCTTGAATGTCGACTGGAAGCATGATAAATGTTTATAAGTTTCATATTTCTACAATAGGCAAGCCACCGCAATGAACACTGGTATGCCTGGTCATCATACAATGTGCCGAGAGTGACGCAATAGTTTTCTGCAGTGTCACTAGTTTTCGCGACCACCATTCACTCCATGCACCCTCTTTCGCTGGCGGAGATACGCAGTTTTGAAACTGAGTTTTTTTATTAATGCTGACAGAGACAACCACCATGTTTTGGGTCATCTTATCTATTCTGTCCCACCTCGCCCTTTTCTTCGCCCAATCACTGCGCCAGAGCTGCCGCGCTGCTCTTCAATATATACATTAAAGCACAAGACAGACCTCACACACAAAAAAATAGAAGCAATACAGATCCTGCCAGCTGTAGCTCTCGCAGTCTTTTTCTGTTACACGCCACGTGCGTGGCAAAGTAATTTCTCTTTTATTTGTCGAAACTGACGTTCAGGTCTGAGGTGTTCACGTGCCAGATATTTTCTCCGGCGCGTTCACTAATTGTGAATTCGCTGAGGAGCACTGGGAATAGTTTATTTGCTGGTCTGCTGCCGACCCCTTGCACGCACACTTTGTCATTGATGTGAGCAGAAAGTGGGCTACAACGAATAGTGCTGAAAAATCTGTAGAAGCCAAATGACTGCAGAAAAAGCCATTTTTGATCACTTTGCAGTGCTACTGCTGGATGATGGCATAGGTGAAGAATACGGGAAGGCGGTGCAGCTAGCCTTGGTTGCAAGGTCGACCTAAGTAGCGAAAAAATGTTCATTTGCTTCCTAAAAAATAAACAAAATATGAACGGGCCCACGCTGACATCACATTCATTAACTCATCCTTGTAACTGTTTGTGGGCCGAACAGCTGTGACACAGTCGAGCATGAACGGGCATAGGCTGAGTGGTTGCGCGCCGGAACGCTAAAAAACCCACTTCTCACTCCGCAGCTCCTGATGTGCCACACACCAATGCGCACGCGAGAAGCCCTCGCGCAGTCGGCGCTACCGAATGCGCGCCATGGAATGTCAGACGTTATGGTTCATGGACTCTTCTTCGGGAAGTGTAATGTGCAGCCATGACTAACGATTTTCATTGATCGCTTCTACCCATGAGAACGCCGCGTAGTTCACACCCATCACCTGCCAACAATTTTTGTTCTTTTTTTTCCTTCTTTAGAGAAAGAATCGCTGGGCAACCAAGGGCCGTAGTCTTCCCACGAAGGCAGACAAACGCACGCACTTTGTCAAACCGAAAACGCAGTAGCCTTGAACTTTATTTGAGGGTGAGGTACAACACGTGTTGGAGAGCACCGGACTCCACCTGATGACTGCTTCTATACTGAACCGTTACCACACACCAATGCAAAAATTTCGGATGACGTTTTCTGAAAGATAAGTGAGAGGGACTCAGGTCGTGTCTCTGACAATGTATAATTTGGTATCAAATAGAACACTTGCCTAATAAGTTGTCATGCAGGATGCCTACACTACTTATAGTATTCAACCCAAACGGCTCGCCACGAAGTCATGATGTCTTTCGGCATCGCTAACCAAAAAGCTAACAAATAAGAATTAGGCACATTCTGAGCCATCAGCCTAAAGAATCATATTGAGCAAAGGAAGCCAAACTTTAGTAATGAAGTGCACGAACAAAAGTTCCTTTTTTGCGGAGGAAATACTGTTTTATTGCACTACCAGCCTTGCTTTATAAAGGACTCAAAGATCAATGTTAAGCCTGTGAATACAGTTGAGCTAATCTCAAAGCTTGTTTCGTTTCTGCTACTTTCATTCGTCTAACAAAAAAATGGCCAGAGTGGCGGCTGTAGTTGATCTCACATCAGCGTGCTTTAGACGTCCACAAATAAATGTCGCATAAATAATAAGAAGCACGCCTGCCCCAAATTAGGTTGTGCTTGTCACAGCATAAATGCGTTTGTTTTAACTATGTCGAGGTCACTCAGAACTTATCACTTAGGATACGTAGATTACTTAAGGTCCCGCGCAGTCATGACTATCGATGACTAACACCAAGTGTCATGCTGCAGTTTAATACTCAGAATGTCCACTGGTTTTGCATATCGATGGACAGTGTAGGTGGAAATACGCACACTTTTTAGATCTTTTGCTAAGGATACGCACAGAACACTTTTGTTGTCTATAGTAATTTTATTTTCACGTGAAATGGTTAAAGGCTACTACGGTTTCACAGTGTATTTATAAGTAATCAGGGATGTGGCAATTGCTGAATAACTCTGAACCTTAAGCCCCTCAAGTTTATGTTTAAAATTCCACGTGAAAATATCAATTTCAGCCAACCTACAAAGATGACTAACACAATTTAAAGAACCGTCATTATCACGGGTCACCAAGTTTCCAGTTTATTAACCTAAAGTAAGCCACCTGGGTAATTCTTTTTACCAATTTTTTCTAACACGCCAAGTGGGCTGCGATCTACTGAAGCAAAGCACGACTACTTACTATTTGCAATGCTCGCAAGGCAAGCTGTAATGAATAGTATTTCAATGCGCCGTTCATAATTGGTTGCTAAGACATTTTGCCAGCCCCGAACGAGACAAGTTTGCGTTTAAATCTGTAGACTTTCCGGCATAGCTAAAACGTACTGAGGTTATACCAGTTTATATTGAAGTCCTTTTCAATCAAATATGGTCCTGTTTCAACCTCTACCATACTGAGTAAAAAATGAAAAAAAGTTCTTTGTGACCATCTTAACCAACTATTCCGAGAATATACAGACCTAAGTCTCGTCAGTTGGGCTTCCGGTCGGGAAGCTCTACTAATTTGCGTTCACTTTTTTAACAAAATTTACTTAGAACTATATTGAAAAGAACGAACTCATTGATTCTGTTTCCCTACAACTCACTAAAACATGTGACACTTATAGTGTGAGTGAGAATTTATTAGAAGGCAGAGAGGTCGGCCTGAGCTAGTTCGCTCTAGCCTGCTACTCTACACAGGGGATAAGGGAAAGGGGAAAGAAAGAGGGATGAAGGGTGATGATGGGGACAAGAAGAGGTGGTGCGTATGTACAGTAGCCACTTTGTATAGTACCCTACAGTCTAGTTTCTAGTCCAGTGCTTTTTATAAAGTCTAGAACAGCCTTTGTAGCAGTTTTTGACACTGTTTGGTCGCTCATTGCTGATAATATGTGGCTTTCACTTAATGGTGTTCGTCCAATGCTTGCCAACGTTGCAGTTAGCATTTCTCTTTGTGCCACGTATAATGAACAGTCACAAAATATGTGAGCTATCGTTTCGCGCACTTGGCAGCGTTCACAATTTGGGCTGTCCGCACGGCCGATTAGGTGGGTGTAGTGACGAGTGAAGGCGACGCCCAGGCGAATCCGGTGTAGTATATTAGCATGTCTTCGGCTGATTTTATCTGGAAGACGAAAAGTCATTCTGGGGTCTGTTTCCCGCAGGCGCTTGTTCCGGTGATCTGGTAGCAACCAGTAATTGGCAGCGCATTCGCGCATGAGTGATCTCAACAATGTGTTGACGTCACCTCGCGAGTAGGGTACTTTGACGTACATAGGAGCGTTGTATATTGCCGCTCTTGCTTCGCTATCGGCTGTTTCGTTGCCAACCAGGCCGCAGTGTCCAGGAATCCATTGTAGTGTAATCAAGTGACCGCCCCTGTGTGTTAGGTCAAATGCTTGGACGTTTCCTAACGTTAACTCGTAAAATTGGCCTCTTCTTAAGCAAGAATGGATAGCTTGAAGCGCTGATTTCGAATCAGACAGAATCGTCCATTTACGCGGTGCTTGGTCATTCACAAATTTTATGGCTTCTTGTATAGCAACAAGTTCTGCAGCTGTCGAAGATGACCTGTGATCTAATTTGTACTGTCGGGAAATACCGAGTTGAGGGATCACGAAGGCTGCAGCTGAGGCGGATGAAGTTACGGATCCATCGGTGTAAATGTGCACAGAGTCGCTGTATCGGTCATCTAAATGTGCCAAGGTGAGTTGTTTGAGGGCAATATAAGAAACATGCGACTTATACGAAATTCCACGTATGTGAAGGCACACCAGCGGTTTAGTCAATGTCCATGGAGGCACTGCAGGGATTACGGCAGGTGCAAAGCCTGACGGGATCATGTGCCTATGCGTATCGAGGCATCGCGAATAGGTACAGCCTGGTTGGTCCACTTGTAGCGAAGATAACGGGTGTTGTGCATGTCGGGTCAGCAGACGAAGGTGCACTCGAAGAGGCTCACAGGACGTGTAAACCTGTATAGGGTAGGTGCGTGACTCCTCTATAGTGCCAGAAGTAGATGTGCACCGTGGAAGGCCAAGGCATATTCTCAGTGCTCGTGCCTGAAGGCTCTCTAAAGTACGAAGGCACGTTGCCCGCATGCTGGAAAGCACAGGTGAGCTGTACCTTATATAGCCCACAAACAATGCCTTGTATAACTGCAGAAGACTTTTCTCCGAAGGGCCCCATCTCAGTCCTGCTATAACACGAAGAACATACACAAAACTGATTAGTTTGTTTCTCAGCACAGTCACATGCTTTGACCAGGACAGGTTGTGATCAATGACGACCCCTAAATAGCGGTGGTGCCTAACCACGGGAATCACTGCTCCGTGAGCGAAGATTGGGTACCGCGACATTGATTTCTTCATAAATGCCAATGCAGCACATTTTGCTATTGAAAGTTCCAGGCCCTGACGACGTAAGTATTTAGATGTTATTGATGTGCCTTGTTGTAGCCTTGCTCGCAATTGTGGTCGCGTTGCTCCAGATGCCCATATGCATATGTCGTCCGCATACGCACTGATTCTGACAACGTCGGGAAGCTCAGCTTCAAGGCCAATGAGTGTTATGTTAAAAAGCATGGGGCTCAGGACGGCGCTTTGCGGAACTCCGCGGCTTACGAGGTGCCTGGCCGTGTCACCGTCGGATGTCGACATAAAAATGGTACGTCCTCTGAGATAGCTCCCTATCCATGCGTGTAGTCGGCCACCTACGCCGATGTCTTCAAGTGCGTCAAGAATGGCCTCATGGTAGACGCTATCGTACGCGCCCTTTATATCTAAGAAAATGGCCCCTACCAATCTCCGACGTTGTCTTTCCTTTTCAACAGAAGAAACTAGATCTACAACACCATCTATAGATGATCGACCTCTACGGAAGCCATTTATAAAATGTGGTAAGCCGACATTATTCTGCAGCAGCCATTCCTATCTTGCCAGCACCATGCGTTCCATCACCTTACCGATGCAACTGGCTAGGGCAATGGGTCTATAAGAAGACAACTCGTGTGAACACTTGCCTGGTTTCAGTAAGGCCACTATGTGGCTGCACTTCCAACTCTCTGGTACTGTCGCTGTTTCCCACGTAGAGTTGTAGAACGACAAGAGAGCCTGCCTTGCCTCCTGGCTGAGGTGATATAGAGCCGAATAAGTAATTCCGTCAGGCCCTGGTGCGGACGACCGTCGGGACGTAGAAATCGCAGCGTCGAGTTCGTGCATTGTGAATGGCAAGTCGAGGCGATCGTCGCTGAATGGCGGTGAGGCTAAATACGAAGGTGATATCGATGAGGAGGACATACCTACGAGTAAGTGGCAGTAATCTTCTGCAACCTCTACTTCAGGTCGACCTTGCTTTAGAGCCAAAGATCGGAAAGGGAACAACTGTTGAGTGGGCGTCTGAAGGCTTCGGATATTTTGCCATATTCGAGACAGGGGTTTTCTGGGATCAAGAGAGCTACAAAATACCCTCCACCGTTGCCTATCGAGCTTATCGAGGTGTCGCAATACATGTCGCTGTGCTTGGCGTGCTCTAGATAGGTCAGCTGGTGATTTCGTCCTCCTGTATTTTCTCTCTGCCCGGCGACGAATTGCACGAAGGTATTCATATTGTGCGTCAAGTTGTGATCTTGGTAGCGACACATTCACAAGTTTCGTATGCGTTGATAAGGCTGATGTAATTAGGCTTTCTATTTCAGATATAGATTGAATGTTTCCGCGCTGAGCATTTACAGAAGCTTGGAATCCTGGCCAGTCTACGCTTTTCACAGGCCGGGGAGACGAACGATGGAAACCTTTTAGCTGTATATATGTAGGGAGATGGTCACTTCCATGTGTTTCAACGTCTACAAACCAACAGGTGGTAGGCAAGAGACTTCTGCTCACAAAACATACGTCTAGACAGCTGCTGTACGATGCGCCATGGAGGTAAGTAGGTGAGCCATCGTTAATGGACACAAGGCCTTGATTGAGCACAAAATCGGCAATGTCCCTGCCGCGGATGTTCATTGAGGCAGAACCCCACATGGGATGATGTGCATTAAAATCCCCAACTAATACATGTGGTCCAGGGCAAGCTTGGAGAACAGACAAGAGATGGGGACAGTCCACGTGGCTTCTAGGAGGAATGTATCCACCAATGATTGATATTGAACGTCGCTTGTGCTTTATAGATAGGCAAATATAGTCGTTAGAAGCATGAGGAGCCACGGCATGTCTCACGTACGTTAAATCTTGACGTACGCATATAATTACTTTGCTCGCATTTCGATCATCACGTGACCACAAAGTGACGTATCCGGAAATACGAAACGACGACATCATATTCGGCTCACATATTACAACCAACGGAAATTTGTATTTAAACATTCGTTGTCGAAAGTCAGACAATCGGCTTCGCAAACCCCGTGCGTTCCAATGCATTATGGCAGAGGTGCGCACACGTTCATCGAAGAAATTCGCCATATTGTTTATGGAAGCGTCAGCAGTAGCGGTTCCAGCACGTTGAGGATCTGCACTGCTGTTTTCGCTCCTGGTGTGTGTAGCTCGTTGAGAATCGCACGAATAGATTTTAATAGATGCTTCAGCATAGTTTGGCTCTTCTCAGTGTCTTGCCTATCATTTTCTGCCCTCTTTGAAGTTGCAACCCATGGTGTGGTCTTTTTTATTGCTCCAGTCGGTAGCGAAGGCCACTCAGTATCGGAAGCATCGGCGTGCAACGCCGATGATACTTATAATATTTGATACTTATAATATTTGTTACTAATAATGACAAGCTTTGTCAACAGAGCGCCGATGGTCAAAACACTGGCCGGCTAAGCAATTCGCCATGACGAGTGGTGTTACAATCACTGGTTTGCGATTGGTGTTGCAGACGCGTTGAAAGTCGCTCATCGAGGCGTTGCTGAATGAAGTCATGTTGCCACTCATTGTCATCAATATGGTCTTCAGTAATGCTGTGACAGCCTGGATGGTGAGTGACAACTGCTGCACAGATACCAGGATAATGCCGTCAGCGATTTTGGGAAGGTCGTCGATAGGAAGCTTGAGTTGAGACTGCACAATTGCTTGGACTTGCGGTGCAAGTCCCTGGAAGCAAAGTACTCGCTGGAAAGTATCCTAGAATTCCATGCTGCCTGTGAAAGTGCGCATGAGGCGGGGCAGCTGTGAACCTTTGTGCTCGATAAGCTCTGCAGGCTGAAGTTTCTGTATTTTCTGTTCATCCTACGAGGTGGCGTAAAAGTTTGTTCTTGAAGTTCTAGAACTAATGCGCTATTGCTGGGTTGGTAAAGGTATCGCGGACTTCGTTGGCGCAGGGGCGTCCATGTGGGCGCGATGTAGTCATAGGGGGTCCGTTAGTACGTAATAAATGCCAGGCAGAACTGGAATTCGACTTGGGCGCACCATACCTCAATTGAGTTCCCCAAAAACTGCGGAAGCATAACAGCGACAGACCAGGCGTCCGGGTCAGTAATGGTCCCAGTAGCACCAACACCTGCGTTCGCAGAAACTACTGGAATGGAGCTTAGGAAGGCGTGGCCCGAGCGTGGGAGTGCAGAATTTTTGAGTACATAAAAGTCAACTGGCTCAAGCTGTAGCTGGAAAACCTGTTCAAATTGTGGCACTTCTTCCGAGAAAGCCATAGCGATACGATGCGTTCAGGTCATCAGATGTGGGTTATCGTGTCGATGGAAGGATGGATCTGAACACAAAATAGTTAACTGTTTGTTCAACTATAGCAGCAGCATCGGGTGAGCATCGTGACGCTATGCCCGTCAGAGACAGCGGAGCGATAACCTTTTCAGCTTGCAGCCTGATTTTATAGCCACCACCACGCACGCATCTTCTCGAAATCAAGTGAAGCGAGCAGCCACGTCACGTCGAGCTAAATGATAGTGAGGAGGCTGCATAGAATTCAGCGCAGATTGTGTCGCCACAGGCACTTCCTATAGCATGGACCCCATGTCGAGCACTGTGACAAGATCCGAGTTTCCAAGGGACGTAGTCCACACGTCCTTGGGCGTGCAACCAAAAGCACCTGATTCGCTGTATCGCCGCAGTAGCTTACCTTGGCTACTGATGTGGATCACACGACAGCGCCGCGGAGCTGCTGCACACCATCGCACAACTCCACGTCACGACTAACGCCTTGATAGCATCTAGCTTCCTGCTTTCTCCCGCTCGCTTGCCAACATCGTGTGCCACCACTGCCGTGTTGGCTATGACTGCTTCACAAAAACTTTCAAGACCAGCTCACCTGCGAACCTCCATGAGTTCGAGCGTTCCTTCGTGGAACTTTCAGAACTTGGTGAATTGGCGGGAGCACACTGCACAATTTCGCCATCCGTTCCACCATCGCCAGTCGATACGGTACACTAATATGTCACAGACAAAAATATCCTGAAATCCTGTTGTGGGTTTCTCCGACATGAAAGTATGGTCCCTCCACCAATAAATTTAGAAGTAACTGGTTTATCATTCGCCCCGCCGCGGTGGTGTAGTGGCTAAGTTACTCGGCTGCTGACCCGCAGGTCGCGGGATGGAATCCCGGCTGCGGCGGCTGCATTTCCGATGGAGGCGGAAATGTTGTAGGCCCGTGTGCTCAGATTTCGGTGCACGTTAAAGAACCCCAGGTGGTCGTAATTTCCGGAGCCCTCCACTACGGCGTCTCTCATAATCATAAGGTGGTTTTGGGACGTTAAGCCCCACAAATCAAATCATGATTCATCATTCGCATAATTCGTAAGGTCATAGGATACAGTCACGAAAGAGCTCGATTGTGCCTTCACATTAGTTACCTTATCATACTAAAGCTGTTGCAGAAAAAGTTTATGAATAGAAGGTTGTTCCACTGTTTGCATAATCGTTCAAGAATGTCAATACATTGCTAAATTTTTCTGCAAAAAATGCTTAGACCCACCTGTATCGATCGAGCAATGCTTGTAAGCCATGCGCACGCATGTACCACCATCAACAAAACTAATCCTAGATAATGAGCACACATGGTTATTATGCTGCATACTATATATACGCATTCCTTGTTTGAATTAACGGTCTTTGTTACTGGCTTCCACTCGTCATAGATCTGATATATGGTGTCAGAAGTGAGATCGTCGCTCGCGGTGTAGATGAAATCAGCCCACAAGCTGCAAGCAGTAATCGGTCTGTGCATTTAGAAGCCACGACCGCCCGGCAAAATTGAGCATTAGCAATGAAGCTTCTCAAGGCACCAGAACCCTTGCTGCTATCCGGAAACACGGCAAAGAACTGGGAGAGATTCAAACAGAAGTTTGAGCTGTTCTTGGAGGCGACATCACCAGCGAAGGTACCTAGGACTCCAGCTGCCAAGACCGGACTCCTGCTGAGCTTTGCGGGAGACGAAGCACTCGAGGTATTCAACAATTTCTATTTTTTCTGAAAGTGAAAGCAAGCAAGATTACGAGACGATTGTGAAGAAGTTTGATGAATATTGCCCAGAGCAGCAAAATGAGGTTTTTGATAGATATCTGTTCCGCATTCTGACACAAGCAGAAGGCGAACCCTTCGAGCATTTTTACGTGACCTCAAAAGACAGGCACGCAGCTGCAACTTCGATTCCTTGACAAAATCTTTGATACGGGACCAGATAGTCTTCGGCAAAACAACGCCAAGCTGCTCGAAAAAATGCTCAAGGAAAAGGACTTGAAGCTCGACAAAGCAGAGCAAATATGTCGAGCTGCGGAAGTATCCGCCCAACAGAATGAAGCGTGGTCCCGTGTATACAACCAGATAGACGTGGTTAAAAAATCGCAACAGCTTGTTTGTGCCAAATGCCGTCGCTCTCACGCGCGTGCTACGTGTCCAGCCTTTGGAAAAACTTGCTTCGAGTGTAAAGGAAGAAATCGCTTCGCTAGGTGCTGCACGAAACGACAAGTAGACGAGGTTCACAAAGAAAGCGATGACTACAGCGTTTTGGATGTAAAAATTTGGAACGTCCACAGCAGGGAAGATTGGACAGTCAAAGCGCAGGTTGCGGGTGAAAAGGTGGTGCTTAAGGTTGACACAGGCTCTCAGGCAAATCTGCTGCCTTACTCTATCTACCGAAAATGCAAGGGGGACCTGAAGCTTTACCCAAGCTGTGGCATACTTCGGTCCTACAGAGGAGGTGTTATCAAACACGTCGGCGTGGCAACACTGCAAGTTGAGACGAATGAGCATCCTGTAGCATCCCCTTTTTCGTGGTGAAAAAAAGCAGCCCCGCTTTTCTGGGATTATCTGCAAGTAAAACTCTGGGTCTGGCATCGTGCAACGTAAACATGGTCAGAAAAGATGGCACCAGTGATATTGTCAAAGAACTCCCGGATTTATTTCACAGAACTGCAGCTGCTTGCATCAGCAGTACCACATGGTTTTGCGCAAGGATTAAGCACCAGTAGTAATGCCAGCGCGGCGCGTACCATTGGCACTGCGAGGACCACTACGAGATGAGCTCGACCGGATGGAAAGAGGCGGCATCATAGAGAAGGTCAACGCGCCAACAGACTGGGTGAGCCCTCTAGTAATCGTAAGAAAGAAAAACGGAAAGCTGCGTTTGTGCATGGATACTAGGAACTTCAATGAGTGTCTAAAGCGAGAACATTATCAAATGCCAAAGCGAGAAGATATTGAGGCTGAGTTAGCAGGGGCCAAATATTTCTCGCGCCTTGATGAAACTCTCGCTTTCACCGAATCCCTTTAGACAATGCAACGTCCAATATCTGCACGTTCAGCACACCGTTCGGACGATACCGTTTTCTGAGGCTCCCATTCGGTATAGCTTCCGCTCCAGACGTTTTCCAGAAGGTGGTTGAGCGAAATCTTCGACCGCGTAGCAGGAGTGCACGTGTATGTTGACGATGTCCAAATATATGGAACTAGTAAAGATGAACACGATGCGCACCTCCGTCATGCTTTGCTACTAGCCAGACAGGCTGGTTTGACGTTCAATGCTGATAAATGCAAGTTCGGGCTGACTGAAATTCATTTCTTGGGTGACGTCATATCTAAAGAGGGAATAAGACCAAACCCTTTGTTGAGCGCATCACTGGGCGATTTACCTCACCCGGCCGACAAGGCTGCCGTACACCGGATGCTAGGCGTGGCTAATTACTTTGGCAAATTCATACCCAACCTGGCCGATAAGACGAACCTGCTGCGCAGACTTGTAAAAAAAAACACACGATTTTTGAATGGACAAAGAATCATGCGCGTGAGTGGGCAGTTCTTTGCGAGCATCTCATCGAACCACCACTGCTCGCCATCTTTGACGCGTCTAGAGAAACTAAAACCTCTGCATATGCTTCGAAATGCGTGCTAGGAGCAGCTCTTTTACAGCGTTATGGTGACGCTTGGCGGCCAGTTGCCTATGCATCTCGCACTATGAGTGATGCAGAACAAAGATACTCTCAGATCGATAAAGAGGCGATGGCAATTACCTACAGATGCGAGAAGTTTCACTAGTTTGTTTATGGACGCAAGATTGTGATTGAAAGTGACCATCGTCCGTTGATTGCCATTGTTACAAAACCTATTTGTGACATGCCTACACGACTTCAGCATTTCTTTCTGCGTTTGTTCACCTATGACTTTGATCTTTACTTCGTGCCAGGCAAGCAGCTGCTCCCAGCGGACATGCTGTCCTGGCCATCACCAAGTGCCGCAGGAGACGTTGGATTCAAAGAGGATGTGGAAGTCCATGCAACGAGAATTGTGCCCGAGTTGGTGAGCAAAAGGCCATGGATCGCCTAGCAAAGGAAACTGCAGCCGATCCCGAGTTTCGAGCTGATATCGACTACTTGTGCGGCAAGGGAAAGCTCGAGGGCCCATAGAAACCGTTCGCATCCGAGTTATCACTCGTACAGGGCATTTTATTTAAGGAATGCAAAGTGGTTATCCCAAAGTAATTGAGGCGAGCAATACTCGACCGCATTCATGAAGGGCATTTGGGTATGAACAAGGCCAAAGCAAAAGCTCGACGTCTGATTTTCTGGCCAGGACCTAACGTGGACATTGAGAAGATGCTATAGGGCTGTACAGCCTGCCGCAAGTACGCTTATGCGCAGCAAAATGAGCCGCTAGTATTGAGACCGACTCCGCAATACGTGTGGTACAGTGTTGGAGTCGACATTTTCCAGGAGGGTGGAAGTTTATATCTCTGTGTCTTCGATGCTTTGTCCAATTTCCCAGAAGTCGAAAAACTAACTGACTTGACTCAACACTATATCTGTAATCAAAAAGCTGAGCGCCATTTTCGCTAGATATGGCATCCCAGTAGAAGTTTGCAGCGATAATGGTACTCAGTTCTCATCCTATGAATTTGCACATTTTGCCTCCAGATACGACTTCCAGCATGTGACATCTAGCCCCGGATTCCCTCAGTCCAACGGCCTCGCTGAAAAAGGCGTTCAAATTCTCAAACGAATCATGAAGAAGACTGTGGAAACAAAACAGGACTTCTGGCTTGAGCTGTTGAGCTATCGTTCGTCACCCCTCGAAGATGGTCGTTCCCCTGGTGAACTTCTCCAAGGCAGACGCCTAGGCACGAGACTTCCAGACTTCAGCCACCACTCAAGCATTCCCGTGACTAAGCACAAAGAGTCCGATGATCAGGGCAGATGCTTGCGAGCGCTCAAGAAAGGCGAAGTTGTACGCGTCAAAGACAAGGCATGGACCAGAAAGGCGCAAGTGCTAAAACGAGTCGCACCAAGACCTTACAAGTTGGCCACAGAGGATGGCAGAAGGATGGATGGATGGATGAATGGATATGACTGTACCCTTCAGATTGGGCGGTGGCTAGCGCCACCAAGCCGTAATACTTAATGAACCAAAAACTAGATCTATTTTTTTCTTTAAAAAGTGAGTTTGAAGATTCATACTTTGCAGTGGAGAGTTTATTTTTACTCGTGCCTTGACTTTAGCCACCAATCAGATAACCTCCTTTTAGATAAGTCTACCCACTTGAAGTCTATTTTGCCCTCCCGGTCCCTAAACCCCAGTGCTTTGAAAAACTCTGCGCCGTCGTCGTGAACTATAGGGTGAAGCCATTTACAGAATATTATCAAGTGTTCGGCAGTTTCTTCTTCCTCTCCACACGCACTGCATACTGTGTCTACCCCTTCGTATTTGGCCCGATATGTCTTTGTTCGCAGTACTCCAGTCCTGGCCTCAAACAGTAGGGAACTACCCCAAGTATTATCATAGATCCTTTCCTTGGATATTTCCTGCTTAAAAGTTCGATATATCTCTAGTGCGGACTTCTTAATCATGCCCATTCTCCATATGTCAGTCTCCGTGTCCTTCACTTTCTTCCTAACCAATATTTCTTTTTGGTTTGGCCACCTGCTGTCTTCTAAGTATTTACCAGTCAATTTCCTGGTTCGCTTCCTGCATTTTGTATCGACATTCTTCATGTACAAGTAGCTGAAAACCTTCCTAGCCCAACGCTCATCCCGCATTTCTCTCAATCACTTCTCAAATTTTATCTTGCTGTTAGCTTCCCTGCCCTCAAATGATGTCCATCCCATATCACCTTGTACTCCCTGATTTGGTGTATTCCCGTGAGCTCCTAAAGCAAGCCTACCTATTCCACGTGGCTTAATTTTTAATCTTGCTTGAACTTCTGATCTGATGCACAAGAACGCAGTGCCGAACGTCAGCCCAGGAATCATGACCCCTTTCCATATTCCTCTCACAACATCATACCAATTGTTATTCCACAGTGCCCTATTTTTCATCACTGCTGCATTCCTGTTACCTTTAGTCGTCACGTATATTTCGTGTTCCCTCAGGTACTCGGTCCCATTGCTTATCCATACGCCCAGATATTTGTATTTATCTGTTATCTCTAGGGTGACCTCCTGTATTCTAAGCTTACTACCTTTGTTGTCATTGAAAACCATGACTGCTGATTTTTCCTTACTGAATCTAAAATGTAACCTATCTCCCTCATTACCGCAGATGTCGATCAATCTCTGCAAATCTTCCTTGTTGTTGGCCATAAGCGCTATATCATCTGCGTACATTAATGCTGGTAGTGCCTGATCAATAAGTTTTCCTTGTTTGACTAAAGAGAGGTTGAAGCCCATTCCACTTCCCTCTAATTTTGCCTCTAATCCTTGTAGGTACATCATGAATAATAAGGGTGACAGGGTACACCCCTGCCTAAGCCCCCGTTTTACCTCTGCAGGCTTCGACACCTCTTTTTCCCACTTTATACCTACCTTGTTACCTTTAGAGATATCCTTTAAAAGATTAGTGATTACATGTTCCACGCCTAGTGTGTCCAGGTTTCGACGTAATCGGCGCCACCTACTGAGTATCGGGAAGAATTTTAAAGTGAGTCCTCATCGAGCGATGAACGTGAAGGCCTCGACGAGCCAGGACGGGCTCGGCATGAGCACAGTGACGAACATCGAAGGCCCGGTAACAAATGATCCGAGCAGCCGCCAGCACAAGTTTAAGTTTCTCAGCAAGGCGTACTTCCTCCCCTACGCAGGTCTGCTTCGGAGACACGACCGCCGGATCGACTACGCTATTATAGTAACCTTAATGAAGTAACTGAAGTTGTTTTGTTTTCCCGCGGAAAGATGTATCGATCGAGCAATGCTTGTAAGCCATGCGCACGCATGCACCACCGTCAATGAAACTAATCTTAAATAATGACCACACGTGGTTATCATGCTGCATACTATATATACGCATTCCTTGTTTGAATAACTGGTCTTTGTTACTGGCTTCCACTCGTCCCAGATCTGTTTGGAAAGCCGACAGATCTATTGGAAAGTCGAGAAAGTAGTACCACTGCTAAAAAAAACAGGGTTCTGGTTATGTCAAAGATAACATTCGGCCGATCTCCCTCAGTTTGCATATTTTAAAGGTAATAAAACAATTAATATATCACGTCTTAGAATGAATCGAGGTAAAGCATATTTTAAGCAAATATAATGAAATTCAGCGTGGGCTGTTTCATATGGTGCGCTAATGTTGACTTAGAAAGTAGAATTCAACTTTCTCATCAACGAAACCAGAACGCCGCCTCATTGAGCTTAGATATTGCTAAGGCATATGACAGTGCAGAACAAACTAGATTGTTTAGTAAACTACTACGCGTCGAGCTTCCCGAGTAAATATGTATGAGTACAATTTTTTTAAACCGACGAATATTCGATTTCTAACAGAATGATTTATCTCGTCAAACATACAAAACAATCTAGGCAAGTTCCTCGGGTGCCAGTTCTCTCGGCTATTTTATTTATTACATTACTAAGCTCCTCTGTTAAAGATGTCCGAGTGTACGCGTGCAAACACGACACTGCATTCCTTGCTTCTTCTATTGATGTACTTTCCCTGTACGACATTCTATTGGCATACTGGAATAAGATTGAAATATGGCTGAGTGATCTCAATGTTAGGAAAAGTGCCCTTCTTGCTTTTCCACTTACTTTATTTCTGGAAATTTCACTAGCGAATGCACAGGCCTTCATTGCTCAGTTAGAATAAATAAAGTATTTAGGCATAGTGTACAAGCCTAAGCTTAATTGGAGCATGTTTGATTACGGTGCGAAAACAAGGAAGGTAGAAAACAGAAGACACAAAGGAGTGGTCAATTTTCTGATTTCTGTCGTCGCAGTTTTCGCGCTCTAAACAAAAATTCTTGCGTCCAATCTAGGCCGATTTTCCAAAATATTGTTGAATTCGAGCTTGCACATTGAGCTTATTGGTTCACATGCAGTTCAATTATTATAGAAAATAAGCAGCAGTCGATTCGTAATGCGTAGGAAAGCATTTTCTATGATCTCTTTCATGTGTGTACACATAATATGAATTTTGATGAGTATTGTTCTGTGGACTATCCACTTATAATTTACACCCTTGTTTCAACGCGAAAACCTAAGGCGCTACATTTCTGCATCGGTCTTATAAATTTTTTACCGAACAATATACTTGATCACGGAAGATACCTGCCATCCCTTCGAATTACGTTTCGAATGCTAACAGTTAAAATGTTTCCTAACATCTATGCCTCCCAACAGAGACGGCCTCACTAGTATTCCTTAATGAGCCTGCTACATTTCTTCAATATGAGTGGTAAGAAGTACGTAGGCCTCAAATAATTTTCGCAGAAGACCTTTTGAAACCATTACAAGTAAAACTTGGTGACGTAAATTCTCAAACGTACTTAATTCCGCAGTGATAATGGAATTTGATTATACATTTCCAAGGATTTCTAAGCTATTACCCATCAGATATCTAAAAGGGTTGTTAGAAGACCACTCCACAGCGTGCGTGTAAATTCATTTACAGCCAGAAATTCTTCCGTTGCTCACGTGAAGGCCGGAGTGGGAATCTATTCAACGGATATTAGTTATTTTTTTTCTGCATGCTTGCCCTAGTTCATACCAACACTACTGAAATAATGAAAATAAGCGAAATTATTTTTTTCCAATAATAATGAAAATTATTCTTGCATAGTGTAAAATGCCAGCACATATTTCTTCAGTAGGGGGCCAACAGATTTCTTGTTCGTGCTGCTCCCACAGCCTCTCACTTCTCGAGCTACCTCGCAGAACTTTATTTGTGTATGCCTAATCATGTGTGGCACGTCGTCTGGTTTGTGTGTTTGTGTACCGGGCCAAACTGTATTAAAATTAAGGAAAGTGGTAGACATATTCAGAGCAGCATTCGTTAAATGTCCTGTCATAAGTTTTCTAAAACCTTCCATAAATAATACGTTCACATGATTCAGAAACCTCAGTATGCACGAGAAAAAAACTAAGTCTTCTGTCTTAAGCAACATAAATTTTCAGCACCTCAGGTGACTGTGGAGTGGTGCAGCACATGGCAATTGTAAGTTACGTTAAGAAAATTTCAATGCAGAATACTGTCAATAATTTTTTACCTGCACAGACCTGAATTCGTTCCTTTCCTCCAATGTAACTTTAGTAATGAAGCAGAAACAATCGAACACTTTTTATGGAATGTCGCAGATATCAAGATATAAGAAAATTAATGATGGAAACACCTTTTCAGATTTTTTTTGTGTATCTACACATTTGACTGCAAAAGTCGTGAAAATATCATAGTTCTCCGCCTGGAGAGAGTGAAAAAAACACTTATTTGTGTTTTGCGTGAGAAAACTGGTGAATGAAATTCCACAGGTGCTACGTGAGACATGAGTGCCATCTGGCGGCTATTTTTTAAAACGAAAGCATGACATTGGTTATTGACCTCGACGTATTGTAGTAAAGCTCTCTCGTGTGTGACGTTAGTCTGTGGACTCGAGTCTCAACGCCCTGCAGCAGCCGCTGCTACTGTGCACGGGTCATCCTGTGTGACCAACAACCTCGCGAGGGTCCACTAACGCCCACAAGGAGTACTTTAGAGTGCTATTATGAGTCTGTTTTAGTCGAAGCTCAATATACAGAGCCAACAAACCTCCTAGATGGCTGATGAGCACGTCAATACTGCCGACCGCTTTGCTGGCCAGAAAGTAGAACTGTGTGTGTGTTTATTGAAAAACAAGAATACGCTTTTCAAATAGAACACCTTGTCAGTGACCTGGCCTTGTCATTCGATGAAGATTATACACAGCGCATCAAAGCTTTGTCACGAGGACGAAATCTTGCCGAAAATAATGAAAAAACACATGATTCAAAGGAGACCAAAATACCTGGCATGAGATCGCTAATGATGTGCTCCGGGGTGGCTCAGTGGTTAACGCCTCACATTCACGAGATCGCTAATGATTCTTAGCCACTATCTAACATAGAAATTTGTTATCCACTAAAGCAATGCATGGCTAACTGACCCATTGATAACCTCATCCCATTTTTAAAATACGAACACTTCCAGAATCTCTCATATTAGTTTGTCTGGGTGCCTGAAGAGCGCGTTCGCTCTCTTTTTTCAAAAGTGGGGGGCACTCACAGTCGCAACAATGTAGAGACAATTGTGAATGTGCAAAACTTTCTAAAGAACTCTGATGTTTGCTCAGACAAATAATCACACATTCCTCGGTATGACCTATGCACTGACAACCAAAAGAAACTTGAATTGAATCCACAGCAATCTGCGTGCAAAGGGTACATTTCAGAGCATGTTTCATACTGTATTGCTCACAATTTCCACTCTTTTTCCCTTCTGTGTGTCTATGTACTGCGTGGAAAAATTCCTTTAGCTTCGTGTTGCTTGAAACCCGATGTTTATTATAAACTTAGATGCGACTTTAATTCATCCGTGAGAAAAAAAATAACATGTGAAATATAGAAAAAGCGACTACACTCTTCTATTTCTTTCATTCAAAAGGGGTGCCCATAATTTCGCGAAGCAGGTGATTGCACGTCAAAGAAATGAGAGAATGAAAGTGGCCAGCTTCACGCAGCCTCGCCGCCTGATCTTTAACCCACTCAGGCGAACGATGGGGACAACACTTGTGGAGGGTAGTCCTCAAGTGGAAATTCCGTTGCCTCATTTATTAGATTTAGAGTGACCTGACCTGAAATCAAAAAGAGACTTCTTTGATCGTGGTTGACAGTACCAACACAATTGTTCCACTGTGAAGAAAAGCCTAAGGAGTGAAAACTGCAACTCTTCCGTCTCTGTAATTTCGAAAGAAAACCTTAGATCTTGTCCCTATTCCTCAAACACATTCACAACGTAGAAAATGAATCTCTGGAAATTTGCCTATTGACGAACACCAAGTAGCCATCTACATAGCGGAAAATTCGAAAAGCTAGTTCACTTGGGTTAGCATTTATTTTACGGTCAATGAAACATAAACATTGTTGCTTACTACTGGGGTAAGCAGGACCTATGCATACTCCTGCCCTTTGGATAACTGGGTTTTCTTGCCTTTCAACGAACGTGGATTTCAGGGAAAATTCCAAAAGCTCATTAGGGCTAGCAAAGGGTGTTTTGCACAGTTTTCGACGAAGCCTAACTCATTCCTTTGCCTCTGAATGCACTCCTTCACAAATAATAATAGCTGTGCGTGTGGCATGAAATATTATAGATCTCCTATGTCTGAGCTGAATCATAAGCTTATGTTAAGGAAAAAAGTGTGCCATGCAATCGGAGCTGGCTACCACGAAAGGGTCCTACAACTTCCGCTGCGCTAGATGTGTCTGGAAGAACTCTGAAATAGTATTTAACCATGAAATATTTTCTGAAACAATTGTCCAGAAACTATAACCCTGCCTATGTGCCTTTACACTGAAGAAAGGCAGCGGAAGCTAAATTTTTCTTTGCCTGACACCATTTGCAAATATCGTTAAGCCAACGCTATAGAACAAAACCATAGCACGCAATTTATTTTCAGTGGCATCAGTAGAAACTTCTGAAAAATTCTTATCAATTGCTGAGGTTGCTTTCTTCGAGAAACATGTGCGCTGGTATAATACAAAAAGGTCCAGCTTTGTGAGACTCAAGAATTTGCATATTATCGGCACAGAATTCAACAAAAGGTCCTAACCATTTCGAAGACCTTCAATCAACTTCCTTATCACCAGCTCGGTAAACAGTGGTGCGCGCAAGGTTGACCTTACCCAGCTGTTTCAGAGGTGGCTCAAAACACCATGATTCTTCACCAGCTGGTCCAGTTTTCCATCTTTCTTAACACCCGAGCTGTTGCTAAAGTTATAGCGATAGTGATGGGCGTGCGAGCCTTACCTCCAAAGAACAGCTTCAGTAAAGATAAAAATTATCGTGTGGTACTGCCATAGGTTCATAAATTTTCTCATGGATAAATAAAATGGCAGACTCCACTTACAGGGTGAATCGATGGATGATATGCGAAGCACGATAAGGAAGGTGATTTCTGTGTCATGATTTTTATGTTTGAGCCCGGTATTTGTGTTCGTCGGTAGTGCATTCAAGTCACGTAATGCCACAATTGGTATATGGGAAGCTAGCAAACGGCCTCAAATACGCTATGAGCATAGCACATAGTCATGTTTTACATAACACGTATGTCATGATTATGTTTGCACGTGTCGCTCATCTTCGTCAGCTATTCACGTCACGTATAAGAAATTTGGTAGATGTGCAGCTAGTGAAACGGCCGCAAACGCGGCATAAGCGTGGTTTGTAGTCATGTTTTTACATAACATGCGTGTCGTCATGATAATTTTTGCACCAATTATGTACCTTAAGGGTCCATTGTCGTCACGTAAAACCAAATTTGGTATATAAGAAGCTAGCGATACGAGGGCGAGTGCATCATGCGCGTGGCGTGTAGTGACGATCTACTTGACATGCCTGTCATGATTCACTAGTTAGGGCCTGTCACTTATGTAATCCATGCAGTCATGTCATACCACATCAGTAATACAATATGTAATGTCAACAAAACCACCCCAAAAGCAGCAAGACTATGAAGTGTAAGTCATGATATTAGTGGCAAACATATCATGATTTTCATTTCTTGAATAAGTGCTCGTCACACAGTCATGTTGTGCCGTACTAGTTTTGGTATAGATCCCATTATCGAAACGGACAGGAGAGCGAAAAGTTGTTGGCGGAGAGATAGACAAATAGATACGGTCAAATTCGCCGAAGTTCACTAAGAAATTCTTCGCCTTTAAAAATTGCAGGGATATATAGCACAGAAGTTGTCTTGAACACCTCTATTAGGGTTCAACATTTTCATCTGACCATTAGCAATATAGCAAAATGTTTGAAACAATATAAAAAGTAGCTGTTGCTCAACAAACAGAGTTCATTAAATGTCGAGAAAGGTTGGTGTATTGCCTACCACTAACCTGTATGTACATAGGATATACTGGCCGCCGTATTGATGCAAGTATAAATGAGCACGCCAACTAGAAAACAACACTTTCACGCTTCTCTGAATAGTGTAAATTATGCCATTGTTATCCCGTGTTTCATGTGACAGATATTTTGTTCGGACATAAAGAAAAACTAACACGTAAACTTAGGAAAGCCTTTCATATAAATAGGTGCACAAAAATGCATCAGTCAGACTTGTGTGTTTGCTAAGCTGGTTCTCGGGTACTTGTTTGTTTTGTTTCTTTCAAAACTAATAGTTGAGAGTCAGTGCTCATCTGTCTGTTTCTCGTCCCCGTGTTTTGTGCGCGCTAAAATGTTTAAATATGAACTGCATCGATCACTCATAAAGCATGGCTGTGTAGGATCGCGTTCTATCCTGTCCCACGTTGTTACAATATGCATCATAGCTAGCAGAGCGATAAACTGGGCTAGTTGGTGGTTCATGATTTGCTATTGTGGTGTGGATAATGGGACGAGTACGATGCAGGGACAACAAGACATCTGGTGTGCAACAGGTGATGTCTACTGTAGCCATCATCTCCGCGTCATCCGCTGCACAAGAAATCATCAATATAATTCATGCTGCAGAAGCTTGCTAGTTAATGCATCATTTCGCAGATTGCAGCTGATCTCCAACAATGAACTGTGTAAAACAGAGTTTCCCGTTTTTTTCACCTGAGCTTAGAACGTTCGAAAAACGTTGCATGTATGTGAAGGCTAACAGTTTTCAAATGAAAGCGAAGGCCAAGCATAGGTGTGAAGGCTGAGCATTTTTTTTGGCTGGAGTCATTCCTTCGGTCCTTTGGCTTAAGACCGTACCAAAAGCAGAGTGAGCTGGTCCTTTGCAGAGGGTGCCGTGGCAGCTTCTTTCCGGAGCAGAGGTATGAGTCGCAATTTCGGGTCGTCTCGATGACAGAGGTAGCAGTGAATGAATAGAGCCGTAGCCGTCAGCCCTGGTCCACCCCTTGAATTCAATGATTTACATGCTCGCGGTCATCCATGGCTGAGCGGCACTCCGCCAAGCGTACGCACTCACCAGTTTCCTTGAACGTGGAAAGCATGTACCAGCATTCAGAAAATTGCATCTTCGAACGCAGTTATTTGCCAGCTGAAGGTGGGTTATCCGAGTACAAGTGTATCGGCTTGTGGTGTCATTCAAGTCAGAATAGACATTTTTGTGGATGTGGTGTTTCCTTCTCCATTCATGCCTGTCGTTCGTGCGCGCATATAGCAATTCACACGATATTTTCACAGACACGCAGAGGAAAATTTCCAGATCCCTGCAATGAGTTTGTGCAAACGTGTTTAATCTCAATTCACCTTTACTGCTCCACTGACCGCCAGAACTTGAAAGCAGCATCTTGTGAATAAGGATTGACCATCAACGCCAGCGCATCGAAACTCACAATGGCACCAAAGCTACAATTTTCGTCGGTACAACACAAGGCCCCGCACATGTCATAGGACGACGCTCCACCTAAACAACAAGACCGCTGTTTGGTCGCACTTGAATTGAGCATCTCACCCTTCTTCAGCGGTCAGGTAAGAGGGCGGACTAAGTGCAGGGTACTCGTCATTCAGCTACGCAAGCGAATAACGGCAAAAAATAATCCACCACGGACTGTCGGCGTGACAGCGAGCTGCCGGAAGGCGCAGGAGTGGCCAGTGTGGAAAAGGTCAGGGCGCGCTTCTGCTAAGGCGCTATCGCAAACCATCCCTGCTAAAGCGCATCAGCTTGATGCGATGCAGCCCGCATCCACTACAGCCAAGTTTTCCGATTTCACATTTTTTATTGATACGAATTCAAGTATGTGACATGTGTTTAGTATAATAAATTATGTCCTAAAGTCAAAGACTGCATCAAGATTTCCTGTTAAGGACAAATTGTTGAAAAAAGAGGGTTAGAGGCAACATAAGCAATAAACGAAATTATCAACTAAACACGTTTGCAGCAGAACATTGATACATATACGGTAGAAAAAAGAGGTCAACAAACGTGCGAAAACACAAGTTTTACTAACGTTTCGGCAGGTGGGCCTGCCTTCGTTGAAGTGAATATATATATATATATATATATATAATTGAAAAAAAAACAAAGTGTATGCAATGAAAAAATTTAACGTTGAATAATGCGAGCAGTATAACTGAAAAAGAATACAAAAAACTGTGATACATAAATTGTGGACATTAAAACAACGTGCAGCCATGGCAAGGAAGAGTAAAACTAAGCAGGCATAATGTGTGATTTTAGTTTTGTCTTATATTGATGCAAGTTTCTTGCATTTCTAATTAAAGCTGGTAGTGTGTTGTAAAATGATTTATTTATTTATTTATTTAAATGCCTCAAGGGCCCCAGTCAAGGGGTGTTACATGAGGAGGTAGACAGTTCACAAACAGATGATTTGTTCGATGGCTTCTTTGAAATAAGCGATTCTGGAGTGGTGCACGATGTCAGCAGGAAGATCGTTCCATTCTGTTGATGTTTGCACAAAAAATGGAGAGTGATGGGCAGTGGTATGCGCACGGGGTGGATAAACCGCTTTCGAATGGCTGATACGGCATGAAAGACGATGGGCTGGAACGATAACATGGTTTAGGTGCAATGCATGATAAAATGTGTGAAAGAAACACAGCCTTGAAATTTTGCGGCGTGAAGCTAAGTTAACTATGTTAGCTTGAGATTTTAGTTTGGTGACGCTGCTAAGATAGGAATAGTCAGAATAAATGTATCTGGCTACACGATTTTGGATAGTTTCAAGCGTTTTAATAGGAGTTATTTGATGGGAATCCCAGATGGCACATGCGTATTGTAGCTTCGGTCGGACTAGTGTTAGATGGGTTAAAAGTTTAACAGAAGGTGGCGCTAGACGTAAGTTTCTTCGGAGATAGCCAAGCACGCGGTTGGCGTCACTAGTGATGTTCATAATGTGGGATGACCAGGTCAGATCTGAAGTTAGAGTGATAACGAAGTATTTACATGAATTAGCTGCTGTTATTTCAAAGTCAAATAGGAAGTATTTATTGGAGGAATAGGATTGACGGCGATGGAAGGAAATGACAAGTTTTCTTTATGTTAAGGGACATCAGCAATTTTTCGCACCATGATTAAATCAAACAAAGATCAGACTGTAGGATGACAGGGTCGTTAGAATTGTGAATAGGACAATAAATGACACAGTCGTCTGAGAACAGACGAATGTTAGACGCTAAGTTATTGGGGAGGTCGTTAATATAGATTAGGAATAGTAGAGGACCAAGGACCGTGCCTTGAGGTACGCCGGAAGTTACAGCGGATAGGGAGGAGCGATGGTTATTAGCACAAACGAACTGCTTACGGTTAGTCAAGAAGTTACATATACAATTAAAAACAAGACAATTAAGGTTAAGACGTGAAAGCTTAAGAAATAATTTGCTATGAGAAACTTTGTCAAAGGCTTTTTCGAAATCAATGAAAACGGCGTATTATCCAGGCTAGAACTCAGGTCATTAACGAACAGGGCGAGTTGAGTGTCACATGAAAGTCCTTTTTGGAAACCGTGTTAGTTAGGGTGAAAGGAATGCACTGAACGTAGAAAAATTACTATGTGGGAATAAATTATGTGTTCCATTAATTTAGAGCATACACTTGTGATGGATATGGGGCGATAATTAGTCGGTAAAGATGAAAGACCTTTTTTTGGGACAGGAACGATCTTGCCAAGCTTCCAGTCTTCCGGCACCACTCCGCATGAAAAGGACTGCTGAAATATGTGCGAAAGAATAATGCTTGTTATAGGCTTAGTGTTTTTCAGAATTTTGGAATGAATGCCATCCATTCCCGCGGATGACGTTAGTTTCAATTCGTCAATTAGTTTTGCAATACCGTATGAATCGAATGTAATGCCTGCCATGACAGGGTGATCAAGAAATTGGGAGTCTGGAAGCGGGCTGCAAGATTCAGGGGTAAATATGGAAGAGAAGGCAGTATTTAGTACTTGAGGGGTAACATGTTCTGGAATAGGGTTGCCGTGTTCATCAAGTAAGGATAACGTTTTAGTGGGGTTGGGGTTAATGGCTCTCCAAAATGTTTAGGGTTATTTCGTGGCATATTAGGTAACGTAGAAGAGAAAAAAAAACGCTTAGCCTTCGCAGCGAGTGATTAAAATTCCTTTGCCGTTCCGCGGTACTTGTTCCAAGCGTTCGCGCTGTTAGACAGTTTAGCCGAGCGATATAATCGCTTTTTCTTATTGTTAAGACGCTTAAGAGATATGTTAAACCAAGGTGAAGGCGCTCGTTTCGTAATTGTAATTGAGGGTGTAAATCTATTGATCAAATCATGGATTTTGCACTTGAACAAAGACCAGTTAGTTTCAAGGGGGCGTTGAAAGAAGTCGTTTAAATACCATTCACAAAATATGGATAGTTCGTTGTTAATGGCGGCATAGTTACCCTTATCGTAGAATGTGAGGGTTTTCTTGGAATGGCTTTTGCGTGGTAGCTGATTAGAAAACGAAGCGTGAAGCGCAGCGTGATCACTAATGTCTGGGAGAGGAACTAGGGATGCAAGATTGTCGGGGTGTGACGTGAAAATGAGGTGGAGAATATTTGAAGAGTGCTCAGTAGCTCGCGTTGGGAATGAAACAAGTTGAGATAAACCAAATGTTAGGCACGTGTTAACAAAGTCGCTTTTCATAGTGTGTTTAGATATCGTGAGCACGAGGTTAGACCAGATTATTCCTGGGAAGTTAAAGTAACCCATTACAATAACCGGTATGTTAGGATAAGAGTCACTCAGGAAGTTAAGAGCACTGTGGAAATTAGCGATAAATGAAGCATCTGCGTCAGGGGGGGCGGTCACAGACTCCAATGGTAACAGGAGGATGTGAATTTCTGCAGCAGACAAACAGTAATTCAAGGCTGGAAGGGATGACCACTGGGGAGCAATTTAATCGACTGTGAGCAGCTATGAGGACGCCACCACCACGCTTACCATCACGATCTCGTCGAAATATAGTAAAGCCAGGAAAGCATGGTGCTAATTCGGAATCGCTTATTGAAGGGTTTAGCCACGTTTCAGTTAAGAGAACAAAGTTGCATTCTGTCGTGCAGATAAGATTTAAGAGCGAGTCCCGTTTCGACAAGAGGCTTCTAATGTTAGTACGTACAATTGACAAAAGTTCACGGTTTAATTTAGGATTCGCTTAGGTGGGAGGTGGTAGCTATGGGCGGAGGGGGATTACTTTTTCAGAAGAGCGATCGAAAACGTAAGTGGTGCCATCAATGGTTAGTTTGTTGTACAGAAGTTTATAGGCCTTGCGAGATGCTTTACCAAATTCAATGAGGTGCTTACGGGCCTTGCGTGTGTTGGGGGAAAGATCTCCGCTAATGCTGTAATTGGTGTCTTTTACTTTTTTGGCGTTGGACAGCACTAGTTCTCGATCCTTGAAATGGCAGAACCGGACAATGATGGGTCTATTTTTACTTGGTTGAAAACGCCCTATACGGTGAGCGCGTTCGATGTCTCTAGGTTGGACTGAAACTTCCAGATTGGCAAGACATAGATCCATAACGCGCTTCTCTGACTGTGCCCAAGTCTCGTCACTGGCATCTTCTAAACCGTACAAGACAATGTTGCATCGTCGCTGTCTATCCTCAGAGTCGTCCATCCTGGCGACAAGGCTAGCGATATCACCACAGTTTTGCTCATTTAGTGTTTGTAAGCCGGTGACCTTTTCTTTTACCGCGGCTATTACAGAGCAGTTGTCTTCAATTTTAGAAAGTCATTTAGTAATTTCTTCAAATTTTTGGTCGTGTTGCAGGAGCGTAAAACGTATGGATTTCATTTCATTAAGGATGGCTGCCTGCCCGGACTGAATATCGTTGAGGACAGACATAACGTCGTTAGGGGTTTCAGTATTAGAGCACCGAGTTGCAGTGCCAGGGTTCGTCTCGATGTCGCCACATAATAGCAACAGCACTCGCAAAGCACGAATACAGCTAGAAACCACCTCTAAGCAACAGTTTGGGCTCAGCAGCACTACCAATGCAGCGTATTTGGTACGCTTGAAGACTGGGGAACAGGAATTTTTTACCTGCACAAAAAGCAGCAGGCGTTGCATCTGAGTGCGGGCCATCGCTGGGGTGCTGCCGAGCCTACTGAAGAGCGCGCGGCCTTTGGTGAAACTTTTACCGTACCGGTGTGATGTCACTTCTGTTTCCGTGCCTCGTGACTATGAGGGGAAGGGTGGCAGCAGTGATGGAGGCACAGGCGGGAACATTGAAGGTCATTCGTGCGGTGCGGGCGGCAGGGTATCCACGGCACAATGCAGACGGTGAATCTCGGCTGATGGGTCCAAAGCGTACAGCGGTAGCTTAGCCTGGGGGGCCGGGCTCTGATGTGCAGCGTGCTGCAGGCCACCGGGGAAGGATTGAAGACGGGCCACGCAGATTATCTGCACGAAAAGCAGGCGTTGCATGTGAGTGCGGGCCATCGCTGGGGTGCTGCCGAGCCCACTGAAGAGCGCGCGGCCTTTGGTGAAGCTTTTATCGTAGCGGTGTGATGTCGGTTCAATGATATTGGTGTCAATGATATTGATGGAAATTCAGCAGTTAGTTTACCATAATTAGTTCGTACCTTAAGCAAGGAATGTTATTCTTAGGTGCAAATCTAGTATTACTATGAGCAACAAAGTCACTAGATGAGAAGCCGATTGGACGATGTGCCTTGTTTATGTATTTAGAGAATATCATACCTAAGTTGTAAATCTGAAGCTCTGAAATGATTAAGATGTTGTTATCGTGAAGTAGGCAGTTATCGTTAAAAAAACGTGAACCGTTAGGAATCATTCTTATGAATTGGTTCTGTAGTACTTGAAGGGAAGCGAAATGAGTGTTATAGGTGTTACCCAAGCACAATTTGCCATAAATATGATGAGATTTAATGAATGAGTAGTAGAGTGACAGTATAGTGACACGTGTGAAGTATGAACGAGTTTTAATTGGAGCGCGGATGTCGTATGCTATTTTCTTTTTGATGTGAGAAATATGATTCGTGTATTTCAAGTAATACTCGGGAGAAAATTCCATAAAACAGGAGTGTGTACAGGGAAAAATAAGAGTGCTAGCCAAAAGTCAAAAAAGGAAAGTATGCTGAATATTTTCGAAGCGACGAAAATAGTACAAATTTAGTCTTAGTTGTGTTAATCGTTGACAAGTACGCACTGCATCAACTTTAAACATTTTTCAAGTTAGTGCCTAGCTTGTCGACGAGAAGTGGGATGCGTTTGTCAGAAATAAATATGGTAGTGTCATCATCATACAAATTGGCATGAGCGAAGGACAGACAGTTAGGAAGATCATTATTATGAATCAAAAATAGAAGCGGTCCCAAATAGATCCTTGATGGACACCAGTATTAGTAGATAATTTCTTAGAATATACCATGGAATTTGAGAATAGTGTAACGCGGTTATGAAAGTAGCTTGTTAGTAACGCTAAATCAGGACCGCATACACCAATCACTTCAAGTTTAGTAAAGAGAACAATATATTTTTAACTGTCGAATGCTTTTGTTAGATTGATGAAAACTGATCCTGTGAATAAACCTTCGTCAATTATTTTTTTTAGTTGATAGGCTAGATGAATGAGTGCCAGGTCAGTAAAAATGATTATGAAAGCCGAACTAACAAGGGGACAGAATATTAAATTTATGAACGTAATTAGATAGGCGTCCTCAAAATAACTTCTAGAGAACGATACAAAAAGGCAGAATGCAAATGTGTCGGTAATTATTAATGAATGTGCTATCGCCTTTTTATGAACTGGCATTATTTAACCGCGACTAATCACTTTAGGAAATACGCCTGTCTTGAATATCGATTACGTAATGAAGCGCAATACATGCGAAATTCGGTGCGAAATCAATTTGATATGAGCAGGCAGAACATCATCGATTCCATGACATAATATATTTCTTCAAGAGTGGTGGGAAAGAGAAAAAAGAGAGAATGAGACGTCTATGTGGTGTGACTTTTGTGGGACGGAGTGCCTCGGCGCTAAAAAAGTAGGAACAGAAAAGCGTCAGCTACGTCAATAGGCGAGTTAAATTCAATGTTGTCGATTTGAATTCTGTATACTTGGTGTCGAGAATTCCTGTTTAGAAATCAGTTTACAATGTCCCATTTGAATGTAGCATTACTACCTGCTTGCGATTTTTTTCTTCTAGAAAAGAATTTTTTGCAGCTTTCAAAGTTGGTTCACAGCGTTACGTTTTTTTTTCTGTAGCGGGCAATTACCTTAGTATTAAACGGCTGACTTTCAATTTCTTTGTACAAGTTGTCGCATTTACGTAAAACTGCTATTAGCCTCTGAGACATCCTCGGGTTATGGGAAAATGCTAATTTCTTTTACAAATAAATATTCAAATGAATTTTTGAATATGGGATATATTTAAAGAAAAAATTAGGAAACGCTTTTTGTGGATCATTACAAGAAATAAGCTCTGTCTAGCCTAAGTAAGCCATGGAAGTTGAGAAAGTCTATCCACAACATACTTGGAATGAGGAGGAGTACAAGGACGTGGTTGTCAATTGAAGCGTAGGAGCAAAGGATAATGATCAGTAATATCAATGTAGAAAACTTTCACCGCCCCGTCACGGTGGTCTAGTGGCTAAGGTACCCGGCTGCTGACCCGTATGTCGCGGTAATGAATCCCGGCTGTGGCGGCTGCATTTACGACTGAGGCGGAAAGGTTGTAGGCCCGTGTGTTGAGATTTGGGTGCACGGTAAAGAACCGCAGGTGGTCAAAACTTCCGGAGCCCTCAACTTCGGCGTCTGTCATAATCATACGGGGGTTTTGGGACGTTAAACCCCACATATCAATCAATCAGAGAACTTTCGCATGTGGAGATAATAGCGAGTTGGAGAAAGCATGGGCTATCACCGTCCCAGTACCACTGGGAACTTGCCGTTTAGGAACATCAATTAGGATCAAATCTATAGTTTTGCAGTAAACTAGTGTAGTTACCAACAGGTGAAGTATATTGAGTCAGTTAACGTTGATGTAACCTTTTAAAGTGGAAGTTTTATTCTCAAGAAAAGTGATATGTAGGGCATTTTCAAGGTTAGAAAAAATAAATTCTCGGCTGAAATTGAGGGAGATCGGTAAATGCAGCCAAATATAGAATCTATTTGATCGCAATATGGAGAGAAATTAGCGACTTCGATCCAAACTGATTCGCAATTAGTTACAGGCAGGTGCAAATCATATTTTCTCTTATAAGACCCTGAGACATATAGATGGCCGCACCATCATGACTGCTAGGCGTTCTATGACAGTATTTGGAGTTATAACTTGGGAAGCAAGATAGATTTCTGCCATCAACCGATAACCATGTTTCCGTTATGGCAATAATCGAAAAACAGTTAATACAGGAAGAAAGAAGATTATCAATTTCATCGAAGTATTTACGCAGGCTCCTATCATTGAAATGAATGATAGAACTATATCCAGTTATGAATGAGCTAACATGGTCTGGTTCTGTGAGAACATTCATATTAACGCGAGAAAAGAATGATGCAATGATAACATTGTGCTATAGGCTTAGTCTATTTTGGTCAAATAAGAATCCTCGCAAATGCGCCAAAATCGGCTATTAGTAGCCTTTCTAGCTTTAATTTGACAGTCGTCTCTCGAGATGAACATCCGGTTTTCTTCCTTTTTTTAATGCTAAGGCTCAGGAAAAGATTACATTGTTGCTTGGAGACAAATGATCATTGATAAAAACAAGGGTGTTAGAACCGCCAGTGATACGAAGATCACTAACACAGAGCTTCGTCTTGCGTACTTCACTGGTGTAGCCAGATTTCTTTGTCCGAGAGCAGAAGCGTGCGATAATGTTTTTTTTTATCATTAGAACGTGTGGGCACGCGATGCACAATGTCGAGATCACCAGGTGATATTTTATTTATTTTTTTATTGATTGCATACTGCCAGCCACCTCTTGGTGGCCAAGGCAGGAGTGATACAAACTTTCATACTTGCAGCCACTTATAACACTAGAATTCACGGCGCAGAAATAAAATCACCACATAACAGGTTTGCGTCGAACATGAATGCTCGGGTTACAGGAGAAACACAAGAGTGGTATCAAAAATACAATCCAAATTTTTGTTCCTAACACGAAGTGTAAAAACATCATTAGAAGAATTGAAATCTGCACATACGACCAGACAGCTTTTACTACAGACAGGCAGTGGCAGCTGATAAGAATGCGTCGGGCGCTGCGATGCTGGTGACGTCATGAGGTAGTTCATTCCAGTCGGAAATTGTTCGTGGAAAGAATGAATATCGCCGAGAATTTGTTTTTGTAAGCGGCACCACTATGGTGTTATCGTTCTTGTTCCGAGTTTTTCGCGATGTATTGTACTGCATGTAAGTGTTAGAGGCGAGTCCTGAATGTCCGTTGACTATGTTATAAAGGAATTTTAAGCGATGTAGCTTTCTACGGGACTCCAATGTGGGAAGAGCGGATTTATTACGGAGTTCAGTGACTGAACAGTGTCTACTGTACGCATGGTAAATAAACCGAAGGGATTTATTCTGGACTCGTTCTAGTTAGTATATTTCTGTTTGTGTGTGTGGATCCCATAAAACGTCAGCATATTCCAACAATGGGCGTACCAATGTAGTGTAAGCAACTAGTTTTGTTTTGCTGGTGCAGTGCCTCATGCGATGCTTTAAGAACCACAATCGCCGCAGTGCTGCTGATGTTATACCTTCGATATGAGTTTTCCAGCTCAAATTAGAAGTGATTGTCAGACCAAGGTATTTGTACTAGTTAACGGTTGTTATAGCAGTGTTGTTTAACATGTATGTGAATTCCGAGGGATATTTTTTACGTGTTATGGTCATCTTGACGCACTTTGCTATATTGAGGCTCATTTTCCAGGAGTTACACCATGCTGTAATAACCGATAAGTGTTCATTTAGGGTGGCGTGATCTGTTCATGATTGAATGAGCAGGTACGCAACGCAGTCATCCGCGAAAAAACGACACTGCACAGTAGATTCGGATGACATGTCATTTAGATAAACTAAAAATAAAAGTGGTCCTAGGACAGAGCCCTGCGGTACCCCAGAATGCACGGGAGCGGAAGAAGAATTTTTATTTGCTATTCGAACGTGTTGGTGTCTGTGGGATAGATAACAATCAAGCCATCGAAGAATTCTTTCATTGGTTAGGATTCGGCGAATTTTAAACATCAAATGGGAATGGGAAACTCGGTCGAAAGCTTTTTCGAAGTCTAAAAAAATCGCATCAATTTGTCCGCCTTTGTCAAGTGTTTTTAGAAAGTCATCAGTAGTGTGAATTAACTGTGTGGTGGTTGAAAAGCCTTGCCGGAAACCGTGTTGATTTGGGGAAAAAATGGTTACTCTCCAGAAATGAACTTAAGTGTTTGAAAAGGAAGTATTCCATAACCTTGCCGGCTGTACATAACAACGAAATAGGGCGGTAGTTTTTCACGTCATATTTATCACCTGATTTATGAATGGGTACCAATTTACCCTTCTTCCAATCGACTGGAACTTCGCCTTGTAACAGGCTTTCCCTAAATATTAAGCCTAAGTATTTCGAGCACCACTCGGCGTACCGATAAAGAAAAGCATTAGGTATTTCATCCGGCCCAGCCGATTTTTTTGTGTGTCAAGATGAAGTAGAGCTGACAAGATGCCTTCATCTGTTATAATCAAGTCTGGCAGTTCGAGATTGTTTGCGTGGAAATCAGGAGGGGTGTCACCCGTTCGCAAAAAACAGAAGAAAAGTAGTCGTTAAATGCTGTCGCTATGCAGCTGGCATCAGTCACGTCCGCGTCTTTGGTTTTAATTTTTGTCACTTTCACTTTTTTGTCGGAGAGGTGCATCCAAAATTTTCTTGGATTGGTTGTGAGAAAGTTGTGCATTTTTACGTTGAAGAAATTAAGTTTGGAGCTTTTAATCTTGTTGTGCAGTTCGGCGCGGAGGCTCGTCAGAGCAGCACTACGTGGTTGTGTTTTTGAGCATGACAGGCGTTTTATCCTGCGTTTTAGATGGAGTATTTCGCGCGTAATCCAAGGACTACGGCCGTGTATTTTCTTCACTCTCTCCGGGTTGAACGAACTTATACATTTGTGAACGGTTGTCTTAAAGTGCGACCATAGCTGGTTAACGTCACAGCGATTATAAAGATGTTTGTTAGTAATTTTGTCATACTCCTCCTCTAGGAGGTCCAAAATGCTTTCGTCCGAAGCAGTATTAAAATTGAGGAATCTACATACTTGGGTAGCCGAGGGAGTACACAACATGTTGGTTTTAAATATTACTAGTTCGTGGTCCGATATACCTGGTACAACTTCAATTGTGTTGTTAAACTTGCAAATAGACTCAGAAACAAAATTAAGGTCCAGAATCGAACTCGTGCCTGCAGTGACAAGCGTAGGAGTCTTTACAAGTTGCGTCATGCTACAGGAAAACGCTATATTAAGTAGCAATTCGGAGTGCTGGCAGGGTGTTGTAACGCAAAAGTTATCCCAGTTTATTTTTGGCAGATTTAAATCACCTCCTACAAGAATGTGGGTATAACGTTTGCTTTGTTCGAGCAAAAAATCTTGCAAAGCTTCGAGTACCGCTATATCGGAATTGGGCGGCCTGTAGACAGCGCCAATGAGCATGCTCAAATTTTTATGCCGAAGAACTATCCAAGTCACTTCGACGCACGTCCCGTGCGACAAAACCTTAAAATCCATGCCCTTTTTCAGCACTGTCGCTACACCGCCCCCCTTTGCACCTCGGTCGTGACGAACGATTTCATGAGAGCTAGGAATTACTGCCGAGTCGGGAATGTCATTTGGAAGCCATGTTTCAGTAAGGATTGTGACGTCGGGATCAGAAGTAATGAGGACGCTTTCTATGGGACAGCCAGCTTTCTCCCCTATCATTTTTACGGTTACACTGCACTCTTCAGCCTGGGAGCAGGGAACGCCCTTGATCTCAACATTGCTCGTGCTTGAGTATTGTTCCAGTTCCTCAACCTTGCGTTTGAGAGAGTCATTCTCAGTTTGTAGTTGTGTATTCTCATTTATCAATGTGACGTTTTGGTTGCGTAGGTCCTCGACAAGTTCATTCAAATGCTCTGCACTCGACTGTAGGGATTCAACTTCTACAACATCTATGCCCGATTCTTTCATCTTGAGTAAGAACCCGCAGAAGACTTTTTCAGGCGTGTTTACAGCTAAGCTGTTAATTTTAGTCTTGATACCTTCAATCTTTCGTATGCATGGTAAATACTGTTGATCGCAAAAACAACTGCAGACACTGAAAACAAAAAAGCAACGCAGGATGCAGTTGCTGGCAGCAGCGGAAGTGGTAAAAAGCTGGCTCCATATCTGCGTCTTAGACTGCAAATGTCACCGAAAGACGATAGTCTTGCGTCGGAAGAGTGTGAGCAAAACGTTTATTTGATGTTCTGTGCAAGAAAATCAATGAATGGTATTCTGGAGGCGCTGCGTTAGAGTGCCTCGAGCGTGGAACAGAGGCGAACTAGCGCATCAAATCACGTCACACGTGAGATATGAGCGCTATCTGGCGGTTATCTTGGAAAAGGAAGCGCGCATCGTGTGCGCCCGTCTCAGAGGTGATAAGGTGTAGAACGCAAGGCGACGGGTAAGTGCCACCACCGCGTCATCTTAGCGAAGCGCTGGAAGCACTTGCTCATTCGTGCAAGCGTTGCATGGTCAGCGCAGCATGATAAATGCTACGGTCCTTAGAATTACGTATGTACGCATTTTATACTAAAAAGACACACATACAGAATAGTGAGGTGTTCTCATGGTGCTTGAGGTATGCGCAATAATTTCTTTTTAATTGACAATTGCACAAGCATGAACGCTGAACCCTGAGCAATATTGGTGGGCGCTGCAGATAGGGTCGGTCATTTGGGATATTAATCGGTGGCCTTTGAAGTGTCGTTAAGGGTGAACAAACAGACAAATAGACAGACAGACACAAGGACCAAAATTTTCGTGTCGAAGGTCCCAAAGAAACACTATCGTCTTTAAAAATATAAACTATTACAGAAAATAGCCTGAAAGAATACCTGAAAAACTATTTGAAAGAACAGGGAACTGTGCTTAAATTGTAGTTCAAGCAATAACACTGCTACCAGTGAAGAGCAGGTACTGGAGCTGGCAAATTTATAGGGCTTGATCTATAAGGTCAGTGACCGCCAGTGCAGGAATCGTCTAATGCTAGCAGCAGGCCCAAATGTGACCGCGCAGTCGCGCCTTCACCACGTGTGGATGATCCAACACCTTCCAAAGGCAATCTAAACTAAACTGAAACTAAACTCAAACTCAAACTTATTGCGATGATGCAGCACCACGAAGATAACCACCGATGAAGAGCAGGGATGGTCGAAGAATGGGCGGTCACGATAACTGCAAGAACAGGAAACTCTGCTTAAGTTGTAGCTCGTGCAATGCCACTGCTACCAGTGGCTTTTGTTGGGTGGGTTGGTCGGGTGGGTTTCGAGCTGCGCGGACGCGGCATCGGATGACGTCGCGCCAATGTGTTCGCGTGGACGTTCCGACAAATGCCACGGCCGCTGGACAAAAAAAACAAGGTCCGGCCTGTTGCGTCGCATCACTGTCAATGGGCGAGCCCATGTGGGCTGAGTAGACAGTTTTCGTCGCTTTTTTGGAAAGGGCGCTAACGCTCCACCCGTCAAAGCGGATGGCAGTTCTCATTTCAATGTGGTTGCGTGAGCACTCATGCGTGTTCGTGTGCTTTTTCGTGCACTTTCTCGCGCTTTCTTACGTGTGATCGTGTGAGGGTGGGGGGAGTTTGCCTAATGTTTTCTGCGTTGTAGCACGAATCTTTGCTGCGCGCATGTGTGGCAAATATTTTTACTGGTGTGACGCCGCAAAGTTCTTGTGTGCTGCTCAACAACTGGAACGCGAAAAAAAGTCGATACGTTGAAGCACAACGTATCTCCTGCGATCTACTGTTTAGAGAAGCGTATCAGAAGGCTTATTATGTGTTACAGAGCACTTATTTTTGTCACAAGCGAGTGCTTAAGCAGACGCGCGCCGCCACCTTCAGACGACAGCATGAAATCACCCTGACGGGCGTGCGCGCAAAGAAACAAACATAAAAAGTCACCCAGGACATGCCCTTATCCTCTACAGTTATGACAGCCAGCTAGCACAAATGAGGAGAAACGGATACATCGAAGCGAGGCCTCTTTTGGGGGTGCCTGTTTTCGCAGACGAGCCAACTAGACGAAATCCTTTCCTCTTGCTGCCACCCCGGTAGGTGCTACCCACCATACAATTGCTTGGAATGTTCGCAAAACTGGGAACGATCTGAAGTAGAGGTGTCGGAGGGTAGGGCGGAACGTGAACACAGTCAAGAAATTGTGTAGTTTGAGTGGTGTGAGTCAGTCGTGTAGTGCAGTCAGTCCATGTTGAACATTATAGTTATGACGCGGCTAGAGTATTTTGTTGAAGAGTGTCGCCAGGACGATGACCAGCGCTGGAGTTGTTTTCAGTTTTTCAATGAAGAGAAATTTTCGGGACACAATCAAAGAATCATGGAGTACACGCACGTGGTGATTATTTGGGGCCGCTAAGAACTCTTGCATAGTTTATTTGTGAAATAACATTTGAAGCATGTTAAGTTTGTTCCGGTTGTTTTAAATACCTTACAAGTAATTTTGTGAGTGGCAATTGGTAACTTCCGAATGTGCAAGTTTGTGTGATGCCTTTGCTGTGAATACATATTTTGTTTGTGTCGTAAACGTTTGCTTTTTAACTCGGTCTTTGGACTGAAACCTGCATTGTTAAAGCACTAAAAGAGTCTATGCCAAAATATGGGTTCTTTCTCGGTGCGTTTGGGTGGGCTGATACGTAAGCCTTGGGAATCTGTCCGGCGATTGCCTCCCAATGAATCGAATCAATGACTCTTTTCATTTCAGTAGAGTCAAACGGGCAGCCTTCATGGAGAGTATTGAGGCCAATGCTCCAGGAATGATCGGCTCTCGTAGGGCAAACTGTTCCCATATGTGGTGTAGTAGGTACTCCTAATAATGATTCCGAATCCAACCTGTGATGTGCAGTTACGAAGCGTGTTATTTACGGCCTTCACTCCCGCATAGAAATGCGTGTGAAAGCGTATGTCCTAGGAGGAGCGGTGACGCTGGTGTGCTCGCGTTGTGAACAAGGCCGCTCCCGCCACTTCGGCGGCACGCACCAGTTCGCACTTCGTTTTTATTGGCCGCGCAAGTGCCATCGAACTACCCATGACGCCGTAGGCGTTTTCCACTAGCACAGTGACTATACCACTAGTAAGCAGGTGTTCAGCATTGACAGGTTTGATTACATGTGTGTTCGTGTAGATCTCTTACTGCGCATTTATACACGAGCCTACTTCAACACAGTCTTCACTCTTCATCTATTCGTGGTTACGTTTGAACGTGCTGAGGTATGTTGCAAACATATGCCTGACCCGGCTGTTTTGGAAGTGCGATGCTTCCACTTCGGGCTTTTCGATCACAGTTACCCTTCGTACGCTATCTGTCGGCCCCACACAGACGCCACTGCTTCCGGCACCCCTTTTCTGTATTTATTCGTCGCTCCTTTTGCCCATCTCGGCTACTTGAAAAGGAGAAGTAGATCCGGCCGTTGGCTAACACTTGAATACAGCGTGATTAACACGTTATGTGCTGAGCGAATACAGCGCAGTGGGCCATCCACAATGTAGACTACGCATCATGCTCGCCTTACAATCCAAACCATGTTCGCGCATCGTTCCGGGCCTTTTGGAAAGTTTGTGAGTAACCCAAACAGTTTTAGATGCGGAAGCATCTTATACTCGCGCCTTGTAGTGCGCCGTCCGCGCCGTCCGCACCGCTTCTCGAACATTCGACAGCTGACGCGCGCGCATGCGCCGTCGCGCCGTCGCCCACCATCTGTGCCGCGCGCACTTCTCCTTCGAGAACATTCGACCTCCGACTACAGCCCGGCGTTCAACAACGCGCCAACGGCGAGCACTGCGTTGCTACCGTCTGTGGCGTCGACGTCATGACGATGTACCTGGCGCCAAACCTCTCTCGTGCCGCCGTAGAAAAGTACGTCGACGAGGCCGTGCAAGATTACAGAAAACAACAACCACAACATCGACCGTTCATGCTAGTTGGCGACTTCAACATCGACGTCATCAAGGACGATTGGATAGTCAAATACATGGCGTCGCGACACTCGCTGAAGCGCGCAACGCACGACGACTGCAAACACCACCAGCCGACCACCATTCGCGGAACCTGCATCGACCACGTCTTTGCAAATTTCGACCTACGACCGATGCAACCCGATCCACTCACTCTTTACTTTACCGACCACAAAGCCATCGTCCTCAAAGTTCGTCGCAATAAATAAAACACCGCCCTTTCGCATACGTGCCATACGTGTTCACTCATTTAACACCCCATTTCACAACCACGTTAACCAATTTAGCCATCGACCCAAGTAAGTCGCAATTTAACACCCGTTAACCAATTACATGCTTCCGCATCCTCCTCAGTGTTCCCCCGAGGGAAGCTGCGGGCAATTTTTTTTGAACATCTTCTTCAGGCCATTTAACAACAAGCTGTAGGACCAGTCGAGGGACTATTTGCAACTGTCATACAAAAAGAGACGCTACGAAACTGATGTTCTGACATATAAAACATGAGATATTACAGAGCATTATGATAATCAAAATATAGGAGCTGTTATCACAAAAAATTGTAATGTAACACTGAAGAAAGGAAAGTGAATGAAAAGATAATTTGCCCTGGGCAGGGACCGAACCTTGGACTCTCGAGTAACGTGTTCGATGCTCTGCCAACTGAGCTACCACGGCGGCTATCTCCTGTCCATTTTATGGAGTATATATGTACATTAACTTGGAAGAGTCAATCAGTGGTGCTGATAGCAATGACGGCGAGTGCGTAACGCTCCTTATCTGTCTGTTGGGCGTCATGTAGCACATAAACTTATTAGGAGCTGGCCGCTGACGAATTATCACTCGTATACAACCTAAAGGCACCAAGTCTGCCAGAACAAGGACCTCGCTATGAATGAAGGGAAAAAGTGTAGATTTCAGGGCTTGGTTTTCTTTGTTAGATACAATAATATTTAGATCTAAGAAACAGTCATGTCAATTAAAGTATAGGGGATGGTATTAAAAGTATTTATTTGGAGTTAACACACAGGCATGCACAGGATTCCTCTCCCTTCAAAAGGGCGGGAGAAGGTTTATCGTATCAGGCAAACTTTGCGCCCCCTCTCTCTTAGGTGACTTAAGTACTAGTCTGTGAGATTAGTAGGGGCACTAGCACTGAACACCACTGTACCTCACAGCAAAATGTGAAGATAGTCACAGACACGATTAGTGCGAATTCCATAATGCATTCTCTTTTGCAAGTAGTTCTTTATCCAATAAAGGCGTTACTTTTGTATACATACAGTATTTAGTTCATCAAGTTTGATAGACACAAGGACATGTATATAAAACGATGTTTCTCATCCCCGAAAGCAAATCCAGTCAACACTCCGGCTCTAGCAATAGTAGAAAAGTTTCTCAGAAGCTGATGTCAAACGTACTGATGATGGATGATGGGTTCAGGTCTCTCGAATGAAACTAATGAGAGATATAACGGGCACTGTACAGTCGAGTTTCCTGGTGTAATTGAACAGCCAGAGAGCACATTCTAGCGGACAAACAATCAATAATGTAGCGATAGGGGCTTGTGGCAAGATAGGGATACGTGATACAAAAACGTGAAGGTGGCTAACGGGGCCAGGACGCTCTTGATAATTCGTAGAACTCGTAGGGCTGAAACGAAGTGGCGGCGCCTGCCAGCGTCCGATATGTCAGGCCCGTGAACCTGTTCTGTTCTCGCTCAGCTCGAACTATAGGCGCGGCGTGGTAGCTAAGGAATGGTGATGATGAATTACCATGATGATGATGATGGTACAGATTACTCCCTCCTCCCGAAGAAATGAACCCACAATGGAAATTATAAGGGTGTATTATACAAAAGGTCACGAAAGAAAAAGGTTCCGTCAGCAGTCCGGGTCTTCAACGAGCAGGGACTATCGGCAACCAGTGGGTACCTGCCTGGCGACACTGGCAAAAACGCAGTGGACGAAGATGAAAGCGCCGGGTCGCTGTGGTCATAGACACGTGCGTCTCACGGTGACTTGGTGCCATTAGAGTAACAGTTGATGGTCCCTCCCTAAGGAACCAGAGTAGGGCAACTGTTTCCCGACGGCACTGGTGCCATCAGCAACCATGCAATGAATAGAAGCTGCCGCTTAGGCCAATTTTCTGTGTTCCGACGATGCCGCGGCATTGGCGAGAATCATCGCCACTGAAATTCAAAGTGAACCCAGCGTGTCTCTCTACGCGTTTTCTGAACACGGTTCATAGATGCTTGCGGTGACTGATGATCAGCTCTATGTGTGCGTCAGGTCTACAGTTCTACCATCACAGTCGTCGAAATGTTGCAATGACAGGGTAAACTGGTAAAAGATAATCAGCTGCTGAGTGCACCTTCGTTTAAAGTGTACTTGATAAAGGAGAATCGCGCTATTATTTACTGTGCATTCATATCTGTTTAGATCGAGCCTGATTGTTTATCTTCATTTAAACGAAATACATATATTCGCCACTGACTTAGCTACAAGGACACGGTTGTTGAACTCACTGAATTTTGCAGCGAAAGCTCTTATGAGATCACAAAGGCCAATTCCGGTTCCGTAGATGTTCGCCACCACCAGTGTCCGTGACCATTATTGCATGAAATTAAAAAAAAAACATAGCGAAAGAGGCATACGTAAAAAGCATACGTGTCACATTTGGGAATCGAACTCAAGTCTTTTGCGTTGCTGTACAATAGTCTACCACAACGCTATGCCAAAACTTGGAGCTGAGCTCTAAACTGACTACTTCAAGCTGAACTCAAAACTCACTCTATGTAGGCTGCATATCAGGTAAGAATTCGTGTTCACATGCGTAATAAGCTGTTTTCGAGCAGTGAAGTAAAAACGTGCGTCACACAACGCGAATTGTGCAAAAAGTGCGCCGATATGCTCTTACGCACTTCAAAAGCCTTAACTCCTAATTGAGTTATATTAACCGAGATTAATCGGGTAATTTCAAGGGTCGTCAAAATCAACAAATTTCGCGTTTCACAAGCATAACGTGAATGCTTAATGTTCTCAGTCGTTATCCGGTCTAAAATTCGCCCCTTATAGGCATGTTTCACTGTCAATGTCGTCGAAAGACGATAGTCTCGAGTCAGGAGAGAGGGAACAAACCTTTATTGGATGTTCTGCGCGAGAACATCGGTGAATTTTTTTCGGAGGCGCTGCGTTAGAGAGTCTTCATCCGTGCAGCGAAGGCGAACGAGCGCATCGAGGTACGTTAGACACAAGCGCTATCAAACGAGCGCTCTAAAAAGGATACGCCAACGCATTCTGGTGACCAAGTGCTAGAGAGGCGTCTCAACGTCATCGATAAAGAAGAAACCAAGCATACAAAGACTCCCCGGGCGCGCAGTCTCTCCCCGCTCGTGAGCGTAGTTTCGCCGACCAACCTTCTCACTTTGGCAGCCGAGCAAGCCCTGGAAGGTTCTGAAAGAAAGGGGCGTGGTGATGCAGAGTTGCGTCAAGTGTCGCGGACAGCCCTCGAAACGTCTCGCTCTTTCCCTAGCCTTGGCTGTGCATCGCGTCGAGGAAACGATGAGAATTTTCTGCAGTCTAGCGCGAAAGGTATTTAAGGGAGCAGCGAAGAAGAGGAAGCCGGAGAAGAAGAAAGTTTGCGCCAGGGTGCGTAGGGTGCTCCGCCTTGCCAGCGAAGGCTTCAGTCCCCAGTGACAAAGCAGGCAATGAAGAGGATTTCTAACTGAGGAGTGAAGACTTGTGCTACAAGCAGAACAGTGTGTCTACCGCCAGCGAGCGAAGACGCGTTGCAACAGCTGCACGTGGGAAGCCCACGTGTTTCCGGCGAAGAGGTTGGTGCTTGGAGAGCGGCCCATTGAAGACGTAAGGTTTCCTGGAAAAGAAACTTCGGGGATGCAGAACGACAACAGCGCTGGACTTTGAGTGAGCGATTCTTGGACGAGTATCATTCAGATTTCGTTCCAAAAACTTTGGACTGAATAAATTGTCAGACTCTTTAGTCTTTAAGTGTCTTGTTTGTTCGATGCATGTGACAGCATTGTAGTGCGTATAGTTGTTTGTGTCCGTTGTTTCGAGTGGTACCGATTGCTTTGTGTAGTACGTTGTTTGATCGGTGATATATCGTATTAAACTATTGTCCAGTGTGCGTATTTGTGTATCGTTTGATCTACCATAATTGAGAATATAGTTTTGTTGTGTTTATCAGCTCTCCGCTGTGATCCGTTCTTTGGACCACAGCCGGCGTCCACTGGCGTGCCAAACAGGACCTCTTCTAAATTGTCCGCGCTTTCGTGGTACAGTTCAGGGGCCGATACTTTGGCCCTTGGAATTAGCCCAGCGATCGCCTCCCTAATTAACGGGACCTGTGACAATTATTCTGGCTTCTGCAACAGGACCTTTTTCGTGCACAGTGTGTCCAAAAAGGTGAGAAAGAGCTTTGAGGCGTTGATAATGCTATCGGAACAATTTTTGTGTGCTGCTCAGTGTTGTCGTTAACAAGTGAGCAGAGAGTGTTTCGATAGGCTGATTTAGGCGTATACTTTCTGCACGCGGCAAGGTTTTATTTGCGAGGCACCATGGATCTCGAGAAGTTATCAGCTCTTGCTGAGAAGATGGGTGTTTCTGGCGCCGAACTACGGAAGTGGGTCACCAAGAAGGAAAAAGAAGAAAAAAGAGAGGGTTGAAAGAAGAAAAGACAGCTGAGCTGAAAAAAGAAAACTTGGCTGTTGAAAGAGCCACGGCGGAAAAAACAGCTGAGTTGGAGAGAGAGAGGTTGGCAGCTGAGAGGGCGAAAGAGGGGCAAAGGAGCGACAGATGAAAGAAGAGAGATAGCAGTAAATGATGTTAGAGCTGGAGAGAGAAAAGCTGGCAGCTGAGAGGGCGAAAGAAGAAAGAGAGGCAAAGGAGCTACAGCTGAAAGAAGAAAGAGAAGTGGAGATGGCCGAAAGGGTACGGCAGCGGCCGCACAAGATGGCACTCAAGCGGCTTTGTTTGCAACAGCGAAGTGAAACTCCCGTCCAAGCTAGAGTTGAAATCAGTGAACGGGAAGATCATAGTTTCCGCTTGAAACCAAGCAAGCTGCTCCTATCGTTTGATGAATGGAAGGACGACCTTGACGCGTACCTTCGCAGATTTGAGACGATTGCAAGGAGCCAGAATTGGCCGGAACATCAATGGGCAACTGCTTTGAGTACTTGCTTGAGTGGCGAAGTGCCCGGTGTATAAGGTAGGCTGACACCGACCGATGCAGCCAACTATACAAGGGTGAAAGCTGCTTCACTGAAGCGATTTAGATTTACTGTGGAAGGTTTCCGGAACACATTTCGGACAGGAAATCCAGCTGAAGGTGAGACGGATACGCAGTACGCCGCTCGACTTAGCCATTATTTGGACAGATAAATCAAACTTTCAGGGACAGCACAGGAGTACGATGAGCTTAGAGAGCTCCTTATTAGAGAACAATTTCTCACCAGTTGCCACCCAAGCCTTTCCCTGTACTTGAAAGAGAGGAGAGCTAAGTCACTTGAAGACATACTTAAATTGGCTGATCAGTTCTCGGAAGCGCAAGGTGGCACAAATTTGACCAAGGTCAAGAAGGAGTGTCCCGAAGATTCGAAGAAATCGGCACCCTAACAAAAGAAGCAAGAACTGGAGAGTGTTCCGCGATGTTTTCTGTGTAACTGAGTGGGTCATCACGCTAACAGCTGTAGAACTAACTTTACAAGCCCTGCGGTTGTGAAATGTTTCAAGTGTGGTCAGACCGGGCACAAGGCAGACGCATGTCGTAATGGAGCGAGTCAAACTCACCAAGTAGCATGTGTGCAGGTTGCACCGAAAGCCGATGATGATGACGTCACCGACGGATTGGTGGAGTTGAAAACAGGAAAAAAACTTCCAATTGTGGGGGCTGTAACGACAAAACAGCCAACCGGTCTTACGAAGGGAATGCCAACGCTGCCTGCGAAAGTTGCGGGCAAGAAGGTTACAGTGTTAAGAGACACTGGTAGCTCCAGTGTTATCGTTCGGAGAAATTAGGTTCGGAAAAGTGAGTTAACAGGCAAAACGAAACTGGTTTGCCTTATTGACAGTACAGTTCGGATACTTCCCGAAGCAGAGATGGAGGTTGAAACCCCTTTCTTTAGAGGGAAGGTTACTGCCCTATGTATGACGACTCCCCTGTACCACCTCATCATTGGAAACATCGATGGGGCGTGAGGGCCGAACGATCCCGAACGTTTGGGGAAGACCCGAAGGAGGAGCCCCCAGCAGCCCAACATTCGAGACGTACAGTGGAGGAGAATCCCGCGAAGGACTCCACCCGAGCCAAAGGAGAAGCCCGGGTACAAGATTCAGTGAATCGGGAGATGATCCTGTTGAACGAGAGAACGTGCCGTGCAGCTGGACCTACGACAGCACGACCTCAACCGACCAACAGTGAAAAGGTGACAGAGTTGGCCAGCCAGCCCCAATGTCATGACGAGAACGAGGTGGTTAATGAACAGACAAGATCGGTTGAGCTTTATGACCAGTTGACGGTGTCGAAAGTGTCAACAATGGCTCAGACGCGGCCTCAGATACCGTGGATTGAGAGGGCTCGCCGGAACGGAACGAGGAAAAATAAGAAGAGATTGAGCGAGCACCGCAAGAAACAGCACAAGCGCAGCTCGAAGTACACAGGATAGGTGCTGATGTTGAATCGGAGTGTATCGGAATGAAGCCTTAATGTGTTGTGTTGTTATCCTGTTTCACCAGTGTATGACGAGCGAGTCAAAGTGTTTGTTGTGGTGAAGTGACGTAAAGGATTATAAATTTTTTGTAAAGACAGACTTTTGTACACTTGTATTGTTAAGAAATATGTGATGGAGTGTTGTACTCAAGTACCTGTGGTTATATTTCATGTGTTTTGAGACTGAATTGCGATGTGCAATTGTATTAAGTGTTCTATTGTGAATGTGACGTGCCATGAGCGACGGACTATGTTACAGACTTTAGGTGTGGTGACTGTTCGCACTCTTTTGTGTGGTTTTGAATATTATGAGATAATATTCTTAAAGTGAGGGGCAGTGTCACAAACGAGCGCTCGAAAAAGGGCACGCCGCCGAATTCTAGCGACAAAGTGCTAGAGAGGCGCCTCAAGGTCAACGATAAAGAAGAAAACAAGCATCCAAAAACTCTCCAAGTGCGCCGTCTCTCCCCCCTCGGAAGCGTAGTTTAGCCGACCAACCTCCTCACATCAGCGGCCGAGCAAGCCCTGGAAGGTTCTCGAAGGAAAAGGCCGTGGTGATGCAGAGTTGCGTCACTTGTCGGAGGCGGCCATCGAAACGTCTTGCTCTTTCTCCAGCGTTGACTGTGCATCGCACCAACAAAACTATGACAATTTTCTTGAATATAGTGCGAAAGGTATTTAAGCGAGCAGAGAAGAAGGAAAAGCAGGAAAATAAAAAAAGTTTGCGCCCGTGTGTGGAGGAGAAGAAGAAAGTTTGCGCCAGGGTGCGTAGGAAGTTCCGCCTTGTCGGCGAAGGCTTCTGTCCTCAGTGCCAAAGCAGGTAATGAAGAGGATTGCCACCTGAGAGGTGAAGACTCGTGCTACAAGCAGAACAGTGTGTCTACCGCCAGCGAGCGAAGACGCGTTGCAACAGCTGCGCGTGGGAAGCTGACGTGTTACCGGCGAAGAAGTTGGTGCTCGGAGAGCGGCCAATTGAAGACGCTAGGTTTCCTGGAAAAGAAACTTCGAGGGCAGCGGAACGACAACAGCGCTGGACTTTGAGTGAGTGATTCTTGGACGAGTATCATTCAGATTTAGTTTCAAGAACTTTGGACTGAATAAGTTGTCGGACTCTTTAGTCTTTAAGTGTCTTGTTTGTTCGATGCATGTGATTGCATTGTAATGCGTATTGTTGTTTGTGTCCGTTGTTTCGAGTGTGGCTGATTGTACTGCGTAGTACGCTGTTTGACTGTTGACACATTGCATTCAACTACTATCGAGTGTGCATATTTGTTTATTGTTTGATCTGCCATAATTGAGAATATAATTTAGTTTTGTTTATCAGCTCTCAGCTCTCACCCGTTCTTTGTACCACAACCAATTTCCGCTGGCGCACCAAATAGGACAACTTCTAAATTGTCCACGCTTTCGTGGTGCAGTTCGGGAGGCCGATACTTCGCCTCTTGGAATCAGCCCGGCGATCGCCTCCCTAATTAATGGGACCTGTGGCATCTTCAAAAACGAATAAGGCTTACGCACCCTTCTTGGAGGCAATAAGGTGTATAACGCAAAGCGACGGCAGGTGCCACCACTCGTCCTAGCGAAGAGTTTGAAACACTTGCCTTTTTAAGCATCTGCTTGCATTCTCAACGCAGCGTCATAAACGCTATGGTCCTTAGTATTATTTTTGTATGCCTTCTCTAGTATAAATACACACATACAAAATATTACCTTGTTGTTATGGTGCCTCAGATATGCGCAATTATAGTTTTTAATTGACGATTGCATAACTATGATCGCTGAAACTCGAGCAATATTGGTGGGTGCTACGGATGGGGTTGGCCGTTTGGACTAGCGTTGGTGCCGTTTGGGTTATCGTTACGAAAGACAAACAGACAATTGTACAGACAAACGGAAAGATAGACAGACCAAAATTTTTTCGTTGAAGTACCACAAGAAAAACTATCGTCTTTAAAATTCTAAAAGTTCGCGAAATGGGAATGTCACAAAACCAAAAAACGTTGATTATATTCGCTGTGTACTTTTCGACACACACTGAGCGAAAGCGTCGCTTTTTTTACCACGCTTATCAGTCAGTTCTTATATTCCGCTTTGTAGGCAATCGGTACAGAAAGCGGCTTTCAAGCACTGCAATCACTGAGTGAAGGACGCAGGCCGAGTATGACAATAGGCAACGCGAAAAAAACATACAAACATGGCAGGAATGTTGCCTGCAAAAACAAAGGGCAGTTTCGCCACATCGCGGTGGTTGCAAGCCATGCAAGATGGCGCACCTATGAGCTACTATGGTCTCGTAGGCACATAACCAGTTAGTTACTATAGGCGGCATCAGTAGAGTGCGCGCTAGCCGGTCGGAGCAGGCACGGCTGACAAAGGTGTCCACAGGTGGAGCCGTGGAAAAGCGCCGAAGAGCCCGCGTCCGTGATGTGGATGAGACGGTGCGAAGCATGGTAGCGAGCCCATGACGACCGAGCGCTGAAGTGGAACAGCCACGGCGGTGGCATCTCTGGCAGCGCACATAGCGCCGACATGGCTGCCTACAACAACCAGTGGGCTGGTCGGGCTGGTGCGGACGTCGCCTCTGATGGAACACCGACTTCAGCGTTGCAGTGCTGCTGGCGTGCAGGCATGGTTGGACGAGTCGATGGACGTATAAACGCCGTGCTCAAATAACGATGCCACGTGCACTGCGGATAGTCATGTGCACGGCAAGTGGTTGGCTATTGCGTCGGGCAGACTTAGTAGGTGCTTGGGCCACCTTACAGGCCATGGATGCAGCGCGTGGATGCATAGCAGAACGTCTGAAAAGGGGGCACTCGGTTTTACGTATGAATGCGATGATTTTGTTTGGGTGCTGTCAGGGGTGTTAGACATACATTAGGACCGGCCGTCGTCGCTGTTGTGACCAACGAGCCTGCGTTTCGAATACGTGTGTGGTGGTTGCCATCCTGCATGAAAGGCACCAGGGAACGATTCTGGAACTCAGTCAGCGGGGGCTCTGCTAGAGGGTCGGAAGGCGCAACTGGGCTCATTGAATGATTTTCGGTTGCCAACGCGCGATGATTGGCGTGGAGGCCTGCATGGCTGGTGGCTGCCTCCATAGCAGGCATTACATGTGTGGTTTGCTCTCTCATATGCGGACCAAGTAGGTCGTCCTCTGGTGCGTCAGTCGTTGTTGCCGCGCCCTACAAGTTTGGCCATGGTTTCAGAGGGTGGCAATCATTCGCTGCGGGACACATTGAAGGCGATGCTAGACACACTTGGCAAGACATGCATAGTGGCAAGTGTTGTGTCGGGGTTGAGCTGGCCGTCACGCCGTCAAGGCAGAAAAACGAAACGCCACAGCACGCCGACTCTGTCGCCGGCCGCCACCTATGACTTGGACGTGGAGCGCCGAGAGAAAGAACGTCCATCTCAAACGACGGCCTGTCACCAACTAATTTATTTAAAACTATGTACAAATACGCCTCATACGCACCCTAGCGTTCGATGTCACAGACATCGCGGTCGTCCGAAGCACCACGCGGTCACCGGAACGAAAAACGAAACTGACAACGGCACAGCACAACACTATCCATCCCTCGAAAAATGCACTTATTAGAAAATACAATAGAACTGTACACCCATGACTGTACATCATAGAACACACAGCACACTAAGAAATGTACACGTAACACAGTGCAAAATGTAACGCAATGCATGTAGGGCAATACATTACGAAGAATGAAAGGAAAAAATGCCAGCATATCCACGGAGTGAATGATCGAGAGTGGGGCTAAGCATTCGTCCGTCCATTCGTTCTTGCTTCCGTCCGTCCATGCGTTGGTTTGGGTGACCGCCCATGCGTCCATTCGCCAGTCCGTGCGTGCGTCTGTTCCTACATTCACACGTCCATCTGAGCGTCCGTCCCTGCGTTCATCTATGCGTCTGCCTCTGCGTCCATCCATGCGTTCATCCGTTGGTGCAGCCATCCTTGAGTCCGTCCATGCAGCTGTCTGTGTGTACGTTTGTTCATCTATTCAACACTCCAAGTACCACCATCTTGCATCTTGTCATCATATATTCCCAATATAGGAGCACCGCCATTCAGCGGAGATTCCAAGAACTAAACGAGAGGTGGCACACGCACACTTTCTTACTGCTTGCACTTCGTGTCCACTCCCCACCTTTAACCACCTCAAGTTCATGGTATATACTAGTTCACTGTATTGATAGCACTGCGGCCCGACGCTCACTAAATCTTTCTTAAACGAAGGAGGTTACACCTGGCGAGTATAACGTAGCAACCCTTTCTTGTCAGATGTTTCTCAATGTACATGCCAATGGCTCCTATTGGGGAATGAGAGACAGGAGAATTCATTTTTTACTTTCTTACGGCTTGCGCTTCGTAACTACTTCCCACCATTAACCACCTTGAGTTCATGGCATATACTACTTCACTGTATTCATGGCACTGCGGCGAGCGTTGAGCCGCAGTGCCCTGGCTCAACGCTCGCTAAACCTTTCTAAAACTAAGGAGGTTACGCCCAGCGAGTATAACGTAGCCACCGTTTCTTGTCAGATAGTGCTCATGTACATGCCAATGGCTGCTAATGGAGAATGAGAGACAGGAGAATTCGGCTTTTAGTTGACGCGCACGCTAAAAATTTTTATTGTTCAACAACACACAGGAGAAATCTCCCACCAGTACCACCTTGCAGGTCAAAACGTAAGACTGGTTATGCACTACGACTACGACTACGACTACGAGGGACGAAGGGGTGCTGCTATAAGGAGCTTCGCCTATGAAAGTGTGGTAGGAAGCTCAGCCGGAGCTAGGAAATTTTGCTCAACTGCACTATGGTCAGGAGCCGGCGACTCAGGGGCATGGCACAGTTCTGCAGTTACTTTTTCACGGAGCACAGGAGTAAGATATCGAAGGCCAGCACTAACTGAGAACACACCAGGTGGACGCACCACTTAACGCACAAAGCCACGCACACAACCCAGTTTACGAATGAACAGTGCATTGAATTGACTGGGTGACGGAGCAAGAGAAGAAGGTCGAGACGTTGTGAGGCAACCAGCCTCACATCTTAGAGTGGAGCAGAATTGCAGATGGCCTGATAATGTCCGAGCTTACTGCACGCCAGCCAAGTGTGCTTTCGAGCGGGACATTACGTAAAATTCGCTAAGCGACGTACTGATCAGGAACGGAAGCAATAAGCACTGGGTGACTGCGCAGAAAATTATTGCACTGAGCTATACAGGAAATCGCTATTGGCCTTGAAAAGGCGAATTAGAAGGCATTGATGCGCCATTTTAGCGGATTTCTCGTTCCCGTGAAGCGAAAGTGTGGCCATGTTACGTGCCGCGTTGAAGCTGCAAAAAAGGGAATGCATCTTGGCCTTTTCTCTGAGGCAAAACAAAAGAACTGTTGTGTTAGCGTGACCCAAGTAAGGAATGGACGCTATGTGGCCCCTCCACGGGAAGTTGCTGCACCGAACGCGAAGCGAACTGCTTTAACTGCACGCGTACAAGTTCATCCTCTCGTGCTATTGAGAGGGCTTCTGTGCGAGTAACGGACGAGCTTTTCGGGGGCGAAGCTGCTTAACTCATGGGTTGGGCGTCCGCGGTGTATTTAGGTAGTAGTAGTAGTCGTGGTAGTAGCAGGTAGCCCCCTCCATGGCTTGACTAGAAGAGCAGCATTCGTGCACTGTTTTGAATTGAGGAGGAAACCCACGCTCGTTAATCATAAATATAAAGATGAAATAACCTAGACACAAGAGTATCAGTGACTTAATCGCCAATAAAATTTGCCTTGGATCTGATGCTTACTAAAAATGTAAGGGAAAAACGCACTTTGAGCACTATCTGACCAGAAAAGATTGCCACGTCTAACTCGCTTGACGTAACCTCCTTAGTTAGGGTTGGGCTGCAGTGCTAAGAACTAGCGGGGCTGAAAGGTGGGAACTAGACGCAAAGCGCAGACTGTAAGCTATTGTGCACGTGCCGTTCCGCTAGTCCGTCCGTGCCACCTCTCGTTTATCTCTTGTAATGTGGGCTGTATGGCGGTACTTCTACATGACGAATATATTGCTACGGAAAAAAAGAGATGCCGTATCGACGAGGTTGGAGATTAGGTGTATTCAAAACCAGCGATAATGGCGTGACCAGTTCAACAGTGATCGAGCAGAGACAACCCTTCGTCTTCCTCGTCAGGCACATACGCATGTCGCCCCCTGGAATATCAATATACATGCATGTAGCATAACCCCCGGCCGCACAAGCCCCATCTCGGCTCATCTAAATGTCAGCGTCACTAGGAGAGTTGTATGGCATCAAGCGCGCTACATGTACAATATCGGTAGACTGTTGGGCACTTGAAGGCGACGGGGTGGCAGGACGAATTTCAAATGTTACAGGAGTCTCCACATGAAGGATTCGGTATGGACCTGTGTAGCAAAGAAACAGTTTTTCTGGCAAGCCAACTGAACGTGTCGGAGACCAGAGCAGCCCCAAAGAACCGGGCGGAAAGTGTACGTCGTGGTGTCATTGGTCATACAAAAGCCGTTGCTTCTCTTGAGAGGTCAGAAGGCGAGTACGGGTAATTTCGCGTACGTGAGTGGCCCGATTGATAGCGTCCATGGCATATTCACTAGTCTGTACTGCAGGGGACAGCATTACGGTGTCTAGAGGCAATGTTGGTTCTCGGTCAAACAGCAGAAAAATGGAGAGTAACCCACAGTGTCATGGCGCAAAGACTTGTAGGCAAATGTGACGTACGGCAACGCGAGATTCCCGTCGGTGTGGTTGGTAGAAAAATACTTATCGAGCATGTCTGTAAAAGTTAGATTCAGACGCTCCATGAGTGCATTGGTTTGCAGGTGGTGTGATGTAGTCAGCTTGTGTCTCGCTTTACAAGACTACATAATGTTGACTATAACCTTCGACAAAAAGGTGCGGCCACGGTCTGTAAGCATCTGCCGTGGGGCTCCGTGTTGCAAAATCACGTCCTTGATGAGGCAGTCGGCGACATCTGTGGCGCGACTTGTTGAGAGAGCTCGCGTGATGGCGTAACGCGTGGCGTAGTCGGTGGCCACGGCTATCCACTTGCTACCCAAGGAAGACAAGGGGAAAGGGCCAAGTGGGTCCAAGCCAATGCGGAAGAACGGTTCTGACGGAATGTGAAGTTCTTGAAGGCGTCCGGCGGGAAGTGTCGATGGTGTTTTGCAGCGCTTACATTTCTCACAAGCCGCAGCGTATCTTCTGACTGAGCATGCAAGCCCTGGCCAAAAAAAAAGCGTCGGCGTATTCGGTCGTAAGTGCGTGACACACTTAGGTGAGCAGCAGTCGGATGGTCATGAAGTTCATGTAAAACTTATGAGCGAAGGTGTTTCGGAATGACAAGCTGCAGGGCCAGTCCATCAGGTTCAAAACTTTGGCGGTATAATATACCATTGTCGAACACGAATGAGCGATAGAACTGATTGGAAGATGGGGATTCAAGGCACTCAAAGATAGCACGCAAGGACGCATCATAGCACTGCTCGTCACAGATGCATGTCATTTGCGAAAAGGAAAAGACGTAAGGCACGGTGTCAGCGTCAGGCATAGTGTTCGACTCAGCAACCGGGTAGCGGCACAGGCAGTCTGCGTCCTCGTGTAGGTGTCCGGACTTGTACGTCACCGTGTAGGTATACTCTTGCCGTCGTAGAGCCCAGTGCCCTAGTCGGTCAATAGGATCGTTCAATGACGTAAGCCCACATAGCGCATGATGGTCAGTTATCAAAGAGAAATTTGTGCCATATAAATATGGGCGGAACTTTGAGACTGCCCAAACAAGAGCAAGACATTCACGCTCTGTAAAAGAATAGTTGCGCTCAGCAGCTGTGAGGAGGCGGCCAGCGTAGGCGACAACTCGGTCGTGTCCCCGTTGGCGTTGGGCTAAGACGGCTCCGATTTCGTGACCACTAGCCCTGGGTCGGGCTTCTGTTGGAGCGGATGGGTCAAAGTGGGCCAATATAGGTGGAGTCGTCAGTAGCGTGATTAGGTGAGAAAAAGCAGCAAATTGGTAGCTACTCCACCGACCAATGAAAAAATGATGAAAAATGCGAGATGGAGGTACTTGGAGTGTCCACTAGCTGAACAGGCGAATGAACGGATAGGCAGAGGGGCAGAAGCACGAACGGACGATTGGACGGATGTTCAGATGGATGCAAGGACGGACGCACGCACGAACAGACGGGTGCACGGACAGATGAACGCATGCGCGGACGGATGGACGAACAGAAGCAAGAACGAACGGATGGGTGGAAGCACAGACGGACTGACGGATGCTTCGCCCCACTCATCATCATGTGCTCTGTGGATATGCTGTGATTTTTTGAAAGAGCCGGCAACGGAAATTATCGGATGCGACGTGAAAAAACAATTGAAAACTATCGTGTCATTTTCGAGCACGCCGAACCCACTGGACGTGGCTAGTGACCTTACACTATCGATGAAGTCTACAACTGGCTGGCCGGGGAGCTGACGGTGCTCTTGCCAGGGGAGACGCGGCACATAATCTCAGGGTGCATGTTTGAAATGGTCAACGAACAATGCGAAAGTGGCTTGAATTACGTCAGACGGCTCAGACACTTCTGATGCTTTGGCAGAACTCAGTCTGAGTTTCGGGCAGTTTTAGGACAGCGTGAGTCAACGCGTCAAGCAGCAAGGCCTACCACCACTCTGTATTGCGGGCGTGCTCCCGGACAGTATCCGCTTAAGTCTCAAAAATAACTGCCAATCAGCCCAAGGGATCGGCTCCCGCGCGTGAAGAGAAAAAAATTATGGAGGTATGACGGGCGCGAAAGCTACCGGGCAATTCTACCACCCCGGGAAACGAAACCAAGCACGACGTGACAAATGCAACTCGAAAAGACAAAGAAAGTCCGCAGAGTCGTAGACAGGAGCGATACGACGTGGTCACTCAGCAGAACAAAGAACCGATGTCGGGAAACACTCAAGTACCGTCGCAGCAGAACGAAATCGTTGAGGTGGACTCACAGCATATCTATTAACTGAATGATGCTGAGTGGGGAAAAGCGACCGTCAGTCCATCCACGCTTCCGTCTGTTCGTGCGTTTGTACGTTCTTCTGTGCGTCCATCCATTCGAACGTCTTTTCGTAAGTCCATCCGTCCATCCGTACCTCCATGCATCCGTCCGTGCATATCTGCATTCACCTGTGAGTCAGCTGGCCCATCCATCCGTCCATCCATCCATCCATCCATCCATCCATCCATCCATCCATCCATCCATCCATCCATCCATCCATCCATCCATCCATCCATCCATCCATCCATTCATCCATCGATCCATCCATCCATCCATCCATCCATCCATCCATACATCCATCCATGTACCTGTCCATCCATCCATCCGTACAAGCATCCATGCGTCCGTCCATCTGTTCGCGCGTTCATGCGTCCATCCGTGTGTCCATCTGCGCGTCCTTCAATCCGTTCATCTAGTGAACACTCAGAGTACTGCCATCTCACATCTTTTCATCATATGGTCCTTATATAGAAATACCTCCATTCAGCTGACATTCTGAGGACGTAACTACTACGATGACGACTATTACTACACACACCGCGGACGCATGACCCACTGCGTAACAAGTTTTGCATCTGAAACAGAATACGAAGAAAACTGTTTGTACTTAACCTCGTCGTCATTGTTGTGTCGGGGTTGTGCTGTCCGCAATGAAGACGAAGAGAAACGAAGCGCCAGATCATGCCGACGCTGCCGGCGGCAGCCGCTTAGGACTTGGATTCGTAGCGCCGAGAAATTGAACGTCCGCCTCAAACGAGGGCTCATCACAAACTCATTTGTTTACAGCTATGTACAAATACGCTTCATACGAACCCGAGCGCTGGATGTCACATACTTCGCTGCCATGCGAGGCGCCACACGGGAACCGCAACCGAAAACAAAAGGGACAATAACACAACACCACAGCATGTTCGGTAGGTTACGTTTATCACTATTATCAGACATCATGGACGGTGATGTCTCCGCATTCGGGTGGCTAACAGTGGGCGAAACGATGTCTGTGCTAGAGTCCCCGCATGCAGCAAGGTAGCCGTCATGGAGTCTGGTAGGAACGTAGTGTCACGTGTCGTCAATGTCGCGCAAAACGTGCCACAGGCAGACAGGTGCAATGGACCTTTGTGCGTGGGCTCTAAGGAAGCGCACCTCTTGGAGGGGAGGTCGGCCGTAGTCGGGGCGTTTTATGCCACCCTGTCGTGGTAAAGTGCAAAATTTCATGTTTCTGCGACCGGATCAGAGGTAGAAGTGCGTTGTAGCCGGGGTATTGAGGTCGCGGTCAATGATAGGCTACGGGTCGGTTGTTACCGTGCACGGCAACGCAGGGGAGAAACTAGAAGCGGGTGGTTGGTGAGGCCGTAGGAGGTGAAAACTACAGCGCAGATGCCATTATATGCCTGCGGGCTTGTGGTCGATGCGGCAGCGAGATGCCGAAACTTGACCGGCACCGCGTTGAGTAAGGTAACGTGCATAAGCGGCTGTTCTATAACGCTATTCCCCGTGAGAACGGCGTCGAGCCGCATGAATCTTGCCTGGGGTAGGGCCGGGTGAAATGGCTGCACTGGCGGGCAGAGTCGTGGATGCATGGAAGCCGGTAGTTCGTGCAAGAGTGTTCTTCAGGTCACCAGTGTAGCGAAGTGAGTTGGAGAGACGTGAGACGACGTCGTGAAGGTGGCCTACGGGGCCGTGCAGGTTCCGCCACTTTATTCGTAGGGCTGAAACGGGGCGGCAGCGGCTTTCAGCTTTCGACACGCCAGGTGCGTGAAGCCGTTCTGTTCTCGGGTAGCTCAAGCTAAGCATGGGCTGCGCAGTAGGTGGCCAAGGAACGAATATGATGATAAATGACGATGATGATGACGTTACAGGGCTAGTCGCTCCGTCATCATGCTTGTGAAGCGCTGTGAAAGTAAGAAAGCTCTTGAAAAAAGGACAAATAACACAAGATCATTACACATCGCATTTTGCCGTTTCCTGTATCTTCCAGTGCTTCTAGTGTGTATTTTACCGCACCGCGCTTAACAAGCATAGAACGCGATGGACACGCTTCTTCCGTGCGTAATTGGGCAGGCTGTGCCCAAGCTGCAGCGGAGGACGCGTTCAGGCGTGTGTTTTATTGCGATAGCAATTATATAGACAGTCTCAGCTGGCTTTTGCCGTCGTCGCCGGTGCCACCGGCATTTACGTATATGCATATGTACAGTGCTCTTGGTGCCCACACAGTACACCATGGCTGCGCTATACGGTGCACTAGCGCACAGGGTGCGGCCGCGCATCGAGAGAGTGATCGGAAACTTTATTTGTTTTCCAAAGGTGGCAGAGACTTGACGAGACTGGCCAGGTGGCTCTGCCCAGGGTGGTGCCGAGAGGTTGTATCTCTCGGTGATGTCCCGGGCCCTCTGGACAGCCAGTAGTCGGTTGTCGAGCTCCGTGCTGTGTATGACAGCCTCCCAAGAGGTTTGGTCTGTTAGTTCTGATCCCGAGTTAAAGGGGCAGAACCAGAGCATGTGTTCTAAATTACAGTACTCGTGATGATAGGGCGGGCAGTGGGGTGAGAAATCTGGGTAGAGTCTGTGCAGTATGATTGGTGCAATGTACGTTTGCGTCTGCAGTTGCCGAAGTGTAACTGCTTGTCCTTTGTTCAATTTAGGGGGTGCAAGAGGAAAAATTTTGCGACCTAGTTTATCAGCTGTGGTGATCTCGTGAAGTGTAATTATTGGATCCTTGAAGTTCATACATGACGGTTCGTTACCCCTCTGAGAGGGCCGCTCACCGCCATGGGTAGCTAGTTCACGCACTAGCTTGTGAGACCTCTCTTTCGAATTGCCGGTCTGGCAAGACGATAGATTATCGGTATGGGCCGGGAACAATGCAGTATGTGTTAGGGGAACTTCAACTTCGTTTTCCTGGGTTGGTACCTTAATCGTGATTTGAGCAAGCATAGTAGAATTGAAGCCGAATGAGAATGGCCAGATGGCTTCTTTTGAGTCTGAAAAGAAGGCGACATCCTTTCTTCGTTCGCACAGAGCGACCACAATAGTGAGTTTTTCGGCTTCGTGAGTGAATCTAGTGATCACCGTGGCAGCGTTTACTGGGAATGCTCTTTCATTAACAACAGTGACAACATACAGCATAGCGCCTTCTTCCAGTATTGAGATGCACCAACAAAGAGGGCAGCTGAGCTTGAGCGCCCAACCTTCCTAATGATGGTCTCGGCTCTTGCTCATCGGCGCCCTTCGTTATGCACCGGATGGATTTTTCTGGGATCCAGGTCGACACATATGACCCCTCTTATCTCAACAGATATATGATGTTTTTCCGGTGGCACTAAGAGAGGTTGAAGCCCGGCTTCTGAGATGATCCTCGTGCCCCCTTTGGTAAGTGACAATCCGCATAGCTACGCAGTTCGTTGATCTTCAAAGAGCTCCGTTACTTTGTTATGCAGCCCGAGCTGTAAGAGGCACTCCATGTGTTTGCTTTTCAAAAGATTTAGGACTCGCTTTAGGGCCTTCCCAATAAGTGCACCAATATTGATAAGTTCGTTCTTTGTCAGTTTTAGGAAAGAAGTGGCATAACTATTGTGACTGAGGAGGAACGCATGAAAAACTTTCATGAGATTATCCTCCTTCAGCCCTCTCTCTTTTTGGCAACTCTGGAAATGATCCTACTGATGCTGTGAGCACTCTTTTCGAGACGTCTGATTGCCTCGGTGTTGTTGTTGCTGTACCTTCCAACTGTCATGCCTACAATCTTGACTGATGCTCAGATGCGAATTGGTTTCTCGCTTCTCGATCGCAGGTGAATAGGCTGCCCATGAATCTGTGGCTCCGACCTCGGAAAACGCTTGTGTAGGAGAAGTTCTGACTTATCAGGAGATAACTCCATCTGCGTGCTCGTCAGAAAATCTTCCGTTACATCGAGTGCTTGTTGTAGACTGCCCTCAAGCTTCCCAAGAGGGCGCTCCGCGGACCATATGATTATGTCGTCTTTGTAAGTTGCGTGGCCAATGACCGAGGCGTCGGCGAGCCGCTGAGACAGGTTGGTCATTGCAATGTTTATTAAAAGTGGGGACAACAACAATGATCCTTGCAGTGCGCCAATGTTACCCAGTGCGTACTTTTTGCTCTTGAATTGGCCAATGCAGATTGTAGCTTTCCGATCTGCCAAAAAAAGACTTGACAAAGTTGTGAAATTTTCCCCCAGGCTCATCTTGGAAATTTCATTGAGAATGTGCTCATGCATGAGTGTGTCGAAAGCCTTCCTCAGATGTAGCGCCAGTATCACTTTGATATCTGGAGACTTGTTATCGAGTATGGCCCCCTTGATGAGGAGCATAGCGTCTTGTATAGACAAGGATTCCCGCAAGCCCACCATATTGTTGCCAAAGAGACCTTCCGCTAATTCGATAATGGATCACATGTTCCACCGATTATCCAAGGCATAATGTCAGTGACATCAGGCTGAAGTTTTCTGGTCCTAGGGCCTTTCTTGGTTTGGGTAAGAGTGTGACGTCAGGCGTTCTTCACCCTCTGGGACATTTTCATTGGACTATAGTTGATTGATTTTTTTCTGAAAGGACTTCTATCACTGCGTTGTCAAGGTTTTTACGAAACTTGTTTGAGATTTCGTCTGGCCTGGGCGCCGATCGTCCGTTGAAGTCCCGCAATGCATGAACGATCTCCGCGACTTGAAAAGGTCTATCCAAAGCTTACTGTGGGATTCCTTGATATTCAGGTGTGGGGTTGTCCCAGAGAATAGATTTGCCTTCAAGTGGTAAGTATATGTCTGCCAATATTTCAGCAATGGTCTGTAGATCGCAGCCTTCCGAGGTGTTCATTTAGACGAGTATCTCAATTTCCAACCGCGTGCTGCTTTTGGATGGTTTGGTGCTGTGTGTAAACAGATGCTTGAGTAGGGCCATTTGCTACCTTTGCACATTTTGCCGCCTGCTTCGTTGTAGACCTCATCCCATTGCTGCGCAGCGAGTTTCTTGGCATGTAGTTGTAAGTCCTTGCTGAGTTGGGATATCTTGGCTCTGAGCCACTGGTTCAGCATTTGGTTCTTACATCTTTCACGAAGTGCGTTCTTGGCCTCCAGGAGATGTGTTAGCCAAGAGTCTATTGCAAGTACCTTCAGATCTACGGAGATTCTTTTGGGTGACTTGTTGACCACCTCTTTCATATTACTCACGAGGTAATGGAATGTTTGTCTCGGGCCTGTCTTCATCGTTTCTGACCTGGCGAAACATAACCAAATCAACGTACGTGTATTTAGCTGGTGTTGAGTAATGAATACATTGAAAATAGTGATGAAGTGGTCGCTACTCAGGCCCTCCTGAAGGTTATCCACCGACCTTTCTACGTTGCGCAGGAAGCCTAAGTCTCGAGTGCCATCACATTGGGCAGAATTGCCCTTGTGTTTCGGAAATTGAGGGTCCATGACGAGTTTTAGACCAAGCTTATCTGGACATTCAGCAAGTTTTCTTTCTTTGGCATTATTTTTGCAGTAATGTCTCGACTACCTAGGGGAGCTAGTCTCCTGCAAACATGAGAGGCTTATTTTTAGCCTGTTTTGTAGCCAGCAGGAAGAGGCTCTTGAAGTTTCAAAGTCTGTCTGTCGGTGGAGTGTAGAAGTTTAAACGAAAATTGTTGGCTTTGCAAGCCCGACCGGGGGTGATTTTTACCAGCTGTTATTCCAGGCCTTTCTTGCATGTGGGGGTGGTCTTCTCCACAAAACTGATGTCTTTGCGAACAAGAGTAGCTATCTATACCCCTGGACCGCTTGAAGTCGGGGCACAAGGCTGGCCTGGTTACCCTGTACCCCGGAAAAAATTACATTTCGTGAGGATTCAGTGACCCCGCTTTATTGTAGAAGAATAACATGAGGCATTTCCTTGCGTGATCTAATGAGTCGTGTTAGACTAGTTTCATTCTTGGGGAATAAATACAGTTCCACTGTCACGCTTTCAAAAGCTGTTGTGAACTATACATGATGTAGTTGCGTGAGTGTTGTGACACCACTGGCACAATCCACATCATTTTTGTGCGGCTCAGTGGGTTCGTGTGACGGAATCACTGGTATCGGAGAGGACATAAGTGCTGCTGCTGCGGAAGCTGGTGCTTTTTTGGCAGTTTTAGGTTGTGCCACTGGTCTTTATAAGGCCTCCAGCCTAGAGGTATTCAGTGTGATCACCTCTTGTAGCTGTCTTAGCATGGTGCTGATACTGCTCAACGAGTTAGTACGGCTCTTGCAGCATCTACTCGTGTAGTTACCCTGAACAGCTGATACTTTGAAGGATGCCTTGCTAATGTCTAACATGCAGTCGCAAAACACATCCTCGCCTTCGTCCGACATAGGTGTCACTGCTATTCGCTCATGCGTGCTTCTTTGTGTGCTTTTGACACTGGTGGGTTGCGGATAAGGTGTGAAGGTTTATGCAGTGCTGTCTTGAAGGTCGCGAACACTCTTGATCGTTAGTGTATTTAAAATCTTCTAGTTTATGCTTCAATTTTCTGTTTTCGCGCTCTAGGGAGAGGATACTCTTTTTGTATTTATTATGCTCTCGTTGTGCCTTAGCTCTAAATGGGGTCGAGTGCAGGGGCTCGGGTCTCGCTCCGATGGTGCTATCACCGCCGCTGCTGCGACCCCCCGCAGCTTGTCCACCCTGGTCAGCTTGGCTTCGACAAACAGCGGCTCCTGTATCGGCTCCCGGCAGATACACGGGGACCGCGTCGGAGACAAGAGCGACCTCGAGAGCAGGAGCGTTCTCGGGAGCGGGAAACCTCTGTAGAGCAGGAACGCGCCCTGGAGCTTGAATGCCCCCTGAAAAGGGAGCTGTGCCGTTCAGCAGCATCAGGTTTCCATTGTGTCGTGGCCATTCCAGCACCCTTCACTAGATCTGCCCGCGATTTGGGGCGTCTGTCTCTTCGGTGTTTTCTTAGTAGGTATAGAACGTGGTATCTCCTCTTGCACGAATGCTCACTCGTAATGTAATCTGCTCCACAAAGTTTTCAGTCGGGGGTGCAACTGTGTGGCTCCCGCGTAACTTCTAGAATGTTCATCCCGCAGTTGTGGCACTTTTCTTTATCCTCCTTGCTCTTGTGACACACGTCGGCTTGGTGGCCGACTAGTAGCAGATATCCACCTGCCTTCTGTACAGCGTTGCCTCCGATCTGCATGCAACGTGCCTCGGTACGCGTGAGCCTTCAAACGGTACGACCACAGCTCACGTGTTCTCGATGCTCTTCACGCCAATTACTGTTTGGTAAAATCTGTTCAAAATCGCCTTGTTTACTTGTTGCTCAGTGATCGACGGGTCTATGTTTCTAGTACCCCTTTGCAAGTACTATCCGGTGCCACCACGTAGGCAGATACCTCGAAGGCTCCAAAGCTTGTGTGTACTCTTCGTAATTTTTGGTATCCAAGCTCTCGGTATCCTATAGACAGCTACGCTGTACGTGGTTATGGCTGCTCTATGGCAAACGATCACGGCAGCGTGCGATTATAATATACAACGTCACGTAACAGTGCGGATCCCTAAAGTGCCCCGCACTCATAACCTCCGCTGCAGGGCAGTATCGGTTGAAGGAGAAAAAAAGAGACCTAGAAGGCTGCAACAACAGGCCGGACTATGTGTGCAAATAATAGGCAAGGAAAGCATCTGAAACGGAGATTCACATTTTATAATATAGCAAGGTAGGGCCCGACTATCATGCTAGGTGCATCAAATCCTTTATTAGGTGGCTGTCTGAAGAGTCTGGGTGGTTCGTAATATTCTAGTGTATAGAAAGTCAGCATACGTCTAGATCATTGTTGCGTGGCTGAAACGCAGTCGGTTTGGCTGAATTATCATCGGTTCGGATATCAAGCAAACCCGCGTGCTTCGTCATGCCAGCTAGCGCTAAAGAACCACGTGTGGTCGAAATCATCCGCAGCCGTATTCTACAACTATCATAGAGGCCGAGTAGCCCTCCGATAAACCAAAGCAATTTTCATGATTAGTGGAGTTTACTGGCGCAAGGGCCAGATATGGCCAAAGAGCGCCAGAGCAATGATAATGAACTGTGCGATGTGCAGTGTGGATAAAGCAGATGTGACGTGGCTGTAAATGGGCCTAAAAAACAGTCGCTGTAAGTGCGTAAAAATATACATGTAGTAAAATTATGGCAATGACAAATCTTGTGTGATATGGAGGCATAAAAATGGTTTAAAAGTGATATGTATGGGAAAGAAAAACTTGGCATGGAGCACCAGTGCCTCGACAGAGCCCTTAAAACAAGAGCATGGAGGCCTGGGCTCATTGAAAGCTGCTATCACAGCGGCATACTCTGAACAGAGAATGCGCTATGAACCTGTTGGGCTAAAAACATTCAGTGTTGGACTAAAAACATTCAATACTGCATCCTTTAAAAACCTTAGAACTGATTTTGCATCAAAAAGCGGCTCTTCGCCGAGAAACATAATCGAATATAAGGGAAGATGATAGCGGCATGCTAATAGAAAATATTTCTTTCTTTCTCTTTCAGCTTCCGGACACTCCAAGAGGATGTGGAGGACGGTTAGCCTCTCGCCACATCTACTACAAGTAGGAGGTTCATCGCCAGTCAGCAGAAAGCTATGGGTACCATACGTGTGTCATATTCTGAGGCGACAGAATAGGACATCAGTTCGCCGTGTTCTCGTAGCGGAGGGCCAGTAACGTAACTGCGGCTTAATCAAGTGAAGTTTATTATTTATTTCTGTGTCCCACAAGCGTTGCCAGTGGCGTTGCAGTTTCTTACGTAGGAAGGGTTTTACGTCTGTTGCAGGGACAGTAGCAGTAGGGTTAATAGCCCGCAATATAATTGACGCCGCCATTCGGTCAGCTAACACATTGCCCACGATACTTCTATGGCCAGGTAACCAGCAAATAGTACCATACTGGTTGGACATGTACGCAGTACATAGGACGGAATACAACTCAATTATTACCAGATTTCTTAATCTAAAAAGTGATCTTAATGCATTTACGATGCTTAATGAGTCTGTATATATAATTGACTTTTGTATGTTTGATTTCCGTATATGCTTCACAGCCGACAATAGTGCATAACCCTCAGCCATAAATATACTTGTTTCCGAGTGCAGCACACCGGATTCCGAGAAGGATGGTCCGACGACTGCATAAGCCACCCCTGCATGCGACTTAGAAGCGTCGGTATAAAACTCTACGCATGAGTAGTTAGACTGGAGTTCTCGGAAATGCATTTTAATATGTGCTTCTGGTGCGTGTTTAGTGATCTCGACAAATGAGGTGTCACAGTGTATAAGCTGCCACTGCCACGGCGGTAAAAGTATCGCTGTGGGCGTAGGACAAAGTTCTAGCAGTGGAACACCTATTTCCTCACTTAAGTTTTTCACACGCAAAGAGAACGGCTTCCTCACTTTGGGTCGATTATGAAAGAGGGTGGCAGCGGTCATATCGTTTATAGTTGAATAAGATGGATGCTTGATGATTGCGCGTACCTTTATAAAATATGTGAAACTGCTATAGGATCGCTGCAGGTGAAGTGACCACTGATTCGACTCTACATAGAGGCTCTGGATCGGACTTGTCCTGAAAGCACCGGTTGCGAGTCGGATACCCAGATGGTGAACGGGGTCTAGAATTTTTAAGGCACTTGGCGTTGCGGAATGATACATTATAGAGGCATAATCAAGGCGCGACCCGACAAGGCTTTTGTATAACTTCAAGAGGCACTTTCGATCACTACCTCATGTTGTACGTGACAGGAGTTTTAGGACGTTCATCGCTCTCAAACATTTCATTTTGACATATTTAATATGGGGAATAAAGGTCAGCTTAGAATCTAAAGTGGTTTCCAGGAATTTATGCTCGCTGCTCACAGAGAGTTGGTCTCCCTTTATCGCAACATTTGGTAGCGGCATTACCCCTCGTTTGTTGGAGAAAAGTATGCAAGTACTTTTCTTCGTGTCTATTTTAAAACCATTTTCATCCACCCATTTAGAGAATTTATTCATTCCAAGCTGCACTTGTCGTTCGCAGATAGACATATTGCATGATTTGAAACTCATCTGCACATCATCAACATACACGGAATAAAACATCGCGCTTGGAATGACTGACTGCAAGGAGTTTATTTTTACAAGAAAGAGTGTGCAACTAAGCACGCCCCCTTGCCGAACACCCGTCTCTTGGGTAAAAGTTCTAGAGAGAGCATTGCCCACTTTTACGTGAAAGGTTCGGTTAGACAGATAACTTTTAATTGTGTAGAGCATGTTCCCACGGATGCCCATGGTGACAAGATCGGGGAGAATCCCGAATCGCCATGTGGTGTTGTACGCCTTCTCTAAGTCTAGGACTACCGAAAGTACAAACTGCCTATGAATAAATGAGTCTCTGATGTATGTCTCTATGCGAACAAGGTGGTCTGTTGTCGACCTCCCCTCTCTGAAACCACACTGAAGGGGGTCTAGTATACTGTTACTTTCTAAAAGGTGGATTAAGCGCCGGTTTATCATTTTCTCATATAGTTTGCATAGACGGCTTGTTAGCGCTATTGGCCTGTAGCTGGCGGCCAAGGACGGATCTTTGCCTTGTTTAAGTACTGGGATGACTATAGCTTCTTTCCATGACAGTGGAATATACCCAGCTTCCCACATGATATTGAAGAGAGTTAGGAGTGTTTTAGTGCTTCGGGGTGAAGGTACTTGACCATTTCATATGTTATATGATCGACACCTGGCGCCGAGTTGTTGCAGCACGCAAGAGATGCCTTAAGTTCAGCTAATGTAAATGGGCAGTTGTAAGTCTCAGTGGATGCACGTTTACATTTAAGGGGCTGCCACTCTTCGCGTTCTTTGAAATTTATGAACGTTTCTGTATAGTTTGATGCACTTGAGTCGTATTCAAAGTGTTCGCCTAGGCAGTCCGCCTGTTCCTCTAGGCTCTCACCTCGCCTATTTACCAAGGGTAGGGGGTGCGACTCCCGACCCATTAACTTGTTTACTCGATTCCAAACCTTTGTTTCGTTGGTGTAAGAATTGATACCAGAGATGTACCTATTCCAACTTTCTTTCTTTGCAAGACGACGCGTTCTTCTAGCTTGTGACTTCACCTGTTTGACATTGACGAGGTTTTCAGCAGTTGGGTAATTTCGGAGTAATCTCCAAGCTTTATTTTGACTATTTCGTGCTTTCCGACAATCGTCATTCCACAATGGGATGCCACGCCTATTAGTCATTCCGTTAGTTTGCCTAATACATTTCATTCTAGCGTCAATAATAAAATCTGTTAAGTATGCCACAGCATCGTCTATAATAAAATCAGCAATGTCCTCTCTATCTAAAAATGTGTTTTCTCGGAACAGTTCTCAGTTGGCTGACTTGGTGTTCCAACGAGGAAAGACAGGCGAGCATGTAGCTTCTTTAGTTAGCCTCAACATTATCGGGAAGTGGTCACTCCCAAAGAGGTTCTTGAGAACAGACCACTCCAGATAAGGAATTAGTGTACTCGAGACAATACTCAGGTCGATAGAAGAGTATGTGTTGTGGGTAGTGCTATAATATATTGATTCTTTTTTGTTAAGTAAACTTGCACCTGACGAAAACAGAAAGTGTTCTATTAGGCGTCCTCGTGCATCCAAACGGGAGTCGCCCCATAGAGGATTATGTGCATTTAGATCACCAATGACTATATATGGCGAAGGAAGTTCATCAATGAAGGTTTGAAACTCTGTCTTCGAAAGTTGATAGCACGAAGGAATGTAGGAATGTAAATAGAAGTAATTGTTAGTAGCTTCCCGAACAGCACTGCTCGGACAGCAACTGCCTCAAGAGAAGTTCGGAGGTTTAATTGCTTACAGGCAACACCTTTATCAACTATTATAGCGACACCGCTCGACTAGGCGGCAGCATCGTCACGGTCTTTGCGGAAGATGGCATATTGCTTTAGAAAGTTTGTTTGTGTGGACTTGAGATGTATTTACTGAACACACAGCACATTTGGAGTATGTTTATTATGGAGTTCTCTAATATCATCGAGGTTATGGAGAAGTCCTCTCACATTCCACTGTAAAATCTGCGTGTTCATTTTAGATGTGTTTTGTGCTGTGTGCTCAGATGGAAAATTAGCTCATGGACCCTTTCCAGGGGCCGTGACACGAGATTTTTCTTTTTTGGATCTGTCGACGGAGTCGCGCCGATCCTTAGGCGCTTGCTGCGCCCTCACGCTCGGAGTTGTGTCCATTGCCTCTAGCGAGGCACTGGAGAAGTGCTCTTGCGAGCGCTGCATTTGTTTTGAGGGCCTCGCCTCTAAAGACAAGGCTTTCGCGGCCACCAGCCCGGAGCTTGGTGGGTCCTTCTTCGATGGCGGAGCAGCACTGGCTGCAACCGCTGAGGGGGCGGATGGCGTCACCGCCGGCTCACTACGCGTGTGCCAGACAGCCGCCGGAGGTCGTCATGGCGCTGCCCGCTGACGCGCCACTTCGGCAAAGCTGGTTTCTAGTAGGTAGAACACCTGCCTTCCTGCCTCCTTAAAAGAAATGTTTTGTTTTACTGTAATTGTGACAATTTCCTTTTCTTTTTTCCAGCATGGGCATGACCGTGAGTATGCGGAATGCTCCCCATTACAGTTCGCACAGTGAAGAGAGTTTTCACAGGCTTCAGATGTGTGTTCTTCAGCACTGCATTGGGCACAAGTTAGGCGGCCTCGGCAGTTCTGTGAACTGTGGCCGAACCGCTGGCATTTGAAACATCGGAGAGGGTTTGGTATATATGGCCTCACCCGAAGCTTGCTGTGCCCAGCCTCAATGGAGTCGGGCAGTACACTTGAATTGAAGGTGAGTATCAGGTGCTTAGTCTGGATTTCTGTGCCATCACGCTTCATCCTAATTCGTTTCACGTTGATGACATTCTGTTCGCTAAAACCTTCCAGGAGTTCAGCCTCCGTAAGCCCTAACAGGTCATTATCTGGAACAACGCCACGGGTGGTGTTCATGGTTCGGTGTGGGGTTACTCTTAATTTGTTATCTCCAAATTTCACTAGAATAGAGAATTTTTTATACTGTTTCTGGTCGCGGAGCTCCAACAGGAGGTCACCACTTGTCATTCTCGAAACTTCATATCCTGGGCCATAGATTTCTGTCAAAGACTTCGAAACAAGAAAAGGTGAAATTGTTCTCACTGGTTTGCCGGGTGTGTCAGCGTGGATAGCGTGGAATCGGGAAAAGGATACTCTCTGGTGACCAAAAAACTGGAATACTTCATCGGTGCGCCCTCTTTTCTGAGGGCAATCAGGGAGTGGGGGGAAGGAACTAGCCATAAGAAAAGGTTTATTTTCGGCAGCGGCACCAGCCACCCACCATGGAGTTCTACAAGGGGACGCTGCAGGGTCTGAAATCGCAGGACCTGCAGACGCCAGCTGTACACCACCAGTATAACCGAATATGGTGTATCCAAGGTAGGATAGCCGCACAGGGTTAACCCTTGCCGCCAGGAAACACTGAAGTCAACGGAAAAGAGTAGAGGACAGAAAAGATTTGAAGTAAGAGAAAAGACGAATATGTGAGGGGGAGACAGGAAAAGGCGACTGCCGATTCCCCCCAGGCGGGTCAATTCAGTGGTGCCTTCTACGTGAAGCCAGGGCCAAAGGGGTACGTTGCCTCTGCCGGGGGGCCTTAAAAGTCCAATCACCCAGCATCGGCTCAACCCCAAGGATCCCCGTTTCCCGGACACGGCAAAGCCACGCACGGCTAGGCGTGGGAGGAAGTCAAAACTCCCCCGTTAGCTCGGGTCCATTGTGTCACTACACACCAAACGCCTACTTGCGCGGGCACCCCTGCGGGGCCAAAGCAATTTTCAAAAATTTTCAAAGATGCATGCAAGTAATTGCGATTGAGGCAGTAAAAGAAAGAATCACTCACATCGTACCCAAAAAAGTTCACAATATTGCAATACCCAAAGCCCGCTTTTCTGCAATGCACTTACGGCGCGCTCAATCGCTACTGCACTGCTGATGATTGGGCGTGCTTCCCAGCAAAGCAAGCACGGCACTCGAGTGCCTCAAAAAAAGATCAGGGAATGCCTGTGCGCATGCTTCCACTAGATTCGATGTGCGGCCGCACCGTGTGCACTGGCACTCCGCAGAGCACGGTCATGGCGCTACGTTCGCACCACGGTGAAGAACGCGCTTGCCTCCTATTTCTGCAAAGCGAACATCGCCTTTCCGGTGGGGTGTTCTGCACGAGGGCTTCTCTTGTGATTGAAAAACGGGACGGGAGGGGGGGGGGGCATCATGGTTGCTGCGCTATCGCGGCAACCATTAGCGCGTGGCACTTCCCCCAGAGCAGGCGGGAGCGTTTACGGCCTGTGCTACAGACACAACATCGTCATCCAGATAGACGGACCATATAACCGGCTGGCGGAACCCTTCGCCCTTCAGTGGGCATTGGATCGCAGCAGTGATGCCGGCGGCTGACAACCCCCTTTGTCTTTTTGTTCAGGTTGGTCCCGCCCCACCCCTTTTTTCTAAACGCTCAAACAACCTCTTTCTGCTGCTGTTCCCATGCCCAAGTGTTCTTGCCTGCACCGTTGTGGAGTGTGTTTTTGTTGCTAAAATGTTGTTGGTCAGCGGAGATGTCGAGCTCAACCCTGGTCCCCCGAAACAAGACCCTAGCAAACACAGCAGTGACGTTCTTCTGGCTATTCAAGATTTAACAAAACACCTTGACCAACGGCATGACACCCTCATTAAATCCATAGACGAAGTGAAAGAAAACCAAAAGTTACTTGAGTCCAAAGTGTTAGTTTTGAACACTCGGCTAACTGATCTAGAAAAACGAGTCGATTCGTTTGAAGAACTTCTAGACGGCTCTCACATGCAGGAAATGATAGCCACCGCCGTTCGAAGTGAACAGGCTTCGCTCCGAGCGCGTCTGGATGAGTTCGAGGATAGGTCTCGTCGTGAGAACCTGATTTTCTACGGAATTGAAGATTCAGCGTCAGAAACTTGGGCCGATTCTGAAGAAAAGGTCCGATTGATTCTTACCTCTACGTTAAACTTGCAGCTACCTGACGATGCTATTGTGCGTGCTCACAGGCTAGGAACGTTTTCGCGGCATAAAACGAGGCCCGTGATAGCACGTTTTACTTCTTCCAAAACTAAAGATAGTGTTTGTCCCAGAAGTATAAGTTTCGTGACACAAATACATCAATCTGTGAGGATTTCTGCAAGGCTACACGCGCCACCCGGAAAAAACTAATCGACTTCGCCAAGTCAACTGGTCACAAATTTTCTCTTAAATACAATAAAGTGGTCATTGGCAATAAAATATACACCTACTGCGCATCTTCAGATCGCGTGTGCGAAATAGAAACGGACACGCGTGTCCCCTCAAATCCTTCTAATCGTGACGATCCTGTCATCAGAGGCCCATCTTCTCCACTGTAGCTAGATGCTAACACAAGTTGTAATACCTCTAACCCTGACTGTTGTTTTTTGCTTTGTAATATCAGAAGTGTTATCAACAAGCGTGATGCCTTGTCTTCGTTAGTAAACACGTGCCTTTCCGATGTGATAGTTTTGAACGAAACCTGGCTGTCGTCAAAAGTTGAAAACCGTGAGATCCTGCAGTGCGACAAAACTTTTCCTTTTTTAGGTGTGACCGTGGCTCGCGTTCTGGTGGCGGTGTCTTGATCGCTGTTTCAGAGGAATTCATGTCTTTTAAAATTCCCATTGTATGTTCCCTTGAATTGGTGTGCGTTCGAATCCGCATAAGTCACAAAGATGTCATTGTTTGTGCCTGCTATCGCCCTCCGAGTGCGCCATCTGGTTTTTCCAATGATTTTCATGACGTCTTGAGTGACTTGCACGTGAGGTTCCCTGCCACACCATTTTTAATTCTAGGTGATTTTAACTTTCCTGATATTTCGTGGAACAACTCCCATTTATCGCCTGGCTCTGGCTCCTCTGAAAGCGCCTGCTTCCTTAACACATGCGCGCAATTCAATTAAACGCAGCTGGTTATGTGCGCAACTCGCATTACACATTCAAGTGCTTCAGCTTTAGACTTAGTTCTGACTTCTCACCCCGATCTCGTGCAATCGCTTTCTGTTTTGCCAGGACTCAGTGATCACGAAGCAATCGTTTTCAACCTCCCCTGCGCATCGCCCCGTAAACAAAAAAGTGAAAAGCGATTCAGGGACTACAGTAGAGCTGATTATGGAACCATTAATACTGAACTTGAACATTTCACCTCCGTTTTTCTAGAAGACTTCAACCAAAGATCTGTCAACGATGACTGGATGCTGTTTAAAAATAAAGTTGCCGAACTCGTTAACAAGCACATACCACTACGCGAAATTGCATGTAACAGTCAATCACCGTGGTTCACGCCAACATTGAAACGTCTGTCCAATAAAAAGAAGCGCGTTTACCGCCAAGCCAGGCGTTCTAATTTATCTGAAAGATGGGAGGTTTAGAAAAAGGTAGCCGATGGATACGGGCGTGCTTTATCCGCGGCAAAGGAGTCCTTTCTTCAGCAAACGCTACCGTTAATTCTGCAAAACAATCCCCACAAATTTTGGCAGGTCGTTAATGGGGGCGATAGGAAACAGATTGAACTTACCACGGACACGGACGAAGTAATTGCCAGTGAGAACGTTTGTATCACCCTTAATCATGCATTTTCTTCATTCTTTACGAACACTACTCCTGCCGTCCTTCCAGGTGTTCAAGCTCGCGATTTCATTGTGATGAATTCTGTACATATTGACCGGGCCGGCATACGCAAGTTGATCCAAAATTTAAAAATTTCGTCGTCACCAGGCGTCGATGGCATTTCTTCTACATTTTTGAAAAACACTGACGTTCATTCCTCAACTATTCTGTCGAGACTTTTTGATCACTCATTAGAAGAAGGTGTTCTCCGAGAGGACTGGAAGGTGGGGAAGGTGGCTCCCTTGTTTAAATCAGGAAACGCTCATAGTCCCGGGAACTATCGCCCCATTTCACTAACCAGTGTACCATGCAAACTTCCAGAACATGTAATTTACACCCACGTCGTGAGTTATCTTGAAAGTAACGCCTTCTTTAGCATTCACCAACACGGGTTTAGGAAATATTATTCATGTGGGACACAGCTTCTGGCCTTCACTAACGATTTATTCTCTGCTGCTGATCGTTCATCTACTGTTGATTGTGTCTTCATAGATTTTTCAAAAGCCTTTGATACCGTCTGCCACAAGTTACTTCTTCTGAAACTAAACGCGCTAAATATTGATGCTAACGTCTTAAAGTGGATTGAATGTTTCTTATCTAACCGCACCCAGTTTGTAACTGCTAACGACCATTGTTCCCCGACTAGCCCTGTAACGTCCGGCGTTCCGCAAGGTTCAGTTTCAGTTCTTGGTCCCCTACTATTTCTTATATACATCAACGACTTACCTAAAGACATCTCATCATCCATCAAACTATTTGCCGATGGCTGTGTAATTGTACGTGAAATCCGGACTATCGCAGATAATCTTGCCCTTCAAACAGACCTGGATCACATTTCATCATGGTGCGACGCATGGTTAAGGAAGGTAAACGTTACTAAATGCAAGGCTATGCGAATTTCCCGTTGTATTTCTCATAATGTACCGTGCGACTATACACTTAACCACAGCAATCTCGATCTGGTTTCGTCCTACAAGTACCTAGGAGTATATATTTCTAACAATCTCTCTTGGAACACGGATGTCGATTATATTACAAACCATGCGAATCGCACGTTAGGTTATCTGCGCAGAAACTTTTGTTTGGCTCCGACTAACCTTAAACTTCTGCTTTATCAAACATTAGTCCGACCCAAACTCGAGTACGCGTCATCAGTCTGGGATCCACATACCAATTACCTCGCTGACAGCATCGAGGCGGTTCAAAATCGCTCGGCACATTTTGTCATGTCAAACTACCATCGCACGTCCAGTGTTACCTCGATGAAAGCCAATCTTCACTTACCCACTCTCTCACTGCGGCGTAAAATATCTCGCCTCTGCCTGTTCCATAAGATCTTTCATTGTATTCCGTCTTTTGGCAACACTCTTTTCCAGCCCCCATCGTACGTTTCCTCACGCAACAATCATCAGTTTAAAGTGGGCGTTCCTAGCGCCCGCACGAATTTATATTTTGAATCATTCATCCCGAAAACTGCAAACGAGTGGAACCACCTTCCCGCCCCTATCGCTGCTATCACTGACCTCACTTTGTTTAAAAACGCCCTCTCTAACCATTTCGCGTAATTTCGCCACTTAAGTCACGCTGTGTTTTCTTTTGTTAGTTTTTTGTGTGTGCGTGTCATTCAAAGACGCAACCATGTTGAACATTGATTGATTGATATGTGGGGTTTAACGTCCCAAAACCACTATATGATTATGAGAGACGCCGTAGTGGAGGGCTCCGGAAATTTAGACCACCTGGGGTTCTTTAACGTGCACCCAAATCTGAGCACACGGGCCTACAACATTTCCGCCTCCATCGGAAATGCAGCCGCCGCAGCCGGGATTCAAACCCGTGCCCTGCGGGTCAGCAGCCGAGTACCTTAGCCACTAGACCACTGCGGCGGGGCAACCATGTTGAACATTGTTGTTACAACCACCCTGCCTCTTCTTCACATCACGCAGTCTTTCTTTTCTTTTATGGTTTTCAGATCGCCATTGTGCGCATATAATTTTGATTTGCTGTATTTCCTGATTTTCTGTACGATGTATACCTGCTCCTCTCTGTAATGCTTCGGCCTTGAGAGTAAATAAATGAAATGAAAAAAAAATTGCCCGCAGCTTCCCTCGGGGGAACACTGAGGAGGATGCGGAGCATATAATTGGTTAACTGGGTGTTAAAGTGCGACTTACTTGGGTCGATGGCTAAATTGGTTAACGTGGTTGTGAAATGGGGTGTTCAATTGCGACTTACTTGGGTCGATGGCTAAATTGGTTAACGTGGTTGTAGGAGGGGGTGTTAAACGTCGATCATTGTGTTTGTGGATTCGTTGGAATTCATTTCACCGTGACCTTGGACGTCGACGCGCCGTACAAACCAACCGACGAGCGGCAACTGAGCGAGCGAGCGCCGACCTTGAGTATATATACAGCGCGACGGCGCATGCACTGTCAGCTGTTGAATGTTCTCGAAGCGCGACGGCGCATGCGCGTCCACTGGAGAATCAGAATTGTAGAATGTTCTCGAAGGGGAGAAGCGCGCGCGGCACAGATGGTGGGTGACGGTGCATGCGCGCGTCAGCTGTCGAATGTTCGAGAAGGGGGAGAGGTGCAACGGCGCATGCGCGCGCGTCAGCTGCCGATGTTCTCGAAGCGCGACGGCGCATGCGCGCGCGTCAGCTGCCGATGTTCTCGAAGCGTGACGGCGCATGCGCGCTACATTATACTGCTAGCGAATGTTCGTGAAGAGGAGAAGCGCACGCGGTGTGTAGAGGAGGAAGGGTGCACATATGGTGGAGGAGTGAAGCGCGCGCGGTGTGTAGAGGAGGAAGGGATGCACAGATGGTGGAAGAAGGAGGAGGAAGCTTGCAGACGGCGCCGCACTACAAGCCTCGAGTATTAGATGCTCCGCATCTAAAAACTGTGCCAAAAGTGTAGCTGGAGCAACCGCCCAAATATAGACGCGCTCTATACAGAGAAACTGCCACCAGTGGCGATACAAAGCGTACCGGCTAGCGCTGCTCACAGCAGTCGCTTCTCATCAACGCCACCACTACCACAACTACCGCGGGAAACTTGGTTATGTTATCACAACCACAGGAAACTTGGTTATGTGTTGTTTTAGAAAAGCGTCAAGTCTAGTGCACTCATATAGATGAGCTGGGAATGCATCAGAGTTCCATAATTTATGGGTGTGCGGATATAACTTACACCCGTAAAATGCACGTCAGTGTGCAGATATAACGCATAATAAAACCGAATGCGTTTTTGAATATTTTTAAATAATCCACATCGAGGTGGAGCCCATAAAGAAAAAAAACAAGCTGGAAGAGCGAGAAATTGTTTTTGTTGTTTATTTAGTGATTTACCAAGATGCGTGTAGTCCAAGGGGCATTCAAGATGCACGCAGGCCACGTGACGCAAAGGTGAGGCTGTCACTAGAATAAGCTCTCCTCATCACTGTCTCAACGAATTCGTGCTTTAAACTGCTGTGTTCACTGAAGCGAGTGCGCCTTCAATTCCTTATTTTTCACTGAATTATTCTCATTTGTTCATGAAAAATGTTTATTTTTGACGTCTGAGCTGGTGAGGAAGGCAGTCTACATTAAACCACGTACTAAACAACAAGAAAAAACTTAGAATCTGCGCAATCTATTCGTAAACAAGCATATGAAAGAATCTTTATCCTTTGAAAATCCTAAAAGGGCAGCGCAAGTATGAAGCTGTGGCAGTAAACGATCTTAACTCCTGCGATACATATATAGGGTGATATTGGCCATTGACAGAGCATAATACTTTGCTACTGAATATAACAATATGATTTCAATTTCTGAACCATACACTTGACAAGCTTCATTCACTGCATCTTGTGTTTTGTGTGTGTGCGCGTGCAATGACGTTTTGTCGAAAGTAAGAGCAATCAAATTGGATAAAAACACACCTTTTATTGGTGTGATTCCTTTGACTTTTATTCCAGTTCCCTTGAAACTTCGACAAAATCAACGGTTCCCAAACAAAATGTTCTTTACGCTTTTTTTGATGAAATACCTGTATTTCATATAGTATATGTAATTGTGTTTTTCGCCCGGCACAAAAAATATTGTAACGCTACAGCTAGAGGTAACAAAGAGAGCTAGAAATCAAAATTTCGGTAGATAGCAGAGTCAGAAAGGAGCTAGATCTAGCTACAAAATAGTTAGATTCGCAACATTGGCTGCGACACACATAGAGTAAATTTGTTAGGGAAATCGCCGCCGTGTCATGTGAAGTGTCGGCCAAGATCGTTTGCTTTTGATCGTCTTGAAGCGACGAGCAGCGTGCGATATTTTTGTGGTAGTAGCTAGGCCACACGAGCAAATGTTAAAAACAGCAAAAACACTCTTTGTACTCTCGCAGAAAGAAATAATTCCTTGTTTTTAAATGATAACAGACAACCATGTCATGGAAAGGATGGGGTGTTTTAAAAGTAATTATAAATGTTTTCAATTTAAACGCTTGTAATGCAAAGCTTTCCTGGACATCAGGATTTATTTCGCGCGTGCTCAAACACTTTCCACATGACTTGCATCTTTATGAATCTCGAGCGAAGTCCAGAGTTGCGTCGTGATTCAGAACAAAAAAGGAAATAATTTAAATTAAAATTGTCCAGAACACACAGCTTCGTGACTTCGATCATATCCGGCAAATGCAAGGTTAAAGCATCTAGTCCATCAACTCAAGCATCTTACCCAATTCTTCGCCGGAGACTCGCACTGCACTTCAAGAAAGAAAACAGTATTATATTGTACCGCATATAATGAAAGGGTAGCCAAACACATTTTTTCTTTTTTGTTCACTTATGTTTTTTTGCAGCGACGGCATGGCACCGGCGGTTTGTGTGGTTCGCGATGTAGAAAACAAACCGCTATATTGCCAGCCTGCACACGCCAAGTCATTAGGAACAGCTACGCCTAGTTAAGTCGATGTAATTATAAACAAGCTTAATGAGGCCTTGTAGAGTATGGTGAAACCGCATTAGCTGCGCGTAAGTAAGCTGACGAAGTCAAAGCTTGATAAAACAAATTAGGCGGAGCTGAGACTCCCGTGCATTTGAGCTCGGTAAGGTGTACTGTGCTTAGTTTGAGTCCGCCTAGTGCCAACTCGACTAAAGAGCTAATCATGCTTAAATTGACAAAAATGCAAGCTTATTGAGACTATACCTTGAATATGTAATTAGGCCTATAAACATAGTTAAGGTAACTAAACTATGTTTAGGCCTAGGTTAACTTGGGATGCAAGGTATTTGAGACCTAGCCTCGAATATGCAAGTTATGCCAATTAAGCTAAATAAGATTTGAAGGTACTGGGCCTGGCATTGCCAAGTAATTGCCCGTGGAACTCGATTGATACGTAGCCAATACGAAGGACTCTGTAAGCCTATCAGTCAGCGAACTGCATTCACAAATTGTCCTGAGGAGCCAATGTCCTTCAAGGGGGCGGGTCGGCTGCGAGCCGCACCCACGTTGTGACAGAAAGGGCATGCCCCTCCCATAAACTACGGACCCTCTGGACAGCCAGGATTTGCTCCCCCCCCCGGTTTGAGCTGGTGATTACAGTCTTCCAGATGCCCTATGTGGTGAGAGGCTCACCATCGCGCAGCGCCGCGCATTGCCAGAGCATATGCGATAACGTGCATCGTCTCTCATCGCAGTGAGGACAGTGAGGCTTTAAGCTGTCAATAAACTTACTGTACACTAAGGGCGACGGGTAAGTACTGGTTTGCAGCATTCGTAATGTGATTGACTAGGGCCTCGAAAGTTGCGGGTTTCAGGAGCAAAAGCCTACGCTTAGACAATTGATAGTGCTTGCATATTTCGTTGGGAAGTGAGGAGGTAATCAAGCTGCTGGAGGCCTTCCCCCAAATTAGAGGCCAAATGGCCGTCATGGTGCGTCAGTGCGCGTGCGTGGGCATGGGCAGACCCATTTGCACTAGGGACAACATGAGGGCACGGCACGCATCGGACGAACAACATGCCTAAGACTTTGCTTGCACCTATGCAGGTTATGCTGTGTCTGTTTTCACAATGCCGGATTGCCTCGGAACTGCTATCGTTCTACCGGACGGACAGCGAGACGAGACTGGAATTTATCTACCGGCGAATACGCAGTCACGGCGCATTACGTCATCGGCGGCGGATCTACTCAAGGACCAGTACGACAGCGGATTCTTCAGAGGGTACAGCACGCATCCGACGAATAACATGCCTAAAACTTTGCTTGCACCTATGCAGGTTATGCAGTGTCTTTCTGTCTTCACATTGCCGCACTTCCTCGGAACTGCTATTGTTCTACCGGACGTACAGCGAGACGAGACTGGGATTTTTCTACCGGCGAATACGCAGTCACGGCGCATTACGTCATCGGCGGCGGATCTACTAAAGGACCGGTACGACAGCGGATTCTTCAGAGCGTACAGCACGCATCCGATGAACAACATGCCTAAAACTTTGCTTGCACCTATGCAGGTTATGCAGTGTCTTTCTGCCTTTACAATGCCGCACTACCTCAGAACTGCTATTGTTTTACTGGACGGACAGCGAGCCGAGACTGATATTTATCTACCGGCGAATACGCAGTCACGGCGCATTACGTCATCGGCGGCGGATCTACTGAAGGGCTAGTACGTCAGGGGATTCTTCAGAGGGCACAGCACGCATCCGACGAACAACACGCCTTAGACTTTGCTTGCACCTATGCAGGTTATGCTGTGTCTTTCTGCCTTCACATTGCCGTACTGCCTCGGAACTGCTATCGTTCTACTGGACAGACAGCGAAACGAGACTGGGATTTATCTACCGGCGAATACGCAGTCACGACGCATTACGTCATCGGCGGCGGATCTACTCAAGGACCAGTACGACAGCGGATTCTTCACAGGGTACGGCACGCATCCGACGAACCACATGCCTAAGACTTTTGCTTGCACCTATGCAGGTTGGTTACTGTACGAATGTTGTTCGTTATAGAAGTGACGATCAATTTTTTATACTAGTGCTGTGCCCTGGCAGATGTTTCAGTATTCTTTGTCATTGCTGTACAACGATTTCAATCCTGCTGTCGGGTGATGTGAAGGAAAACCCTGGGCCCACTAATACTCAAATGCTACAACCTATTCTAGACAACCAAAGGGCCTCGGACTGTAAAATGGACGCACTAAATGGAGAAATCAGTGCATTGAATGCTAAAACTGAAAAGATAAGTGGCTATCTTACAGTAATACGGGAAATGAATAAACTAATTGAGATCCTAGAGCATATCATGAAGGAACAAACTACTAAACTTGCAGATTATGAAAACCGCAGTTGAAGCAATATCCTTTTGCTTTTTGGTGTTTCCGAAAGCGAGGGAGCTTCAGCTGTTGATTTGAAAAAAGTCATGGTCGATGCGAAGTTTAAAGAAACCCTTGGTATAGAAATTCAAACGACTGAAAGAATCCATCGACTTGGTAAGAAAAAACCTGGGAAAGATAGACCCATAAACATGAAGCTTTATGATTACCGTGAGAAAGAAAGTGTTTTAAAAACTGCAAGGAGCTTAAGGGGACCGATATAACTATAAGCCACGACTTGCGCCCGAGACACAGTTGAAATAAGGCGCAAGCTATGGGAAAGTGCAGCTTCAGATAGGGCTAAAGGTGCGCAGGTTAAGTTGGTGCATGATAAGATTAAAATAAACGGTGATATATTCGGCTGGGATGTCACTCGAGAAGAACGATACCTGTATCAAAATCATGCAGATAAACAGAAACAGAGATATGCTCATGAAGCTGCCTGTGCAGGAAGGAGTACTAAAAGAAAGGAGAGCATGTCATCTAACGTGCTCGGAACGCCGTTTTCTTAACCACAGACATAGATAGCTCCGGCTTCTTTTATTTAATGCCCGAAGCATCGTTAACAAATTGACTGAACCTGAATATGTTTTGCTATCCCGAAGTCTTGTTGTGGTGGCCATAACTGAAACTTGTCTACAGAGCATGTCATCTAACCTTCTCGGAACGCCCTTTTCTTCACCACAGACATAGCTCCGGCTTCTTTTATTTAATGCCCAAAGCATCGTTAACAAAGTAACTGAACTTGAATAGGTTTTGATATCACGAAGTCCTCATGTGGTGGCCATAACTGAAACGTGTCTACACAGTTGTTTGCCTGATAACTGCATTGTGCCAGAAGGCTACAAAATCTTGAGAGCTGATAGGGACTCGCGAGAGGGCGGCGTCACTATCATAGTAAGAAAACTGTTGTGGCCGCGCATGTTCGAAGCAATGTACTAGAAAGGGTGTGGTGTAAAATAAGCATTTTTAACACAGTATACCTTCTTGGTGTCGTGTATAGACCACCCGCAACAGCAACAGACTATCTTGATAACTTGAATAACTTCCTTTGTGCCCATGTAAATGGGAACAACAGGCTAATTCTTACTGGAGACATTATTCTGCCTCACATTAACTGGGACGCTTTTTTTGCCCGGACACGTCAAGATTTATAGTGGCGAAAAGATGTTGGAAATTATGTTCGCTCATACCTTAACCCAAATAGTGCGCAAATATACACGAATGACATCTTCGTCTCGGGCAGTGTTTTGGACCTGGTGTTCCTTTCAAACCAATTGTGCAATTATATTATCTGTGTTGATGAGGGAATTTCTGACCATATATTGGTCTCTGTTACTATTCCACTGAGTTTTTCACGATCTAGAACCTATAAGGCCGTGCAAGTAAAGGATTACACGTACGCGAATGACACTTCAACTCTTGACATGCGGGGGTATTGATTTGGTCATTTTGAGCACGCATCCGAGCGCCAAACAGTTGATGAATTGTGGCAACATTTTAAAGATATTAATAAATATTGCATCGACAAATTCGTTCCTAGTAAACAGACTAAAAAGCGCAATCCGTGGATAACACGAGATATTGCCACGTTCCATTTCCCAAGTTTTTCTTATCATCCCAAAACACCACACGATTCTGAGCGCAAACCGCGCCTGCAGTTTTCCAGAAGGTTCCGGACTGTATTAGATCAGTTAGATAAGATGACGCCCACCGTGCAAACGGTACAGATTGCTCTGGAACCTACGCCGCCACCAGCGATAACGCTAGAACATTCGACGGCAAGAGTATAAATATGACGCGCTTCGCCGCTTGTCAGTTGTTGATCGAAGGCCGACGTTCCGTTCGCCGCTATCAGTCCGAGACTGTTATCTGTGCGAGACTGCTGCTGTAATTGGACTTTCCGTTCACCGGGCACAGGTTCGCCCAAATAAACAGTTAAATCCCAACACGAAGTCTCCTGTCTTCGGCCACGTCACGACCCCATGACATCTGGTGGAGGTGCTGCTTCGTTCATGTACCGGACGTTTCCGTCAAGCCGTGAACCCAGCCCACGTCGCGGAGAAGACACCGACGCCAACCAGGAGCAGTGAACAAGCCGCCGACAGCAAGGGCTACCACCGGAGTACGGGCTTCTACAAGACAAAGTGCGGAAGACCAAGGCCATGACCACGACTGCAGCGACAATGACAACCGCAGCGTCCCAGCCCACGATGGTCATGCATCAATCCAGGGAACCACCAATTTTCCATGGGTCATCTTCGAAGACCCGGAGTCCTGGCTAGAAACATATGACCGTGTGGCCACCCTCAACCACTGAGACCATGACGAAAAGCTGCGTCTTGTATTCTTCTATTTGGAAGACACCGCAAGGACCTGGCTCGAAAATCGAGAGTCCACGCTCCGAACGTGGGATGTTTTCTGCGGCGCATTCCTGCAAACGTTCGCGAGCGTCGCTCGCAAAGAGAGGGCCGCTGCTTCATTAGATACCCGGGTTCAGCTACCAAATGAAAATGTCGCCCTTTTCACAGAAGAAATGACCCGACTATTCCGTCACACTAACCCAGACATGCCTGAGGAGAAAAAAGTTGTTTCCTCATGCGAGGGGTCAAACAAGAGCTCTTCGCGGGACTGATGAGAAACCCACCGAAAAAAACCGTCCAAGAATTTGTAGCCGAAGCGACCACTATCGAAAAGACCTTGGACATGCGCACCAGACAGTATAATCGTCGCCTGACTGCAGACTGCGCTGCTGCTCAAGCCAGTAACTCCGGAGACCTGCGTGAAATGATCCGAGCGATCGAGCGGGAAGAGCTGCGCAAGCTGTTGCCCTCGGCACAGCCTCAAGTGGATTCAATCGCCGACATTGTGCGAAAAGAAGTTCGGCAATCGCTTCAAATTCCCCACGCACCGCTGCCCGAGCCGGAAGCTATGAGCTACGCCGCTGCACTGCGTCACAACGCTCCCCCCCGTCCACGCCAAAACGCCGCCCCATCGCACTTCCGTCGACAGACGCCACCGCCGCCACCACCCCCACCGACGTCATACCGTTCGCCAGCGGCCCAGCGCAGTGCACCGAGGAATACTGACGTCTGGCGTACCCCTGACCATCGCCCGCTCTGCTACCACTGCGGCGAGGCCGGACACACATACCGCCATTGGCAGTACCGACAGATGGGACTGCGTGGCTTCGCCGTCAATGCACCGCGTCCACACCCAGAATAACGACCACGTGACATCGCCGACTACCTGACAGGAACTCGGTGGACACCACGAAGCCGTTCGCGTTTGCTGTCGCCCAGCCTCCGCACGTCACTGCACCACCGGCAGTACTCTGGCCCAACGCGGGGCCGGTCTCCTAGCCCGTATCCGGGAAACTAGGGGCAGCAACCGGTGGAGTTGCGGTTGCTGTGCGACGAACTACCGAAGATCCTTCGATGACGACGACGCCGCGACGGAGCTTTCCGAACACAACGCCAACCAGGCAAAGCCCTGACGGCGAAAGCTCCCTTACCGAAGGTGGCCTGACGACGCAACATGGAAGCAGCGGAACAAGCCGACGCAGCCGTGACTCGACGTCACGCCCCAACTGTATTGCGAGACGGCGAACTAGCGACCTCGACGTTCTTATCGACGGCCACAGTGTGACCGCTCTCGTCGATACTGGAGTCGACTATTCTGTCATCAGTGGGTCGTTCACCGCTAAGTTAAAGAAAGTTAGGACAGCTTGAAAAGGCCCTGAAATCCGCACAGCCGGAGGTCATCTCGTAACGCCTGCAAGAATCTGCACAGCGAGTATCACCATTAACGGCCGTATTTCTCCTACAGACTTCGTAGTCCTACAGCGTCGCTCGAGAGATGTCATCCTTGGCATGGACTTCTTATGCCTCCATGGTGCTGTCATCTACCTAAAAACAAAGTCGATAAAGTTATCCACAGAAGAAGCACTACCACCGCGCACGCCATCAGGACACCATGCCTTGAATGTGCTGGAAGAACAAGTCACCATTCCGCCTCGCTCAAGCGTCATTCTTTCAGTCGGCGCTCCTAAATCACCTGACTTGGAAGGCGTCGTTGAAGGCAGTCAGCATCTGTTGGTCACCCGAAATATTTGCGTCGCAAGAGGAATTGCAGAGATGCGGGGAGGCAAAGCAACGGTTATGCTCACACATTTCAGCAATGAGTACAAACATGTGAACAAAGGAACAACGGTCGCATACATCAAAGAAATTGTCGAAGCCACCAGTGCTTTCGCCCTCGCCGATTCTGCGGAACTTGCTCAGAGGAACCAAGCCCCTCCCACAGCTTTCGACGTAAATCCCAGACTTCGGAACGATAAGCAAGAACAGCTCAAGTCCCTGCTCCTGCAATACGAAGATTGCTTTTCGTCGTCATCGAAAATTCGGCAGACCCCAATCAAGAAACATCGCTTCATAACCGAAGAAAATGCCAGACCACTCCGTCAGAGTCCGTACAGGGTTTCGACGCGAGAACGTGAGGCCATGAAGAGACAAGTTGATGAAATGCTGCGGGATGACATTATCCAGCCATCCAAGAGTCCATGGGCATCCCCCGTGGTGTTAGTGAAGAAAAAGGATGGGACCCTACATTTCTGCGTCAATTATCGCCGCCTAAACAAAATCACAAGAAAGGACGTGTATCCACTCCCACGAATAGACGACGCACTTGATCGGCTCCATAACGCCAAGTACTTTTCGTCAATGGACCTCAAGACTGGCTATTGGCAAATCGAAGTCGCCGAAAGAGACAGAGAGAAGACGTCATGCAGGGCCGGCAGGAGTTCACAAAAAGCGAAAGTTAAAAGGGCTGCGGAGGAAAAGAAACCATGGCTCCGAGGATATAGCACGTGTACGAAAATAATTGAAGAAATATTGGTTGGAATCTAAGCGCGCTTTTTTTAATCAAAAGTTGAGTTCTTTTATTAAACATTCACCTCGCAAGTTATGGCTTTATATGTCTGATCGGCGTGATAGAATTGACCAGCTGAAACGTGAAAATGAAATCGTGACGAACAATGTTCATACAGCAGATAGTCTTAACATTTTTTTTCAGTCAGTTTTTACAAGGCGCAGATGGGACACTGAAACAGAGGATGTATTATGCCACTTATCTGATCCAATGGGTGAGATTACTATCAGTCGAGAAGGAGTAATGAATAGTCTATTGTTTCTTGATTCCAAAAACGCAGGCGGGCCTGATGAAACCCACCCCTTTTGGCAGCGTTATGCGGAGTGGATATCTTACTACTTAGAAGTTATTGTTCAAAAATCTTTTTGTACTAGTTCAGTGCCATCGGACTCGCGCACAGCTGTAGTTGTCACTTTGTTTAAGAGTGGTGATCGGTTGTCCGCCAATAGTTACCATCCCGTATCGCTCACATCTGTCTGCTGCAAAATATTGGAACATGTCATTGTCAAGCACGTCATCATATTCCTAGAAAATAAAAATTACTTTTATTCTGATCAGCATGGCTTTAGGAGTAAAGTTTTGACTACAACGCCGCTTATCGAAACTATTCATGACTTTGCGACAGCTTTAGATATGAATGAACAAATTGATGTCATCGGCATAGATTTTGCTAAGGCCTTCAATAAGGCACCTCACGACAGATTACTGTATAGGCTTCACTGTGCTGGACTAAGTCAACTTTTACTGAATTGGATTAAAGCCTACCTAAATGACAGAAAGCAATTCGTGAAAATTGATCTCTATGCCTAGATCACTAGAAGTGTTTCTGTGGTTCCACAAGGCTCGGTTTGTGGGTCCTTATTGTTTCTGGTATATTTAAATGATATCGCAGATATAGCAAAACCCTATGTTAAGCTCGAACTCTTCTGTGATGTTTGTTTAATGTACGCGCTAGTGTCTGGTAGGAAGGAGCAATTGAACATTGCCGAATGTTTAAAGGAATTACACGTATGGTGTGAAGCTTCGGGAATGAAAATCAATTTTTTGAAATCTACCGTCACCCACATTTCTAGGAAAAAACACGATAATTCCTTTTGAATACAGTATCGTGAATCACACCTTGTGGACAGTTAATGCGTTTAAGTACCTAGGTCTCAAAATAACGCATAACCTAAAGTGGCACACACATATTGATAATGTTTGCTCTAGGGCCTTACAAAAATTGTACATATTAAGAAAAAAACTGGAGTGTTAGAATGGACGTAAAACTTCTTGCGTTTAAAACTTTCATACGCCCGATACTGGAATATGCCAGTATTGTCTGAAGTCCCCACCAAAAGGTGCTTCTAAATAAACTTGAACGCATACAACGGCTTGCAGCTTGCTTTGTATGCTCGAGATATACGCAGAACGACTCAGTCACAGAAATGCTACAGCTGGTGATCTGGAGACGCTCCACAAGCGAAAATAGAAAATACGCGAAAATAGATTAAAGTTTTTTTTCAATTATTAGAAGGTGAGTTTAAAATTAACAGAAATGACTACATAAAACAACCGAAGGAAACGAAGTGAGAGGACAAACCATACACGAGTACTGCGTCCTTATTTTGCACGAACGAGGGCGTACCGTCATACTTTCTTCCCCGATGTCATTGAAGATTGGAATGGGTTACCGAGTAACATAGTCAATACGGGTGATGGTAATGAATTTGTGCGTTTACTTGATTTAAGTTCATGTGATTTATTGTATATATTATTGCGATTGATATTCGTTGCGTTGCGAATCAGGGTGTGTGTTTTTCGTTTTTCGTTTGGAATGCAGAGTTTTCACGGATTTGTATATATGTATACCTGGTTTATCATTTCGAGATGTATAGTTTTATCCCCAATTTCTTTGTACAGTGTGTCGTACCTTTCCTGTAATGACCCTCAATAGATGGTTGACAGTATTTGTAAATAAAAATAAAATAAATAAATAAATAAACATGGTGTACATCCTGCCCACCTGGTATCCTGCCATGTGGGCAGGATACCAGGTGATGTGACCATCGATTTCAGTGGTATTTAAAATTTTGGTAAGAATATAGGCCACCTGCTCACAAACTGACTCCGTTGTGAATGCTCGTACAGCAGCCCAAGAGTCAGTGAAAATGCATATGTGCGTGGGAATAGCCACGGCCAGTTCTATAGCAGCCTGCTCAGCCCTTGCCGGCGTGGTATCTCGAAGGAATGCTGCCGTGAGTTTACTATCAAGGTCAGTGACCGCAACCACGAAATTGGCTGTTGCAGCATACTATGCTGCGTCAATAAACGCCATAAGCTCGGGAGTGGTAGCAGGGAAACTTAGGAGCGACCGAACCCTAGCAACCTGGCGGCCTACATTGTAGAGTGGGTGAACGTTTCTCGGAAATTGTGATACCGTATTCTGCTCCCTCGATTTAGCAGTAAGTTGTATCTTTATCTGCGACCGAAATGGGCTCGCAGCCCAGCATTTCCAGGATGCGCATGTCAGCTTTGGAAGACGACAGTTTTGCAGCCTGAGCTGTTTGTTGCTCTTCTGCAATTTCGTTAAATGTATTATGCACACCAAGGGCCTTGAGTTTTTCCTCATTAGTGTTGTTTGCAAGACCTAAGACTTTCTTAACACATTTTCTAATAATCGCATCGCATTTCCTTTGCTATTTCCTTTCCCATCTGTGCGCTGCAGCAATGTAATTTATGTGACTATGAGAAAGGCATAGAAAAGCCTCGTGAGGCTGTCCTCACAAAGCTCTCCATGCCTGTTACCCGCAGTATAAGTTTGACAATGCTTTCCGCCTTCGTCGTAATGTGGGTCAAAGAATGAGAGTTACTGCCGTTCTCTTCCGAGAACATGCCTAATATTCGAATTTTGTCGACTCGGGAAATCACCTGCTCTTGCCGTGCGTGAATTTCGATCCTTATCTCTTCCGGTAGGACTGAGATGGTAGTGAATTTGCGGTTTTCAGGCTGTGTGTAGGGAACAAGCTCTGATTTGGCAGTGAACAAGTGCAGCCCTTGGTTATCCAGAAACTCTTCCATGCACCTGAAGACCTGCTGAACGGAATTCTCAACGTCTTCATCTCTACCCCCTGTGCACCATATAGTAATATCACCTGCATACAGCGCACGTCCGATGTGGTCGATACGAGTTAGCTCAAGCGAGTTTTCTCACCACGATGGTGAAAGTTAGTGGTGAAATTACCGATACGTGAGGGGTTTCCCAAGCTCCAAGGTGAAATTCCTTAGAGCAGAGGTCCCCGAGATGAGTGGTGGCAATGCGTTCCCTGAGAAAAGAGCAAATGAACCCATAAAAGCTGAACCCTAACTCCAAGTGAGAGACCGAGTCAAGTATGTGAGAATGTGAAATATTATCAATGGCTTTCTCGAGATCGAGTACCAAAATTTTACGAACATTTCTGGTGTCTATGACAAGGAGTTGCTGTTTAATCATTTTCATAATTTGCTGCGTAGAGGGCGCTGGACAAAAACCAATGAGGTTGAAAGGAAAAAAAGCTCATTGTGTTCAATGTTGCGGGAGATTCGGTTAAGGATAGCATGCACTACGACCTTACCCACGCAAGAAGTGAGCGAGACTGGTCGGAGCATGTCAACGCGAGAGGTTTGCCAGGCTTAGGAATAAGTACGACACAGGTCGTTCGCCACTCCTGTGGCACATGTCCCCACTCCCAAACCCAGTTTATCTCAGCAGTTAGTACCTCAATGAACCTGTCGTCCAATTTTCAAGTAACCTGATAGTAACAACATCCGGCCAGGGAGCTGACTTCTCGTTAAGGCCGAAAAAGACCGCCCAGACCTCCACTACGCTAAAGGGGGAGTCCAGCTCCGCCTTCTCCATATTGGAGAAATCTGGGTAGTCTGCCTCCGTGGAAGCACCCAGGGTGTGGTATCCGTTAGCCAGCTGTTCCAAGATGTGATTATCGGAGAGCCAGGCAGACCTTTCCTTGTGAATGAGGTGGTCAACAGTGTGTCTCTGATTAGCTTTAGTTTGCCTATTTCCTAGGAGATGCTTTAGAATGTTCCACTAGGCCCCTGATCACATCTGCCCGTCGACAGCATTACAAACATCATCCCATTGTCTGGCCAAGGTATGGCTGTACGATTCATTTTCCTTATTGAGTACAGCAATTTTCTTTCTGAGTCGCTGCGTACACCTTCTGTTTAGTATAGAGTTCTTGGCTTCAAGAAGCTTAGCTAGGCTACTGTCCATGCGATCAGTTTTAATATCTGTGGGATCCACCTTTGTGGAAGTTTTAACGTCTGCCTAGCTGCTTAAAAGCTAGCCAATGTTATCGTAGTTGTTTTCATCCCGCTTTAGAATTTCCCGAATGGCATCCCAATCAACAATTCCGAAAACCCATGGCAGTGGTGCCTCGATCTTGAGAGAGACCAACACAATGAAAGGTCTCTCTTCAAGTTCTCATGCAAGCTCTGCCACAGGAGGCGCTAGACATTCATGACAAAAGACAGGTCCGGCGTGCTGTACCTCTCTACAGAATTGCCCAGATGAGTGGGAAAGTTGTGATCAATAAACAGTAACAGGCGAAGATTATTAGTATGCTACAAAAGCGCCCTCCCCTTAGCCGTGTTACGGATTTAGCCCCATGTCTGATGGCAGCATTTAAGTCGACAGCTACTGAAAACGAAGCCAAGGCGGCGATTTCGGAGGTTTAGCACAAAAGCGCATTGAAAGTTTCCCGAGTGCCTGATGATGGGCCATAAATGTTCAGTACGAAGAGGTTTTCCTTAAGCCAAGGGTTGCGAATAAACTTGATAAATATCCGTTACACCTTCAAATCCGGACGTACCCTACAAACCTCAAAAGAGAACTATTTGGAAGCAAGAGTGGCTACCCCTCGTTTTTCTTCCCCCCAGCAGGCCACGAAGCGATAACTCCGGAGGGTCACGTCTGCTCTAAGGGTTTCATAGCGGAGTATTACGGCTGGCCTATTCACCTAAGGGCTAATGAACTGTTGCAAGACTGCCTTCTTGCTGAGGTAGCTCGCAGAGTTATACTGCCAAATTATTACCTCCTCATTTACCTGCGCCGTGATTGATAATTAAGTTTTGTTCCACCACCGCCACCATTGCAGAGAGGGTCTGGATGACAGAGCTAACACTAGCGATGGCTTCGTTAATTTCACCTACCACTCCTGTGATTTCCTGTTTAAAGCCACTGAACTCCTCAAAATTTACTGGAGGGTCCGCGGCCTTTCACTTACCTCTTCTAGGTCGCGCGTCTACCTGCTGAGCGTTCTCTGCCACATTCGCCATGCGTTCACGCTGTCTAAGATCCTCAACCAGAGCTTTATTAGCCAAACGCTCCCTTCTCAGAGTTGCATTATCACGCTTTAACTGCTGTATACTAGCGGTATCTTGTTCTGGCTGCTGGCACTGCACGATAGTGCGAGACTCACGGTGGTGACCCACTCGATCAGCCGAGATAGGTTCTTGCTGAATCCGGACACAGGAGGCCGACCGATTCTTCGAGTCAGAGCGGTGACCAGCACCCCGCACAGGGGTACCAGGCTCACCCCCCTGGTTGAACCGAGACCCGGCTGCCTGGTGTGGTAAGAACTCTCCACGCTGCTTTTTTCTCTTCCGCGTCCTCGCCTTCTACGCCAAATGATGTAAGAGACCTGGCACCTGCTTTTGCAGGCTCAATCGGCCGTCGGGTGCGCTCATCCACATATGAAGCACGTTGGCTGGCAGGTGTGACTTTTAGGAGGCGATGAGACTCCACAGTTCCGGAAGGTGATGGCAGTAGGAGTGCGACAAACGTCCGAGCGATGCCTCAGCTTAGCGCATGTTCGACAGGCGTCAATCTGTCGTCGGTAGAGGGTACACCAGTTCAATGTCGTCCCACACATAACGTAGTTTGGAACTTTAATTCTGTCGAAGAGGATGATTACCGTTGGCGTTTGCTTGATCCGCCGTACTCCAAAAACCTTCAAATTTCTTGCGTGCACGAAGAGTTCGCCAATCCGGTCGTTAGAATGGTCGGGGTCAATTCCTCGAACAACTCCTCTGCACGTATCTCCGGGCAGCATCACGTAAGTTGACGCTTCGTGGAGCTGTTCTCCCACGCAAATTTGCTTCACTTTAACGTAGGATTCCGCGTTCCCAGCTGGCAGCGTGCTGATGACAAAAATGTTCTGCGTTTCGGTAGCACAAACAATATCCTCTTTAGCCTGCGGCGGGCCGAGACAAGCAGTCATCACCAAAGCTTAGATAACCTTCAGTCGACTGGCCTTGCACACGTTCATACCTCCCTTGGGACGGACGACAGCCTGGTAGTGATCTTTAGGCAGTCGCGGTAGATGCGACGCCGCCGTGAGCTTGTTTATTGCTTTATCAGCGTTCCCCTGCCGGAGTTGTTGGAACGATGCCAAGCAAGTCAAGTTGCAGCTACGCGTTGACGTCATTTTCTCACTCATCCGCAGCAGCTGCCGCCTCCTCTAAACACATTTAGGTGTTGTTGCTCGTCCACCCACTCCCAACACACTTCTCTCTTCACCCTCTCCGCCGCCCTCAACGCTCGATCACACGCCTAGTAGAAACAATATTTCTGCTCGTTTATTTATGATCGCTACAGTAATCGTCGAGAGTGGTCACCCTGAAGCCTCACGCTCGGTGCATCCAACATACGGAGGTAATAGAAGTGGTGTCGCTGCAGCTTCGGGACATTTCAACCACTGCAAAATCACAAACGCCCGCATCAAATGATGACCGGCGAAGATGATGCTTAGCGCAAGTAGATAAGAGCAGGAAATCGCTTCTTCTTACCATGAAAGCATTACAGCAAAATCCAATTGACGCTAAGCGCTCTTGGTGCAGCGGTCGATAACATCTATCTATCTATCTATCTATCTATCTATCTATCTATCTATCTATCTATCTATCTATCTATCTATCTATCTATCTATCTATCTATCTATCTATCTATCTATCTATCTATCTATGTTTCTATCTATCTATCTATCTATCTAATCTATCAATCTATCTATCTACCCTCCTACACTAAGCCGAAAGAGAGCAATCGGGGTATAAGTGGTGCTCCTTTGAAAGATCAATTGCATTGTCACTCCCATTTCTCCGCGAAAAACAGTAACTGCAGGAGGACGAACCGTTAGTCTTCTTTCCGCCCATCCTTCTGGCTATCAACAGTTACTGCCTCCAGTTGTTACCTGAGAACCAACCGTTACTCCCAGCAATTGATCCCGAAAACCAACGTTTGAGCTTCGATACTCTCCGAGGAGTTAGTGCTCATGCTTCAGGTATTCCTAGTCGGAATGACTATTTATCTCGAGTGTGATCGTCAGACGTGGATACACGGCCAGAGCTCCTTGACAGAAAGGTGCTTGCATGCTTGTAACAAAAAAACTGGACAAAATTTCAAGGAAAAGAAGTGCTGTATTGTTTTTCTCTTTCGGAGGCGATGTATGAGCACACGAGAAAACAGGCTTCACCACACCAGTGCCAACGCTAACCGAGCGTCATAATACTTCAAAGGTTTTCTGCGCCTTCGGTGGAAAAACGATGTCCAGTCTCTAGCACAAGGCAGCTTGTGTCATCATAACAGGAACATTGTTATCTTCTCTAATTTGGAAGGAGTTGAATTGCGCAGGACTGTTGTTTGCTTCAAGCTAGCACAGTGCAATGTCACCGCACGCATGTGTTGAGGATCTCACCGCTGCTAGAAAAAAAAAAGAAGTGCGAGATCTTACATGTCAGACTTCATACTTCACAATGAATTACACACATCATAGCAATGTTAATATTTTAGGAAGTGTTCTGCAAAATGAAAGGTGAATGAAAACGGTGGGCTCGGTCAAACGTTATTTGGCAAGCCCTATCAATGTTGATGTGATAAACACTCTTCACATGATATCTGTTGCCAAGAATACAGGATTTGGATTTTAGCAGAAAGTGCGTCACCTCAAGATGACATTATATTTGCAGCAGTTAGAGCTACTTCAGCGTTAGGTTAACTTGTTTTTTATACAAATATGAGTGATATCTCCACGAGCCAATTCACTTATAAGCATTCCAAGCGATATCCCTTGCGTGACGAATAACAAGTAACATCCGCTTGTGTCAAAGCAGATATTTAGCTCATGCACGTATTATTGTCAATTACGCTGTCCTGTCATACATTGCTGCATCATAAAACTATGCAATACAGGAAGGCACCAGCGAAGCATGCAAAGCCTGCTCGAAAGCAACAGTTTCCAGAGGCTAAACGATGATTTTCAGTAGATTTTATTGTAGCTCACACTCCACTGATGCCTGTCGAGCTAATCAAAGTGTCGAAACACATGTAGTGGTGCTTGGCGGGCTGTAGATAGGTCAGATTGGGATTTCATCCTCCTGTATTTCCTCTCTGCCCGGCAACGGATTGCACGAAGGTATTCATATTGTGCGGCAAGTTGTGATCTTGTTAGTGATACATTCACAAGTTTTGTATGCATTGTTGAGGCTGATGCAATAGGGCTTTCTATTGCATATATATATTGAATGTTCCTGCACTGAGCGTTTACAGAAGCTTGGAACTTTGGCCATTCTGCGCTTTTCACAGGCAGGTTAGCTGTGCGACGGAATCCTTTTAGCTCTATATATGTTGGGAGAAAGTCACTTCCATGTGTTTTAACATCTACAAACCAACAGGTAGTAGGCAAAAGACTTCTGCTCAAAAAGATACGTCCAGACACCTGCTGTACGATGTGCCATGGAGGTAAGTGAGCCTTCGTTGATGAACATCAGGCCCTGACTTAGCGAAAAATCGGCAATATCCCTACCGCGGATGTTCCTTGAGGCAGAACCCCACATGGGATGATGTGCAATAATATCACCAACTGATTAATGTGGTCCAGGGCAAGCTTGAAGCACAGACAAGAGATAAGAACAGTCCACGTGGCTTCTGGGAGGGATATAATCATCTTTGACTGATGATATTGAACGTCTCTTGTGCTCTAGAGATAGACAAATATAGTCTTCAGAAGCATGAGGAGCCATTGCATGTCCCACGTACGTTAAATCTTGACGGACTCATATAATTACTTTGCTCGCATTTCGATCACCACGTGACCACAAAGTGACGTATGCGGAAATCCGAAACGACAACATCATATTCGAATCACATAAAACAACCAACGGAGATTTGTATTTAAACAGCTGTTGTCAAAAGTCAGACAATCGTCTTCGCAAACCTCTTGTGTTTCACTACATTATAGCAGCGGTGCGCACACGTTCATCGAAGAAACTCGCCATATTGTCTATGGAAGGGCCAAAAGTAGTGGTTTTAGCACGTTGAGAATCTGCACTGCTGTTTTCGCATCTGGCATCTGTAGCTAGTTGTGAATCGCACGAATAGATTTTAGTAGATGCTTCAGCATAGTTTAGGTCTTCTCAGTGTCTTGCCTATCATTTTCCACCCGCTTTGAAGTTGCAGTCCATGATGTGGTCTTTTTTATTGCTTAGGATGGTAGTGAAGACCACTCAGTATCTGAAGCATCGGCGTGCAACGTGGGGCGTTGGTCCACTTTCTACATCCCTGGGACGTGGTGCTTACAACACGCGTGTAGCGGCCTGATAATGCACACGCGTATGTTTACTTGTTGCTGATGGTGATGCATGAGTACTATGTGTACTATGGTTTCGCTGGTACCTACTTTTGGAACGACATCTGTGTTGGCGAATAGACGGGACAGCCTCTCAGTGTGTCGAGTTGTCTCTGACAATCTTCCACACATCGCGAATTTCTTCTTTCATCTTTGAGCACTCCTTCCATGTCTCTTCATGTGCACCAGAGCAGTTTGGACATTTCAATAGACCAGCAGTATCGCAGTTTTCCACCTTATGAGATCCGCCGCACCACTGGAAAGTTGTGTCACTTCTGCACACTGCGCTGCCATGTCCCAACTTACAGCACTTGTGACGCTGTAAAGGCTGTGGCACGTAAGGGCGGACGGGATGTATCACGTATCCAACCTTCACGCTAGGAGGCAGTGTCTCAGAATCAAATATTAGCTTGGTGCAGCGAGACTGCCCGAAGCGGCGTATGGTCAGGATTCTGACTGTGGTTCTGACTTCACAAGATTTTGGAGGTCAGCGTTTATGATATCGGCGTGAACGCCATTCATCACGCCAGTCGTTGTTCCTTTCTCATGAGCGAGGAACGCGCGAACTAAGATACTTTCGAGCTGCGTAACGGCTTTCAGTCTGTCAAGAATGGTCTTGTTCTTCACATCAACTGACAATATGTTTTTCCAAATATATATGCGAATTTCATTCACTAGAACAGGTGTAACTCGCTCAAAATAATCAGTCAATGACTGCCTGTTGAGTGAGTTCAGGTTATCTGATGTAGAGACGGGTACATACGAGATAGTGAAACACCGCTTGCCTTTGTCTAGTGGCGGTTCTGGCTGCACTGTTGATGACGTTGTGCAAAGCTTTCTTTTCAACAGTGGGTGTGGAATGTCTTGAAGTCGGCTTCCGATTTCATCTTTTCCAGTGATGAGCTGACAGTGGAATCATCACAAGGAGCAGATACGCCATCGCGGTCACCCACCTTCGGTACATCATTAAGCAAACGGCTGGGGCCCGCGGTCTTGTTGGATGGACGGTCCCCCATCCAGGGCGGCGACGTCTTCCATTTCCCTTGTTCAGATAAAGTCAGTAATTCCTAAAGTTTAAGAAAAAACGACAACTGTTAAAGGCAGAATTATTCCCCAACGCACTTTTTCTTTCTCGTCCTAACAGTACCAAAATCACTGCTTCACAAAGCCTGGCCATAACCTAGCGAAGAAAAGCCATGCACTCACCATAGGCTCTCATGATTTCAGGCGTCTCTCTTTCGGAGCTCTCAGCAGTGCCGTGAGGAACCATCCTCCGGCTTTAGGGCATCCGGCTAGCGAGCTTCAGCGTTGTCTTTCAGTCTGATGAACTCGTCCTCGCCATGTGTAGGCAGTTTCATATCGGCTGGCCGCCATTCACTTTCAGAGGATCCGTTTGATACAAGCCCTGCCATCCAGGGTTTATGACAGGGGTCTGACGGCATTCCACCGCTTCCACCATTTTTTACGCCTCGCATTTAGCGAGTCTCATCGTGGTTGGATGGCCGTCGCCACCGGGCCCTTTCAGACTATCTTGCAGAGAGGCAGGCGCATTTTTCTCGAGACATTTACAGAGCTTTATTTACATAGATTACATAGAAAAGAGTTAAATCTTGACAAAAATGTGTCCGAAAAGCTCTACAATGAAAATCATTGCTCGAACAGCACCCATCAAACAGCACTGCATACAAAAGCACACGAAGCAGCCCGCAAAGGATTATTTTAAAAATTCTCGTTTCCACAGATCCATAAATAAGGGAAAGGGCACCAAACCGCACTGCGGAATCTAAAGATACTTTCACAGGGAGTATTTATTTAAGGGTCGTGCTTCTGTTGGAGAGCGGGATCACAGTGCACAAGGCGCAGAAAATGCCAGTCAAGAGGGCAACCCCGTATCAGTCCCACAACACTTAAATCACCACCTTTTTCATTAGGTGCCATTTCAGCGGCCAAACTGGAGAGGTGTTTCCGCATCTGTGACAATACCCCGGCCTGGAAATCATCGTCTCGGGGTCTCTGAGCCACCTATGACTAAAAAGGCTTGTCACCATTGCAGGTCTTCAGGTGAGAGACGTGCACTATGTCGGCTCTGAGTGCAGTAGTCAATGAGTTTGATGATCTGGTTGTCAGAGAAATCGCAAATGTGACAGGTTTCTTCTGGTGCACTACTCGGTAGGGCCCGACGTATTGCGATAGAAGCTTCTCGCTGAGGCCAATGCGATGAGATGGGAGCAAAAGCAAAACTAGGGAGCCCGGAGGAACATCAGAGACCCTGTATCGACTACCGTAGGGTATTCTATGTTGCCTGGGACAGTGAGAGCCCAGTGTGGGCTACCTTGCCTGGGATAAGAGCTCGAGTGGTGGCTTCTTGAGCGGATGAAGTCGTCAATGTTGAGTCAAAGGCAGGCAGATTATCAAATATTAACAAAGGATTTCGCCCAAAGAGAAGATAAAAGGGCAGTGGCCAGCAGTCTCGTGGTGCGATGAATTATAGGCAAAGGTGACGAACAGGAGGGCAATGTCCCAGTCGGTGCAGTAATCGGAAACGTACATAAAAAGCATGCCTGTCAGTGTACAATTATGACGTGTAGCACAAGATCGCTGTCGGTCGTCGATCACCCGAGAGAGGAAGCAGCGACCTCGATGCAGAATGGCGTTGTGTTGTAGAAAATCAGCTTCAATAGTCACGCAACTGGTTGGTAGCGCTCGGGTTAATGCGAGCTGAGTGGCATAATTCGTGGCTACTGCAATCTATTTCTGCTTGTTGGAAAGGGACCAAGCAAGTTCAATACCACTCGATAAAAAGGCTCAGCTGTGACTTCAATTGGTTGCGTTATGAAAAATTAGCTCCTAAACCACAAACGAGAACGCGACTTTATTCAGCAGTCAGGGCAAACAATCTGTTCTGCCGTGCCTCACGAGGTCTGTGTGCTCGGCTTTCTCTTCTTCACTTGCGGTGTCATACGTTCTAGTTGATCCGTTCCGGTTCATTTTTAAACAACATTCTAGGCAGAGCAAGGTGTGTCGGAGGCTTCGAGCAAGCAAATCTTTTACACAGGTTGATTCACAACTGAACCGTAGGCGAGATAAATGGAGCAAGCGCGCACTATGTTATTTCTCCCTGGTTATAACTCGAACACTCTGCCCAAGTTCCTTGACGTTCCTTGACGTAGTGTAGTGCTATTGATATGTGGGGTTTAACGTCCCAAAACCACCATATGATTATGAGAGACGCCATAGTGGAGGGCTCCGGGAATTTCAACCACCTGGGGTTCTTTAACGTGCACCCAAATCCGAGCACACGGGCCTCAGCACTTTCGCCTCCAACGAAAATGCAGCCGCCGCAACCGGGATTCGATCCCGCGACCTCCTGGTCAGCAGCCGAGTACCTTAGCCACTAGACCACCGCGGTGGGGCGGAATGTAGTGCGAGAGCACTGCATTACCGACTCAGAGCTTTGTTGTTGGGCATGTCGAGCGATTGTGTGCGGATCACAGGAATAGCAGGTACATTCGTTTTTATCTGTTCCAAAGTTCCGCTGTTCGACGCTGGCGAGGACGAGCCTTTCGTCGCAGATCAACGGATACGTGAGGCTCTGATGGGCAGCATTGTTATTGCAATTATGTGTTGCGTTTACCGAGACAGGAATGCGATGGAGTTAATGGCTGTAGACTATTAGGCTGACTTTCAAGAAAGTTGACCGGTCTCATGTTAATCACAGCAGCAACTTCTCACCGCTAAGCTGTGAGGCCTTCCACGTTAACACTACAGCGTCCGAGTGATTTCTTGAGCGAGGGTTCTGTCACGCGAATGAGGCGCTCGCACCATCACCCCAAAATGGAATGCGTTCTGCGATGAACGTCCATTGTATCATGATCCCCGTAGCGTACTTGCGAAGAGCAGTTAGCTCAGATGCAAAGTGTCTAGCACAACTCCGAAACGTCTAGGGGTTGTGAGTATACACTATTGAACGTACACCGCAGCGTACAACGAAACGACGAAAGGCGAGCAATGCTGTGGCAGTGGTCATGTCTGATGCTTGCTCAAGATGAATGGCATGGGTGACGGCGGACGAAAACAAAACTATGTAAGACCTTCTTGAGCCACTTGTTGGCTTCGCGTACAGCGGCCTGCAGTAATAAAGCCCAACGAACGTGAAGGGGTTGGTTTCCGTAATTCTTTCGCGAGGAAGTTGGGCCATCAGTACTGCCTCCAGTGTAGTTTGCCAACGTTCACACACTCTACATTGAAAAATATTCATCTGCACTGTTTGACGCCCTTTCAATTACCAGAAACACTCTCGAAGCTCAGTGAGGGTTCCTTCAGCACCACCGTTGATCGTAATGATATATGCTGCCGAAACAAGCAAGCTGGTGAGCCTATAGTCGCTTGATAGAAAGATGGGGTAATAAATGTCCTGTTCAGCGTGCAGCTCTTGCACCGTCCACCAACGCGAAGCGGGCATCCTCATCTATAAACGGGCATAAACAAAGTACAGGGGAGGTTGAAGGAAAGAACCGAGCTTTCTGCAGTGCTTGGACCTCGATTGGAAACGAGTCTTCCTGCATTCATTTCTGATGAAGGCGGAAATGTTGTAGGCCCGTGTGCTCAGATTTGGGTGCACATAAGAACCCCAGGTGGTGAAATTTTCGGAGCCCTCCACTACTGCTTCTCTCATATTCATATGGTGGTTTTGGGACGATAAACCCCACACATCATCCAGTCTTCCTGCATTATATGCAACCAATAATGCTCAGCTTTAAATAATTCTTCTGTAGCCAGAAGACCAGACGCTGATGAGAAGCGTCTTGCGTGGAGGCTGAAACACTGAATCTGCGCAGTTACTCTCAGTATTCTTGGTAAAGAGCTGTAGTTTTCCAGGGGCATGACGCTTGGCAAACATTAATGGCGGATGAACAAATGAATGTAATTTCTGCCGAAAATCCTCGATCATTTATCTGTTTCTGCGGTACTGTGAGCAGTGTTTTTTTGTTATAAATGTGGACGTCTATACTTTCGTAAGACCTCGTTTTGTCAGACAGCCAGGTTGTGCCATGCCTCCACTTCAATAATTTGGTAATATCCAAGAGCGACAGTCCGCGAGTGATGACATCGGCGGGATTTTCTTTGCTGCTATAAAGTGAAATCATCGGGAAGGTCTGGCATGCTCCTGCATTTCGGTGACACGGTGTGCAACAAATGGTTCCAACTTGGTCACCAAACTTTTTATCCAGTTTAGCGCCCCAAGCGAGTTTATCCAAATGGTAACCATGGTGTGTTGGAGAAAAGGAACTTCTTGCACGTAGCGCCTATGCCACACCGCGATGATGTGTGCCGGAGCTCCAGGCATGGAAGCGATACCATTTTCAAAGGAGCAAGTCGGCCCTTGCTGATCAAGAGTCGTGTGAAGCACGTTTCGGGTGGCGAGTGCACTCGTACATAAATGCAAGCCCCGTATACTCCAAGACAGGCACCTACGAAAATTTTCGATGGAGGCGGAAATGTTGTAGGCCCGTGTACTCATACTTGGGTGCACGTTGAAGAACCCTAAGTGGTAGGAATTTCTGGAGCACTCCACTACGGCGTCTCTCATAATGATATGTTGGTTCTGGGACGTTAAATCCCACATATCAATCAATTAGCACTACACGCCAGTATGTCGGAAGATGAAAAGTATGAATGGAATAGTTGGAGTTCTGAGCCGTCCTACTTGTCCGTCACTATTCCACGGTATATATTCTTACGAGGTAATAATAAGCCCTTTTAATTTGAGCTGATTGATTGATACGTGAAGTTTAACGTCCTAAAACCACCATATCATTATGAGAGACGCCATAGTGAAGTACTCAGGAAACTTCGACCTCAATTGAGTGCGACAATTGAGTGTTACATAACGATGCAAGGCGAAAGTTATCAGGTACTGCTCATGGTGGACAGGACGTTATCGTCGGACATCCAGTACCCGTCCACTGTTCATATTGAGCAACAAGTCTTCTCTACAAGACACAGGCGTATCTACCACCAATCCGAACGTTGTTTCGATGGCTGTTCGCGTCTCGTTGATGAGGTCAATGTTGCCTGTGGTCCCCTTCCAATAGGCTTCAGATCCTATCAGCACGGTGATGTCGCCTTCTTGCCACGTATTCTATTGACATGCGTCAGTCACATAGTACTCCTTTTCGAGAAGCGCCTGGAAGAAATGTTGCTCTAGCGGTCGACTCGTTAAGGAGCAGATCTCTGGAATTGTAAAAGCTTCTAACTCCACTTCAGCACCCTTATATCGGTTGCGCAGCCGCACGGAGACACGGTTGGTGCATAGGAGCAGATCTCTGGAATTGTAAAAGCTTCTAACTCCACTTCAGCACCCTTATATCGGTTGCGCAGCCGCACGGAGACACGGTTGGTGCATAGCCGCTTCTCAGCTTTGTAGCTTCCGAATGTCATTATTGAATGTTTTAAGTTTGAGTTTCAATTTTATTGAGCATTTTCTTCACAGATTTGCAGAAAAAAACGCAAGAATAAGAGCAAAAAGCTGCTATGCTGGCAGCTTGACGAGGCTCCTACCCCTTTTCACTTGGCATTACAAATCCGCAGAGCACAAACATGAAAAAACAATTTGACGTCGACTTTCAAAAGTTAAAGAAATTAGGAAATAAAAGTGAAAAGCCATTATAATTACATCAGTTTCAGGCTTATATAGAATAAGCAAACCACAAAGAGAGAAAAACAACAAATAAAACAAGAAAACAGTGTACGGTCAATAATGAAAAAATGCACACGTTTCTAAACGGCTTACAAAGTATTACAAAATGATTATACGACGTTTACAACACTGGGTATGCGAAAAGCATAAGTTTTGATGTACAAGGGAAAAACGGATGAGTGAAATGTTGCATGGTTTACTCGTAAAGAAAGCAACGAAAAAAGTGGCGAAGAAAGCAAACATCATGCAATGCCATGTTACACACGAGCACCATTATAGGGTGTTTCTTTACATATAGTATTTTAGCCGGACAATTAGAAGAAGATAAACTACACGCCGCTATTCTGGATGAGAAGCTTCTTGAGTTGTTTTTTATGTTTATTAAAGATGTCGATGTTTTTATTTTCAAACTTGTTAAAACAAGCAGAAATACAGTGTTCAAATATTCTCAAACCATGATTAGTTCGCGAATAAAAAACGAACCAGGAAGGCCTTTTCCGAATGTAATAATGGAATTGTGTAGTTTTTCTGAGGTTACACAGTTTAAGAAAACAAGCGTTGTTTGATAGCAGGCTTTGTTTGTATTTCATATTAAGGTTGAAGCTGTGTATGTGATCGATCGGTAAAACGTTATATTCTCTGAATAAATCACTTGTATGTGCGTCGTATGGTACGTTTGCAATATGACAAATCGCTTTTTATGCAGTAAAATATTTTTTCCGATTTGTTTTAAATGTATCTGCCCACACTAGACTACAATAGTTTATGTGAGATGAAAACAACGTATAAGTGAGTAAATGTTTATTGTTTGCTGGAAGCATCTGTCGAAATTTAGAGAGTGTACGACACTTCATAGCTATATTTCTAGTTACCTTATCAACGTGTTTGTACCAATTAGGATTTTCATTACTAATTCCTCCTATTGATGAAGCTTCTTCGACAACCTCAATTTTTTCGGGCCCTAGGTGTATATCCAAATTACGACAGACAGCCTTCTGAACCGGTGCGAATACCATAGCTTTGAATTTTTTTTGTGTTTTTCAGTAAAACATTTGCAGTACTCCATATAAATATGTCGTTAAGAATGTTGTTGGTTGTGTCTGCAAGCTAACCTAAATCATTACCATGAATAACTATACTAGTGTCATCTGCATAAATTATAAAGTCCACATATTTGCTGACACTTGTTATGTCGTTTTTATAAATATTAAACAGTAGGGACCCCAATACGCTGCCCTGAAGTACACATGACGTTATGGTTAGTAAGGAGGATTGGCTGTCATTTATAACTACAGATTGCTTTCTTTGTGATAAATAAGATTTCAGAAAGTCAAGTGGGGTTCCGTGAAAACCATATTGACGCGATTTTGCATAGAGTATTTCGTGGTCGATTCTATCGAACGCTTTGGAATAGTCAATAAAAACACCCAGTGTCAACAGTTTTTTTTTTTTTCAAATGAGTGAAGTATGAGTTCTTTTTGTGTGAGGAGAGCCAGTTCTGTGGACATGCCCCGTCGGAAGCCGAATCGATTCGGTGATAATATAGAGTACTTTTCACAAAAAGACATGACATGTCGATAGATGATTTTCTGTAGCCCTTTAGATATAACAGGAAGTATGGAGATCGGACAATAATTAGAAAAGATATTTCGGTCACCAGATTTGTATAAGAGACTAACTCTCGCAACTCCCGTAGATAAGCAGGTATTGAACAGATGAGTAAGAACAGGTAACAAAAGATCAAGTGGTGCTATAATAAGCTTAATTTGTAGGTCGTCTATGTCCCGAGCAGTAGTGTTTTTAGTTACATAAATACACACAATACTTCTTCAGGAATTGTGTTTGAAAAATATGCAGTGCTTTTGTTTGCACACGTAGAATGTTCCTGTCATCGCTATTACAGGCACGAGAAGGGTTCAATAAATCGGAGGACCCAAGCGTTGTGAAGTACACGTTAAATTTATTAGCAAGTTCTTCACCTTTTACTATATTGTTATCTATGCATAACTCAAGTGTGTTGTCTGTAGAGCAACTTCTATTTAGAAGCTTATTTATCTCTCGCGAAAACACGTCGCCACGAGTGCTAACCCTCTTGAAGAAAGCTTCATCGTACGCATCTTCAGTTTTTCTCAGGTGCTTCCTTACAAAATTTCTATACCGCTTGAATTTCGAAAGATCGTTATGGTGTCTTGTTTTCACAAATTTCGCGTGCAGTATATTTTTCTTCTTGATCATTTCCAGACATTCTCGCGTCATTCATTGTTTCCGACCATTCTTGAGGGTTTTGACCGTTTTATATTTAAAGCACTTATGGCACGTTTTTGTTAACAGGCACATGAATGTTTCATACACCTCATTAGCGTTAACCGATTTATAGACCGGATCCCAACTAATTTGGGCAATTTCACGCCTAAAAGTGTTTAATGTTTTGTTACTAATTTTCTGTATTTTGTATGATTCTGGAGTTGATACTTTTGCACGATTAAGAGACTGGTTGCGATTTTTAAACATGTATATAGGGTAGTGATCACTAATTTCGGCAATAACAGTTCCAGATACGGTTGAATCACTTATGTCATTTGTAAGAAGTAAGTCGATAAGGCTTTCAGTATCTGAAGTGACACGTCTAGGTTCTGTAATAATATTAGCGCACGCAAAAGAATCAAGTAGTACTTTGAAGTTACCAGACGTGTCAGTTTGCTGTAGAAGGTTAATGTTGCAGTCGCCCCCTATGATAATGTGAAACTTGTTAGAGCGCGCATATGTAAGCAAATTTTCAAGAAATCGAAAAAACGCTTGTTTTTTTCTGTCAGGTGGACGATAGACTACCACCTATACATACTTGTGACATGCTAGCGATAAGGCTTCATAGTCTGGTGAAGCCTTATCGCTAGCAAGTCACAAGCATGTATATGTGTCAGACTGAAAAGTCTGAGGGAAGGCTGCAAACTAATGGTCAGCAATTAGTTGCAACACACCTCCCCCTCGACGAGAGGGCCTGTTTAGAAAGAACGATTTATACGTTGGCAAGCGTAGTACCTCGTCATTTCACGTGTACCAAGTTTCATATATCATGATGATGTCGATTTTAAACGAGAATTCATCGAGAAACGTAGTTATATCATCGTGCTTGTTGCGAGCTGATCGAGCATTTCAGTGCATGATACTACAATATCCACTAGTGGTAGGTATATAGATATCACGTGGTAATATCGCCATTTTCACAAAAGGAAAAAAAGAAGAAGAAAAAAAGGTCGCGCCGCAAAAACGAAAGCGCTAATCAGAGTAGCCTACGGCATGCTAGATGCCTCGCGGCTGTTGAAGCGGCCACGCGCATCTTCTGCAAGTCAGCTTCACATGTGATTTAAACTGCACGAGATATTTCCGTTTCACGCGCAAATATTTCGACACCACTTGCCCACGCGAAGCGCCAGTTCATTTCCCGTTTACGAGCGATCGTCGTGCCCAGCAATTTTTTCGGTTGAGGACAAATGTGCTCATTTACGAAAACAGACCGTTTAGTTGTGAATTCCAGTTCCTCAGCTGTGAATCGAGTTCTCCGTGGTTTCTTAACCATGACATCCCTCTAAGCTCGGGGATTGAAAACAACCGCGATGTTTTCGTTCAGGGGGCGTCACTACCTGCTCTGCTACCCCGATCGGGAACAGCGCTTGCACGAGGGCGTACCTCGTTGTTCTTTGCAACACATGTGTCTGGTGTCGTGTCACTTTGCGAAGCGGCACTCCTTGCTGGCAAACGGTGGCACATTTCTATGTCCTGTTCACTTATTGGCTCCCCCAAGGCGTCACCAACTTTGGCAAGCAATTGCACAAGGTTTTCATTAGGGGCACGTAGGATCCGTTTAATTTCTATATTTTTGTTTCGAGAGTATTTACCCTGAGCTGTTAGGCGCGTACAATTTTCGTGCACCAACTTTCTCAAACGGTCTATGTCACATTGCATTGCCTCTTGGGACGCCCTGAGAGCAGCGTTTTCCTTCCTAATTTCAGCGCACTCTTGCTTTATATTTTCGTAGTCTTTGTTCATGTAGTCAACGCTATGTTTAACTCTCTGATTTCTTTTCGAATGTCGCGTGTGAATTTCGCGAACTCAGTACCCACAAATAAAGGCGTGTTTACAGATTCCACAGTGAGCAAAATATGTACGAACTTTGAAAATAGGCAACAGAGACAGCGCTAGGACAGCGAATGAACTATACAAAACACGAGGGCAAATGCCTAACCTGGGAAAACAATAGCAATGAGCGTCCCTGTCGTATGCTGTCCCTGCTGCCAAGTGATCGAGGGAAGCGTTGCCGCTGTCTTTTTGAAGGGCCAAGGGTGGTTGATGTCACGTGGTATGGTGCCGGGCGCAAAAACGTAGCCGGTCGGTCAGTGCCGCACTCTTGCAAAGCACTGGATGCAGCACACTCCGCTATCAATGTTGATAGTCGGCCACGGTACGCCTCGAACACCTGGGAAAACAACAGCAATAAGCGTCCCTGTCGTATGCTGTCCCTGCTGCCAAGTTTCTCTCCTATTGCAAAAACAGCGTGATTCCAGTACGTTTTTTGGCACTGGTGCATGCTGGAGGCACTGGTACACGCTTGTAATCACTGGCACTTCACTGGGCGCACTGGGAAAAATCTGTGTCACACTGATAGGGGTGCTGGCTCAAGCGCTGTCATGCTGGTGCGCACTGCGAAGCGCTGGAAGTGCTGGAATTTTCACTGGCAAGCGCTGGTGAATACTGGAGCACTCACTGTTTCTACCAGCGCAGCGTGCACGTTATTGTAGCGTGTGCCATGGTATGTTTCGGTGTCGTTGAACTTGAACTTTATTTCGCATCTATACATTGTACAGATAACAGGGACACAGACAAAAAGCCACAATACGGCTTGACGAGGTCTGTGCCCCTTTTCTTTCGCAACAAACAGTTGGCGGGCAAGATCAAAAATGCAATGCAAGAACAGATTCATGTACACACACGCACAGTAAGAAATAGAGATAATTTGAAACACTTGCATCCGAAAACAATGAACAAATTTATATACAAAGTTTTAAACGCGTCGCTATACACCTTCAACACAAAAATACACAAAAATACATAGTAAACATACGAGCATAAGAAGTATTCACTAATGAATATACAAAAGTTCAAAAACGCTTCGCCTTGTACTTTTAACATAAAATGCATGTTCATTTAAAACACAATAGCGAATAAGATGTATGATCGGCACATCCAGATCCTTCGGGAGGGGAAATATGGCAGTTAATGAAGAGAGTTTAGCAAAGATGGTAAGGCATGACGTAGCATTTGTTTTCCATAATTTGTTCTACAATGTGGAACATGCCAGGTTTCTTTGTGACGTGTACTGAACGTGCTTGAATTTAATGTGAGCCTTGACAAATGCTCTAGAAAACTCATGCTATTCTTTCTTTCTATTAAAAACCGTTTTTGCGAAATTGTATTGTACACTGCCTTTAATGGTATGATATTTAACTGGTCAAAAATAGGGTCTGTGTGTACATCGAATGGAGCATTTAAAATCGTTCAAACGGCTTTCTATTGCAAAAGGAATAAAATGTTGATGTTTGAGCTGGTTGTGTTGCCCCATACGAGATGACAGTAATTGATATGTGATAGAAAAAGAGAATTATAAAGTAAGAGCTTCACTTTCAATGGCAGCAAGAGGCGTAATCTTACTAGTATACCTATGACTCAAGCAAGCTTATTGACAATAGTGTGGACATGTTCATTCCATAACATGTTTTCCTGAAAAGTGACGCCTAAACTTTTGACTGAAGGTACTACTTCTATCCCGGAAGTTCCTATCTGGAGACATCCATGGACTACTTGTTTTTTATTCTTTGGTTGAAAAAGCACGCCTTTTGTTTTGGCAGCAACAATAGTTAGCGAGTTTGATAAACTCCATTTGTTTATTGGTTCTAGAGTATCATTGGCAGTGCTGATGAGTTCGGCAACGTTTCTAGAAGTGATAAATAAACTAGTGTCGTCCGCATAGATAACAAATCGCACCGTAGTCTTAATATTCGTTAAATCATTTATATAAATATTGAACAATAGTGGTCCAAGTATGCTTCCTTGCGGGACCCCAGCACGTATCGGTAAATTTTTTGAATAGTGATTGCCTATAACAACAGTTTGATACCTATACTGCAGATAACTTCTAATTAATTTCAGAAATGTTCCTCTAAAGCCGTAAATATCAAGTTTTGTTAGTAAAGTGTTGTAATTGATGGTATCGAAGGCCTTTGAAAAATCAATGAATATGCCAAGGGTAAACAAATTTTTTTCAAAGCCTTGCAGAATTATTTTTTTTGGGTCAATAATGCTAATTCAGTTGAGCGACCTTTTCTAAATCCAAATTGAAAATCTGTAAGAAGATTGTGCATGTTGCAGAATGAGGTTATTCTTACATTTATCAGCTTCTCGAGACATTTAGAAAAAATAGGCAGAATTGATAGTGATCTATAGTTCGAGAACTTGTTTTTGTCGCCAGATTTGAATAGTGCTGTTACCTTCGCGATTTGCATGCGTCTTGGAAATGTGCCGTTCGCCAGCGAAAGATTGTACACGTGCTCCAAGACAGGACCGATTAGATCTAGTACATGCTTTGATTGATTGATATGTGAGGTTTAACGTCCCAAAACCACTATATGATTATGAGATACGCCGTAGTGGAGGGCTCCGGAAATTTAGACCACCTGGGGTTCTTTAACGTGGGCCCAAATCTGAGCACACGGGCCTACAACTTTTCCGCCTCCATCGAAAATGCAGCCGCTGCAGCCGGGATTTGAACCCGCGCCCTGCGGGTCAGCAGCCGAGTACCTTAGCCACTAGACCACCGCGGCGGGGCATAGTAGTACAAGCTTTGCTGGGCGAATCTGCAGGTCATCGATATCGCAGCTTTTACTATTCCGAATACTGCGAAACATGCTTTGTATCTCTTGAGTGTCTGTCGGGTTTAGGAATGCACTGTGAACAATTTTGGGTTTTAAATATTTTATGCATTGGGGATCATAGGAACTATTTACAAGTGACACAAAATAGTTGTTAAAAGCGTCAGCTAAGGCCGTGCCTGAAATGAGCTCACTGTCTACTGTTAATTCCTCTACATTATCTGCCTGTTGGTTTCCATGCAGTAAACTATTTAGCTTTCTCCATGTGACATCGGTTCGCATTATCGTTTCGGCAGAGAACAATTTCTCGAAGTACTGTGTCTTTGCTGCCCTTAAGAACCCATTAACTTTATTCCGGAGTTTTTTAAACGCGGCTAAAACTACTGCGTCTCTTGTCCTTAAGAACTGTTTAAAAAGAGCATCTTTTTGCTTTATCAATTTCAGTGCACTGTCATTAATCCATAGCTTTCTTGCATTTCTGGCTTTTTTTGTTTTACGCTTGAATGATTTTGCGTAAGCGTTCTTAAATGCGGATAAAAACTGAATATAAAACGCTTGATTCGACGGCACGGTGAGGTTCTACCCTAACAGATACCAAGCATACGTAATTTTTGCGGTGCATGTACGTATCGCAGCAATTAAAATGTACCTTTTTCGCTTATGCCCCCCTGTATACCCGTCATGTTCGCATCATCCATGTACAGCTGTAACGATTCCAAGTTGCAGTGTTTGTAAGCCTGGAGCTGCATGCCCCTCCTAACAGAAACAGGAAATTGTTTTTGCCGCAAAGTTGACGAAAGTAGATGAGCTCTTTCGATCGCTTCGCAAGGTTTTCCAGTGGACGCGAGAAAAAAAGCTGTCGTTCTATTATGCCACACCACATAAATGCATGTCTGGCCATGCTTATCCTTCTACTTACTTCAGGTAACAGTTAGAAATATTCCGAAGCTCAAATGCAGAATCTTCAACCATCCCAACTCACCGCGTCGAGGGTGGTCTTATCCAGTGCCGGGCCCAGCGAGCAATACCTGTCCTGCCGGCCGCGTTGGTATATATGTTACCGGCGCTTCTTGCTTCGTTCACACACAACTTTAATGTGTAAGAATAACTATAAAGTATAGTTTAGCCATCCATTAACCTAAATCAACTATTTTGTTTTGTGTCGATGTTCACACAAGGAGCGGCGACGATCAATGTGTCGTGCTTTAAGCAACGTAGGCTGTCACTGAAAGCTTCCTGCTGAGTGAAGGAACCGGTACTTCTCTGATTTGTATCTGAGAACACGCAATTTTGAGTTGGTAATTTGATAGTGTTAGTGAACTCACATACTGGCATACTTTTTCAGCGGGTTTCATTAGTCATTTCTTGCCCCGCCGCGGTGGTCTAGTGGCTAAGGTACTCGGCTGCTGACCCGCAGGGCGCGGGTTCGAATCCCGGCTGTGGTGGCTGCATTTCCGATGGAGGCGGAAATGTTGTAGGCCCGTGTACTCAGATTTGGGTGCACGTTAAAGAACCCCAGGTGGTCTAAATTTCCGGAGCCCTCCACTACGGCGTCTCTCATTATCATATAGTGGTTTTGGGACGTTAAACCCTACATATCAATCAAATTCATTAGTCATTTCTTCGGTGGTTCCTTAGTTGCAGGTATCAATATGACTGCAAATATGTAATCGGGCACGCTGGATTTGTATACTGCTACATCGTCGATTGCACGAAAAAAAACAACTCAACATTCACTCGTGTGCGCGCATACCTACCGAACAAAATATTTAAACCATCTGTACGTTGTTATAACCGGCACAGCAAGGAGGTGGCTTGCAAGGGACGCTCATCGGCGTAACAGTAAAACGCTGTCCACGTCCTGCAGGAACGCGGGAGGCGTCTGTGTGCGCCGCCGGAAACGCACATCAGCGTCGCTGGGACACACGGCCTGCGTCGGAGAGGATGCACGTGCACGGACGAGGGATATAAAAAGCGCGTCGCGTGTGCGGTCGGCTCTCTCTCTCTCTGAACTTTGCTGGCCCGCTCGTCTCGAGTGCGCTCTGGGCCCTTGTGATGGAAAGGCGCGTCAGTACGCTCTCGCTGCAATGTACTTCTCTTGTAAATATGTAAATTAAACGCATCTTCTGCTTGTTCGTGAGACGCGTCGCAAGAGTCGTCCTTCACCGAATCCTGGGTGGCAGGCCCAACCCCTCCCCGGGCATATCAACTGGTGGCAGCGGTGGGATCGGTTCGTGTTCTTTCCTGGTACCGATGCTGGTACTGTTTGTCATAATTGTCGTCCTGGGATTCATAGTTTTCTGCGAGCCCATGGAAATGCGCAGTGCGAGAAGTTTTGTACCACGAAAGGCTGCGAGGAACACAAGCGTCGCATTGAAGGTCAGCAGGACAAAAGTGTGGATCCTTGCGACGATTTCGGCGCTCACGTTTGCGGAGGCTGGGCATCTCGCAAAGAGTTCCTTTTGTCACGCTCCCAGATGGCCGATATGCACTTGGCCTGGCTGTACAAGCTCCCAACGACACTGGGGGCGGGCGTGGCACGTTTGCCCGTCGGCATGAAAGTCGAGGCGATGTTCAAGAGCTGCATGACGCCAGGAAAGTCCCAAGCGATTCACGGCAGCAAGTGCTACCTTGTGTGTGGGTGTGCGGTGGATCGTGGCGACGCCGAGATGCGCTTGTTAGGCGATCTGCTTTGTGCTGTGCTGTGCAGGGGTGTGCTGTGCTGTGTGGTGTGCGTGTGTGGGTGGTGGTTGACAGTCAGTGAGACGCCCGAGAGGAAGCACAACGGCCACTTCAGGGAGCAGCGCCACTGCAGCCCTTCCGTGACCTCTTCGGGCGGCGGACGGGCTGTTATAACCGGCACCGCAAGGAGGTGGCTTGCAAGGGACGCTCATCGGCGTAACGGTAAAGCGCTGTCCCCGTCCTGCTGGAACGCGGGAGGCGTCTGTGTGCGCCGCAGGGAACGCACATCAGCGTCGCTGGGACACACGGCCTGTGTCTAAGAGGATGCACGTGCACGGACGAGGGATATGAAAAAATGGCAGCATATCCACGGAGTGATTGATGGAGAGTGGGGCGAAGCATTCGTCCGTCCATGCGTCTGTCTGTGTGACCGTCCATGCGTCTGTTTGTGCGCCCGTCCCTGCGTTCTTTCGTGCATCCGCCCCTGCGTCCGTTCATGCGTCCATCCATGCATCTGTTTGTGTGTCCGTTCGTTCATCTATTCAACAATCCAAGTCCCACCTTCTCGCATCTTTTTATCATATATTCCCATATAGAAGCACAGCCATCCAGCGGACATTCCAAGGACTAAACGAGAGGTGGCACACGCACACTTTCTTACGGCCTGCGCTTTGGGTCCACTTCCCACCTTTAACCACCTCGAGTTCATGGTATATTCTAGTTCACTGTATTCATGGCACTGCGACCAAACGCTCGCTAAACCTTTCGAAAACCAAGGAGGTTACGCCCAGCGAGTATAACGTAGCAACCTTTCCCTGTCAGATAGGGCTCAATTTACATGCCAATGGCTGCTAATGAGAAATGAGAGACAGGAGAATTCGGCTTTTACTTTCTTACGGCTTGCGCCTCGTATCTACTTCTCATTTTTAACCACCTTGAGTTCATTCATGGTATATACAAGTTCATTGTATTCATGGCACTGCGGCTCAACGCTCGCTAAACCTTTCTAAAGCTAAGGAGGTTACACCCAGCGAGTATAATGTAGCATCCCTTTCTTGTCCGATAGTGCTCAATGTACATGCCTATGGCTGCTAATGGGGATCGCAGCGTGCGCGTTGACTAAAAGCCGAATGCTCATGTCTCTCATTCCCCATTAGCAGCCATTGGCATGTACATTGAGCACTAATTTTTATTGTTAAGCAACGCACGCAACGCAAACAACGCAAGAATTCTCTCACTGGCACCACCTTGGAGGTCAAGTGTTATACCTATTTCGGGTATGTGCCACTGGTGGTTACATACGAGGGACGCCCAAGCCACGCAATAAGGAGCTTCGTCCCTAAAAGCGCGTCGCGTGTGCGGTCAGCTCTCTCTCTCTGGACTTCGCTGGCCCGCTCGTCTCGTGTGCGCTATGGGCCCTTGTGATGGAAAGGCGCGTCAGTACGCTCTCGCTGCAATGTAAATTAAACGCATCTTCTGCTTGTTCGTGAGACGCGTCGCAAGAGTCGTCCTTCGCCGGATCTTGGGTGGCAGCCCCAACCCCTCCCCGGGCATATCAACATGTTGACCAGCAGGAAGTGCGAGAGCCGACTATGAAAGGAAAAAACTATCAGCAGCAACAGCTGACAATCTGTTGCTGCTCCTCCAATCAATTTGAGATTTTTCAGAGTTAAGATGTGGATGCTTCAAAAACTTTGCACTCTAGCTAATATCCCCGCACGTCATTCGGTGCCCAGAAGCTGTTCGCCAATGTCGAATGAAGACACAATCGTTATTTGGAAAGCAATATCCTGATAGTCTTAACTGTGCGACTTGTAAATATGAAATCGAACGGTGCGTTCTTCGGACAAATATTTGTTTTATGACCCTTTGCGCATGTTCCGGTGTGGTGTAGTGGGTAGCGTGCTCTGTTTGAAATCAGGAAGTGGTGAGTTCATGTCCTGTCAGGAGAATTATTTTTCATTAAATTTTTCAATTTAATATTATCGATGTGAATGCGCGCTATTTCACTTATATATTTATTTATTTACGACGAATGGGCACCCCCGTTTTAACCCCGTGAAGCCAATTTGCGCAGAGTACTGGGACGCTGCCGCTCCAGCGTCCCACTACTTTGCGCAGGAACTGGGACGCTGCCGCTCCAGCGTCCCAGTTCCTGCGCTGGGAGGCGCTGGTACCAGTGCCAAACTAGGCCCATAATCAGGCATGGCGCAGGACGCTAGTACCCAGTGGCGCTGGTTTTTGCAATAAGGTCCCTTCCAATGACAGAACACTGAACGGTTCTGGCCGCGTCTGTGCGAATACAGCTACGCTGGCTATCGCTGTCCGACAGAACCTGGACGAGGAGGCGTCGGTTTTTGGACTTCGCCCATGTGAGCCCCATCTGCATTAGTACAGCCGTGCGTCCGATGTGCGTGCTTTGAGTGGTCGTTAAGGTTCGAAGGTTTGGCGAAGGCGGTCTTCCCAATGTTAAATTCCGTAGCTGGCACTGGGTCCTGGAAGACGAGTCTAGACAGGTCGCACAGAATTGTCAGGTGGCGACGACAGCAGGAGCCACAAATTAGACTGATGGCTTTTTGCACGCCCTTGCGATGCGTTTGCGAGTACCGCAGTGGAAACAGCAGTTGTTATTCCGTAGCCTCACTCGCTTTTCGTCCGCTGGTAGATTGGCAGTGCAGGACATAATGCTACGCTCTTGGCTCTAGCAAAGTGAGCAGCCTTGTTTGATAAATGCAGTGGAACTCGCAAGAGCTGCAGCCGATGGAATGAATTCCGCCGTGCCATCTGGGCTTTCTGTCGCCATTCTGTCTTCACCTTCGTAAAAGCAGCGACGCGGTTGAGGGCGACCTTATTTTGGCATTTCTACTTGGATGCGAAGAAACGTCAACAGGTTCTTCACTCGCCGCAGTCTGTCCTGTAAAGGGCTTGAAGGCTGACGGCAGGTACGGCGGGTATCCTTAGGGTAGCAGGCTCCTGGCCGTCGTCCACGTAGCCCACCTTCGCCAGTGAGGGGACGCGGTTTGAGAGAAAAAGCGAAGGTTTACTTACATGACAGTTGAAAGATGAAACTGTGCAGAGATTCATCTTAAGATTCAGCTCATGATTCAGCTATTGTTTTAAAAAATGTCCTCAGCTTTTATGGCCGGCCGTCACTTTACACGGAGGTCCAAAAAAGGCGTTGACCAATCTTGCCACAAATCAGGTGACGTAGTCTCAGTGGTCCACGCACCAGAAATGGTGCAGATATTGCACCACTTGGCTGGGCGAAAAGGTCGAAATGTAGCACGTGCGCACCACAGACAGATGCACTCGGCCCACGTTTTGAAGACACCGCAGGAAAAGGGGGGTAGAGTCCGGAGAGGGAAAGTGGAGCTCCTCCGGGGAGATGGCTGCTGACACGAACGTCAGCAGCAGTCCATGGCTGCTTTCAACTACAGGATTCCAGAACGCTCTCGAACATGGCAGTCCAAACGCTCGATCCCTGAGAATGGCTTCTTCAACGTCTTTGCACGCTACCGGACTGACGGGGCTTTTGTGATGATTTCGCGTCGGCGGTGGCAGCCTAGTCGATAGGTTGACTTCATGAGAGCTTCCATAATGGCGCCGTCCCACGCTGTTCGAATCCGTTCAACAAAAGGGTTGTCTCGCGTAGCTTTTGTTGTGATCTGACCACTACCTGGAACATCTACAGGACGGCGTTTTGCAGACTTGGCGCCGATGGGTTTGAAAGCATCCTAGCAGACCACCTTACGCACAATGGCGTCTGCCCAGACGAATTGCTGGGCCAAACGTAACAGTCCTCGAAAGTATTTGTACCACTACTGGCGCGTTCATCTTCTTTCACCCTACGGCGGTACATGATAACGAGATCGTCTGGAAAGCAGTGCATCTGGATCCAATACAACACCTTGATGTATTGATCCAGGGACATGCCGAGGCCTTCTAAAGCGCTCACTTGTAACATCACTTTGTCCAGAAATGTGCGAATTTTCTCAACTTTTGATGAGCTCTTCACAGGAGTCAACGCCAAAAGATGATCCACGTACTCTCTGATGAGAAGATCTCACCGTTTGAACCAATTCATGAGCATTTTATTCGCGAGGTCTTAGTTCTGCTCGGCTAATATGATTCCTTCGATTGACCGTTTAGCGCTGCGAGTCAAGTATGTAAGCAATACTTGAATTTTTATATGCGTGGTAGTTCTAGGTTCTGGTGGATCGTGCGGTCGTAATCATCCCAAAGGCCTGCCAGTCTCGCAGGCTGCCATCAGAGGTAGGTATCTGTAGCCTAAGCAGCACAACCGATCTCTGACGTGGGTCCGGAGCACTGACGGAACATTGGAAGTCTGCGTTGCTCGATCCTGATCCGCCACATTCGGAATGCATCGTGGTAGCTTGCTGATGACCTTGCAACCAGTACTTCCCGCACGCGATGACATAGCAGTTTTTGTCACTATAATCCTGCGCCTTCACAGTCAACACAGTCGACTTCACAGTCAACATCATCTTCACCTGTTAGCGGAAGAATTGCATCGTCTCTTCTCGACAATGCAAGTTCCTTGTCCTTGAGGAAGTCAAGGCGCATGTGAACTTCAGAAAAGTCAGCATTTGTGTGCTGCAGAAGTTCCGCAATCTGGGTTCGGGCTCACGTGACGCAAGCCTTGAGCGCACCAAGCTTCCTGCGCAGCTCGTCCGAGTTCGTCATGGCCGAGACGTGAAGGCGTCCCTCGCGGAGCAGTCCCGGGTTTCCCAGCACCGAACGTTACAAAACGACTGGCTCCCAAACCGTAAGAGAAATCGCGACTTTCATCTGCAGTCATGCCGAAATATCTATCATCATCATCATCAGCCTGTCTACGTCCACTGCAGGACAAAGGCCTCTCCCATGTTCCGCCAGTTAACCCGGTCCTGTGCTTGCTCTTGCCAATTTATATCCGCGAACTTCTTAATCTCATCTGCCCACCTAATCTTCTGTCTCCCCCTACCCCGCTTCCCTTCTTTGGGAATCCAGTTGGTGACCCTTAATGACCAGCGGTTATCCTGTCTACGTGCTACATGCCCGGCCTATGTCCATTTCCTCTTCTTTATTGAAGCTATGATATCCTTAACTCCCGTTTGTCCCCTAATCCACTCTGCTCTCTTGTTGTCTCTTAAGGTTACACCTACCATTTTTCTTTCCATTGCTTGCTGCGTCATCCTCAATTTAAGTTGAACCCTCTTTGTGAGTCTCCAGGTTTCTGCTCCGTAGCTAAGTACCGGCAAGATACAGCTGTTATATACCTTCCTCTTGAGGGACAGTGGCAATCTACTTGTCCTAATTTGAGAGTGCCTGCCGAATGTGCTCCACCCCATTCTTATTCTTCTAGTTACTTCGATCTCATGGTTAGGCTCTGCGGTTATTACCTGCCCTAAGTAGACATAGTCTTTTACAACTTCAAGTGCACTATTACCTATCGCAAAGCGCTGCTCCTTTCCGAGGTTGTTGTACATTACTTTCGTTTTCTGCAGATTAATTTTAAGACCCACCTTTCTGCTCTCCTTGTCTAACTCCGTAATCATGAGTTGCAATTCGTCCCCTGAGTTACTCAGCAATGCAATGTCATCGGCGAAGCGCAGGTTACTGAGGTACTCTCCATTAACTCTTATCCCTAACTGTTCCCATTCTAGGCTTCTGAAAACGTCCTGTAAGCACGCAGTGAATAGCATTGGGGAGATTGTGTCCCCCTGCCTTACACCCTTCTTTATTGGTATTCTGTTGCTTTTTTACGAAGCACTATGGTAGCAGTTGATCCCTGTAGATTTCTTCCAGAATGTTTATATATATTTCATCTACGCCCTGATTCCGCAGTGTCTGCATGACGGCTGATATTTCTACTGAATCAAACGCCTTCTCGTAATCTATGAAGGCTATGTATAGTGGTTGGTTATACTCTGAGCATTTTTCTATTACCTGATTTATAGTATGAATGTGGTCAATTGTTGAGTAGCCTGTTCTAAATCCTGCTTGTTCCTTTGGTTGATTGAATTCTAATGTTTTCTTTACTCTGCTAGCAATTACCTTTGTAAATAGCTTGTATACTACAGACAGCAAGCTGATCGGCCTGTAATTCTTCAAGTCCTTGTCATCTCCTTTCTTATGTATTAAGATGATGTTAGCGTTCTTCCAAGACTCTGGTACTTTTCCCGTCAGGAGACACCTCGTAAATAGAGTGGCTAGTTTTTCTAACACAATCTGTCCTCCATCTTTCAGCAGATCTGATGTTACTTGATCCTCACTGTAATAACGTGAGCAGCAGACAGCATACCAAGAAGCAACTGATAAGTTTATTAGAAGACGCACCATATATAGGCGCAGAACCACGTGATCGGTCGCACAGGAATGCGCGCACTGGGTGCGCAGTGATAAGTGACGTCACGCTACAACACTCCTTCCCCTTCAGATTACTTCCGAAAGTCACTGGACTGGTATCTGTTCGGGGCATGTCGTACACGTGCACTACGACGCAGAGTTGGAAGTTCGACTGCAGGTGGCGCGTCGTCGGCACTGGGCTGGTCCGGCGAGCCGGAGGCAGCTGCTCCGGCCGTGGGCGATGCAGTTGCCGGAAGGAGAGACGTCGCAGAGTCGGTTGCGTGTGGATTTACGAGAGGCGACCCGGCGACTGGCCCACACGCCATCGGAACCGTCGGTGGAGTCGTGTCTACGGATGCCGTTGGAGCAGGTTGTGCCTGCGGATAACTTGAAGAATCCTGGCTTCCGTGGCGGGCTCTGATGTGGTCCGAATGCGTAAATCGCACCGCCTGCGACACTTTCACCAGATAGGTTACGGGACTGATAACCTGTGTAACGATACCATCTTCCCACGACACTGTTTCACCTCGCACAGTCTTCACCCACACAGCGTCCCCCACAGCAAAACATCGCGGAACCCCCCTAGACATGTCCTTTTGCACTTTGGTACGTTGCTGCTGCTCCCGCATGGAGAGCTCGAAATCTGGTTTTAGTAATGACAGCTTTACCCGTGGCTGTCTTTTCAAGAATAATTCTGCCGGGGTCTGGCGAGTGGTACTGTGCGGAGTAGTCCTGTAACTCATTAGATAGCTGTCCAAGCGTTCCCGAAATGAATGTTTGTGGTGGCTAGCTTTGTCCTGCAAGACATGCTTTGACAGTGCTTGTTTGGTAGTCTGCACTAAACGCTCGGCCGCTCCGTTAGAGGCCGCGTGATAAGGAGGTGTCTTGACATGCCTTACACCGTTTACACTCAAGAAGGCCGCGAACTCTTCGGAAATGAACTGCGGTCCATTATCACTCACCAGTACCTCTGGCAGACCATACGCGGCAAACATACTACGTAGCTTCTCAATGGTTTTGTTAGCCGTAGTGGATGACATAGGCGAGACCTCGATCCATTTAGAGAACGCGTCGACGAGAACCAAGATTGCCTGAGAGCCCTTTACCGCACAATCGACGTGCACGCGTTGCCAGGGCCTTGTGGGATAATTCCATGGTTGCAAAGGAACCGGTGAAGCAGCTTTTTGGACGGCCTGACAAACCTGACATTGTCGAACGTAGCTCTCAACCGTAAGGTCGAGGCCAGGCCACCACACAAAGCTTCTTGCTAACGCTTTCATGCGACTAGATCCCGGGTGGTCCTCATGCAATAGCTGCAAGACCTGTAGCTGGAGCTTATCAGGTATGATCACCCTTGATCCCCACGTTATGCATTCTTGCTCTACTGATAGCTCATCGCGCCGGGAATAAAATGGTCTAAATGCTTCAGAGCACTCTGAAGGCCATCCATTTAAGATGAAGTGCGTCACGCGAGACAAGGTGGGATCACGTCGTGTGGCTCGCGCTACGTCATCCGCTTTGAGGGGCATGCTGTCAAATAGCAAGAGACACTCGGAAGGTTCATCGGCCGCTACAATAGGCCGTGGAAGCCGAGACAGAGCGTCAGCCACTTCAACATTTCTTCCCTTTCGGTATTTTAGTTTATACTGGTACGCTGCCAGGGTAATTGCCCATCTTTGCATTCGAGCTGCAGCAAGCGCAGGCACCGGCTTGTCGTGGCCTAATATTCCGAGCAATGGCTGATGATCTGTATAAAGAGTGAACTCTCGTCCATACAAGTAGCGGTGGAATTTTCTTAACCCAAACATCAGTGCTAATGCTTCGCGTTCGCACTGAGCATAGTTTTTCTCTGCGGCTGTAAGTGTTCTAGAAGCAAATGCCACTGGCCTTTCGTGTCCCTCTGTGGTCTCATGAAAAATGACAGCCCCCAATCCATACGACGAAGCGTCACATGTCATAGCCATTGGTTTCGCCACATCGTAAAAAGTGAGCACATTACTCTTGACAAGTAACAGTTTCGTAGAAGCAAATGCTTCGCTACACTCCCGTGTCCACGACCACCTTTCGCCCTTGCGCAACAGACGGTACAATGGCTCTGCCACGCAGGCAAGGTTACTTAAGAACTTTGCATAAAAGGTTAACATGCCGAGGTAAGCCTTTAGCTCTGTTTGGCAAGTGGGCTCTGGCGCTTCTGTGATCGCCTTTATCTTTTCTTCTGTAGGATATATACCTTCAGCGCACACAGTGTGACCGAGATAAGTCACAGTGCTCTGAAAAAACCGACACTTTTCCTCTTTCAGTGTCACGTTGTAGTCACTCAGCCGCTGCAGGACTAGTTCCAACGTTTTTTGACAGTCGGCTAAGTCTTTTCCCGACACAATGACGTCGTCTATGTAACATCCCACGTGCGGTATGCCTTTGAGCACCTCATCCATGAAGGACTGAAAAATGGCTGGCGCACTGGCTACCCCAAATGGTAAGCGCTGGAACTCGAACAGCCCCCTGTGCGTATTAATAGTTAGCAGTGGTCGGGACTCGGCAGTGAGCGGAATCTGCTGATACGCGGCCGAAAGATCCAACACACAAAACACTCTGCCGCCAGCTATGGCAGAGAACAAATCTTCCGGTCTAGGCAATGGGTAGTGGTCGGTCTTTAAAACAGGATTAATGGTGACTTTGTAGTCCCCGCACAGCCTCAGTGAACCATCTTTCTTTTGGATTACGACTACTGGCGTGGCCCAATCACTCCGATTTACGGGGCGTATAACACCGCTTTTCTCTAGCCTTTCTAGCTCGCCTTCCACTTTATCTCGAAGCGCAAATGGGACGTTTCTGGCCTTGCCAAAAATAGCCGTACAATTCTGGCTTAAAACTATCCTTGCTTGATAGTTTTTTACTTTTCCAGGTTGCTTAGAAAACACCCCTGGGAACTTCTTTTTAACCGCCTCTACCTTGTGAGAGTCGCTTACATTTATAGCAAACACGCCTTTCCAGTCAAGCCCGAGCCTTTCAAGCCAACTTCGCCCCATCAGCAATGGTAGCTGCTTGCCGTTATCCTTGACGATAATAGCGGGTAGCCGCAAAGACTGTTTTCCCACCGTAACGGAAACGTTGCATTGCCCTTTTACTGGAACAGGTTCCCCAGTGTATGTTTTTAGGGTGACTCGAGATGGCTCGCACTTGACATGAGGAAATGCGTTCAGCCTCACACTATCAGGAATTAATGTTACAGCTGCTCCCGTATCAATCTGCATGCAGAGGTCTTGCCCTTCTACGTTTAGCTGCACTTCATACCCAGAACGCACGGTATTGATAACATGGTACACATCTAATTCAGAGTCACTATCAGAGCAGTCCACCACGTTTGCAGTCTTGAGTTCTCTGCGATTACTTGGACACATCTTCTGTAGATGACCGATTTGAGAACAGCTGTGACACTGGACGTTCTTATACCAGCAAACACTAGCCGCATGCGCTTTGCCACATCTTTCGCAAACTCGCTTGGCTTCCTTGAGCTTCCGAAGCTTCGATTTCTTTTCGCTTCCTTTTCCTCTTATCGGCATTGCATAAAAAGCCGCTTCCTTGCCTTCTGCATGAAGTAACGCTGTCTGTCGCGCAGCCTGCTCTCGGTCCTGGGCTATCTTGCACGCCTTTTCGAAGGTTAAATCTTCTTCAGCAAATAGGGCGAGTTGCGTTTCCTCGCGTCTTATGCCTGCCACTATTCTGTCTCGCAGCGCGTCTTGCAGAAACTGACCGAAATCGCACTTCCTTGCTAACTGTTTTAAGGCCACTATGAAGTCCTCGACGCTTTCCTGCTCTTCTTGTGCTCGCTTGTTAAATTTGCAACGTTCGGCAATGACCGAGCACTGTGGGCTATAGTGTTTTTTCAACAGCACTGTGACCTCTTCAAAGGACTTGTCCCCAGGAACAGCGGGTACTACCAAACTTTTGAGCACCTCGTACGTTCGTGGTCCTATCACACTCAAGAATACTGCCAGCTTATTTTCCTCTCTGATGTCATTTGCGGTGACGAAGTGCTCAAAACGCTCCAGATAGGATTCAAAATTCTGATCCTTCTCGTCGAACTCGTCTAGCTTGCCTAGTCGCGCCATTGTTCAGTAAAGTGCAGTATACTTATCGGGTTGCTTTCCCCGACGACTGCGTTGCCTCTTGCCGAAGGTAGTGCCGCCGAGTTCAACCGTCCCAGGCCATGGCTGCCGTTGTTTTCTGGTCCATGGCTGTCGACCGCCGATCGCCCGCAATACTGCTTCGTACTGAGCTAGTACAAGGGGGCGGATCCCATCCTCGTCGCCAGTGTAATAACGTGAGCAGCAGACAGCATACCAAGAAGCAACTGATAAGTTTATTAGAAGACGCACCATATATAGGCGCAGAACCACGTGATCGGTCGCACAGGAATGCGCGCACTGGGTGCGCAGTGATAAGTGACGTCACGCTACAACACTCACCAGCAGCTTTGCCTCTGTGCATGCTCTCCAAAGCTTTTCTGACTTCTATCGTTACCGGTGGGGTGTCGTCTGGGTTAATGCTAGTTCTTATAGTATTAAGGTCGTGGTTGTCTCGGCTACTGTACAGATCTCTGTAAAACTCTTCCGCTATTTTAACTATCCTATCCATATTGGTAGTGAATTTGCCTTCTTTGTCCCTTAGTGCATACATCCGCCTTTTGCCTATCCCAAGTTTCCTCTTCACTGCTTTGACGCTTCCTCCGTTTTTCAGAGCGTGCTCAATTCTCTCCATGTTATACCTTCTTACATCGCACACTTTACGTCTATTAATCAGCTTCGAAAGCTCTGCCAGTTCTATTTTGTCTGTTGTACTTGACACTTTCATGATTTGACGCTTCTTAATTAGGTTCTTCGTTTCCTGGGAAAGCTTGCCGGTGTCCTGTCTAGCTACCCTGCCTCCAACTTCCACTGCACACTCCGTGATGATACTCGTCAGATTATCATTCATTGTATCTACGCTAAGGTTGGTTTCCTCGCTAAGAGCAGAGTACCTGTTCTGCAGTGACACTCTGAATTCCTGTACTTTCCCTCTCAGTGCTAGCTCATTGATTTGCTTCTTGCGTATCAGTTTCTGTCGTTCCTTCTTCAAGTCTAGGCGGATTCGAGCCCGTACCATTCTATGGTCACTGCATCTTACCTTGCCAACCACTTCCACATCCTGCACGACTCCTGGGTGTGCAGTCATTATAAAGTCTATTTCGTTCTTATTTACGCCATTAGGGCTCCTCCATGTCCACTTGCGGTTTTCTCGTTTTCGGTAGAAGGTATTCAAGATACGCAGATTATTGCGTTCTGCGAATTCTACTAGTAGCTCTCCTCTGGCGTTTCTAGTGCCGATGCCATAATCTCCTACTGCTTGATCTCCAGCCTGCTTCTTCCCTACCTTTGCATTAAAGTCGCCCATTACTATAGTATACTGTGTTTTCACCTTACTCATTGCCGATTCCACGTCTTCATAGAAGCTTTCAACTGAAGCGTCATCATGGCTGGATGTAGGCGCGTAAGCCTGTACTACCTTCATTTTGTATCTTTTATTCAGTTTAATTACAACGCCTACCTCCCTTTCATTAATGCTATAGTAATCCTCTATGTTGCCAGCTATGTTTCTGTGAATTAGGAACCCTACTCCCAGTTCTCTTCTGTCTGCCAAGCCCCGATAGCAAATGACGTGCCCATTCTGTAGCACAGTATAGGCCTCATCTGTCCTCCTAACCTCACTCAGCCCTATAATATCCCATTTAATGCCTTCTAGCTCCTCGAATAATACAGCTAGACTACCCTCACTAGATAACGTTCTAACGTTAAACGTTGCTAAGTTCAAGTTCCAATGGTGGCCTGTCCGTATCCAGAGATTCCTAGCACCCTCTGCTGCTTTGCAGATCTGACCGCCGCCGTGGTCAGTTGCTCCGCAGCTGGTGGGGACTGAGGGCCGTGAGTTAATTGACGAATGCCTACGGGAGGGGGTGGCCAGATACTGCACCAGGGTGGCCAATCCTTCTCTGGTGAGATCATCGGTGCGTACCGGCTTTAAACCGGTACGATCAGACAGTAGTGGGAATGCTCCATGCATGTCTTCCTTATTGTTGTTCAGCAGCGTTGGCGGCCACCCACCACGGAGCCCAACGAGGGGACGCTACAAGGTTACAAATGCTGAAACCTGCAGACGCCAGCCGTACAACGCCACTATAACCCAATGCGCCTAGACCAAGGTAGGCTATTTGCACAGGGTTAACCCTAGCCGCCAGGAAGTTTGGAAGTAAACGGAAGAGAGTAGAAGACAGGACAGATAAATAGTAAGAGATAAAGACGAAGATGTAGGGAGAGAGAGATAGGAAAAGGCGACTGCCGATTCCCCTGGGTGGGTCAGCTCAGGGGTGCCGTCTACGTGAAGCCGGGGCCAAAGGGGTGTGTTGCCTCTGCCGGGGGGCCTTAACGGTCCAATCACCCAGCGTCGGCTCAACCCCCAGGATCCCCTTTTCCTCGGACACGGCAAAGCCACGCACGGCTAGGCGTGGGAGGGAGTCGAAACTCCCCCGTTAGCTCGGGTTCGTGGTGTCGCTACACACCAAACGCCTACTTGCGCAGGCGCCCCTGCGGATACATCCTTTGTCTCACTAATATTCTAAGGTAAAGTAGAGCAGTTGATGCACCTTCAAAACTGGTTTCGTGCAGTCTTCATTTCACTTTAGATTGTACTTGGCCATATAACATCCACAATTGAAAGGTGCTTTGTTTCACCCTTATTTACTTAACTGGCAACAAGCATGAAACTACCAATATATAAAAAGCTATAATTCCTGTGTATGCAATTCAACAAAAGAGTGAACCTTTATTATTTTGGAGTAAAACCTGATAATTCTTCGACATCCTTTCTACACACTCATAGAAATCGCATCTTTTCATTAAGGGCAGTGAGAAATGCGGATGCTCAAAAGCCTCTGATTATATGGGCCACAATTCAAGGCTTCAAACTAATGAGGGAACCTCTAAATCTGCGGCTGTGAGAATGTCCTGGCAACAATAAATAAATAATAATACAGGGAACAATGGCCTTCAGCAGCCAGCATTCGGTTTAGTTCTCTTGCCCATTACATGCATACATAGTTACATAGTTGTGCACAAAAGATACTCAGCTGGCAGCCTTGCACTATCGTTTCATAGCATGCAGTAGCGACGCCAAGGAGCATTTTGAAACTATCACAGGGTCGGGGATACGCAGCGGCTGAGGTAGAGATGGCACGGACACTATCAGCTTTCTGCGATACATGTGTGCTCTTCTCTACTGCAATCAGATACTAAGCGACAACTGACAGTTTCATTAAAACACGGAGCAATCACGTGTACTTCTGTTTACTAGCGTGCAGCGCGGCGCCTATGCTGCCCGCACCATTGCTACCTGGCGGCTCGCTGTATCGTCTGCATGAATATGCTGTGCGCATTGCTCATCCCCACTTCGCTTCAGACCGATGAGCAGAGTAGTGTGTGTAGTTAGTGTGGGGAGCAAAGTGCGCAGTGATTATTTGCGGTTATGAAAACAAGAGATAAAATCCCTTGCTTTCTCCGAGAATTCTCTGTCAGCTGTGATGTTTAATGATGGATACACACACGTGCGCACAGTCACAACTGTGGGTGGTAAGCCTCGTAAGCCCATTAGTGCTGAATGTTATGTGAAAACCATTGGATTTTTTTTACCAGAAATAATTTTGATTGACAATGATGTTTGACCCCAGAAAGTTGCTCCTAAACTTAGCTCCAGAACACACCTTTTGGTGCTCCTAACCAGCTCCAAAACTCTCCTTTTACTGTGCCAAAGCTGCTCCAAAACAGCATTACTCCTGCTCCCTGAGCCGCTCCAAAAACATTAAAGTCCGCTTCCACCCCCATTGGTGCCACGTATAATCCACGTATAATCATAAATTGGGTGCGCGCTAAAATCGAGGGCGAGGTAGAATCGAGTAAGTACGGTAGCACATAAAAAAAACGAGATGTTTACCCTGGCCATGTAAAGCTTAAGAAACACCAATGCCGGTTGATCTTAAAAGCTTAACATGGCCTTCTTGGCCGATGACAGAGTAAAGTTGGTCTAGACAGAGTAGGATCAAACCACAGCCTGTCACAGACTACGCAAGAATGTCTAAAATCCAGCACTAGAATCAACGTGCAGAGCTGGCTGTGGCACACTCGATAGAGACGCGGGACTTTTGTCGCCCATACTTGGCTCGCGCTGCCGGAAAACAGTGGCCTGTTTCCGTCGGTGGCTGATAAGCAACGGCGGAGAGAGTTTTTAGTGGACACCCTGCATTTTACCTCAGGCTTTACAAGCTTGACTCTTTAAAAAAAACTGGCAAAACTACCCTGTCACAAAACGAGCGCTCAAACAGGGCGCGCCGCCAAATTCTCGCGACGAAATGCCAGAAAGATGCCTCGAGGTCAACGATAAAAAAAAGAAAACAAGCATCCAAAGACTCCCCGGGGCGCGCGTCCCTTTCCCCTCTCGGAAGCGTAGGTTCGCCGACGAACCTCTTCACATCGCGGCCAAGCAAGCCCTGGAAATTTCTCTATAAAAAGGGGCGTGGTGATGCTGGGTTGCGTCATCCGTCGCGAACGGCCGTCATCCGTCTCGCGCTTTCCCCCAGCCTTCGCTGCGCATCGCGCCGACGAAATGATGAGAATTTTCTGGAATCTCGCGCGGAAGGCATTTAACCGAGCAGCAGAGATGGGAGATCAGAAGAAGGAAGTTAGTGCCAGTGTGCGTGGGGTTATTCCGACGCGTCTGTCGGTGAAGGTTTTGTCCTTAGTGACAAAGCAGGAGAAGAAGAAAGTATGCGCCAGAGTGCGTAGGGTGTTCCGCCTTGTGGGCGAAGCCTTTTGTCTGCCGTGACAAAGGAGGAGAAGAAGAGGATTTCCACCTGAGGGGTGAAGACTCGAGCTACAGGCAAGAGTGTGTGTCTACCGCTATCGAGCGAAGACGCGTGGCAACAGCTGCGCGTGTGAAGCCGAAGTGTTTCCGGCGAAGAAGTTTGGAGCCTGGAGAGCGGCCAATTGAAGACGCGAGGTTTCCTGGAAGAGAAACTTCGGGAGCAGCGGAACGACAACAACGCTGGACTTTGAGTGAGTGATTCTCAGAAGAGTATCATCCAGACTTTTGTTCCAAGAACTTTGGACTGAATAAGCTTTCTAACTCTTTAGCCTTTAAGTGTCTTGGTTGTTTGATGCATGCGACTGCATTGTAGTGCGTATTGTTGTCTGTGTCTGTTGTTTCGAGTGTGGCTGATTGTACTGTGTAGTACATTGTTTGATTGGTGACATATTGTATTCAACTATTGTCGAGTGTGCATACTTGTGTATCCTTTTGATCTGCCATAACTGAGAATATAATCTTGTTTTGTTTATTAACTCTCGGCTCTGACTTGTTCTTTGGGCCACAGCCGGCGTCCGCCGGCACGCCAAATAGGACCATTTCTAAATTGTCCACGCTTTCGTGATGCGGTTCGGGAGGCCGATACTTCGGCCCTTGGAATTAGCCCAGCGATCGCCTCCCTAATTAACAGGACCCGTGACATACCCATACCACTGCAAAAGTAAGGAGCCATACCTGAAATATCTCTATTGCCGTCCTACACGAGCTCTTTGTCCTCGGCTCTATTGTGTGTCTTCTCGGTGTCGCACGTTCTTATGGCTCCGTTGCAGTTCATTTTAAACAGCCTGGAGGCGACCGGCTGGGTTAGTCGTAGGTTTCTTTTGACGTTGGCCGAGGACGCAAGCCGCTACGTAGTGGTGAACAGAGCGATACAAGCCTTTCCAGAAAAACTGTCGCCGAACACGGTCGTAGCTTCGGGTCACACCAAAGTGTCCTGAAATTCATTCGTCGTGAAGCTCTTGAAAGACGTTTGAGCGCAGATGTGGGACGACGAGCAAACGTTCTGCGCCCTCGGGGTGTAAATCACGATGATACAGAACGTTGTCCTGCTGCAACAACATGCTGAGCGATGTCTTGGCATTGCCGGCATGAAAGCGCTCATTGAGGAGGAGTACGGATGGATGTCACCATTGTTCTTCTATCACGTGAAGAGCATCCGCGGTGGCAGAAATACAAGCATCGAATTCCAATTCAGTGGAGTCGGGTGGTTAAACCGGGTGGCGGGATAAATAGTCAGCACTGGTTTGCAACTTTCCAGATTTTCACACCACCACGAAAATGTGCTCTTGCAGCCGAACGCGTACTCTTGCAGCACAGAGCATGATGATCTGCGATGACTGTGAATGGGCGTCCATAAAGGTACGGACGAAATTTAGCGACGGTCCAGACGAGAGCGAAACATTACTCCTCGGTAATAGAATAATTCCTTTGAGACTGTGACAGAAGGCGGCCGGCATATGCTATCACTCGATTTGACCAACTCTATACTTGAGCGAGTATTGCCCCAATCCTATGGCCGCTTCCATCAGTGCCAAGTTGTGTTTGGGAGGATGGGTCAAAGTGGGCTAGCCCGCGGGATGAACTGAGAGCGCATACTACTGATGTGAAAAGATCTCCTTGGTCCACACCGCCGGAAAAAGCCGTCTTTTATGAGGAGATCCGCGAAGTTGGCGACAAAGCGGCGGAAATATCAACACAGCCCCAGGAAGCTGCAAACCTCTTTTTTAGAACAGGGAATCTGGACATCACAAACAGCGCGGATTTTGTCGGAGTAAGGTTGGGCTCCAGTGGTGTCGACAAGGTAGCCAAGTAGAATAATGTGACCGTACCTAAAAGTGCACAAAGGTGAAATCAACTGGAGGTCACCACAACAAAATACGTCAAGAAGGGCTGAAAGACGTAGGCGGTGGTTCTAAAATGTGGGCGCGAACGCGATGACATCACCCAGATAGCAGAGGCAGATTGTCCGTTAAGAACCGCGTAGGAGAGAGTCTATCATGCGTTCAAAAGTTGCAGGACCATTACAAAGCCCCGCAACCCAAACGGCATGACTTTAAATTGGCAAAGCCCATCGATTGTGATGAATACTGTCTTCTCGCGTTCGTGTTCATGTACTGAAAGTGTCATTTCGGCGGTTACACAGGAGAGGTATATTCGCATTCGTGAACCCTTATGAAAAAAAAACAATGATGTTGGTGTCGTGGGGCTCATGCTGGGTTGCCCTTTGAACTAAATGAACCATTTAGTTCAAAGACTTTTAGTTCGAAGCCGCTATTTCCTTGAGGAAGGTCGCCGTGACCAAAACCAATTTTCCTCGATTGCCACGTTGGACTACATAGCGCCTTGCTCCCCGTCTTGAAAAAAAATGGCCTGGCTGGAACGGCTTTCCGCAGGCCATCAGCCCCTCAGCGCCTTGTTTGCACTGCCAGGATTTCCGTTGCATTCTCCGCCCATCCATACTTAACAACGGGACGCCCCGTTTTATGGCTGTTGAGAAAAGCGCGCTTGCGATTTTCCGAGGCCACAGACCCGGGGGCTAAATGGTAAAGGTGTGGCTCTTCCACGGACCCGAAACACCTCAAGTAAGTTGTTCGCGATAGGTAGATTGTGAAGCTGTCCATAATTGAATAGAGACTGGGAACACATTAGGCTATACGTCATTAAATTTATCACCTACTTTTGAAGACATTGAAGCGTTTTTAGATAAATAACATATGGGTTACCATATGATGATCAGCAGTAACTTAAATGGCTGCTATTATAAGCTATATAAAACGAGCAAAAAAGCATCAGGTTGAAAGGATGCTTGTGTGTCGCTGGTACGGCGGACACAAAGTGATACCTTTTTGGTGAGTGAGTTGACATGAATATCGTATTTATCTTCTTTGTCTAAAGTAATAACCAGAAATTTACTATTATCGCACGCCGCTAATAATTATTATTCAGTCAGACAATTACGGAGCCCCGCCGCGGTGGTCTAGTGACTAAGGTACTCGGCTGCTGACCCGCAGATCGTGGGATCGAATCTCGGCTAAGGCAGCTGCATTTCCGATGGAGACAGAAATGTTGTGGGCCCGTGTGCTCAGATTTAGGTGCACGTTAAAGAACTCCAGGTGGTCGAAATTTCCGGAGCCCTCCACTACGGGGTCTCTCATAATCATATGGTGGTTTCGGGAAGTTAAACCCTGCATCTCAATCAGACAATTATGGAGCAATCAATCATCGTTTGTTGGCTAAGAAAAATGAGAAAATTTGTTTTATCAGGAATAATTTTAAGTTGGTCTCACCATGAGTGAAAGTTTTTAAGGTTTGTAGCAAGTATGACTTGAAGTGCAGTGGCTCAATCATGTAATGAATGAATGGTCGTGTCATCAGCGTACAGTAAGCAGTCAGATGAGGTAATTGTATTGTGTACATTATTTAGAAATAGGTAGAACCATAAACGGTCTATTATAGAGTGTGCGGAATACCAGAGTTAATCATTCAGTTATTAACAATTGGCCATTATTATGGATTACTTGGGGCCTGTTGATGAAAATTTTCCCGTGTGGAGCGCGTGCTTTTGACGGCACCACGTTGTGGGAATTCGTACAATCATTGTATCACCTGCAATTAGCTGCACGATCTTCCCTATGTAACAAACAAATGTCTTGAAGGAAATTACCTCGCCCAATATCTTTGGCCGGCAGCTGTTAACTATTATTTTGAAAGAGGGGTGAAGAGGAAGACCACATCGTCTTTTCGAGCGCGCGCCAACATTTCAATTTTTTTATTTTTCAAACCAGGGGTCAATAAAGTTCTGTCTCTGTGTTCAAACCAGGGGACCTGCACTGCAGGGAAATTTAGTCTTTAGCCGAGCATCTAATAAAGTAGATGTTCTCTAATTCAGCTCCGCTTCGTGATGGTGCCGTGACTAGGGTGAAACAAACAGTTGAAGACCTCTAACAATGAAGCGAACTTCCTGAAGAGGGCACCTGATTGACGCTATCAACTGCGGGACTCTGGCGACAAGGAAACAATCCACGTCATCAAGAGACCTTTGATTCCGAACGTGATCACATGGAGAAGCTATGACGGAAACGCACCACGATTAGAGTGACGGTCACAAGCAAAATCAACGAAATGACAACCCTTATGCAGACGGAACAGACGCTGACCAGTGAGCTAAGAGATCATCCTAAGCTGCGTAAGATAAAAAACTATGCTAACATTTACCACCAAAAAGAAGAGCATGCTGCTGAGCGTCGCCTTGAGGATGACATTCAAAGCGTCGGGTAATACCAAGATTCTATCATCCTGGCGAAGTATCGCGCCGAACGTATTATATGGGCACCTCAAGCTTTAGTTATTGGCACACATGTCATGATGACTCTCCTCCTGCCCGTGCACAGATGAAGCTTCTGAAGCTTGATGTACAAAATTTCATGGTTATCCCATAAATCACCTTAATTTTGGGATCCATTAGAACAATCTCTGCACTAAAATGTACACCTCGCCGACGTAGACAAACTAAAATATATCTGGAGCCACTCGTCGAGTAATGCGAAAGGTGTGATTAGCGGCATAGCTACAACCAGCGAAAGTTATAGCTAAGCTCTATATCTTCTAAAACAAAAATTGGCCATGAATCACTGATTGTGAACGATAACATGTGCTGACTTTTCAACCTACGTAAAATCCGCTCATGAGAAGATTTTAATATGCTTCAAAGGCCGTATGAAGAAGTCAACCTCACTTGAGATTCCATCGAACCTGAGCGCCGAAGAGAGAGAGTATGGAGTCTTGCTGATAACTGAAATATTAGAGAATTTCCCACAAGACATTGAACTCCATTATACTCAGTGCACCTTGTCTCTGAAAAATACAGGCAGTGCTATAGAGGCCAACTAGATGCATCGTAAATTCTCCTAGATTTGTTGAGCTTTGAAGTCAGAATCCAGGAAAAAGCATTGCTGATGACAGTTGACCACAAAGCAGAAGACCTAAGCAGCCAAAAAATTCAAAAAAAACGAGAAGCGAGGTTTAGTGTCTATGTTAACCATGAAACTTTTTTTCAGATTGTTGCGCGCTCTGTGAGGGCAAAGATCGCTCGGTGATGAGAGCCCGACTGAGCAAACGCTTGACGAGAAGAAAGAGAAGTGTCCAAGCAGAGATGTTGCATCCGATACGCTTGATCACTTCACAGAGCCAAGAAAAGCAGAAGTTCAAAAAGGTTTAACTAGTCGCTTAATTGTGCTGGTTGGTACTGCATGGTAGACGTAGAAAAAGCTTAACAGTGCAAACTATAGTAGGGTTCTCGTCTCTTCTATCTCCCTCTGTCGTTTGTACTCTTAAGCACTCTCTTCATCTACCTGGAAAAGGTTGAGTTGTGGAAAAGTTAAGAGAGTGGATATTCGTTTCATGTGCAACCCAAAATAAAAGCACAAATAGAACAAAACAAAGACCAGTGTCCAGCTTCTCTAGCTGCACAGATTTGTTCAAAAACACAATACTTCTACAGATTGCGAAATTTCGGGATTAAGACACTGAATAAAACACCTCGCAAGAATGTCGATTGATGGGAGCCGTGGGCGCAGCTTCATCACGAGACTTGTCTAAGAGCCCCGCCGTGGTGGTCTAGTGGCTAAGGCACTCAGCTGCTGATTCGAAGGTCGCGGGATCGAATCCCGGCATCGGCGGCTGCATTTCCGACGGAGGCGGAAATGTTGTAGGCCCGTGTGATCAGATTTGGGTGCACGTTAAAGAACCCGAGGTGGTCAAAATTTCCGGAGCCTTCCACTACGGCGTCTCTGATAATCATGTGGTGGTTTTGGGACGTTAAACCCAACATATCAATCAGAATTGTCTAAAAAGCCGCAAGCTCATATGGTAGCCGACCAGCAGCCTACCATATCGGGATTTAAAAGCAATAGAGCACCTCGTAAATATCATCGCAGAATACGAGTCACGCTTCATAGTTAGTACAACTCAAACTGACTTGTAATAGAGGTCATACAAGTTCCACAAATATACACCTGAGTTTGGAATAGGTGTGCTTGTAGAGCAGCCTGTTACTGGCAAGTTTTTGCCCATGTTGGTTCTCACTCCGACAAAACTTCTGCTTGTTGGCGTATGGCCCACCAACGAATAAGCTGAATATCAAGGGTTGTTCAATGATCGTCAACCCAAGACTGACGTGTAGCCGCGGTCATTGACGTGGGCAGATAAAACGCGAAGCCTGCGTGGTGGGCGCTGCACAGTCACAGCGAAAGCTAGAAGAGTGGCCTTTCAGAGCCTTTTCAAAACACTAATTGAGTGACTACTGCAAGCACACTTGCTTGGTACCCACTAGGGCATTAATAATAATATTTTGGGAAGTAGGCCAGCATTTGCTATGCTATTTTTCGTCCTTCTTCTAAGAAGTGTGGTATTCGCTAAACACTTGCAAGGAATTTTGTGCAAATTGTCCATGCAGTGGCTGACAATGATGAAAAAAGACGGTTGAAGTAGTAACGCGCCTCAGTAATTATGGGAACAAGAACAACCTTTTGTGATGATTTGGAGCATTGGACGGCCCACTTGTTACGCTATTTGCACTGTGCTTCGTAGACGCGGCGCAATACGGTCGAACAGCCAACTTCTCGGTCGTTGCAGTTGACCATGCAGGTTGTGGCATTCACTCCGCGTCTATCAAGAACACCACTCCCGCTAAAGCTGAACAGGTATCCATAGCTCCCGCTATCATTGACAACTCCCGGCAGCATATCTATACAGACTCACGAGCGGCAGTGCGAGCCTTTGCATCTGGATCGGTATCGGCTGAAGTAGCTCGCATCTTACGTAATTGGGATATTTAAAAACACGCCATAATTTGGTTTCCAGCTCACTTCGGATTACATCTGGCCTCCATGGCAAACCTAAACGAGATCACCCACGCCCTAGCACGCGAGCGTGCTCACCCTGCTGGGCAGCCTGTGGGACCTTCAGTCTCCAACCTATCGGTCTTTAGGGGTGTTCTCACTTTCAACGAGGTGGCCAAAGATTATCAGCTGGACAGAAAGATTTTCCCCCTTTCACATAAGCAACTTTGTAGGGCTCAGGCATCTACCCTCCACATGCTTCAAACCAAGTCATACCCCAGTCTTCGTTTCCACAGCCAGTTTATTGAAAGCATTAATCCAACATGCCTAGATTGTGGCACCATTTTCACGTTAGAACACATGCTCTGGCAGTGCCCCTCATCACGCGATTCTCGGCACATGACCGAAGAAAAATGGAGCTCTGCGCTCAGGAGCTCAGAACTTGCACATCAACTCTGGACTGTCCAGAGGGCCCACGACGCGGCGGTGAGGTTCGGCCTACCCGTTCCGACGTGAAAGCGGCCCGCTGCTCTACATCCTTGAGGAAGTGTTCCTCGGGACTTCAATAAAGTTCTGTGTCTGTCTGTCTATCTGTCTGTCTTTCCGTCCGTCCATCCGTCCGTCCGTCTGTCCGTCCGTCCGTCGGTCTGTCTGTCTGTCTGTCTGTCTGTCTGTCTGTCTGTCTGACTGTCTGTCTGTCTGTCTGTCTGTCTGTCTGTCTGTCTGTCTGTCTGTCTGTCTGTCTGCCTTGACAGCTGTTGCTGACTCTTGCTACTTGTGAACATGTACAGATATTTCATGATGACTTGTGTGATGCATATGTGCTTGAACTATTGAATATTGGGTACTGTTCTCGTGCAGACCATGTTATGGCTGTGTATAGTGGGTGTGCTAGTGAACAGATTTGCAGTATTTAAGTACTTGCCACCAAAAAACCGCCCAAATATACCATTGTGATCCGCTGAAAAAGTATATTGTGTTAGTTCAATTAGGCGTACCAAATTACCGACTGAAAATTGCGTGTTCTTAGATACGAGTCAGATAAGTGCTGTCTACGGCACCCAGAAGATTTAGGTGACAGCCCGCGTTGCTGAAAGCACGGCGCATGGATCGTCGTCGTTAGTTGTGCGGGCACCGCACACGAGGAAAATTGATTGATTTGGGTTCACAGATGTATCAACTACAAATTACAGTCATTCTAGCACCTTAGCAATGTGTGTATTTAGAGCAAGAAGCGCCGGCAAGTGTACACTAACACGGCCGGCACGATAGGCCTAATTCTCAGTGGGACAACGAACTAGATAAGGTCACTCTCGAAGCACCAGAGTTGCGATGCTTTCAGTTTCTTCGTTTGGGCTTCGGAACTTCTTCAAGTGTAACCTAAAGTATACCTGAAGTGAGAAGGGCAACTATTGCCAGAAATGCATTCCTGGTGGGGCGATATCGAGCGACTGCTGTTCCTGTGGCCTGCGCTGCAGCGGGTGTCCCAGCGTACAGTTTGGCAGTTATATCGATACATACAACTCAAAAACCACCCAAGAAAATACTAATGCAATATGGTTAAAACGTATGCCATTGTGTTAGTTCACTAAGGCGCACCAAATTACTGCAATTTGTGTGTTCTTACGTACGAGTCGAACAAGTATCGGCTACTGCGCCCACCAACTTTCGGTGACATCCTACGTTGCTGAAAGCGCGACGCAACGATCGTCGTCACTCCTTGGGCGCCCACCACACAAGCAGGAAAATACCTCAATTAGGTTGACGGATTTTTGAATTATACGTTACAGTCGTATTTACACTTTAGAATAGAGTGTGCTAAATGGAAGAAGCGCTGGTAACACGTATACCGATGCGGCAAGCACGATAGACCTTTTACTCGTTGACGGGTCACTGGTATAAGACCGCTCCTAAAGCAATTGTGTCGCGATGCTTGGGATTTCTGCAGTTGAGCTTCGGAACGTTTCTAACTGTTACTTGAAGTAAGTAAAAGGACAAAATTTACCAGACATGCATTTCCTATGTGGTGATGTCCAACGACAGGTGTTCTTCCCGCCTCTGCTGGTAAAGCCTGTGAGGCTTCGAGAGAACTGATTTACGTCTCGTCAAAATAGGCGTAAACGATGTGCTGTTTCTGTTAAGAATGGCGACTAGCTCCCGGATTATAAAGACTCAAACACGGAATCGTCCCCATAATACACCACTGATGCGAAATTGCTATAAGCAATACGCGGGGGACATGCAAAAAACGCGCGATAATGCTGAAGTGCGTGTTCACCGAAAGTTTAACGCTGATATTGACATAGTATAAATTCTAAAAATAAAGCGTGCTAGTAAGCAAAATTTTCAGCGTTGGCTACTTCAACGTAGTAACACATTCTTCTCTTCATTCCAAATGAAAACAATAAAAATTGCAGGAATATTGCAGATGATGACCATGATGTGGGACATGCGAAATTGTGAGGCATGCTCGGGATGTGTTGAGGAAGCATCTATCCCTGCCATCGAATTAAGAGTTTTATGTTTAACAATACTCAAACATATCATTGCACACGCTACATAAACGTGACGCGGCGCTGCTAGAAACAGAGCGTGCTCTATTGTGAACCAGCGTACTTCAGTGTATATTTCAGCGCTTCCAGTGCTTCCAAGTCTGCACCAGTGTCACAGCCATCAAGCCAGCGCCCCCAACTAGAGCAACCCATCTATTTTCTAGTGCTCCCAGTGAAGTGCCAGTCAATACCAGCGTGTTCCATTGTTTTCAGTGTGAACCAGTGCCAAAAACAGTAGGTTTATTTTTTTGCAATATAGACGACACAGACGACGGACACGATCAGCAGAGCTTGGTGAAAGGCTAAGGTAAATTAGATGGCAGTCGCTGCCCCAACAGTCCACTTCACACGCCGAAGATACGGCCTTGCTTTTAAGTCACCAGGATAAATCTGGCGGTCGCGGTGGCATACGCTTCGGCTCGCGCCGACGAGTAGGTACAGGCACGTCATTTAAAACGGTAATGTTGGCGTCTACGAAACATTCATATACAGGCGTACCCCACGCACTTTATGCAGCATATCATCACGTGTTGTGTGGTGTGTTAAAATCAGCGGCTACCAGCATCGGTAACCTGGATAACGATGGCGGAGATGAAATATCCAACCTAGGCTCAGGCGATCCACGCTGCTGCTCTGAGGGCAAGCATGGTACAACACAACTATAACGCTCTATCGCGCTAAGCGTACCAATATTGCCACCACTTTCTGTCACAGCGTGTACTAATAGAGAGGTCTCTACGCGACTACGAAAAAGTGGTGCGAACGTATGCAGCGACTTTCCTAGGAGGCACGCTGGCTGTCCAGCTTCTGTGTGAAAGGAGTATGCTGCAAATTTTGAAACCAGTGGAAGAGCGCTGGTCTCTCGCAAAAGCAATGATCAAGCAAATAGCTTCTATTATCGAAGGCATTGACGAAGCTCTCCAACTTTACCAGAGACGTAACAGTAGAAAACCTAACGTAATAACTGTGACACTGAGTACTAAGCAGCAAGACTGTCCGCGAATAGTCACAGCCTGCCTCAGGTTGCTTGCAGGAACCTCGTCAAGGTCCTAAGAGCGGATCGTGATCCAGACCAGGTCGGTCACTCCTCCGTTCCACAAACTTACCGAATATCCCCTATAATAAATTGCATAGGTACCACCGCAACTAACTGCCTTGCCTCGCAAAATCAACACAAGGTGATATCATAATTTGTCAGAGATTACACAAATTTCAGTCTCATCGTCTCTGCTATGATGCCTCGTACATTCGTCTTCCCGCGGCCCTCGACTACGTATCCTGGTCCACGACATAGCTCCTGAGGAGCTTCATAGGTGCTGCTCTTTCTGCGCTTCACTATCTCCTCTAGCCTCAGCTCCAACCAACTTGCAGCACATCATTCGCCAAGAAATCGCGTCCGCATCACGTCTGCCTTGTTACGACGGTTCCAGCCCTCACCAGGTGTCAAAGAACGAGCGCTAAAAATGGGCGCGCCGCCAAATTCCTGCGATAACGCGCGAAAGAGACGCCGCGAGGTCAAAATAAAAAAAAGAAAACAAACATCCAAGGCTCCCCGGGGCGCGCGCTCTCCCCTCGGAAGCGTGGCTTCGCCGACGAACCTCCTCACCCCACATCGACGGCCCAGAAAGCCCGCGATATTTCTAGAACGAAGGAGGCGTGGTCACGTCGAGTTGAGTCATCCGACGTGGAGGGCAGTCAAACCGTCTCGCCTCTCCCCAGCCTTCGCTGATATCGCGCCGACGAAATGACGAGAACGTTCTGGAATGTCGCGCGGAAGGTATTTAATCGAGCAGCCGAGACGAGAGAGCAGGAGAAGACGGAAGTTCGCGCCAGAGCGCGTAGGGATTCCGCCGTGTAGTCGGCGAAGGTTTTGTCGGTAGCGACAAAGCAGGAGAAGAAGAGGATTTCCACCTGAGGGGTGAAGGCTCGAGCTACAGGCAAGAGCGTGTGTTTACCGCTATTGAGCGAAGACGCGTGGCAACAGCTGCGTGTGTGAAGCCGACGTGGTTCCGGCGAAGAAGTTTGAAGCTTGGAGAGTGAACAATTGAAGACGCGAGGTTTCCTGGAAGAGAAACTTCGGGACAGCGGAACGGCAACAACGCTGGACTTTGAGTGAGTGATTCTCGGAAGAGTATCATTCAGACTTTGGTTCCAAGGACTTTGGACTGAATAGGTTTTCTATCTCTTTAGTCTTTAAGGGTCTTGGTTGTTCAATGCATGCGACTTCATTGTAGTGTGTACTGTTGTCTGTGTCCGTTTTTCGAGTTGGCTAATTGTACTGTGTAGTGTGTTGATTGATTGGTGACATATTGTACTCAGCTATTGTGGAGTGAGCATATTGGTGTATTGTTTTTCTGATCTGCCATTGTTGAGAATATAATTTTGTTTGTTTATTAACTCTCGGCTCTGACTTGTTCTTTGGGCCACAGCCGGCGTCTGCTGGCGCACCAATAAGGACCACTTCTAAATTGTCCACGCTTTCGTGGTGCGGTTCGGGGGGGGCCGATACTTCGGCTCTTGGAATTAGCCCGGCGATCGCCTCCCTAATTAACGGGACCTGTGTGAAAATTAATCTGGCGTCCGCTACATAGGACCTTTTCGTGCACAGTGTGTCCAAAGTAGTGAGAAGGAGCCTCGAGTTGTTGATAGTGCTATCGGAACGATTTTGTGTGTTGTTCAGTGTTCTCGTTAACGAGTGCAGGGGAGTGTTTGGATAGACTGATTTAGGCAGATACTTTTTGCACGCGGCAAGGTTTTATTTGCGAGTTGCGAGACAAAATGGATCTCGAAAAGTAAGTCGCTCTTGGTGAGAAGATGGGTCTTTCTGGCGCCGAACTGCGGAATTGGGTCACCCAGAAGGAAAAAGAAGAAAAAGAGAGGGCCAAAGAAGAAAAGGCAGCTGAGCTGGAAAAAGAAAGGCTGGCGGTCGAAAGAGCCAAAACGGAAAAAGAAGCTGAGTTGGAACGAGAGAGGTTGGCAGCTGAGAGGGCCAAGGAAGAAAAAGCAGCTGAGTTGGAGAGAGAAAGGCTGGCTGCTGAAAGGGCGAAGGAAGAAAGAGAGCAACAATTGAAGTTGGAGTTGGAGAGAGAGAAGTTGGCAGCCGAAAGGGCGAGAGAAGAAAAAGAAGCGAGGGAGCGACAGCTGAAGGAAGAAAGAGAAGCGAGGGAGTGACAGCTGAAAGAAGAAAGAGAAGCGGAGGTGGCTGAAAGGGAACGGCAGCGGCAGCACGAGATGGAACTCGAGCGGCTCCGTTTGCAACAGCGAAGTGAAAGTCCCGTCCAAGCTAGAGTTGAAATCAGCGAACGGGAAGATCATGGCTTCCGCTTGAACCCAAGCAAGCTGCTCGTAGCATTTGATGAAAGGAAGGACGACCTTGACGCGTACCTTCACAGATTTGAGACGATTGCAAAGAGCCAGAATTGGCTGTAATATCAATGGGCAACTGCTTTAAGTACCTGCTTGAGTGGTGAAGCGCTCAGTGTGTACGGAAAGCTGACGCCGACCGATGCAGCCAACTACGCAAAGGTGAAAGCTGCTTTGCTGAAGCGATTTATATTTACTGTAGAAGGATTCCGGGACAGATTTCGGACAGGAAAGCCAGCTGATGGGGAGACGGTGACGCAGTATGCCGCCCGACTTTGCCATTATTTCGACAGATGGATTGAACTTTCAGGGACAGCGCAGGAGTACGATGAGCTTAGAGAGCTCCTGATTAGAGAACAGTTTCTCACTAGTTGCCATCCAAGCCTGTCGCTGTACTTGAAAGAGAGGAAGGCTGACTCACTTGAAGGCATGCTCGAATTGGCTGATCAATTCTTGGAAGCGCAAGGTGGCACTAATTTGGCCAAGATCAAGAAGGATTGTCCCGAAGATTCGAAGAAATTGGCTCCCGAAGAAAAGAAGCGTGCACCAGAGAGCATTCCGCGATGTTTTCTGTGTAACCGAGTGGGTCATCGCGCGAAAGACTGTCGAACGATCTTTACGAGCCCTACGGTAGTAAAATGTTTTAAGTGTGGTCAGACTGGGCACAAAGCAGATGCTTGTCGGAACGAAGTGAGTCAAACTCACCAGGTATCCTGTGTGCAAGCGGCACCGAAATTTGATAATAATGCCGTCACTGATGGATTCGTAGAGTTGAAAAATGGGGAGAAAATTCCTATTGTGGGTGCTGTAATGTCAAAACAGCCAACCGGTGTCACGAAGGGAATGCCAGCGCTGACTGGAAAAGTTGCGGGCAAAAAGGTTACGGTGTTAAGAGATACCGGCAGCTCCACTGTTATCGTGCGGAGAAATTTGGTACGGGAAAGTCAGTTGACAGGCAGAACGAAACCGGTTTGCCTAATTGACCGTACGGTTCGGATGCTTCCCGAAGCAGAGATTGAGGTTGAAACCCCGTACTTCAGCGGGAAGGTTACAGCTCTATGCATGACGACCCCCCTGTACGACCTTGTCATCGGAAACATCGACGGGGCGCGAGGGCCGAATGATCCAGAATGTTTGGGAGAAGACCCGAAAATAGAGCCCTCGCCAACACAGCGGCCGCGAGATACAAGGGAGGAGCATCTCGTGACGGATCTCACTAGAACCCAAGGTGAAGCCGCGGCGCAAGAGACAGCGAAGGAGAAGACGATCGTGTCGAATAAGTTCACGTGCTGGGCAGCTGGACGTACGTCGGCACGACCCCAACCGACCGACAGTGTAATGGTGACGGAGTTGGCCAGCCAGGCCAAATGTAGAGACATGAACAAGCTGGTAAATAAACAGACAGGACCCGTCGAACGTCATGACCCGTTAGCAGGGTCGGAAGTGACAGCGATGGCTGAGACGCTGCCTCAGATACCGTCGTTCGAAAAGGCTCGCCGAAAAAGAACAAGGAAAAAAAATCGAGCGAGCACCGCAAGAAAGGACGCAAGCGCAGCTCGAAATACACATGATAAGTGCTGAAGTCGAATCAGAATGTGTTTGGCAGTGCTGAGTGCCATATGTTGTGTTAATGTTGTGTTATCCTGTGTCACAAGTGTGGAAGCGTTTGTTACGGCAATGTGATGTATAGTATTGTATAATTGTTGTAATGAGAGAACTTTGTGCATTTGTATTGTTTAGAATATGTGAAGGAGTGTTGTACTCATGTGCTTGTGGCTATAATTCATGTGTTGTGGAATTGAACTACAATGTAAGATTGTATTGAGCGATCTATTGTGAACGTGAAGTGTCATGAGCGACGGATTGTGTTACAGTCTGTGAGAGTGTGTGGTGACTGTTCGCGCTCGTTTGTGTGGTTTCGAATATTATGGGATATTATTCTTAAAGTGGCGGGCAGTGTCACAGAACGAGCGCTAAAAATGGGCGCGCCGCCAAATTCTTGCGATAACGCGCGAAAGAGACGCCGCGAGGTCAAAATAAAAAAAAAGAAAACAAACATCCAAGGCTCCCCGGGGCGCGCGCTCTCCCCTCAGAAGCGTGGCTTCGCCGACGAACCTCCTCACCCCACATCGACGGCCCAGCAAGCTCGCGATATTTCTAGAACGAAGGAGGCGTGGTCACGTCGAGTTGAGTCATCCGACGCGGAGGGCAGTCAAACCGTCTCGCCTCTCCCCAGCCTTCGCTGATATCGCGCCGACGAAATGACGAGAACGTTCTGGAATGTCGCGCGGAAGGTATTTAATCGAGCAGCCGAGACGAGAGAGCAGGAGAAGACGGAAGTTCGCGCCAGAGCGCGTAGGGATTCCGCCGTGTAGTCGGCGAAGGTTTTGTCGGTAGCGACAAAGCAGGAGAAGAAGAGGATTTCCACCTGAGGGGTGAAGGCTCGAGCTACAGGCGAGAGCGTGTGTTTACCGCTATCGAGCGAAGACGCGTGGCAACAGCTGCGTGTGTGAAGCCGACGTGTTCCGGCGAAGAAGTTTGAAGCTTGGAGAGTGGCCAATTGAAGACGCGAGGTTTCCTGGAAGAGAAACTTCGGGACAGTGGAACGGCAACAACGCTGGACTTTGAGTGAGTGATTCTCGGAAGAGTATCATTCAGACTTTGGTTCCAAGGACTTTGGACTGAATAGGTTTTCTATCTCTTTAGTCTTTAAGGGTCTTGGTTGTTCAATGCATGCGACTGCAGATTAGTGTGTACTGTTGTCTGTGTCCGTTGTTCGAGTGTGGCTAATTGTACTGTGTAGTGTGTTGATTGATTGGTGACATATTGTACTCAGCTATTGTGGAGTGAGCATATTGGTGTATTGTTTTTCTGATCTGCCATAATTGAGAATATAATTTTGTTTGTTTATTAACTCTCGGCTCTGACTTGTTCTTTGGGCCACAGCCAGCGTCTGCTGGCGCACCAATAAGGACCACTTCTAAATTGTCCACGCTTTCGTGGTGCGGTTCGGGGGGCCGATACTTCGGCTCTTGGAATTAGCCCGGCGATCGCCTCCCTAATTAACGGGACCTGTGTGACAGTCACTGAACAAAATAACGCGCAAAGATCTTTACCCTCTCCCCCGAATCGACAGAGAACTGAATTTGTTGCATGGCGCCGAGTAGTTTTCTAGCCTTGATCTGTGATTGGGCTATTGGCAAATACCAATGTCCGAATCTGACAAAAATAAGACCGGTTTATGCACCCCATATGGGCCGTAATAATTTCATGTAGTGCCTTTCGGACTTTGTAACGCACCCGCTAGCTTCGAACGCATGATCAACGGCTTCCTGCGTGGCCTTAAGTGGAAAACCTCTTAAGGCTATCTCGACGATGTCGTGGTAATTTTGTCTACGTTTTCGCAACACCTGCAACGTCTCCAAGATGTCCTAGTCTGCCTTGCAAAAGCTAGTTTGAAGCTCTGTACAAAAAATGCACCTTCGCAAGCAAGATAATCAAGGTTCCAGGACACTTAGTCAGCAAAGAAAGTATTCGACTGTATCCTGAAAATCTTGCTGCCGTGTTCGATTTCTCTCGTTCATTGCGTGAAAAAGACCTGCGCAGTTTTCTTGGCTTGACATCCGCCTTCCGGCGATTCATACGTGACTTTGATAAACTTGCGTCTCCAGTTCATTAACTGCTCGCAAGTATTGCAGCACTCATCTGATCCGAAGGCTGTGAAAATGGTTTCCTCGCATTCAAGGAAGCCCTGAAATCCAACCCGGTGCTCTACCGCTTCGATCCAGGTGCACGCACCATTCTCCACTCTGACGGTAGCGGTCATCGTCTCGGCGCCGTTTTACTGCACCGTGACAACAGCGTGCCTTAACGTGTCGTCGCTTACTCCAGTCGTGCTTTGACTGCTGCAGCACGCATGGAAGGAGTTGAAGCACCTTCCATGTGTGCTATAGAGCGGCAGTACGGGTCAACACAATCACGCGACTTGAGGGTATATATGAGCTGCCGGATCCTAGCCAACTGAGATCTGCGGTGAGTGATGCAGTCGCGGTGGAAAGCGGTGAAAGTCGGCTATCACGGCTGGAAGGAGGGCAAAGAGACAGAGAGAGCATCGACATCTTGGTGCTTTTTACCAGGCCTGTAGGCCACATCGAAATCGTGCTCCTTCAAAGGAAGCACCCAGTGACCAAGGTGGCCCGATAAGTTCTTTAGCAACGAAAGCCAGCACAATGCGGTGTGGTTAGTGACGACTGTGAAACAGTGGCCGTAAAGAAGGGGTAAATTTTTAAACAGCCCATACAACAGTGAGGCACTCCTGTTCGGTTACTCTCAAAGGCGCCTATTTTTTTGTTTGGTCATACGACAGCTGCCACCTCGAAATTTCCCATTGCCGTCAAAGTGAAGTTAAAAATGTTCTTCCTTATAACGAAAAATGTAATTATATAATTCGGGATATTGCTTTCAATATCAGTATAAAGTTTATTTTTATTTGGACCACCACATGGTGCAAAGAGCGTCTCAATATGTACAATAATGACAATTTTGAAAAACGTGTGGTTTTTTTCTTGTAAAGTGTAGCTGCCCGACAGGTCTAAAAATATTTTTTCCTCAAAACATAACTTATTTAGAGTATGCACTCACTACTCGGCTATTCATACAAAGTGCAGTATTGCAAAAGAAAAATACAAACATAACATATTTTGGCTAAATCCGTGGAAGCGCATGTGCCATAAAGTACGTGCTAATACTATTGAGCTCCATTCAGCCTACACAAGAAGTTATATTTAACATGTAGACCAAATTTGCCATAAAAAAGGAGTGGTACATTTAGAAGAAATGTTTTTACAAAGAACACCCAAACTACATTTCCGACAAGATTAAAAGGCAGCCACGTGACTAGAAACATTTTATTGCTGAAATATTCTATCGCTTCACGGTTTTCAATGCAATAATTCAGCACAATTTTTTTATACATTTGTCGCGGTTGCTAAAATGGCTGGACGTTTAGCGCAGAATGACCCTTTGAATAAGTTAAAAGTACCAAAACAGGCCAATAATTCGACATAATAATAATGCTGCCTCCTTCATAAGTTGTCGTTACCCTTGGAACTTTTAACTGTGCCAAAACACGCTTGTTGTCAGTACAAAATTTATCATGTAAACAAGCACCACGCACACCAGCGCACATAAGTTCAGTTCAGCTGTGGTGGTTTCGTCTATACCTGGGACCACACTGTTTTTCAGAATTCTTAATAGGGTAGCTATCTCAGCACTGTCAGTAAAAAGCATGAAGATTGAATTCTGCATTGCTATAGTTTATTCGAAGGGCGAGTCAACTTCGCTTTCAGAACAGCCACTGTACGCGCCCACATATAAGAAATGGCGATTTATGGCATTGTATATGTTCTCAACACGTAACACCGCGTTTCTCTTTTGCATTTCTGAATTTCAAACTTGGTTTCTTTCTCTAAGTAAGGGCATTCACTACTTCCCAGACCGTTCTAGGATTATAGAATGTGTTCTAAAATTTGTGCTCATCATATTGTAGTTTAGCTTTTTTTTAAGTTTGATTTAAGTGCGTTGCAGTATTTCTTGTACTCTGAGAATGCTTCGAGTTGTCGTGGGCTTAAGAATTTTTAAAAGGCCACGTTTTATTCGAATACCTTTACAAAGCAACTAGTCGATGCAAGGTTTCCGGCAATTTTTCTCTTTCAATGAGGTACTTCTCCTCTAGAAAATACCCTGTTTTAAAAGCGACGTAATACATGCATAAAGCTCAATATATGCCTCATCAGTATCTTTTATCCTATATATTAGACTCCAATCTACTGCTTTGATGAGCTGTAAAAATAACTTTTTTCAGTATTTATGTTGCGTTGGACGAAGTCTTGCTTATGTTGCTTTTGAAGTTTCATTGACAAGGGTATCACACAAAACACTGGAAAGTGATCATTGAGATCTTTTAAAACAATACAGCTTATGGTCTCCAGTTGGTTCTGATTTGTAATGTGTATACCGAGTAACGTTGCACTCACTATTCCTGGTCACTCTGGTCGCGTAACATATATGAATTCCACAACCTAACGCAGAAATCAGCATCTCAAGATCTGTGGCAGCCGGATCCTTTGCAGCAAGATTCTTATTAATACACAATATGATGAAAAACGCCAAGCCTGCGTGAAAGGCGCAGCGCAGTCACAGAGAAAGCTAGAAGAGCGGCCTTCCAGAGCCTTTTCAAAACACTCAGTGCCTAACTGCAAGCACACTTGCTTGATACCCACTAGGGCAATAATAATGAACTTTTCGGTAGTAGGCCGGCATTAACTATGCTACTTTTCGTCATTCTTCTGAAAAGCATGGTATCCGCTAACCACTTGCAAGGAATTTCGAGCCAATCGTTCATGCAGTGACTGACAACGATGATAAATTTGGCTGAAATAGGTATGCACCACAGTTAATAGGGGATCAAGAACAAAGTTTAGTAATGAATTCGAGCATTGGATGGACCACACGTAACGCTATTTGCATTGTGTGACAACTGGTTCTTCTTTAGCTGTTTTAAAACACTTTGAAGTCATAATAACCCGATTGCTTTCCCGACTTCAAGCCTTCCTAAGGCAACTTTGCCATTAAATCACCAGCACCAGCGTAGCTCAGTGGTAGAATACAGGGCTGAAACTCAGCAGACCCGGGTTTAGAGCCCCACTGTGTATTTGGTGCTAGGTTTTTTTCTAATTTCCCACGATGTGGTTAAGGACACAGGCGGCGGCGGTGGCGGACGACTGAGCGTGACCCGAGTTGAGATCTCATAACAGCGTTCACTGCCATAACAAGTGTTGTGAAGTAATCGGGAGGATGAAAGTGAGTCGAAAAATTCTAAAAGCGTGTTTTGTGGTGTCGAGGTGGCCTACAAACGACAGTCGCAACAATTTTGTCAGCCTTTAGAGCGAGACATTCCAAATCTGCTATGATTACCGAACTTTCTAGTTTTTTATAGGTATATCTTTCTTTTAAATGAATTGTCACTCCACCTCCTTTTCTGTCCATGCGGCACAGATGATCAGACCGATAATCAGGAAAATTTAACACATTATCATCATCGGTTAACCGTGTTTCAGTGAACACAAGCGCATGAAAGTTCACTGCCACGGTATCTATAAAAACGCTTGCGACATCTATTTTATTTTTAGTACTCCTGGCTTTCCCATGTAAAGGAGAAAGTAAATTGTTATTTTGTGGGCAACACAATTTTAAATCAAGGACATTTTAGTACACATGACTTTAACCGAAAACGCTCACAGGGAACTACAAAAAACAGAACTGGTACGTGCAAGATAAACTAAAAAATGTCGGCCAATTTTTTAGGGGCGAAGCTCCTTGTAGCGGCAGCCGTTCGTCCCTCGTAGCCTTTGTAGTAGTGTGCAACAAGTATAACATTTCGACCTCCAAGGTGGTGCCGGTGAGAGATTTCTTTTGTGCGTTGTTGAACAAAATAATATAGTGCTCAATGTACATGCCAATGGCTGCTAATATGGAATGACAGACAGGAGAATTCGGCTTTTAGTTAACGCACACACTGCGAAATTTTTATAGTTCAACAACGCACAGAAAACAAGAAACGGTTGCTACGTTATACTCGCTTGGCGTAACCTCCTAGGTTTTAAAAATGTTTAGCAAGAGTTGTGCCGCAATGCCATGAATACAGTGAACTAGTATATACCAACAACTCGAGGTGGTTAAAGGTGGGAAGTAGACCAGAAGCACTAGCAGTAAGAAAGTGTGCGTGTGCCTCCTCTCGTTCAGTCCTTGGAATGTCCGCTGGATGGCGGTGCTTCTATATGAGAAATATATTATAAAATGATGCGAGATGGTGGTACTTGGAGTGTTGAATAGGTAGACGAACGGATACACAGACAGATGCATGGACGAACGCACTGATGGCTGCACGGACAGATGGACGCATGGACGGACGCAAGAGCGGACGCATGGACGAAGCAGGGACGGACGCACAGATGAACGTGCGGACGCACGAACAGACGCACGCATGGACGGCCGGATGGACACATGGGCGGTGACACAGACGCGCCCGTGGATGGACGTAAGCAAGAACGAATGGACGAATGGAAGCTTCGCCCCACTATCCATCATTCACTCCGTGGATATGCTGTCATTTTTTTCTGTGTCCTCTTGGCACTCGGAATATTCCATGGCATTATTACGAGCAGAACATTCATTCTTACGGGGACACCAAATGTCTAGGCAAACTTCCATTATTTTTACTTTGTCCTTTAAATGGCGGCTGAAAGCAGCGCCTTGTTCTTTAGAGTTACGTGCTAATTGACAAAATAGCAGCCCCTGGGCTAAGCCCATGCAATGAAATCTCTAATGTTCTTTTTCTGCATTTCGGCAGAAATTTATTCCTCTTTCCACGCCTAACGAACCGAGCAACCCTGCTCTGAATTGTGTGTTCTTGCGTGCAAAGCCAGTCATAATGAGATTATATCCGACATGTAAAAGTCTTGCCCACGCTTTCCCCTATCTTTTGAAGAAGGCTGAAGGCATCACTACCAAGTGGCACGCCTTTTATTTACAGCTCACTTGAACGCTGATACTGCTCAAGGTCGTCACACTTCTTCGACAGATGCTCATTCTCTGCCTTTAGTTCCCTGCTTCCTGTAAGCAGTTTGTTTATTTTCTACCATAATTTTTTTATATCCTCTGCAACATCTTTACCACCATTGCACACATCAGAACAAGATGACACCCCATCTTTCAGTTCTCTCATTTCTATCCGGAAATTGAGTTAGTAGCTTTGATCAAGTCACGCAACTCTTTAGAATCGGCACTTTTTCTTCCAAAGCAATCAGTTACCACTTCCATTGTCATGCACAACAATAGCAAAGACGCTATGTTCGGCAGCAGTGCACTCCTATGCCAGAGAAACAAATGAGACTAGCATCACTTGCACACGCAGAAGATCGAGGCAGCAGACATCTCTGCACACGCAGAGACGACTTCTACCAAACTAAGCAAGCCTTAAGACTCTGTCGTATTTACTACTGTTTGCCGTCACTCCCTCCGTGTCCGCTGACTACTTGGGCTCATGAGCCGAAATGGTTGCGCAGAAACACCGAAGCGATGACCGAGGCCAGCGTGTCTTGCTTATTCGCTCTAAGAAAAGGCATTGTTTTCACGAGGCTCGATAGGCAGACTTGGCAAGGAAATCTCCAAAAGCACTAAGTTGAGTGTTAGAAGCTCACCTTTCTTGTGCACTGCCGCCAAACTACGTCAACCTCGACGACAAATGCAAGGACGCCGTTTTGAATGCGAAGCATTTCTTAGCAAATGTCAGCGACTTTGGGCGTATCTATCTATCTATCTATCTATCTATCTATCTATCTATCTATCTATCTATCTATCTATCTATCTATCTATCTATCTATCTATCTATCTATCTGTCTATCTATCTATCTATCTATCTATCTATCTATCTATCTATCTATCTATCTATCTATCTATCTATCTATCTATCTATCTGTCTGTCTGTCTGTCTGTCTGTCTGTCTGTCTGTCTGTCTGTCTGTCTGTCTATCTATCTATCTATCTATCTATCTATCTATCTATCTATCTATCTATCTATCTATCTATCTATCTATCTATCTATCTATCTATCTATCTATCTATCTATCTATCTATCTATCTAGCCGCCTACGACATTTAGCTCTCCTGGCCCTTTAGATAATGGTACACCAAACTTGGTATGGCATAACATGGCTGTATGAACAACATATTTGACTAGCCATAACAGGAAAATCATGACATAGATGTTATGGATGTCATAATTTACCTTTATAGGTTCTGCAGCTTTTGCAGTGGTTTTGTTCACATGGCATGATACAAAACTGGTACGGTATGACATGAATGCATGGCGAACACAAACGGCAGACCCTAACATCACGAAAATCATGATATGCTTGTCATGTAACTACATGACTCTATGCCGCGATCATCCCTGCAGGGGCGCCTGCGTAAGTAGGCGTTTGTTGCGTAGCGACAGCACGGACCCGAGCTAACGGGGAAATTCGTACTTCCTCCCATGCCAAGTCGTCTTGTTCTTGAAAAAAGACGCTTCATCATGATTTGTATGTTCCTCATCGGTATATATCGTCTCAGCATCAGCGTGGGCCAGTTCGAGCTCACCTCGGAGAAAGCATTTGATATATATATATATATATATATATATATATATATATATATATATATATATATATATATATATATATATATATGAAATAGATGATCAGAGTTTCTTCCGGCTACCGTAATAAAAGTTATAAACTTCGAGAATAGTGCAGTATAGAAAACAAAACAATTAAATATTGATTTAGTCCTAACACTTTCGGCTGGTGGACCAGCCTTCTTCGGAGGATGTAAGTGAAAATACATCCACCAGCCGAAACTGTTAGGAATAAATAAATATTTTATTGTTTTGTTTCCTATACTGCACTATTCTCGAAGTTTATATATATATATATATATATATATATATATATGTATATACATATATATATTATATATATGTATATACATATATATATTTATATATATATATTTATATTTATACAATGAAACAAAGGGTTTGTGGGTCCGGTGCGATTTTCACGGAAAAGTCAAAACAGACGTTCATGCGGAGCAGTTTTATTGACCTTTGTCTCTCTGATCTACCTATTGAAAATGAGTGTACTTCCATTGTTCATTGAAAGGGGAAATTTTTGTGACTTTGTATATTAGTGCTGCTACCTTTCCGCTTTTACTTTTTATTACACGTGTGTACTTTTAGCATCGTGATTGTATCCTTTGCATCAGCGAATTTCTTGAGCTGTTCACACGCATTTTCATGAATGACGTAGATATATCAGTTGTGGTTACCCTATACTTACTATGCTTCGTATAGGCATGTATATATTAACGGCAATGTTGCTATATATATATATATATATATATATATATATATATATATATATATAGGCAGGCATAGTGGTTGAGTGGCCGTGGCCGTAGCGTTGCATATAGTCCGGTAGATCCTTAGTGAGCGGTCACAACGTGGTTTATTTCGACGTTTCGGCCTAGAGTCTGGCCTTCATCAGAATTAAAGGTACTGTTTGTTGGTGCTCAGCTTTATACAATCTCAAATCAGAGGGCGAGGAAAGAAGAAAAAAAGACAGAAAAAAAAGAAAAAGAAAAAAGAAAAAAGGAAAAAGAAAAGAAAAAGAAGAAAAAAGAGGAAAAGAAGAGAGAAATAATATACGGTGGACTCCCTTCGGGCGCCCCCCTTCCACTCTTCCTTCCACGTCCCCCTTCATCTCTCTCCCCCTTCTCCCCTTAACCTTTCTGATGTCAGCGGTCTGTGTATGCTTCCATTCACTAACGCATTCCTCCCGACCAGACGGCGCCTCCTGGCACTGGTGGTTTGGTGTGGGCCAAACAAGAGCTTTTTTAGGAAGTTCTTAGCCTTTAACTACTCGGAGTCCCGTCAACATTACGTGGTAGAAAGAGGGGTGCCGCGTATTGTGGCAAAGGCTAGTAAGCGGGCAATTTAGGAAGTTCTAAGCCTTTAACTACTGTGCGCCCTGTCAACATTTCGTCGTAAAAAGAGGGGTGCCCCGTATTGCGGCAGAGGCTGGTAAGCGGGTGCAATGCGAATTCCTTGCCCGCTTCTGAATTACGCGTGTAGTGGGGACCTCCCGGCTGTGCTGTTGGGCATGTCATGCATGGCACAATTGATTGGGTAGTAAAATAAAACAGAAAACAGACGACAGTTGTACATAGAAACAGTAGTTACACTTGGAATTGTTTTGGGTTGTACAGTGCCCTTCGCAGCTGCAGTGTCGTGAACTCAGTTACTATTTTCATTATTGCCGTCATTGTTTTCTAATGCTTTATTTGCTGCAAGTGTACCAGGATTCTCATTTGTTCCTCTATCGAGGGTGTTAAGTCGGTAGATAAGGTATGACTTTCGTTGTTCACGTTCTCGATTTGATTTAAATCCCGTCTCTAAGAGCGTTACTGATAGTTTGTCGAATGCATGGTCGGGAAGATTGAGATGTTTTGATAGAGGTAGACTTGGAGCTGATTTCGCATGGGCTCTGTGATTATTGAAGCGAATCCTAAATGGTGCTTCTGTTTGTCCGATGTACTGCATACCACATACGTTGCATTCGAGTAGGTATACCACATTAGAGGAATCGCATGTTAGGTTTCATCGTATCTTAATCGAAAACTTGGACTGTGTGCTGGTTGCTCTCTCGGTTTCTCGCATCGCCTTACATACAAGACATCGTGGCTTTAAACAAGGTTGGCATGAATTATTGGGGGGTGATGTGTTAATTTAAGAGTGTACAAGGGTGTCTTTGAGGTTACGTGGTCGTCGGTAAACGACGCCTGGAGCAGATGAAAATGCGCGTCTCAGACGTTCACTTTGTTCCAGAATGTTGTGATGTCGTTTAAGGATTTAGTTTACATTGGGGCAGTTTGTGCTGTAAGTCAAGCAGAGGTTTGTTCGTTATGGGTCTCCTTGTGGTGGTCGCTTCGTAAGTAAGTCTTCACGCTTAAGTTTTCTCGCTTTTTGAACAGCGTCATTAACTACATGTGGGGGGTATTTTTGTTTCTCTAGCATAAGTTTTAGCCTCTGTGAGCTCGTGTCAAAGTCAGCGTCTCTAGAGCAGATTCGCTTAACCCGGTGAGCCTGGCTGTATGGAATACTGTTTTTACAGTGGCGTGGGTGATCGCTTTGGTAATGGAGGTATTGTTGTCGATCCGTTCGTTTGCGGTATAGGGTTGTAGAGAGCTTCTCTTCATCATTCGTTATGGTAACATCAAGAAAATTTACGGTTACTTGCGGGTATGTGTGTGTGAAGTGTATGTTCGGATGTACAGCATTGTAAGTGTAGATAAAGCTGAGAAGTTCGTCCTCGCTGTGGGTCCAAATAAGAAAGATGTCGTCTATGTATCTTCTGTATAACATTGGTTTCAAGGAACTTTGTGCAAGAAATTCAGATTATAGCTTTCCTATAAATATGTTGGCATAATTAGGTGCCAATTGGTGCCCATAGCGGTCCTGCTGATTTGTCGAAAATACTCTTCGTTAAACTCGAATGAATTTAATTAGAGGACCATCCTCGTCAAAGTTGCAATGGCAGAGAAATCTTGGGTGTTAGATTGTCTATGGTTTGTGTACATGTTTTGTAATGCAGCTATGCCGTCATCTTAAGGAATATTTATATACAATGAAGAGACATCAAGAGTAACCAAGTACGAGTTTTTCGGCACACACAGACCTGCAATGTCTCGAAAAAAATGTGTGGTGTCTTTTATGTACGACGCGAGGGTGCATGGAATGTGGCTTATTAGTTTGTCCACGTACCCAGATATGTGTTCAGTTATTGTACCGATGCCTGATATGATACGTCGACCTGGGTTACTGGGTTTATGAATTTTTGGGAGGACGTAGAAGTGACCTGGACGAGGGTATGCTGCTGGCATCAGTTTGTGGTCAGTGTTGGTTATCTTTTCTGCATCCAACAGTTTCTTTAGTTCTGTTGTACGATACGTTTGTATTCGTCTGTCGGATCACCTGGGATGCGTCCATAAAATCTTGAGTCGTCTAGTTGGCGGTATGCTTCTTGTAAGTAGTTGGTTGTGTTAAGGACTACAATTGCTCCTCCTTTGTCAGGGGGTTTTATCGTTATGTCTGTCCTAGATGCCAAATTTTTCATACTTATTTTTTCAGATTTTGTCAAGTTTTCTCGGTTTCCTTTCTGTCTGTGGTATTCGTGTACTATAGCTTTCTGTACTGCGGTGATATAAAGGTCCAAGCACTTGTCTCGATTACTGTGCGGTGTCCAATCATTTGATTTACGACGGTGAATTGTTTCGTGGTTAGAAGGCCTGTCCAAGTAATATTCGCGCAACCTTAAGCTTCGAGCGAAGTTTTCGAGGTCTCGGAGCAAGTCGAATTCATCGAAAAGTTTTGTAGTCGGGCCCCACGTAGCCCCACACCAAACCACCAGTGCCAGGAGGCGCCGTCTGGTCGGGAGGATTGCGTTAGTGAATGGAAGCATACACAGACCGCTGAAATCAGAAAGGTGAAGGGGAGAAGGGGCAGAGAGATGAAGGTTGACGTGGAAGGAAGAGTGGAAGGGGGGCGCCCGAGGGGAGTCCACCGTATAATATTTTTCTATTCATTTCCTCTTTTTTCTTCCTTTTTATTCTTTTTTCTTTTTCTTTTTTTCTTTCTTTTTTCCTCTTTCCTTGCCCTCTGATTTGAGATTGTATAAAGCTGAGTACCAACAAACTGTACCTTTAATCCTGACGAAGGCCAGACTCTAGGCCGAAACGTCGAAATAAACCACGTTGTGACCGCTCACGGAGGATCTACTGCAATATATATATATATATATATATATATATATATATATATATATATATATTTATATATATATATATATTGTGCGAAGCAATGTATCATGTACTCACGCATGCTCCTACCCATCTTAGATCTGATTGATTGATATGTGGGGTTTAAGGTCTCAAAACCACCACTCGATTATAAGAGACGCCGTAGTGGAGTGCTCCGGTTCTTTAACGTGCACCCAAATCTAAGCACACGGGCCTACAACATTTTCGCCTTCATCGAAAATCTAGCCGCCGCAGGCGCGATTCGATCCCGCGACCTGTGGGTCAGCAGTCGAGTTCCATAGCCACTAGGCCACCGCGGCGGGGCATCTTCCCTGTGTTCTTAATAGCGTACACCGGGAAGCCGGTTCTTTACTTGGCGAGCAGTCAGGATTGCCGCCAGCCTTTGCGAAGCCTCGGAGGAGAACGGTCGACTTCAATAGACACACCAAACCTCATCCTCACGGGTTGGCAAGAACAAAAACGACTTTTGACGTTCTTCTATAAAATAACATGTTCAACAAAGAAATGTGCAGTCATACTCGACATCTGGGGTCCGTGACAACATTCCATTTTCATGTCGAAGCGAATGGATATCCCCCTTTTTGCTCAGTATTCATTAACCATTGACATTTGTTCACTTTTGTGTTGTCATGCTCATTTTTTTCGAGCCGCACAAAGAGCTTTTATTATTTGTTATTTTTTATTGTTTGCTTGTACTGTACTGTATTGGCATCGCCTTTTGTTAGATTTCAAGAAATATCAACTCAGTCCGCTTGTCTCTGCCGTTTCCCCTGAACTGTTTCGCTATAGTTGTTTCGGTCCTTCCCCTCGACCCATTCTGATGAACCACGACGGTGTGTTGACTGTTGTGCCAGAGGCATGGTCTTCGTGCGGAAGCGCTTCTACACATGGAAATGGAGGTAAAGTTCTGGCTAAGTCTCCTCGCCAGGTGCCACTTTCTATGGAAACGGAGGCACGAAACGGAGACACGCAACTCACAGTTCCCGCGAAGATTTCTCTCCCGCCACCTCAACGGCGCACCGGGAACCGGTGTTGGAGAAGAGACTAAAACGATATTGAAGGCCTTATCGGCACCATCTTTGAGGGATTTGCCCCAGTTTACTGGGTCGTGCTGGCTGGCTTGGTCGCCACAACCTGCTATACCTGCTATTTTCTGCTATAAACAATACAACCAGTTTTCTTTTACAAAGTGTTTGCCCCTTGTTCTGCTCCGGGATGAAAAGTTTGGCTTCGACCAACGATGACCACGTTGGCATTGTGGTAGGATACGAAAAAAACTCACGTTCCTAACAGTACGTGTGTATGTGTCGTGGAACAAAGGTTGTTCATCAGTTTCACTGCGAGATTTTTTTTATATTCAAACTGCTAGCCAGGAATATTATTTTCAACTCTACAAACGCACGCACACACACACACATCCACACACACACACCGATATATATATTGAAATACCACGGTTCAGCTGACGCTTTATTCAAGCAACAGCAAGACGGCGCCGATGATGAAGAGAAACGGAACTAAGACTGATTATGGTTATTGACAGATGAGGAAGATGACGTCCAATGCATTCTTACACTAATTTCCCCCGTCGATGGCAGCGACCAGCCCGGGCGCGAATTGCGCTGTGAAACGCACACGATAGGGATTGAGACGCGAAACGTGCACAATCTCTGTCCCACGGCACCGTTGGTGAGTGGGGGCACGAACAGGTGTGAAACAGTAGTTCACCGATGAGGTCTGTTCGACAACTTTGTAGGGGCCAATATAGCGTGACTCAAGCTTCTCCCATAAAGGCGTTCACTCAGGAGTCCACAGAAGTACATCGTCGCCAGGGTGGTAGAGAACGACGTGGTGAGTGGCATCGTAACTATGTTTGCAATCTTCTGGGCTAGTTTCGATGTTTACACGGGCAAGACGACGGCAATGAGCAACACGGGAGAGAAACTAGTCGCAAACGAATGGTGAAGAGTTGACGGGGCCAGAAAAGAATGAAACGACGAGTGGTGAGGTCGGTTGGCGTCCGTATACTAGGAAAAATCGAGAATAGCCTGTGGTTCGTTCAACCGACGTATTATATGCATACTTGACAAAGAGAAGTATGGCATCCCAATAGCGGTGGTCCGGTCGGATATACATGGACAGCATGTCACACAGCGTGCGATGAAATCTTTCCGTTAAGCCATCGGTTTGTAGGTGATAGCTAGATGTTGTTTTATTAACTGTTTTTGATGTTTGAAGAACTTCACTGAGCGTGCGTGCTTGCTAGAAATGCCTTGCCCCGTCGCTTAAAAGAACACGGGGGGCTCCGTGACGTAGGTAAATAGCATTCAAGAAGAAAGTTGCTACTTCCGAAGCAGTTCCTGAAGTGATCGAGGCCGTCTCGGCGTACCGGGTCAAGTGATCAACCGTGGTGACTATTCATCTCTTACCGTGTTATGTAGTTAGGAGGGGCCCGAAGAGATCAATTTCGACGACAGAGAATGGCTCTGATAGACAAGGAAGTGGTTGTAGGGTCCCGACTGGAGCAGTAGTGGGTCACTTGCAGTGTTGGCAAAGTGCGCACGAGGCAACATATTTAGCTACCGTCGTGGAAAGATCTGGCCAGAAGAATCGACTGCGGATGCGCTCGTATGTTTTGTAGTATTCCAAGTGTCCTGACGTCAGGTCGTCGAAGGAAGCGCGCAGAACTTCAGTGCGTAGTGCGCGTAGTACGACGGGAACCCATCGGAGGCCTTCCGGGTGGAAAATGTATCGATATAGCACATCGTCCTCCAACTTGAATAGTCGGAGCTGTTTACGGAGCCTGGCATTTGGGGAAGATGAAGCGCCGGTTAGCCGACCGATGATGTCAGTGCAGTAAGAATTGGCTCGCTGGTGAGTGCTAAGTACTGACCGACGGGTGGATGAAGGTAGGAAAAAAATAGATGATATCGACGAGGCGTCCTCCTTGGGCCAATTTGACAAGGGGATGTGACGTGCGCCGAAGACTGTGGCAAAGGACATAGTGACAAAGCGTCGAAATCTTGGTGCTGTCCTCCAGTCTTGCAGACGACGTCAAAGTCAAATGATTGTAATCGGAGAATCCAGCGGCCAAGTTGTCCCGACAAGCTTTTGATTGTGGACAACCAGTAAAGAGTATGATGGTCTGTCACAACAGAAAAACGTCGACCATGTAGATACGGATGAAATTTTTGAATGGACCAGACAACAGCCGAGCACGCTTGCTCGGTTATCGAGTACCTCTTCTGTGCAGAGGTCAGAGTGCGGCTTGCATACGCGACAACTTTTTCGCGAAAGGCATGGTCGCGCTGGAGGAATACGGCGCCTATTCCTTGTCCACTAGCGTCAGTGTGTAATATCGTAGGTGCCTTGTCATCGAAATAACAAAGCACCGGTGGGGATGTCAGCGCCTGCTTGAGTTCTTGAAATGAAGCTTCGCATTGATCATTTCAATTGAAGGGACCTGTACTAGCAAGGAGCTTGTGGAGAGGGGCGGCAATAGTGGCAAAGTTGCGAATGATGCGGCGAAAGTACGATGCAAGTTCAAGGAAACTGCGTAGTTCTTTGAAACGAAAAAGTCGTGGAAAGTTGAGCACTGCGGAAATTTTGTCCGGATCGGGCTGGATGCTATCTTTACTAATGAGATGTCCTGGAACTTTTATAGCTGTATTACCGAAATGGCACTTCTTTGTGTTTAGTTGAAGTCCAGCATTAGAGAAACTGGTGAGCACTTGATCTAGGCGTTGCAAACGATTAGGAAAAGTGGAAGAAAATGCGACGATATCATCAAGGTAGCATAGACAAGTTTTCCACTTGAGGCCACAAAGAACAGTTTCGGTCATCCTTTCAAATGTGGCGGGAGCATTACATAGGCCGAATGACATTGCGTTAAACTCGTAAAGACCGTCCGGCGTAGAAAAGGCGGTCTTTTCTTTGTCGGCTTCGTCCATTGGTATTTGCCAATACCCGGACCGAAAGTCAAGGGTGGAGATTTATTGGGCGCTTTGCAACGAGTCAAGCGCATCATCTCTACGGGGCATCGGATATACATACTTTCTGATAATCTTGTTGAGCGCGCGGTAATCAACACAAAATAGTACCGATACACCCTTATTTTGTACCAACACAACGGCTGATGACCAAGAACTGATAGAGGGTCGTATGAAGTTTCTTTTCAGCATATCTGTCACGTTCTCCTCGATGATTTTGCGCTTGGCCAAGGAGACTCGGTAGGGATGACGGCGTACAACAGTCTGACCTTCAGTGTCGATGCGACGATGCACAAATGTGGTCTGTCCTAGTGCCTTAGCATCGGCGTTGAAGGAGGCCTGGTGTTTCGTTTGCAAATTTAGCAACGCCTCACGTTGAGAAGCAGAAAGGTCAGGATTTATGTCGGGAGCAAATGAGGAGGAAGTACCAGACTAGGCTTGTTGTGGCTAAGCTGTCAGGGCGTAAAGAGGGACCAAAGATACCGGTTGGGTATCCATATAACAGGACACTGCAGAACATTAGGGTAAGAGGACAGGCTCCGGGGTAGGGCTCAGGCCAAGGATTATCGTAGCACTGTCTTTGAACCGCACCAGGCTGGAGGGGACTACAACGCCGCGAGCTAGACAGTGGCTGGATGGGGTGATAAGGACGTCACCATTGGCTATATTTGGAGAAGTGATGGTGATGAGTTGCTCCTGACCCGGGAGCCTATGGTATCGGAAGCTGTGAAAGAACGCAATGGTTTTTTGTCAACGCGTTCGCTGCAGTGATCGGTCTCGGTCATCTCGACTACACGTTGACGGCAAGAAATTGATGCAGATGCTGATTAGAGAAAGTCCCAACCTAAAATTAGTTCATGAGCACATGAAATTAAGACAACCAGGGGGGTGTGATGACGAATACCATCAATGAAGACACGCGCTCTACATTGGGCCGATGGTCTAATTATTGCTCCATTGGTCCCAACCAAAGATGATCCAAAAGGTAGGGTGTCTTCACTTTCGGCAATCGAGAACAAAAGCCGGCACGCCTAACTGAAATAGTTGCTCCCATGTCCACCAAAGCGAAAACCCGCACACCTTGCACAGTCAGGATGGAGAGAGGTTGAAGAGATCGTGAAGCCTCCTTCACCACTTGAAATACCACGGTTCAGCTGACGCTTTATTTGAGCAACATCAAGATGGCACCGATGATGAAGAGGAACGGAACGAAGACTGGTTATTGACAGATGAGGAAGATGACGTCCAATGAATATTGGACGTCATCTTAATTTATGTCCACTTCAATATATATATATATATATATATATATATATATATATATATATATATATATATATATATATATATATATATATATATATATGTATAGTGTCTTCTGTGAAGCCAGTGATGAATAGAAATTGGCTTGAGCGGACAAACGAGCGAAAACCTTTATTGCTCCTACGTTTCGACCGGGGTCCGGCCTTCGTCAGGGAATATGTATTCCCTGACGAAGGCCGGACCCGGGCCGAAACGTAGGAGCAATAAAGGTTTTCGCTCGTTTGTCCGCTCAAGTCAATTTCTCTCTCTCTCTCTCTCTCTCTATATATATATATATATATATGTGTATATATATATATATATATATATATATGTATTGTTACGCCTACGAGGGGTTTATTCGAAACAGACGTAACGGTCGACTCGACGGTATACCGCAGTGAACGCGAAGCAGCGAGCTCTTGCCACCAACCGAACGTCCTCTTCTTCTGCTACCACCATGTTCCCCGCTACACAGGTGCACATACCTAAATTACACATGTGGTAACACTTCCCTCCGCGCAGACGAAGCCCACTGGGCGAGTCAAACAGTCTCTCGAGGAATAAAGCGCTTCAAACGTGCAACATGGACAAGTTCAGTTTTTGCAGACCGTCGGCCGTTTGAATGGAGACGCGCTATACGGTAAACTAAATCACTGATACGGTCTACAACAAGATAAGGTCCCGCATAGTGCGCTAGCAGTTTCTCGCTCAAACCGCGTTTTCTAGTTGGTGTCCACAGCAACACTAGGTCGCCGCGATTGTACGTCACGTGTCGGCGTCGGCGGTCAAAATGTGCCTTCGAGCGATCTTGCGAAGCAAGAGTGCGCAAATAAGCAAGGCATCTAGCTTCTTCTGCCCGACAGATGATCTCGGATATGCAGGGATCACGATGGTCCAAACACGGGAAGATGGTATTCAGGGTATGACGAGGTGGTCGAGCATATAGAAGAAAGAAAGGACTGTAGCCGGTAGTTTCATGCTGAGCGGTGTTGAATGCATATGTGATAAAGGGTAGAATACTGTCCCAGTCCTTGTGATCGGATGCAACATACATAGATAGCATGTTCGAGAGAGTTATGTTCGTTCGTTCAGTTAGACTGTTCGTTTGGGGATGGTATGGCGTAGAGTGCCGAAACCTTGAAGCACAGACACGAAGCATCTCTTCCATCACGTCTGCTGTGAATTGTCGGCCACGGTCACTGATTACAATTTTGGGAGGTCCATGCCGAAGAATTACAAAACGTAGCATGAAGGAAGACACATCGGCTGCAGTTGCCGATGGTATGGCAGCTGTCTCGCAGTACCGTGTTAAATGGTCGGTGCAAACGACTATCCAGCGATTTCCATCAGAAGACCGGGGAAAGGGTCCAAGGAGGTCAATCCCGACTTGCTCGAATGGAGCTCCAGGGGGTGGCACCGGATGTAATCGCCCTAAAGGAGCACTTGTTGGGCGCTTATGACGTTGACACTCGTTACAGCTAGACACGTATTGTTCCGTCGTCTGGCGCATTTTGGGCCAGTAGAATCTTTCTTGAAGACGGCACAGAGTTTTCGCTGTGCCTAGACGACCGGATGTTGGGTCATCATGCATAGCCTGCAAAACATAAACGCGAAGACTCTTCGGAACAACCAGAAGATATCGTGAGCCGGTGTTGGTGGAGCTCTTTTTGTACACTAGCCCGTCTCGGACGCAGAAGCGCGTAGGCGGTGATTTTGGTTTGGTAGCAAGAAGCTGTTGTACGGTGCTGTCCCTTTGTTGCTCATCCTTAAAGGTCTTGTTATCGGGAAATGGGTGGTCGAGTGATGCAATGTAGGTATCGAAGGTGTCCGCGTCACATTCAATCGTTGGAAGCGGTAGTCGCGAAAGACAATCTGCGTCAGCGTGACGTCGGCCGCTTTTATAGGAAACCATGAAGTCATATTCTTGTAGACGAAGTGCCCAGCGCGCCAGACGACCAGATGGGTCACGCAGGTTGACCAACCAGCAGAGAGAATGATGGTCTGTCACGACGGTAAAGGGGCGTCCGTACAGGTAGGAGCGGAAGCGCTGCACTGCAAAGACTACTGCAAGGCATTCTTGCTCTGTGACGGTGTAGTTACGCTCGGACTTGCTGAGCGAACGACTTGCATACGCTACGACGTGTTCTTGATTATCCAAGCGTTGAACCAGGACAGCACCTACACCAATACAACTGGCGTCTGTGTGAATCTCAGTGGGAGCGAGAGGATTGAAGTGGCGAAGAATCGGATGGGACGTCACAAGAAACTTCAACTCCGAAAAAGCAGACTCACATTCCGGGGTCAAGTCAAACTGTGCACCCTCCTGAAGCAGACACGTGAGCGGGTATGCGAAATTGGCAAAGCCAGGAATGAATCAGCGAAAGTATGAACAAAGCCCCAAAAAGCTTCGCAGTTCTTTCACCGAGCTTGGCTGCTTAAATGCCTCCACTGCGGCCGTCTTGGCGGGATCCAGTATTATGCCTTCTTGGTTTACTAAGTGTCCAAGGACGAGTGTTTGGCGCTCTCCAAAACGACATTTCTTTGAGTTCAGCACCAAGCGTGCTTTGCTTAGACAGTCCAGTACGAGACCAAGGCGTGTGTTGTGCTCACAAAAGGTGCGCCCAAAAATTACAACGTCGTCCAAGTAACACATACACACTTCCCACTTCAATCCACGCAGAATGTTGTCCATAAATCGCTCAAAAGTTGCGGGCGCGTTGCAGAGTCCGAACGGCATCACATTGAATTCAAATAGTCCATCTGTTGTAACGAATGCCGTTTTCTCCTTGTCTTCCTCATGCATTGGAATCTGCCAGTAGCCTGACTTCAGATCCACAGACGAAAAGTAAGAGGCCGATGATAGACAGTCGATAGCATCGTCAATCTGCGGGAGTGGGTATACGTCTTTTTTAGTGATGGCGTTCAGACGGCGGTAGTCAACACAAAATCGCCATGTCCCATCTTTCTTCTTCACTAGAATTACTGGAGCGGCCCACGGATTACATGATTCTTGAATTCCATTTTGCTTGAGCATCTCGCAAACCTGTTCATTGATCACTGCGCGTTCTGAAGGTGATACACGATATGGTTTTTGTCGGAGAGGTCTGTGAGATGTCGTGTCGATTCGGTGCTTTATACGAGAAGCAGGGAATGACGGTGAATCATGCTGTGCGAAATCAAAAATACCGGCATGTTTGCGCAAAATACTCGCCAGTTCATTACGTTATTTGGTGCTGAGTGACTTATTAATCATAGCCATAATGGTGGTGTCCCTGGCGTGCAGATTATCGCAACGGGTCTTATCCGGAGAATCATTGCTTTCTGCGAGGGTGGCAAGCGACAATACTTGGTGTTCACGAATCTCTGCAAGTTTCAGACCCTTCGGCAGCACTGTAGGTTCATTAGAGCAGTTAATCACCCATAAACCAGTATGCCCTTGCGCAACCGATAATGTACAGTAGGGTATTAAAACTGTCTTCTTTATGCAACTGAGATGCACGGGCTCCACAGTTGCGTCAATTGTTTTCTCGCTTGCAGGTGAACAGGCAACAGGGACACATTTTGCAGACAACGGCGGCACAGTTGTGTCCACAGATACGCAAAGAGCACTTTCTTGAGAGGGCGAGTTTTCCATAAACGAAACTTGGATATCAGAATCTACTGTAATTTGTCCTGTGCGGCAATCAACAGTAGCACCACATAGCTTCAAGAAATCGAGTCCCAGAATGACGTCGTGCGTAGTATAAGGGAGAACAGCAAACTCCGCGACAAAGTTCTGGCATGCCAAACTAACAGTCACAGTGCAGACACTAACAGGTTGTAACACCTCTCCGCTCACTCCACGAAACGTATCAGGACGGTCCCAACGAAACATAACCTTTCGTCTAAGAAGGCGGGTGAAAACTAAACTCATCACTGACACGCTTGCACCTGTGTCCACCAACGCCATCGTCGGTACACCATCGATAAGCACTCGAACCTTATTTCTAAGCATGGAAGCTAACGGAGGTATATCTATTGAAATCGAAGACTGTCCGGCGACCTCACCTCCAACGGCCGCGCCGGCTAGTTTTCCGTAGGAGGTGAGGAGTGGCGGCGTCGAGGAGACGGTGATCGGTTGGCGCGAGGGGCAGGTGGTGGTGTCACACTGCGGTCAGAGGCCGGAGATTGGTTTCGTAGCGGTCCTGGGATCTCGTAAGACGCGCTTCCCTGGAATGTCGGTGCTCGGGTAAGGCCAGAACGGTTAAATCTCGGTGATCGGTCGTACCTTGGCGGCTGCCGGTAGTTGAAATACCTGCAATTTGTCCTTCGAAGCCACAGTTGTAGCAGACTGGTAGAGGACGCTCGCTGAACCAATGCTGAGACCGCTCAGCTGTGAAGGGTCGGTGACGAGCTTGCTGAGCGGGGGCTGCCCACCTCTGTGTTGCGGGGCCGTGCCGAAGGCGTTGGCCATATCGCTGGTCGGCCGTGAATGAGTCACGACGTGGCCTCGGATTTCCAATTTCGCTGATGTCTGCCACACATACCGATGGTGGCAAAGGAGCTGATGGTGCCGCCGTGTAGTAGGGTGGATTGGTAGGTGAATGAGGAATGGTTTCGTCGACCCTGCCACCTTGTCGCTGCAGCTCTTCACGCACAATTGCCCGAATAGTAGCCGCAAGGTCGGTGGGCGGGCTTACGTCGACGCTGGCAACCGTTGTCACATTTGCCAGCCTACCAAATTTCGGGGCGATGCGACGAGTCTTCAATTTTTCAAACGTGCGGCATTGGCGTTGGACGTCGGAGGCAGAGGTGAGGTCATCCCTGCCTATCAGAAAATTGTAAACGTCTTCCGCTATGCCTTTCAATAGGTGTCCGACCCTGTCTTCTTCGGACATCTGCGGGTTTATAATCTTGCAAAGCTTAAGGACGTCCTCTATATAAGCAGTGCAGGTTTCTCCAGGAGTCTGGGCTCTTCCAGCAAGAGTCCGCTCCGCGCTTTTCTTTTTTGAGTCGGAGTCACCAAAACACTTCTTGAGTTCTTGAGCAAAAAGAGCCCATGTTGTCAAGGACTCTTCGTGGTTTTCATACCACATCAGTGCAGTGTCCGTGAGAAACAGCGCGACGTTTTCCAGCTGATCGATAGAGTTCCAGTGATTGTACCGGCTCACCCTTTTGTAGTGCGTTAGCCACGCGTCCACATGTTCTCCTGCCATTCCCGCGAACGGGCGGGGTTCCATGTAGTGATGCCGAGGTGTAGTCAGTGCAGATTGGCGCGAAGTCGAGGCGGTTGATTCCTGACCTTCGCTCTGGGTCATGACGACTGTTGTCGGCGGCAGACCGGCAAGACGACGGCTCCGGCGAACTCCGAACAGCTGTGGCTCCGTGGTACGTCCACGTGTCGTACCCAGCACCTCCACCACTCTGTTACGCCTACGAGGGGTTTATTCGAAGCAGACGTAACGGTCGACTCGACGGTATACCGCAGTGAACGCGAAGCAGCGAGCTCTTGCCACCCACCGAACGTCCTCTTCTTCTGCTACCACCATGTTCCCCGCTACACAGGTGCACATACCTAAATTACACATGTGGTAACAATATATATATATATATATATTGAGAACAGCAAGGTCAATATGGGTCCGGGCAAAACATATTGTAGTAGACACGCACTCGGAGTGAAATTATCGGGCCATCAACAGAACACCATGTATAGCATTATACCAGTTTAGATACAGGTGCATATCAATGAGATGAAGATATCCAACTCACATTAGGAGAGATGCATATAGGCTAAAACATACATGCCACTGGCTTTTATCAGCACCGGATGCACGTGTGAAAAATTGCATTTCGGGAACACGTGATTATAAACACGAAGCATAAAAACACATGCCGCAACATTTAGTATGATGCTTGATTGCAAGGCAGAAAAAAAGAAATATAAAAAAATTCAGATGAAATTCTCGCTACACGAAATCTTTGTTAAAAAGCTGTTATTTCAGCAACGAATATAAAAGCGACATTGCGAAAAGCAAATCAAAGAAGGACAAAAAAAGGAACTCATACAGGTCCTAAAGACAGGTGGGCATGAATTTAGTCATTTTACGTTTTCACAGACACCAGACGCGACAGTGTCACATTTATTGCATGAGCAGTGCATGCGCACGGTACGGCTTCATGCTCTCCCATAGCCGATTACTTCGTGCTCTAAATCGTTAACAACATTTTAAACACATTTATAGATGAGGAATGATAGACGGGCTACTCTGTCACGTTTTGTACGGAAACTATATTCGGGTAATGTGACTTAGTTTTGCAAAAGATTGGTCCGGGAGGTAACTGTGATGGGCAGCTTGGGCAAGGTGTTAGCATGAGATTAGTAGTAATTCATAAGACGCTGTCTAAAAGGCTGCGCTTCACGAAGAAAACCTCACCGATTAAAATTTCTGTTTTGTTTGGAGAATCACCTTTTGCTACTTCAACTGAGCCCTACATGACAGCATTAGCGTCACGAACTACAAGGCATCGACATAATAAATTACTAACTTCACACAGCACCAAAACTAACCTATTCAAGTTCTCTTTTTTTCGCGTATAATTGACCAATAGAACTCGCTGCCAATATCATCAGTGCATAGTATAAAAGCGTTCGAAAGTATCTAAGATTGATGTTATATTATTAATGTTTCTTTTTTGTGTCAATATTGCTTTCATATTGTTTTGCGTCTATAGTAATGTCCCTTTAATAATTGTCCTTTGTTGCGTGATTATTGTATATTGCTTCCTCACAGTTGTTGCAGATGGTGAAGGTTTCATTTTTTCAGCTATGCTGTACTAATTAGACACTGTCCTTCTACTATTTATTTTTCCTTTCACTGCATTCTGTGTAAAGATCTTGCTTTTACTAGTACACTTCTGCCCCTCCTGCTAGGGCTCATAATAGGCCTGCAAGAAAGAACACAGCTGAGATAGTGCCAAGAGTATTGTTATAATTACCAAGTTTATATATAATGTTTTATGCCTTGATGGAAAGCTAGAGCAATAATCAAAACTGGCGTGTTTTTATCTACTTTCAAGGTTCTCAGTACAACGATCATTGACGCAACGGTTTCTCTGAAAGGAAATTGTTTGCCTCTTGAGATAAAAAGAGCTTCTTTACTTCAACAGCACAATCGATACAATGCGGCAGCTGGCCCTAGTCATTTTCAGGGTGAGTAATATCCGCTGCGTGCACTATCGATGTTGTAGGCCTCAGCAAAGTCAAGGAAAAAAAGCGAGCAAGAAATCCCTGCAAAGGAGAATAGCTGCCTTCTTTCACGTTCTTGTTTTTTTTTTCACCCGTCTGTATTTCCCAGAAAACCCGCTGCCGCAGTTTATATCGTAGCGAGACAGGCATAGTGTTGCGTTCAGCGCATTAAATGAGCACGCCTGGTTATTCCCAGCAGTGACTGTGCATACCATGGCGCCTAAGGGCGGGTCTCACTGTTAATGCAGAATAAAGGAAAGTTCACTGATTTGTTCGCAATGCTTTAAACGAGTGGAAAAAGGACAAAGATGACTTCAACGACAGGGCGCACTGGCACGATATCAAACCAGGAATTAGGGTCACCACCGTCAATTGTCGATTCACCACACGCTGCGTCACACTCTTTCCGTCTCCGTTCAACTGCTCGATTGCCGGAGGCCGCCGCAGATGGCTCCGCGTGATAGCGCTTCACTTCTCGGCACGAGGTTACCTTTCGAGCCAGTTGAATTATTCGGCCTGGAAGCAGCTGCGACACGTGCAACGAGAGTCTCAATACACCTCTGCCGCCTGCCCAGTGAAACTAAGTTGCCGCAGTTTCAGCTTAGTAAAAACAGCGCAAGGGCTATGTGCGTCGTTTTCAAGACATCAGTAATGTTTTATCCAGTCAGTCAATCAGTGAAATCGTACGTAAGCCTAAAGCATTTTACTATCGCCAATGACTGAAACATTTCGGTGTTCGTAAGTGTAACTATTTTTCTTTTCCTCTAAAACGCGAACTTGAGCCAGGTTTGCGGAATGCACTATTTTATGTTTCGCATCGGCATGTAAAAGAATGACTGTTTTGTAAATTACACAAAACATCAAAAAATATCTCATGCACGATGCTTGCAAATGTCCTCATAGTTTTAGGTTATGCCGCAAGACTGGATAGGACGGAGCCTAAGGCTTCCTAAAGTAATTTTTGTTGAATTACAAGCATCGCCAGCTGATGACAGCGATTTTTTTTTGTAATTTTGCGGCCATGCTAGTAGCCACGAAAAATAAATATTACAGACACCTTTCACAGTACCGCAAATAAAAGTAAAGAAGAAATAGTCTATCAATTATTCTCTAGTTCTGCGGATTAACCTAGTTTTTCTAATTTTAAATAAATGCGGCGTTTTTCAAGCTCAAACGATTTTGTGATGCCATTGCTCTCAAGCGTCTCATTCAAATGTTCATGTTCTTTACAAAACGCGCGATGCTCCTAATTTTGCAGATCAGTGATTGAAGCGCTATGACCGGCATGACGTTACTTTGGCATCATATTCGATTCAATGGCGGCGCGGCTGTTGGCCAATACACTAGTATTGGGAATTTAGAGTATTGGCGTTGGAGAAAGTGCATCGACATCAAAGTGCTTCCTCCGCAGTCGGACCTCCACGTTATGTCGTGTGGTTGTGATTGTGAACAAGGCTTCAGCAATACTGGGAAATGCACAACTTCATTAGAGTAGACTTCTGCCCTTATATTTTACGCACAAGCGATCTATCGAGCCGTAAGGTAATGTGACGCCGGCAAGAACAATTTTCAACCACCGAGTAATTTGGTTTGCTGTGAAGCGCGTTGGCATTTATATTGACAATATAGAAGGATTTATTGTTCTCGCTGGCACTTGTGCGAGCTTTCGAATAACCTGGACAATTTGTGCATTACATGTAATCCGAACAGAATGATCTCAATCTGAGCTTTGCGACACCAAGGTCAAATCATATGGGTCGTAAAAATTCGAACGTAAAGTCATAGAAAAGCTATTGCCACAGACATCAACGCCTGCCGTATAATTTCAGCGCGAGTAGTTGAGTGAGAAAAAATAACGAAAACAAAAACTGAAGGCAATTTTTTTTGAAAGCTCATCATTCTATTCCCAAATGACTTCCGCTCGCAGTGCCCTCGGAGCGGGGGAACGTGCGAATTATGGCACATGCTTTGGTGGTGCCCCTTGTTACTTGAGGATAAGGACCCCACAAAGCAGAAATGTAGCTCTGATCTCAAGATGTCGCAATGTCAACGTCAACTTCGGGCTGTTAAAAGAGCTTGCGAGGCGGCTCTTATGCTAAATCTAACTCTCCCTATGGGGTAGCGGCCCGCGGTGTCGCCCTAACAACTCGCTCTTTTTCCAATCTCTAAATAAACTTCTTCGCGCCGTATACTCATAATTTTATTTATGCCATTGAAACTAGAAATTTGCTGTTTATTCGTCACTTTTTGGTCCTCATTTTATGGTCGAGCGCTATAGAAGGGGGACGTATGCACACAGTCGGCTGTTCGTGCTAGTGTTAATTCGGTGAATTTCCGTATCAATGAGCCCTCGCTCACTTCTGCGTAATGGTTTTGAGCGTCACTCCCGTAGTTTAATTTTTAAATGCGAAGCATTTCTTGACGTTCCTCGGCGACTTCGAGCGTATCTATCTATCTATCTATCTATCTATCTATCTATCTATCTATCTATCTATCTATCTATCTATCTATCTATCTATCTATCTATCTATCTATCTATCTATCTATCTATCTATCTATCTATCTATCTATCTATCTATCTATCTATCTAGCCGCCTTTGACTTTAAACTCTCCCAGCCGTTTGAATGATGGTATCAATATTAAACTTGGCATTATATAACTTGACTGTATGACAAACGTAACTCACTAGTCATAATATGAAAATTAAGACATGTATGTCATAAGTGTCATGATTTACGTGTCATGGTCTTGCTGCTCTTGCGGTGGTTTCGTTCACATGACATGTTACAAAACTGGAATGGTATGACATGCCTGTATGGCGAAAACAAGCGACAGACCCCAACATCAAAATCATGACATGCGTGTCATGTCACAACATGACTATGACTATATGCCACACTCATGATGTACTCGCGGATTTTTCACTACTTTTGTATATACCAAATTTGGTATTATCAGACGTGAATAAATGACGAAGGTATGCTACTGGTGAAAACATAATAATCAAGAGACTCGTTTTCATGTAACAACAAGACTAGATGCCACACTTACGATGTGCTCGCGGCCGTTTCGCTAGCTTCACATATGCCAAATTTGGTATTACGTGATGTCAATGGATAGCGAAGGTATGTGACGGGTGAACATCATAATCACGAGGTGTGTGTCATGTGGGAGCATGACTACATGCCTCAGTCAAGGCGCCACTGCATTTAAACGTGACCGGCGCGCGTGCACGCCGGCGTTCATTTCGTCGCGTCACGTCGGCGTTGCCCCGCCAGGCGCCGGTCCTGCCAGATACTCGCATGCGCGCGCCGTGCTGCGATGCTTTGGCGCTTGCGCGTTTCAGCGCGTCCGGCTTCCCTCCGTCACGAAAAGGGGCAGACGCAGTGCTGTCTGGGTAATTCATCAGTGTGAAATGCAGCATGTTACATTTCGCGCTGGTTGCCGTTGGGCCGAGCCCACGGACGCTGGTTGCACCTGGCGTCAGATTATAGAGTGCTCGTGTTTTGCTAACGTAGTGACGCTGTGCCCAGCTTTGGTGCGTGTCAACGTTACGTTGTAGTATCATGGGTCCTTTATGTTGCGCTCGCGGCCAATTCGGTAGCTCCACATATAACATACGAAATTTGGTGTTACCTGACGCCAATGAACGAGGAAGTAGCTCCAGCTATACTAAATTTGGTATCACTTGACGTGAATAGATGACGAAGGTCAACGACACATTCAAACATGATGATCATGACACGGAAACTATGTACGACATAATTTATTTCTACCTTTTTAAAGTTGTGCTTATTTTATAGTGACATATCAGCCTTCCTCATTTGTGCTTCGCGTATCAATGATTTCCACTGTATGTCGGATCTGCCATTTTTTTTAAATGCGAAGCCTTTCTTAGCGAACTTTAGCAACTTTGAGCGTATCTATCTATCTATCTATCTATCTATCTATCTATCTATCTATCTATCTATCTATCTGTCTATATCTCTATCTATCTATCAATCTATCTATCTATTTATTGATGTATCATTCTATCTATTTATCTATTTAACTAGCCGCCTACGACATTTAGCTCTCCTGGCCGTTTCGATAATGGCACCGATGACAAAATTTGTATGGCATATATTGACTGTATGAAAAACATATTTAACTAGTCGTAACATGGAAACGATGATATGTATGTCATGAATATCTGGATGTACATTTCGTAGTCCTGCAGCTCTTGCGGTGGTTTCGTTTACATGGCATGTTGCAAAACTGGCATAATATGGCATGATGGAATGTCGAACACAGGCGACAGACCCTAACTTGAAAATCATGACATGCGTGTCTTGTAAGCTGACTACATGTCACATGTATGATGCGCACACGGTCGTTTCGCTAGCGTCACATATACAAATTTTGGTATTACAGTACGTCAATGGATGACGAAGATATGTGGCTGGTGCAAACATGATAATCATGAGATGCTTGTCATGTAACAACCAGAATATATGCCACGCTCATAATGCGTGGCGGCCGTTTCGCTGGTTTCACTTATAACAACTTTGGTATTATGGGACGTGAATGGATGACCAAGGTACTATACTGGTGCAAGCATGATAAATAGAAGATATGTGTCATGTAATAACATGACCACATGCTACGCTCATGATTAGGTCGTGGCCGTTTCGCTAGCTTCACATGTACCAAGCTTGGTATAACGTGACGCGAACGGAAGAGATCATCATCATCATCAGCCTGTCTACGTCCACTGCAGGACAAAGGCCTCTCCCATGTTCCGCCAGTTAACCCGGTCCTATGCTTGCTGTTGCCAATTTATACCCGCAAACTTCTTAATCTCATCTGCCCACCTAACCTTCTGTCTCCCCCTACCCCGCTTCCCTTCTCTGGGAATCCAGTTGGTGACCCTTAATGACCAGCGGTTATCCTGTCTACGTGCTACATGCCCGGCCCAAGTCCATTTCCTCTTCTTTATTGCAGCTATGATATCCTTAACTCCCGTTTGTCCCCTGATCCACTCTGCTCTCTTCTTGTCTCTTAAGGTTGCACCTACCATTTTTCTTTCCATTGCTCGCTGCGTCGTCCTCAATTTAAGTTGAACCCTCTTTGTGAGTCCCCAGGTTTCTGCTCCGTAGCTAAGTACCGGCAAGATACAGCTGTTATATACCTTCCTCTTGAGGGACAGTGGCAATCTACTTGTCATAATTTGAGAGTGCCTGCCGAATGTGCTCCACCTCATTCTTATTCTTCTAGTTACTTCAATCTCGTGGTTAGGCTCTGCGGTTATTACCTGCCCTAAGTAGACATAGTCTTTTACAACTTCAAGTGCACTATTACCTATCGCAAGGCGCTGCTCCTTTCCGAGGTTGTTGTACATTACTTTCGTTTTCGGCAGATTAATTTTAAGACCCACCTTTCTGCTCTCCTTGTCTAACTCCGTAATCATGAGTTGCAATTCGTCCCCTGAGTTACTAAGCAATGCAATGTCATCGGCGAAGCGCAGGTTACTGAGGTACTCTCCATTAACTCTTATCCCTAACTGTTCCCATTCTAGGCTTCTGAAAACGTCCTGTAAGCACGCAGTGAATAGCATTGGGGAGATTGTGTCCCCCTGCCTTACACCCTTCTTTATTGGTATTCTGTTGCTTTCTTTATGAAGCAGCAGACGCGAACGGAAGAGATAGTAAATCGAAACATGATAAACATGACCTGCGTGTCACGTAACAACATGACTACTTGCCACACTGATGATGCGCTCGCGGCCATTTGACTATCTTCACATATGCTAAATTTGGTATTACGTGACGCCAATGAATGACGAAGGTATGTGACTGGTGCAAACATGATAATAATGAGATGCGTGTCATGTGAGAACATTACTAAATGCCAAAGTCAAGGCGCCAAAACATTTCAACGTGACGTGGTGCGCGTGCTCACTGGTGTTCATTTCGTTGCGTCATGCCGACGTTGCCACACCAGGCGCCAGTCCTGCCATATACTCGCAGACGCGCGCCACGCTGCGCTGCATTGACGCATTCGCATTTCAGCACGTCTGGCGTTCCTCCGTCACTAATATAGTAAACTACATTATGATAGAGTGCGCGACCAGCAGGCCGCGGATGCTGTCTCGGCGGTCAAAAATGACACGGACGGCCGCTAGAATTTTTCGCGGCGCCACTGCGCCTTTTCATGTCCTGTGCGCGACGCGGCGCGCCGGTGGAGTCTTCTCTGGATTACGCAGGCAGCACGGGAGTGAATCAGTGCGTGTGAGTGAGTATGTGTGTGAGTTTGACGAGTTGAGTCACCGTTACCTGAAGAAACTTCATCAAGGCCCGGAAGCTCTACCGCATATGTCAACAGGCTGACGATGCTGCTTGCGTTGTGCGCTGTGGTGGACACAATGCAACTGACGCCGGCACTTGGCGGCGCGTTAGCATCAGCGTTGCAGTCCCTGCAGAATTGCTGTGCTTCGACGAGAAACAAAGAATTTGGCATTGTTCTCTGTGTTCCTCCGGGCTTTTTGGAGTGGTGATGTGTGCTGCTTGTGGTTGTGCTTGTGTTTATTGGTGAGCGATCAGATTGTGAGCTGCTGTGGTGCCAAGAAAATGTTGTGTCCACATTTTTGTGAAAACTATGAATCTGGGCCTTGAGTGTATGTATTTATATTTCTGACTAACCAAGGCACGTGGAAGGCATAGATACGAGCAATCGCTAGGGATAGTGTCAGCCAGACAAAACATGAAAAAGTAAATATGGCGCTTTTCTTTTGTTTTGTGTGTTGTGCTACATTTGGTACTTTGTTATTCCGTGTCACTTTTATCCCATCCACGCGTTTCTATACACGTGTTAAGGCCAATACCATCAACGGAAAGCGTAACGCTATCGCGTTCTTGTCGATCAGAGATGTTCAAACTATTTGTTGTTCTTAGTGATATAGACGAGAGGGCCAGCGATTGCCAGCAGGAAATCCTAGCGCACACGAGACGTGTTTTTATTTCTCTGGTCCACGTGCGCGCTTCTTAACAGCTGTTCTTGCGGTACGCGAACCACGCTCTTGTAGGCCACGTAAGAGAGTGAAGCCGATGAGCGTCTCTGGCAGGCCGCATCATTGCATTTGAAGCTCTAACAAGCTACTCTACTGCACATGTGCTGGCGTAATTTGTTGCATTTTCTTGCAAGGAGCGCGTCGAAGTCGGTACTTAGATATCCCGCACCAACAAACATGTAGCTTGTGACATATCGAAGCAGAGCAGAGATTCTCATTGCTTTACTCCGGGTTGCCAAATCCAAAACCGGGAGCTCCAAACGCGTCGTGGTTTGCAGCTCGCAGGGATGACGATCTCCGCAGAAAGTGGGAGAGCAACCTATGGAGCTGACAAACCTCTGACCGAAACATCAGCGGTGTGCGAACATCATTTCGCGTCAAGCGAGATACATCCTGTGCGAATATGCATGTGCATGTGATAAACGGCAGTGAAGCGCGCATTCTCTGAGAAAAAACGTCACTGGTTCCTGATGCCGTGCCAACGCTTTTGCCATGTTGTCCACGCAGTAACTAACCTCGTAATTTTACGTTTGCATGAACCAGAAAGCCAATGCGCGTTAAAAGTAACCACATCCGCAGCTCTGCCGCAGTCGGCAACGGCCCGACTATGCAGCCGAAGCTGGCATGGATGAATGGATGGATGGATTGACGGATGGATGGATGGATGGATGGATGGATGGATGGATGGATGGATGGATGGATGGATGGATGGATGGATGGATGGATGGATGGATAGATGGATGGATGGATGGATGGATGGATGGATGGACGGACGGACGGAAGGACGGACGGACGGACGGACGAATGGATGGATGGATGGATGGATGGATGGATGAATGGAAGGATGGATGGACAGATGGACGGATGGACGGATGGACGGATGGACGGACGAACGGACGGATGGACGGATGGATGGATGGATGGATGGATGGATGGATGGACGGACGGACGGACGGACGGATGGATGGATGGATGGATGGATGGATGGATGGATGGATGGATGGATGGATGTGGCTGTACCCTTTAGATCGGCGCCACTGAGGCGTAATACTTAATGAACCAAAAACTAGATTTTTTTCTTTTCCTTTAAATATTGAGATTGAGGATTCGTACTTCGCAGTGAAGGGTTTAATTTTCACCCGCGCCTTGACTTTAGCCACCAATCAGATAACCACCATCTAGTAATTCTACCCGCTTATAGTCTACTTTGCCCTCCCTGTCCCTAAACCCCAGTGCTTTGAAAAACTCTGCACCATCATCCTGAACTATAGGGTGAAGCCCTTTACAGAACATTATCAAATGTTGGGCAGTTTTTTCTTCCTTTTTGTATATGACCCAAGATGTCTTGGTTCACAATACTCCCATCCTGGCCTCAAACAATACAGAACTACCCCGAATAATATCACAGATCCTTTCCTTGGCAATTTCCTGCTAAAAAGTTTGATAGATCTCTAGTACCGACTTCTTAATCATGCCAATTCTCCACAAATTGGTCTCAGCTTCCTTCACCTTCTTCTTAACCGATAATTTTTTTTGGTTTGGCCCCCTGCTGTTTTCTAAGTATTTACCAGCCAATTTCCTGGTTTGCTTCCTCCATTTTGTATCAAAATTTTTCATGTACAAGTAGCCAAATACCTTCCTAACCCAACGCTCCTCCCTTATTTCTCTCCATCGCTTTTAAAATTTTATCTTGCTGCTAGCTTCCCTGCCTTCAATGGATGTTCATCCCGCATCACCTTGTACTCTCTGATTTGGTGTATTCCCATGAGCTCCGCAGGCAAGCCTACCTATTCCACGTTGCTTAATTTCTAATCTTGCTTGAACTTCCGATCTCATGCACAAGACTGCATCGCCGAACGTCAGACCAGAAACCATGACCACTTTCCATATTCCTCTTACAACATCATACTTATCGTAATTCCACAGTGCCCTGTTTTTCAGTACCGCTGCACTCCTGTTACCTTTAGTCGTCACGAATATTTCGTGTTCCTTTTGGTACTCGGCCCCATTGCTTATCCATGCGCCCAGATATTTTTATTTATCTGTTATCTCTAGTGTGACCTCTTGTATTCTAAGCTCACTACCTTCATTGTCGTTAAAAATCATGACTGCTGATTGTTCCTTACTGAATCTGAAATTTTACCTATCTCCCTCATTACCGCAGATGTCCACCGATCTCTGCAAATCTTCCTTTTTGTCGGCCGTTAGCACTATATCATCCGCGTACATCAATGTTGGTACTGCCTGGTAAATGAGTTTTCCTTGTTTGACGAAAGAGAGGTTGAAGCCAAGTCCACTTTTCTATAATTTGACCTCTAATCTTTGTAGGTTCAACATGAATAATAAGAGTTACATAGGACACCTCTGCCTAAGCCCCCGTTTTACCTCTGCATGCTTGGATACCTGTTTTTCCCACTTTAACACTACCTTGTTACCTTTGTAGATAACCTTTAAAAGATCAGTGACTCCATCTTCCACGCCTAGTGTGTCCATTATTCCATGAATTTCGCTTGAACCACGCCATCGTACGCTCCCTTGATATCCAAAATTGCTAGCCACAGGGGCCTGTGTTCCTTTTCTGCTATTTCGATGCACAGCGTGAATGAGAACAAATTGTCTTCTGACCTCCAAAGTGTCGAAACCCATTCTGCAGTTCCCCCAGCATCCCCTCAACCTCTATCTAAGCCTGCAGTCTCTCCTTTATAATCTGCATCGCCAGCCTGTAGACCACTAATGTCACTGTTATAAGACGGTAGTTGTCTATGTCAGCTTTGTCCCCCTTTCCTTCATAGATCATGGTCATCCTGCGAAGTTGCTATCCATCGGGAACTTCACCATCGATTATTATTTTGCTCACTGCCTCTCTGAAACCCCTCCTAGACCTCGGACCTAATGTCTTTATCAGCATAAGTGGAATGTCATCTGGGCCTGTTGATTACGAACTCTTTTCTCAGCCCTTTCCCACTCTCTTTGTGAAAATGGAGCCATTGTGCCACTTGAATTGTCCTTGTCTATTGTGTTGCATAAAGCACTTCTTTGTTGAAATTTTTTTGTCACTCTTGTTCTTATATAATCAATAGCTTCGTCCCCTTCTAGCCTAGCACATTGAGCTGTAGTTATAAACCTTTGCTCTTGGCTCATCTTATTTCTTAGGGAGTTTAGATGGTTCAAAAGTTTCGCAGCTGCCTTTCTATCTTTTTTATATATTTCTGCTAGCGACAGAGCTCCCTTTCTTCTAATCTTTTCATTGATCAGAAGGAATGCATCCCTTCTACAGCTTAGAAAGATTTCCTATTTTCTTTCAACATCATCTGTTGGTTCACCCCGCTGCTTAGCATGTCTCTGTTCCCTACATGCTTCCTGACGTTTTGCTATGGCTCTCTTAACTTCCTCATCCCACCAACATTTGGGTTTGTGTCTTCTTTTCCGGGGTGACTTGTAACGTGCCTTAGCCAGCTCTAGCTCAGATTTGTGTATTTCCACACTGTTTTATTATCCTCAGTGATTACTATCTCAATTGGTTTAGTGGCTATTTCAATTTGCCTTTCTGAATAAAAATTTTCCTGTAGTTGCTAATCTTGTCCCTTTTCCACTTTCACTGCTCTTCTAAAACTTAGCTTGATACGTTTGTGATCACTACCCAGACCTCTGGAGCCACCTTCATCTATGTGCATTCCCCTGAGCTTATCGTACATCCTATGTGACATCAGTGCGTAATCTATCGTCGACTGCAGCCTTCCCACCTTCCATGGTATTTGCCCTTCACACTTCTCGGTACTGTTGCAAATGATCAAATCAAGCCTTTCACACATATTCATGATTATTTTGCCTGTCGGGTCAGTATACCCATGTATATCTTCTATGTGCGCATTTATATCTCCTAGTATAGTTATGTCACACTTTGTTCCTTATTCCTCACTGTCCTTTGATATACACTCTACCATTGCCTGGTTTTCCTTTCTGGCCTTTGCTCCCGTCCACAAGTACACGAGACCAAGTAGTGTCATTTGCCCTGCCACTTTCCCTTTTAGCCATAAATGTTCCTTGCACTCCGGCTTGACCCTTTGCAAGTCTGTACTTTTATGAATGAATGCCCCGATACCACCTTCCTTTCTGCGGGCCTTCTGTTCTATTACAATATTCCCACGCGTAGTCCGGATTGTTAGGGGGTTGTTCCATGTCCTTGAGATGTGTTTTTACAAAACCGTATACCATCAGCCTCTCCTCCCTAAGCTGTTCTTCTATCTCTTCTCACTTCAGCCTGCTCCTCCACCCTGCAAGTTAATATACCCTATGTATGAATTGGCTCGGTGCTCGTGTCTACGTCTATTTCTGCCCCGGACTCTACCTATCTTAGATTCTGGTGCCACTTTGGAATCGTATCTGTCCATACCACCTGTGAAAGAGTTTCCCTGGTTGTTTTCTCCGTTACTAACTATCCTGCACCCCGAATGGCCCACTTGCCCCCCCAAAACGCCAGTGCGCGTCCTGAAAGTCACCAACTCACCTCACGACCTAGCCGCCCGTCGAAGTGAATTCTGTCTTGTTGAAAACCGCCCCACCTACGCATCTCTCTGTTTATTTACCCACCTCAGAGCCTTTCTCTCGACTCATCCGTCATATCTCTTGGTTTGCGTTGACAACCGCTCTTTGCAGGTTGCTGTCATGCACCATTACCTTCGGTATTGTGCATATCACTTCCTGTACCTGAGGATAAGTGGGGCGCATGTCACCGACGGTGTTCGCCAGTGTGGTTGCTAGTCCTGCGGTATCTTCATTTAAGACATCGTTTAAAACGCCTGAAATTATCACGAGGTTTTGTCTACCAGCTGTTGTTTTGAGTTTTGCGCTCGCTTGTCTCATGACTGCTTCCAACTTGTGTCCTGGGAACACCCCTACTGCAACTCTCTTGTCACCTGTTACGCTCTTTTTGAAGGCTTCTGTGCATCGATTTAAGTTTGAGTACCCGGTGATTATCACATGCTGTGACTTTTCAGCCGGAGCGTCCTGCGCCTGAGGGTTACTTGGACTTGTGACGCCAGCTGCTTCGTTCCCTCCCAGCCCTACCACTACTTCGCTGAAGTTGCGCTTTGGGACCATTGAACCAGCTGAAGCTGTTTTTTCCAAACTTGCTTGCTCTTTCTTTTCCGCCGTTCTGGTTGCCGGTGATTTACTCTTCTCTCCGTCGACTGCTCCTTTCTTTACCTTCGCTAGTGCTTCCTCGGCGGGCTTCAGCCTTTCTCGCAGCGTTTCTGTGCATAGCCTGCGCGCGCGTCAACGCTACATTGGAGTGTATTGGACCCTTGATGATGCGCTCGCGGCCGTTTCGCTAGCTCAACATATACCAAAGTAGGTGATACGTGACTTCAATGGATGAAGAAATGTATGACTGGTGCAAACATGATACTCCTGACACGTGTGTCATGTAGAAACTTGACAACACACCTGGCTCATAGCGTGCTCGCATCCGCTTCGCTAGCTCCACATATACTAAATTTGGTGTCACATGATGTGAATAGATGACGAAGGTAAAAGAGACATACAGACATGATAATCACGACACGGAAGTCATGCATAGCACCATTTACCTCCACCTCGCAACGTTGCGCTGATTTAAAGTGACATATCAACATTTCTCATTCGTGCTTCACATATTATTTATTCCCACTGTGCGTGGGATCTGCCAATTTTTTATATGTTGTTTACTGGCGTAGCATTTAACAGCTGAAGTAGCTCACAGAATTTGTTGATAGCCGCTCCTGTGTCTGCCGATGCATTTCCTGGCACACGGCCCGTATGCCCTCACCGATTAAGACGGCGATTGTTACGGGCTAAGCAACAAAACAATGTACTCTAAATTTGCCAATGTAATATTTCGAAAGCTATGGTCAGGCTGCAGTGATTTTCGATGCAGGGAAACAAGCGTTTTTAAGGTATTGTGCAATTGCTCTCGTGAACAGTTGTATCACAGTTTCTCCATCTGCAAAGTTTTTAGTGTGTATGGCAAGTACCTTATTTGACTACTGCCAGTGTCAGAAAATCTGTTTTAAACCATCAGTGCCGATCTCGATTATGTACAGCTACGTGGTCACATTCAATCGTGATTAGGCCCGATCTGGATTAAGTGTATTGCGCATCGCGATATAGCTCACAGATCGCAAATTCGCTGACTTTGATGCTCTGTGCCCGAGCTTGTGTAAAGCACAATAAACTACAAAGTTCAGCGTGGTACAATATAAACACACAAAAAAGCGAGCTGTCCTATAAAAAGAAATTTAATATGTGTTTATGTGGAAACAATATCTAAAACTTCGTATATTTTGAACAATGTATGAACTACATGTAGTTATGGGAGAAACAGAAGACCGTTGTTTTCAGCGCTCAGTTGAACTGCTGGATCTTTGGAGCAGTTGGAGCACCTTCAAGAAAGTTTATTATTAGAGTTGACAGTTCTTTGCTACGATGGAGCCCATGAAGAGCACTGAGAAGTTCTAGCACTGACGCGACGTGGCACAATCAATCTGATCCAAGCTGAAACCAGATCAGCTTCCAACGTGCAGCAGCGGCCATAAAGTTATTCGCGCTCAAGAAAACCAATACGGATCACCCTGATCGCAATCCGAATTGCCTGTGTGACACCGTTAGCATGAAAGAACATTGCATTCTTCCGCAATGATGATGATCATTAATCCATAGCCACGGCTCTTACCAACTCAGGGGGATCGGCCAAGAATTGACGTAATTCAGTAAGATTTTTTTTATTTTTTATATTCAAAATGGAAACCACCCACCGGAGAAAAAAGAAAGAAACAAAAATAAGACACCCTAGGCAGAATAAAAGGATTGCAATAGTTGTTTGTCACTCGTTCAGATCACACACTCATTCATTACCAAGAATAGGAATTAGCATGGTTAAACAAAGCTTCTGTTTATGTTGGAATAGCAGTAATATTAATCACGCAAATAAAAGCTTAAATATTTTACTTTCATTAAGTTAGGCTCACCGACCGAGCTGCCCTCTCAAGTGCAGCCCCAGCCTCCTCCGGTGATTACGGCGCGGCCGAGGAGTGGGAGTGGGAAGACCAGATACAATGACGTTACGAAACATTATAGATTACAGAGTGGCATATTCCCGCCTCTTCACCCAAAATTAACAAAACACAGTCTGTCAAATGGCAGCAGTTACAAACTAGGACGTATTAGAATCCTGCACTCTCACACATCATATATATCCTGATATGTACAAAACGGACAGGTTCAAGTGTTGCGACTACAGAGCCACTCTGGAACATATCTTATGGGAATGTAGAGGGATTAGGGCCCATAACGAGTATGCGGCCTCTGGTGACAGCATTCGCGCGCGCTTGGAAGCCATTATGCTCAGCCCCGTTCTCGAAGACCAAATGTGGGCCGTCCAGTGGGCCGACGAAACCGCCAGGATCCAAGGGCTCCTTCCCGTAACCTAGGCGGGGCCATTCACCCACCCCATCTACTCGCTGGACTCTGAATAAAGTTCTTTCTTCTTCCTTCATTGAGGTACTTGCAAACTGCATAGAAAACGTTCCCGTGGTTGAAGCCCAGATCGGAAGCACCGAAGGAAAGTATATTTATATTGTGAAGTTCAGTCCCAGGCTAGCGAATGGGAGGACTAAGAGTGTTTTTCTGAGCTCTTGGTATCGGTGACATGATAAAAAGTGTGCTCTGTGTTTATGATTCCTCTTCCTTTTCTTTCGCGCACGTATGTGGCCAGCCATAAAGAGCTAATAGAATCACGTATTTGTCAAAAGACACGTTGAAGGTCACGAAATAAAAATTGCACCAACTCCAGCTAAAACGAAGTTTTCATCAATCAATAAACAATCAATCAACTCTCGCTAAAGGAAACAAAGCGTGGATGCGAAGTAGCAGAGTAGGGGTTCGTTTTAGCAAAAGGCGGCGTGCTTCATTAAGAGCTTCAGTAACACTGCCACTGGCGCTCATCGTGGCGTTTCGCAGGAGAGAAACCTGAGGAGGCGCAAATCACACAATGGTGGACCGGTGTTTCTTACTGCAACATACCGATCACTGCAATTTGGTAATGACAGACAGAAAACAACGATTCGACACTGAAACCCGCAGTATGCTTAGGGTTAACGCGCAAGCTGCGGATTTTCATTGTTCAACAACGCACACGAAGAATTTCTCATTGATGAAAAAAATTGGCAGCATATCCACGGAGTGAATGATTGAGAGTGGGGCGAAGCATTCGTCCGTCCATTCGCTCCTGCTTCCGTCCGCCTATACGTCCGTCTGTGTGACCGTCCATGCGTCCAGCCGCCCGTCCGTGCGTGCGTCTGTTCGTGCGTCCGTCCCTGCGTTCGCCCATGCATCCGCCCCTGCGTCCGTTCATGCGTCCATCCATGCATCTATCTGTGGGTCCGTTCATAAATCTATACAACACTTTAAGCACCACCATCTCGCATATTTTCGTCATATATACCCCATATAGAAGCACCGCCATCCAGCGGACATTCCAAGGACTTAACGAGAGGTGGCACATGCAGACTTTCTTACGGCTTGCGCTTCTGGTCTACTTCCCACCTTTAACCACCTCGAGTTCATGGTATATACTAGTTCACTGTATTCATGGCACTGCGGCCCAACGCTCGCTAAACCTTTCTAAAACCAACGAGGTTACACCCAGCGAGTATAACGTAGCAACCCTTTGTTGTCAGATAGTGCTCAATGTGCATGCCAATGGCTGCTAATGGGGATTGCAGCGTGCGCGTTAACTAAAAGCCAAATGCTCCTGTCTCTCATTCCCCATTAGCAGCTAATGGCATGTACATTGAGCACTATTTTTTATTGATCAACAACGCACAGAAGAAATCTCTCACCGGCACCACCTCAGAGGTCAAAATGTTATACTTGTTACATACTACAACGGCTACGAGGGATGAACAAGTGCCGTTATAAAGAGTGTCGCCCCTAAAACGCAAAGGTGAAGATCCAGTGCCTATATTGCCTATATCACAGAGGAAGAATACACCGGAGGGGAAACCCGGCTCCTTTCCGAAGCGCGATTGTATCACTCCCCGGAGCAGCAGCGAATGTCGTGACAGCGCCACCTACAGAACCGTGGCCGAACTGCTGCGCCGGAGCAGGAGACGCCAGAAGCATCGTCTGCTTGCACGCATATGCTCGCTGCTCAGTGTATTAGTGCATAGCTCAGATACACGCGCTAAACGAGAATGTAAATCATTACGGCAAGTTTTCGCTAAGCTAGCCAGGCCGCCTTGTGAAAGAGACCATACTGCGATAGTTTCGTGAAGCTGTCGACAAGCAGTAAACAGGTTCGCTTTCGCTCTTTCACCTTCGCATGCAAGGGTAGAAATATTATTTGGGGGAACATGCATACAATGTGTGGTAATAAAAAAAACATGCAAAAAACTTTTTTATAATAAATAAAAATAGAAAGAAAAAACAGGAAAAATATTTTTCTCATGTGCCTCCTCTATTCCGAATCTTGCCTTATGTTGGGACATCCTCACAACCAATTGTTCATGCCAAGCTCCAACAGGCAAACACGTAAAACTGAGAACCACGATTGTTTCGCAATGGAGCTTATCTTAAAGTTTGGTGCTTGGTAAAATATACACCGCAGACTCCTCACTTGTGACGAGCATACTCTGCCTTCAGTCGTTTGGCGCTGCTTTTAAATGAAAAGCATTTCTAAGCGAACTTCGGAGACATTGAGCGTATCTATCATTATATATAGCCTTCACGACATCGGGGCACGACATCGCGTCAAGCATGCCAAGCTTACGATGGTTGCTCTTACAGGCTGCCATTTCGTGGATGGTGCCTTCCGTACATCTCCATTCGAATTGTGACTTGCCCGCTGCCCCTCTTCAGCTGCCGCCTGCTTCGGCAAACCGCACGCCAGTTCCGGTGGGAACAAACTACCCCATCTGGCAACCTGGACTCGCGGCACCAGGTGGTGGCACAGACGGCGCGGGATTCATAAGCCAGCCAGGAGCCGTCCACTTCGGGCACGACATCGCGTCAAGCATGCCAAGCTTACGATGGTTGCTCTTACAGGCTGCCATTTCGTGGATGGTGCCTTCCGTACATCTCCATCCGAATTGTGACTTGCCCGCTGCCCCTCTTCAGCTGCCGCCTGCTTCGGCAAACCGCACGCCAGTTCCGGTGGGAACAAACTACCCCATCTGGCAACCTGGACTCGCGGCACCAGGTGGTGGCACAGACGGCGCGGGATTCATAAGCCAGCCAGGAGCCGTCCACTTCGGGCACGACATCGCGTCAAGCATGCCAAGTTTACGATGGTGGCTCTTACAGGTTAGTTACCTGAAAGGTGCCATTTGCTACAGAACTAGTAATTATGTCCTAGTTGCGGTGTCGTGCCCACCCGAATTCATACATAAGATACAGCGTATGAAAGATGTTTCTTTTGTGAAGTGCCGCGCTTTTTGCTCTTTATTGTTACTTCTCGCCGGTGACGTGGAATCTAACCCGGGCCCTATGACGAAAACTGAAGCCGACACATTTTCTCAAGCTCTAGACGCCATACGGAAGCTTGAAGAAAGCCAGGATACCTTACTAGCCGAATTGAAAGCTCTGAAAGAGAAGCATATTGAAGCCACCAAGGAAATTCAGTTGCTTATGGCTAGAGTCGCGGCCCTGGAAAGCACTACCACGTCACCACATAACACAGGTGTAACCGAGGCAAGTGCCAATGCACTGCGTACAGTATCAAGCCAAGTGACAGAAATTTCGTCGCGGTGTAATAACTCAGAAAATAGATTACGGCGCTCTAACCTTCTTTTCTTTGGACTGGACGATGAACCTAAGGAATACTGGGCAAAATCTGAGCAGAAAATAATCGACTTCTGCTCAGAGAAATTAGGCATCACTGTGACGGAACGGCAATTTGAACGTGTGCACCGAATAGGCAAATATACAGAAGACAAGCGGAGACCTATAATAGCGAAATTAGCCTTCTTTAAGGATAAGGAACAAATCCTGTCGTCTGCACACAAACTAAAAGGTTCCGCATTTTTCATACGAGAAGATTTTTCACTGGAAACTCGGCTGTCCAGAAAGAAGTTGATTGAATTCGCGAAAACACAGAAAAGTGCGTATAAGCTCTCTGTGGACAAGCTACGCATCGCTTCAAGGACATACATTTATGACCCTGCGACGAACACAGTTATCGAATCTGTCAGATAGCTACAGCGTTGCACGCACGTGCAGAATCAACGACCGAAACATGCTAATACCTCATTGTCACTGTCAATCGCTAACACACGCAGCATCATGTCGAAGCAGGATTTGATATCTGCTTTTCTAGACGACAGTAAATCTGATATCATTGCATTCACGGAATCTAGGCTAAATCCTGCTATCAATGACAACGAAATATTCACCTCAGCCAGCATTTATCAAATCTACAGGTGTGATCGCACTGGTAAAAGAGGAGGCAGTGTTCTGGTCGGCATAAGGAAAACCATTACTTCATTTTTTATCAACACTAATTCTGACCTCGAAATAGTTTGGGTAGCTAGTACAGTCCCATCCTCCAAAATCCTCGTAGGTTGCTGCTATCGTGCGCCGGACTCGGACTCTTCCTTCATTAATATGCTACGTGACAGTATAAACAACGCTTCTGAAATTTTCCAAGCCGATATCATTTACTTATTAGGCGACTTCAACTTTCCACTCATTGATTGGGCCACACTGTCATCGCCCTGTCACATGTCAACTGAATTTCTTAACTTAACTCTAGATTTCAACCTCTTTCAAACTGTTCTGAAACCTACACGTGGTACGAACACCCTTGATCTTATCCTCACGACCGCTCCGGAAACAATACGTAATACAAATTACCTGGACGGATTCAGTGACCATAATTTACTCCAAGTAGATATAAACATACCCCTTCCCGTAGCCGGTGTACATACAAAACAAATTCGGGACTATAATAAAGGCGATTATCAGGCAATTAACACAAAGCTAAGGTTATTTTCCGAAAGCACTCTCCTGCCGTGTTTCCACAATAGATCCGTAGAAGAGAACTGGCTACTTTTCAAGCAAGTTTTATGTACGCTAGTTGACAAGCATGTTCCACTGGTTAAAGTTAGCAATGGTAAATCAAATCCATGGTTCAATAAAAAGTTTCTGAGAAAGCGGAATAAGAAAAAAACGGCTTTACAATAATGCTAAGTGCTCGGGTAGTTCTTCTTCTTGGCTTAAATATAAAACCTGCATAAAATCATACTGCACAGCTTTAAGTAAGGCTAAGGAAAAGTATTATTCTAATGATCTACCCACACTACTGAAAAACAACCCAGCTAAATTTTGGAAAGTCATAAACCCCTTCAGCGAAAACCAACACATCTCATTGCATGACTGCAACAACGTCCCTCTCACATCTAGCCAGTGTCCAACAGCATTTAATTCCTTTTTCACTTCTGTCTTCACGAAAGAGAACAGTACCAACATACCCAACGTAGCTGAGTTCGATTACCAATTTATGGAACCAATAGATATTCAATTAGAAGGCATAATTACAGCCATAAATAATCTTAAGCTGTCGTCATCATGCGGCGTGGATGGAATCAACTCAAAGGTGCTAAAGAATACGGTAACGGTCACAAGCAAAATACTACTTCATATATTCCGGCAGTCTCTCGAAACAGGCATGATACCGTCTGACTGGAAGCTGGCGAAAATAATTCCAATATTCAAAAGTGGAAATAAAACCTCATGCGAAAATTACCGTCCTATTTCCCTTACGTGTATTTGTTGTAAAATTCTAGAACACATCATCGCTTCACATATTTATAGGCATCTGGAATCCAATCATTTCTTTTTCAAAAATCAGCATGGTTTCAGAAAGGGCTTTTCATGTGAGACTCAGTTGTTTGAATTTACCACAGAGCTTCATGCAAATATGGACAATAATTATCAAACTGATTGCGTGTTCCTCGACTATTTGAAGGCGTTTGACAGGGTTGCACACTGTCGCCTGATATCGAAACTTTCCGCCCTGAAATTAGACTCCCGTACATTATCATGGCTTCGCAATTTCCTGTCGAATCGTCAGCAATACACAACAGTTAACAATTTGTCTTCTTCCCTATCTGACGTTTCTTCAGGTGTACCACAGGGCAGTGTACTGGCGCCATTACTTTTCCTCATATTCATCAATGATCTTCCGCAACATGTCTCTTCTTGCATCAGGGTGTTCGCTGACGACTGCATTATTTACCGTCCAATCAAGAACAGTGAAGATCACCTGTCACTCCAAAACGACCTCGACGTAATTAATGGTTGGTGTAGTGCATGGCTGATGACACTAAATGTATCAAAATGCAAAGTAATGTCGTTCACACGTAAACCTAGCATATCCGAATTCTCTTACAGTATTAATCATTCCATTCTATCGACTGCAACACAATATCGGTACTTGGGCGTAATACTGACACCTAATCTATCCTGGTCCGACCACATTACGGCAATCTCTGCCAGCGCCTCGAAATCACTAGGTTTCTTGAGACGTAACTTGAAAGCTGCACCATCAGGCATTCGCAAATTATCTTACTTGACACTGGTTCGCCCTCAACTAGAATATGCCTGTTCGATTTGGTCTCCCCATCAAAAATACTTGATTGACTCATTGGAAAGAATCCAGAATAGAGCAAGCCGCTTCATTGCCAATAACTACAGTCCGCACTCTAGTATATCACAAATCAAACAGGAACTTTCACTCCCACTCTTGAACATCCGTCGCGACATTGCCCTGCTGTCATTCTTTCATAAAATTACCCATTCTTCCCGAATCACCGTTACTGGTCTGCAAAAACCATATCTCACTTCACGTAGACTACACAATCATCTTAGCTATTCCCGTGTATACGGCTCAACAAACGCGTTCAATCAGTCCGCACTTCCATGAGCTATCCGTCTGTGGAACAGTTTGCCTGACGACATTGCATCCCAGACAAACTTTGACACATTCCGTCATATCTTATCAAGCCACTTCACAAGCCTCAGCAAGTAGATGCCGTATCATAATTCATTGGTCCGTATTGGTTCATTTTTGTGATTGTCACATTCATGTGCGTGAGGATTCTGCCTTGTGGCCGCTGCATGCGCAGGAAATACAGTGTTTCCCCCACGGTTACTATGCGTGTATCTTTTGTACATGTTGAACTTTTGTACATGTTGGTGCTTTTTGTTTGACCTATTATTTTCCAATTGTTTCTTTTGTATTTGTTTTAGTTAGAGATGTATATAAGTATTGCGCCCCTTACTCAATTGTTTCTTTTGTACTTTTTTTTTCATTTTGAGGTGTCTATATGTATTCCCCCCTTACTCAATTGTCTGTCTTGTATATTTTTCCCAGTTTATTTGTATATATGTATAGCCCCCCTTACTCAATGCCCGCCATGGGGCCTGTAATGTACTTTGAAATAAAATAAAATAAAAATAAAATATCTGTCTATCTAGCCGCCTACAACTTTTAGCTCTCCTAGCCGTTTGATAATGGCATCGATACTAAACTTGGTATGGCATAATGTGACTGCATGACGAGCATAATTGAATAGTTATAACATGAAAATAGTGATATGTATGTCTTAAATGCCATGATTAACATATCATATTCTCGCTGCTCTGTTGGTGGTTTCGTTCACATGACATGTTGCAAAACTGGTATGGTATGACATAACCGCATGGCGAACACAAGCGACAGACCCTAACTTGAGAATCATGACATGCGTGTCATATAATCGCATGATTACATGCCACACCCATGATGCTCTCGCGTCCATTACGCTAGCTTCACTTATATCTAATTTCGTATTATGGGATGTGAATGGATGACGAAGGTATGTGACTAATGCAAACATGATAAAGATGAGGTGCGTGTCATGTAACAACATGACTACCAGCCACGCTCAAGATGCGCCGTTTCGCTACACTGTAAGCAAAAACTATTCGAGTTTGGGGTTTTTCTGGCTCATGACCTCTGAAAACTCTCTGGCGTTTAAAATTACTACCTCGCGTAGGAGTAAAAGATGGTACATGACATAGTTTTACCACCACCTCTCAGGCAAGTAGTAAAAGGATGTCAAAATCCAGTTTTACCACTTAGGGAGTTTTCTATCACGTGATTTTTAACCTGCGTTTCAGAGTTTAGTACCACGTGACTGCAATGTGCAGCTGCTTCGGCGGCTTTTGCCCCATACCCCCCTTGTGACGCTCTCGTGAATATTAAAGGTACGCGAAGCCCAAAGATCTTTTTGGTTTTTTTTTTTTTGCATCGCCGGGCCTCTGGACCGACTTCGAGTCAGCGCACTTTTACTGGAACTAGGGGCAGCATGAGCACAACAAGCGAGAACAGCATTCTTTGAACGAAAAAAAAAGAAAAAGACGAAGGGGAGGCCTCTCAAAAGAGAAAAAAAAAAGAAAACCTGCTGTGGAAAGTTGTCCTGCATATTTTCGCAAATTGTTGCTTTTGCTCGGCGGTGGCTTTGGAGACAGACAGTGCAAAAAGCTCGGTATCTGTGTGTCTGGTTGGGCTGATGGATCTCACGTGTTTCCTACATGATCGAGCGACCGTGCTCTTCCGAGCGCCTCCGAACCTGCACGTCGCGGATATCTTCAGTTCGCGGATATCTCCAGATCTGCCAGTGGTAACAAAATCAACCTGGTGTCATCGTCCGTGCTTGCCTGCTGGAGAAGCAATAAGCAAAATGCTTCACTCTGTCGTCGGCACCGAGCCGCGGCCACCAGTGACCAGTGGGAGTGTGTCGCCGGGGCAGGTGAAAGAAGCATCGCATAAATTTTCTTCCACAGTAGGTGATGTCTGCATGAGTAAAGTGCTGCCAGAATTGCCCACCTCATGCACCAACTGTTCTCAAACTTGTAGCACGAAGCCGCTAAGAGGCAGACGGAACCAACAAGCGGCGGCTGGTGAGCACGAAGAAAACCCGGACCTGCCCGGAGGGTGGTCTTTCGTTGGAAGTATGCATACACCGCCCCGTCCCCGTAAGATAGTGGTCACGTGTTCTTTGGTGTCTGAAATGACGACGAAATTCGCACAGGATATGTGTTCTGTGATCGCCAGCTGTGTTTCACCAGATAGCCGTGCTCCTCGAAAAGGCCTAGAACGCCGTCGGTAAGCAGCTTGTACGCAGGCGTGGACCGCTCTTCTACGCCCGTTGTGATGAATACGTGCTGCTACTGTGTTTGTGCGCCGTCGCTGAATGAAAATCATTGAGCTACCATGCTTTGTGCGTACTTAGGTATATTTTATGGACTTGTGCATCAGCAGTGCTAAGACGCGTGGGGCAAAGAGCCCGATGTGTCAAGCAATTATTGGATAATCAAAAAGGTGAGATCGTGTAGATTTATAATAAAAGGTCGGTGTGACATTTAGTGCCCTGCAGTCCACCTGAAGCTTACGCTTGTACCTTCAAGTGTTGTTGTTAATCGATGCAAAAAAAGAGCTCTCCTACCGGTACTACATGGCCGGTCAAAAAGTCGCGCCTATATATATATATACCGGATTGTCAAAGTGTATTAAAGCAACGCGTGCAGTCTGTTCTAGTGGTGTATTATTCTGCATTTGTTGTGTGTGCATGTTTGTCTGTATGTGAATAAATGTGTCACCAATTCTGCCGTTCAATAAATTCAATCAATTCTGCTATTCAATAAATTTGTCGTCTCTGGGCGAATGCACCCGTAAATTTTAATTTTTTACCACCAGAAATGACTCCCAGTAATCACCTCAAAAACCTTGTGAAGGTAGTAAAAATTTACTCTCTCTATACTCGCTGAAAACCTCACTGGGGTAAATAATTACTACTCTCCCGACGTTCAAAAACTCAGTTAGCACGAGAGTAAATTTTTACCTCGGTAGTAGGTGGTAAAAAAAACCCAGGAAAGGTAGTGCGCTAGAGGACAAATGGTTTACCCAGTTTTTGAGGTTATTTCAGGTTATTTTCGTTTAGTGTGTAGCTTCACCTATACCAAATTCGGTTTGTGGGACGTCAATGGAAGACGAAGGTATGTGAGTGGTGCAAACATGATAATCATCAGGTGCGTGTCATGCAACAACAGGATTACATGCCACGCTTATGATGTGCTCGCGGCTGTTTAGCTAGCTTCACATATACCAAGTTTGTTATTACGGATCTTGAATGGACGATGAAGGTATGTGGCTAGAGCAAACATGATAATAAGGACATGCGTGTCATGTAACAACATGACTACATGCCACACTCATGATACGTTCGTGGCCGTTACGCTAGCTTCACTTACACCAAATTTGATATTACGGGACGTGCATTGATGCCAAATTTGTTATTACATCACGTTAATTGATAGCGAAGGTTTGAGACTGGTGCAAACATGATAATCATTAGATCCGTATCACGTAAGAACATGACTATTTGCCACACGCAAAGCACTAATCCACTTCGACGTGACCCGGAGCGCGTGCAATGTCCCGCCAGGGGCCCATCTGCCTGCCATATACACGCAGGTCCACACCGCGCTGCGATGCTTTGACGCATACCCGGCGTCCCTACGTCACGAAGAGAGACAGACGCAGTGCTGTCTTGGTAAGGTCATCAGCGCGTAATGCAGCATGACGCATTTCGCGTCGGTTGCCGACGGACGCTGATTGCGCCGGTCACGCCTGGCAGTGCTCGCGTTTTAGCTAGCGTAGCGTCGCAGCGCCCAGAGTTCGCGCGCGTCAACATTAAATTCGAGTATATTGGGCCCTTCAAGACGCAATCGCAGCCGTTTCACTTGCTCACATATACCAAATTTGGTGTTACGTCACGTCAATGGATGAAGAAGGAACATGACTGGTGCAAACACTATAATCATGACACGCGTGTCTTGTAAGAACATTAAACATGCCACACTCATAATGCGATCGCAGCCTTTTAGCTAGCTCCACGTATACCAAATTTGGTATCACGGGACATGAATAGAAGACAAATGTTAATGACAGGTCCAACATGATAATTTTGATATGCGTGTCATTTAAAACATATGACTACATGCTACGCCTAAAGTGCGCTCGCGACGGTTTCGCTCGCTCAACGTATACCTAAGTTGGTATTACGTGACGTGAATAAACGACGAAGGTAAATACACTGCTAAACATTATAGTAAAGGCATGCACGACATGCAAAACCTTGACCTCATGCTACTTTCATAGCATGCTCCTGGCCGTTTCGCGAACTCTACATATACCAAATTTAGCGTCAGGTGACGTGATTAGAGGAAGGTTGTTTACACGTCTATACATGATAATCATGACATAGAAGTCATTTGCAGCATACTTTACCTCCGCCTCATAACGCTGTGCTGAGTTTTAAAGTGAAATTTCAACCTTCCTCATTAGTGCTTTGCATATGACTGATTCGCACAGTGCGTGTGATGTGCCAATTTTTTGCGATCCCAAGATCTCTGGCTGGTCAGGGATGTATGTAAATTAAAACTTTTAAACTTATGTACTATCGCACCTGACGACCGTTCAACTGGGAGAATAGTTTTCTTAGATGCAGTCGCTTCCCTTCCATTGTCTATCGCCACCTCATATAGCCCTTGTCCATACTTGCTACTGTTCTTGATCAGACGAAGCGTTAAAAAGTTAGGGGCGAAGCTTCTTATAACGGTATCCATTGGTCCCTCCTAGCCGTTGTAGTAAGTAACAAATAAACATTTTGACCTCCAAGGTGGTGCCAGTAAGAGATTTCTTCTGTGCGTTGTTGAACAATAAAAATAGTGCTCAATGTACATGCCAATGGCTGCTAATGGGGAATGAGAGACAGGAGCATTTGGCTTTTAGTTAACGTGCACGCTGCAATCCCAATTAGCAGCCATTGGCTTGTACATTGAGCACTATTTGACAAGAAAGGGTCGCTACGTTATACTTGCTGGGTGTAACCTCCTTAGTTTCAGAAACGCTTAGCGAGCATTGAGCCGCTGTGCCATGAATACAATGAACTAGTATATACCATCAACTCGAGGTGGTTAAAGGTGAGAAGTAGATCCGAAGCGCAAGCCGTAAGAAAGTGTGCGTGTGCCACCTCTTGTTTAGTCCTTGGAATGTCCACTGGATGGCGTTGCTTCTATATGGGGAATATATGACGAAAAGATGCGAGATGGTGGTACTTAAAGTGTTGAATAGATTTACGAAAGGACCCACAGATAGATGCATGGATGGACGCATGAACGGACGCAGGGGCGGATGCATGGACGAACGCCGGGACGGACGCACGAAGAGACACACGCACGGACAGGCGGATGGAGGTATGGACGGTCACACAGACGGGTGCATGGACGGACGGAAGCAAGAACGAATGGACGGACGAATGCTTCGCCCCACTCTCTATCATTCAGTCCGTGTATATGCGGATAATTTTTGTTTTTACGCAGAATTGATTCACAGCTCGAGGCAGTCTCCGCTCTTCTGTTCAAATCAATTGCAGTCTGCTCAAGCGTGCTTCATCAATGTCTCTCGTTTTTTCGTGCAGTATTTCTGTATGATACTGTTAACTCGAAAATTCTGCTAAATCTATTCTCAAGCTACGTAATGATTGATTTCAGGCACGCGCCTAGCTACGATTACAGATCATCAGTTTTTTTTTTAATTCTACCACTTCATTTCTTTCGTTGTCTGCGAAACATCTAATCCAACATATACAATACAATAGCTTACAATAGCTTTACAATTGTTAAAAATGCTGGCACTAGGATGTTCTGCTTGATTTTGTTTTGGCAAACCGCGCTGGCAACAAATATTCATGGCTACATCCAGAAGCATTGTGAAGTCGGTGAGAAGCAGATGTAGAAAACGACACTCGGGCGCATTCGTCGCACGTGCTCTTCTTGCGCGGCGGAAAACGAATAGTTCTGTGCACCACCGCAAGAATCGGTGCGCAACACGTTCGCCAACCACCTATCTCAGGGTGACATTATCGCGGCGCACACTGGCGCCGGCCCGGAGTTTCCCCTCCTGTCTGTCTTGCTCCGTGGCCTATATACACGAGGTGGCCAGTGCACTGTTGTACAGCGTGACAAGTCGTCCTTTTAGATGCAGAAGCATCTTATACTCGCGCCTTGTAGTGCGCCGTCTGCACCGTCCGCACCGCTTCTCGAACATTCGACAGCTGACGCGCGCGCATGCGCCGTCGCGCCGTCGCCCACCATCTGTGTACTACGCAGAGTGGACGTGCTTTGCTTCACCGAGACGTGGAACGCCAATGACGTCGACGTTGCGGGATACGCTTCGGTCGCGCGCACGCACGGGTTCCAACGACCTGCGGGCGGTGTGGGAATTTCAACAAGCGTGACGTCGACAAGGACGACGACTCCTTCATTGACCTCCGACTAGAGCCCGGCGTTCAACAACGCGCCAACGGCGAGCACTGTGTTGCTACCGTCTGTGGCGTCGACGTCATGACGATGTACCTCGCGCCAAACCTCTCTCGTGCCGCCGTAGAAAAGTACGTCGACGAGGCCGTGCAAGATTACAGAAAACAACAACCGCAACATCGACCGTTCATGCTAGTTGGCGACTTCAACGTCGACGTCATCAAGGACGATTGGATAGTCGAATACATGGCGTCGCGACAATCGCTGAAACGCGCAACGCACGACGACTGCAAACACCACCAGCCGACCACCATTCGCGGAACCTGCATCGACCACGTCTTTGAAATTTCGACCTACGACCGATGCAACCCGATCCACTCACTCTTTACTTTACCGACCACAAAGCCATCGTCCTCAAAGTTCGTCGCAATAAATAAAACTCCGCCCTTTCGCATACGTGCCGTATGTGTTCACTCATTTAACACCCCCATTTCACAACCACGTTAGCCAATTTAGCCATCGACCCAAGTAAGTCGCAATTTAACACCCGTTAACCAATTACATGCTTCCGCATCCTCCTCAGTGTTCCCCCGAGGGAAGCTGCGGGCAATTTTTTTTCCAATAAAGAAACAGGCTAGCAGACGCTGCCTGCGTCAAATTTGCGATGCGACAGAGTGAGGAGTGTAAGAGAGGAGAGAGAAGTGACGCGCATGCGCAATGGGGCTGTAAACGCTGCCACGATGGATCCATTGAGGAGAGTGCAAGGAAGCGAGCGTAGGCTAGAGGACACTGTCTGCGTCTGCGTTGCGAGGCGAGAAGGGGCAGCGTAGAAGAGAGAGCAGGAGGGGACGCGCATGCGCAGTGGGTTGTTAGATGCTGCAAGACTGAGAGGGGCACGGTCGCCGGCAGAAGATGCTTCACATGATAAATTTTGATTTCGCACAATATAGGGCAAGTGCATATTACTATGACTTCTAGTTGTGGCATCATATTTTATTTATTTTGTTTGTTGTTAGTTCTCTCATCCTTACGTAGAAGGATATAGAGTAGCAACAAGCCACCTGATATACTGGCCTGTATGAAAGTAACGCTGCCAGTTCACATATACCTTGGCGACCTGATACGTGTCGAACGTTGCTAACAACGTTTTTGTTTTAAACTCGAATACGTAATCGTAAAGCAAGAAATGGATGTTCTAAGTAAACGTTTTAGGCAGATGATGTAAGTATAGCGCCCATTGGCCTAGGCGAGCTGGCGGATCTTTCAACGAGTACAGTCACAGGACGCGGTGGTCGGTAATAACGTCGAAACTACGGCCATGTGCCTTTAGCCGAAATTTGGTGAGATTTAACGATGACCAAGCACTCTTATCTGTCACAAAAAAGTTTGCCCCTGCCTTTGCCAAAATAAGACTGCCATAAGCGATGACATACACATTACAGTCGTCTTTCCGATGAGCTAGAACTGCGTTAAGCCCGATGCCGCTAGCGTCTGGTCGGATCTGCCTAGCTGCTGTGAAGTAGAAATGTCGAAGATTCTGGAGTAATGCGATTGAGCGACGTATGTAGGCTTCATCACAAGTGGTCGACGAATCTGAGGCGGCATCGCTGTAGATAACAAAGTTCATCAATGGGGCTATGCTGGTATTAAAGTTGCTGGCAACAAAAAGGTAACGCGCAAAACACCGCGAATAACATTAGAAGCCCATAAAATAGTGGAAGGCCTTAAAAGTGGTGGTCTTGGGGAACTCGTTCGTCATGCGAGGCTTGGATAGGTCAAGTTGCACACGATTCTTTCATCCAGCGTGTCCCAATAATATGTGTTTAGGGTGCATCGCAAGGCGCCGCTCGTACCTAGTTCGGAACCCTGAACGAACACTGACAATGTGATGCATATTCCACACTATGTTCCTCGCTACATTTACGAGAGTCATCCGCAAGCACAGGCACGAATCGCAGCTTGAAACCCGTTCACAGCCTCCCCCCCCCCCCCAAAAAAAAAACATCAGTCCCTCTCCGCGGAAGAAATGACTCTTCATCCACACCGATTCTGAAATGACTGAAGACAAAAAGTTCACTCACTCATGCGATGAGTAGAGCAGCAGCTGTTCGCATGTCTGATGTGGAACCCACCGAGCACTATCCAGGAATTCGTCTCCGAAGTGACGCCAAGGTAAGCAGACGCTCTACCACTCTGCTCCACAGCGGGCGCGACACCATCCGGGCGATCGTCTGGGAAGAGCTGTACAAGCTGTTACCTATGGTGCAGCCTGAAGTGGATTCAATCACCGACATCGCTAGTGAGGAAGTTCGGAAATCGCTTGTGATTCCCGAAGATCTGCTGGCTCAGCCGGAATCTATGAATACACCGCGTGGAAAGATTGGAGGAAGCTGTCCTATACATAAATTGCACGTGCGTCAGTTCCTGCGGCTTCCAGTACGACATTTGCCATCGCCAGGTACCACAGTGGGTACCAACGACACCAACAATCCGGGATGGCGCGTGAACAACTGCGTACGCGCGTCCTTCTATCTTTCGCAATCATGCCCATATGCGCAATATTTCGTTGTTGGACTAGAAGCAAGAGTGCTAAGATTGATTGATTTGTGGGGTTTAACGTCCCAAAACCACCATATGATTATGAGAGACGCCGTAGTGGAGGGCTCCGGAAATTTCGACCACCTGGGGTTCTTTAACGTGCATCCAAATCTGAGTACACGGGCCTACAACATTTCCGCCTCCATCGGAAATGCAGCCGCCGCAGCCGGGATTCGAACCCGCGCCCTGCGGGTCAGCAGCCGAGTACCTTAGCCACTAGACCACCGCGGCGGGGCGCAAGAGTGCTAAGAGGGCCATCTAATATGGAGCAAGTGTAGGATTGCACTGTTTGCCTAAATTATTAACTCGGCAGTGCCAAAGGACGAGCATTTTCTCAGAGAAATGAAGGGGCCTCTGGCTTGCACGTATTGATAGCAAAGACCTGAAGAATCTGGAAAATGTCCGCGTGCGGTCGCTACTTCATCACAAGTAAGGAAAATGCTCGCCAGCATAAATCTGAAAAATGATATCGCCAACATATACCTCTGATTACGATGCGCGCACGCGGGAAATCTCGTGCGCTGTTTACGTCTGCAGCTTCGCTTCTCAATTCTGTTAATTCCCTCGCATGCTTGCCTCCAGTCTGGGATTGCTCTTTATGTGCGTTTATAGCTCTTTCCCGCAGAATGACAACTGTTCTCCTATGCAGTTTGTTTACAGCTGCCGCTCGCTTTTTCTGCTCCTGCTTCACCTCTACAACCCTCACACCTTGTACCGCTAGAAAACGAAGGTGCGTAGCTCTAAGCGTAGCAATCGTATGTAATCATTACACAGAGGGACTTCTAGACAGGCCTTGCAAGTTGATGGACGATGCAAACCCTCACTGGGCGCCCAGACAGCATCTTGGCCATAGTAATGGCAGACCTGTGACTACCGAAGCGAGGTTCAAGCGTTCGAAGAAGCGCAGCCAGAAGAAAGACAGGGCTGCTGCCACAACCAGCGTTGCTGCGCAGCAGTCTTCTCCAGTGACTGAGTCTCCGCCAGAAAACTGTGCAAGCCGGGGAAGTCAGCTGGAATGTGAAATGGAGCTTCCAGTTTCTTCTTTAGACTCAGAGCCGAGCAAAAGTAGGTTTGAAAACTGAAAATGATAGAATTACCTACTGTGAATTTCCTTGAATTCACCTTTTTTTCTTTTGCAGCTGAGGCTGGTGTGCAGACAGATTTGATGGGCCCAACTGTCAAAGCAATAGATGCAGACAACAGGAGGCTTTTTTTCTGAATTGTGTACCATAAAGAAGCAAAAAGATGTTCTCCAATTATCGGAAACGTCTTTGAGACAAGATGATACAAAGGTTGCTTATCACACGGGAATGATCAACTTATAGACATTACATGCCACATTCCATCTGGTTGAGTCTGCAGTTAAACATACACCCCAAAATGAATTGCCAAGGTTTCAGGAGTTTGTAATACTTTAATGAAACTTAAGTTTATTTTTCTACTTCAAGATCTGGCCTACAGATTTCATATTTCATGCGCTACAGTCAGCAGGACTTAGGAAAATTGGCTGGACGGAGCTTTTGGAACGCTGAAATCACAAACTCTGTGTCCGTCACGAACTGACATTCAAAAACAATGTTTCAAGCATTTTTTTACTCATTCGGCTCAAAAGTGGCAGTCATAATTGACTGCTTTGAAATCAAAATTGAGAGGCCATCATCTTTCCAGCCAAGAAGTGAGACTTGGTTTAACTATAAAAACAGTAACACTGCCAAGTTTTTTATTTGGCATCTGTCCCCAAGGGGTCATATTATACATTTCTGAAGGGTGGGGTGGGAGAGCAAGTGATAAACACATCACTGAACAATGCGGTATTTTGGAGCATTCGTCACAAGGAGACGTTGTTCTCGCTGACAGGGGTTTCGACATAGCGGACACTTTAGGTTTGTACTGGGCTGTACTCCATATTCCTGCATTCACCATACGACAGAAACAACTCACTGCAGTGAATGTAGAGAAGATGAGAAAACTGGTAAATGTGAGAATCCATGTAGAGCGGGTAATAGGACTTGTGCGGAACAAGTCCTTGATAATGGAGGCAGTCCAGCCAATTCAATAGATCACTAGCAAGCCCGAACAAGAATTCACTCCACTTGGCAAAATTGTCACGGTTTGGTGTGCCCATACTAACCTCTGTCTTTCAGTTGTTCCCGCAAATGCCAAACTGTCTTCACAAATAGTACAGCGGTCAATATTTGTCGATAGCATATATTTATTCGTGACTTCTTTATCGCCTTAAAGACTCGCCTTTACGGTATAATTCTTAACAGACAGTACTAGCTAGTTGAGGGGCCCATCACAGCATCACGGCATCATTATTCGTGGACTACTGTAGTAGGCAGCACACTGACATATTCAAACACTCTGTAACAATAAAGATGTTTTTGTTGAAGTTGTTCTCTTTGCATATTGAATTTACTGAGTTTCAGGAGTTTTTTTATGTGGAAAACATAGTGCACGCCTCTGCTGTTTTCTTATAAATGAACGTCTTGCGAATAAATTTTATGTGTGCATTCCAATTTTCAAGCTTGAAGTACTCTTATCTCGAATAAGTTTTGACTGCATGGTGGAGTACGATTCGTGTTTCTGCCCTTTAGACGGCACAATCGCGGGTACATTTGCGATGTTGAAGGCTTCACCCTTAACCACCTCTTTTCACACTGAAAAAGGTCGCAAAGTATGGCATAAATAACAGTAAGATGGTATAATTTTTTTATACTGGTAGTTTTCCAATTTCTTGTAGGTGGTTGACAGGAGTCAGACATTTCATTTATATTAGTGCTGCATTTGCACACGTAAAGACGAAGTTACTCTTCATTTCACATTAATTGTGTCGAGCAGCTGCACAAAAGCTGCAGTTTATAGTGTTTTAGTAATGGAAGATACCATTTGCTTTTTAGAGCAGAAAAAATAGTGCTTGGGAGCACCTTTAAGTGTGTTCAGAGCGAATGGCAAAATATTTAAGTGACTTCTAAAGTTTAGAGCATCATTCAAACATTCGAAAAATATTATTTATTTTTGAACATACTGCACATGCAGTTATCACTTCGAGTTACAACAAAAAATAAGCAGGTAGATGGTCACTGACAACAAAGATCAGCAACATATATTTAAAAACACGAATACAGTGGCAGCAATGATATAAAAGCCACAAAGGTGGGCACGAAATTTCAAAAATAGCCACAGCCACATGCAAATATTGCTATAGCATTAGTGTACAATTGATACGAGTTGAATATATTGTTTTCTTACTTCCCCAAAATAGCAAACAGCGCCACTTTCAAAAATAGTATGAGCTTAACACTTAAACTGCCAGATCTTGTGGCATAAGTTAGGTCAGTGTTAATGTGGTATGTGTTATTGGTAACATCACAGTTGTCACAACAGTAATTGGTAATCAGTGTGGTATTGAAAGCATCTCGCACACATTTTACCAAAAGAGTCTGCTTGTCAGGTACGAATACACAGCAGATCAGATACATATCGACAATGCGAGTACATGCAGCAGTGCCAACATCCTAGTCTACAGCTTGTATACATTCTGCAAACTAGGTAGTATACAGCTAGGCTTTGTTTTCGTCAGGGCCAGCTAGGTGGTCACACAGTTTATATTTAGTGTTTTCAGTCTTTCAGCGTGATTTAGGAGCAGTTTCACAGCTGGTACTAACACGTATTCCACGTTGGATCAGCGCAGAGCACATTTCTCTTTTGTAGTTTAGTTTGAGGCAATTAAAGCTGCACTTCTATCACTGACATAGCCACTACTTAATGCACACATGATGGGTAACAAGTCTTCGCTCTGTGAACCTATGTTGTGCTCACACTTGCTGCTGCACTAGCCACTCCAAGTGTAGCTGTGACCAAGTTTGATAAACAACTAAATGGTATGGCAGCTCTGTTTGCCATCGTAGATTTTGTTGGCTTTTCGCGGCGCCACAATCTTCGCAAAACTACTGCTTTGTTTGGGCGCCCTCCTAATCTCAAGACACACATAGTAAAACCTCTTGTATTTCCAGTTTTGTCCTTCACATACCAGCATTTCACCGAATTCACGCCCTCTGCAGAAGCAGTACAGTGCCTCGTCTTCACTATTCTGACAGCTTCCTGCATTTTTTCTTGTGAAATAACATGCAAGTATCTGTGGCATAATCACGTGTGCGAAGAAGTTTTTTCTGTGGAAGCCAGCATAGACTCCAGAAAGCTACTGTCTTTGTTCCCCTTTTCTATGAAGACGGACGACGGAGTCCCAACTACAAAATCATAATACATTACATTGCACATTGCCATTTGTGTTTGTACTTGTTAGTAATATTGGTGTTTTTGAAACTCAGCTTCCAAATCTCATTTATGAGACAAAAGCCTGTGTCGTTGCATGCCTCTACAAGAGTTCTGCAGGCTGAGGTGTATGGGCATTTCGCCTCAACAATGCCTTTGCCGCTGCATGTGCAGCTCACACACATCTGGTGTTGCTGCGAGCTACGGATGTTGCACGATCAAGTAAATTCCTGGCCTGAAGTGCCCAAAGCCACTGTGGCACCGCTCCGATTCTGACACGTAGCTTTTAATAGCATCATGCTTGTGTTTCAACCTTCAAGTTATTGCTGCAGTGGCGAATTTCTGTTGCTGTGGGTAACATAACGTTTCTGGCAAGGCTTATAGAACGTTTTTCTAAGCTCGTTGAGCACACAAATTTTGTTACAGAAGCACTTATTCTGCTCGCACGATATATGAACCACTTTGGGCAACTTGATTGTCCTTTTGTGATGATTTCTACGTGGTAAACCATCTCTTGAGTGATATCAAGCTGAGTGAGAAACTTCTCACCACGGTGAATCTAAGTCCTCAGACCGAGTTTCTGCCAATGACAAATCACGTAGGTGTCGATGCTCTAGCCCTGTTAGTAGAGCGAACGTATAATTGTATTTCAGGTGCACCAAAAAAATAGCTGGCATAGCTCCAGTATCAGCCAGGCGAGAATGAAAAGCTTGAATAAGTTCATCACTAGGAAGTGGTGGAACAGCTGGGAGGCCTTGTGGGAGGCATGTGGACATGCTTTCAGCACCTGTCTGCAAGTGAACTGAGTCAATTTGCCTGCACCTCTTCTTAGATGACGTGAACAATATTTCTCTTAACCGTTTGGGCTGTGTGCCGGGGCAGTTGGCTGGGAGCCAAGCAATTCTTCCTGTGCATGTGCGTGTCTCTCTCAAGCGTACTGATGTCTCTACTGCAAACACCACAGCACCAATGTGTGAACATGCTTGCCCTGCACCTGCCCTGCAGGTGCAATGAGCGATAATTTTGCTGCCATCTGCATTCGCTGGGCACTACACCTTCAGGTAATGCTCTCCTAGTCACTGAAAATGGCTCACCTGAAAAGAAAAAATTGAATGAATTTAGTTTTAGAAAGTTTTGCTTGCTTAGTGACCCCATTGCGAGACTGACCCTACGCACATCAGTTACGGCATCTAAATGTGCAACCTGAACCAGCCTGAATCACGTTTACATCTTAGGGCTTAACGGTACCAACACTCGAGCGCATGGTAAATCTTCCTCGCATATGGACGGCAACGTAGAATAAAAACGAGTTAACTCGCTGTATTTCATGCATTTTGACATGCAGATATCTTTTCTCCTTCGTTGTTGCCTTGCCTCGCCTTGTACGACGACGCGCTTTGATTTCAGCTGCTTTGCTGCAATGTTCCGCACCCAGCTGCTGTTGAAGTAGTTGCGGGCGCCAAGTGATTTATACGCCTTCGTTTGCTGCAGGGTTACGTAGCTGGTAGAGAAAACGAGGTAGTTGATGATTTCAACCTGAGTTGTCGCTGGAAGAAGCTCCACATCGGCAGTTGTATCTGGGCCGAGTCGAAGAGTGCAAGGGCCCACGCCGTTGCAATTATTTATCTTCGCCTCCTACCGTGCCAGTTTAGCACCGGCAAGACCGTTGTATAACGCAGGACAAAACTGGAAAAGTGCCGTCGTCTGCTACCAAACAGCATCTTCCGCACACGGTCAGTATGATCTACTGTGTTGCGACTCTTGCGTGCCGCGTGGTGTGCACGTGTCAGTGTGTTGCAATTGTTGCAACGTATAACCGGTGACATTGCCTTGTCGTTGGCCTCATCATCTTCTCACAATTTTTGTTGTGGTTCATCGAGCAGCAGAACCAGCGACGACGTCGTATACGCTTCACTTCAACTTCATCGCCAATTCGCCACCAGCTCAACGAACAAAGATAGCGTCAAAGACGAAGCGAACTAAAATGCCAAAGGCCACGTTGTTTTGGTGGACGTTTTAGATGGCCTTCTGCAATGACAACAAGCTTTATTTTAAGCGTTTCAGGTTGACAAGTGAGCTTGGGCCACGGGTGTCTGCCGACGCTGCACTCTCGAGCAACTGTAAAGCTAGCATATTTTTGTTTACTAGCATACGAGCTTGTACAATATTCAGTGTTCGACATAAATAATAAGTTGCCGTAGACTTGTTTTGTGTTGCGATCATTGTTCTTCCATCGATTGATGCGCGCGGTGTATGTAAACATTAAAGAAAGTGTGTGACATGTCAGTGCGGCACTTTGGTTCTCACGATATGCCTTTCAACCGAATCTTACCTTGAGCTCCGTCGACTGCAATTCGTTTCGACATAAGAAAAGCAAGTGTGACGCTTAACCATGCAACTGCTTCTGAGTAGTTTCAATAAATATTTATCCGAAGTGGCAAACGGCTTTCGCGTTGCACATGCATGGGACTATTTTTGACCTCAGACAGATTGACAAAAGTTGCGCTGGTACTCGTCTTTCCTGTGTTCGTTGTCTTCTTCTTGCGCTCAGCAGTTTATAATGACAAAAATTGTTTGCAGCTAGTACCAGAGCTACATGGGCGACGCGGTGACGTTGTTTCAAGCAATGCAATTCATGTAGCTCCCGGGACAAGTTAAACAACAAGAAAAAAAAACTCGATTGCAAACCCAGCTCAACACGGAACATAATCGTCCTCTTGATCACAGACCTTGCAGCAGCTGGCCTAACAAGCAGCTTGCCACGTCGCGGCCAGTAAGTGCGCCAGTGTTACCCGACTCTCAGGCCACTCGCTTGTTTATAAAAAATTAAATCATAAAATAGCGGCACCACAAAGCGTGCTCTAACTGTGCCAGCTTGTCTGTGAACACAAAAAAATTGCCCGCAGCTTCCCTCGGGGGAACACTGAGGAGGATGCGGAGCAAATAATTGGTTAACGGGGTGTTAAAGTGCGACTTACTTGGGTCGATGGCTAAATTGGTTAACGTGGTTGTGAAATGGGGTGTTAAATTGCGACTTACTTGGGTCGATGGCTAAATTGGTTAACGTGGTTGTAGGAGGGGGTGTTAAATGAGTGAACACGTACACACGTATGCGAAAGGGCGGCGCTGGTCGAAGGGACGTCGATCATTGTGTTTGTGGATTCGTTGGCATTCATTTCACGGCGACTTCGGACGTCGACGCGCCGTACAAACCAACGGACGAGCGGCAACTGAGCGAGCGAGCGCCGACCTTGAGTATATATACAGCTGTCAAATGTTCTCGAAGGAGAAGCGCGCGCGCGGCACAGATGGCGACGGCGCGACGGCGCATGCGCTGTCAGCTGTCGAATGTTCTCGAAGGAGAAGCGCGCGCGGCACAGATGGTGGGCGACGGCGCGACGGCGCATGCGCGCGCGTCAGCTGTCGAATGTTCGAGAAGCGGTGCGGACGGCGCGGACGGCGCACTACAAGGCGCGAGTATAAGATGCTTCCGCATCTAAAAGATCAACTCATACAACACACATTACGGTCAAAAATTGAGTGCCATTGCCACTGTAAGTATACACATAGCTACTTCGCTTTCAACTCAGGCTTTTCCTCAGGGCTAGATATGCAAGATATTTTTCTCTCTCTAACGAACTAAAAATTTGGCAGATCTGACGTACATTGGCAATCGATGTTATACGAAGCACTTGCATGTAAGCTGAGAGTGTAGAATGTTTTATTGAGCAAAACATTACGAAGTTGCGCTAAACATATGTACAAATGCACACACACACATACGTTAAGCAGCCGCATGTGTTTTACTTCACCAGTTATTTACAAATGAGTGACGATGCAAACAACAACATCGATATCAGCAACATGAAAACCGGTAACCTTATATAAAACGCTGCTGCTGCCGAGAATCATAGCCCTGGGCGCTGCTATATAAATAAACTTAAGCGAGTGACACTTGACTACAATTCATGTTAACACGACGTATCGGCTGTATTGCCGGAGTACTTATGTAAGGTTTATGCAATTGGAAAACCAGCACTGTAACCACAATTGGCATTTCACAAACATTAGGGTCTATTTGAAAAGTAGTTCTTAAACCTGGCGTGGCTCTGCTGTGAAATACTTGATTTCCACGCAGTAGACTAGGGTCAGATTTTTTCTGGGACAATGACACTTATTCTTTGCATTCTTCCGGTGAACGCTGCCGATGTCCGAGTTTTCATAATGCTGAAGCGTTAGAAATACCGGTGCGTGTTTTTGCCATTCCTGGGTATAAACGGTTATACGTTGCAACAATTGCAACACACTGACACGTGCACACCACGCGGCACGCAAGAGTCGCAACACAGTAGATCATACTGACCGTGTGCGGAAGATGCTGTTTGGTAGCAGACGACGGCACTTTTCCTTACGGCTTGTTATCATGCATGCCATGGCAAAACAGTGGTCGCCGGCTGTGCGCGGAGCTTACAGTCGATAAATTTCGCGGCTTATTCTGTACTGAAATATTTTTTCGCAGTCCAGTTTTCACAGATGTACAGGCATATTTCACCCTCTATCTGCGTTTTTTTTTCCAAAAACCATAAATTTTCGGTTAATCAAGTCATGGCCGCTTCAAAATTCTGTAAGGAGGTGCTCTTTATTCGACATTGTAGACGTTCACGGTTGCGTTTCCCACATCCTAAACTTTCACCATAATCATTTGCATATCATTTGACTTACGGCCACAAGGGTCGGCTTGCCAGCGCGGTCGTCTTACTTCAGCTTTGCGTGCTCTCAACTCCAGACCTTGCGAGCCCTCACCCATGCCGCAACGGTACTCATGCTTTGATTCGTACCACTGCCATAGAATAAAAAACCAATTTAGAAAGGGGATAATTTAGCCTTAACAACAGTAGACAATATAAGAAGCGGTAGCGCAAGGAACTGTTGTATCTTGTTTCTTTGTGTATAAAAAGAAAAACCAACGGCCGCTCCTTGTAATTTGCAGCGGGTGTTTTTGCGTCTCTATGGTTACCTCAGCTGATAATTTATTCTATGTCTATTCATTTCAAACAGAAATGAACGAAAGAGAACGGGACTCGTGTCTACGGGTGTCTCGTTATCTTTCGTCTACTTGTTTTACGCGTGTCGATACGCCAAGCAGCACGACAAACCACCCTTCGAAACACAGTACCTGAGCGTACAGACGTAACATAGATCCGAAAGGCATTCATTGACAGCTCGCACCAGTAAATGAAATTCACGAGTCAGTCTGGGAAATAATAGCATTTATTGACAGCAAACCAGGAATCAGGTTGTGACGTAAAAATATGATAAATGCATCAGGCTAAAACCATTATCCAGAGTTCACAAACGGCACCCTTTCCTTTGCTTAAGCGAAGCGAAGAGAAAAGCGTGTCCAGATATTAGGAACTGTAATTACGAAACAGTCGTAAATATCAGCATCAGGTGCTTTAGTGAAAGCTCTGAATTAAGGCTCCTGCTTTCGCCGAGTACGGCATAACACCACCAATTTCAACTGCATAACGACATAGTTCGGTCAAGCTGAATATACAAGGAGGTAGAGCTTGCCACACAGAAATAACAGCTGAGCGAAAGTCGAGAGAAGCACCATGCATTCAAACACGTGCAGGGGCAGTGGTATGTACGTAGATCAAAAATACACAGCAACGACCACCGTAACAAGCTCTTAGTGTGAAATCATCGTAAAAAGCAATATGTGGGCTTTGACAAAAAAAAAAAACACTACCTGCCATTGCCATAAAACGTGCAGAAATTGATGTCTTCGCCGGTATGACAGCTTCTGGGGCACCAAATAGAGGAACAGTGGCTACACTTACAGCAACTAAAGTAACTTAAAGAAGCGAAAAAAAAAACAGAAAGAAACTCGAACGGCGAGGACCACGCCAACCATCAAATGAAAACTAACAGCGCATATGTGCGTCAGCTGCCCCCGTCAAACAGGGCAAGTGCATCTTTTCTGCTTCGTCACCGTCAGCGATAAGAGTATCCATAGTAGAACTCACATGGCAGCACGATTGCTAAACAAATTCAGTGGTCAGAAGTACTACGCACATCGAATAAATCAAACGTTGCCATTCAATTGTTTAGAAAAACGAAATTTCTTGCGAAAATGGTGGCTCTCTTTGCTTTAAATTTTGAGCTTACTATGGTGCTTCTAGCGGATATTTTACCGTTCCCGAGGGCAAATTTAAAAGGAACCACTATGATTTAGCTGTGGATTTTTTCACCACCATTAGGCGATGGGTGGGGACTTTTCGAGGCCTGCTACTACGCTGTGTGTGTGATAGAGAAAAGTAAGCGCCTTCATTATGCAAAGCAGCGGTCCCCGCTTATATCAGATCCAAAGCATGAAAAAGCGCACGCAGCGTGAGCTTTTTCATCCCTACCAGAGCACGCGCTGGAGTGGAGCGGAGTGAGCGCTATATCGCAGAGCCAACTAGGAAGCGCTCCGAGTACAAGCGGCGGCTATGGAGCGATTGGGGACAGGCCGCATCGATAAGTAGCTTCGCATCTCAAAGAGCGGAACCAGGCCTCAGAAAGTCTCCAGTTCCACCCATCGCCGAAAGGGGGTGAAAAAATCAACTATAGTGACTTCATTCAAATCCGCTCTCGGCGACGCTAAAACGTCCGCTAGAAGAGCCATAGTGAGCTCAAATTTTAAAGTGAAAAAGCCACTGTTTTCGCTATAAAGTGCTCATTTTACACAATTGAAGGGTAACCTTCGGATTCTGCGTTGTGCGCAGTACTTCTGAGCACTTATTTTTTTAGTGATCACGGCGCTATGTGACTTGTACCAGAGTCCTTCAATATAAGTATTGAAAGACTCTGCTTCTGCTATGTATGCTATTATTGGTCACTAAGAGGAAAACATGGGCTGCCGATGTTCGACGGGGACAGCTGACGCGCATACGGGCAGTTCGTTTTCATGTGGTGGTTGGCGTGGTCCTCGCTGCTGTGTTTTCTTTCTAGCAGTTTTTATTCGCTTCTGTAAGTCACTGTATTTACTGTAAGTGTAGCCTCTGTTCGGCAGCTTTGTACCGCAGAAGCTGTCATACCGGTGAAGGTATCGGCTTCCGCAAGTTTCAAACCAATGGCAGGTAGATTATTTTTGCCAATGCACGAGTTTTTTTTTTTTTGTCGGGGATTTCACTCTGAGGCTTTGTGATCGCTGTAAATGTTCTGCATTTGTGTGCTACTTACATTTGCACTGATTTTGCACTTGTTCGAATTCTGACGCTTCTCATCATATTCGCTCCACCATGATTTTCATGCGAAAAACTGCAAAACCTTGTGTCTTCAGTTTCACAGCGCTACGTTGTAACGCAATAAAAAGAGTGGGTGTTATGCCGTTCTCGGCGAAAGCAGGGGTTGTAATTCAGAGCATTCATGAAGCACCTCGTGCTTATTTTTACAACTGTTTGTTGAATATAGGTGCTACAAACGAGACGCACTTTTCTGTTTGTTCTGCCTCTGGAAAGGAAGACGTGGCATTTGTGAACTCTGAATGATGGTTCTAACACGATGCATTTATTAGTTCTTTGCATTGAAGCACGATAGCTGCGTTGCTGTCAATAGATAATTCCATTGCCGTACTCACTCGTGATTGCTTTTACTGGTGCCAGCTACCAATGGATGCCTTTCACTTCCATGCAACCTTTGTACGCACAGGCTCTGTGTTCCGAAGGGCGCTTTAGTGTGCTGATGGGCGTATCAACGCGCTTAAAACGAGCAGGCGAAAAATAACGAGACACCCATAGTCTCGGGCTCTTCCGTCCACTTCCGTTTAAAAAAGTATAGCCACAGAATAAATATTCAGCCGAGGCAACCACTTAGGTGTATATGCACCCGGTATGAAATAAAAAGGGCAGCCATTTGCTTTTGCTTTACCTAAAGAACAAAATAAATTTTGTTTCCCCCTTCTTGTTTACTCAGCGCCATCTCTTGGGTACCCTCGGTAGCTCCATGCGCAACCACTGCTCATCTTTCCTACTGTCGTCAAGGCCACAGATTCCCTTCTATAAATTGATTCTTTATTCTACGGAGGAACCTTGGGCGATCATCCAGCGAAGGCGAGGTGAATTTCCTCCTTTTTACGCATGCTGCAATCGTCGCGATGGCCGCGTCACACTGCCATTGCGCAAAATCACTTTTCACTTTTTTGCCGCTCCCCAGCGGATACACTTCGACGGACTCCTAACGTAGGGCTCCTTCATATTCAATCACTTCTTCCAGTTTGGTCACATACCTCAATTATTTCAGAATTTCTGTGCTATATCTTTTTTTCTCCTTTTTTGAACCTGCGGTTTTCACAAAAGGCAGGAAGTGATGCTGAAGTCCACAAGCTCTGCATTCACATCACTTGTAGAATATGAAAAGAGTGAATCTGTAATATCAAGGCGACCGCTATTATGCTGCAAGATAGGAACCACAGGTGCCAGGACAGACTACTTAGAAGAAATACGTAGCGTTCAACAATCATGAACGGCATTAATTCTGGACTGGATCATTGCGGTCACTGCATTTGGACTATCGTTGCCCTAAAGAGAATGATAACTTGATATTTCCGCTATTTGCGACACGGACCCACTAGCTCCGTTTCTGAAATCGCACCATCGAGTGATGACTCCCCATCGCTCACGCATGCATTCGTCTCTTCGAGCCTGTTCCCACATGAATCCTGGCTTGAAGCAATCGAGTAACCTTGATCTAGAAAGACGGCTCTTCGCCAGACTGGTGCGGTTACGCCTTTTTACAGGTACGGTTTGAGCGCGTACGTGCCCTTTAGACTTTTTATCGTTGCACATATATTGTAATGGGTATACACGAAATATCCTACCTCACCATTTCCCTGACCTCATTCCTTTGCCTTTTTTCCAAGTATGCGATTGATTAAGAGAAGAAGATATTGTTGATTTTTATTTAGGATGCGAGGTTGCCTAACAAAAGACGTTATAGAGTAAATGGGACATTTCAGATCGGTGGCATTTCATGGTTGTATAATTGAAAGCAACCTTCCCGATTGGCTGCGGTTTTTAAACCAGGAAACCAACAAAATGTGTTCGACGATGATTGTAGAGCCATCACATAATCAAGAAGGTGGGATGTCATAGGAAGTTCACCACACGAAAATGCTCGGAGTAACTGGAGCTATCAGTCTGATGGACAGTGTGATTTTGGTAATGGATAAATGATGCCTCTCAAACACTTGCAAAATGAGACCCCTTTATTATTTGATGCAGCCTTGTGTCAACTGTAGATATGTCGTTCTGCTCTCTAGCCATGCTTTACTGTTTTTCTTGTCAATACATTTCTTGGTCGGGCTATGTCAGGCATCAGGCATTGTCTGGGGTGGTGTCCACGCACCAGCAGGTGTTATCTCTCCGCTTTCACTCCCTCTCTCATAGCAACAGCTGCGGGCGCACGCGCTTATTCTCGCCCCATAGCAACCGGAGAATGTGGTGCCAGAGTGTAGTAGGAGAGGGTAGGTTCGGTGCTAAGCCACTCCCCACCGTTCGCTCTCTCTCCTCCTTGCGCCCACTCCCTCGTCCCCTCACGCCTCAGTCTTGACCGTTTACTGGCTTGGCGCCTTTCAAGAACATGTGTGCTCGAGAAATGTACGCTCGAGACGCCGCTTTGAAACGCTGAGCCGAGATCGCTGGCGCCTCACTATCGACTGTTCGCTGGATGGGCGTCCCTCAAGACGATTGCAGAAGTCGGTGAAGGTGAATGTCTGTCGGTGAAGGTGAATGGTGCCTTCTTTTGGCGCCAGAAATGCACTGACATTTTCCCATGATTCCCTTCGGGGAGAGGGGTGGGCATTTATTTCCTCAAAGCGTCATTGCTGTGTCGCTTGCATGACTTGGAAAGAACACTACTTGGTGGCTTCCTCAATATTTAGGACACACGATAGTATAAAGTATAAACGCAACTCACTTTTTTCCCAACTGAAAAAACGACGTAAAAGGTAAACGCTGGTGGATCTCACACAACGCGGGAATCTATATGATACAGAGCATAAAAGAAATCGGGCGCCTATGCAGCCTGATTTTTTATGTAAGTGGATGAACCTAATTGTGTAAATTAATAGTTGTGTGCAGATTGTGGAATGACCAGGCACGTAGAAAACACTGGTATCTAAATTGTAGCTTGTGGCCCTACAGGAAAGCAACAATGAAGGGAAAGCATCGACATCTGTTTCAAATGCGATGCATTTCATAGGTAACTTCAGCGACCTTGAGCGTATCTATCTATCTATCTATCTATCTATCTATCTATCTATCTATCTATCTATCTATCTATCTATCTATCTATCTATCTATCTATCTATCTATCTATCTATCTATCTATCTATCTATCTATCTATCTATCTATCTATCTATCTATCTATCCTATCTATCTATCTATCTATCTTCTATCTATCTATCTATCTATCTATCTATCTATCTATCTATCTATCTATCTATCTATCTATCTAGCCGCCTATGACTTGTAGCTCTCCTGACCGCTTCGATAACATTATCGATACAAAATTTGTATGACATTACGTAACTGTATGGCGAGCATAACTGACTAGTTAAAACAATAAATCACAAAATTTATGTCTCTAATGTCATCATTTACATTCAATTGTCTTGGTGTTGTGATGGCGGTTTCGTTCTCATGAGATATTACAAAACTGGTATGGTATGGAGGACTTCTTGACGAACACAAGTGAAGGACACTAACGTGAAAATCATGATATGCATGTCATGTAAGAACATGGTTACATGCCACACTCAAGATGTGCTCGCGGTCGTTTCGCTAGCTTCACGTATACCAAATTTGGTATTAAGTGACGGGAACAAACGATGAAGGTATATGGCTGGTAAAACATGATAATCATGAGATGCGTGTCATGTACGAACATGAATACATGCCACGCTCTTGATGCACTCGCGGTCCTTTTGCTAGCTTCACATATAAGAGTTTTGGTATTACGTGACGTGAATGCACGACGAAGTAAAATGGCGCGCTCAAACAGGATTATCACGGCATACGTGTCATGTAAAATACCATACATCCTACGCTCATAGCGCGCTTGCGACCATTTCGCTACCTCCACATATATCAAATTTGATATCAAGTGACGTGAATAGACGACGAAGGTAAATGACACGTCTAAACATGACGTGGAAGTCATGTACGGCATACGTTACGTCCACCTAATCACGTTGTGCTGGTTTTAAAGTGACATATGAACTTTTCTTATTCGTGCTTCGCATATCATCGATTCCTGCTGTGCGTGGGACCTGCCAATTTTTTTCGTAGCAAAGCGCACACTGGGTTGTGATGATGTGCGGTCATTGCAATCATTGTCAAACTAGCAATAATTGAAGTTTTTAGGGGAATCAAGAAACACCTTACATCAGTCACGTCTTAAATATCAGAAATCGATGACGTTATGTAATATGTAATATCAATTAAGGCCAACACAGCGTATTGTTCAATAGCAGCTCGAAAAACTGGAGTAGCTAAGTGAGAGAATATTTGGCAGCAATTGAAAATATCTGGATTTTATTCCTTACCAAATCGGGATTTTCATTCTTGCGTCCCTCGGGATTTTTCGCTTAGCGACAACGCCACCTTTGCTTCTGCGACACGAGCTCCTTGTCGTCGTCCCTCTAAGATGCCGAAACTTTATGCTCACTATTTTTGAGTTAGCATATTTGTGTGGATCACTTCTGGTTTAAAGCCTCATTCCGCTAGATCCGGTATTTACGAATGCGCGACACGTCCGTCAGGAAGATTGTTTCGTTACGTAAGCGATTCGCCTCTCATATTATTCCAGTCGGGACCCCTCAGTCTGGTTAGTCGCACACTGATACCACCCATGCCTGATCGCTGGCATACTATTGAGATACACATATATATATATATATAGACTGCCTGCCTCTTGCTTGGCCTACCGAAACCCTTCTGAGGCCTAACTTGGATGAAATCGGCACCTCAATCTGGCAACGCGGAACTTCCGTATCGCCTCATGACGTCAACTGGGGAGTATATAAGCGCCATCCTTCAGCCGCCTACTTTGGGTACGACGCCGCATCTGGGATGGGTGACTGCACGACCACTGCTGTTACAGGTTAGTTATATGAGGGGTGCTGCCTGTACCAAGTGTAGTCATTCCTGTCTCATTGCGGTGTCGTGCCCACCAGAGTTTTGCGATGTGCTGTGGCGAGTGTTGTGTTTGCCGTATAGGTTGTGCTCTGATGCCTTGAGGACATTGCTTATGCTTTCTGGTGACGTCGAGTCGAATCCGGGACCAATGAGCAAAACTGAAGCTGATTCATTTGCTTCGGCATTAGAAACAATAAAAAAAACTTGAGGCTGATCACACCGCGATGTCAGCTGACCGGAAACGACTAAGTGGCGAGCACGAGACTACTAAAAATGAGATCAAATTACTCCATGCTAAAATCGCTGCCCTCGAGGCAACACTTGCTTTGCGAAATAATGCAGGATGACCCACTGACAATGCTCTGCTGCACGTTTCGGATCGGCTGATGGAAATCACGTCTAGATGCGACAATGCTGAAAATAGGCAGCTGCGGTCAAACCTTCTCTTCTTTGGAATTGAGAATAGCGAACCAGAGGATTGGGCCCAGTCCGAGGAAAAAATAATTAACTTTTGTTCTGAACGACTCGACATAACAACTAGTGCACAGTTTGAACGGGTTCACAGGCTTGGCAGGTTCACCGAGGGAAAAAAACAGACCAATAATTGCAAAACTAACCTTCTTCAAAGATAAACAGCAGATTTTGTCCTCTGCACAGAAACTAAAGGTTCAACGTTTTCATTCGGCGAAGATTTTTCGCCGGCGACGCGACAGGCCAGGCGCAAATTAGTGAGCCTTGCCAAAGCCCAAAATAAGGCTTTCAAAGTGTCAGTTGACAGGTTGCACATTGATAAAAAACATACGTCTATGACATCAACACGGACGCAGTTGTGCTATCAAGCAGATAGCTAAAGTCGAACAAGTCCTTGCAAGATCCCAATGTGACTTCACTTCATACCATTCCTATTTTATCGCTGTCATCTACTAATATCCGCAGCCTGGTGCCGAAACGGGATTTAGTCTGCTCATTTCTAGATGTCAGCGACTGCGACATACTTGCCCTTACTGCAACGAGGCTAAACCCAGATATCACCGATATCGAAATTTTTCCCGATCGTAACAACTTCGACATATATCGAAATGACCGTAAAAATAAGCGTGGCGGAGGTGTACTTCTTGCAGTAAGAAAGACTGTGCAATCATATGCTATCAATGTTCACTCTGATTTAAAAATGATCTGGGTTGCCTGTGTTACAAAGTTCACCACACTACTTATCGACAATTGCTACCGGCCCCCTGATTGCTCCCATTTATTTGTAGACGACTTGCGCAGTAGCATAACCCAGGCCACAAATTTATGTCGCACCGACACAATCTACATTTTCGGCGACTTTAACTTTCCCAAAATCGATTGGATCGAATTGTCTTTCTCTTGCCGCAATTCCACGGAATTTATAAACCTTGCGTTAGATTTTAACCTATCTCAAATAGTAAACCAACCTACGCGCGGCTGTAACATCCTTGACCTAATTCTTACAACAGTTCCTGAAACAGTAGGTACCGTTCTTAACATAGATGGTTTTAGCGACCACAGCCTCCTCCAAGTAACTCCTAACATCCCACTAGCTTTCTCTGGCACCGACCACAAAAATATTCGCGAGTATAGTAAGGCCAATTACAGCCAATTTAACGCCGAACTCGAAATTTTTTACAACGACACATTCCTACCCCTTTTCGACCGTCGTTCAGTAAATGATAACTGGGTGCTGTACCGAGATAAACTTTGTACACTAACTAATCAGTATGTCCCTCTCGTAAAAGTGAAAAACGATAAAACAAACTCATGGTTTACAAAATCTCTCAGGCAACTCAGAAATAAAAAGAAACGTTTATACCGCACAGCTAAACGCCATGACACGCCCTCCGCGTGGCAGACATACAAGAATTTTATGAAAGGCTACTGCGCGGCAGTACAATCTGCTAAACTTAAATATTATTCTGTCGATCTACCTTCCCTCTTGAAATCAAATTCCAAGAAGTTCTGGTCACTTGTTTCTCCTCAACAACATGGCCAACAAATACCTTTGCTAGATGACGACCATGTCTCTCTTTCAGATAGTCATTGCACATCAGCATTTAACGCATTTTTTTTTCAACCGTTTTCACCCTGGAAGACCATTCCGACGTACCATACGTTCCCGAACTTGACATTGCATACATGGAACTTATAGAAATAACTGCCGAGGGTATTGCTCTACTAGTCAATAACCTCAAGCTTTCCGCATCAGCCGGCATCGACGACATTAATTCTAAAATTCTCAAAAACACCCCCTCCGTTTCTGTTAACATTTGGTATCACCTTTTCAGGCAATCTTTAGCGACAGGTCAACTCTCTTCTGACTGGAAAATTGGTAAAATAGTGCCTGTGTTTAAAACCGGTAATGAGCATTTACCGGAAAGTTACCGTCCGATTTCTCTTACATGTATATGCTGCAAACGTCTTGAACACATAATCGCTTCCCATGTTTTCCGACACTTAGAATCAAATAATTTCTTCTTTCTGAACCAACACGGATTCAGAAAGGGTTTTTCTTGCGAAACACAGCTGCTAGAACTAACAACCGAGCTGCATTCCAATATGAACACTAACCTTCAGACTGATTGTATCTTCCTCAATTTTTCTAAAGCCTTCGATCGCGTAGCCCATTGCCGTCTGATTTCTAAATTATCTGCCCTACGATTAGACTCTCTTACCTTATCTTGGCTTCGCAACTTTCTTTCACTTCGTCAGCAGTTTACTATAATTAACAATTCCCCTTCCCCTCTTTCCCACGTAACTTCTGGCGTTCCACAAGGGTGCGTCCTCGGCCCCCTACTGTTTTTAATCTATATATATGATCTGCCAAATACCATATCTTCCTGCATGCGTATTTTCGCAGATGATTGCATAATTTACCGTCCTATAGCATCCCCCGACGACCACTTAACTCTACAAAGCGACCTTCACTGCATTAATGACTGGTGTAACAAATGGTTAATGTCCCTGAACACGGAAAAATGTAAAATAATCTCCTTTACGCGCAAACAAAACATTTGCACTTTCCACTACACTTTCAATAATTCTGCACTATCACAGGCATCATCCTATAAGTATCTTGGTGTCCATTTCACACCCAATCTCTCCTGGTCTCACCACATCACCACCATTAGCGCGAAAGCCTCCAAGTCCTTAGGATATCTACGCCATAATTTACATAGCTTTCCCGCTCACGCCCGTCAACTAGCCTATCAAACCTTTGTCCGTCCCCAGCTTGAATTTGCCGCTCCTATCTGGTCCCCTTATCACAACTACTTAATTAACATGCTTGAAGCTATTCAGAATAGGGCGGCCTGTTTCATTTCACGCAATCATGACTATCACCGCAGCATAACGCAAATTAAAAACCATCTTTCTCTTCAACCCCTGAGCACTCGTCGCGATATTTCCCTTCTTTGCCTCTTTGACAAATACGTGTACACCAACAGACCCCTCCCACTCCACCTCGATGTTCCTTCCATTACTTCACATAGGTTGCATAATCACTTCAGTTTCAAGCGATTATACGGGGCAACTGATTCATTCAACTCATCTGCTCTTCCTCGCGCCATACGTTTGTGGAATGGTCTTCCAGATAACATCGCATCTGTATCAGACAATAATTCTTTCCGTCAGTTGCTGCTTACTCTCTTCTCACAATAGACTTGCCACTGTTCTGCACGTGTCGGATTTTGTGCCCGATTATGTTTGTTGCACACCGGAAATGTTTTCTGTATATGGGCATAGGTTCTGCGTTTTTTGGTGCTTTTTCTATTGTATGTTCTGCAACTTATATACAAATTACGGCACGTCGTTGAGGTAAAGCCAGCTGGCTATCTTTGGTTGATGTCGCCTTCATATGCTATAATGGCTTTATTCGGGTCCCACTGTCGTGTGTGCAATATGAAATCGCCTTTTCTTTTTTCTTGTTATCGCATGTTAACTTCAACTTATATTGCAATCAGCTTCATATTTTCATTGTGCTGATACGCTTTGTAACGCGTGAATTAAGTTTGTGTGATCTGTAAAACTTCACCAATTACCCCCCTTTTTCAATGCCCTGTAAATGGCCTGTAAGGAATTTTAAATAAATAAATAAATATATAGATAGATAGATAGATAGATAGATAGATAGATAGATAGATAGATAGATAGATAGATAGATAGATAGAGAGATAGATAGATAGATAAATGAACGAATATACGTTTCATTGAATCAATCAATCAACGAGTTTTGTTATGACTAAAAGGAAGAATACAAAGTGTAAAGTATGCAGACGATGGTTCCAAAATTTGCGACTGCAACGGGATCATCGGTTACGGTTACAAATGCATGAAACAATTCTAAGTAGTGTTGGAACTGAAAAGTCATAACAAGAAAAACACAACAAATATAAAAAACAAGAAGGGAAGAAACAAGAACACAGCAAATATTTAGTACACTTTAAAGCAGCACAACTCTGGTACAACTGAATAAACAAGCAATGCCTAAACAAGAATTAAAAACGAAAAGACATGGAATGAAAACACCCATCATAAGTGCAATATATCGCAATACAAAGCTGGTACACTTAAACAAACGAACTTCATAAACTTAACAAATAGTTTCTTACTGAATTTCGAATTGAAATCAAAAAAAATTTTGCATGTTAGTGAGGAGGAGGATGGTTCCAAAATTTGCGACTGCAACGGGATCCTCGGTTACGGTTACAAATGCATGAAACAATTATGAGTAGTGTTGTAACTGAAAAGTCGTAACAATAAAAACAGAACAAATATGAAAAACAAAAAGGGAAGAAACAAAAACACTACAAATATTTAGTACACTTTAAAGCAGCACAACTCTGGTAGAACTGAATAAACAAGCAATGCCTAAACAAGAATTAAAAACGAAAAGACATGGGATGGAAACACCCATCATAAGTGCAATATATTGCAATACAATGTTGGTACACTTAAACAAACAAACTTCATAAATTTAACAAATAGTGCTTTACTGAATTTCGCAATGAAATCAAAAAAATTTTGCATTTTAGTGAGGAGGGTAATCAGTTTTATAATGAGATGATACATTAGTTGGAAGATGATTTATCATACTTAGTATGTACCTCAGGAAGCTGAAAGTTATTTTAGACCGCAAACCTGGTAGTGTTATTAGTTACTAAAAATTCATATTCAATAAAAGTGGTTGAAAGTTTATGTGTTATTTCTTTATGCAGAAACATATTTTGTGAAAATCTCACTGCATTGGGAAAAGTTAGGATACTTTTACAATCGAGGAGGTGAGCGATGTTACTGTCGTGAGAACAGTTAAAAATGACGCGAAGAGCTGTATTTTCCAAATGTTGTATGGATAAAAAAGGACACTGATAATTATTACCCCACGAAGCGATACCATACGTGATATGGGAATGCATGAAGGTGATGTAAAGACAAAGAAGTGCTTTTTAAAAAAATATGAGCGAGCTTTAAGTAATGCGCAAATGGCGAATGCTGTCATTTTTCTAGCGTGATAAACATGGAAATAGAAGTTAAAGCATGGAGTTGAACACCAAGAAATGATACGCTTTCACTGATAATAATGAAATGCGAGTCAATTGTGATCCCCAGTTATGAAGGTAACTTGCGTTGAGGTGATCTAAAAACCACAAACTTAGATTTATTTGGAATATAACTAGTTGATTTTCTCGACACCACATGGACACGTTACAAAGTGCGGCATTTGAATGAACGAACGAACGAATGAATGAATGAATGAATGAATGAATGAATGAATGAATGAACGCATGAAAGAATGAATGAATGAATGAACGGGCGAACGGACGGAGAGATGGATTGATGGGTGAACGAGCAGACGGATTGGTGTATGTATGTATGTATGTATGTATGTATGTATGTATGCATGTATGTATGTATGTATGCATGCATGCATGCATGCATGCATGCATGTATGTGTGTATGTATGTATGTATGTATGTATGTATGTATGTATGTATGTATGTATGTATGTATGTATGTATTGTTACCACCGGGGTTTTCAGGCACTGGAGGTCCGGGATGAAGTTGTCGAGGCAGGAGGAAGAGTCGAATAAGGTTTATTTACATTATATACAAGGTGAGCTCTCGTACATGATGAGCTCTTTCTTACATAGCGAGCTCTCGAATCTGGTTCTTTTACATGGCGCTCTTTCTAATGAGCTGGGTGGCTCATTTCAAAGAGTATGTTTTCCCCAGATCCCTCAATCGGGGAACACGTGCAGAGGTACTGTCCAATCACAGGATAACACACAGCCGGCGAGGGTGAAGAGCATTCACGGCCCACGTGAACGTCCCATATTGAGGGGTGACTCTGCCCTCCAAGGTGGCACCAGCGGGGATCTTCTTCGTCGTGTGTGTGCCGCTGGTCAAGGGGTCCCAAGCTCGTGACAGCATACAACAAAGGGTCCGCCGAACTGCTCGCTTAATTAGCGGGGTGATTTGCGGCTGCCGCGGCATCTTTCAAGAAAGACGCCACACTCGTTGTCGTCTCCCAAACAGCCAGGGAACTTGCTCGCTGGAGTCCGTCCCGACTGGTTGTGCCCTCGCTATCTCCGACGTCAGCGTAACTCTGGTCGACTGGGCTGGCCCTACGTCATCTCCTGACGCCGATCTCCGACGACAGCGTAGCTCTGACCTACGGGGCTTGCCCTACGCCATCTCCTGATGCTGACATGAGCTCTCGCAAGTGGCACCCCGTCCTCGGCTCCTGTGACCGTGATTCTATCTTTCCTATGTCTCCTATCCCCTCGATATGTTCTCGCTCGCTCTCCCAGCGCATATATCTCTCTCTATCTTTAAGCCTTTAATCGTGTTCTTTTAATCTCTCCTCACCCCATCTCTTGTGAGCTACTGATGAGATGTCGCAGCCTGATGGAGACAGTTACGGGGCTCACTTTTCTCTTCTTTTCCCTCTTATAACCACTTCTCTCACGAACCGCTTGCGGCGTTGTGGCAACACGACACCTCACCCTCCGGCTTGTATGTATGTATGTATGTATGTATGTATGTATGTATGTATGTATGTATGTATGTATGTATGTATGTATGTATGTATGTATGTATGTATGTATGTATGTATGTATGTATGTATGTATGTATGTATGTATGTATGTATGTATGTATGTATGTAGTCAAAGCGCCTGTGCTCTCCTAATACATTGTTACTAATAATTTGTTACTACGCTATTTTATATATAAAAGAAAATTCGACATATCCCGCGTACCTTGGGTATCGACGTTATGCGAAGCATGCGGAGAAAAGGTGAGTAACTTTTTTATGCGGCACGCCATGAAATGACCCTAAATATATGTATAAACATTGCACGCACAGACAAATGTTGAAGATTCGTGGCTATTTTTTGCGCAACATGCACACGGAGAAAAAGAAACCGACGCAACGGGCGCAAACTAACAACTCACTCACAAAATAGCCACGAATCAGAACGAAAAGAAACTTCAATAAAGTCCTGAGGAGCCAGCCAGTGCGGTCCTACAAAAGGACACGGCTTGCTGTCGGCTAATCCCATCCAGCGCCTCCTTCGTTTTGTAGCGTTAGCTACACTAGCCTCGCTGAGCCAGTTTCGCGTGGCACTGGTCTGCGCATGCGCAATGATACTCCACCACCGCCGCGCGCACACGCCGCGCGCGGCTAGCCGCCGGTGTGCGCGCAATTCGATGCGCTGCGCATACGATCAGTAGTGTCACGCACCGGAGCCGGCACCTCCCTCCCACTCGGCCGCGGCCGCGTGCGACTCGCCACCACCGCCGGTGTGCGCTTTCCAGGGGACTGCCGTCATAGCCTTGGTAGGCATACTGACGCTGACGCGTGCGCCTACCCTGTGCAGTCGCCATCTGACACTGCCACAGAACAACCACCCGACACTGCGCTGGAGCTGCTTGATAGCGCCTCTGACTGGCGTTTGCCACTGTGGCATAGCCATAGAGAAGATGAGTGCAAATACTGCTCAACGGTGCAGTAGAGAGGAGAAGCTTAACTCATCGGATCCCGAAGTAGTTGCCCGGCAAAATAAATATAAATGTGCCACATAATACGTATACCATGTGTGTCACTGGAACAGCTGTAAGCGTGATATCTGGAAAGCTAAGAATAATAAGCTTAAATTTTGCTAACGTTACTTATATCCTGGCATAGCTGAGCTAAGCCACTGCCATTTTTTTTCAGTACCCGTGCGAAGGAACAGATTTGAATGGGAACGCAGGTCGCGGGTTCGATTCCCGGCTGCGGCGGCTGCATTTCCGATGGAGGCGGAAATGTTGTAGGCCCGTGTACTCAGATTCGGGTGCACGTTAAAGAACCCCAGGTGGTCGAAATTTCCGGAGCCCTCCACTACGGCGTCTCTCATAATCAGAAGTGGTTTTGGGACGTTAAACCCCACAATTCAATCAGATTTGAATAGGAAGCAGTCGTCGGTGTTAGTGCTGCATTTCGCCGCCAGGCACCGCAACTGGTGTACAGATGCAGCCGCGTCGTCTCTCGCGCAAACGATTGCCGCGGCTGCATTCGAAGCTGCTATACAGCTTGGTGTTTGGCTGAAATCGCATTGTGCGAGGTGTAAAGGAAACTTGTAAACGGGAATCGTAAAGCACTTGTTGTTCTGGACAGCCAGATTATTTCAAACGCTTGAATAATTCGCGACTACTTGATCGAGGCGCTTGTGCGTCGTCTGCTAGGTCATGCAAGTAATCCGTGGAAGATCGTTTAGTCACCGTGGCATTCGCTTGACTGAGAGTTGCTTTTTTGACTAAATTAGAGCTTATTTTTGAGAGAAGTCTTTGCCAGGAGGTAATAATAAAAGTTTTTTTTTGTCGTTAAGAAGCGAGTCACAAATCTTCTAAGACGAGCCTTATACGGGCTGTGTATAGCAACCGTATGCGGCCTTTTTTATATTGATGGCGCTATTGCTTCCCGATAACATATTTGAGATATCATAGGGGATATTTACACTACCCCTTCAAATACATTTTAGCTTAATCAGCTGTTCCATGACGCTTTAGTTCCACGTGAAAGGTGGAATATTATCTGCGAAAAAAAATAACATGGCAGCAAATGTTGAGAGTAATCCTGCAAATGTGAAGCTCACAGTACTTTGGGAATACAGTCGGTACGATGTATTTTTACGTCTGTGGAAACATGTAATAGTCATTAGGCAAATATTTGCAAACTCGGTAATATGCACGAAGTAATATGCCCGAATATGCATGAATATACTAATATAGTCAGTAATTTGCACGAATATGCACGCGATTCAAAGAACTGCAGTGCGCCCCGTGTTAGACCCTCGCGGGCAAACAACAAATGCGGCTGTTTTGGAAAGCTGTGGTATGATCAAGCTTTGAGGTTAAGAAATGGAAAGGAATTAGGTAGAGTGGAAGGGCACAGAAAAGTGTTATGATGTTTGCGGGTTAACTCGCAGTGAAGAAAAATGAGCTGTGAGACTGACTGGCAAGTATGGAGGCATTCTATGATAATTCGAGGTAAGGCGCTTCACCATTTGAAGCCAGGTCGAATTTCGTAAGAACGCGTAGTTTTAAAGCGAGAATCAGGCCCGTATTTACAAACCAACCTTACTTTGCCTTCCCTACCTTTCCGCGCCCTCACAGTCCCAAGAGAGTGCTGGCAACTTTCTTTGCGGGAGTTGCTAAACTGTTGCAAAGCATGTTGCAAAACGGCATGTTGCAAAAATGGTATGGTATGACATGATTGCATGGCGAAAACGAGCGACAGTCCCTAACATGCAAATCATGACATGCGTGTCGTGTAACGACATGACTACATGCTACGCTCTTGATGCACTCGTGGCCGCTTCACTGGCGTCACATATGCCAAATTTGGTATTACGGTACGTGAATAGATGACGAAGGTATATGACTGGTGCAAGCATGATAATCATAAGATGCGTGTCATGTAACAACATGACAACATGCCACCCTCATGATGCGCTCGCGGCCGTTTCGCTAGCTTCACATGTACAAAACTCGGTAATATTCGACGCGAATGGACGGCAGAGGTTAATAAAACATCGAAAAATGATAATCATGACATACGTGTCACGTAACAACATGACTACATGCCACACTCATGATGCACTCTTGCCCGTTTCGCTAGCTTTACATATGTCAAATTTGGTATTAGTTGACGCCAATGAGTGACGAAGGTACGTGACTGGTGCAAACATGATAATTACGAGATACGCGTCATCTGAGAACATGACTACATGCCACAGTCAAGGCACCAATACATTTCGACGTGACGTGGTGAGCGGGCTCGCAGGCGTTCATTTTATCGCATCACGCCGACGTTGCCGCGCCATGCGCGGGTCCTGCCGTATGCTCGCAAGGGCGCACCACACTACGTTGCTTTGACGCCTGCGCATTTCAGCACGTCCGGCGTCCCTCCGTCACAAAAAATGGAGATGCAGTGTTGTCTGGGTAAGGCATCGGTGCAAAATGCAGCATGTCGCATTTCGCGCGGATTGCCGTCGTGCCGCGCCGACGGACGCTGGTTGCGCCTAGCGTCAGACTATTGAGCGCTCACGTTTTGCGAGCGTAGAGTCGCTGCGCCTAGCGTACGCGCACTTCAAAGCTACATTGGCGTATATTGGGCCCTTTATTATGTGCTCATGGTCGTTTTGCTAGCCCAACATATACCAAATATGGTGTTACATGACGTTGTTGGATGACGAAATATATGACTGGTGCAAACATGAAAATTCTCACGCGCGTGTCATGTAAGAACATGACAACATACCGCGCTCATAGCGCGCTAGCAGCCGTTTTGCTAGCTACATATATATCAAATTTTGTATGACGTGACGTGAATAGATGACGAAGGTAAACAGGCACACCAAACACGATAATCATGACACGAAAGTCATGTACGGCATCACTTACCTCCACCTCGTAACGTTGTGCTGATTTTAAAGTGTCATATCAATCTTTTTCATTCGTGCTTCGCATATCATCAATTCCCACTGTATGTGGGATCTGCCAAATTTTTCTCAATCACTCCTCAAATTCTATCTTGATAACTTCCCCGCAATCAATTGATGTCTATTCCATATCACCCTGTACCCTCTGATTTGGGGTAATCCCGTGTGCTCCCAAAGCAAGTTTATTCCACGGTGTTTAGTTTCCAATCTTGCTTGAAGCTCTGATTTTATGCACAAAACCGCAAGGCCCAACGTCACTCCGGGACCATGACACCTTTCCGAATTCCTCTAACAACGTCATACCAGTTTTAGTTTCACAGTGCTTTACTTTTCATTACAGCTGCATTCCTCTTAGCCTTAGTCATTACGTATCATTCGTGCTTCCTTAGGTACTCAGCCCCGTTATTTATCGATACACCCAAATATTGTAATACAGTTGTAGCTTTGGGGTCATGACGGCGTTTATTAGGCCGGATCACCTGATAACGCTTCGAACGGAGACGACGTTTTTTGTGATGATGATTATACACAGATAAAGAAGATAAAGTTCAAACGATGTGAATAATGTGCTTACACTAATTTCCTCTCGTGCAGAAGCGGAGAACGTGGCCGCTGTTTATGACGGTGGTGTACGTCGCACGAATGGTTTTTAGCACAACACGTGAACAACCTCTACACCACGAAAACGGCTGTCGGAAGGCATGACAACAGGGGTTAATCGGTAGTTAACAGGAGACGTCTGCTCGACTACGGCGTATAGAGGCCACTGAAATGTGAGTGAAATTTATCACACAGACCGGAAACCCCGCGTTGGGTTCCACAACAGTAATTCATCTCCAATATTAAAGTGAACTACGAGGTGAACGCCATCGTAGCGAGACCTCCAATCTTGTTGGCTTGCCTCTGTATGAGGCGGGCGCACTAGCGACCATCGGCTAGGCGAGAGATGAAGTGCTCACTTGATGGCGATTACGAGTTCACAGTGACTTCAATAAAGGAGATGTCGAGTGGAGATGTCAATTGAGAAAGAATGGGGAATACGCTGTGGTGCGCTGCGTAGCGGTATTCTACGCAAAAGTCACGAATGGCAGGATAGCATCCTTGTTGGTGTGGTCGGCGTTGATATACATAGATATCAATATGGTCAAAGTATGATGGAAGCGCTCTGTGAGGTTGTTAGTCTGGGGATGGTAGCTGGAAGTCGTCCTATGAATTGTATTACATGCGTGTAGGACGTGTTCGAATAGTTTCGAAAGAAACACCTTGCCGCGGTCACTCAATAGGATACGTGGCGCACCATGTCTCAGAAAGATTGCCTCCAGAAAAAAATGTGGCAATGTCCTCTGCCGATCCTGAAGGAAGTGCCGCTGTTTCAGCGTACCTTGTGAAGTGCTCAACTGCTGTGACAATGCAGCGCTTACTGCTAGCTGGTATTAGTAGCTGCCCGTAGACGTCAATGCCGATGACATCGAAGGGAGCGTCAAGACACGGGAGAAGTTGTAGGAGACCTGCCGGGAAGGAAGTGGGTCGTTTGCGGCGTTAGTAGAGTGAGCATGACGCAAGCATGGGCACAGCGGCACAGCTTTTGCAATGTCAACTAATCGTCTTCTGTCCCTTGAATATATGATGATGATTGCCGCATCATACCAACTGCATGCATGGAACCAGTGCGCCACCTGACCGTCTGCGGACAAGATTGGCGCTCAATGGGACAACGCTATTGAATGCAATCTCGGACACTGTGATCAACGGCAAGCAACACGGATTATGGCTGACCCTAAAAATCAGCCAGATTCAACCTATGGCCTCAGTGGGCACAGCGGCACAGCTTATGCAATGTCGCCTAATCGCCTTCTGTTCCTTGAACAGGTTAGTTGCCCCGCCGCGATGGTCTAGTGGCTAAGGTACTCGGCTGCTGACCCGCAGGGCGCGGGTTCGAATCCCGGCTGCGGTGGCTGCATTTCCGATGGAGGCGGAAATGTTGTAGGCCCGTGTGCTCAGATTTGGGTGCATGTTAAAGAACCCCAGGTGGTCTAAATTTCCGGAGCCCTCCACTACGGCGTCTCTCATAATCATATAGTGGTTTTGGGACGTTAAACCCCACATATCAATCAATCAACAGGTTAGTTATTACTGTTATTATGGCTACAAGAATGATGATCGCTTTATTGTTGTGCTGCCGTGCCCCAAAGCGATTTTCTCTGGCTTTGCATCATTGTGTCTATTGCTTTACGGCGATGTAAAAATGAACCCTGGGCCAGAAACGAAAACAATGTTGAAGGAATTGTGGTATGGGCGAAAGGCGATACAAGATGATCTAGAAAGCTTGAGCAAGCGAACTAAGGTAGTAGAAAGCAGCCTTAAAGAGTATAAAGAACAAGCTAGTACAATAGCTCAATTGTCAAAACAGTTAAGGATTAAGAAAACTCTTCGTAAGCAGCAGGAAAGAATAGATAGTTTCGAAGACAGTAGTAAAAGGAATAACCTAGTGGTATTGGGAGTACCAGAAACCGACAAGGAATCTGCTGCCGACCTCGAAGCGAAGAAGCTCGTAAACGTATTCTAGAAAAGGCTCGGTGTCAACTTGAGTACTGTCGAATGAATACACAGGATAGGGAAGAAAAGTTCTAGGCCTCGAACTGTCATTCTCAGGTTTTATGGCTACAGAGAAAAGGCTGAAGTTTGAAAGCAGTGCAGAAAGCTGAAAAGTAGCGGCATCTCTATATCGGATAACTTTTCGAAGGAAACGTTGGCAAGGCGTAAAATGCTCTGAGATTCCGCGAAACAGGAAAGGGATAGCGGGCGCCATGTACGCTTGAATCATGACAAGCTGCACGTGGACTTGGACGTGTACACGTGGGATCAGTCAAAGAACAGCCGCATGATGGGTAAGCGTCCGAAAAGACATGCTGCTTCTGTTAGGGATGACTGATGGGAAGAAGATGGGAAGAAGACTGATGGGAAGAAAAATGACTGATGGGAAGAAGATGACTGATGGGAAGAAGAAGAAGGGGGCACGACACCGCAAGCCACACCATGCTCAACCCGCTTCTGACTTTGCAGATGCTGGTGTGCTTCATCGCCACCGGTGTATGCCCGTCCCTTAAAGACAAGCTCGGATCAACCTACCCCCATGCGCCCAGGAACTTAGCCTGGGAAACTGGCCCGCCCCTTGACGCTCCGGATCCTGCTGCTCCGCCAAAACCAGCCCTGTGGCCCCCCTACAGCTGGCAACCAAGCCCATCAATGACATCACCGGTCACATGGCTGGTGTCACCGCTACCAAACCGCTCTGCCGATGCCGTCTGTTTGGGGCACGACACCGCAAGCCACACCATGCTCAACCCGCTTCTGACTTCGCAGATGCTGGTGTGCTTCATCGCCACCGGTGTGTGCCCGTCCCTTCAAGACAAGCTCGGATCAACCTACCCCCCTGCGCCCAGGAACTTAGCCTGGGAAACTGGCCCGCCCCTTGACGCTCCGGATCCTGCTGCTCCGCCAAAACCAGCCCAGTGGCCCCCCTACAGCTGGCAAAGAAGCCCATTAATGACATCACCGGTCACATGGCTGGTGTCACCGCTACAAACCGCTCTGCCGATGCCGTCAGTTTGGCGCACGACACCGCAAGCCACACCATGCTCAACCCGCTTCTGACTTTGCAGGTTAGTTATCTAAACAATTGTAAATCTTGTAGAAGCAGTAATCGCTTCCTTATTGCTGTGTCGTGCCCCAACGAATTTAAATTGCGCAGTATATTGGACTTGTGCGTTGACGCGATTGCTTTTGGTTTATGTTCTCAATCAATACTGCTGCTTTCTGGTGACGTGGAACTGAATCCTTGCCCAACAAAAAGCAGTGATATAGCCGCAATCTTGGATTCTATCAAACGCGTCGAGGACAATTTAGAAACGATTCGACTAGAGATAGACGGCCTTAAAACTGCCCAAACAACCCAGGAAAAACAAATTTCCTCAATTAGCAACCGACTCGAAATCCTAGAAAAACTAAAGCCCCAAACCAGCAACCCTAGCGATAACGATTCATCCCAGATAAGCCACGAAATTTCTGTGCTCAAAGCCGCAACTATTGACGCCAGTCACCGCCTACGACGGAACAACCTTCTCTTTCTTGGCATAAAAGACAATACAAAGGAAACATGGGAAGAGTCGGAGCAAAAGATATCCACGTTTTGTGCCGACAAGCCTAAACTTACTCTGGAACTAGGTGCGATGGAAGGCGCACACCGAATCGGAACCTTTTCAGAAAACAAAACTCGACCCATCATTGTGAAACTAGCCCACTACAAAACGAAGGAACGCGTTCTGAACTGCGGTCGCATGCTTAAAGACACAGACTTCGCCATTAGGGAGGACTTCGCAGCTGCCACACGCAATGCACGGTCAAAGCTGTTGCAGTTCATCCGCCCCCAAAAATGCGCATTTAAACTCAGTCTCGACAGACTTCACGTGGACAAAAAGTGCTACATGTATGACCAGACTTCGACAAAATTGTAGAAACCAGCAAAAAACAGACTGTGCGTGCCATAGCTGGTGAGTCATTAGGTATGAGCAGCAAAACCACCGAATGACGCCCCTCTGTCTACTGTACCTCTAACCCTCGACCAAGCCGATCATCATCGCTAAATCTAAATGTTGCCTTCACTAATATACGAAGCATACTGCCTAAACTAGACAGACTACACAGTTTTATCCAAGATGTAGAAGCCGACATTGTCGTGCAAGCAGAAACATGGTTACACGAAGGCGTACTCGACAACGAAATCTTCCCGTCTTAAATGGACTACGCTTTATATCGCCATGATCGCACTAATCGCTGGGGTGGAGGCGTGCTCATAGCTATTAAAAACAATCTAACATCTTCTCTTATCACTCATGACGACACATTAGAACTAACCTGGGTGCGAGTGTGAAACGTTGCCCAAAAGGCGATTTTTGGCATCTGTTACTGGCCGCCTGATTCTGAACCTTGCTTTTCCATCCTCCTTTCAAATTCACTCACCCAGATTAAAGACAAGTTCTCGGACGCCCCTATTTTTTTTCTGTGATTTTAATTTCCCTCAATAAACTGGCCTTTACTCTCAGCCCCTAGTGCATCCCCGTCCAACGAATCAAAGCAATTCCTTGATCTGATGCTAGATTTTAACCTACACCAAGCTATAACATGCCTCACAAGAGGTGATAATACTTTAGATCTTCTTCTAACATCAAGCCCGGATGACATAAAGCGCACAATGGTACTCCCCGGGTTTAGCGACCATAACCTTATCCACAACTGCATATCTCTGCCTCTGACCAGAAGGTCGCCGACTGAAAAATTCATAACTGATTACAAACGAGGAAATTATGACGCTATCAACGACAAACTTGGTTCTTTTCTTGACAGTTTTCGCGGATCATATCAAACCCGCTCAGTAAACGCCAACTGGCAGATATTCAAAAACACGATACTTAACTTAAAAAAACAGTATATTCCAACCATTCGCGTAAAATCAGATTTCACAAATCATTGGTTCAACAAACAACTGAAAAATAAAAAGAAACGTCTTTATAGGACCGCCAGTCAATGCGATAACCCTTTAACATGGGAAAAATATCACCTGTGCGCCAAAAAGTATCTTACGGAACTACAAAAAGCCAAAGATAAATATTTTTCGTGTGACCTACTATCTATCCTCCGCTCAAATCCCACTAAGTTCTGGCGCATGCTCTCTCACAACAATCAAAGTACCAACATAGATCTTCTAGACCCAGACGGGGAACCAATAGACGCAAAACACGTTGCCTCCGCTTTAAACGATTACTTTTCATCAGTATTTCCTACCCCTAACATTACACAGTCAACACGAATACCTACCCGTTCCCCCGGCGCTGTATCCCCCGAAATAGCATTTAACCCTGAAGGAATCGCTAAACTAATCACCGGTCTTAAGATATCTTCAGCGCCAGGTTCTGACCAAATAACCCCCAAACTTTTAGTTAACACCGTCTCAGTGGTTAGTCAGATTCTTTGCCTCATCTTCATGCAGTCCCTTGAAACAACCGAAATTCCAGACAATTGGAAGATAGGCCGAATAGTAGCCGTCTTCAAAACAGGAGAGCGAAGGAATCCAGCAAACTACCACCCTATTTCCCTGACAAGCATTCCCTCTAAATTACTAGAACACATTATATCTTCTCACATCGCGACTCACCTTGAATCAATAAATTTCTTCTATAATCACCAGCACGGTTTCCGAAAGCACTTCTCATGCGAGACCCTATTTGCCGAGTTTACCCACGACTTACTAAAAAGCATGGTTGATAACCTGCAGATTGATGCCATATTCCTAGACTTTTCCAAAGCTTTTGATCGCGTACCACAACACTTATTACTTAGCACAATTAATTCCCTTGGCATTGCACAGAATATTGTCTCCTGGGTTAAACACTTCCTCTCCAACCGTAAACAATTCACCTATGCTAATAATCATAACTCCTCTAAAACTCACGTATCATCAGGCGTCCCTCAGGGTGCGGGCTTATCACCTCTTCTATTTTTAATATTCATAAACGACCTGCCAACAAACATTCAAACAAAACTTCGACTATTCGCAGATGACTGTGTCATATACTCCCCCATTCACAACTTTGAAAACAGTACTAAACTACAGCAAGACCTCGACATAGTTGCGCTATGGTGCCAAGACTCATCAATGCCGTTAAATCTAACCAAATGCAAATCGATGTCATTTTCCCGTAAACGCACCACTGTTCATCATACCTACTTTATCAATTCGCTTCCCCTCGATTCGGCTTCGTCATACAAGTATCTCGGAGTGCACATGTACCCATCTCTTTCATTTGCACCGCACGTACAGTCCATCTGCTCAGACTCTCTGCGTACGCTTGGTTTTCTGCGCCGTAACCTCAAATCAGCATCTCCTGACGTTAAAAAACTAGCATACCTAACATGCGTACGGCCAAAGCTCGAATACGCACGTCCATTTGGAATTCATCCCAAGTATACCTCGTTAGCGAACTAGAAGCAGTTCGAAACCGCGCTGCCCGCTTTATAACCTCACAGTACTCTAGAGAAATCAGCGTCACCACCCTAAAACAATCAATTGAACTGCCATCACTCGCGTCGCGCCGCCTCATCTCGCGCCTATGCCTCCTCCACAGTTTCTTTTTCCGATCCCAATCAAGACACAAACTTTTACAGCCCCCAAACAGAACTTCTTCCCGCATTAACCATTCAAACCCCATTGCACGAATCAACGGCCGTACATCCGCAATGAACGACTCCTTTTTCCCCCAAGCAATAACACTTTGGAATCGCGTTCCCGACACCATTATTGCCACACCTGACCGCACATCATTCCGCGCAAAATTGGAATCCCACTTTGATTCCACCCATTAACCCGTTGCTGTATATATATTCTACCAACGTACTGTATGTATAATTCGCTAGTGCCTAGTTGTTTGTACTTTAATTCCCAGCCAAAGCGTTTATTTTGTGTAATAGTTGATTCATTTTTGTTGTCATTTTTGACCAAACTACCGTATTAGAACTATACTGTTTATAATAATTTGTTCAACTTGAATAATACACACTCACAGCGTATTTTTTGCCCCCCCCCCTTATGTAATGCCCTCGGGCCTTTAAGGATGCAATAAATGAAATAAATGAAATGAAATGAATGTGATCCGAGCACATTACGCTTGATCAATTTGAATGCAAGAAGTCTGGCTAACAAGGCTGGAAACCTGGAATACATCCTGGCTAACTATGATCCTCACGTCATCAGGGCCCGAATTCACAAAGCTTTCTCTTTGGCTACGCATTTTCTTAGCCAAAAATTCTCTTATCTGGAGGGATTACTATAGCGCGGGTATGAATTTTACTTATTCGGCACTTAAGAGGGCAAGGAGGACCGACGATAGCCGATGAAACGACAAGGAAAGAAAGAAGTGTGTGCCGATAATATCAAGGTAGCACGCAAAGCGTCTAGCATCGAGAGTATACGATGATAGCCAATGATTTGCTGCATCTAAGTTTCAGTTCCGTGAGCGTCTGCTACAGCGCTTACGGGATGCCGCGTACGTTGTAATAGACATTTTGGTGGGCGGTGCAAAGCCAAGCACTCGCCTTTAATCAACGACTGTAGCTAAAAAAAAATTGCTTGATGGCCTTAAGCCACCGAGCAATCCATGCACTATCTCGCCAAGTACAAGTAAACAACACTCCAGGTGCACCACATAAATGAAACCACACATAAATCGATGCATGCAATGTTTGAAAATGTGCCTTGAATGTCTTCCCTTATTTAAAGCGACCACTTACCTTACATTTCATTGAAGCTGCGCTGCTACTTAACTAATTCCGGGCAATCTAGCACGGTATAGTGGTGAACGTAAGGATGTTTTGTACCTATAGTCAAAGGTAGCCTTTGTTACAATATTCTTATTGCAAGACACATGAGCGACTTTGGTGCCTGCAGACGAATTGTGCTAAAATAGATAACAGCAGTAATCAAATGAAATTGTGAGCACAATTTCACTGGTTCCATGCACCGCGGCATTTTTATAAAGCCGGAATGCGAGAACGTGCATACGCTTATACGCTTAGGTATATGTCTACGTAAAATGAGGGAGACTCGTCGGGAGGTGTCTCAGTGCTAATGCTTTTCACAAAACATGGTGCAAATATTTCGTCCAGCATTGTTTGAGTGCGCAAACAAAGCAAGGGACGTGTATACGAGTCTTGAGGTCGAGAGACGTTATCACACGTGCGAAAAGGATGAAGAGAGAGAGAGAGAGACTCTCGTTTCGGCTTCGCGAAAGTTTGAAATTGATAGATAATAAAGACAATTTTCTGGCCCAGTAGACGTCAGGGAAAGTCTCCGCAAAGCAGCGTCAGATGCTCGGAGAGCATAAAAAAGAGGAGTACGCGTTATAAGGGAGTGACAGCCACTCAGAAAGCGAGATGAAGCGTGACTGTCCTTAGATGTGAGAATCATTGCTAATTAGGAGAGTTGAGTTAATGAGCCAAAACTTTCCTAAATAACGATAATGGAAGCAAACTGAGCATTCATCTAGTGAAAGTGACACTAATGACAGTGAACTCATAATAGTTGATAAGCGTTGTCACAGGCTGTTATATATTTTTATTTTCTTATTTATATTTGGCAAACTATGAGAAGGTAGCCTACGTTAGAGCCGGCTATCCCAACGTCATGACAGTAATGTATAAGAATAAATAGCGCACGGTTATACAGTCACACGTGGCGGTTTCTATCTTCTAGTAACCTTGGGCAAACGCATTCTATTTTTTTTCTATTTTTGACAAAGTTTCACCGGACGTTTTTGCATTTCACTTCATTCGAAGGAATGACGATATATCAGCAATAGGGCGAATGCAAGCACTGCTGCAGTGGACGAGCGGTTACAGCGCTCAACTACAATCTACGAGGTACTTGGTTCGATTCGCAGAAGCACTGAGAACTTTTTTTTTCAAGAGGTTGCCCGGCATGACATTATGCGTGGTGGCGGGTACTAATTTTTTGAGAAGTAGGCTTTCGCACTTGCTTCTTTCACTCCCCTTTTGACCCAAAAGCGCTGTATTGTGCTCCTTCAAAATTAAACAATTCAGGGTTCATAATTTTTTCCTCCATTCTCTCTTATCGCAAAAGTGTCCAGTGCTGAAATACCAATATATACCTGGTATATTACTTTTCACGTGTTTGGATATTCGACCAGCAATCAGTCTTCACGGTGTTTTGAAGAAAATCTACACATGCAGTGAGCTAACTGCTTGCAGCTAAGTTGACTGCCTTTGTAGGGACACGCTTTCGTGCTAATTTTGTGGGCATCATCACATGCAGCAAGACCAAAGAGCACAGACAGTTAGCGCTGACGCGAACAGAGTGATTAGCTTGTGTCTTCTCTCCCGCTATTTGTCATGCTGCACGCTTCAGTGTAATGTCGCTGTCAATGGTTAAAATGAACTATAGCAGTTAATCGAGTTCTGCTGAGAGGGTCCCCTATTGTCCAGAATGGAACAGAACAATGGCAATTTGATTTGTGTGATAAAGAGATACCCTGCTTTTGGTTACTAGAATAAATTTCTAAACTGAAGTTTATTTTTATTAACAACAGTTCCAGTGCAGATGAAAGGTGCATGGACAAAATTCGTGTATTCAGCTTGACTAGGTTTGTGACTAGGTTTGTGTAATTGCGAACCGGTATCACAGTATGCATAAATATCACACACATATACAACCACGGGTGATAGCTTGTTTATTCTGATTAAAATTGAAAGGTTGAAATCGACATATTCAACCAACGCAATGTGTACGAGATATGCCATGTAGAGTAGCTATGCTCTAAACTAATCTTCGCAGGTCCGTTCCATTTTACCCAATTTCTTGCCCATGACTGTAGGTTAGTAAATAGAACAACTTCTTCGAACACACATATTCTGTGTAAGGTTACATTTATTTTTATGCAGTACAAGATAGATTGAAATATGTAATGGCTCAAAAGAGAAATAACTAGAAACAAATTCAGCCACATCATTACCAAACTTACTCAACAATGATAAACGGATTCTCATTTAAAAGATACATACATACATACATACATACATACATACATACATACATACATACATACATACATACATACATACATATACGCACACACACATATACATATGTACACCCATACATACATACAAACACACACTCAGGCGTAAATATTAAAACGAATGGCTATAAAAGAACAATTCTAATAAACTCATTTTGAATATACTACAGAAAGTAACTTACGAGAGAAATCCACCGGCACTGTTATGTCTGAACACGGTGTTTCTCGAACCATTTCGCAAAAGCTTGATGCATAGTTTTCCGCTGATGCCCAGTGACAAGCACTCTTTATAAAAAACACAAGAATAAAGCCCTTGACAATGTCATGCTAAAGAAAAGGGCTGTGCATCAATATTTTGTACATGTCTGCAATATCACTCTATTTACATAGCTTGGCTCATTCACAAGCCACTAACAAAGCATGTTAGGACACTTGGGCTGAAAGTTGGCACAGGGCGAGTAAATTCTAGACAATACATGAATAATACAAATATAAGCTACTAAGCTCCTTGGTGCAAACAGTGTTTATATTGACAGCTATAGGTGCCATTTCGTTTCCCCAAAACACTTCTCAAAAGTAGAATCAACTTTATTTAGCTAAAAGTTTCTATTCTGGCGCGTCGTGGTGGCTCAACGGTGGAAGTGACTCTTTCGGCCAAGAAAACAAAGACCAATTATTTTTCCAGTTCGTGAATTCACCCCATGCTAATATTGAGGCAGCTGGTAGGAGTGCTTTTGTAGAGAGGAAACCACCACATTCCCACCAGTTGTGGCCTTGGGTAGCTACTTCACTTGGATAAAAATGATGAAAAACACTCCTCAAGAAGACTTCAAAGTTTGCACACCAACACAGTTCCCATACAGCTGTCTATTAGTCTGCTTGAAAAATATCGAGTTTACTGGTGGGCAAAGACTGTACACTATGTGAGGTGATGCTCCAGTGCACTGCATGTATGTCTTGCTGCTGGCCTCAACTGCGATGTTGCTCAGTACATATGTGTAAAATAACAACTAATACTGTGCCACTGCCAAGTAATTATGGGTCATTTGCATGAAACAGGAACCACAATAAAAGAACATAACATTTGCCTTCACAACGTTCAAAAACTGTAAATATATTTCCACAGAGTTTTCACAGTTCATCTGAGGATAGTAATATTGGTTGTAAACACATTCTTACTTCCACTAACAAACTATTTTAAGATGCCAGATTCAATATTAGAGTATACCAGCACTTTTGTAGGGCTAAACAATTGTACAGGCACCTAGAGAAACACCAGTGAATGCATGCTATAGCTACATATAAAAATAAATACTTTTATTTCTAGTCTGAGTAGAGCTGCATAGATGATAAGTCACTTGCATTACATTATGAACAAACCTATCCGAGCAAAGTATACATTTAAAAAGTTACACTTACACAGTAGATAAGTAGACTGTTGAAGGACGGACAGGCAGTGGGATAATACCCAAGCACTAAAATCTACTGTTAAGATATACTAAGAGTAGTGATGATCCTCTTCCTTCCAAATAAAATAATTCACATAGATTCACTTCCCAGAGCTTATACACTCATGGCATCATTGGTGCTATACAAATGAGTGTACACTGAAGGATTACATCGACTAAGTACATGATTACTGCATCCATGGCTTTATTTCTTGTACTACAAAGAATGCAAACACAGTTACCATTGGCGACCATGGATGCTGTGATTTCTGGCATGCAAATATAGAGGCACGCAGGCACGTAACACACATGTTAAAAACCTCATCTCAAAAATATTTGCCCACTAACACTACAGCAGCTTCTAATTAGTGTCATAGTTTGGTATCTTTCATGCAAAATTTAAATAATTTCGAATGCAAGCAAAGGAACTGCTGAATAATGCACTGCTAAGAAGTTAAGCAGCAGCTGCTCCTGACATCACAATGTGCTCTTTCTGCTGTTGTAAACTTTGAGCAGGAGAACAGTCACTGGCAGTCCCTTTATACTTGTTGGTCTTCTGTGCTCTGTTCTTGATAAACTGTACATGACCGTGGAGCACCGAACCCCTTGTTACTGCTGGAACTTAGAAAAATACAGATCATTGTTACAACCATGCTACATGCAAGAGTGTATAGTTGTCAATTATGGGCTCATATTCACAGATATTGTATTTTCAGAAGCCAATGACAAGCCTCAACACACACACACACACACACACACACACACACACACACACACACACACAAACAGTGAAGGCTGAAAATATATTTAATATGATACAAGAGCAAAACCACAATGTTATAGATGAAGGCATGAAACTTCTGACAGGCATAAAAAGCCAATAGAGTTTCTTTTATTTCGACTTTACACTAGGTGCGAGAAGTAGACCACAAATAAGTTCACTAAGAAACATAAGATAGACTGCATTACAACACAACAGCCAATGTTGATAACTTTAATGCTATCTAACATAGCCAGCTCACCATACCGCATAAAGGAGCAAATGGGCAGTCTAGAAGACACAAAGAACTTGTGGATTATGAGTGTGCTTGTTTCTGACATCTATAATTTTAAATGAAGAAAACCTTTCAAAAATGCACTTGATTGATTTGTGGGGTTTAACATCCCAAAACCACTATATGATTATGAGAGACGCCGTAGTGGAGGACTCCGGAAATTTTGACCACCTGTCAAAAATGCACTTCATCAGGGGAAATAATCATACACAACAAACACAACGGGCTCCTACAGGTGCCACCAACACTCACCATTATTGTTGATACCAGTGTCTTGCCGGATGGATATGCTGTGTCCTGCACAGAACACCAAAGAAGCGCTCCATGACTTGGATTGCATGTGTGCTAGCTGCATCACTCTGCTGCTGAAATAGGCTAGCTACAGTCAGAGAAATGAGAAGCCATGGCTTTGAAACACGCCGAACGTCATCTTTAGAGATCAACAATGCATACTTAGGTCAGGTACAATTTGTAGAAAAATATATATCACTATGCAATCGTGGTGAACATGTTCGGCTGAAGCACAAGCAACAGCACTGAGAGAGAAAAAGCTACATTAGGTAAAAGATGCAGTTACTGGCCTTATGTCATCCGAGGCTTCTTCAATAGGTATTTCTCCTTGCAAGTTGTGAACAGCCAGGCAATTTTCACCCACTTGCTACTTCCTTCCAGAGCACTTGAACCACAGAGAGAGTCACAAGCTGGAGAGCTCAATAAGGAATCAAAGTATTTGGGCTCGTTTCAAAGCACAAGCTTTTGAGTGTCAGATTATTGGAGTTTCATTCATAAGCTGCAGGCTTTCAGCTTTCAACATTCTCAATTATCTTGCAATTTTGTTCTATAATTGTTGAATAAAAATTATGTGTAAGAATATTACAGGTATCCACTGAAAGCAACCATGCTTGGGTTTTCAATTTGTGCACAGTAAGTGGTGTTCACGTAATCGTTTGTATTAAAGAAAAACTATCCTTGCAGCCAGCCGTTAGGCAGTTTTGTGCCCTCGAAGCTCCCAAGCAGATTGCAGTCCTTCCAGATGAGGCCGCCATGCATGCTTCCACGCCACATCCGCTGAATGATAACAGTCCGAGCAATGACATAGGCTTGCACAGTTAGGGAGAAACTGTCTTTTCTATTTTTGTACTGGTGCTCCAAGTAATGATGAGGATTGATGTGCCAGAATGTGCAACCGATGCATCGCAGGACCTTAACAAACCAATCTCTGCGATCTGTGAAGAGCCCAAAACGAGATATTTAAAAACAATCATTAAAAGCACTCACTTCTAATACTTATTTGAGGAAGCTATCACTTCGTTAAAGTGACCAAAGTCTGCTATAATCACTTTGAAATAAACTGAAGCCTCATGTAAAATTTACGTACCGCAATATATATGTCCTACTGAAGTATAGTACTACCACAGTGGTAATCGTCTATAGAACTAATTTTCCAAAATACCATAAATTTTTAGGTGAAACCTGGCTTCTGAAAAATAAATTCACATTAACTTTCCAACTATCAAACCTGGTCAATCGACAGGCCCAACCTCATAATCAAACAAGAGCTCACTTGTATCAAATCACAAAAAAACTTTTTATGTATTTGCTCCATAATATATGTATGTATATAACAGTAGTAGTAAATTTTTCATGCTTCAATTTACCATAGAGAAACATTACATCTGATGGGCTTAAAAACTTGCACGCGTTATAGAACTGCGTGAATTATAGTACCGGTGAAATTTAGTTCTGCAAGGTGAACTCACCGATGGCAGCATTTAGTGACCGTCGGTGTCATAAGGAACCAAGTACAGCGAACAGGCAAACGGCATCTGCAGACTGGAAGCTGCCAATGACAGCAATGAAGGGCTGGCCAGGCGTGCACGTTCATTGATAAAGTGTAAGAACTGGCCATGACCGGCTGTTGTCAAGGCTCTAGTGCCGTGCAAAATGATGGTCAGACGAACTCGGAAACCTGTAGTTAGGCGATATTAGCCTACAACTTCATCCAAAGCAAGGCACCGGTGAAACCTTTGCTTTTTGGGGGGGGCTGGAGGGAAGCTTGACGTTCACGGGCTCTCGCTGCCACATAGAACTCTTAATTTGTTACCGAAGAACAGTCTAGGCGCGCTTCCAAAGTAACACGATCCACAACAGAATGTAGCATCTCGCAGTTTTGGTTGATCACATCACAGCGCTAGGACTATGGTTATCACAAAAAGGAGAAGTGACGACTTAACAAACAAAAGCGCCAAGCTGCCCCACCACGACTTCGCAGGGCAAAACAGTTATCAACGCTGTCTTTCAAGTTTCGGTCACACGAGAACAGCTTGTTCACAAGTCTTGGAACGTCAACACAGCACCACTGTTCACAACGAACATCGTTTCACTCCCGAACAGTACATTGCTCTCGAGTAAATAGAAGCGTGCGGGCTAACTAGTGGCGAAGCAAGAACCGAGCGCGTAGTTCATACGTTTCCGTACGTACTTGGGGTCACTCAAGTAACGTGTCAAAACGCTGTCAATCCGAAATGTCGCACAGCACCAAACTGAGAGACTGGAAAGTCAAGCGAACGAACTGTTACCGGCACACAAACACACATTGCAGGCTTCTCGAGTGCCAGTTGTCGTCGATACATCGACGCTGATCCCCGCTTGATAACCACACCGACGCACAGGCTTCGCTGCGCTTCACCGTACACCATTGCACTGCCACAGCTTTCCGCACTGCTTACACGCACCGAAAGAGCTGCTGTAATCACAACACATCCGGTCAAACGCTGAAGTAACTCGTGCGAGAAGCGTTTGCTGAAAGTGGCACCGACCGATATGCTGTTCACGACGCCATGTTATTTTCGACAACTGCGCAGCACATAAGATGATAAGAGAGCTCTTAGAAAGTACTTGCACTATTTTAACGGCGTGAAAAAAATTTCTCTTATGTGCGAGGGGGGTGATATGACGAACAGGACAGGCGTGCCAGATGAAAGAAGTGTTTTGGCAACGTCACGGAGTGAGCTGATGTAGAGGGTATTGCTTCACAACCAATCACAAGCTGTGCCTGTCGGCCAAGCCATCGTCTGCTCGCGTTTGTCGTCTGCTTCGATCAGAGCATGCGACAGGGGATTCGCCTTCGCAACGCTATTATTCTCAAATCAAGTGGTCGCTACGTCGCACAAAATACATGTCAGTGGCTCGCTCTACCTTTGAATGATGTTCGTGCGCCAAGTTAAATGGCTGGTAATTGACGCAGGGATGAATTCAGCCAAGGTTTGCTCTAGAATCGTGAGGGTTTGCATATTTTTGGTGTCATACAAAGTTACTAGGGTCATTTCTTTCCGATTGCTTGCCATAGTATCACGGTTCATATCGGTGTCTGAACAGTGAAGGTGAAGATGCATGATTTGTTTGTAGTTCCATGCGTAATCCTGCGCACCCCTAATACGCTTTGGTTTACAAAGTACGCTTTGTTCCCGATCGTTCCAAAGTTTATCGGCAGCTGTATTTCAGAGATCGCAACCATTGGACAGTTAGAGCCAATGAAAGTACACTAGAGCACAAACTTTAGGAACCACTCACTGAAAACTTTCTCTCATTTTTATTTCCAATAGCGTGCAAAGAATGTGCTCCCATTAACCTCTTTGGTGGTAATTTCCACCAATGAGGCAAGGATCTCGAGTCGCACTTTTAATTGGATGAGATGGGGCGCAACACAACAACATAACAAATAAGGTTGATCCTATGCCATGTCGCGTTCGAATGCACCGACCATTCACGTATCACATTGGTTTTCATCCAACCACAACTCTTTACATGCGTAGTTTTATGCCATTGACGCCCAATAGAATTCTTCAATTACTGCGACTTCAAACTTATTGGACGATGGTGGTTGTCAACACCATCCACTGCGTACAAGGGAAACAACACGCGAAGCTCAAAGCGCCGAAAGAAATAAAAACGCACCAGCAGTCATCAGGGGGCCCTTGATGGGCGTGAATTAACTCAAAACCAGCCAGGGCACCAAAGTATACCGCTGCGGCAACAGGTTGTAAGTAGCCACATTGTTCCTAAGAGTGGTCCGGACCACTATTGGGATTTTCTCTCAGCCATGCTGTTTTTACGCACAATTTTGCTTCGTGAATCCACTTACGCGCACTTTTCGGTGACGTAAGCAAATATAGCAACTGCATCACCATCGCTGACATGTTCCCGGGCAGTCACAGCGCGCTTTATTTGCAGCGGCCGATGTGACAACTATGGCCTCTTACGACGTTTTTTCGTTTCGTGAATCGACTTACGCAAGAAAATTTCTCTTGCGCAAAAATGTTTTCGTAAGCGAGTTTTGTGAATCCGGGCCCAGAATTACCGAAACGTGGCTGCGGCCCGAGATAAAAGACCAAGAGCTTGTGCCACCAAACTATAAAATCTTCATTCGCAGGGACCTCGATGTGTGGGGGGGGGGGCGGAGTTGCAGTAGTGATTAAGGCTGCTATATACGGTGTACAAATGGCTGGCATTCCAACACACGAAAGTGTTTGGTGCCAAATTAAAGTAGGTAAAACAACGATAATTCTTGGTGCAGTATATAGACCACCTAGCTCCCCTATTCGTATCTCGAAAATATGCAACTTAACTTGGAAGGTCTGAAGAACCACAGTCTGTATTTTTATGAATGAATGCCCCAATACCACCCCGCTTTCTTCTGCCGTCTGTTCTATTACAATATTCCCATGCATGGTCCGGATTGGTAGGTGGTTGTTCCATGTTCCTGAGATATTTTTTGACAAACCATACAGCATTGCCTTCTCCTCCCTTGGCTGTTATTCTATCCTCCCCACTTCAACTTATTCCAGCTACCCTGCCTTTAATTATACCCTACGTCAGAATTGGCTCGACCCTCGTAGCTGCCTCGATTTCTTTCCTCGACTCTACGCGTCTTAGATATCGGTTTCACTTTGGAATTGGATCTGCCTATACTACCTGTCAAAGAGTCCCCCTGGTTGTTTGCCTCGTTACTAGCTATCTAGAAGCCCGAAGGGCCTGCGTACCCCCAAAAAACTACTGCGCATCCTGCAAGTCACCAACCCACTTCATGACCTAGCTTCCCATCGAAGTGAATTTGTCTCATTGTAAATCACCCTACGTATGCAACTCTCTGTCCCTTTCCACTACCCTAAAGCGTTTCTCTCGACTTGTCTGCCATATCTCTTTGTTTTCGTTTACAATTGCTCTGTGCAGGTTTTGGTCACGCACTGGTATGGTATCGTGCATATCACTACCTGTACCTGAGGGGAAATGGCGCGCATGTCATTGACCGCTTTCGCCAGTGTGGTAACTAATGCTACCAATTCATCATTTAAGAAATTGTTTACACCACCCGCGATTACCACGAGGTTTCGTCCATCAGCTTTAGTTGCCTCATGACTGCTTCAAGCTTACGTCCTTGGAACGTCCCTACTGAAACCCTCTTGTCTCCTCTTACCCTCTCTTTGATTGCTTCTGTGCATGATTTAAATAGGAGTTCCCGGTAATTACCCCGTGCTGTGACTTTTCAGCTACTGTGTTCCGCACCTGCAAGCTACTTGTATTTGTTACGCTGGCTGCTTTGTCTCCTCCCACCCCCATCACCACTCCGCTGAAGCTTGGTCTTTCGACCATTGAACCAGCTGAACCCGTTTTTTTCGAACCTACTTTCTCTTTCTTCTCCGCCGTTCTCGGTGCCAGGGCCCTACCGTTCTCTCTGTCCGCCACTACTTTGCCACCATTGTTAGTGCCTCCTCGGCAGGCCTGAGTCTTTCACCCATAGCCTTCGTTTTCTCTTGCTCTCGCCAGTGCAGTCTCTAGTTCGGCGATCCTCATCAGCAGTTAACTCTGGGCAACAATAATTTTCCCGGTTTTTTATATCGACCTCACATTACCTACACTTCACGTCATCCTCCTCTGCATTCGCGTCCGCATTAGCCTCCAGTTTCCAACCAACCCTGCATCCTGAAAATGTTACAGTTTTTTTTATTTTGTCTCTGACAACAAATATTCTTATGGTTTTTCTCACTCAGTAATTAAAAAAGACGGCGTGCGATGAACCCTGCCCTAAGCAAAAACAGTATAAGCTCTACTACAAACATTTGCATCTTTGGTGCACGGGCACCTTCACCATGGGGTGGCAGCAGAAAAAAACACATGCGCACTAACAAGTAAATACCTCAAGTGTGACTCCAAAATACACGTACAATGTAATAAGTACTATAAAGGTTTATGCCGCTGCCTTATAATTTAAAAATGCAAGCTCGAAACACGCAAAAATACTTATCCGGGCAGTCGATTGAGAGCACTCGAAAAAACACGTCCATGCGCCCTGTCAGTCCAAACTGAATACAGTTAGTAAAGCGCCATACATTTCCTTTCTGTAGATTGGAAACATTAATTGGGTGTTCAAATGCAAATCCGCTTGCACACTGTTTTTCAACGTGCAGAACTTGTGGACACCAAGGCTTACAGTGAATAGTGCAAGCCAACACGAGTAATGAAGCACCTCCATCAAAACGCTACTCCCGCATAATCTTTGCCGCTTTTGTAGTGGCACGGTGCACGTGAATGCTTATTGTGGCAAAAGTTAAAAGCTAGCAGGTATTACTAATTTGTAAATGTTGTACAAGTATTTAGCTCTAATAGTGAGATTATTACACTCAAGTCACGGTGACAAGGAAGTAAGGTAACTTCATTTATCCCATTTTAAAGAGAGCGCCCACTGCAACAAGATTAATGACCCTCCTCGTGGTGGGCCTGTTCAGTAGAACTGCCTGAAGCGTGAGGTCGTGAATAGACCCTTGCACCCTCCCTGAGCTCCTTAATTACGACTCAAATGTTTCCGAACACTCGCAAAATTAACAAAAATGGGAGCCACAGCTTCTGCCGTAATATTGTGAAGAAAGCAAAGCGTTTATGTGGAAGTACTTTTTTGAAAGCATGATTTCTTATTGTAAAATTCTGCCCTCTGCAAGGCCGTTTTATATGCACTCTTGGAAGTGCTACGTCTAGTTAAACCAAAATTATTCCTTCTTAATTTTCCTTGCTTATTCCTCTTAAGCGGGCACTTGAAAGAAATCCTACAGGTGATGACGCAACTAGTGTGAATTATGTAGTGAAAAGAATAAATGTATTCTTGAAAGTTTCACTTTGTAAGGAGCCACTTCTCAATTGAATATGATCAAATAATACGGGAAAGTAATTATTTGTTTAACTCGATAAACTCGGCATTTATGTCGCGTGTCTTTTTACGTACAACAAAAGCCGTGAGACGCTACTATTAAATGGCTGTAATCCTCCGCCAATTTTTAAGATCCATCGAGGCGAAAGCCTCTTCACCTTCATGGATCCTTTGTTTGATTCCTTTTCGTCCACTGTTTCGAAAAACGCTGCATGGCCTGCCCGACAACCCGAGCCAAAACTGGCCGCTGGGCTGGGCTGGATCGGCTAAAGTAGTTTTTGAAGGTGGGTTCTGGTCTGCATGAACACTGACTGAACATAATTATTGAACGCATTAGCTAGCTTAATGGGGTTCCAAATAATCGTACTATTTATAATAAAGGAAACCATTGCTTCATGTGAGGTCGATAGAAGGCCCGAGTTTTCTGGGGTTAGATTTCAGTAAAGCAGAAAGATCAACTTGGTAACATAAGTTCCTAGTACATTTATTTTTACGCAGATCCTTCACAGCTGTGTCAAAGCGACTGATAAAATCAGGATTACCTCTCTGTTTATAACAGCGCAGATAAAGAACGCGACGTGAACTTTGCAGCAAGCTGTGATTCATCCATGAAATGTGAGGATTCCTTTTTTTAAGGAATGAATAAGATCAACGCATACCTCACCCTATGGTTAAATATGCTGAATGAAGTGTCAACGTAACTGTGACTACCTAGTGCTTGAAAAGAATCGAAGTTGGAAGCAAGCATACCCACGATAGAAGTGTCATCTGTATGAGCGAAGTCGTGAATCTGCGTGATTCCCGGCAGTTGTTTATTTAGAGGTGATGAAAGCGATATGTGTGCAGCTTTGTGGTCAGAATCGACGTCACATAGGTCGCATTGCATTGCAGTTTGAACTGAAAGGTAACTGAGGAAAACAAGGCCTCGGAGAGCTTCATGACGAGTTGGAGATTCTACTACTCGACTAAGACCCAGGGTTAGTGAAAAAGATGAGAGTTCTCTACAGATAAAAATATCCTGCGGAGTGCAACTTTTTTGTTTGCCGGAAATGCCCAGTGCACTGAATTCCCCCCCCCCCCCAAGGACAAATTCTTAGGTACCGAAGTGATGTTTTTGCCTAAATGTGCTAATTCTTCGTAAATACTCAAAAGAGCTATAAACTTGGGGCTGGATTCACAAAACTCACTTACGAAAACATTTTGTGCAAGAGAAATTTTGTTGCGTAAGTCGATTGACGAAATAAAAAAAAGGGTCGAAAGAGGCCATGGTTGTCACATCGGCCGCTGCAATAAAGCGCGCTGTGGCTGTCCAGGAACATGTCAGCGCTGGCGGTGCAGTTGCTATATTTGCTCACATCACCGAAAAGTGCTCGTAAGTGGATTCACGAAACAAAATTTTCCGTAAAAACAGCTAGCTAATAGAAAATCCTAAGACTCGTCCGGACCACTCTTAGGAACAATGTGGCTACTTAGAACCTGCCGCCATAGCCGTACACTTTGTTGCTCTGGCTGGTTTTGAGTTAATTCACGCCCATAAAGGGCTGCCTGATGACTGCTGGTGCGTTCTGATTTCTTTCGGCACTTTGCGTTCCGTGTAATATTTCCATTGTACGCAGTGGATGGTATTGACAACCACCATCGTTCAATAAGTTCGAAGTCGCAGTAATTGAAGAATCCTATTGGGCGTCAATGGCGTAAAATTCTGCACGTAATAATTTGTGGTTGGATGAAAACCAATGTGCTACGTGAATGGTCGGTGAATTCGAACGAGGCACGGCATAGGATCAACCTTATTTGTTATGCGCTTGTGTTGCACCCCATCTCATCCAATTAAAAGTGCAACTCGAGATCCTTGCCTCATTGGTGGAAATCACCACAAAATAGGTCAATGGGAGCACATTCCTTGCACGCTAATGGAAACGAAAATTAGAGGAACCTTTCAGTGAGTTGTTTTTAAAGCTTGTGCTCCAGTGTACTTCGATTGTCTCTAACTGTCCAATGGGTGTGATTTCTGAAATACAGCTGTCGATACATTTTGGAATGATCTGAGACGGCGCGTACTTTGTAAACCGAAGCGTATTAGGGGTGTGCGTGATTACACATGAAACTACAAACAAATCAAGCATTTTCACCTTCACTGTTCGGAAACCGATATTAACCGTGATAATATGCCAAGCAGTCGGGATAAAATGACCCTAGTAACTTTAAATTACACCGTAAATATGCAAACTCTCATGATTCTGGAGCGAACCTTGGCTGAATTCGTCCTTGCGACAATTACAAGTCGTTTACCTAGGCACACGAATATCATTCAAAGGTAGAGTGAGCCACTGACATGTATTTTGTGCGACGCAGCGGCCACTTGACTTGGGATTAATTGCATTGCGAAGGGGAATCCCCCGTCACATGCTCTGATCGAAGCAGACGACGAACGCAAGCAGACGATGGCTTGGCCGACAGGCGCAACTTGTGATTGGTTGTGAAGCAGTATACCCTCAACATCCGCTCAATCTGTGATGTTGCCAAAACACTTCTTTCATCTGGCACGCCTGTCGTGTTCGTTATATTGTCCCCCTTGCACATAAGAGCAAATTTAGTCACGCCGTGAAAAATGCGCAAGTACTTCCTAAGAGCTCTCTCACGTGATGCTAGCATTGCCTAGAAATATACTGCCTAGTGTGCTGAGCACGGGCTAGGAAACGGCCCCGCAGCTGATGACTGCCAACAGCGCTCGCATGGTGCGCTGCTGTGCGAGTGGGTGCATTTGAGTTCAATCCTTGCGCTCCGAAAGCGCTGTGAAGCCTGCAGCAGGCCAAGCCGCGCGAGGCGAACTATTATTTTCCGGTATTTTCAGTGTGTTTTTTACATAATGCTTTATTGTGTAAGAACTGCTCGATTGCTTTGACAGGACTGGCACTTTGCAATACCGAATGAAGATCATTTCGTGCCATACATTTCGCTCTCAGCTACTGCCCGCAAAAAAAGACGCAGATCCCACGTAACTTGAGAATAAATGCTATGCAAGGTGACTCTGTTGTAATTTTTTTATTAAGTGAAACTTTATGAAGTGGCGCTAATTATATGCAAGAAATTATTCAACACTGGAACCAGCATTGGCGTTTCACGAACATTTGGCTCTTGCAAAGTATTTCGAAGACCCTAAGTTAATGGGGGTGATCGTGAGGGCACCCAGACGTAGACGATAAATATCTATTTATCGATAGATAAATAGATATTTATATAGATAGATAGATAGATAGATAGATAGATAGACAGCCTGACAGACGGACGGACAGACAGGCAGACAGACCGACAGACATACAGATGGACGGATAGACAGACGGACGGACGGACAGACAGATGGACAGACTGACAGACGGACGGAGAAGCAGACAGACAGACAGACGTACAGACGGACGGACGGATGAACGGACAGACGGACGGATGGCTGGACAGATAGACAGACGAATGGACAGACAGACGCACGGACAGATGGACAGATAGACAGACGAATGGACAGACAGACGCACGGACAGATGGACAGACAGACAGATGAACGAATAGATGGACAGACGGATGGACAGACAGACGAACAGGCAAGCAGACAGACAGACGGATGGACGTACAGATAGACAGACAGACGTACGGACGGATTGACAGACAGACAGGCGGACGAATGGAGGTACGGACAGAAAGAGAGACGTTTAAAATCGGATGGCATCTGTCACACACTGATTTTAAACGTGGCGAGGCCCCGGCAACAACAGGACGAGAGGAATTTCGCGCGTTCGTGCACCCTCTCGACAGGCAGCGCCGCTTGTGGCATCTGAGCGCAGTCATTCCATGCGCTGCCTCTCTCTCTTGTACGGAATGCGCGCTCTGAGCACACTAGGCAGTATATTTCTAGACACTGTAGTGCTGCGCAGTTGTCGAAAACAACATCGCGTCGTAAACAGCGTATCGGTCGGTGCGAATCTTAGCAAACACCTATCGCTCGAGTTCTTTCTGCGTTCGACTGGATGCGTTGTGATCACCTGTGCCATGGCGCATAGGAAGACAGAGGGCACGTCAAAAAAAGAGGATAATTGCAGAAACATGCAAAGCAATTTGTTAAGTGTTTTCAGGAGTGGTGTATGGCATACCGCTAACATGCGGTCACGTGTACATCGGCCAGACCGGGCGATGTTTGAACATACGCCACAGGGAGCAGTCGAGTTCCTTGAAAAATACTCCTTTTTCCGTTTTAGCTTCAAATTGCAATTTCTGCAAGTGTCAACCGTTGTTTGAAAAAACAAGTGTAATTTTCCGGCATCCGCTTCAAACCACGCGTGAATTTTCCGAAGCATATCACATTTCTAGAAATAAGAATCATTGTATTAGCCATCCATCATTAACACTACTTGACTGTGAGTTTAACTATATTGAGAATTCTTAGACAAGTGCTTCGAAGGAACGCCACGCTTGCTGCTCACAATATCATCTTATTTCTGTTGACATGCGCACCCTTGTGTACTTATATGTCTTTCAAACGTGAGAATAAACCAGTTGTTAGTTGAGCGCTCATGCTGTGTGCCTCTTCTTTGCTTTGTGTCTGTGTTTACCCCCGCGCTCCCAGTTCGCTGAACCATCATGAATTCCAAACTAGCCCACCTTTCCATCCTGTTGCTTTGATTTCTCATTGAGCTCTCGAGCTTGTGACTCACTCTGCGGATCAAGTGCCCTGGAAGGAAATAGCAAGTGGGGTGAAAATTGCCTGGCTGTTCACAACTTGCAAGGAGAAAGACTTATTGTACAAGCCTCAGCCGACATAGGGTCACTAACTGCATCTTTTACTTGATGTAGCTTTTTCTCTCTTAGTGCTGGGGCATGTTGTGTTTCAGCCGGACGTGTTCACCACGATTGGATAGTGGTATATTTTTTCCTACAAATTGTACCTGACCTAAGTATGCATTGTTGAGCTCTAAAGGTGACGTTCAGTGTGCCTAAAAGCCATGGCTCCTCATCTCTCTTTCTGTGGCTAGCCTACTTCAGCAGCAGTGCGAGGCAGCCAGCACACATGCAAGCCAAGTCATGGAACACCTTTGGTGTTCTGTGCAGGACACAAGATATCCATCCGGCAAGACACTGACATCAACAATAATGGTGAGTATTGGTGGCACCTGTAAGAGCCCATTGTGTTTGTTGCGTATGATTATTTCCCCTGATGAAGTGCATTTTTGAAAGATTTTCTTCGTTCGGAATAATAGACATGAGGAACAAGAACACTCATAATCCACATGTACTTTGCATCTTCTAGACTACCCATTCGCTCCTATAGTGGTATGGTAAGTTGGCTATGTTAGGCAGCCTTAATGTTATGAACATTAGATGTGTTGTAATGCAGTCTAACGTGTCTCTCTTACTGAACCTATATGTGGTCTGCTTCTCGCACCTAGTGTAAAGTCGAAATAGAAGAAATTTTTTGGCCTAATATGCTTGGCAGAAGTTTCATGCCTTCATCTATAACACCGTAGTTTTGCTCTTGTATTATAATAAAATATATTTTCAATCTTCACTGTCTGTGTGTGAGTTGATATTTCGTTTTTTTATTATTTTTGCATACTTGTCATTATCTTTTGAAAATACATCTTTAATATGAGCACATATTTAACCACTGCACACTTTTGCATGTCGCATAGGGTTGACATTGACCTGTTTTTTTTCGAGTTCCAGGATCCGGTGCCTCACGGTCACGTACAGTGTATTAAGAACAGAGCACAGAAGACCAGCAAGTAGAAAGAGACTGCCAGTGGCTGTTCTCCTGCTCAAAGTTTACGACAGCAGAAAGAACACATTGTGATGTCAGGAGCAGTTTTAATTGTATACGTAGTGACATTCTGTGCAGCTGCAGTTCAACTTCTCAGCAGGGCATTATTCAGCAGTTCTCTTGCTTGCGTTCCAAATTATTTAAATTTTTCATGGAATATACCAAACTCTAACAATAATTTGAGGCTGCTGTAGTGTTAGTGGGCAAATAATTTTGAGCTGAAGTTTTGAACATGCATGTGGATAAAAGTGCCTGCGTGCCTCTGCTATAAACTGTCATAAACGACAGCAACAATGGTCAACAATAGTAACTGTATTTGCATTCTTTGTTGTACAAGAAGTAAAACGATGGATGTGGTAATCTTGTACTTAGTCGATATAATCCTTCAGTATACACTCATTTGTATAGTATCAATGATGCCATATGTTTATAGGCTCTGGAAAGTACTTCTATATGGATTAATTTATTTGGAGGGAAAAGGATTCTCACTACTCCTAGTATATCTAACAGTAAATTTTACTGCTTGTGTTTAGTCATCCCACTGCCTGTCCATCCTTCAAATGTCTACTTCTATATTTGTGCCGTGTAAGTATACCTTTTTTAATGTACACTTCGCTCGGATAGCTTTGTTCATAATGTAATTGTGTACTATGCAAGTGACTTGTCATCTATGCAGCTATACTCAGACTAGAAATAAAAGTATTTATTTCAATTTATATGTAGCAATAGCATTAATTTACTTATCTTTTTCTAGGTGCCTGTACAAAGCCCTACAAAGGTACGAGTATACTGTAATATTGAAGCTAGTATAATGAAATAGTTTGTTAGCGGAAGTAACAATGTGTTTATAACCATTATTACTATTCTAAGATAAGCTGTGAAATTTCTATGGAAATATATTTACATTTTTGTACTGTGTGAAGGTAAATGTTCTTATGTTCTTTTCTTGTGGCCGCTGTTTCATGCAGATGACACATAGTTACTGTGTAGTGGTATAGTATTAGTTGTGATTTTACACATATGTGTGGACCAACATCGCAGTTGAGGCCAGCAGCCAGATATACACGCAGTGCACTGGAGCATCTCCTCACATAATCAGTGTACAGTCTTTGCCCACCAGTGAACTGAATTTTTTGCTAAGAGACTAACAGACAGCTGTATGGGAACTGGGTTGCTGTGCAAACTTTCAAGTCTTTTTGAGGAGTGTTTTCGGGAAACGAAAATGTGTCTATATAAACACTGTCAATATAAACACTGTTTTCCCCGAGGAGCTTAGTAGCTTAGAATTATATTATTCATGTATTGTCTAGAATTTCTTTGCACTGTGCCGACTTTTCAGCCCAAGTGTCCTAACATGCTTTGTTGGTGTGTTGTGAATGAGCCAAGCTATGTAAATAAACAGAGTAATATTGCAGACATGTATATAATTTTCATGCACATCCCTGTTCTTTAGCATGACATTGTCAGGGGCTTTGTTCTTAAGTTACTTATAAAAACTGTTTGTCACAAGGAAGCAGCAGAAACTATGCATTAAGCTTTTCCGAGATGGTTCAAGAAACACCGATTTCAGCAGTAACAGTGCTGGTGGATTTCTTTCATAAGTTAATTTCTGTACATTCGAAAGAAGTGTATTAGTATTGTTGTTTTATAGCCATTCATCTTAATATCTGCGCCTCAGTGTATGTATGTATGTATGTATGTATGTATGCGCGCGCGCGCGCGCGCGTGTGCGTGCGTGTGTGTGTGTGTGCGTGCGTGCGTGCGTGCGTGTGTGTGTGTGTGTGTGTGTGTGTGTGTGTGTGTGTGTGTGTGTGTGTGTGTGTATTGTACCGCACGGTTCAATAAGCACTTTTTAATAGGCCAGCGTCGGCAGGGCGAACTTGTGCCCGAGAATAATAAGACAGCTAGAACGAAATCTAGTTGTCTCGAGGATTCACTTCCACCTCCTCTTTCACGTTCTCCTGTTTTCCAACATGGTTCGCGCGCAGCTGGGCCCCGCAGGCTCGTGCGTCGCAAACCATCTGGAGGGCACAAGTATCGGCTAGCACGCGTAACTTGAAATCACATTGCGTCATTGCCCCCTTTTCCAGAGTGCATCGTCCCGATGCTTGTGTGAAACTGGTTGCATGGCAGTCATTCACAAACTCTTGTCGTGGATGTCGTTACCGTCAAGCAACGTTGTGTCTTCAGCGTTTCATTGCATGTCGGGATACGGTTTCATCCTGACGACATGCACAGTTTTCGTGCGATGCCGCCGTCGTGATGAAATATGCGGTCCCTCTGGCATAACTTCGTAGTTGAGCGAGCCGACGTACGGACCGAAATAGGAGCACTCAGTACGGGCCGAAATAGCGGCGAAGCAGGTTTTCTGACAGGCCACGTATTCGTACAGGAATTTACACCCATACTCTTTCTCCTGGTGCGTACTGCACGTCCCTTCTTCGCAGATTGTATCGATTGTTTTCTGCTGTTGTAGAATGCGATATCATGCCAGCTGTCTGGCTTCCTCTGCTCTTTTTATGTAGTCATGAACGTCATAGTCATTCTCGGGCGTCTCGTCAATAAGCAACATTGCATCTAAAGTTGTCGTTGCCGTCCGGCCAAAAACAAGCTTGAATGGCGTCATTAGTGTTGTCTCTCGCATTGCAGTGTTATAGGCGAATGTTGCATAGGGTAATATTTTATGCCAAGTACGGTGTTCTATATCAACGTACCTTGACAACATATAAGCCAGCCTTCTCTTCAGTCGTTCGGTAAGACCATTTGCTTGAGGATGATATGCCGTCGTTTTCATATGAGTGCTGTGTGTCAATTTCATAATACATTTCATCGGGTCGTCTTTAAATGCAGTTCCTCGGTCCGTGATCAACGCTCTTGGAGCTCCATGCTGCAGTACGATGTTGGGCACGAAAATTTCGGCTACTGCAACAGCTGATCTTTTAACGAGAGTAGCTGTCTCGGCTTATGGGGTTAAATAGTCGGTCGCAACTATTATCCACCGTTTTCCCGATGACGACGTAAGAAATGGGCCCAGTAAGTCCATTCCCACTTGTGTGAATGGGGCCTCTGGTGGTTCTGTCGGTTGAAGGAGACTTGTTGGTTTTAGCGGTGGGGTTTTATGTCTTTGGCAGTCCCAGCAGGTTCTGACATAGTGTCGTACAGAGCTAAGCAACATTGGCCAGTAGTATTTAATGCGGATGCGTGCTAACGATCTGCTTGCTCCTAAATGTCCAGCTGATGGATCGTGGTGGCAAGCCTCCGAAATCTCTGGCCGCAGAAGTGAAGCGACGACAAACAGGAATGTGACTATTGTTGTCAAAGTTTCTTTCGTACAATATGTTGTTTCGAAGAACGAACGCTGACAAGCCTCGTACAAAAAGTCGTGGAGCATCGACAGACTGTCCTTGTAGGTACTTGATCAAGAGGAGTATCTCAGGGTCGGATCGCTGATGATGTGCCATCACTGACGGTGTCACAGCTCCCAAGACAACAAAATATTCACCATCCTCGGTAGAAGCAGGATCAGCAGGTTGAATTGGAGAACGTAACAAGCAGTCCGCATCACTGTGTTTGCAATATGACTTATACACAAGCGTGATATCATACTCCTGCAATCGCAGGCTGCATCGTGCAAGCCGTCCACATGGGTACTACAGATTAGCCAGCCAGCATAGCGAATGATGGTCGCTTATAGCTCGAAAGGGCCTACCGTATAAATTTGGTCGAAACTTGCTGATAGCCCATGACACGGCAAGGCATTCTTTCTCGGTCACTGAGTAGTTCACCTCGGCTTTCGAAAGAGTGCGACTGGCGTACGCAATGACTCATTCTTGTCCATTTACCATTGGATGAGCACGGCCCCAAGACCTAAATTGCTTGCATCCGTGTGGATATCGGTTTCCGCTTCATCGTCAAAATGCGTTAGAACAAGATAGAAGACACTTTCGTAGTTCATTGAAGGCATCCTCTTGTTTGGCAAGCAATACGAAAGGCGTTTCCTTTTTTGTCAGCCGCGTCAGTGGTTCAGTGATTCGTGAAAAAAATTTAACGAACCGTCGATAATAGGCACAGAGACCTAAAATTGCCTAACAGCCTTTTTGTCTGTTGGCTACGGAAATTTTGCTACGGCCTCAGTTTTTGCAGGGTCTGGGCGGATGCCTTCTGCACTGATAACATGGCCGAGGAAAAGCAGCTCACGGAAGCCGAAATGACATTTCTGCGGTTTTATTGTCAGGTCCGCTGATTTGATCGCAGTGAGCACGGCCCGGATCCTTTACAAATGTTGCTAGAAGGTAGCAGAGAAGACTACAACATCGTCGAGATAAACCACGCATAACTGCCATTTAAGACCGCAAAGCACTGTGTCCATCATCCGTTGGAATGTGGCGGGTGCTGAACAAAGGCCAGAAAGGAGTACCTTGAACTCGTATAAACTGTCCGGTGTCACAAACGCTGTCTTTTTGCGATCTCTTTCACAATATTCTATCTGCCAATATCCACTTTTAAGATCCAATGAGAAAAAATACCTGACATTTCGCAGCCTATGCAGAGTGTCATCATTTCTTTGAAGAGGATAAACATCCTGTTTGGTCCGGCGTTGAGCTTCCTAAAATCAATGCAGAAACGCAAGGTTTGGTCTTTTTTCTTCGCAAGAACAACAGGTGACGCCCATAGACTTGATGAAGGCTAGATTACATTGTCTTTGAACATTTCTTTAACCTGATTACCAATAGCTTCTCTTTCTCTTGGTCACACTCGGTAGGGATGCTGGTATATTGGCCTCACTGACTCGTCGACAATGATGCGATGTTTGGCAATAGGAGTGCGTCGCCCTTTAGATGACAACGAGAAACATTCGGCGAATTCCTTTACAAGACCCTCTATTTGCACTTTTTCGCTTGATAGTAGCCTTGACTCGATGTAGATGGCTGCAAGGACAGGCTCCTCGTCTTGGAAATCGGACTCATTGTTTTCGAAAGTGGGCAGCTCCGTAACCTGGACAAAATCATCCAGACTGGCGATGACGGTTTCCTTCGCAACGTTCTGCACTTCATTTCCAAAGTTTGTATGTAGAACATTTGTACACCCGTCACGTAACTTAACAAGGCCTCGTGCCATGCAGATTCCTTTTTGAAGTAATAAAGCAGTGTTGTTGTCAGCAAATCCTTAGAATTCACTGAATGCTTTGTTGGTTACTGCGACAGATATGCTCGATCTTGGCGGCACCATGACGACATCATCTGCAATACAAAGGTCATATAGGTTTTCTTCCGTTTCAAAGGTAGCAATCACGTGTCTAGTCGAGAATGAGACAAATGATCCTCGCAAGTTAATAACCGCGCCATTAGCTCGTAAGAAATCTATGCCGATAATCAAGTCTCTTGAGTATTCCGGCAGCACAATAAAACTGGCGATGCACGTGAAACCCCGTATTCCAATTCTTGCTGTGTACATTCCAGTAGGGTCAATTAGGTGCCCTCCTACTGTGCGAAGTTGTGGTCCCTTCCAATATGTCAGCACTGTCTTCAGTATTTTAGAACGTTCGCTACTCGTCACTGAATAATCTACGCCTGTATCTGCCAGTCCGATGACTTCGTAGCTGTCTACGAACACACGTAAATCGGAAGCAACGTCACTATGGAAGCACCGGTTTCTGAGTCGTTCGTCATTCAGAGTCAGCAGTGGAGGTTTTTCTGCATTAGCGTCGACAGCGGCTTTGCCTCCACAGGTCGCCGATTCTAGTTTTCCTGACGCGGGCTTGGGGAACGAGACCTTGGGGAGCTTGCTGAAGGTCGGGGGCTAGGTGACTTATACCTTCCCGTTGTCGTTGCACGAAGTTGATGTCGTTGTACGCCACTTGAGCTTTGGCGACCTGACAGGTATTCTTCAATTTCGAAGGGACGTTCGCCATATCGTGGTCGAGTTGCATTGACAGGAAAACCACGTAGTCCTGCCTGGTGGTAGTGGCACGTTCGGTAGAGGTGACCAGCTTCCCAACAGTGGTGACAAAGCGTTATCCTGTCGGGAGTGCGCCAGACATCACTCTTTCTTAGTCTCCTCTCTGGCGTTGGCTGCAGGGTGATCGGTGGCATCGGGTACTGCATAGGTGTAGCCATCGCGACGTCCACACGCCTTGGAGGTCCTAGTAGTAACACATCGGCATACGTCATTCTCGTCTTCTGTAGTAGTGACGGCTCTGGCTGTGTGTTGCTCGAAGGTTCACGTACCACCTGCTTGACCACCTCGTGAATCACATCGGCCAGAGACGAAAGCATTGGAGCGTCCTGGTCAAAGCGCTGCTTCTCGAGCTCTTCTCGCACAACAGACCAGCTCGCGTAGTGCTGTCATGCCGTTACCGAAGAGTGGTGGCAACATGTCCAAGGAAGTGATGATCACATCCCGGTTGTATAACCTTGCTCACTGTTGTAGCGTCCTTTTCATTGTAGTCGCCTCGGAATGAAACTCGGCGACGGTGCGTGGCGGACTTTGAATCAGTCCGGCAAAAATTTCTTGTTTCACGCCTCACATAAGATGGCACAGCTTCCTGTCTTCGCACATATTTGAATCCGCTCGGCGAAATAGGCGAGACATGTCTACAACATACATGGCGACAGTTCCGTTATTTCGCTGATTTATTGTCTGGAGCGCAGCTTCAGCACTATCTTTGCGGTCTGTGTTCGAGAAAGCAGCAAACAGCTCCCGTCGAAAGTCATCCCACGTTCGGAAGGTAGCTTCATGCTTTTCATACCACGTTCCTACGCTATCTTCCAGCGCGAAGTAAACACTTCCAATTTTGCGCTCTTCTCCATGTCCGTTAGCCTTTGCGACGCGTTTAAAGTGTTCAAGCCAGTCCTATGCGTCCTCGTAGCTTTCGCCGTGGAAAGGCTTTGGTAGCATTGGCTGGTTCACTACAATGTTGGCTGGAGTGACCTAAGCTGCTATGTCACTTGCGTACACGTTCACAGCCATTGAGGTTCTAAGGAAAGTTGATAAAGTTGAAAATTCAGCACCCTCACCCCGTGGGCGTCCACTGCAGCGCTGATGAACAGGCGTCAGCTCCTTGGGTCCAAATCGCTGTGGTTCTGGACTGTGCTTCGTCACTCGAGAAGGGCTTGGCATTGTTCCCCGCACCTCCACCAGATTTGTAACGCACGGTTCAATGAACACTTTTTATTAAGCTAACGTAAGCAGGGCGAACCTGTGCCCAAGAATAATAACACAGCTAGAACGAAATATAGTTGTCTCGAGGATTCACTTCTGCCTCCTCTTCCACGTCCTTCTTTTTTCTAACATGGTTTGCGCGCAGCTGGGCCCCGCAGGCTCGTGCGTCGCAAACCATTTGGAGGGCACAAGTGTCGGCTAGCGCGCGTAACTTGAAGTCACACTGTGTCAGTTTGTATGTATGTATGTATGTATGTATGTATGTATGTATGTATGTATGTATGTATGTATGTATGTATGTATGTATGTATGTATGTATGTATGCATGTAAGTATGTATGCATGCATGCATGCATGTATGTATGTATGTATGTATGTATGTATGTATGTATGTATGTATCTTACATGAGAATGCGTTTTCCATTGATGAGTAAGTTTGGTAAAGATTTGGCTCAATTTGTTTCTAGCTCTCTTTTTTTCTGAGCCATCATACAATTCAATTAGTTTTTATTGCATAAAAATAAATGTAACCTTACACAAATTATATGCATTCGAAGAAGGTGTTTCCTTTGCCAACGTACTATCATGAGTAAGAAATTGTGTAAAAAAATGGCAGCATATGCACGAAGTGAATGATGAAGACTGGGGCAAAGCATTCGTGCGTCCATTCGTTCTTGCTTCCGTCCGTCCATGCGTCCGTCGGCGTGACCGTCCATGCGTCCATCCGCCCGTCCGTGCGTGCGTCTGTTCGTGCATCCGTCCCTGCGTTCGTTCATGCATCCGCCCTTGCGTCCGTCCATGCGTCCATCCATGCATCTGTCTGTGTGTACGTTGGCCCATCTATTCAACACTCCAAGTACCACCATCTCGCATCTTTTCATCATATATTCTCCATATAGAAGCACCGCCATCCAGCGGACATTCCAAGGACTAAACGAGAGGTGGCACATGGACACTTTCTTACGGCTTGCACCTCGGGTCTACTTCCCACCTTCAACCACCTCGAGTTCATGGTACATACTAGTTCACTGTATTCATGGCACTGCGGCCCAACGCTCGCTAAACCTTTCTAAAACCAAAGAGGTTTGCTCAGCGAGTATAACGTAGCAACCTTTTCCTGTCAGATAGTGCTCAATGTACCATACAAGCACACACCAACGGCAACGAGCATCGGCAACTAAAAACCTGTATCGATATGGTTTTTAATATAAAACCATTGCTTTAAAAAACACCTGGCGTCTTTCGTTAAGCGGCTGGCGTCTTCTTTTTGTTTTGCTTTAGAAACAGCTAGCGTCTTTTCGTTTTGCTTTTAGAAAACATCTGGAGTCTTTCGCTGGTTTATTTCATCAATCAACGGTGTTTTCAACAAAAAATTTTATTGTTTATTCACGCGCAGGAGAAAGCTCACCAGGCACTACTTTGGAGGTAAACAATGACTGCTACCTGGAATGAGAGACAGCAGAAGTCAGTTTTTAACACTTCTACTAACGTTTCCTACTGGAACATGCCAATGGCTGCTAATGGGGATTGAGAGACGAGAGCATTCGGCTTTAAGCTAACGCACACGCCACGAACTTTTTATTGTTCGACAAAGCACAGGAGAAATCTCTCACCGGCACCACCTTGCAGGTCAAAATGTAACACTTGTTACACACTACGACTACGACTACGAAGGACGAACGGGTGCCGCTTTAAGGAGCTTCGCCCCTAATAGAACCAACCAGCGAAGATTAGTTTAGAACATAGCAACTCTACATGGCATATCTTGTACACATAGCGTTGGCGGAATATGTCAATTTCAAGATTACAATTTTAATCAGAATAAACAAGCTATCACCTGTGGTTGCATATTTGTATGATATTTATGCATATGGTAATACCGGTTGGCCATTACTATAAAGGTCACAAACCTAGTCAAGCTGAATACACAAAATTCGTCCATGCACTCTTCATCTGTACTGGAACTGTTGGTAACAAAAAATAAACGTCGGTTTAAAAAATTATTGTAATAATCCAAAGCAGAGTATATCTTTATGACATAAATCGAATTGCCGTTGTTGTGCTCCGCTCTGCACAATAGCGGACCCTCTCAGCAGAACTTGAATAGCGTCTATAGTTCATTTTAACCACTGACTGCGACATTACACTGAAGCGCGCAGCATGACAGATAGCGGAAGAGAAGACACAAACTAATCACTCTGTTTGTGTCTTCTCTAACTGGCCCTACTCTTTTGCTTTGCTGCATGTAATGATTTCCACAAAATTAGCATGAAAATGTGTCCCGACAAAGGGAGTAAAATTAGCCTCAAGCAATTAGCTCGCTGCATGTGTAGATTTTCTTCAAAACACCGTGGTTACTGATTGCTGGCCGAGTATCCAAACACGTGAAAAGTAACATACCAGGTATGATATTGATATTTCAGCACTGGACACTTTTTAGATAAGAGAGAATATAGGGGGAAATTATGAATTCTGATATGTGTATTTATGAAGGAGTACGGCACAGCACTTCTGAGTCAAAAGGGGAGTGAAAAAAGAGAACGCGAAAGCCACCTTCTCAAAAAATTAGTACCTGCCGCCACGCATAATCTCAGGCCGTGCAACCTCTTTAAAAAGTGCTCGGTGGCACCAGGAATCGACCCCAGTACCTCCTCGATTGTATCTGAGTGCTGCAACCACTCGTCAACCGCAGCAGCGCTTGCATTCACCCCATTGCTGATATATCGTCAATGCTTCAAACGATGCCAAATGCAAATCTTCCGGTGAAGCTTGGTCAAAAACACACAAAAAATATTTAGAATGCGTTTGGCCAAGGTTATTAGAATATAGAAATCACCACGTGTGGCTGTGTAACCGTGCACCATTTATCTTGTACATTACTGTTATGACGTTGGAGGCGGAAATGTTGTAGGCTCGTGTGCTCAGATTTGGGTGCACGTTAAAGAACCCCAGGTGGTCGAAATTTCCGGAGCCCTCCACTACGGCGTCTCTCATAATCATATGGTGGTTTTGGGACGTTAAACCCCACGTATCATCATCATCATCACTGTTATGACGTTCGGTAGCCGGCTCTAACGTATGCTATCTTCTCATAGTTTGGCAAATATAAATAAAAAAATATCGGCTTGTGACAACGCTAATCAACTTTTATGAATTGACTGTCACTAGTGTCACTTTCACTAGATTATTACTTGGTTTCTTTCCATTGTAGTCATTTAGAAAGAATTGGCTAATTACCTCACAACTATCCTAATTAGCGTTTATTATCATATCCAAAGACAGTCACACTTCATCGCTCTTTCTGTGGGGCTGTCACTCCAATAAAACGCGTACTGCTATTTTTTATGCTGTCCAAGCATCCAACGCTGCTTTGCGGAAACTTTCTCTGACCTCTGCTTGGCCAGAAGATTGTCTTTATTATTTATTGACTCCAAGCTTTCGCGGAGACGAAACGAGAGTATCTGTCTTTCTTTTTTCGTCCTTTTCGCATGGGTGATAACGTCTCTCGACTTCTAGACTCATATACACGTCCCTTGGTTTGTTTGCTCACTCAAACAAAGCTGGTAAAAATATTTTCACCGTGTTTTGCGAAAAGCATTATCACTTAAACATCTCCCGACGAGTCTCCCTCGTTTTACGTAGAGACATATCTAAGCGTAAGCGTATGCACGTTCTCGAATTCCGGCTTTTTAAATACGCTGTGGTGCATAAAACCTTCGAAATTCCGCTCACATTTTCATTCGATTACTGCTGTTCTATATTGGTGCACAATTCATTCGCAGGCACAAAAGTCGCTCCTGTGTCTTGTAATAAGCATATTGTAAGAAAGGCAACCTTTTGCGTCTAGGTACAAAACAGCCTTACGTTCACCACTATACCGTGCTCAATTACACCGAATTAGTTGAGTAGCAGCGCAGCTTCATTAAAATGTAAGGTAACTGATCGCGTTAAACAGGGGAAGGTATTTGAGGCACATTTTCAAATATTGCATCAATCGATTTATGCGTGGTTTCATTCATGTGGTGCACCTGGAGTGTTGTTTTCTTGTACTTGGTGAGATAGTGCATGAATAATTGCTTAAGGTCACCGAGCAATTTCTTTTTTAGCTACAGTCATTGACGAAAGGCGAGTGCTTGGCTTTGCACAGCACACCAAGACGTCTATAACAACGTACGTGGCATCCCGTAAACGCTGTAGCAGACGCTCGCGGAACTGAAACTTGGATGCAGCAAATCATTGGCTATCATCGTATAATCTCGATGCTAGACGCTTTGCGAGCTGCCATGTTATCATGTCGACAAACTTCTTTCTTGCCGTTTAATTGGTTATCCTGTGTCCTCCTCGCCCTATTAAGTTCCGAATAAGTCAATTCTCACCCGCGCATACGTAATCCGCCAAGATGAGAAAATGTTTGGCAAAGAAAATGCGTAGCCAAATGAAAGCTTTGTGAATTCGGCCCATGATTCTCGATAGATTACACCAACAACTAGGGACCATTTATTTAAACATAGCTTGCACCAAGCTATTTCTACGTGAGTTGTGTCGGAGAACTCAAAAAATTTTGCCAGAGTGAATAAGTAGCGCTACACCACCACTTTTGCCATTTGATCAGTGATAGGCTACGTAACGGGGTGGGGTATATTCACAATCAAACCCTCCATCATGTAGGCAAGTCTTTGTTTTCGCCACTACATGAGGAGCATTTGACAGCAGCGATTACAGTTGGCGGAAAGCTGACTTATACTCACTTCTTTGTACCCGCTGTTTGAATGGCCCCTTTGTGAACTTCAAGCTCGCGCTACATGTTCAACGCCTCTGCTCTTGCGTGATATTGACCAAGCGTGGAACCCTTCTGCTGATCAGCGTCCTGTCCGCCAGCGTCCATCACACTTTGATCATCTTCATGCGTGGACTGCCTGCGCACTTCAGCATCTCAGACCACTTCAGCATAAAAGCCAACGCAAGCTTGACCACGGCTTTCATTTGACAGCAGCGGTTGCAGTTGGCGGAACGCTGACTTATACTCACTTCTTTGTACCCGCAGGTTAGTTTTTTTTTGCTCATTGTCACTCTGCTTTTTTATATTTTGCAACTGCTGCTGCCAGTGTACCTGCGTTGTTTTTTGTGTTTTTGTTTTACATTAGTCGCAATACCCACTTGTGCCGAGTTGGCCAAAAGGCTTGAAAAAGTTGAGGCATTATCCGAAAGCAAGCTAGACGAGGTAGCTGAAAGGCTACTTTTAAAGTTTCAAGAGAAGATTCGTTCTTTGAACCAGAAGTAGTGACTCCTAAAGCTCAAATTGAGAGCCTCATATCTGGTGTCACCATGCTGAATTCGGAAATAGAGGCAATCAAATAAGAAAATTCAGCCCTCGTTTCAGCCAACAAGGATCTGGAGCGCAAGAACAAAATTCTTAGCAAAAAAGTTGCCCAATTGGTACAGTATTCCAGGGCAAACAACGTAGAATTGAATGGAGTTCCTTACTCTCATGGTGAGGATTAATTTGCGATCATTAGTACCGTTGCCTCGAAAGTCGACTGCACGATTTCTTACTCCGATATCGACATCGTTCATCGAGTGCCCAAAAAGGTTGCGTCCACCAAAAACATTGTCACCAGATTTTTTTCTCGGGCAAAAAAAAAACAAGAATTCGTAAACAAAGTGAGAAAGGCTCGGCTTACTTCTCGTGACCTTGGCTTTTCTGGCTCTCATTCAAATACTGTATTTGTCAATGACCACCTTACTCCTGAGAACAAACGGCTTTTCTTAAAGGCGCTATCACTCAAGAAAGAAAAAAATGGCAACATCTATAGACTGACAATTGCCAGATTAAAGCCAGAAAGTCGAATGAGAGCCGTGTTTTCCGTAATTCTTCAGAAGACCTGTCTATTTTCTAGCAGACCGGCTGAACCTATTTTATAGCTTATTTACCGAACAGTTCAGCGATTATCATATATAATTTTTATCTCTCATTTTGTTTTCTCTTTTAGCGGTTCTTTATAATGTATTTCACCACGGATCAACTTCAGCACTTTTGCTGCGATTGATATTTGCCTGTTGTTCACTTTAATGCACGTAGTCTTAAAAAAATTTGATAGCATACATACCTTTTTGTCGTCATATCAATTGAAGTTTTCTTTCATTTGCGTCACTGAAGCATGGCTATCGCCTCACGACAAAAATACGTTCTGTTTCCCATCATACGTTTCCGAGTATTGTAATCGTTTGTCTGGTAGTTTTGGTGGTGCACCTATATTCGAATCTACATCAATTCCATATCAAAGAAGATATGATCTCAGCCTTTGCGTTAAGAATACCGAGTCCGTATGGATTGAAATCGCTAACCCACCTTTGCCATCTTTGCCATTGAGTGGTAATAAGACAATAATAGGCTGCATATATCGTTCACCATCATCCTATGTTCCCGGTTTCTGTTCATCACTTTCATCGCTTTCAACAAGTTATCGCTTTCGACAAGTTCATCACTTTCAACAAGTTATCTCTTGAAAACAAGAGTGTCATGATCTTAGGTGACATAAACATCAATCTTCTCGATGTAAGCACCTCAGTGTACTCCGATTACACTGCCTTCTTTCTGGGATTTGGCTACGAGTCTCTAATCTCGGTTCCTACTTGAAGCATACTTGGTGCGTTCAGCTCTGTAATCGATCACAATTTATCAAATTTCATTCCATTAAATGACTGTGGCGTCCTCGAAGCCAGCTCAACTGACCACTACCCTGTAGTTTACCGTTTGAATGTGCCATACGAAATCAGTTAAGCACTTTAAAAAAACTATATTTTATAAAACAAATTTTCTCATGTGTGAAGAAGCCATTGAATGGTCTTTCTTAGACCTGCTTAGTGATCCTGAAGATGCTTTTAATTCTTTTTCATCTACCGTCAAGTAGTGCTTAAACGATTCTACCAGCTTTGTCAAATGCAAGAATTTTGCGGCTCCTCACAACTCATGGCTCACATCTGGCTTAATGAAGAGCTTGCGATGGAAAGACAGTTTATATAAAAAGTTGAAGAAACGGCCTTTCAATGCTGCCCTGCGATCACGATATAGAAAGCACTGCTACCTACTTAACGAAGTCCTTGAAGAAGCTAAAACAAATTATTATACAAACAGGATACGTAACGCTGGTAATGACATCAAAGATCAATGGAAAACAATTATTAATTTCTAAACAGATCAGTAAATGAGCCAGTTATAACCAAATTACAGTCATCAGAAGGTGTTCTTAGAAATGCAGACGACCTTGCGAACGCCTTCAACAATTACTTCTGTGCTAACACTTCCCTCTTGCCTCATGATTACCAGCCAACAATTAGCAAATGTCTTGAGTCTTTCTACCTCTTTCTAACAGGCCCAGATGAGTGGGTGGAAATAATTAATCACCTGAAATTAACATGTGCTGGTCTTGATAACATTCAGTTTATTCACCCGAAATGCATCTTTCACGGGATCTCGACCCCTTTAGCCTATATCATTAACCTTCAGTTTTAAACTGGCATTTCCCCATCGCAGCTTAAAAAGTCCAAGATAATTCCAGTCTTTAAAAAAGGTGATTGAGCTTTTAGTAGTAACTACCGACCTATTACCATTCTTTCATCGTACAGTAAAATTTTAAAGAAGTGTATTTAAAAACGATTATCTAAATATCTAAATAAGTTTCGTATATTATCCACTCAACAATTTGGTTTTCGTGCAGGCTATTCAACAGATTTCACACTACACTCCTTTGCCGATTATATTAAACACGCGCTTGACTTTGGAAGTTTTTCAGGAGCTCTGTTGATTGACCTCTCTAAGGCATTTCACTCCATAGTTCATAATATACTATTAGGTAAACTCAACTTAATAGGTGTCGTCGGTAGTGCGTAGAAGCTGATTAATCGCTACTTATCTATTAGACAGCAAGCTGTTTGTGTCTCTAACATCCTCTCCATTTCTAAATATATTGACAAAGGTGTCCCGTAAGGATCCGTACTGGGCCCACCTTTATTCTTAATTTATAATAATGATCTAACCTCAGTTTTTACACCCAGTCAACCTTTCCTGTACGCAGATGATACAACTATAGTTACTAAAGACAAGTCCATCGATGCGCTAATTAGTAAATTAACCTCTGACTTCTATAACATTCAGAACTGGTGCACAGCTAATGGTTTAATTAATATTACTGTTACGGGGAGAAGGCAAACGAAAAATACCTTTACTTTAGTTAAACAGGCAGGCATACAATATGGAGCCCAGTCTGCACGAGCTCGCCATAAACATGGTCCTCTTTTCTATAATGTTCATTTGTGGCACCCCGTAGCATCACCCCCGGAGGCGAAGACACCGTCTTGGTGCTTGGTTGGTCCGAGTAATGACGCTTCAACCGAGTGACGTGAACAACGTCAGAAGACGATCACGCACTGGAGGCGTTAAGAGGTTCAATTTCATATGTCACGTCGGGGACTTGGTGCACCACATAGTACGGACCCGAGTATGGCGAAGTCAGCTTTTTGTACATGCTATCTCGCTGTGACGGCGTCCAGAGAAGGACCGTGTCACCTTGACTGAAGTGAACATCACGATGGCACGCGTTGTAGATCGGTCCATGTCGTTCCTGCGAATCGCTCAGACGCAGGCGAGCAATCACAAGCCTGTAAAGCTCTAGAGACGACGTTGCGGGCATATTCTGACTTCCATTGCTACTCACAACGGTCGTACTAACCTGGGCTGTCTTTGTGCTATAAGCTGAAAGCACACTTCTATGACTGCAGTTAGGTTCGATGTCATCACTCAAGAGAAGGCTATTCAGACAGTGCAAAACAGGACAGCAACAAGCAACAATAATGCTGAGGCGAAACAGCACCAATAACAAGCAGTCATTGAAGCGATAGCTATAGGCATCAGGAATATAACACATCTGCGTGAAAGAAACAAAAATGGCAGATCGCACGTACAGTGGGAATCGACGATATGTGAATCAGAAAGGAGAAATGTTGATAGGTCACTCTAAAATCAGCACAACGTTACGTAGTGAACGTAAAATATGCCGTACATGACTTCCCTGTCATGATTATCGTGTTTAGACCTGTCATTTAACTTCGTCGTCCATTCAGGTCCCTTTATACCAAATTTGTTACATGTGGAGTTAGCGAAACAGCAAAAGAGAACGCTATCAGCGTAGCAAGTAATGAAGTTTCACATGACAGGCATCCCATGATTATCATGTTAGCACGAGTCACATAGTTTTGTCGTCCATTCATGTCCCGAAATACCAAATTTGTATATTTAAAGATCGCGAAACGGCCACAAACACATTATGAGCGTGGCATGTGGCCATGTTGTTACATGACAGGCATCTCATGATTATCTTGTTAGCAAAAGTCACATACCTTTCTCATTCATTCACGTCACGTAATACCAAATTTTGTATATGTGAAACTAGCCAAACAACTTTGAGCGCACCATGAGCGTGGCGTGTAGTCATCACTCATGCCTTTCATCACATGCACATCATCATTTCTACGTTAGGGTCTGTCACTTGTGCTCGTCGTGCAGTCATGTCACACCATAACAGTTCTTCAACATGTCATGTGACCGAAACTACCACAAAAGCAGCAAGACCATGAAATGTAAATCATGATATTTATGACATACATATCAAGATACTCATGTTATGACAAGTCTGTTATGCTCGTCATGCAGTAATGTTATGCAGTACTAAGTTTGGTATCGATACAATTCACAAAACGGCCAGGAGAGCTAAGAGTCATAGGTGGCTAGATAGATAGATAGATAGATAGATAGATAGATAGATAGATAGATAGATAGATAGATAGATAGATAGATAGACCTATATAGATAGATCTAGATAGATAGATAGAAGTCAGAAATGCTTCTCATTTAACAGGCATCGACTTAGCGACGTTCTGGCGTTACCGCTGTTCTGCCCACTGATGCGAGGAGCCACTGCAAAGACCTTTATAGCGCTCGCTGTTGTCGACTACGCTTTATTAATGAATGGCTTTGAGTATATGACGTCGGTCACAAGTGGAACACGCGGGAGTCAGTCGTCGAAACCGCGCGGTGGGCCAGGGTCTGCACCGAGTGGTGTGGCCAAAGAGTGGCGTAGCCAGAGGAGGCTGGGGGCTGTGGGTTTCAACCCTCCACCCTCCCAAATTATTCGAACAACATCCGCTCCCCCCGCCCTTACATTTACTCACCTTCTTTTTCTCGCTTCGCTCTGACATGATATATTTATTTATTTATTTATTTTCAATACCACCAGTCTCATTCCGATACCATAGCAGGTGGGCATGCAGATTGTGCGTGCAGGTGGTACATTACCAATATATAAACTGAGCAGTGCTACTATCAGGATTTTATTCTTGGCGCTTTCACGGTGAACAATGTCTGCATACGGAAAAACATGTCGTGGTGTTTGTCGAAGCTAGCTTAGGCACTCCAAGATTTTGGGAGGAATATCGGCCGCAAGCCTTTTTGGTTGACTCAGCGACGGGATTATTGCTGCAGCCAATCACTACTATAATTTTCACTATAGGCAGAGGTTCATTAGAATGATGAAAGCCAGACACCTTTCCAAAGTCTGATAGGCTAAATGAAATCATATTACAGTTTGACTTTTCTTACGTGTGCTAAGATATGCTCAAGCCGGAGCATAACGTTTCTTCTGAACTTTCGCACGTTCTGCTAACATTTAGGCAGGCACACAAACACGCACACACGCAAACACACCGACGAACGCGTGAGCTAGTGACAGAATATTCGGCTCATCCATGAACTTCGCTTGTATGCGACTGTACAATATATTGATACATATGTTTACTATGTCTTAACGGCTAAAAGCACTCCGAAGTATTGTACGAAGGTGCAACACAGCCAAAAGTGTAGGCCAATCGCGACCTTAGCAAGGCCTACAAAAATACTCATCTAACATAAGCTGATAAATGAAAAGATAGTGGTCATAAGCTTAAAGAAGCGTAATGAGAAATGCAGTGGGGGCAGCTATAGTGAGCACAAATGTTTTTGTTCCGCAGTGTTGGAAGCAGCACAAAAATAAAGAACATAAAGCTGAAAAATTTACTACAAGTAAGTGTATATATATATTGGTTAGCCTCATCTGTTCTTACATTAACGGGACTAGACGGACACACCGAGCAGTTTATGCGACCAGTGACATATAACACAAATATAAATGCACATAATGAACATACATGGGTGGACATGTTAATTTGTGAAATGAGAAACAATATCCATGGCAGCCATAATTTTCTTAAGAAATAAATAAACAGTATAAAAGCCATGTTTCGCGCAGCAAACACATGACATAGCTTAGCACTGTTATTATCTTTTTCAGTTGACACAAAGATTATCCTTTCCGTATAATATATGTATGCCACATATGTCACGTCAAATTTGCCAGAATTGTCATATGCGATCTTGGGTTGTTGCATCGCCGTTCACATCGTTTGTACCAGCATACCACATCTGCAAGTAAAAAGTGCCACCGAAAAGCAAGGAGTAGGCAACGGGAGAGAAGAAAATCTCTTTTACACTGTGTCAAAGTGATTATCAGAAATATATTTCAATCTGTCAAACTTTCGCCCGCGCAGCTGGATAAAAAGTAGCGCTCGGTGATTTTACCAAATCGTCTTTTTAACTACCCGTCCCGGTGATACAGTGCTTTTGGTGTTTCAGTACTGACCCGCAGGTTGCGGAATAGAATCCCTGTGGTATTTTTGATGTAGACAAAAATGTTTGAGGCTCGTGCCCTTTGATTTAGATGCACGTTAAAAATTCAAAGAGGTAAAATTTCTGGAGCGCCCCTCTATAGCGCATCTCGAGCGCAATCATATTCTGGTTTGCATAATCGTCTCTCATAATCACGTTGTCGCCCACAGAAGACCACACTGCCTGTGATGGAGATCAGTTTATTCAGTTTAATTCTTTTTGTGCGTGCACTGATGACTTCTTTTATTAAGCAATCGACTAGCCTTTAGAGTACTTCTAGATAATTTGTCACTTATAAAGCAGCTGTCTTGTGGTACACTATAAACAAAGATATACCCAGCTTGGAGGAATCGGGGAACGTTGCGTCCGCTCTGCTCCGGTAGCCTCACTCAAACCGCTTTGTACCGGAGCAAATACATTCGTTTTCCGCTGTTTTTATTTGGTGAGTGTTGGATGAAAAAAAAACGTAGGAAAACGGGGCCAATTCCTTGATTATGCCCCCGTGGTTGCCCCGGAAATGATCCGGCACATCGCTTTTGCCCGGGTGGAAGCTCCCCGATTGCTCCGGCTCATCGCTCACTGGCATTCATTGGTTGTTCGAGGAGTGACGTCAGCAGCCTTGGAACCGGGAGGCCGTTCGCCGCAAACCAACATGGCGCGGACCACGCCGGTGCAGTGAGGATCGTGCGAAGCGTTCGGCAGCTTTCGGGGAAACAGTCAATCGGTGCACCTTCTGAATATCACAAGCAACTACAAGGAGCAACGAAGGTTATTATCGACAGAAGGAAATTGTGCGAAAAGTGATCGTATGATGGTTTCAGGCAGAGAGCGACAAATTGTGATTTCCCGAGAGGTGAGAGATTCGGCGGGCGCGCGTGCGGTGCTAAACTGGTGACTGAGCTCTTCTTGCATTATCTTTTTTATATGAGTTATATGCCACGTAGTGATAAATTAGGTAATGTCGGGTTGAACAGGTTATCAATAATAGGCAAAGTTTACACGACGTCAGTATACGCCAGCGGAAACTACGAAAATGAGTTGTTTGGCCTACGAGTCTTTTTATTAACATCATTTTCATAATTTTAATCACACCACTATAATATTTGTAGCGCTGAATAAATATGCAATATCAAAATATTTCTTGGTTGTGGGTTGATTATATAAATATGTGATAATTGTTATAAGTAAACCATACAGGTTTAAAAGTCTTTTTGGCATTGTCATCCTACAAATGTGGTGATAATTGTACACTTTCCATAATAACAAACGCCGGGTGGAGGTCTACGACTGCGTATAAGTTATTTTGTTCTGTCATGTAAGCTGTACTAATAAAACATGAGTATCTGAAATCAGCGTTTTTTTATAATGGAGTTTTTTTTTAAATGGAGTGAATCAGGTTAAGACAATCTATTTGGTGCAGACTTTTAGAACTGATACACATTATTTATTGTATAAGTGTTATCTGAAATATTAACTTTCGGGGGTCGTCCTACTTTTTGAACAAAACGAGAGGGAGGAAAGCAGCTGAGAATACTAGGGGTGAGTAATGCATAAAGAAGGAATGGTCGGGTCACTAGGCAAAACAGGTTGTAGAGCTTAGAAGAACTGAGCGTTGGGCGTGTTGGTATTTGTTGTAGATGAACTTTCGTGCAACAAAAAAGCAAAAAAAAAGGAAAAGATCACGGACAGACGCAGCCTGGGCTTTTTTTGTCTATATTTTGCACGAAACGACCTCCACAAGGGTTGTGGGATGCCCAGCGTTTCTGTATAAGAGGGACAGGAGGTAAATATTTATGTAGCTCATTTGACCGCACAGCTCAACGTAGGAAGGCGTAGGTATGAGAGGAAGACAGAAAAAAAATGAGGACACAGTCTCGAGAAACTAGCTGTATTTTTCCTGTTCACCATGGAAGAGAATAGTGCCAAGCTGCAACATTTTTTTTATTTTTTAGTCCTGCTGGCATGGCGTTGAATGCAGTTTCTTTTTTAAGGGGGGGGGGGGAGTCAAGTTTTTTTACCAAACAGGCAAAACTCAGAATGTTCGCCGTCCTGTCCATCTTCTCTCTGAAAAAAAAACGCTCGTTTCTATCTCTCTCTTACGAACAGGGCTCGAATACCAGAAGCACCAATGCTGGCCTGTGAACAGGACAGGGTGAAAGATAACTCCTTGAATCCTGGTGACCTCGTCGTGACGTCTCTATGAATCAGCTTCCGTCACTTCCGTCTCTATGAATCAGCTTCCGTCCGGCACCGACCTCTAAGTTAGGTAAACTGGTCGATCATCTCTAATTTCTTCGAGTATACGATGAAAATGCAGTTGGCATAGGCGGCATGATGTCAGTACCTTTTATTGTTAATTTGTTACGTAGTGGCGAACTTTTCTTTATTTTGTCATTGATGCTGTTTGCTTTGAAGCCATACATGCTCATGCAATGACTATACTTTGAAAAATGTTCACTACGACATGTAGCAAAACAGAGTGGACAGTACTAATTAAAAAATAGAAAAGAGAACAGTGCCAACTTCTCCAGAAGATTACTTTGCAAAGCAGAGGAAAAATACGCATTTTTTGAAGACGGGCCGCAAACATGCAAGCTGTAAGGGTATAATTTGCTTGAAATATAATGATGGGTGCCAACTAAAAAGCGCGTGTATTATCACCATATTATCTGTTCAAATTAGAAAATGATTTAGAGAGGCAATCCCGATGTTGTCTTCGAGAGTGCCAAAAATCCCTCGTTTTAATGAAAAAAATGTTTTCGAATGTTTAGCAAAAGTAAGGCTATCGATTTAGAAATATCCGGGAAACTTTCCTTCATTTCGAACTTTGGTCGCGTCACGGTTTTTGTGGCGTACCGGCTGTCTGACATCGAGGTTCATAGAATTGACTTCCGGTTATTGAACGCTGCCCCTTTGTTTTTGTGTTTGTGTGGTTTGTTTACGAAGCTTGTTGTTCTCGTGTACTCAGAGACTGCAAAAAATTTAACGAGTACCAACAAGCTGATCAATAGTCCATCGGGGATGGTGAACAGTTGCCCTCGGTGGCCACGCTTTCTTCGTTTGTCGTGCATCGTTTTAGAGCATTCTGGATTTCATTTCAAAGCGCTGAGCTTCAAAATTGAGTGCTGTTAGTTTCATGTGATCTGTCTTCTTTTGTTTTATTTTGCTTGCTTTTAGCATGTTTGTTTCTTGTCTTTTTCTCCCAAAAGACTAGCAATAAACCAAAAATGGCAGCTTAGTTTGAATAAATCAAAGATTAAGAACTCAAGTGTTTTTTTAGTTTGATCTGCTTAAGCTCTGTTAAAAAACAAATAAACATGAACTCTGCAGTGCTTGCATCAGAATTTCGAATTCCTTCATAAAATCGACGCGTGACACGATATCCATAAAATAAGTGAACAGAGGAGCAGGCACTTTAGAATATACTAATACATCTCACTAAAATTACGTGCGGTTGAAGTAAAAACATTCGTAAAATACTCCGAAAGTGCCTCGAAGATCTTCCGGGTAGTGGGAGTGAAAAACCTGCGAAAAATTCTCCGAAGGTTCTGCGTACTTCTTCCGGCCAGCCGGAGCAAAAGGCCGGTAAAAAATGTTCCGGTGGCGCCACGTAATTACTCTGACTTACCATTGTGTATTATCAATGAAAAATGCTCCTGATGTGCCACGCATTTGCTCCGCTCAGCCGGAGTAAACACTTTGCTCTGGAAGTCCGAAGAGAAAATTATTTTGAATAGCGGGGTCGCTAGAGAACCAGCGTTTTACTCCGACCTCGGAGTAATTTTTTGTGATACATTGTAGTCACAGTCATTGTGGCTTCTGAAATTTTCAGCTGCTTTCTTGAAGAGAGCTCTCTCCCGATATTTGGAATGCACCTACCAGAAAAACAGTTCTTGCCAGTGAAATTGGAAATTCAGTCTGCGCTTACTAGGTGTGGGAAAGCTGTAGCTGAGAGAAAACTGCCTGGTTTTCACGACATCATTAGCAAACGTCGTCTATCTTTGTCGTCTTGCAACTCCTGGCTTATTGGCCATTTGAACATGTAAATACCAATGCCATCAGAAATCACGGTTTCCGTGCATGCGTAATTCTCTATTTGGTTTGCCGGAGTTTTCTTCAGCACACGAGTCGTAATCAGGCAGTGGAGAACAGTAGCTGGGAACTGTGTCTTTGGTATATATTTCGCCAGTTGTTGAGTGTACAGCGGGAGCAGCGTCGTTTTTTCGAGAAATAATCATCAAGCGTTACCTTGAAGCATTTCGGTGTCACCATGGAGTCTCACAGAAGGCCGCTAATTGACACTGGACACGGACTACCCTGCGATAGGAGAGACCCACGCCGAGGGAGGCGCTGCATTGCCGGGCGCTGCGAGTCAAAGTGGAGTGAAAACTGGTTACTCGAGTGTTGACCCCTCTGCTGTCCCCTTCAACCTGTCTTGAAAGCGCGTTGCTTTGCTCGCAGGCTGCACGCGTTCTGCACATGGTTTTGAAAGTTTCGCGTCGCGCACGGTTATGATGTATACTCTTTTATCCGCCTTTAATAGGATCGCCACAATTGAGGATTTTTTCGGGGCAGCAATTTGGTAAAATGGCAGCATCTTCTAAGCCAAGTAGCCGATGCGAAGCAAATTGTAGCAGACGACGCCGTCCACGTCAGAGCGAAGTGCGTTTCACAAGTGAAACACGACGCTGTTTACGACGTGAAGTTAGAGGTGAGTACAACTTTCTGTACATTCATAATTATATACCTGTTTTATTTAGTTTGCTGTGTACACTATGCGCAATATTTGTTACTGGATTCATAGGTAAGGCCACTTCTCGTGATTTACGTTAGGTGGTTCTTGCGCTGTGACTGCTATTAGTTAAGATACCTTCATTTACTAGCACGCATCTAGGTTATCGTGCGGTATATACACAGCATTTCAAAAATAAATGATCTATTTGGGGCTTGTTTCTGACCCACAACAAAAACTGACATATTCTCATCGCGGATACTTCGAGTTCACGAACAGCGTGCGTACCATCATGATGAGCACCCATTTTTCAGAGAAACTTTTTTGTGTGTCTGATCTGCGGGGGAAGAGCACATTGCTCTAAAGGTACTTTATCTTGGTCACTATATATAGCACCGTGTTGTACGGGCTGCACCTGCGCGCACAATAGCAACTAGTTCACTATACCTGCCAATGAACGTGCAACAACGGCTAATGCATTTTTTTCGTAGTTATCGTGGTCATGTCCACTCAAGCGGGAGCTTCACATCCCCAGCGGCACAAGTAGTTGCATAGCTGGCGTCTCCAGCGATTCTAAATCACTTGAAAGCGTGTCATAGACATCGAGGGAAACAGAGTATTTTCATGTTTCATTGCTGGGTCATCTTGAGCAATCCCTTGCGGCACAGACTTCTTCACGGAATTTTGTGCTGATCTGGCTGCCCTCACAGAATAACGCTTCCTTCTAAGCAAAATAGGGTCGTGGCACAGATTAGATCGTACCGTTTACAACAACGTTTATACGTTGGAGTTTTTTTTTCATTCAGATATTGTACGGTGATACACATTGAGCATATATGTAGTGCGCCAGATAATAATAATAATTTTTTTTCATGTTCAAGTTTAAAATATACAAGAAGTCTGAAAATAAGCATACGTTTAGAGGTTTTTCATGATCCTGTTAGTAACGCCCTACATTCACAAAATGAAACAAGTACTGCATATGAAATCAAACTCTATGAAAACATGTACGATGTCAAAATGTCCCATTAAAAAAAACTAGCACTTGTGTCAATCTGTGTGCACCGAAACATTTCGTACAAGAACTTCACAGAGATAGCTACGTATGAAAATTTATTGATTAAACATTTTGCATTGTCTGTTGCTTGAATCATTTTTATTTTGTATGAAATTATTAGAAAAGCAATGTACTTTTTACTACCCGCATCCTGTGGTGGTGTAAAATGTGGCGGTGTGAAATTGTCATGTTTGATCAAAACCCTTCTATTTAGGCTTTACTTGATAATTGCGCAGACGTGGAACGAGTTCTCGCTGAGCTTGAATTCAGGAATCAAGAGTCCTCAGAAAATGCTTTAAAATCCACAGATAGTTATGTGCTTCACAGCCTTTCAAACCTCAGCCCGGTTTCTGTGTGAAGTGCCCGTTTCTTGTAAGCCGCTGGAAACACTGTCGGCACATACGACGGGTGCAGACTTGAGTCATTTTTGCAGTTTTTCACAAAATGTCTGCTAAAAATCATTGTCCGAACTTTTGGGAACCACACACTACCGTCGGCGCTGCGTAGATATAAAAAAATGGCAGCATATCCACGGAGTGAATGACGAAAAGTGAGGCGAAGCGTCCGCCCGTACATTCGTTCTTGCTTCCGTCTGTCCATGCGTCCGTCTGTGTGACCGTCCGTGCGTCCATTCGCCCGTCCGTGCGTGCGTCTGTTCGTGCGTTCGCACGTCCATCTGTGCGTCCATACCTGCGTTTGTACATGCATCAGCCCCTGCGTCCGTCATGCGTCCATCCGTCGATGCAGCCATCCGTGAGTTCGTCCATGCATCTGTCTGTGTGTCCGTTCGTCCATCTCTTCAACACTCCAAATACCATCATCTGGCATCTTTTTATCATATATTCCGCATATGCACCGCCATCCAGCCGACATTCCAAGGACTAAACGAGAGGTGGCACACGCACACTTTCTTACGGCTTACGCTTCGTGTCTACTTCCCACCTTTAACCACCTCGAGTTCATGGTATATGCTAGTTCACTGTATTCATAACACTGCGGCCTAACGCTCGCTAAACCTTTCTAAAACCTAGGAGGTTATGCCCAGCGAGTATAACGTAGCAACCGTTTCTTGTCAGATAGTGCTCAATCTACATTCCAATGGCTGCTAAGGGGGATTGAGAGACAGGATAATTCGGCTTTTATTTAACGCGCACGCTGCGAATTTTTTTATTGTTAAACAACGCACAGAAATCTCTCACCGGCACCACCTTGGAGGTGAAAATGTAATACTGGTTACACAATACGACTACTACTACGACTAGGCGGGACGAACAGGTGTCGCTATAAGGAGCGTCGCCCCTAAAATATATAACCACACGTCACCAATACCACATGTCTACACAGCTTTAACTACTACCACCCCAACAATATCGAAGAATAGTAGCAGCATAAACATATTTCTTCGCAATTTTTAACAGTGCTCTAAAGACGGAAGTTGAATGTATTATGGTAATTTATACTTTAATGATGGGGACGTGCATCTCCAAGTAACTCGATAGATTAGAGGATTGGTGGCAGAGGAATAACACACGTTAGGTTGATTGCATTGTGCGCGTGGTAATTTTTTTTATTTGTTCACTTACCTTTTCGGCACACTACTTTATTCCATTTCTGTCGTCTGCTTTTTTCGTACCATCTGTTTGAGAATCGGTAGAATTTCATTGGTGGAGTAAACCCTTTCGTGTTTGCATGGCTATTGTGACAGTTGACGACGCAGCAGTAGTCCCGCCACCCCCTTTTTGTTGGGATCACATCGCGGAACAAGGGGCATTTCCCGTGCAGCGCGCGCTTCACAATTGCGTGGGAGCCAAAGAAAGCGAAAGGTCTGCTACACGCTACTAGTGTTCGCTTTTTCTGGCAGAGGAATGGCAAGCGTTGGCGTCAGCGGGCAAACTTGAGCGGGTCTCCCCTATACGATTAGACGGCGTTTTCAAAGGGGTGACTTTGCACTGCTAGGAAACAACGTGCCCAGCAAAGTTCTGGCAGTGACAGTGAATTCGAGAAATGAGAATTTTAGTGGACGATAAATGTCGCCTGCCCAAATTCTGCTTTAAACACTTGCGCTCGTTTCTCTCCTGGTGGAATGATTCGCAAGTTTACGTTTCCTCCGCTCCTTTTAATGTTTAAACCAGAGCGACACGACACTGACATGACCCCGACAGAAACACGAGGCAGACGCAAATCATCGGCCGACGAGTCGCCCGCCGACAAAGTCGCCAAACTCCATGGTCACACTCGACCAACGACGACGACGTTGACGACGACGACGACGCCTCCAAAGACAGCATTTTATCGTAGTGTAACATGATAAAAGACCGAAAACCTCAGCAAAACGCATCCGCCGACCTGTCGTCAGCGTGTCGTCGGGAGATCGGCGGCTGAGCGAAAATTCCCCCATGTCTTTGCCTGAAACCACCAAGAAGTCGGCAATCTTAGGGTAGCTAACAATACCCTCTCCAAGGCTTCCACGGTGTTTGAATAGGCAGCTCGAGCCCCCAACAGAAGTCTTTTATTCGCTACCCTATTGTGTATCACCAACCCCGTCCCTCGTTACCATGGATTATGGTGGGGGGCTGCGCCGAGTAGCCGGAGAGCACGACTGAAATTCAGAGCAGGGAGCATGGCTGAAAATGAAGTACAGGTGTGCAAGTCTAGCCGGTGTCGCTGCGTGTGCCCCCATTGTGACTGCAGAATTGGCCAACGAAAGGCTGTGAGTACGACAAGACGCAGGCAGGGCCTTCGGGAAACCACCCGGCGGGCTGCTTGTGTCCTTGCAGTGTACATAGGCTGACTACAAGAGAAAAGACACTCCTAAAGACAGCCCGCAGATCAAGATTGGTGTCGTGTCTCTCTTCTGTAAACGCGCCTTTAGGGTGCCGGTAATGCTACGCTCGCCCAGTACCTTACTCTGCGCGCGAGACGTCTTCCGTTTTTGAGTCCGCCTTTACAGAAGGTGGGTAGTTTCTGTTGCATTGTGATCCCACACCACGTACAAGTATGAACGTGAACGAGTTGATGCCAACAGTGAAATTCCAGCGACTCACATTAGAATGCCCGAAACAGACAAGCGAAAGGCACGGATGGTGCCTTGTACAAAGTAAGTAAAGTCGTGTTGCATGCGCTGGCAGTTACCATCCAATCTTACGCGTTTTCAGACATTCATTATGATGCACTATACTCTGAACAACTTCGGAGTTCATTCCTTCATCACTATAGTGAACAGTGGGTGCACGTTAAAGAACCCCAGGTGGTCAAAATTTCCGGAGCCCTCCACTACGGCGTCTCTCATAATCAAATGGTGGTTTTGGGACGTTAAACCCTACAAATCAACTATAGTGAACAGATTCCTGGAGATTTCATGTGGTACGAGGCTGCTCCTGTTCGCGCCGGCGCAGGTGTTGGAAACGTGAATGCATGTACTAGTTAGAACAATGTATACATGGCACATCTATGCTAAGTGGTTAAGTACTTTGTACAGTATCAATTTGTTGGCGTAAAGGGAAATGCCGGCTGCAAACCTGCAAAAAACAGGAGACACCTTGCTGCAACACTATCCCTTCAGGGAGCAGGGCAACGAAATCTCCGAAAAAAAAGAACATGGCGCGTTTCGGCACGTATTTAAACTATCTAGCACATATACGCAGCGAAAAAAGCTATCTCTGTGTGAGTAGGTACTTCCTGGTGCCAGATGCATTTTTGATTGAGTCCAAGTGAACGTTTCTCAACATTGATGACCTTGCCATCGCTGATCGCACGATAAAACCTCTGCGATTACGGTACTTCATTGCTATTCAAAATCACAGTGCAACCGTAACGTTGAGCAAGGTTGCGAGAAAGTATGCCCGCAAGATAACGCGTGTGAATTCGTGTGGCCAGCGGGCAGCATCAATTACAAGAAAAGTACTTATTGCGTTTCGCACGCATGCTTGGATGCGAGCAGTAAAGTAAAACGTCTTGACTAAACCTTATACCACTGCGTCATGGCTGCTTAACTTTAGAGCCTAACATAAATATAATTCCCATAGACGTGTAGTCACAAGCATTGACAGTAATAAATTCGTTCAGCAAAGTAAGAAAAACCGAAATAGAATTATAAATGTAAAACTATTTATTCATTTATTTATTTATTCATCTGTGCAACACTACAAGATTGTCATGGAACTAATGGCAAAAAGGTGATGTTGAAAGAAACGTCACGTGAATAGGCTCTTGAAATAATGCGTGTACCTCTCATTTCACGGTGTAAGTGGAGCCATCCGGGACTTGTGAAACGATCTTCACCCTGACGAGGAATACGCCATCTACTCAACTCTCAACAGAAATTAATGATGGACGATGTCTTCTCCGACAGGGCGAAACGTCGCAATGGTGAGCTTTAGAAGACCAGTCCATTCAATGGTGTGGCCAGAAGCCGTTGTTCCAAACAACCAGTTTACCCGTCGTTTACTGTATTTCACTGCGATTACTTTACATTTAGTTACTCTCTTCGCCGACCTCTCTGCCTTTCTGTAAATAAACATATCTCTCTATCTCTAGTTATTCTCTTTACAAGCATACGTTGGGGGGTGGGGGGTCTTATGACCGTATATACATGTTAGATTCTGCTCAAACTACCGCCGATAGTGACGTTACAGAAAAAAGCTGATGCCCCCCCCCCACCCCTAGTCGGGTCAGTGTGCAACCCCCCCCCCCCCCGAACAAAACTTCTGGCTGCTGTCTTGTGGCTAAAGCCTGACCATAGACTGCATCGATATGTAGACGAGGGAGCATTAACGTAAAGCAATGACAATAGGGCAGTCCATGGTAGAATCCAAAAAGCTGCGCGAAAAACAGGCATTGATGTAGCGACATTCCAGCGTTGCAATTGTTCTGCCCACTTATACGAGGAGTTACTGCGAATACCTTTATAGCGTCAACTCTTGTCGCTGTCAACCACGTGTTCACAATAAATGGCTGTGAGTATGTGACGTCAGTCACAGGTGGAACACGTGGTAGTCAGTCGTCAAAGCCACGCGGCGTGCCAGGTTCAGCAACAAGGGGTGTGGCCAAAGACAGATAATTGATGGCATCGTTATGTTGCAGAGGCAGCATGCACGACAAGGCAGCGTCACCTTCGAGCAAACCATGATAAAATCTAAAAAGATAAGTGAGAAACTGGCATTCATTAAGCAACATTTCGGCGTTGTGAAATGCGTTGCACTTCTTTGCTTAGCGCAAGCACTCTTGAATACATATGTGGGGTTTAACGTCTCAAAACCACCACAGGATTATGCGAGCTGCCGTAGTAAAGGGCTCCGGAAATTTCGACCACCTCGGGTTCTTTGCGAGGAACCAATATGAGCACTTGGGTCTACGGCATTTTCACCTCCATCGAAAATGCAGTCGTCGCAACCGCAAGCACTTTTGGCATCTATCTGCGTGTAGACTATCTATCTAGCTGCCTAAGTAAGGGTGCTCTCGTGAGCACTTCTTAGCTTGGCGTGAACACAAACTAGCATGGGAGAGGAGGATGGTTGTACGAGTAGGACGCGCTGGGCAAATCACGAGTTGTTCGAAAATTTTGTCCAATAGGTTGTCAAACAATTCTCACCAGACAGTGGCAAATACTCGCAGGTGGGTTTGTGCCACGGGTACGGGGCATAAAGTTTCTTAAAATGAACTAGAGGGGACTCAGAAGCAACGGTTGTTCAGCGATCGTGGGAATGAAGAGAAGCACAGACTGCTGGAAGAGTTGGTAATTCATGTTGACAGAAATGCGCGAAAAAATGAAAGTACAAAAAGAAGACACATGGACACAGCACACACTAACAACTGAAACTTTATCGGAAAAAGCAGACATATATATTGCCACCAGCACGTAGTGGGTTGACAGCAAGAGCGGCTCTCAATCTGGAGGAAAAAAGAAGATCGCGTGCTGCTCTCCGCTCGAATCAGAAACTATTGAACATTATTTTGGCTCATATCGTAACTATGCATTAATTAGGAAACGACATTTAGATATTCCATTTGCGAACCTAGGTTTAAATTTAACCGCAGAAAATGCTCTAAGCTTTGGTGCCTCTGTTTTGGGAAATTGCCACAGAGATGCATTCGATGCGGTGTGTAATTTATTCAAGACTCTGAACGTTTTTCAACATAAAGCCCTCGTTAACAAATCCTAAAAAAAGCGGGTCGAAAAGTAATTTTCTATTCTGGATAAATCCGTGACATACCAAATTAATCGGGTTTGGCAAAACCAGCTGTCTGGTCGGCTCCCAAAATCAAGTTGTAGCTATTAGTGTCTACTTTGTTATTGATTTTTTCTCACTATCTAAATCTTTGGTTTATTTCTTTTTTTCCAACATAATGTCTTAACTATACAACTTCCCCCCCTTTTTTTTCTCGTTGTAAGCAATAATGCAGTTATCGTTCATATGAGACTATTTGTTCTCTTGGCCAATCCCCCAGATGGGTACGAGCCATGGATTAAAGGATACAAACAAACAAACAAACAAACAAACAAACAAACTCTGCTCGAGAGCCAGTCACGACTGACGCATCGTCCTAGTGCTAGCTACCTGGTGGTTTAATAAATCCCCCAGTACTTGTGACTCATCGTGACAAACTGGTGGAAGTGCTGGGTAGCCTCACGGATGCTGCAGACCCCCCCAGGAAGCCGCGATATGAGTCCAGTGCCAGTCAATACTCGCGTGCATCGGACCAGCCGCCGAATCAGGGGATTGCCTCCGGAAGCCGACGATACTGCTCCCACTACGTCGACAAACATGACCAGCGCTTCGGTGCAAACCTCGGCAACCGGAACGGGAGCACGACGTCGAACCGCTACACGTTGGAAAGCCCACGCGCACCGGCGACGTTCCATGGCTCGGAGCACGAGGACGTTAATAAGGACTGGTTGGCGGATTTCGAGCGCGTAGCCACCTTGAATCAGTGGGACGACGCGGCGAAACTGGGTCGTGTCTACTTCTATCTCGAAGACGGGGCACGTACGTGGTATCAAAACCGAGAGGAACAGCTGACGACGTGGCCCGAATTCTCTCGTAGACTTCTGCAGACCTATGCCAGTGCTGATCGCCAAGAACGAGCTGAACGAGCTATTCTGGCCCGCGTCCAGCTGCCAAACGAAACTGTGACCACGTTCGTCGAAGACATGACGCGCCTTTTCCGACGGGCCGATTCAAGAATGACGGAGGACAAGAAGTTGCGTCACTTGATGCGCGGTGTCAAGGACCAGCTTTTTGCCGGCCTCGTGCGAAGTCCTCCGAAGACGGTCGCGGAGTTCTTGTCCGAGGCCGTGACAATGGAAAAAATGCTGCAGCAGCGATCCAACCAATACGACAGGCAAGTCAGTGGCATGTCTACTGCCGACATTTTCACCGCCACTAGAACCAACAACGACTGTCTACGTGAACTCATCCGTGATTGAGTACGTGAAGAGTTACAAAAGGCTGGTGTAACACCTCATCCTACAGTTAACTCTATTGCAACTGTGATCAAGGATGAGCTGCACCAGGCCCTCCGGGACACCTTGCCTCATTATACAGCTGCGCCAGCTTCTGCTGAATACCGCCGTGAGACAACGAACGCGGAAGCCTTGAAACGCCCTGCTGCATCACCGCCATTATTCGTCCATCCTGTTCCTGCTGTTTCACTACAGTCAGCGCAGCACATACCGTACTACGAAGGCACGTACACGCCACCACCGTTGGCCTTTGTCCCTGGTGCTTCTGTCGCCCATCGTTCAGTGCAACCAGTTCAGTACATCGACGATCGGAGCACGTCTCCTCGAAAGTCTGATGTTTGGCGCACACCTGATCGCCGGCGTCTGTGCTTTCACTGTGGAGAAGCTGATCACTTGTACCGCCAGTGCTCATATCGCCGTCTTGGGCTTCGCGGCTTCTCTGCGTACTCACCGCCACCCCGTTACGGCTAGAGACCGCGCGACATCGAAAACTACCTCTCCCAGCAGCATGCACCACCATCTGCCGGACGCCAGTCGCGCTCGCCATCACCGAGGCGATTTTCATTAACGCCCCAGCGGTATTCTACCACACGGTCTCCGAGCCCCCGCCGGGAAAACTAGCCCAAGCGACCTCTGGGGGCGGGGTCGCTGAACGTCGAAGCGCTGAAGACCTCCTATTGACGCAGAACTGTACAGAAACCGATCCGACATCACATACTGCTGCGAAGGATGGCCGACTTTCACTCGACATAGCAGTGACAATTGATGGTTGTGCAGTTAATGCGTTAGTGGACACCGGCGCAGACTATTCCGTACTGAGCGGGAAACTGACAACGCAGCTGAAGAAAGTCATCACGCCGTGGCATAACTCGCAGATTCGGACAGCTGGTGGCCTCGTCATTACTCCACTGGGTGCCTGCACAACTAGAGTACAGATTCAAGGGTACACATTCGTAGCAAGCTGCCTCGTTCTACGCGAATATTCCCGTGACGTCATTCTGGGAGTTGACTTTCTACAAGAAAATGGAGCTATCATTGATCAGCAAGAGCGCCGCGTCACGTTCTCAGCCCAGCGAGCAATCAACGTGCAGGATGGTGGAAGGGGTGTCGACGTACTCCATATTTCTGAACAGAATGTGACGCTTCCTCCACGAACAAGTGTTCTAGTCGACGTAACATGCTGTGGTTTGGGCGATGGCGATGTGGTGGCTGAGACAAATTTAAAACACCTCCTGCAGCAAGGCATTTGTGTAGCTAGAAGTGTAATACACCTTCGTGATGGCCGATCTGAATTGCTCGTAACCAACTTTAGCAACGAGCATTGACATCTTTTCCGTGGCACTTCGATAGCGTTTGCCCACGAAGTAGCAAACGTCATCAACTGTCTCACGTCGGAAATAGTGGATACCGCCGACACGTCAATGAGTAATATTGACATCAATCCTGATCTGTCCACCGTTAACCAGACTGCGCTACGAGCGCTCTTGTTCGAGTTCAGGTCTTGCTTCACAACTTGCTCAAAGATCCGCCAGACGTCCATCACTCAACACAGGATCAACACGTACGAGGACGCACGTCCGATACACCAGAACCCCTACCGCGTGTCAGCCAAAGAACGTGAAGCGATACGAACGCAAGTCACCGAGATGTTTGACGATGGCGTTATTGAACCACCTAACAGCCCGTGGTCATCTCCAGTCGTACTTGTCAAAAAGAAGGACGGGTCGCTACGCTTCTGCGTCGACTACCGAAAGCTTAACAACGTGACGAAAAAGAATGTGTATCCGCTGCCACGTATCGACGATTCACTGGATAGACTTTGTCATGCCAATTATTTCACTTCTCTCGATCTCAAAAGCGGGTATTGGCCAATCGAGGTAGATCGGCGAGACCGTGAGAAAACAGCCTTTGTGACTCCAGACGGCCTATACCAATTTCGAGTGCTCCCTTTTGGCTTGTGTTCAGCACCGGCAACTTTCCAGCGAATGATGGACACTGTCCTCGCAGGGCTCAAGTGGTAGACTTGTCTTGTCTACGTTGATGATGTGGTGGTCTTCTCTACCACGTTCGAGCAGCACCTTCACCGCCTGCGCAACGTTCTGGAGGCTATCCGATCGGCGGACCTCACACTAAAGCCACAGAAGTGCCACTTCGGCTATAAAGAACTAAAATTTCTTGGACATGTAGTTAGCGCCGAAGGAATCCGTCCCGATCCGGACAAGCTTGCCGCTGTTGCCGAATTACTAGCTCCTGTCGATAAGAAAGCCGTCCGGCGCTTCCTTGGTTTGTGCGCCTACTATCGCCGATTCATTCATGGCTTTTCACAGATAGCAGAACCTCTGACTCGTCTCACAAGGGACGACACGCCGTTTGTCTGGGAAAACGAGCAACAAGCAGCTTTTGATGAGCTGCGACAGCGCATGCAATCAGCGCCCGTTCTCGCTCATTTCGACGATGATGCTGACACGGAGGTCCATACCGACGCTAGTAACATTGGGCTCGGTGCAGTGCTCGTTCAGCGTCAAGACGACATCGAAAGAGTGATAGCCTACGCCAGCCGCTCTCTATCCCGTGCCGAGGCGAATTATTCCACTACGGAGAAAGAGTGCCTCGCAGTCGTGTGGGCAATCACCAAGTTCCGCCCGTACCTTTATGGTCGTCCCTTCAAGATAGTGACGGACCATCACGCGCTCTGTTGGTTGACAAGCCTGCGCGACCCTTCAGGTCGGCTAGCACGGTGGAGCTTGCGGCTGCAGGAATTTGATGTCACCATCGTCCATACGTCCGGCCGTAAGCATGAAGACGCTGACACACTGTCACGCGCACCCCTTCATGTCGTCAGTCAGGAAGCAGAGGAAGACGAAGGCTTTCTGGGCGCCGTTAGTGCATCAGACTTGAGCAAACGACAGCGAGATGATGAAGAGATTCGTCCAATCATTGATAATTTAGAGGGTCAGGGCGCAATCATAACACGTCATTTATCCCGCTCGTTGACGTTGTTCTGCCTGCGAGACGGTGTGCTGTACAAGAAGAACGCTCGTTCGAACAATCGTGCTTACCTCCTGGTGGTTCCTCGAGACATGCGAGACGACGTCCTCTTCGCTTGCCATGACGAACCCACATCCGGTCAATTGGGCTACTCAAGGACACTTGCCAGAGTGAGCGAGAGGTACTATTGGCCAGGACTTTCAGCAAGCGTAAAGAAGTACGTCAAGAGCTGTCGGGAATATCAGCGCCGAAAGCAACCATCTGTTAAACCAGCCGGTTTGCTTCAGCCCATTGAAGCACCCTGCACGCCGTTCGACCGAGTCGGCATGGACATTCTCGGGCCATTTCCTATGTCTGCGGACAGCAACAAATAGGTGATCGTCGCGACAGACTATTTGACACGCTACGCTGAAACCCAGGCGATCCCACGAGCCACGGCTTCTGAGGTAGCATAGTTTTTCATGCGCCACATCGTGTTACAACACGGTGCTCCTTCCAGTATAATAACGGACAGAGGGACAGCATTCACGGCGCAGCTAATGGACGAGGTTTTCAAACTGAGCAACACCAGACACCGAAGGACAACTGCGTACCACCCGCAAACCAACGGACTTACCGAGCGACTGAACAAGACCCTCGCAGACATGATCTCAATGTACATTGACGTACAGCACAAAACATGGGACCGGATCTTACCTTACGTGACCTTCGCGTATAATACCGCCGTACAAGAGACCACGCGATTCACGCCATTTCGGCTTCTCTACGGCCGCGAAGTGCAGACCATGCTAGACTCAATGCTACCGTGTCAGGACGAAGACGAGTTGGCAACAGACGCCGAAGAATTCGCAGAGCGTGCTGAGGAAGCCCGGCAGCTCGCGCGACTGCACATCGGCCAGCAACAGCAGGCAGACGCACGACGCTATAATACCCGCCACAGAGAAGTGTTTTACAGCCCCGGAGATGAAGTTTGGGTGTGGACGCCCGTCCGCCGCCGTGGCCTTAGTGAAAAGTTGCTGAGCTGGGGCTTTAGCCCACATAAAGTGTTACGCCGCGTCAGTGACGTGAACTACGAAGTGGTTCCGGACTCAACACCCCATGCACGGAGCAGGACACGGCTGAGGCCGGACGTCGTTCATGTGTTGCGCATGAAACCATTTAGGGAGACCGCCAGGGGGCTCGAAGTAGTGCAGACGCGCTCGCTTCGCGCTCTGGATTCTCATGATTTTTAGTGGTGTTTCTCCGTCTGCAACCACTCGAAAACGTTACTATCAGCTTCAAGAAGTTCCGAGGAACGCCTGGGCACCACTCAAGAGGATTTCTTGCCACTTGGAGGTGCCAAAGGACTTCAGAAAGCTCGTCACCCCTAGGACGCTCACCAAACGCTGACCTGGGGAGCCGCCGGCAGCTGCACCGACGCTGGGGACGCCCGCGTCGGAGCTTCATCCAGCTATGGCTCTCAACGCGGCGACCGACCAACAATACCACCTCCTAGACCAGGATGGTACAGCAGACGACCAAATGGATCAACTCCAGGGCGACCACGATACGGTGAGCCGAGACGCTATCGGCGCTCAATCGCATGCAGACGAGGACGCTAGCTGGCAGGCAGCGAAATCCACCAAAAAACGCAAGCAAGAGGCACTGGAGCGGAGACGCGGCAGCGCAGGGCTCCAGGACCAAGTTAAGACAGGCACGCCAACATTCAAGAAATTGCCAAAGCTACCGCCGTTGCCGAAGGACGATTACAAGATCGTCATTCGTCCAAACCAGGGCCTCCCGCTGAGAAACATTCTGACTCCTACGCTTGCGCAAGCAATTATCGAGGCATGCCAAGCTGGCATCAGAGATGACCATTTCATCCTTAGAATCAACCCAGGGTCAAACATAGCGATTCTGTCGACCAAATATGAGGAAGTGGCGGACAAAGTGCGTCTGATACGCGCCCTTGTGCTTAACGGCAGGGCTCACGCTGTCCGTGCATACGCCGCAAATGGAGACGATACTCTGAGAGGGGTGATTCACGGCGTACCGATGAACACCTCAACCGAAACTCTCATGGCGCACCTACGTGTCAGAACGCACGGTGTGGAGATCATCACTGCCAGAATGATAGGCACAACGAAAAGCGCAGCCATTACATTTTTCGGTCCAACGCTACCTCGTACCGTCTACTATTACGGGGGTGAACTCCGCTGCTACCCCTTCCGACCTACGATTCAAGTCTGCAAGGTCTGCCGAGAAAAAGGACACCGCGCGGACGTTTGCCCGCATCCGGATCGCCCCATTTGCCGGCTGTGTGGACTGACTAATCCAACGGATGGACATCCGTGTTCTATTAGTTGCGCCTCGTGCGGGGAGGCTCACCCCACAGGAGATCCAACTTGCAAAAAAAGACTTAAGCCGCCGAAGCCTAAACAGCCGCAAGTACAAGCAGGCCACAGTGATAAGCTTCAACAGGGCACTAGCAACGACCCACCGAGGACCAAGAATCTCCGCTGGTTCTCCTCTGAAGAGGAAGAAAACGCCTACAAGTCAGCAGATGACAAGCACAGATCCCGGTCGCGTTCACGGTCCCCGGGCAGAAAGCCGCACCCGCCATCCAAGAAGAGCGCGCCAGCACCGACTCAGCAGAACCTCCACCGCGGTCCTCCAGGAGGGGGAGCCAAAGGCAACGGCGGGGATCAAGGATGCACCCAACAGGCATCATCATTTCCGGTAAGCTGGGCGGAAGCCGTGGCTCCCAAGTCTGCATGTACTCCCCCCATCACACAAAACGTACACTATCAAGCAGTAATCGCTGAAAACAAACAGCTTAAGCAACGCCTTGACAAATACGAGAACAAAATAATGTGGCTCGAAAAACAGCTGGCCCAATTAATGGGAGCTACCCCGAAAACTACAGTCCAGGCCTCTCAAAATCTAACTAGCCACCCAAGCGAAAAGCTACGGGACAATGGGCACATCCAACCGCAATCGACACCACCACGAGATCCTGTAGCCAATATAGGAACAGAACAAACAGCGACGAACCCCACTTTACAACAACAACTGCAGCTAATGCAACAGCACATACTGCAGCAAACAGAAGCCCAAATGAAACAGTTCTTTGTCGAATTTCAAGACCTGAAGCGATACGTTCATGAAAGCCTCGACAAAGAAACGAAGCGTCGACGTAAGCAGAGCCAAACGCGGTCCCAGGAGTCCGACTCCAAAAGCATGCTTACCTCGGACGCTGAAAGCACACCCACCTCCTCGCATCATGGCAATTAACCGACGCATAGCAAACGAGAATCTCACTATATGGTCCTGGAACTGTCGTTCCCTGCACAACAAGCACGCTACATTCACTCTATACATAAAGGCGGCGCTGGTTCCTCCTGACGTAATCTGCTTGCAAGAGGTGGGAACTAGGCCTAAAACAGTTTCTGGCTACAAACTGTACATGGATCCAAATACACCTAAGATTGCGACACTCGTCCGGAAAGAATTGGCAGCTACATGCACAACGGCACCGAACGAAGAGACGCAACACCTTATCGTAACGCTCTGGCCAGCGAAGAAAGGACGCCCGAGGCAGGTTATATGTAACATATATAGTCCCCCACAAGACAGAAAAGCAGAATTCAGCAATATCTTCCACTATTTGAACAACAAGCTTCAACCACGCGACCGCTTGATCATCACTGGGGACTTCAACGCTTGGCACACCGCATGGGGTTATAGCGCAGACAGACCCAAAGGTACGCGACTTTTAGAAGCGATACAGCGCTACGACTACACACTCCTCACGACACCGGGCATACCGACTCGTATAGGAAACAGTGTCAACAGGGACACCACTCCCGACCTTACCGTAACCAACAATGCCGCGACCATGCGCTGGAGTGTGCTGGACGACAATCTGGGCAGCGATCACAATATTGTGCAAATAACATATGAAACAGCTCGACTGCGACGGCCGCTCGGAAAAGCCAGACTTACTAACTGGACTAAATATAGAGAGCAACAGGAAGTAGACGGGCCCAAGCCAACAACTATAGCCCAATGGACACCGTACATTAAGGGTCTCTATGACAAGAACACCAAGATATATCAAACAACTACCGACGCACCTGCCATTGACACCCACTTGACACATCTTTGGGAAGCTCGTCGAGGCCTCACGAAACGGTGGCGCCGACAAAAGCTAAATAAGAAACTCAGACTCCGTATAGCGAAAATCACGGAGGAAGTAAACGCATACTCAAAGGAACTTTACAACAACAACTGGCGCACCTTCTGCGATTCCTTAAAAGGCACATTAAGCACGAAAAAGACGTGGAACATCCTACGGAGTCTTTTGGATCCCTCTGCAACAAGAACCGAAACAAACGCTACCCTTCAACGGCTAGCTGGGGAATTTCAAGGTGATCCGGATCAGTTAATAGAAGAGCTGAAACAACGCTACACAGGAGAACGCAAGCGAAACGTTAGCCCAACACCCAGTCAAGAATACAATGGAGAACCCAACACTGAGCTCGACGCCCCCATAACCTTTGCTGAGGTTTATGCAGCGGCTCAAAGCTTCAAAAGAAATACAGCGCCCGGATTGGATGGCATTACAAATGCCATGGTACGGAACCTCAGCGATGAAGCATTACAAGCCATCACAGACCACTTTAATCAGGAAGTCTGGACACCGAGTGGAAAGATACCTGCAGAATGGACACTGGCACAGGTTGTACTTATACCTAAACCAGGCAAACGGCGAAGCCTTGATCAGCTACGACCAATTTCTTTAACGTCATGCATTGGCAAGCTCTTCGAAAAAGTTATACTCACTCGCCTTGAGCAATACACAGAAGAACGGGGGCTCCTACCAACATCTATGTACGGATTTAGGCGAGGAGTGTCTACCCAGGATATCTTCTTACTGCTCAAAGAGGAAGTGCTTAACCCAGCGCCAGGTAGTCTCAACAATCTACTCGTTGCACTCGACATCGAAAAAGCATTTGATAATATTGCGCACTCTACCATACTAGACGGTCTTGCAGCCATTGGATGCGGACAACGCATATTCAACTATGCATCTGATTTTCTTGGAAATCGCAAGGCGCAGATTGGCATAGCTGGTACCAAATCATCACCATACGACCTCCCACTGAAAGGCACACCTCAGGGCTCCATCTTGTCTCCATTTTTATTCAATATCGGCCTCCGGAAACTAGTCCTCCAGCTGGAGACTGTACCAAACCTGGGCTGTGCCTTTTACGCGGACGATATTACGCTATGGGCAACAAAGGGCTCCTATGGAGAACGACAAGATGTACTGCAAACCGCTATAGACATGATTCAAGGCTACCTCACTGCTGCAGGCATGTCGTGCGCACCTAGCAAATCGGAATATTTGCAAATAAGACCCCCACGCACTCGGTCCAACCGTGCACCAGCGCTGCAGCTAGAAATTGCCGGACAGATCATCAACAGGACCCCAGTAGCTCGAATATTAGGCATGCACGTGCAAGAAAACAACAGCGTAAAGACTGCAATAGGCAAACTCAAACACACCGTAAAGAGTATTGCATCCCTTATAGCTAGAATTGCGCGAAGTAATGATGGGATGACAGAGGCCGACACGGTACGCCTTGTACAGGCCTTCGTTCTCAGCCGAATCACGTTCGCTCTTCCCTTTCAATCAACACGCAAGCCCGAAATAGAGCAGATTGACAGACTCATCAGAATTGCGTACAAAGCAGCATTGCGACTTCCGAACAGCACAAGCACAGAAAAACTCATGGGACTCGGCATGCATAATACGTATGAAGAATTGGCCGCTGCCACGCTAATCGCACAGCGAGAACGACTCACCACTACGCTCCAGGGAAGAACACTGCTACAGAGGCTGGGATACCCTCTCACCCCTCAATATTGTGGCGATGAGACAGTCATTGCACCCAAGCAAATACGTGATCAAATAATCGTGGAACCAGTTCCAAAAAACATGCACCCGCTCTACAACAAAAAGCGCCGTCAAGCGCGAGCACGAAAACTCCTGCAGAGAAGTAGCGATCCAGACGCTTACTTTACCGACGTCAGTCTTTATCCCGCGCCACCACAAGGCTCCAGAAAACAAGCATATGCATTGGCAGTGACTAACCAAAGCAAAGTCGTGGCCTGCGCGTCCCTACGCACCAGATCAAGTGCCACCGCAGAGGCAGCATCCATAGCCTTGGCAATCAGAGAAGCCGAAAGAAGGGGGCGCTCAGCGTATATTTTGACAGACTCACAAGCTGCATGTCGCTTATACCTTAGAGGCACACTTCCAAGGTGCGTCACTGATATTTTGGGGTCCATGTTGATGGAAGCACATGGCGTCACTTGGTGCCCAGGGCATGACGGCCTGGGGGGAAACGAGGAGGCAAACTGCGTAGCTCGCGGACTTACTGGCCGAGACGCAGGACTCTCCTCAGGACACCTCACAGGGCATCATGAAGAGCAAAGTGTAACAAGCAGGCAGATATTGGAAAACCAACGCCTTACAAGACGCACGTACGCCCCTCCACATCCGAACTTAAGCAGCCAACAAGCCCGGGATTGGCGCCGCCTCCAAACGAACACATACCCCCACATATCAAAACTACACGCAATTTTTCCACATATATACACAACAGGGGTATGCCCATGGTGTAGTAACCACACAGCCACACTTACACACATAACCTACCAATGTACCGAGCGGCCAGCCAATGCAGTATCTAGGTTGGTGCGCTCACTACAAACACTCACAACGTGGTCTTGGGAGGCACGGCTTTCCGAGCTGGCACTGGGGAGCCAACTGGTGACCCTAGACCAGGCCCGGCGAGCCGCTGTGGCCAGTGGGGCTCTACAAGAGGGCTCCACCCGGGATTAGTCACGTAATTTTAATTCTTCAATAAAGTTTATTCTCTCTCTCTCTCTCTCTGAAACCATTTATTGCGCGTTCGTAACTTTTCCTTTACCATACAGCGTTCTTTGTGTTTTTTGTTTATTTTGTGAACTTACTTTCTCGTTCATTGACATTTCCTACATTGGCACGCTCTTCAATTTTTACTTTCACTTAATCCAAATTTTCAATTTTTTCTTTCACGTGCCTATGTAGTAGCATCGCGGTGCTGCTATGTACTTTCCTTTCCTCTTTTTGGTACTTTTTTTCTTTTCGGAAGAGGGGAAAATGCCACCAGCACGTAGTGGGTTGACAGCAAGAGCGGCTCTCAATCTGGAGGAAAAAAGAAGATCGCGTGCTTCTTCTCTCTGCTCGAGAGCCAGCCACGACTGACGCATCGTCCTAGTGCTAGCTACTTGTGGTTTATTAAATCCCCCAGTACTTGTGACTCATCGTGACAATATGCGGGGTACGAGAAAGCGTGCGGTGAAAAATGTTATTAGATGAGCAGACAGATTTTATTATTGATGCGCTGAGGTAGCTTTTCTGGGAGGGCATAGTTATCACAATCTGTCTGCTCATCTTATCATTTTTTAAGGTCCCTGGGCTTACCTTAACCCGCCGAGGCTGCTTTGGGACGCGGAAAATTGCTGCGACCTAGCACCTTCTGGTTAAATAGCTACAAGCGCACTTCCGGCCTGGTGCTCGACAAAAAGAATTTCTAGTTTTGTGAGAGGGCACCCACCTCGTGGCAACTTGGTGGCATGGGACCGCCAGGCGCCATGAAATGGCCTGAAATAAGGTCATAACCTTTTTTTGTCTTTCGCTTGTGTAGACCCTGGGCGAGTGCTTTCAAGAAAAATTCACAGCTTATCGATGGAGTGGATGATGATAAAAGGGGCAAAGTGTCTGTGTCCATCAATCCATTATACGAAATCGTCAATTATACGAAAATCAATAACTCCATTCAGGGATGTTATTTCCAAGGACATATACACACAACGTCATGTATTGAGCAATTCATAAATTACAGCTGGCTAATTACATAAAAACAGAGGAGGGACCAAACCACACCTCGAGAAGCTTCGCCCCTTAGGACATGGGTCGATCACTGCGGGCCACTTAAAAGGTGAGTGGTGTAGTCTCGCTACTCACATGGTTGCCCATTCGTCCTGTTCTTCATGACATGCCGCATGCATGCGCCGGTTTAGTGGCACGAAATAGTAGAAGAAATGACGCAGTTTTCTTTTTTAGGGGCGAAGCTCCTTAGGGCGTGGGCTGTGCGTCCCCTGTAGCCTGTATGTAGCCACCTCTAGTTTAGTTCTTGCAGTGTTCACTAGATGGCGGTACCGTACCCTGTATGTAGCCACCTCTAGTTTAGTTCTTGCAGTGTTCACTAGATGGCGGTACCGTCTCCTGTATGTAGCCACCTCTCGTTTAGTTCTTGTAGTGTTTACTAGATGGTGGTACTTGTAGCTGATGATGAAAAGATGCAAGATGTTATAAACTAGAAAGCGGTACTTGTAGTTGATGAAAGACGCGATATCTTATAAAATAGGAATGATTTCTTAATGGCGCGTGTCATTGGTTGAAAGCAATCGTTCGATTTAGTGCGGCGACGTACGCTAGGGGGAGCGATGTAATAAAATCGAGTGGGCAAAATGTACAGAGGATTCATGGTTTACCAGGTTTACCTCCGGAGCTTCGCCCACTCATCATCATTCACTTCGTGGATATGGCGGAATTTTTTTGTCATTCCTTCGTACAAGTAACGAGTTATCATTTGAGTTTCACAGATGCCGAACGGAACAGTGGCCTTCTTCTTTTTTTTCAAAAAAAAACTAGTGCTTGAGCGTCGTTCTTTGGAACGCCATCCCGCACGACCCTCTACTGAACTTATTTTCGCTATGTTCTTGTTGACAGTGCCGCTGGGTAAGCACTAATATCCGAGAGCATGTCACGAGCAGTAATTAAGGAAGGCTTACAACTCCCTCATCTTTTTGCTCAAATTGAAAGAAATGTAAATAATTTTATATGTGTGCTTTTACGGCAGCCTAAAATCTTGACAACGATTAAACAGCGCTGTGCACTTTGGTACAACTTGGTAGTTCATGAAGACACCGATAAAATCCTGTTTTGTTTTCAATTTTGGAGAGAAACATTTTACACTTGTAGTTTAGCGCATAATATGATAAGAAAATGAGTTTTTTTGCTGCCTCCTTGTCACAATTCAGCCGTACAAGATTTTTGTTGCACTATCTCGGACAATAAAAAAACAAACTGGACGTAGTCTAGGTAACGTAACTACATTCTTATATTACAGGATATATGCCAGCTACGAGAATCGCATGTTGCTTGTGGTGCCTCGACCAGCCGTAGGTACATCTAGAAATTCCGGGTATCAAAAACAACAGCAATCACTGCAGAGTAGCATTGAAGCAAGCAACACTGCTATTTTTTATGAGTTGTACTTGAACGTAACGCAGAAATACACTGATGGGTCAGCCTCGCCCCACAGCTCGTGAGGTGCCGCTGTAACTCTGACTGCAGCAAAGACAATCAAATTTAGGGTTTCACATTTGATTGCGTCTACGACATCAGAGCTTGCTGCTATAAGAGCCGGTTTAGAATAGCTCGTTCAAGAGCGTCCAGGAAAATTGGTCATATTCTGTGATTCGAAGGCAGCACTTCAGAGTCTGCCGTTCGCAATGCATAAGACGAATCATGAGCAGTTGGTACATGGAATAACACATTGCCACTATTAAGCTCTAGTACGATGGCATGATAATACATATCAATGGCTGCCTGGACATATTGGTATTACCGGAAATCAATTAGCCGATGATGCAGCCCACTCAGCCCATAAAGGTACCCGTGTGGTCCTGATTCTTCTATCAAGGACTGATGCAGCAAGACAACTTTTTTTGCTGGCTCAAGATTACACACATGTTCTGGTCGTCTACCAGCTTCTAAAGGTGTCACTTATATGAACTGGATCCCTCGCTCAAAATACAGCTGTCATGGCAACTTTCCCGCTGCGATGCGACACTGTTATGCCATTCTTGGTTGGGTGTTGCATTCACAAAGGTGTACTCCTTTCGCATCGGTATGGCTGCAACCTCTACATGCGGCTCTTGTGGAGCTGAAGAAACCATCGAACACGTCCTGTGCAGCTGCGCTTGCTACGACACGCAGCGATGCCAGTTTCACATGGTTTTGGACCTAGTGATTTTGAACCAAGACTATTCTCTGTGCGGAAGATTCTGGGACCTTGGGCGTCTGCTTCAATTGCACAGAAAGCGACTAAAGCGCTCCTACATCTCTTGAAAACAACAAACCTGAGCGATCACCTGTAGACTGCGTGTTCTCCCCCGAGTGTGCTCATGATTGTGTGCACCTTTTCTGTCTCTCTGCAAGCTCTTTTCTCCTCTTCATCCCTTCCTCAGTGCAGGGTAGTGAACCGGACGTTCTTCTAGTTAACCTCCCTGCATCCCGGCTGCGGCGGCTGCATTTCCGATGGAGACGGAAATGTTGTAGGCCCGTATGCTCAGATTTGGGTGCACGTTAAAAACCCCACGTGGTCGAAATTTTCGGAGCCCTCCACTACAACATCTCTCATAATCATATGGTAGTTTTGGGATGTTAAACACCACATATTGATCGATCGATTAGCCTCCCTGCCTTTCTTCTATCATTATCGCTCTTCCATTAACCGGGACATGCCTGCTTCGTGCTTTTCTTGACTTTCCGCTTTACTCCCACAATACTTGCGTGAATTGTTTGTTATAATATGCCATAGCCAAGATGATCAAGTCTGTTACATAGCCACAGATTGTGTAACACCACTGATCAACTAGTCACTGAACTGGAATAACGTAATGTAACCTTATAAGTAATTATGTCACTGAATATCACGTAGCAAGGTTAGTCACGTGGTTTCGTCACGGGACTCAGCATAACATCATTTACCAAGTAGTTGCCTATCTCATCACTAAAATCATATTATCAACATATCACTCGAAATTTGCGTCAGTTATGACCGAGTGACACCTGAGAGCACAGCCGACCCTATTATGCATGCTAGTGGTATCCACCTAGTTGGCAAACCTGACAGGCACATTGGTTCTGCCCTATTTTGTTCTTGTTCCCAATAAAGACTGGCTCCGACATCGCGAGAATAGATTGAAGTATAAGAAACAAAATTATAAAACCAAGGAAACCGGATCAGAAAAGACAAAATGTGGAAAAATTTGAAGGACGAAAGCGTTGCAACGAAGTACAAGAGGGAGCAGCTCAGCGGCGACTGCCATAGACGTGCGTGAGTTGCGTATCGAATTTTCTGCACGCGTCCGTGTCCTTTGCATAAGACAGGTTATGCCGATGGTGAGCAAGATCCGCCTCGATTACGTGTCTTCGGGACAAGCGCTGCATGGACGAGACGCTCAGCACATCGCCTATGAAGGTCGGTGTGGTGGAGGCCTGTTTACTGTTCTTGTAGATGACTCATATTATGGCGCCTCATGTTTCCTGATTGCTTCACATCTCCAATAGCGACGTGTTGTGACGCAAAACAAGGCATGAGAATTCGCGCTTGTATTGGTTGTGATTTCCTCGGTTCTCTCGCACGCAACGATTTAGTCACGATAATTATCATATCAAGTGGGCTAGTACTTTCCATTTAGATGACAGTGAGGTACGTATATACCCGAAGGCACACCTCCTATGGGGGTTTTCCTCATTTGAGTAAAATGCTGTGCAGAATGGACACAGTGTTCTGTCCGTTCTTTTTCTCGCGCTAACGAAACGGATTCAATATTCTATATCAACAATCAAACTATTATCAAGAGTGTCTCTGTAGTTTTTGCATACGTTTATATTTCATGAAAACAGACAAACTAAGCAGCGATGGCATGTACAAATGGTTTAGTCTTTTAGCAAACTTAACAACACCCGTACGTATGAAGACGGGAAAGGTGCTTCACGGACTCCAGAGAAACAGAACACAACAAGATGTACATAAATATGTAGCATATTACACATTGTTTTAGTCTGACATCTCCATCTCCGTATCCCGGCTCCAATTTCAGTGTGGTGGCACTCAAAACAGGTAAGTAATGAACAAAAGAAATAAAAATTATTAGCATAATTGTAACTTTATGGCCATTCTGTGTGTACACTCGTAGATAAAGAATGAAGCTCGCAGTCGTTAGAAAAACTGCTCAAAATGTTTTGGAAGGACAGACAAAAAAATTGCCCGCAGCTTCCCTCGGGGGAACACTGAGGAGGATGCGGAGCATATAATTGGTTAACGGGGTGTTAAAGTGCGACTTACTTGGGTCGATGGCTAAATTGGTTAACGTGGTTGTAAAATGGGGTGTTAAATTGCGACTTACTTGGGTCGATGGCTAAATTGGTTAACGTGGTTGTAGGAGGGGGTGTTAAATGAGTGAACACGTACACACGTATGTGAAAGGATGGCGCTGGTCGAAGGGACGTCGATCATTGTGTTTGTGGATTCGTTGGAATTCATTTCACCGCGACCTTGGACGTCGACGCGCCGTACAAACCAACCGACGAGCGGCAACTGAGCGAGCGAGCGCCGACCTTGAGTATATATACAGCGCGACGGCGCATGCACTGTCAGCTGTTGAATGTTCTCGAAGGAGAAGCGCGCGCGCGGCACAGATGGCGACGGCGCGACGGCGCATGCGCTGTCAGCTGTCGAATGTTCTTGAAGGAGAAGCGCGCGCGGCACAGATGGTGGGCGACGGCGCGACGGCGCATGCGCGCGCGTCAGCTGTCGAATATTCGAGAAGCGGTGCGGACGGCGCACTACAAGGCGCGAGTATAAGATGCTTCCGCATCTAAAAGTAATACTACAAACATTATGTGGTGTGAGTGCAGAAATCGGGCACTGTTTCAGGAGGGCACAAAGCTCGTACATTCACTGCCTACAGCGATAAAAAGGTCATGAACCTACGCTCTAACTCACTTGAAGAAAGACATGCTCCAGCTGCACGCAATGAAAAAGGTGCAAGAAGCGCTCAGCACTGATTAGTCTGACACTCGCGTTCACGGGCAAGCATTACAAATGAGCGGCTTGCTCGGCGGTGTCCATTTTATTTGTGATACACTCCTCCTCACTTCCCCTTTTCAACCTCTTGCCATACTATTCTATACACGGCAACCCAAAGATTGCTTGGCTGAGTTGATATCTGCGATGAAGAGCGCGGAGATTGAAGTGCGCGTTGTGGAAAAAGATACAAAACAATAAAGAAGAAAGCTGTCACGGGCGAGTAAAAGCAAGTTGTTTCAGAGCACGAACATAGAAAAAAGAGACAGGGTATACAAAAATAGACAGCGCTCTTTCTGTCTACCCCGTCTTTTTGTTTCTCTGTTCGTGCGCTGAAAAAACTTGCAAATGTGACTACGCACCAACTAACCCAAGCTTCCACTCTTGCCAGTAAAACCAAACAGAGCAAATGAGTGAAGCGCCATTAATACAGCGATAATTCGGAAAGCACGCGGAAAGTGAGAAAAGAGGAAAAAGCACCCATTCTTGGCCAAGAGTGGCATGTCATTCTTATGGAAAACAAATAAACAAGAAAGCAGTGATATAATTCTAACTATTGTGGCTCAACATGTGCCGTACTTGCACAATATAAGCCATAACCTCAAAAAGGTGGCCTCCAGGTTTGCAATTCCTGCTGTGCTTTCCGCTCCTGAAAAGCTGGCGCACTTGTGCCAACGCTCTCTCGCCCTAAAAGCAAGGGTGCCAAAAGAAACACGTGAATGTTCTCAGGCGTTGTGCCGAAGGTGTGGTATAAGAAATTTTCTCTAGTAGCGGCAAGTGCTACATTGGACAAAAGGCGTGGTGTATTAACGACCAACTCATGGAGCATGCCAATACTACTGGCAAAAGCGGAGGTGTGCATTTTCATGCGCATGTCAAGTCATGCTATTTTCTGCTACGTTTATGTCCGGCTAAAATTGTCGACAACAGCAGAGATCAAACAGCAATTGAGCTACTAGAGGTGCATCACTTTAGAAGTAAAGGGTTCTAGTGTGACACATTAATTATGCTTTATCAATCTGAGTTGTCCTTTCTTTTTTGATGAACTGCTCACTTGATGACATGTCTGTGATGACTCTTCCAAGCCCAATGCACGTGTGGGAAAGTTTACCTGATTTTCAGCCTGCAGTTGTTATAAACGTTTGGTAATTTGGCGCTCGTGTGTCTCTTCCTCCTCTGTTTTTCATCTTCCCAACTTTGCGCAGTTTTAAAATGTTTAGCTAACGTGTCTATACTTTACCTCCTTTTCTTCCTCCTCACATCTCCCTTTCTCACCTTCCACAACCATTTATTAGCCCATTTGTATTAGTGTATTATACATAGTAACGTTATGCTCAACCATTTCCCTCCATACTTCTATCTACTTCAACATCACTCGCCATTCTTACCTTCTCTCTGTACAAGTCTATCCTATGATCTGTCCTTTCTCACCTGCACATCTGTCTTTCGGCGTAGCTAACCGGACGTGGCATCACGTGGCCTTGTCCTATTCTTTGTCCACGTTTTTCATTTGTTCCGCACTCATAAAGCTATGCCAACAAGCTCAGTTTGATACTCGTCCACATATTATTAAGTTATCTTCTACCTCTTCCACCACATCCTCACTCCCGTTTTCCGCCTCCTAGGCATACTTTGTCATAGTGTACAATGACTGATGCAGCAAAATAAGCACTGGAGACTGCTGCAGCGCTCTTTTGGGCAGACATGGACACCTTTCTTGCAGAAATAAAAATGGAATGCTACATCACTGATGTTGTTATTGTGATAGCAATGGTAGGAACAATCTCGGCTAGTTTTGCCGTTGCCGCTGCCACCGCCGTCAATCAATGTATATGTATACGTATTGTGAAACAACATTCAGGCCTCCAAAATCCTTCTTTATTGACACTCGAACGAAAGCCTCTCTGCCTATACTCAAGCGGGGATGATGAGTATTTACAGGAGAGAAGGCGAATAATATGAATTGTGCTCACAGTATGAATAGTGCCTAAAGTAGTTGCCCCGCAGGACGAAGTGGCCAACCTTGCCGTGAATTAGACTTGTGAAACATGTCACACAAAAGGCTTTAGGCGGCAAACATGGACTATCTCCGAACTACGTTAACGATGATCGGGAGAATAGTGAACAGGAGTAATACGATAGTTCACAGGGGACGCTTGTTCGCTACTTATGATGGGAGAAAAAAATCGCGACTGAAAATCTTCACATAATTCTGGAACACGAGTAGGCGTCCAAAGGAGGACTTCATCCCCAGGAAGGAAAGAGACGTTACGATGAGAGATGTGGTAGCGCTGCTTGCGATCGTACGGACTTGTTTCGGAACTAAGCCGAGCAAGTTGCCGACAGTTTCGAAGTCCCGAAACAAACTGATGGGCTCTAGTTAAAGGGACGGTTGGTGTGCGGAAGAAGTTTGCTCCGACCATGATTATTGCCGAACGACCGTAAACAAAGAAGAAGGGTGAGTACCCAGTAGTGCGTTAGATGGTGGTGTTATGAGCGAACGTCACAAATGGTAAAATTTTCTCGCAACTATCGTGAGCTGGCCTAATCTACATGGATATCATTTCCATTAGTGTGGGGTGTAAGCACTCTTTGATACCGTTCATCTGAGAATGGTTTGCTGAAGTGGTCTCGTGAACTGTGCCACAACTTTTAGACATCTCTTATGCTACTGTGGATAAGAACGCCTTGACGCGATTGCTTATGAGCACACTAGGCGCACCGTGATCTAAGACAATGGCTTCGAGAAAGAAGGTTGCCACGTCAGACGCTGATCTAAAACGTAGACGAGTGGTCTCCGCGTACCACATGAGGTGGTTAATGGCTGTCACGATCCATCAATATCGTGCAGATGTTACTAGAAGAATTCCGTCCAGGTCGATTTCAACAGCATCAATAGGTTTCTCTAGACATGACATTTATTGCAACAAGCCAGCAGGAGGTGAAGTAGGTGGCTTGCGTCGTTAGCATAGTGCGCAAAAAGAGAACTACTTTGCAACAGATGTGGAGGCCAGGCCAGAAGAAGTGGCTCCTAATGCGGCTGTATGTTTGCTAAATCCCAAGTGGCCAGCTGCTGAGTCATTGTGACAGGCCTCAAAGACCTGCGCATGAAGCGAACGTGGAAGAACGGGAGCCCAGCGGTACCCATCATTAATAAAAATATTGCCATATCCCACGTACTGCGGAAATGGATGATAAGCGAAGCATGAATGAGGGAGGTTGATGTGACTTTAAAATCAGCACAACGTTACGAGGAAAAGTAAATTATTCCGTAAAAGTTTTCTATACCACGATTACTATATTTGCATGTGTCATTTATTTGCGCCGTCTATTCACGGCGCGTGATACTGAAATTGGTACCACGTGACGTAATTTGTCGAGCAAGTGAGACAGCCGCGAGCGCGCAGTGAGCATAGCATGTAGTCGTGTTTTAAATGACACGCATATCAAGGTCACCACGTTTGGACCTGTCAATAACCTTTGTAGTCTATTCAAGTCACCTGATACCAAATTCGGTATATGTAGAGTTAGCGAAATGGCCATGAGAACGTCATGAGCGAAGCAAGTAATCATGTTTCACATGACACGCATATTATGATTATGACGTTAGACGTTTTATTTACCTTCTTCGTCTATTCACGTCACTTGATACACAAATTTGGTATATTTGTAGGTAGGGAAACGCCTGTGAGGGTGCAATGAGCGAAGTATGTAGTCATGTTTACCGGAGACGCATGTAATGATTATCATGTTTGAGCGAGTCATTTACCTTCATCGTCCATTCACGTCATGTAATACCAAATTCAGCACATGTGGTGATAGCGAAAGGGCCACGAGCGTATCGTGAGCATGGTATCTTGTATTGTTAATACATTACACTCGTGTCATGATTATCATACTTGCACCAGTCATATACCTCAGTCATTCATTCACGTCCTGTAATACCAAACTTAGTATATGTGAAGCTAGAGAAACGACCATGAGTGCACCAGGAGCGTATCGTGTAGTCAAGACTAGTCTTAACTTAAAAATCATGAGATGCTTCTCATGATTTTCACGTTAGGATCGGTCACTTATGTTCTCCATGCAGTCATGTCATACCATACCAGTTTTGCAAAATGTCATGGGAACAAAACCATCTCAAGAACAGCAAGACTATGAAATGTAAATCATGACATTCATATTATACGTGTCATGATTTTCATGTTATGACTAGTAATATATGTTGGTCATACAGGCATGTTACGCTACACCAATTTCGGTATAGATACCTTCAATATGACGGCCAGGAGAACCTAAAGTCGTAGATAGATAGATAGATAGATAGATAAATAGATAGATAGATAGACAGACTCAAAATTACCTTAGTTCGCTATGTATAGCTTCGCAATGAAAACGTTGCCTTCAATCCTGAATCGCCGAAGCTGTCAGCGCAGCCTGGCATTAGGTGGTGCACACTTGCCGCAGAGGCCATCAACCATGCGCTTGCACTAGGAATCTTCCTGTGTAGAGAAGGCCTACAGAGTGTATTGTGGGGAAGACAGTGGCCCAGCAAAGGTGAGTTCCGATAACGTTAGTTAACGCGATACCTTGTCATGATGTGGCGAGGCATGAAGAAGCTTGCTCGGACCAGATGATAGCGGGAGAGGGAAACGAGGGAGGTCGTCGGCGTCTTGGTGTGTTTTTCCAGATTCGTACACGACGTCAAACGTCTATTCTTGTAGCCGAAAAACCCCGCGACCGAGGCGTCCAGACAAATTCTATAACAATGATGATTATCACAATGCATGGTGGTTCATTATAACTATAAAATGGCGTCCTTAAAGATATATAGGGGGAATATGTGTACGGCCCAAACTACAGCCAGGCATTCTTGTTCGGTGATAAAGTATTTTCGCTTGGAGTCCGTGAGTGCGTGGCTGGGGTAGGCGATTACTCTTTTGCGATTAGTCGCGTCACACTGTACTAGGGCAGCACCGATGCCGTATCTGGTAGTGTCGGTGTGCAGGCAGGTAAGGGCATGCTCGTCGAAGTGAGAGAAGACGGAGTCAAACGTCAGCACTGCTTTGAAGGTAATAAATGTGAAGTCACCATCGGTTATCCAAGCGAAGGCTGTTCGGGACGTCAGAAGTTTGTGTAGTGGCGACGGAATAAAGGCGAAGCCACGAATTGTGTGGCGGAGATAAAAGGCAAGGCCTAGAAAAATTTTCTAGTTTCTGTGAATTGTCGGGCCGAGATAAATATTTCACAGCCTTCACTTTGTCAGGATTTGGTCTAACGCCATTTTTACTAACTAGGTGCCTAATATTATAATGTTTTTTTGGGCGGAATGGATTATTGTTATGCTGGATTGTAGCTCAGCCATAGAAAAACACGTCAGAACTTCGTCTAGCCAGTCAAGACGCTGCCTAAAAAGGGAACAAAAAAAATTTCCCGCAGCTTCCCTCGGGGGAACACTGAGGAGGATGCGGAGCATATAATTGGTTAACGGGGTGTTAAAGTGCGACTTACTTGGGTCGATGGCTAAATTGGTTAACGTGGTTGTGAAATGGGGTGTTAAATTGCGACTACTTGGGTCGATGGCTAAATTGGTTAACGTGGTTGTAGGAGGGGGTGTTAAATGAGTGAACACGTACACACGTATGCGAAAGGGCGGCGCTGGTCGAAGGGACGTCGATCATTGTGTTTGTGGATTCGTTGGAATTCATTTCACCGCGACCTTGGACGTCGACGCGCCGTACAAACCAACCGACGAGCGGCAACTGAGCGAGCGAGCGCCGACCTTGAGTATATATACAGCGCGACGGCGCATGCGCTGTCAGCTGTCGAATGTCCTCGAAGGAGAAGCGCGCGCGCGGCACAGATGGCGACGGCGCGACGGCGCATGCGCTGTCAGCTGTCGAATGTTCTCGAAGGAGAAGCGCGCGCGGCAAAGATGGTGGGCGACGGTGCGACGGCGCATGCGCGCGCGTCAGCTGTCGAATGTTCGAGAAGCGGTGCGGACGGCGCGGACGGCGCACTACAAGGCGCGAGTATAAGATGCTTCCGCATCTAAAAATCACAATATTTCCACCTAGAGTTGTGAGCCGGCAAGCCCTAGTGAGCCGAAAAAGAAAAGAGAACAAAGAAGTGTGTGCTAGTGCTTCGTTTGAAGAGACACGCTCATGTCTTTCTGGCCCGCTGTTCCTGTCTTGTCTTTCCGGCTCTTTGTGCGCGACAAACTGGTGGAGGTGCTGGGTAATCTATGCACCGTACCCCTCCACATAGCAAGAAATCAAGCATCGTACTGGTGGTCACTCCTGTGCACCGTGCCAGCAGAAGAATCCGAAGGCAATCCCCTCAGTTTGGACTGCTCGCAAACCACATGGGAGCTCCGACCAGCCCTACCGACACCAACCCTGAAAACTACAGACCGATCTCTGTTCAAAGCTGTCTTAATACACTTTTCGAGAAGATAATTCTCCTTCAATTAAAACGCTTTCTGGTTGACAACGACATCATATGCCCACAACAGCACGGATTCGTTCCAACTAGGTCTACTGCTTCAGCAATTCTAACCCTCTCGCACAATATAATCACCGTGCTCCACAACGGTGAAATCGCAGTAGCAGTCTTCCTAGATATTAAAAAGGCATTCGATACAGTTCCCCATGACATACTATTACAAAAACTTGAAAGTTATGGCTTCAGTGACAGTTCACTCCAGTTCTTCTCAAGCTACTTGTCCTCGCGCAAACAAAAAGTGGTGATTAACAATAACGAATCAGCATACAGCACAATAGTGTGTGGAGTGCCCCAGGGATCCGTATTAGGCCCGGTACTTTTTGTCTGTACATAAATGATTTCTCCAAAACACTAGTGTACTCTAAAGCATTAATGTACGTAGAAGATACCGCCATAGTATTCACAGGAGATGGTCTCTCAACTCTGCAAGCCAACATAATGTCTGAATTGACACACGTAAGCAACTGGTTTAAACAGAATAAATTGACACTACGTTCGGGGAAAACGAAGTATGTTGTTTTTCGATCAAGGCGAAAGGATATTGACACGGCGTCTATGCAACCTTACCTGAACAACAGTCCTATCGAACAAGTGGTTTTTTTTAAATATTTAGGAGTGTTTTTTGACCAGCACCTTCACTGGGAAGAACAAATTCATAGTGTTTGTAGAAAGGTGGCTTATGGTTGTTATACCTTAATCAAAGCACGCGTATGCTTTCCCCCCAGCGTGCTTCGAACATTGTATTTTTCCTTCTGTCATTCACATATTAGTTACTGTATTGAATCGTGGGATGTAACGTATACGACATACCTAGAGCCATTACTGCGACTACAAAAGAGAGCCCTAAGCATAATAGGTAGAAACCATGGAAATTCATATAAAACTACATTTCAGAAACAACAAATCTTATCAGTTTGGGCACTTCGAGATTATAAAGTTGCCCTTTTTGTTCAGAAAATTATAGGCATTAGCTTTCCTCTTTCCTCCACTCTATTTGCAATACCATCGCGAAACACTAGACACGCATCGAACGGCAATTTTAACTTACCTACAAGCTCTAACTTATATGAAAAACGCTTATTGGAATTTCATGGGACTAAAATTTGGAACCGACTACCCTCAGAAGTTAAAGTGGCAAGAAATTTTAAGCACATTGTCAAATTATTTTGCTTGCAGCATCAAGACATATAAATAGGTTTTTTTTTCACTTTCTCTTGCGCTAATTAGTGCTTTTACCCAGTCACTTATTATATATGACGATGATGATGAAACAAACTATATTTGGGTATGTTTTGAAAATGCATATATGTACACGCGCTTATGTATGTAGTATGTATGTGCATATGTGAATAGTTATATGTATAAATAATTGTGTATATGTGCGTTTATTGCTAAATATGCTCTACTAAGCTGCTTTTATGTACTCCGATATGGACCGATCACTAGCCATTGTAGGCTAACGGTCCAGATATCTTGTAATCTTTTCTTTGGTTTGTAATGAAAATCAGATTGATTGATTGATTGATTGATTGATTGATTGAACCCAAACGGTACGAACGGCACAATGCCGCTTCATTGCACCTTACTCACACCATGAACGCCAAATCCCTTTCATGGCACTGCACTTGAGGATGTCGAAGATTGTCTTGTTTATTACAAGTTTGTTGCCATGCAGAACCAGTGGGACGACGCAGACAAACTGCGGCACGTCTATTTCAGTCGTTTGAACGGCGCACGTGTATGGTATGAAAACCAGGCAGGATTTCTTACATCATGAGAAGACTTCAAACGCCGACTTCTTGGAACATATGCCAGCCCTGACCGTCGGGAGAGACCTGAGCGCGATCTGCAGTGCCACATACAAGTGCCGAACAAAGGGGTTGTGATGTATGTCGAGGACATGACGCGTCTTTTTCACCGAGCTGACCTCGGCATGGCATAAGAAAAGAAGTTACGGTATCTCAAGCGCGGGGTGAAACAGCAGCTTTTCGTTAGGCTTGTGCGCAGTCCACCCAAGACTGTGTCAGAATTTCTCGCAGAAGCTGTCACCATCGAAAGCACTCTTAGTCACCGGGCCCCGTCATACGAATGGCACGTCAACGCTTCAACTACGGACAACTTGGGAGCTTTCGGTGGCCAAACGAATTTATTCCGAGATCTCCTACATTCAGTCATCCGCGAAGAACTCCAGAAGCTGTCAGTGCCCTCGCAGCCCACTATCTCCTCGATGTCCAGCGTTGTCCGAAATGAAGTTCAGCATGCCTTAAGAGAACCGCCTTTCATGCGGGATTATCAACCCCCCAGTTACTTCAACCGCATGTCGTATGCTCAAACTTATCGACAACCTGTTACACCTCCAATTGCGCATCCCACCGTGGTCCCAGCCATGCTGCAGACGGTCCAAGCGGCGCCATATTACTGTGCACCTAGCCTGATCTCTCGGAAATCAGACGTCTGGCGAGTGCCGAATCGACGTCTTCTCTGCTTCCACTGTGGCGAAGCTTGACATCTGTACCAACACTGTTCTTACCAACAACTCGGACTACGCGGATTTTCAACGAACTCACCGCCACCCAGGTTCGGTCAGTGGCCCCCTGAAATCGAAGAGTATGTGGCCCAGCAGCGTGAAACGTTGTCATCCTTGCACTTGTCATGCTTCCTGTCACCTCGACAATTTTCTCCTAATCCCTATACCTATTCGAGCGTGGCGCAGGGTCGGTCACATAGTTCATGCCGGGAAAGCTAACCACAGCGACCTTCGGGAGAGCCGCCGCTCATACTGGACAAGCTCAAGGCCTCCTACTGACGCTTCCGCAAACTGACGATACCCCGACGATGACGACACCAGCTGGTTCCGCAAAGGTTTCATTAGACATTCCAATGCTGCTCAATGGTTGCAAAGTCAGTGCTTTGGTTGACACGGGTGCGGATTTTTCTATAGTTAGTGAAAACCAGGCTGCTCTCCTGAAGAAAGTGACGATGCTTTGCAACCTGAGGCCAATTAGTACTGCTGGTGGGTACATCGTCACACCACTCGGCGTTTGCACAGCACGAATACAGATTCGTGGTTCTACCTTTGTTGTCAGCTTGAGCGTTCTCCGAAAGTGTTCCCGAGACCTGATCATTGGCATGGACTTCCTGAGGGAGCACGGTGCTATCATCGACATTCTACAACGCCACGTCAGGTTCTCAACAAAAAGCGCCACACCAGAGCATAATCCCAGCCACGATTGAGTATTTCTGCGTGTAATTGACGATGCTGTGACGATACCACCGCGCTCAAGTGTTATTATTCAAGTGGCGTGTAACAAATCAGCACACGGTGGTGGCGGAGAGCAATCGATTCGCACTCTTTTCCCAAGGTATCCGAAGAGCACGAAGCCTAGTAGACCTCTAGGCTGGCCACTGCGAGGTTCTTGTTACAAACTTCAGCTGCGAGAGCCGACACCTTTTCCCTGGTACTATCATCGCCTAAGCCTACCCAGTAACCAATGTGACTGAGTGTTTTGCTTCCAAGGCAACCAATAACGCCGAAGCACCTCTCCGGTGTGTCGGCATAAATCCAATGCTTCCTGACGAAAACAAACGAAGGCTTAACGATCTGTTCATAGAATTGCACACCTTTTTTCCCCGTTCATAGAGAATCCGTCCGACATCAATTACCAAACACCGTATTATCACCTACGGCGAAGCGCACCCTATACGGCCGTAGCGTTTCCGCGTTTCACCGACTGAACGACGCGCGATTAAAAAGCGAGATAAGGAAATTCTTCAAGACGGTGAAATACAGCCATTAAGCAGCCCATGGTCGTCGCCAGTGGTCCTTGTAAAGAAGAAGGATGGTACACTTCGCCTTTGTGTCGATTATAGGAAACTGAATAACGCCACAAAGAAAGACATGTACCCGTTGCATTGAGTGGATGATTCTCTTGACAGGCTGAGGCGAGCAATACGCACTTTTCCGCAATCGTCCTCAAAAGTGGTTATTGTCAAATTGAATTTGATGAACGCGACCACGGAAAAAACTGCTTTTGTAACTCCTGACGGTCTGTATATATCAAGAGTGCTCCCATTCGGTCTCCGTTCCGCTCCAGCCACCAATGAATGATGGATACCGTTCTCGCTGACCTCAAGTGGAAAAGTTGCCTCGTTTGTCTAGATGATGTCGTTCTCTTTTCAAGAACGTTTGACGAGCACCTTCATCGACTTCAGCGTGTTCTCGAAGCTATACGATCTGCTGACTTTACCTTCAAGCCTGAGAAGTGCCATTTCGGCTACAAAGAACTGCAGTTCCTGGGTCACGTTGTGAGCGCGGCAGGCTTTTAGCCCGATCCCGAGAAGACTGCCGTTGTGGCCGCTATTTCAGCCCCGAGAGACAAGAAAAGCCTTCGTCAATTTATGGGGCTCTGCGCATACTATGGCCGCTTTATTGAAAACTTCTATAAGATCTCAGAGCCACTCATCAGACTTACGTGTGACGACACCCCATTTCTATGGACTGACGAACAAGCGACTGCCTTTGCAGAACTGCAACATCGATTGTCTTTCCCTCAATTGATATGTAGGGTTTAACGTCCTAAAACCACCATATGATCATGAGCGACGCCGTAGTGGAGGGCTCCGGAAATTTCGGCCACCTGGGGTTCTTTAACGTGCACCCAAATCTGAGCACACAGGCCTACAACATTTCCGCCTCCATCGAAAAGGCAGCCGCTGCATCCGGCATTCAATCACGCCACCTGCGGGTCAGCAGCCGAGTACCTTAGCTACTAGACCACTGCGGCGGGGCTGTCTTCCCCTCCTGTACTTGGTCATTTTGATGAGGGCACTCACACAGGGGTGCGCACTTACGCAAGCAACAATGGTCTCGGAGCTATTTTGGTGCAAACACAAGATGGGACAGAAAGTGTGATTGCCTTCGCGAGCCGCACTCTATCACGTGCCGAAACCAACTATTCCACGTCAGAGAAGGCGAGCACGGTAATATGGGCGAATACAAAGTTAAGACCTTATCTGTAGGGGCGCCCATTTAAAGTTGTGACTGATCATCGCGCTTTATGTTGGTTGGCTAACCTCCGAGACCCCTCTGGGCGATTAGCACGATTGAGTCTGCGACTTCAGGAGTTTGATGTCACCAGCGTATACAAGTATGATGAAAAGAATGAAGATGCCGGCACGCTATCACGAGCACCTTTGGAATCCGACCATACAGCTGTAGAAGACGACAGTGCCTTCCTGGGGACTCTCAGTGGGGCGGACCTCCTCAGTAAGCAACGAGCGGACACCGAGTTGAGGCCCATCATCGATCTATTAAAAGGCAGCACCGCATCTGTTCCTCTTTCACTTTACCATACGTGGCCGCCATTTTGCTTACGACATGGCATAATATTTTTTTTCTATTTTTACATACTGCAGCCTGAATTGGGCTATCGCCGGAGTGGGTTTGCTATACATCAGCACATACAAGAATACAACTCTTAACAAACAGGAATAGAACTCTTAATAAAAAAAAATCGAATCAATACATTCATGCAAGAAATTACAACTGTTAGTAAACAAATCACGAATCAATACATTCATGCAAGAAATCTTCTAAAGGCAATACACTCCATTTTTCTATAGAGTGCGGAAAAAAGCCTCATTTAAATAGGTTAGTACGTGGATGGAATGGTGTGAGGTTGAGTTTGTGGCTATTCCTTGTGGGTTTTATTTTATCAGGAGACATATATTCGTTAGTTATTGCATAGTGTGGGATATTAACAAGAATATGCAGCAAGTTTATGCATTCGAGCTTGCGTCGCAAGGACAGGGTTTGCAGACCTAGCGTAGCAAGTTGAGAGGAGGGTGAGAAATTCCAGTCGTAACGGCGGAAAATGAAACGGATGGCTTTTCTCTGAACGGATTCTAGTGTGCTGATGTCCGATTTTTTATGAGGGTTCTATATGGGGCAGGCATATTCGAGGATGGGACGGATGAGCGATTTATACGTTAGCAACTTTGTTTCGGGTGAAGCATCTTTTATTGTACGATTTAGGTAGCCCAGTTTCTTTAAAGCTTTATTGCAAGAGTATTCGATATGTTTAGACTAAGACATATTGGGCGTGAAGATGAGGCCTAGGTATCTATATTCGGACACACGTGAAAGAGAGAAGCCATTGAAGTAGTAATCGAATAACGAAAGGGAGCTGCGTTTACAGAAGGAAAAAGCCACTGTTTTAGTAAAGTTTACGTTCATTTGCCATGTGTCACACCATCTGCAAAATTGTGCAAAACAATCATTATTAAATTGAAGTCATCATTGGTATTATTTAAATTATATAGGACAAAGTCATCAGGGTAAAGGTGGATTTTCGTAGACACCTAATTGGGGAAATGATTTATGTACAATAAGAACAAAAGTGGTCCCAGGACTCAACCCGGGGGGAGTTTGGTTGAAACATTCACAACAGGCGAGTTTGAGGAATTAAAAAAAACAAACTGAGAACGGTTGTTTAAAAAGTTAGCAATCCAGTCAACCAAGGAATAGCTGTTAAGAACAGCGTGAAGTTTGTGCAGAAGTTTAGAATGTGTAACAGTGTCCAATGCTCTAGCAAAGTCGATGAAGATTGCATCAATTTGGTAACCAGAGTTTAGAGCGTTCGAAATGTCATGAGAAAATTCTACAAGCTGGATTGTTGTACTAAAACCTCGGCAAAAAACCATGCTGGGCATTACTTAGGATGTTATTATTTTCAAGAAACCCCATGATATGCTTAAAGATTATGTGTTCTAATCGTTTACTTGATTGAGGCGTTATTGAAATCGGGCGATAGTTTAATGGTGACTGCTTGCTGCCACAATTATGCATAGAAAGAATTTTCGCTAATTTCAAAGCTGAAAGAACAGTTGAAGTGCTTAAGGACTTTTAAAAAATTATGGTCAAGTAGCGGCTGGTCCACTCACAGTATCTAAGAAGAAAAATATTAGGAACGCCATCAGGACCAAGAGATTATTCATTTGCAAGGTGCAAAATTAGGTTCATAACACCGTCGAGAGATACGGAAATGTCACTGATTGAGTTATTTGAGCAATGGTGAAAGCTAGGGATGTATAAGTGGTTAGTTGTGAATACCGATTGGAAGTATTCGTTGGACGCCCCCGCCGGGGCGCCTGCGCAAGTAGGCGTTTGGTGTGTAGCGACACCACGGACCCGAGCTAACGGGGGAGTTTCTACTCCCTCCCACGCCTAGCCGTGCGTGGCTTTGCCGTGTCCGGGGAAAAGGGGATCCTGGGGGTTGAGCCGACGCTGGGTGATTGGAGCGTTAAGGCCCCCCGACAGAGGCAACACACCCCTTTGGCCACAGCTTCACGTAAACGGCACCCCTGGGCTGACCCACCCAGGAGAAAGCGGCAGTCGCCTGTTCCTATCTCTCTTTCTCCCTACATCTTCGTCTTTTGTTCTCACTTTACATCTTTCCTGTTCTCTCCTCTCTTGAATTTACTTCTGTTTTTCCTGGCGGCAAGGGTTAACCTTGTGTGGCTATCCAAACTAGGGTAAACCATATTGGGTTATAGTAACTGCGTACTGCTGGCGTTGCGCAGGCATGCCCACATGCTCTGCCACGTCCCCTTGTTGGACTCCGTGGTGGGTGGTGGGTGCCATTACCGAAAAATACACATTTTCCCATGGGATCCTCGACCCCCTCTCTTACTGATCGTGCCTCGGAAAGGGTACGCACTGACGCAACTTCACTATTTTGGACGAAAAACAGAGAAACTTTCCCAAAATACCATGTCCTCCACTGCGAACAATCATCTACAAAAGCTAGAGCGATCTCGCCCTTCCTTGTGGCCAAGTGCTTGAGAGACCATTTGAACCGGCTATAAGGCCACGAAGATGGCAAGTGGAGATCTGCTTCTCGAATTAAAAGGCAAGGAACAGTACAATAAACTCTCACACCTTGTAGCCTTTGGTAAAGTCCCCGTCTCTGTGAGTGCACATCGTACCATGAATACAGTGAAGGGCGTGGTATCAGACGAAAATTTGATGACACTGAGTGAAGAAGAGCTTCTTGATGGTGTCACAAAACGAGCGCTCAAAAAAGGGCGCGCCGTCAAATTCTCACGATAAAGCACGAAAGCGACGCCGCGAGGTCAACGAAAAAAAAGAAAACAAGCATCCAAGGACTCCCAGGGCGCGCGACTCTCTCCTCTCGGAAGCGTGGATTCACCGACGGGCCTCCCCACATCGGCGGCCGAGCAAGCACTCGAAATTTCTAGATGGAAAGGGGCGTGGTGATGCCGGGTTGAGTCATCCGTCGCGGACGGCCTTCGAACCTTCTCGCCCTCTCCCCAGCCTTCGCTGCGTAGCGTGCCGACGAACTGATGAGAACTTTCTGGAATCTCGCGCGGAAGGTATTTAATCGAGCAGCCGAGATGAGAGATCAGGAGAAGACGGAAGTTAGCGCCAGAGCGCGTAGGGATTCCACCGTGTAGTCGGCGAAGGTTTTGTCCGTAGAGACAAAGCAGGAGAAGAAGATGATTTCCACATGAGGGGTGACGACTTGAGCTACAGGCAAGAGTGTGTGTTTACCGCTATCGAGAGAAGATGTGTCGCAACAGCTGCGTGTGTGAAGCCGACGTGTTTCCGGCAAAGAAGTTAGAAGCTTGGAGAGTGGCCACTTGAAGACGCGAGGTTTCCTGGTAGAGAAACTTTGGGAGCACTGGAAGACGCGAGGTTTCTTGGAAGAGAAACTTCGGCGAGGTTTCCTGGAAGAGAAACTTCGGGGGCAGCGGAACGACAACGCTGGACTTTGAGTGAGTGATTCTCGGAAGAGTATCATCCAGACTTTTGTTCCAAGAACTATGGACTGAATAGGTTTTCTATCTCTTTAGTCTTTAGGTGTCTTGGTTGTTCAAAGCATGCGACTGCAATGTAGTGCGTATTGTGATCTGTGTCCGTTGTTTTGAGTGTGGCTGATTGTACTGTGTAATACGTTGTTTGATTGGTGAAATATTGTACTCAACAATTGTGGAGTGTGCATACTTGTGTATTGTTTTCGATCTGCCAATATTGAAAATATAATTTTGTTTGTTTATCAACTCTCGGCTCTGACTTGTTCTTTGGGCCACAGCCAACGTCCTCTGGCCAGCCAAAAAGGACCCCTTCTAAATTGTCCACGCTTTCGTAGTGCGGTTCGGGGGGCCGATACTTCGGCCCTTGGAACTAGCTCGGCGATCACCTCCCGAATTAACGGGACTTGTGAAAATTAATCTGGCATTCACGACAGGACCTTTTGTTGCACCATGTGCCCAAAGTAGTGAGAAAGAGCCTCGAGTTGTTGATTGTGCTATCGGAACGATTTTGTGTGTTCCTCAGTATTCTCGTTATTGAGTGCAGGGGAGTGTTCCGATAGACTGATTTACGCAGATACTTTTTACACGCGGCAAAACTTCATTTGCAAAACACCATGGACCTCGAAAAGTTAGTTGCTCTTGGTGAGAAGAAGGGTCTTTCTGGCGCCAAACTACGGAAATGGGTAAGCCAGAAGGAGAAAGAGGCGGTGGAGCGAGAGAGGTTTGCAGCTGAGAGAGCCAAGGAAGAAAAAGCAGCTGAGTTGGAACGAGAGAGGTCGGCAGCTGAAAGGGCCAAGGAAGAAAAAGCAGCTGAGTCGGAACGAGAGAGGTTGGCAGCTGAGAGGGCCAAGGAAGAAAAAGCAGCAGAGTTGGAGAGAGAAAGACTGGCTGCTGAAATGGCGAAAGAAGAAAGAGAGGCAAAGGAGCGACAGCTGAAAGAAGAAAGAGAGCAGCAATTGAATTTGGAGCTGGAGAGAGAAAAGCTGGCCGCTGAGAGGGCGAGAGAAGAAAGAGAGGCAAAGGAGCGACAGCTGAGAGAAGAAAGAGAGCAGCAATTGAAGTTGGAGCTGGAGAGAAAAAGACTGGCAGCTGAGAGGGCGAAAGAAGAAATAGAGGAAAGGGAACGGCAGCGACAGCACGAGATAGAACTCGAGCGGCTCCGTTTGCAACAGCGAGGTGAAACTTCCGTCCAAGCTAGAGTTGAAAGCAGCGAACGGGAAGATCATGGCTTCCGCTTGAACCCAAGCAAGCTGCTTGTAGCGTTTGATGAAAGGAAGGACGATCTTGACGCGTACCTTCACCAATTTGAGACGATTGCAAGGTGCCAGAATTGGCCGGAACATCAATGGGCAGCTGCTTTGAGTACCTGCTTGAGTGGTGAAGCACTCAGTGTGTACGGCAGGCTGACGCCTACCGATGCAGCCAACTATGCAAAGGTGAAAGCTGCTTTGCTGAAGCGATTTAGATTTACTGTGGAAGGATTCCGGGACAGAATTCGGACAGAAAGCCAGCGGATGGTGAGACGGCTACGCATTCGCCGCCCGACATAGCCATTATTTCGACAGATGGATTGAACTTTAAGGGACAGCGCAGGAGTACGATGAGCTTAGAGAGCTCCTAATTAGAGAACAATTCCTTACTAGTTGCCACCCAAGCCTGTCGCTGTACTTGAAAGAGAGGAAGGCTGAGTCACTTGAAGGAATGCTTGAATTGGCTGATCAATTCTTGGAAGCGCAAGGTGGAACTAATTTGGCCAAGGTCAAAAGGAGTGTCCCGAAGATTTGAAAAATTCGGCACCCGAACAAAAGAAGCGTGCACCAGAGAGTGTTCCGCGATGTTTTCTGTGTAACCGAGTGGGTCATCGCGCGAGCAACTGTCGTACTAACTTTACGAGCCCCACGATAGTAAAATGTTTTAAGTGTGGTCAGACTGGGCACAAAGCAGACGCATGTTGAAATGGAGCGAGTCAAATTCACCAGGTATCCTGTGTGCAAGCGGCACCGAAATCCGGTAATAATGCCGTCACTGATGGATTCGTAGAGTTGAAAAATGGGGGGGAATTCCTATTGTAGGTGCTGTAATAACAAAATAGCCAACCGGTGTCACGAAGAGAATGCCAACGCTGCCTGGAAAAGTTGCGGGCAAGAAGATTACGGTGTTAAGAGACACCGGTAGCTCCACGGTTATCGTGCGGAGAAATTTGGTACGGGAAAGTGAGTTGACAGGCAGGACGAAACCGGTTTGCCTAATTGACCGTACGGTTTGGATGCTTCCCGAAGCAGAGATTGAGGTTGAAACCCCATACTTCAGCGGGAAGGTTACGGCTCTATGCATGACGAACCCCCTGTACGACCTCGTCATCGGAAACATCGACGGGGCGCGAAGGCCGGGTGATCCAGAACGATTGGGAGAAGACCCGAAGATGGAGCCCCCGCCAACATAGGGACCGCGAGATACAGCGGAGAACAATCCCGCGAAGTATTTCACCCGAGCCTAAGGTGAAGCCTGGGCGCAAGAGACAGTGAATGAGAACATCATCGTATCGAATGAGTTCACGTGCTGGGCAGCTGGGCTTACTTCGGCTCGACCTCAACTGACCGACAATGTAAAGATGACGGAGTCGGCCAGCCAGGCCAAATGTCGGGACATGAACAAGCGGGTGAATAACCGGACAGGATCGGTTGAGCGTCATGACCCGCTAGCAGTGTCGGAAGTGACAACGATGGCTAAGACGCCGCCTCAGATACCGTCGTTGGGAGGGGCTCGCCGGAACAAAACGAGCAAAAACAATAAGAAGAGATTGAGAGAGCACCGCAAAAAGGGGCGCAAGCACCGCTCGAATTGCACCGGATAGGTGTCGATGTCAATTTGGAATACATTTGACAGTTCTATATGTTAAGTGAATGTGATTGTTTTCGTGTGCCACAACTGTATGTCCAGTGAGTCAAAATGTTTGTTACGGTGATGTGATGTATAGTAATGATGTGAGTATAGTAATTGTTGTAATGAAAGAACTTTGTACATTTGTATTGTCTGGAATATGTGATGGAGTGTTGTACTCATGCACCGGAGGTTATATTTCATGTGTTGTGAGGTTGAACTACCAGGTACAATTGTATTGAGTGATCTATTGTGAATGTGACGTGTCATGAGCAACGGACTATGTTACAGTCTTTAAGTGTGTGGTGACTGTTCGCGCTCGTTTGTGTGGTTTTGAATATTATGAGATAATATTCTTAAAGGGGGGGCAGTGTCACAAAACGAGCGCTCAAAAAAGGGCGCGCCGTCAAATTCTCGCAATAAAGCGCGGGAGAGACGCCGCGAGGTCAACAAAAAAAAGAAGAAAACAAGCATTCAAGGACTCCCCGGGCGCGCGACCCTCTCCCCTCGGAAGCCTAAATTCACCGACGGGCCTCCCCACATCGGCGGCCTCAAAATTTCTAGATGCAAAGGGGCGTGGTGATGCCGGGTTGAGTCATCTGTCACGGACGGCCTTCGAACCGTCTCGCCCTCTCCCCAGCCTTCGCTGCGTAGCGCGCCGACGAAATGATGCGAACTTTCTGGAATCTCGCGCGGAAGGTATTTTATTGAGCAGCCGAGATGAGAGATCAGGAGAAGACGGAAGTTAGCGCCAGAGCGCGTAGGGATTCCGCCGTGTAGTCGGCGAAGGTTTTGTCCGTAGAGACAAAGCAGGACAAGAAGATGATTTCCACCTGGGGGGTGACGACTTGAGCTACAGGCAAGAGTGTGTGTTTACCGCTATCGAGCGAAGACGTGAGGCAACAGCTGCGTGTGTGAAGTCGACGTGTTTCCGGCGAAGAAGTTAGAAGCTTGGAGAGTGGCCACTTCAAAATGCGAGGTTTCCTGGAAGAGAAACTTCGGGAGCACTTGAAGACGCGAGGTTTCCTGGAAGAGAAACTTCGGTAGCACTTAAAGACGCGAGGTTTCCTGGAAGAGAAACTTCGGGAGCACTGGAAGACGCGAGGTTTCCTAGAAGAGAAACTTCGGCGAAGTTTCCTGGAAGAGAAACTTCGGGGGCAGCGGAACGACAACAACGCTGGACTTTGAGTGAGTGATTCTCGGAAGAGTATCATCAGGACTTTTGTCCCAAGAACATTGGACTGAATAGGTTTTCTATCTCTTTAGTCTTTGTGTCTTGGTTGTTCAATGCATGCGACTGCATTGTAGTGCGTATTGTGGTCTGTGTCCGTTGTTTCGAGTGTGGCTGATTGTACTGTGTAGTGCGTTGTTTGATTGGTGACATATTGTACTCAACCATTGTTGAGTTTGCATACTTGTGTATTGTTTTCGATCTGCCATTCTTGAGAATATAATTTTGTTTGTTTATCAACTCTCGTCTCTGACTTGTTCTTTGGGCCACAGCCGGCGTCCGCTGGCGCGCCAAAAAGGACCACTTCTAAATTGTCCACGCTTTCGTGGTGAGGTTCGGGGGGCCGATACTTCGGCCCTTGGAATTAGCTCGGCGATCACCTCCCGAATTAACGGGACTTGTGACAGATGGATGGAAAGACCAAGGTGTAATACATGTCCAGTGCATCAAAATCAGACGTAACAACAACGAAATAGCTACAAAGCACTTAATACTCACCTTTCTCTCACCCACTTTTTCTGAGACTCTCAAAACTGGTTATATAAAACTCCATGTCCGACCCTTCATTCCAAACCCGAGGCGTTGTTTCAAATGCCAGCGATTTGGTCATGCATCCCAGAGCTGCCGAGGGCAGCTGATCTGTGCTAAGTGTGGCACAACCGGCCACAGTGCTGATGAATGTAGTCATAATGAGGTCCTCTGTGCTAACTGCGAAGGTAGCCACCCCGCATACTCCAGAGCGTGCCCAACCTGGAAAAAAGAAAAAGAAATAATAGCTATAAAGGTAAAGGAAAATATCACGTTCAGGGAAGCAAGACAACGGATTTCGTTAACATTAGCACTAAAAACACCTTTTGCCGAAGTGGTGCAACGAGGGGCGGCGCCACAAAGGCCCTTGGCAGTTGCCCGGACCGCGCCTAGCGTGTCGAGGCTAACGCCACAAGCCCCTACGGCGGGAGCAGCCAGCGCTGCCCTGCCCACATTCAGCCTGTCCACACAAGTGACCTCTACAAGCTCTGGCAGCAGCCAGGGCAATCACGAGGTCAAAGGGGCTTTATCGACGCCCACCTCGGTGGGGACAAAGATTTCGTCGATCGAGGCGAAGTCTAAGCGACGCACAGATCGCTCTGTAGAGCGGGCGTGCAGTGCCTCGCAAGAGGCTATGGACACCAGTTCAAGCCAAACGGTGCAGGAAGCGCCGAAGGAGCGGCGAGCTTCTCTCGACCGCCCCAAAAAGGACAGAACACCGATCACAGGGCCTGACAAAGGCCCTGTAAGTTGAGCTAATTTCCGTCTTTTCTGCACACAGCACTTCTTCCTTTTTTCTTATGGACAACGTCATACAGTGGAACGTGAGGGGAATACTTAGAAATTTAGATGACGTCCAAGAACTTCTGAGTAAGTTCAACGCGAAAGTGCTATGTGTGCAACAAACGCACTTAACTCCTAAGCACAAGGACTTCCTACGACAATATATGATTTTCCGAAAAGACCGGGAGGATGCTGTCGTACCATCTGGCGGTGTAGCCATTATAGCTGATCGTAGTATAGCATGCCAGCATTTGAAGCTCCAAACGGCCCTTGAGGCAGTGGCCATTCGAGCTGTACTTTTTAACAAACTCATCACCATATGTTCTGTGTACATACCACCGCATCAACAGCTATACAGACGTGATCTAGAATCCTTAATAAATCAACTCCCAGAGCCGTTTCTGGTTCTAGGTGATTTAATGCACACAATGTCCTGTGGGGCGATGCTCACTGTGATGCGCGAGGACGCCTCATTGAGCAGCTCCTTTTCTCTTCTAGTTTATGTCTTTTAAATATAAAGGAGCCTACGTATTTTAGTCTTGCAAACAACACATACTCTTTCATAGATCTTAGCATTTCATTTCCGTTCCTTTTACCTGTGTTTAAGTGGAACGTTCTTAAAAACGCTTATGGGAGTTATCACTTCCCAATCATCCTGAGTGCGCCAAACAAAGATCAACTACCCCCGCAGGTTCTTCGATGGAAGATTGACTCAGCTGATTGGGAAGGGTATAGAACTTTTACACACATGATATGGACTGAGCTGTCTACCCTAACAATAGATGACACTGTCACGTATTTTACAGCTTTAATACTTGATGCCGCATCTAAATGTACTGCCAAAAAGAGTGACATGTCTTCTAAACGGTGAGTCTCATGGTGGAACGACGCATGCAGGAAAGCACGGACCACTCAGAACAAAACAGGGGCGTTGCTTCGCGATTCCCCTACAGCAGAAAACCTGGAAAATTTCAAGCGGGTCAAATCGCAGGCAAGGAGAACGCGTCGACAAGCTAGACGAGAGAGCTGGACAAAGTTTATATCGGGTATCAATTCGTACACAGATGAGGGAAAAGTGTGGAATAAGGTAAAGAAATTTAGGGGCCAACAAACGTATTCTCTTCCACTAGTAAATAGCCTCGGGGAAAGCTTGGTGGATCAAGCCAACTTTCTTGGCACACATTTCGAACACATATCGAACTCCTCACCCTACTCCGAATCCTTCCAGAATTACAAGGCACGAATAGAAAAACAAAAGTTAGAAAGAAATTCCGCAAGAAATGAGGCATATAATGCACCATTCTGCTTAGCAAAACTCAGCTGCTGTAATACATCTACCCCAGGTTCTGACAACGTAATGTACGCGATGCTGAAGGAACTACCCTCCGAAACTAAAGAAACCCTCCTCTCTCTTTATAATCGCATATGGTTTTCAGGTGTGATCCCCTCCTCCTGGAAGAAGGCTGCTATAATTCCAATTTTGAAGCAGGGAAAGGATCCCTATACTGTATCAAGTTACAGACCTATAGCGTTAACAAGCTGCCTCTGCAAACTATTTGAAAAAATGATTAATTGCCACTTACTCCACTACTTAGAAACAAACAAATTGCTCGACCCATACCAATGTGGGTTTCGAGAGAGTAGATCCACCACCGACCATCTGGTGCGTATCGAGGCACAGATCCGAGACGCTTTCGTCCACAAACAATACTTCCTCTCTGTGTTTCTCGATATCGAGAAGGCCTACGACAAAAAATGGCGTTTTGGCATAATAAGAGACTCGTCTCACCTAGGTGTGCGCGGTAGAATGCTTTCCATAATCGAGAGTTACTTGTACAATCGGAAATTCCATTTCCGTGTGGACAGTATTCTCTCCCAAACATTTGTCCAAGAAACGGCAGTACCACAAGGTGGTGTACTTAGTTGTACACTTTTTATTATGAAAATGAATTCCTTGCACCTGTCCAACCCCTGCAACATGTTTTATTCCACATATGTAGATGACGTCCAGCTTGGCTTTAAGTCATGCAACCTAGCAGTGTGTGAGCGGCAGGTTCACTTAGCTTTAAACAAGATGTCCAAATGGGCAGAGGAAAACGGATACCGGCTGAACCCAGAAAAAAGCACCTGTGTCTTGTTCTCCCGAAAGAGAGGCGTGCACTCAGAACCTCACATTGAACTGAACGGTCAAGGTCTTCTGTCAATGCGGAGCATAAATTCTTAGGCTTAATCTTGGACAACAAGTTGACCTTCGTACCGCACATTAAGTATTTAAAAACAAAATGTTTAAAAGCCATGAATGTTATAAAAATATGTTCACGTACTACGTGGGGTAGTGACAGGCAATGTCTCGTGAACCTGTATAGAAGCCTCATTCGCACCCGCTTAGATTATGGGGACATTGTTTATCACTCTGCGACTCAAACTGCTTTGAAGATGCTGGACCCCGTGCACCATTTAGACATCCGCCTTTCTACGGGTGCTTTTCGCACCAGCCCCGTAGAAAGCCTTTACGTTGAGTCAAATGAGTGGTCGCTTCATCTGCAGAGAACTTACATGCCCTTTGTTTACTTTCTTAAGGTGAAAGCAGGCAAGGAGCTCCCCTCATACTCTACTATTATTGATTTGTCGAGCTCCATTCTGTTTGAAAACAGGCCTTCGATGAAGCAGCCCTTCTCAGTTCGCCTGAAGGGTCTTGCTGAGGACACTGGAGTGTCACTTGAACACAGCTTAATGGCTCCTGTAGCATACCCGCCACCGTGGCAGTGGCTGACTATAGATTGTGATGTGTCTTTCCTAGAAGTTACTAAACATGCGCCTATTGCCCATATAAGAACATACTTCCTGGAACTTCAACACAAATACACACGTCCTGAGTTCTTTACAGATGCCTCTAAGTCTAACTCCTCTGTGTCCTACGCTGCTGTGGGCCTTTTCTTTTCGCATGCTGGCCCTCTACATCCAGGCACAAGTATCTTCACAGCGGCAGCTTACGCGATACTTGTGGCAGCTAAACACATCAAATAATTAAAAATACAAAAAGCAGTAATTTATACAGACTCCCTCAGTGTGGTAACGGCTCTGCACAGTCTTAAAAAACAAAAAACTCTGTCCTCGTCTCACTTTACTTAATTTTATGCACCCTCAACACACTCAACCAACATGTTGTAGTGTGCTGGGTGCCAGGGCACCGAGAGATTCAAGGCAACGTGATGGCGGATCAGCTTGCTGCATCCGTTCACGAAATCAGAGCCACTACACCCATATCGATCCCGCCCCTTGATCTTAAGCTGTCTCTCAAACGAAAGCTCAGGGACTACTGGCAGAGCAAGTGGGATAGACACACACAAAACAAGCTACACGTTATCAAGCCACACCTTGTCCATTGGCCACCAGTATGAAAATCACGTCTAACAGAAGTAACACTAACAAGACTCAGGATACGACACACATACACGACACACACACATTTTTTGTCTGGTGGCGATCCACCATTGTGTGATAAATGTGGTGAGGCATTAACAGTTCCTCACGTTTTAATCCAATGTAAACAATCAGACACTCTAAGAAGACAACACTTTTCATTACTCTACCGACAGCATCTACCATTAAACCCCACAATGTTGGTCGGTGGAGGACCACTTTTCACCCATATATCATTGCTAGCTTTTTTAAGAGATGTCGGTTCTTACCATGTAATATACCCAGGCATTGCGTAGCGTGACCTCTCAAGAAAGGTTGCTGCTGCAATGACTATATTTAAAAGCACTTGCCTCGCAGCCCTTGAACACAAGGGCGCTGATGAGGCACTTGTGCTAGTGCCAAATATTTTTACATGTTTTTATTATCAAAATCTTTGTCACCCTTTTTACTATGCATATCACGCCACTGTCATGATCCTAATACTTATGTTTTTACCCGCATTATCGCGAGGAATTTTAAGGCCCCTATACAGCCACGCAACATATCATTGTCCGCATCTGTAGTCATCGAAATGGCGCTCTTTGGCCATCAATTGGCCCTTGCCCCACAAAGCACCACACATCATCATCATATTCGTTGAACACGTTAGAAATATTTGAGGGTTCACTGCAGAGGACTTTATTTATAGCAACTGTATTTGTGGTAGCGGAGGTGGATAAAATATAAGCCAAAAATCTTTAAGAGTTGCTTTTCATTAAATCTTGCAACGTAACGTTGCAATAGAAGTCCTTCGACGAATTAATTTTGATCCGAAGTTCTTCTTTGGCGAGGTTAAATTCCTGTAATTTAAAGAGGTCACCATTTCTTTTTAAACGTCTCAGTCTGGCAACCTGACGCAACGGCAGGTTGCCAGACTGTGGGTCCGGCAGCGGCATGATGTGCAGTCGCTACAGTGTCTTCTGCTTCATTTTGCAGATTGCCGCCAGTCTGGGAAACCACTATCTCCACTTGCATGCCCCTTCCAAAAGCCACCTTTGCAACGCGCCCTTCAAACGGCATGACGAAGCCTTCAATAACAGCACGTGCGCCAAATCATCGACTCTCTGGGACGTGCCCGCTGCCACGTGGTGCTCGCCCGTCGGCTGCTCCATGATCAGCTGGTCCAAATTGCACACGGCGTGGGACGGCAGCGACACCTACCTGGAGGCAAACGGACATAAAAGCATCGTCGCCGACGCTCCCCTTCAGTGGGTCCGGCAGCGGCATGATGTGCAGTCGCTACAGTGTCTTCTGCTTCATTTTGCAGATTGCCGCCAGTCTGGGAAACCACTATCTCCACTTGCATGCCCCTTCCAAAAGCCACCTTTGCAACGCGCCCTTCAAACGGACATGACGAAGCCTTCAATAACAGCACGTGCGCCAAATTCATCGACTCTCTGGGACGTGCCCGCTGCCACGTGGTGCTCGCCCGTCGGCTGATCCATGATCAGCTGGCCAAATTGCACACGGCGTGGGACGGCAGCGACACCTACCTGGAGGCAAACGTACATAAAAGCATCGTCGCCGACGCTCCCCTTCAGTGGGTCCGGCAGCGGCATGATGTGCAGTCGCTACAGTGTCTTCTGCTTCATTTTGCAGGTAGGGAATCCGTACCGGTATAAATGCCATAGAAGTGACAACCGTTTTTTTGCTGCTTCTGCCGGACCCTACCTGCGCATGGCTTTTAGTGTTGTCACTAGTGTAAAATTTGTCTTGAGATTTTTGTTACTTTTGTCTGGTGACGTCGAGACCAATCTCGGCCCCGCATCCAAAACTGAACAAATGTTATTAGAATTGCTAGCTGGGCAAACACGTATTAGCGAAGATATATTAGCACTCACCACAAGGGTTGCAGCGTTCGAAGCCCGTCTAACAAAGTTGGAGTCTAGTGTCACTGATAATAACGATCTTGTGAAACGTGTACCGGAAATGGAGATTAAAATGAACGATCTAACTAAAGCAGCGCACACACTTGATCGCAAAAACGACGACTTGGAAAATCGATCACGACGAAATAACCTTGTAATACATGGATTGCTGGAACCACGTGATGAGAAACCCGAGCAGCTACTACCGTCGGTCGTGAACCTTCATATCAACGAAGCTTGATATTGAATGTAACAACATCGAACGCTGTCATCGCCTCGGAACACGCAGAAGCGACAGTCCAAGGCCAGTAATTATCAAGCTACTCGATTTTCGAACCAAATCCGAGATCTTAAGCAAGGGCTAGCAAATTAAAAGGAACGGATATCTTCATCAACGAAGATTTTTCAGTCAGGGTTCGACAAATCTGCAAGGAACTATGGCAACACTATGCTGACCTAAGAAAAGTAGCCAAAAAAGTACGACTACAGTACGATCAGTTAGTAATTGACAGTGTTCGCTACGTCTGGGACAACGTCACAGAGTCAGTTATTGAAGCGTCTAGCAATCGTGTTCCCCGTAGCAATGAATGACTTTCCGGAAGCCAGCGTAAATTAGTGCTTCTGTAACGTAAATGCTCGCAGTTTGGTGAATAAGACTGTAGATTTTAATTGGCTGATCCAAACTTACGCCCCATCACTATTTTGTGTTACTGAGACATGGTTAAATAATACTATTTCTGAGGCTGAATTCCTACCCCCGGGTTTCTCGGTGCTACGTAAAGACAGAGCGGACAGCCGCGGTGGCGGTGTCGCCATCTTCTTAAAGAATAGTTTGAAGTTCTATCCATTACCCGACCTTCCCGAGTCAGAATCTTTATGGTGCAAAATCAGCGTTGGGGGGAAAATAACCGTAATAGGCGTAATATACCGGCCTCCTGGTACTGACCACGTTGTTTTTCCTGCTATTAGTGATTATATAATGAAAAACAGGCTTCACAAATTTAAACTGAGTTTATGTGGTGATTTTAATGTACCGCATGTTGACTGGAATTTACTCTTACCCACTGGTCGCGATAGGGCACTCAGTGAAGCTTTAGTTGACCTTGTTGTGTCGTTTGATCTTACCCAAGTAGTCGATGTTCCTACGCGGGAAAATGCCATTTTAGACCTTGTATTCTTAAATGAGGCTGTACAGCAGAATGGATTTGAATGTGAAGCAGTGAATGGGGTATCTGACCACAAGGCAGTCCTTCTTAGCTTGAATGTTGCCTGTGAACCCAAACTTCCAACGTACAAAACGGTTCTGGATTTTACCCACGCGGACGACAATTCAATTCTTGCAGTTCTAGCAGCGTCTTTTGATGATTTCTTGTTCAATAGCAACCAATGTCATGTGGACTTGTTAGTTGAGCAGTTTTATAAGATTGTTGAACACTGCATACACACATATGTCCCACAGAAGTGCCTAAAACGAAACCCTCGGCATCCTTGGCTAAACAGAGAAATTATTCAGCTTACTCGGCGAATAAAGCGACTTCGAAGGCATCGTAACACTCTCCTAAATAACCAGCATTTATTGAACTCTCTGAAAACAGAGCTAAGAGAAAAAATGCATGCTGCCCGCAAATTCTACTATGAAAGTTCGTTAACAACCTTTATGAAAAACGACCCATCTAAATTCTGGAAAGCTTTTAATCCTGCAGGCCCGACATCTTCCTTACTTATTGTGAACGAGCAGCCCTCTTCGGATTCTTTAACTATCTCGGAAGCGTTCAATGGTTATTTCAAATCAGTGTTTAGTACAGATGATGGTACCAGTCCCGCTTTCGGTCTTGACAGTACATTGCCTGCCTTCTCAGAACTACAGATTAGTTACGCTGGAGTTGTTAATCTCCTACTGAACATCGACACAAATAAGAGTGCCGGTGCTGATAACATCCCTAACACATTTTTAAAACGTTACGCGGAATGGAATGCGAGGTATTTAACAGTCATTTTTCAGAGATCCCTTGAAACAGGAATTGTACCGCAGATTTGGAAAAATGCGAAAGTTGTTCCGGTGTTCAAATCTGGCGACAAACAAGTAATTCCAAACTATCGACCTATTTCATTAATCTGCACCTGCTGTAAAATTCTAGAGCACATTATTCACAAACATGTAGTCACATATTTAACTGAAAACAACCTCCTCTCCCAAAATCAACATGGCTTTCGTGCAGGATTTTCAACAGTCACGCAGTTGCTGGGGTTTACGCATGACATCGCTTCGACTTTAAACGATCGCGGTCAAGTGGACGCCATATTTATTGACTACTCGAAAGCGTTTGATACTGTTTGCCACAATAAACTTCTCCTCAAATTAAAAGCCTTTCTGCGCGGCACTCACGGCATTCGCTTGTTATCTTGGCTTTCAGATTACCTAAATTTAAGGCAGCAGTTTGTCGCGTTTAACAATTCGCATTCGTCATTCCCTCCCTGTCACATCAGGTGTGCCGCAGGGCTCGGCCCTTGGGCCTCTTCTTTTCTTAATTTATCTCAACGATGTTGTCGAAATAACAAAAATACAAAGGTCAAACTCCGTCTATACGCCGACGACTGTGTCCTCTATTCTTGTATTAGTACCTCCCGTGACCAAATACAGGTAAATAATGTTTTTTCTTCTTTCCGTACCTGGAGCTCAACGTGGCAAATGGCACTAAACCTTAACAAAACGGTAAGCATGACATTCACAAACAAGAAGGAACCCCTACGTTTTTCCTATGGCCAGAACATGAAGCATGTCGACGAATACAAGTATCTTGGCGTAACATTCTCACCGAACTTAAAATGGCATAAACATATAAACCTAATCTGCTCGAAAGCGCTCCGAAAATTGGGCTTCTTGAAGCGAACGTTAAAAGATGCTACTCACGAATGCAAACTAACAGCATACAAATCCCTGATACGGCCTGTTTTCGAATACGCCTCCGTTGTCTGGTCACCTCGCTGCGCATGCGACATAGTACACTTGGAAGGTGTTCAAAAAAAAGCAATAAGATTCATATATCACCGTTATGATCAGAATTTTTCGCCTTCGTCACACGCTGTACGTCTATCACTCAAATCACTTGAACACAGACGTACTTGTGAGCGTATCGGCACTTTACATAAAATCGTGAACAAGATAATCACCATTGACATGCCCATTTCCTTTGCCAGCTCCGTTGCAAACACTCGCAGGTCAAACCCCATTAACATCACACCCTTCATGCCATTTCTAGATTGTTTTAAGTTTTCATTTTTGCCTTTCACAGTGGAATTGTGAAATAATCTGGATGTTTCTTTCCGAAAGTGGCCTACCAATAGTTTTTTGAATGAACTACCAAACCATGTGTTTTGTTAGTTTAGTGTGTATTCACTGTTATGTACCCACTCCTGCAATGTCTCGAACTGTGAGACAGCAGTATTTGTAAATAAATAAATAAACAGGTGAAGTATAACACGCGATATCCAGGGAAGGTGGGGGTTTTTCTTTTTGGTTTTTATTGGGACGAAGCGCTCAATACAAGTTGCCACAGTCTTTCCAAAAGAAGCCATCAAGTAATTCACAACATCACATTCACCGAGGCGTTCGAAATCATCAAAAAACTTTGACAAAAAATCAAAAACAGACACGTCATTGGCTCGTGAAAAACCAGGAAATGTAAAATAGACAAAATGGTTGGTATGTACAGGAACAGAAATTGATACTAGAACGGCCTTGTGGTCTGGAATACCATCAGAAACTTCGAATTCATAACCTTGGTTTAAGAGGAAAGGACGAACAAAAACTAAATCTGAAACTGCATCCTCTCGTCTGTTAGTTTCAACAATCTGTTTTAAACAAAAATAGAGCGAGAAGTCTAACAGATCTTTGCAGATTCCTACGTCATGGCCTGTGAGCTAAAGTGATGGCCACGAAATTGCCTGGAGTGTTGAAATCAACCAGACAGACCAAGTTGGAAGTAGATAAGAAACACTCGTGCATACAAGTTGTTAAAGTGAGCAGCTGATCTATGTTCGTTGATGGCGAGTGGTAGAATATGCCAAAAACTATGGAAATGCATCCAAAAAAGACCTTGCACCAAGCAGATTCGGTATGAGGGGGACTGGGGATAACTGACAGTTTAAGATAAGACCATAAAAATAGTGCGACACCCCCTCCCCTGCCATGACGGCTGTCAGTTCCGATGATTGTAAAACGTGGGGGTGTTACTTTGCTATCGTATATGAGTTCCTTTAACCAAGTTTCTGTTGCGACAGCTATATGCGGTAAATAGGCCGTAATAAGTGAAAGAAGATTTGGGAACTTGTTAACTAGGCTTCTGGAATTCACATTTAAGATGCGCAGGGGCTCATTAGGATCAATTCTGAGGCGTCAAGAAGCTTTAGTGGTGACATTAAAAGAAGCTTTTGCTGGGCGAGAATGAATCCTAATGAAGGTGTTAGTTTCATCGTTCCAGTTGTACCTAACTTGATCTATAAACACATGATGAAAACTTAAACGTACAATGGAGCCCTTATCCCGCAAGGGTTGTGATGCTTCCTATAACCTCTTTCTGATTGTACGTATGCGCATTGAATAGTCTTCAGAAATGCGAAAGTTAGACCCTTTAAGTTTGTAGCCGTTTTTAAGGACAGATCTTTTCTCGCGGTTATCGAGCAGCTTTATGATAATAGACGCGGATGGTCTGCATGAAAAACAAAGCAAAAAACGGTTCAGCATTGTGCCAGCGCTGCTGTGAACTCAGCCACTGAAGAAGGCAGGCGTCGACGATGTCATTTTATGCCTTGCCGACGATGTCAATGAGCCAGGCTGGTGAACGATTGAAGGAACCAGGATGTCGTCATTATAGATGATGGCACGTGGAACACCAGCTGACGAGGCAACAAACAGGCCAGGACTATCTCTACCGAGGCTGATAGGGGCGTCCACGCCACCAGGACCAGAGTTGCGCATGTGGTGAAACTCGGTCGAAGAAAGGTAGTTCATGGCATTGCTTCCCAGACGAAGAAATCGGACGAGTCGGTGACAGGATCGGTGAGGTAGGCCAAACACTGCGTAAAAAGCAGAAAATGGTTCATCATTCTGCCAGCACTGATTTGAATTCGCTCACTGACAATATACAAGAAAAACACCAGTGTCGGCAGCAGATCTTATCTTCTAGTCGTTCCTCAATACCTTCGTGATGACTTTCTACTAGGCTGCCACGATGAGCCGACATCCGGTCATCTGGGAAGCTCTTGGACGCTCGACCGGGTACGACAGCTATATTTCTGGCCAAAACTCGCAGCTTGTGTCAAATGCTACGTGAAAGGACACCGCGAATGTCAGCATCGCAAGTCACCACCTGTGAAGCCTGCAGGCCTCCTACAGCCCATCGACCCACCGCGTACACCGTTTGACCAAGTTGGGATGGACCTCCTTAGACTGTTTCCTTTGTCTCACTCTGGAAACAAGTGGATCATCGTCGCAATCGGTTACTTGACGGGTTACGCTGAAACAAAGCCACTGTTACGTGGTACAGCATCTGAAGTCACCCAGTTTTTTATGCACCACATAGTGCTTCGTCACGGCGCCCCGTCAGTCATCATCACTGACCGAGGGACAGCGTTTACGACAAAACTGTTGGACGACAACTTCAAACTCAGTTACATGAACCACCGTAAGACCACCACATACCACCCCGAGAGTAACAGCTTGACAAAAAGGCTAAACATAACGCTGGTGCACATGATTTCCATGTACGTGGATGTGCAGCATAAAACGTGGGACGATATCCTGCCTACGTAACGTTTGGGTACAGCACAACAACCCAGGAAAGGACAAGGTTCACGCCCTTTCACCTTCTTTACAGTCGAGACGTGCAAGCCATGCGAGACGCCATCATTCCCTGATACATCGACCAGCACGAGCTGCTAATTCCTTATGTTGAGGATTACATTCAGCGTGCAGCGAAAGCACGTCAACTAGCTCGCGTGCACATAAAATCGCAGCAATGTGAAGACGTCCGAAGGTACAATATCCACCATCGACCAGTCACCAATGATCCTAGCGACCAAGTGTGGATATGGACTGCTCTTAGACGGCGAGGTCTCAAGGAGAAACTCCTGAGCAAGTATTTCGGACCCTACAAAGTGTCACGATGGTTGAACGAGGTCAACTATGAAGTCATTCCAGATGGAGGCACGGCAACGACCCAGCGCCACTCATCACGAACATAGATTGTGCATGTCGTCCGCCTAAAACCTAAATTTACGCGGTCATACTCGCCTTATTGTGCCCGGGCAGCAAAAGTTTTATTTTTACGTTGTCCGTTAGGTTTCAAACGAACTTTGAACTGTGTTATTGTTTTTTTTTCTTATGACCAACCACAGACATTTCTTTTCGCACCTGCATATGCCCTTTGCACTATAAGTATCATTTCTCTCTTTCTTTTTTTCCCAATGGGCCCTGCTGTCCGCTTGTGTATGATCATCAAGTCGATGCTCTAATGGGAGGGCGAATAATGCCTCCTAGAGTTGTGAGCCGGCAAGCCATAGCGAGCCAAAAAAACAAAAGAGAACGAAGTGTCTGCTAGCGCTTTATTTGAAGATATATGCTCGTGGAAGGAGAATGTCATCGTCGTCGTAATCAGGCGCAAGTTGATAGGTCCAGACCAGTAAGCTTCACAGCTGGACCCCGTGCAGGGCTGTTCTGCTTCACCCAATGTTCCTTGTTCCGTCTTTAGGGTTGTGGTCAAGTAGCCGGTGGTTACTTTTATTTTATTAGATCTACCTCTTTTTCCGCAACTGTTTTAGTGCATTGATAAGCGTAACTTCTTCGTATTTCATGTTTGTTACTTCTCCGGGCCAGAGGCCTGCCCTCTGGTCAGCTCATGTTTCTCCTCAAGATCTTCCCCTGGAGTTGTTTCTCCGTAATGGAACCCGTAGCGTTCCTGTCGCCTTAGTGCCGACCACCGCATGAAAAATCCCAAGACAATCCAAACGAAATTTCATGCGATCACTCCCCACTCTCTACTGATAACAGAGGTTCGTCAGTTTGAACGTGGGAGGATACTATGCTGCTCACCAGACAAGGCTTGCATCCAAGACCGTCTGAAGTGCACTACTTTTGCATCACATCCGGTGAGCTCTTTTATCCCACCTCATCTAGCTTGCTGCAAAGGACTAATCCCCCCTCCCCCGAACCAATTGGTTGGGGGGGGGTAGACGCAAGTCTAAGCCCAGCAGAAGTCTTGGAGATCTTTTCCCCGGCAGGCGTTATTTCTGTTCACCGCTGTACAAACAGGAAAACAAACAGGAAGTTTCCACTGAAACTGTAATTGCCAGATTGGCTGGAACAGATCGCCCTTCGGAGATCAAGGCCTGGCCGCTCATCTATAAGGTCGAAGCTTTAGCTCCCCGTCAATTGCAATGTGCTAAATGCTGGCGCTTTGGGCACAATACTAAAGGTTGTCGGTTGGAGACTCGATGCCGCATATGCGGGGCCATATACGGGACTGGTCATATTACTGCTGAGTGCCAATCAGACCATAAGACATGCTGTTTGTGCAAGGCAAATCACGCTGCAGACGATGCTATCTGCCCTGCAAGATCAAAGGAACTTCAGGTGATTGAAATTATTGAAAGGAGACGATGCTTTCGTAGAGAAGCAATTGCAGATATTTAAAGCAGAAATCAGGGTTATGCCGGCATAGCAGCTCGTCCACCTCTTTCTATATATGCATCACCTTCTCAATTCATTTGTGCTATGGTAGAAAAGGCCGTAGAAAAAGTATTAGAAAAATTTTTACTCAATCTGTCTGACTCACTCAATATTACTATGGACTCACAGATGTCGGGCGCATCTGATCGAATAGCTAAGCGTATCCAACCTCCTAGTGCCTCAATCAATAAACCAGCCAAATATTAGTCAGATGCCTCTATCGGTAATGAGGTAATGCCTTCCAGATCTAACACAACTGAGCCGGAAGGTATATCTGATTCAGAATCAAAAAGTAATCGGGATGTTGATATGGAAGCTCGCCTTTTGAAACGCACCAGATCACCTACTAGCAACCTAATAATTCTCATCCGCAAACAAAAAAACCGTGTGAAGAAACCCAGGACTAAAGCGGACTTCTTAAAAGAGAGTATCTTAGATCAAGCAGTTGCTACTGCTTGCTTATCACCATAGTGTGCCTTAGAGTACTTCAGTGGAACTGCCGTTCATTTCTCTCTGCAACTACAGACTTAATATACCTAATTTCTCAACAATCTTCAGACGTCATAATAATACAAGACACTTGGGTGTCTGCTGATGAAAACTTCTATCTAAATAACTATCAGTGCTTTCGACTGGACAGAGACTCATGTGGTGGAAGATGATTGTTTTTCAATTCATCCAAAATTTGTCATAAAGCACACTCAGTTTACAAACAAATATCACACTATTATGAAGTATTGGTTCTGAAAATTCACTTTCCCGGATGCGCGCCACTATCTATAGTCAACAACTACTTTCCGGCTGGAATACAACATGAAAGAGCCCTTGACGTGACTGTGAGTTTTTACAGGAACAGTATACTATTTGCGGGAGACTTCAATTCTCATCACGTGTCGTGGGGATTCCGCACTGATTCATCTGGAAAACGGTTGTGGGAATGTACTAATCGGAATAACCTTATTTGTTGGAATTCCAGAGTTCCGACATTCGTTCGATGTAATGAGGTCCGTCTTAGATTTGACATTTGCTAGCTCAAGTGTGACAATATCGTCTTGGACTGTTCATGATACGACTACAAGTAGTGATCACTGCCCCCTGGTATTAGAAGTCAGCATTGCTTTAGTGATGGTAGATCGCCAGGTGCAAAGTTTCGCAAACTACCCTAAATTGAAAAAGAGTTTACAGTCAACGTTGTCTTCCTTGCCCAATATGGAAGCAAATATGAAAGCTATGAGCCTTCGTTCCACCCTAAAGTGTACAATTAAAAATCACAGTTCACTATATCTTCAATAAAGGAAAAATTCATGTCTGCCTGGTGGAATGTGGATTGTGCCAGCGATTATAGACGCCGCAACGCTGCAGGAAAAAAAAATCCTTTCCAACCAATGTCTGACTAATTGGAGAAAATATTTTTTTTCTAAAGCTACCTTTAGGAGAACAGTTTCTTTAGCGAAAGACGATTATGAAGAAAAACGGTATAGCTATATATTCAAGAGCGGCAACAAGAAAGCCCTATTCAGTTTTCTCCGTAATCGTAAAGCTATTACAGCAAACGTAAATATTGACTTAGTTATTTTTTCTCCAACTGAGTTGGAAGATAACAGAAATTGCATTAGGATTGGAGAAGAGATTTACATCACAAATCAAAATAAAGTGTGCTGAACGGTCATTCGGAAATGATTTTATTGAAGTAAGTAGAGATGAACTTGCGCACGTCGTTCGTATTCTGCCAAACACAGGTCTTGGACCAGATGGCTTCACTTCAGAAATGTTGAATATATTAATTATAATATTACTGAAGACCTCCTTAACGTTGTCAACTAATCACTTGAAAATAGTTGGATACCTCTTGACTGGAGACTTGCAAAAATAATACAACTTCTTAAAAAACAGGGACTAGGAATGCAGATAGATAACACTAGGCCAATCGCTTCAGCATCACATGTAATTAAGTTAATAGAAAGAATAATTTACATTATAGTTACGAAGTTCATAACAGATAATGCGATACTCAGTGCGTGCTAGATTTGATTTAGACCAGGATACTCTATATGGTGGGCGCATGTGGATTTAGAGGCTCGTGTAAAGCTTGCTCGCCACAGACGACAATATGCCACCCAAGTAACCCTTGATTTAGCCGAGCCATATGACAGTGTTCAACACCCTATTCTTATCAATACCCTAAAAGAGCTTACGTTCCCGCAGTACATGACAAATTGGATATACGATTTTTTAAAGGACAGAAAACTTTATTGCTTCCAACGAGGTGTTTCCACACCAAAGTATAGCCAAACGAGAGGTGTTCCTCAAGGCTCTGTTCTATCGCCTGTGCTATTTAACCTTTTGTCAAGTTCAATACCACTGAGTGATAAGGTACAAGTATACGTACATGCAGATGAGATCGCGTTATTTGCATCTTACAGCGATATTTATTTACTACATTCAACTTTACAGTGTTATTTGGCAACATTGGAAACCTGGTTTCAGAAAATTTATATGAACCTGAACGTAACTAAAAGTGCTATTTTAGTTTTTCCATTGGACGTACCAGTTACTATTTCTCTTCAGTACCATCAAGAAATAATTCCCCAGGTTAACTGTTTCAAATATCTGGGTGCACTGTACGATCACATACTGAGCTGGCATGACCACATTTGTATATTAAAATTAAGGCTACACGTGCTGTTGGGATGATAGGTAGGCTTGGCCGCCTCCGTTCTGGTCTTCGCAGAGATACGCTGATCATGATTTATCGCATGTACGTTCGCCCGATTCTTGAATTCGGATGTGTACTATTCTCTGGTGGACCAGCATACAAATAAACCCCCTCATTCTCTTAGAGCGGGAAGCTCTTCGTAGTTGTTTAGGTGTGCCAAAATTCACAGCTAACAATGTTTTGTATCAAGAAGCTCGGATACCCACCCTTGCTTGCTAATGGCGTAATTGAACAGTCAAAACCTATTTAAAATTTTCTGAATCCACTTTAAGAAGGCGACAGTTTGTATTCTTTGCCGAGCCTGGTGTCTTTTTCAATGAGCATTGGTCCCGTGTACATAAACCCCAAGTGCTATTAGTTCAAACACTTCTAGATGCTTTAAATGCTAATATATTCGAGATCACACCATCTGTCAAACCAATCGGCCAACCGCAAAGAAACTTTGACAATATCTTCCCCATGAACGCTAAACACTTGCCCTCTAAATATTTGATTGGTTTATTAGAACAGCACCTGTCTCAACTACGTACCAATATAGTAATTGCAGCGGATGCACCTATGAGTGGCGAGAAGGGTGGTGTGGGTATTTTTTCTCTCTCATTATTCTGGTTAATTTCTTTTCGCCTCCCAGATTATACACCAATATTTAAAGTGGAATTAATGGCCGTTATACTAGCTATTCGTAATTTTCCTGCGAGTCATTCGGCAGCTGTGATAGTGTCTGACTCGTATTCCATGTGTTCATTTTTATTATCGTTGTCGACATCAGCAGTACTAGAAACTTTAAAATCTTTAATACCAGCAAACATTCGTCTAGTGCGAATGATACGGGTACCAGGCCATCGTACTATATTTCTAAGCGAGATGGCTGACACACTTGCGCGAACATCTCTTCATCTTGCGATTGTGCCAATCATGCTTCCTACAGCTTATGTAACAGCAGCGAGGTTTAGAAAACTTTACTTTCTTAAAGAATCATCAAAAATCACGATACCGAATCCAGATTTCTCGCACCTGCACTTTACATGGAATAATAAATGGTGTCCCATGCGTAAATTGGAAGTCTTGATAACAAAATTACGTTGCCGTGTATCACATCCTAATTTCTACCTAAACAGGTAGAAATTAGGATGTGATACACGGCAACATCCTAATTTCTACCTAAACAGGTCTGTTCTGGTGCCATCCCCTCTGTCCTCAAGCTGTAACGAACCTGAACATATCGACCATTTTCTTGTCACATGTCACCGTTTCAAAAATAAAGAAAAAGTTGCTTCAAAATTGATTGATTGATTGATATGTGGGGTTTAACGTCCCAAAACCACCATATGATTATGAGAGACGCCGTAGTGGAGGGCTCCGGAAATTTCGACCACCTGGGGTTCTTTAACGTGCACCCAAATCTGAGTACACGGGCCTACAACATTTCCGCCTCCATCGGAAATGCAGCCGCCGCAGCCGGGATTTAAACCCGCGACGTGCGGGTCAGCAGTCGAGTACCTTAGCCACTAGACCACCGCGGCGGGGCTTGCTTCAAAATTTCATTCAGAAAACTATGAATATCACTTAATACTCCCAGTATTTTGTCTTTTGGGGCCACTTCATTGGGACACAGCAATAGGAACATCTGCGGGGCTCTCTGCGAGTTCATATATAACACAAAAAATTACCTGCTGAGTCAGTGATCAGCTCTCGAATTTTACTAGCCACACTGCCACTTAATATTTAGAAGATACACTGCAATGATTCAACTTTCAGAACAATATCATAGAACGATTACACCTCAGATATTCAACAAATTTTATTACTTCTCTTCTCCCTTCTTTTTTTTCTTATAATGCGCCAAATTAATTTCGCAGTCAAAACACAGTAATGATATTCCCCTAGTCTTGAAAACCTAAAGGTATTGACTTGCATTAACCACCGGCTTCTTGGCCAATCCCCTTTAGTGGGTGAGAGCCACAAAAGAAAGGACCAAGCAAGCAAGCAAACACGCTCGTGTCTTTCTGTCCCGCTGTTGCTATCTTGTCTTAACGGCTCTTGGTGCGTGACAATATCATCCGGATAACATGAACAGGTTTTCCACTTAAGGTCATGAAGAACGGTGCTTATCATACGCTCAAACGTTGCCGGATACTCGCATAAACCAGAGGGCATTACATTCATGTGGTAGATTGATTGATTGATATGTGGGGTTTAACGTCCCAAAACCACCATTTGGTTATGAGAGACGCCGTAGTGGAGGGCTCCGGAAATTTAGACCGCCTGGGGTTCTTTAACGAGCACCCAAATCTGAGCACACGGGCCTACAACATTTCCGCCTCCATCGGAAATGCAGCCGCCGCAGCCGGGATTTGAACCCGCGACCTGCGGGTCAGCAGCCGAGTACCTTAGCCACTAGACCACCGCGGCGGGGCCAAGTGGTAGAGGGCATCGTGTGTTGTTGCAAATGCCGTCTTGGCCTTGTCCGCTTCGTGCATAGGCACTTGCGAATAAGGTGAGTGGAAGTTGAGGCTTGAGAAAAACTGGACGAATTCGAGCACATTGACAGTACGTGGCATCGGATATACATCTTTGCGTAAAATAATATTTAGTGCTCGATAATCCACACAAAGTTGAATCGAGCCGTCCTTCTTGCGGACGAGCAAAATGGGCGACGATCGAGAACTTGACGATGGCCGAATTTTGTCACGTTTTGGCATGTTAGTGGCGTTGTCCTCGACTATTTTGTGCCTCGCAGCAGACACGCGGTATAGTTGGCGGCATATAAGAGAATTGTCCTCTGTTTCGATGTGGTGCTCTGCGATGGACGTGCACCCGAGGGTGTCGGCATCGACATCGAAAGAAGCACCCTGTTTTCGAATTAGTGCCACGAGATCTTCCTTCTGCGCCACAGAGATATCAAAATTTATAGCGGCAACTAAAACAGCAGTCGTCGTAAGATATTTTTCAGCGATAAGTGACACCAGCACAGCGTTATAAAGGGCATTAGGGCAAGAGGTTTGGTGTCAGCGACGCAGGCCAACTAGGTGACTTGAGGCAGTAGAAGTAGTAAAAATGTCGGAATGCGGGCAGTGATCAACGCTCAATTGTCACTAAACCTGACCAAGCTAGGTGTAGTAACGATCCCACTATATATCGAGTGATGACATGGAGTGAGAAGCCCATCCCCTATAATGATTGTACCAGACATTTACGTCAAGGCGTTCTCGTTGCCAGATGAAATGATGGGAGAATTGGCCGCCGTGACAAAATGCTTGTGGCGAGTATTGTCAATAAGTGAAAATTTTATAGAGGTCATATGAACTACCAGCTGATGGCTATATTTCACGGCCGGCGCTGAAGAAAGGAAGTCCCATTCTATTATAAATTAGGTACACACGACGACAGCACTACAAACGTATTATGATGAAGAATTCCATCGAAAAAAACTTTCGCTGTGCACTCACCGAGAAGCCGAACAAGAACTGCATTGGTACACCGAAGAGAAGTTTCAGTATATGACGTCTTCGCTTTGCGCTACCGAGTACACAGTTCAGTACTAACGGCTGAAAGCACGGCACCTGTGTCTACCAAAGCTTCATTTCGTACACTTTGAATACATACTAACAGGACATTCGAGGGCTCCTGCGGATGCGTTTGGCTTATTCTGAAACATGCAGCTTTCCCTCCCAAAGCAGCACTTCTTGGTTTTTGGACTGTGGCCTGGTTTCGAGGTAGCTGGACGAAGGGGCGAAGAGGAGCGGCGCATCGGTGTCGGAGAGCTGTGACGCAGGAAACGGGAAGAAGCAGCTCCTTCGAGGGTTTGTGGGGATGGCGAGCGGTGTTCGTACCGTCGGTAGGGCGGACTGCTTCTTGTTATCGGTTATGACAGCTCGTCTCTTTCATAGTAGTCATAACACCGCCTTTTTTCCATTTTGCGGCGTCGGAAAAAGCGGGGAATGTGTCCATAATAATAGCATACAGTTTGAAGTGGCTACCATGAGTTGGGAGGCGGAAGCGACGATCGTTCTGAGAGACCAGACGTCGTCGACCCGTGAATCGGAGACGTGTGGAGGGGTGTCTGAGAAGGCGCCCACGCGGCAACCTGGCATAAGTTGGCGTCAGTACAGGGTCATGCCTGGGGATTTCTGTACACTTTATGGCAACGAGTGCTTCCCTGACGAGGTTGCGGAGGCTGCAGCCATGCGACGGCGTGCGGAGCTCAAGAGGGGAAGCCACAGTTTGTGCCTAGAGTTCGTCCTGTTTGGTGGTGCGAATTGATTCACGCAGCTTGTTGTCAGAAAGCGCGGTCAGACAAGAAGTGCCAGGTTGCAGAAGTAGCAGATGGAGCTTATCAAGGCGCTGACGTGTCGCGGTGGTTTGGGAGGCTGTGTAACGTTCTGTACCGCAAGTGCGTTGAATGCCACAGCATCAATATCTTTGTGCAGATGGCGCACCTTGTCGGTCTCTGTCATTGAGCTGTTCACTTGGCGACAAAGGGCGAGGATTATTATTATTACGTTAAGTTTTATTGGCGCAAGGGCATCTAAGGCCAAAGAGCGCCAGTACAAGTGTTGTTTCATTTCGGTTATTAGTTTAAAATTAAAACAAATGATGAAAACATGATTCAAAATTAAAACAAATATCTACGAACCATTTAAAACACTGTGCATTTAAAAGGAATGTCACTTTGCTAAAACTTTCATTTCGTTGGCTGAAGTCTGTGATGATAAATTAGTCTGCAAGGCCCAAGACCCTCGCATCTGAAGTCCTTGCCTGGGAAAGAACTGCGAAGGCTCAGACATACTTTTTGGCACCAGGCGGTACCTCACGCTTGAGGCGCAGTCTCGTGGCTCGGATGGAATGATATCATTGTTAAAAATTTGACTTTTCCAAGATAATGAAGAAGTGTCGTAAGGTCCACCACTGCATCAAGTGATAAAAACAGCACTGGATGAAGTGGAATATGATATCGATAGAGCTCCCTGAAATGGGTCAGTCGTGCTTGGTAAAGCACAGGACATTGTATGAGGACATGCACAACGGTTAGACTCTCTCCACAGTGTATACATGTAGGTGGATCAGTACCTGTCAAAAGGTGTTTATGTGTAGCATAAGTGTGGCCTATTCTGAGCCGTGTTAGAGCGACTTCGGCGAACCTGTTGAGGGATAACTTTTCTCAGCTGGGGTTTTACAAGGTGGAGTTTGTTGTCGACTTCTCTGTCCCATTCAGCTTGCCAGTGGTTGCGTAGACCTCTACGTACAACAGGTTTTAGATCTACACCCGGAACAGATGTTATATCTATGGTTTGCCGACCAGCGGCTTCTCGTGCATTCTTGTCCACTATTTCATTGCCCGCAATTCCAGAATGACCTGGAACCCAGCAAATAACAATAGAAAGTTTTAGGTTGTAGGCTGCATAGATTTCGTTAAGGGGCTTGTTGAGAGTAGGGTTCTTGCTGTTTTTGCCACAAGACAGAGCCCTGACAACACCTAATGAATCTGTGTACACTATAGACTTTTGTGTCTTGTGTTGTTTAATGTGTTGTATAATAAGCAGGATAACATAGGCTTCCGCTGTGAAAATGCTGGTGTGTGTATGCATGGTTCTGGTGTCCGAGAACTTTTGTCCGTAGGCTGCACAAGATACAGATGTTTGAGACTTTGAGCCATCAGAGAAGAACGCGGTTGAACGATATTTGTGTTCAAGGGCTAAGAAATGTTGCTCAATGAGTGCACTTTGACAATTTTCCTTCATGATGTCTTTGAAAGACCAGTCACAAGTGACTGGACTTTGCAGCCAGGGAGGGATGTGTTCGACATGGTCACTTTCCTCCAAGTCATTGAAGAAAATTGCAAGTTTTTCTACTGCAGGTCTTATTGCCAAAGAAAATGGTGGGGCGATAGAAGGACGGTTTAGGTATAACTGGGTAGTAGAGACATCGTTCATAAGTGTTTTACATGGGTGCTGCTTCAGAGACATGATCTTAACTGCATAGTTGACTCCTAGATACGTGCGCTGATAGTCTAGTGGACACTGATCTGACTCTGCATAAAGGCTTTGAATAGGGCTGGTACGGAAGACACCAAGTGTTAGCCGGATACCTAGGTGGTATACAGGGTCCAACATTTTCAGTGCTGTCCTTGAAGCTGACTGATATACTATGCATTCATAGTCTATGCGCGACAGAACCAGGCTTCGAAACAGAGATATGATACAGTGCCTGTCTGTCCCCCATGACTGATGCGATAAAATCTTTAAAAGGTTCATGGTCTTGAGACATTTTACCTTCAGCTGTTTTATGTGCGGGATGAAGGTGAGTTTGGAATCAAAAATTACACCGAGGATTTTTGTTCTTTCGCGATGACTATGTTTTGTCCATTCATTAGTATGCAGGGGTCAGGATGCACACCTCGTCGTCTCGAGAACAGCACACTAGTAATCTTGTCAGTGTTAAACTTAAAACCATTGTCGTCAGCCCATTTTGCAAGTCGGTTAACACCTAACTGTATCTGGCGTTCGCAGACAGTCAAGTTACACGATTTGAAACTAATTTGAATGTCGTCCACATATACAGAGTACAATATCGCAGGTGGAATAACAGAGCGAAGAGAGTTCGTTTTAACTATAAATAGTGTGCAGCTTAATACTCCTCCCTGCGGCACTCCATTTTCTTGAAGAAATGTGCGCGATAACACAGTACCTATTCTTACACGGAACTTCCTTTCAGACAGGTAATCTTTTAAGATAGTAATCAACCTGCCACATATTCCGAAAGACAGTAGATCTTGCAAGATTCCATATCGCCAGGCAGTATCATATGCCTGCTCAAGATCAAAGAAAACAGACAGACAGTATTGATTGTGTACAAACGCGTCACGTATATACGACTCGAGGAGGACAAGATTGTCGGTTGTGGATCTAGCTGTACGGAAACCAGACTGGCACGGGTCCAATATGCCGTTGTATTCCAAGTAGTAGACCAAGCGGCAGTTAATCATTTTTTCAAACACTTTGAGTAGGCAGCTTGTGAGGGCGATAGGCCTGTAACTATTTACCGAAGAGGGATCTTTGCCCTGTTTAAGGAATGGTAGTACTATTGCCTCTTTCCAAACAGAGGGTATTTTGCCGGTATTGAAAATCTTGTTGTAAAGTGCTAAACGGCAGTTCGGGGTTTCATCAGGGAAATTTCTAATCATTTCATAAGTAATTGTATCAGAACCAGGAGCAGAACTTCCACAGGAACCAAGGGCGAGCTTCAGTTCATGTAGTGTTAGTGCTCTATTGTATCCGTCTGATACAGCCTTGTTCCGGCACAGAGGTACACTTTCAGCTATGCTTTTGTGGCGTAAGAACTTAGTGGTATAGTTTTCTGAGCTTGACATTTTCTCGAAGTGTTCGCCAAGAGCGTTTGCCTGTTCTTCTATTGTATTACCGCAGTCATTCACCAAAGGGCCTTGTCATTTGGGCCTTGTCCTTTAAGTTTATGCACCCTATTATAAACCTTGCTGACGTCTGTGTAGGAGTTTATTGAGGATATATAGCGTGTCCAGCTTTCCCGTTTGGCTATACGGCGAACACGCCTGCCATTCGCTTTGCAACTTTTAAAGGTTATCAAGTTTTCTGCTGTTGGGTAGCGAGAAAAAATCCATGCTTTGTTTTGCCGTTTTTTAGCAATTTCACATTCCCGATTCCCCCATGGCTTTGTGTTAACCTTATCATTCCTGGACTGTGGTATGCACTTTTTTGCACAAGTAAGAACATATTCATAAATATAGCTGGCCATCTCTTCTATTTCCAAATGGTCTACCTCTTCGAGGTGTAGTGTGCATAGCTCTCTGAATTTCACCCAGTTTGCAACATGAAAGTTCCACTTTTTGGGATAAGACGGCCGGTCATCCCGTTGTTTTGTTACTAGAAGAGATGGAAAATGGTCACTTCCATATGGATTAATAATACCTTGCCAATCTAAGTAAGGTAGGAGTGACGGTGATCCAATGGCTAAATCTATGCATGAATATGTATTGTGTGTGGTACTAAAGTATGTTGGCTCTGCCTTATTGAGCAGACAGGCTCCAGATGCGAGAAGAAAGTTTTCTATTGCACGACCTCTCGCATCACATTTGGTATCACCCCATAGCAAACTGTGAGCATTAAAGTCTCCAATTAACACATATGGTTCTGGAAGTTGGTCAATAAGGTTTTCGAACTCTGTTTTATTGAATGGTTTGTCAGGGGCTATGTAGATCGAGCAGATAGATATAAGACGGTTGAATAGAATAGCGCGAACAGCCACAACCTCAAGAGAGCTTTGTAGCACAATGTGCTAGCATGCTACGCTTCTTTGTGCAATGATGGCCACACCTCCAGAAGAAAAACCACATATTGATTTAAGAAATTCACATGAGTTGACTTTAGATGAGTTTCTTGAACACAGAACACTTTTGGCTGATAGTCATTAAGCAAGTCTTTGACATCATCTAGGTTATTAAATAGGCCTTTGGCATTTCACTGTAGTATTTGTGTGTCCATGTTAGATGTGTTTTGTGTTGTGTGCTCAAGGATGAAAAATAAGCTCACGGACCCTTTCTAGGGGCCGTGACACGAGATTTTTCTTTTTTGGATCGGTCGACAGAGTTGCGCCGATCCTTAGGCGCTGGCTGCGCCCTCACGCTCGGTGTTGTGTCCATTGCCTCTTGCGAGGCGCTGGACACGCACTCTTGTGAGCGCTGGATTTGTTTTGAGGGCCTCGCCTCAAAGGACGAGACCTTCGCGGCCCCCAGCCTGGAGGTTGGTGGGTCTTTCTTGGATGGCGGAGCAGCTCCAACCGCCGAGGGGGCGGATGGCGTCACCGCCGGCTCACTACGCGTGTGCCAGACAGCCGCCGGAGGTCGTCATGGCGCTGCCCGCTGACGCGCCACTTCGGCAAAGCTGGTTTCTGGTAGGCAGGACACCTGCCTTCGTGCCTCTCTAAATGAAATGTTTTGTTTTACTTTAATTGTGATAATTTTCTTTTCTTTTTTCCAGCATGGGCATGACCGTGAGTATGCGGCATGTTCCTCATTACCGTTCGCACAGTGAGGAGAGTTTTCACAGGCATCAGATGTGTGGTCTTCAGCACTGCATTTTGCGCAAGTTAGGTGGCCTCGGCAGTTCTGCGAACTGTGGCCGAACCGCTGGCATTTGAAACATCGTAGAGGGTTTAGAATATAAGGCCTCACTCGAAGCTTGATGTACCCAGCCTCAACAGAGTCGGGCAGTACACTTGAATTAAACGTAAGTATTAGGTGATTAGCCTGGACTTCTTTGCCAATATGCCTCTCATCCTAATTCGTTTCACGTTGATGACATTCTGTTCGCTGAAACCCTCTAGGAGTTCAGCCTCAGTCAGCCCTAACAGGTCATCATCTGAAACAACACCACGGGTGGTGTTCATGGCTCGGTGTGGGGTTACTATGATTTTGGTATCTCCAAATTTCCCTAGATTAGGCAGTTTCTCATATTGTTTCTGGTCGCGGAGCTCCAACAGGAGGTCACCACTTGCCATTCTCGTTGCTTCATATCCTGGGCCAAAGATTTCCATCAAAGACTTTGATACTAGAAAAGGTGAAAGTGTTCGCACTGATTTGCCGGGTGTGTCAGCGTGGATAACATGGAATCGGGGAAAATATACTTTCTGGTTACCAAAAAACTGGAAAAATTCATCAGTGCGCCCTCTTTTCTGAGGGCGATCAGGGAGTGGGGGGAAGGAACAAGCCATAAGTAAATGTTTACTTTCGGCAGCGGCGCCAGCCACCCACCATGGAGTCCTACAAGGGGACGCTGCAGGGTCTGTAAGTACAGGCCCCACAGACGCCAGCTGTACGCCACCACTATAACCGAATATGGTGTATTCAAGGTAGGATAGCCACACGGGGTTAACCCTTGCCGCCAGGAAACACGGAAGTCAATGGAAGTGAGTAGAGGACAGGAAAGGTTTAAAGTGAGAGAAAAGACGAAGATGTGAGGTGGACACAGGAAAAGGCAACTGCCGATACCCCCCGGGCGGGTCAATCCGGGGGTGCCGTCTACAAGAAGCCGGGGCTAAAGGGGTGTGTTGCCTCTGCTGGGGGGCCTTAATGGTCCAATCACCCAGCGTTGGCTCAACCCCCAGGATCCCCTTTTCCCCGGACACGGCAAAGCCACGCACGACTAGGCGTGGGAGGGAGTAGAAACTCCCCCGTTAGCTCGGGTCCGGGGTGTAGCTACACACCAAACGCCTACTTGCGCAGGCTCCCCTTCGAGGACAAAGGGCGAGGACATCCTCAATGTAGGACGTGTACGACTCGCCGATTTGCAGGACACGCTCTGCTAACTTGTTCTTCGAAATGTCTGTGACCAATTGGAAGTGTTCGCGAAAATATGCCGTAGTTGGTGTTTAAATGACGCCCTATCCAGAAAGTCAAGCTCGTGATTGAAGAACCAAGTGTTCGCCCCACCATTCAGGTAAAAGAAGACGCTGGTGAACTTCGCATAGTCATCTGAGTGGTTGAGGGCACTCGCGTGGTCCTTCTTCTGCAACCGGTCGTCGATATCGTCACCACGAAGGCTGGCGAACGCCGGGGGATCCTTGTGCGGCGTGGTGATGGAGCAAGAATGAGGTGCTGTCGGGGCAGACGCCGTAAGGTCTGCAGTGGAAGAACTCCCGTCTTGTGAAATCACCGTGGTCTGTTGGGGCAAATGGCAACCGGAATGGAGCTCCAGGGGTGTATTGGAGTGAAATGCGTAGAGGCAATAGTAGAGCGAGAGGACTGGGGGAAAGACAGCGTAATCCACCACTCGTGATTCACTGATTGTGAGGCCATTATAAAAAGACCAAAAAAGAGTAAAGAATAAAAAATTTCTTTCAAAAATAAAATAGTAAATTAAAGATGAATCAATTGAAAAAAGAGAGTTAATGTTGTATCAGAAGACTGAAATTTTCAGTAGACAAAACAGTTGAAAATACCTCACATGATCGACATCGAATCAATTTGCGGCTTTCAATCACATTATCAATCTTATCACAATAGTTGGTCAAGAATATATTGAAGCAGGCGTTATGCTGACATGCCTTTATATTGGTGAATAAAATTGCATAGCTCTATAAATACGTTTCTGTGGCAATATCCCAAGCCGGGAAAGTTGAAACTGGGAACTGTAGCTACACCTAAATTTAAGCCTACTGAGGAAAACGTATGTGATGAGCAATAGCAGGCGATAGCAATAGCAATAGCTCGGTGCGTGTCTCGCACCTTTGCGCGAAGAAAATAAAGTAGATCAGTGCCGAGCTCGCGACGGGAGCAGCCCACGGACTTGCCGATTCCGGTATTATTCCCTTTTCCAGCATTTCTTGGACTTGCTCGTTGATGATCTTGCGCTCTGATGGTGCCTCTCGGTAAGGTTTCTGCCTAATGGGATGCGCCGACTCGGTGTGGATCTGATGACGTATCCGGGACGTTGGGATTAAGGGTCTTTAGCTGTATTTAGAAAAATTGAACACTTTCGAGTGCTTAGACAGAACGTCGAGCAGTGTATGACGTTCGCTTTGGTCAAGTAACTTGCTGACCATTTGTAGCAATCGGGCATCTTCTGGACCTTCTAAGCCTAGATGTTTATTTTGGCTTGTAGCATCAACAAGCGCAACCAGCGTCGTATATGACTCGGGTCTAAATACTGCAAGTTTCATGCCGCCTGGCAGAATTGCAGGCTCCATGGAACTGTTCATTGTCCACACACCTGCCCGTCCATCAACGACTGACACTATACAATGGGGAATGAGAATGTTCTTTTTCAGGCATGCCGAGGGAATCGGTTCGAGCGTAGCGTCAAACGTGCCACAGTTGTTACTGGAACAAGTCACAGGAACACACACAGCAGAAAATGCAGGAACGACTGTATCCACGGAGACGAAACAGATGCATTCCTCCGGAGAGGAATTTTCCAAGAGCGCCGTTGGGAAAGTACCGTGTATAGAAAGATGCCACCTTCTGCAGTCTACAGTTGCCCCATACTCACACAAGAAGTCAATACCCAAGATAACGTCATGTGGAGACCGTGAAATAACCGCAAACTCTGTGCAAAACACCTTGCCACACAGCGAGACGTCCACAGTACAATATCCTATCGGACACAACACGTCACCGCTTACACCACGAAATGTCACCCCACGGTTCAGGCGAAACATCACTTTTGGTCCTAGCAGGTTCTTAAAATTTGCACTCATCACTGAGACTGTCGCGCCTGTATCCACAAGTGCCATAATAGCCACTCCATAGACGACTACACGAACTTCGTTCTTCAACATAAACGCTGACGGGGATATATCTGTAGATAGCACCTGTGATCTTGCGGCTTCACCCCCACTGGCCGCACTGACTAGTTTTCCGGCGGCGGTGTACGTGCGCGTCGCCGTGGCGACGGCGATCGTGGAGCACGGGGAGCTGGTGGTGGCGTCAAACTTCGATCAGAGGCCGGCGAGGGGTAGCGTGACCCGGTAGGTGCGCGTGGTTTCCGTGACGTGGAGTACGGATGGTCGAAATTTTGGTGATACATCTGCCAAGACTGTCGCTGATATGGGCGGTGGTCACAAAAACCTGCAATATGACCCGGGACGCCACATTATGTACGGCCGACAATGTTCTTGAATTACAAAGACAAGTAAACGCAGAATTGAAAAAAATTTCCCAGTGGTTTTTTGCTAACAGGTTAACGGTTTGCTAAAAAAACGACGTACATTATACTTCATTCCCGTTGGAAATTAATTAGTTACGAAGATATTCAGATAAAAATTGACAACTGCATATTGGAACGTACGGATACGTTTAAATACATCGGGATTATACTAGATAATCACTTTCACTGGGCAGGTTAAATAAATGCCGTCAGTGTAAATCTGGCTTCCGGCTGCCACGCGCTTTCACAAGCTAGAGGCTACTTTGATAAAAGCATTTTGCGGGCGCTTTAATTTGCTTTCATCAATAGTCATTTAATTTACTGCATGAAATATGGGTCCTGGACTTATCATTCTTATCTGGATCCCCTTCGAATTCTACAAAAGCGTGCCATAAGAGTCTTAACTCACAGTAAGTACAACGAGCCAAGCCGGCCATTATTCCGATCGCTAAAAATATTACCCTTCGATCTTTTGCGTGACTAAAGATGACCGTTTGTGTTAGCAGTATCGTAAAATACAATAGCCCATTTGATGTCTCGTTATTTTATTCCTCTTCCCACCCTACTAGAAGCCTGACGTTCGGTAACTTTAACTTGGCGCCAAGGAATAACGTTTATGGTAAGAGATTAATGCAATTCACAGGGATAAAGATCTGGAATAGTTTGCCCACTAAATTGAAGACATCACACTATGCTGCAGTAAAACTAAAAAATCAATTCTTGAGCAAGCTGTAATTACTTCTTTTTTTCTTTGGTGGTAAGCACTTACATTTGTATAAATATACGCTGGTGAATCTTGTAAACCTAGCATTTTTTTTCTTCTAACTAAAACTTGTGATGGTTTGATGTTCTTTATGTAGTTTAACTGATGTTTTTTGGGTGTGTCTACGAAGTTATCAGTCATAACTTTTTGTATGCGCACATGCAGTTTTGTTTGGTGTGACCAGGTTGTTTAAAAAGAGAAAGACTTCTCTACTCTGTATATGTGTATATTTACAGTGTCTGTATAGCTACATATGTATTATGTGTAATTGATATTTCCCGCTTCTGTTCATTACTTTTCTCAATGGACACTACACAAGCCTCAGGCTATGGGTCCAATCAGTGTTTGTAAACCTCATGTGACAAATGATAATAAACGTTCAATCAATAAATCAAGTATTGCTGGCCGAAGCTCTATGCAGATATTAGACGGTACGTGCGTGACTGTGACCGTTGTCAGAGGATAAAATGTCGCCATCAGTGCCCTACGGTCTATTACAGCCAATAGAAGCCGACAGCCCATTTCACAAAGTTGGTATAGACATAATAGGGCCATGCAAAACTTCAAGAGGTTACAATTACATCATTGTAGTCATTGATTACCTCGTAAAGTTTGTGGAGGCAAAACCACTCCGGAAAATCGAGGCCACGACCGTCCAGAAGTTTGCTGAACGACGGATCATCTTAAAGCACGGATGCCCACCCACAATTATCACAGACCACGGTACTCAAACGATGGCGCACTCTATTGAAGCATACCTCAAACATCGGGGCATCAGAATTGCTGCCACTACTGCATATCACCCCGCAGCAAACGGCTTGTGCGAAAGAGCCAATAAGACAATCAAACAGATGATTGCCATAACTACTGCCGGGGCAAAAATGGGCCGATGTCCTTCATTATATTGCATTCTGTTACAACACCGGGTACCAAGACACGGTTTGCCAAACTCCCTTCTTCGTGGTACCGGTAGAGATCCGGTGCTACCATTATATGTTGTGTACTGCCGCGGAGAGCTTGAAGAGCTCAAAGAAGAATCGAATTATTTAACGGTAGTGCGTGAACGACTACAAAAAGCCAGGGAGCTCGCAGCTACGCACATCCGACTGGTTCAAGAAAATCAGAAGCAGCACTTAGACTAACACCACAAGGACTTTGTGTTTGAAAGAGGAAAACTGGTGCTCCTCAAGGCTCCAACGTCTGGTGTGAAAACAACCCCATCGTACACTGGACCTCACAGAATAGTGAATAAACTGTCTCTCATGAACTACGAGATCCAACTCGCGGATAACATGGGAAGTGACGGTGTACATGTTGAAAAACTAAGACCATATTTGAGTCCCAGTGCTTACATGGAGCAACCCAATACTTCGGACTAAGGTGTACATGGGTGCCGCGCAGTGTATATAGATATTAGTGCTTGTATATAGTTTTGTGTGCCTTAAAGTGAATAGACAATGTTTTGTTGACTTTTGTGAATAGATGCAGATAGGACTATTTAAGTTAGTTTAGTTATGGCTGTCTTAGTATGTTGTGTATGAAGTCGGGACGAATAGTTTATAAACCCGCGCATGTGACGAGCGATAGCAGACTACGCTCGGTCGTGTCTCGTGCCTTTGCGCGAGGAAATGAAATTAGATCGGCGCCAAGCTCCCACCTGCTCGAGGAACGTGAAATAAAAAAAATGGCAGTATATCCATGGTGTGAATGATGGAGAGTGGGATGAAGCATCCGTCCGTCTATTTGTTCTTGCTTCCGTCTTTCCATGCGTCCGTCTGTGTGACCGTCCATGCGTCCGTTCGCCCGTCCGTGCGTGCGTCTGTTCATGCGTCCACACGTCCATCTGTGCGTCCGTCCCTGCATTCGTTAATGCATCCGCCCCTGCGTCCATCCATGCGTCCATCCGTTGGTGCAGCCATCCATGAGTCCGTTCATGCGCCTGTTTGTCCGTTCGTTCATCTATTCAACACTCCAAGTACCACATCTCGCAACTTTCATCATATATTCCTCATATAGAAGCTCCGCCATCCCGCGGACATTTCAAGGACTGAACGAGAGGAGGCACATGCACACTTTCTGACGGCTTGGGCTTCGTGTCTACTTCCCACCTTTAACCCCCTCGAGTTCGTGGTATATACTAGTTCACCGTATTCATGGCACTGCTGCCCAACGCTCGCTAAACCTTTCTAAAACCAAGGAAGTTATGCCCAGCGAGTATAACGCAGCAACCATTTCTTGTCAAATAGTGCTCAATGTACATGCCAATGGCTGCTAAGGGGGAATGAGAGACAGGAGAGTTCGGCTTTTAGCTAACGCGCACGCTGCAAATTTTTCATTGTTCAACAACGCACAGAAGAAATATCTCACCGGCACCACTTTGGAGGTCAAAATGTAAGACTGGTTACACACTACGACTACTACTACGACTACGAGGGACAAACGGGTGCCGCTATAAATAGCTTCATCCCTAAAAATGGGTTCGGCAGTCCCTTGCTGATCTTGAAAGAGTGTGGACATCCTTCTTAGGCTGCCTAGGAACCCAGTATATCCGATGGCCACAACAGCACGTCCCAACGTAACATTTAGAAGACTTTTTATAATTAATGAGTAGTGTCAATATGATTTAGAGTAATGCTCGATTGTTTTTTATTCTTCACAGAATGGGCACAGGGGAGATATCACCAGACCAGCTCTGTGTAAAGTAATATTGAATGGGGAGACACGACAACGCAATTTATTAAAAATGTCTCCTAAATTTCTAGATTGACTCCACTGAGGTTTCCAGGGACACGTTAGGTGCTGACAGTTTGCCCATTTAGTAATATTTTCTATCATATCTGTATAAATAGCTAATACAAAACAGCTGACTGATACTATGTATTCTATTTCTGGGAGTACCAAGATCAGGGGACTATCAAGCGAAGCTAATGTTAATGAATCGGCCATTCCATTCAACTGTATGCGACAGTGGCCTGGGACCCATACTAACTTCAAGAGTTTCTGTTGAGGTGGGACTAATGTGCGCAATGTCCGTAAGGCTCTTGATTGTTCTGAAGCTGTGAGAGCAGTACACACTGAAAGAGAATCTGTAATGATAATCGCACTGTGTTTATTTGAAGGCAAATTTCGAAGCGCCATATTATTAGTCAAGGGCTCAGCTTTAAAAAAAGGAGGCTGTCTTACTGAGAATGACCAACCGAGATAATCAGACGAAATTCTTACTACAGCATTTTCATTAATCGTAGAAGCGTCTGCGGCTATTATGTTCTTTGTTTCTGCATGAACTATGTTATCTCTCAGCATGTTATTTGAAAAAACTCAAAGATGCAAACTTACATAGTGTGAAAAATTTTCATCATATTCTATCTTAATATTGTTATTTATTGCTTTAGTTTCAATTACTGATTTGATGTCCATTTTTATGGTTTTCGGTTTCATCGTACACAAAAAATCTGGAAGTACGAAAACGTGGCCAATGAGCGAGGGAAAAGGCATCGGGGTCACTGATAAAGACATTCTCCGATCGTCTAGCCGATAAGCTGTGAAATTTTAAGAATGTTTGTACAGTTAGGATAGAGAATCACCAAAGAATAGTTGGTGGGCGAGCTTCCCGATACATTATATTAATAGCGATGAACCTGGGGAGTGTCAATCACAAACGTAGCGTTTCACGCTCCAACAGAACTAAAGGTTTGGTTTTATGCGCAGGGACACCCGAAACTCTTATGCACCCCAATTCTAGTATTGGGTGCATATACACTTTGAATACCTTTATATTGGGTGTCTACGTAACCCATATTTTCTGTTGCTCAAGAGAGATATTAAAATAAGGGATAGGCAGGGAGGTTAACCAGAAATAAGAGCTCCCGCTTTGCTGCCCTGCACTAAGGGAAGCTTATAATGATGAGAAAGAAAGCGAAGTAAAGAAGAACGTAAAGAAGATTGCACTTCAGTTATTGACGAGTATGGGACTCGACGCAGTCGCAGAAAATGTCAAAAAAAGCACAAGGAATGCAGCTTGACATGTTTTTCGTTGCCAAAACGCACAAGAATGACGTTCATTTTCGAGCGATCGTATCAGAAAGACACACGTAGCTCGAAGTGGTCTCCCGCTTTCTACAAGAACAGATGTCTGCCCTAAAAAATTATGAACCCTACCGAATCCGCAACTCGCAAGCCCTGGTTGACTTCCTTCGCAAAGATAACCCGTCACGCCTGAGCGCAGTGAGTATTGATGTAGAAGACCTGTACTATTCGCTTCCACACAGTGAACTAGTGGAGAGCGTAAAAGTTTGCATCACGCAACACAACGACGAGTTGGAGTTCCGGTCAAGGTGCGGGTTAACAGTGGAGGCATTTCTGGAACTGCTCATGGTGTATTTACAGTCCACTGTTGTTGGTGTTGGCAAGGACCTATATGTGCAGAAGGCTGGTGTATGTATCGGGTCGGCTGTAGCACCCATCCTAAGTGACATTTTCCCAGTCGCGTTGATAGAAAAGTGTCAGATAGTCTAGCAGGAACTGCGGAACACATTTTCCGGTACGTGGACGACTATCTTGTACTCGTACCTAAAGATAACTATAGCCAGAACGTCATAAATGTTCTCAAGGTGTTTAGAGAGAATTCCTGTGGGCTGAAGTTCACAATAGAGTTTGTACAAGACAAGTCTCTACAGTTTCTGGACATCAAGTTGCTCTTCAAGGCAGATCACGTGTGTTGGCGGTATAGTCCACGAGCCAAAAAACCACTGCTAAATTTTTCATCTAGTCACTCAAAACTAATAAAAAATGCGATAGCAACCTCATGCTTTAGATCTTCGTTGCTTCGGTCAAGTGTGCACGAGATTGCTTCTAGCTTTCAGGACCAGCTAAGCAGGCTCAGGGTAGCTGGGTATCCCAGCCATTTGCTGAACACTATTTGCAAAAAACTCATCCCAGTGATAAAAGGTACGGAAAGAAGTCCCAGAAGAGTACAAAGTGAAAAAAGAAAGCTTGCAGTTCTCCCATATGTTCATAGGTTGTCCCATGGCTTGAAGAACGTAGCAGCGAGATACGGAGTAACCTCGGTCTTTACAGCACCCAACAAGCTGTCAATGTTGTGCCCACGACTTCGGAACATGGTGGAGTCCGGCACTACGCAGAGTAAGAACAGCTGCCAGATAAAACACAGCCAACAATACCGGTCTTGCAGAACAGCAGTGGTATACCAGGTTCCGTTCAGCTGTGGCAGATCTTATATCGGGCAATCCGGAAGGTGTGTAAACACACGGTTGAGGGAGCGTGACTCGGCATTACGTAGTTCAGGACGAACACATCTGGTGGATCACTGCAAGTCATGTGGGTGCATAGCAATTTTTACAGACACAAAGATTCTGGCAACTCACAAGAGAAAAATTAACAGGGAGTTGATTGAAGCATTCCATATTAGAAATATGGGAGAAAAATGTGTTAGCCAAGCTTCCGTCGCCTTGTCCGATAAAGAATTTGACTTTTTGAAAGGCACGTGCAACAATCCGTCTACAGATGCGTGAAATCTTCAGTTTTTGTTTTTTGTTTTGTGGTTCTTATCATGACGTAGCGCTTTATCTCGTTTGTTCCTGGATCCACCAATGGGGGGGGGGGCGTGTGGGCTACGTGAAGATATAAGTACAGTTCGTTGTTTAAAATAAACCAGTTGTGAGTTTGCGCCCGTGTTGTTTGCCTCTTTTCCTTGTGTCCGTGTACGTGTTTGCGCAAAGTAGTCATGAAAGGATTAACTCTAAAGAACTTTGGCGAGTGATCAATCCTCAATAAAATGGTCTTATAGTACTTGATGATCTTAGCCGTAACGCTATACCGACCGACCAATGCTCGAACATGCTTAATGATGTTTTTTCAAAAAAGAGTTTCTTTACTCTCCACCACCAACGCTCCCCATGTGCAACCATATCACCATGATCATATTGTTACGCACAAGGAGGACCAGGACGTATACGGCTGAAGGGGGCCGTTTATTTTGGTCGCGAAGAGAAGCGCCGGAGCGGCCAACAGGTTGATGATCGCCGCGTCGTCGTCTTCTTTCTTCCTCCAGCTTGGGGCAGCCAGCATGTTCACCCATCTTCGTTTTCTTCCAAGGCATGCGTAACATTCCTCCCCTCGCAGACGAAGCCCGCCGGGCGAGGTAACCGATTCACCTTGGTGTGTACAACTTAAGTCGAGCGACATGGACTGCTTGGGTTTTAGCGGCTCTTCTGCCACTTCTCGTGAGGCGAGCTATTGTGTATGTGACTTCCGTGATTTTGTCGAGAACGACAAACGGTCCGTCGTATGTGGCCAAGAACTTTTGGCAAAACCCGCGTCTTCGTACCGGAGTCCACAGCCACACTAAGTCACCTGGATGGTAAGTTACAGGCCGGTGGCGGACGTCATAGCGTACCTACGATTTTTCCTGTGATGCCAAAGTGCGTAGACGAGCAATACGACGCGTCTCTTTTGCAAGGCAGAGGATTTCGGCGACTGAGTGGTTCTTGTGCGCCGAGAATGGCAAAACTGTGTCGAGTGTGTGCCGTGGCGGTCGTGCGTACATCAAGAAAAAGGGGTTATAGCCTGTTGTCTCGTGCTTAGCGGTGTTGAACGCGTACGTTATAAATGGTAGCACGTCATCCCAGTTCTTGTGGTCGGATGCGACATACATAGAGAGCATGTTTACAATTGTTCGGTTGGTGCGCTCCGTGAGCCCATTTGCTTGCGGATGGTATGGCGACGAGTAACGAAGACGGGACTCACTCAATCGAAGCAGCTCTTCTACTATATCTGCCGTAAATTGTCGCCCACGATCACTGATGATCACGTGAGGTGGGCCATGTCGGAGGATAACGTGCTGCAGCAGGAACACAGAGACGTCGCTGGCAGTTGCGGTTGGTATGGCCGCCGTCTCGCAGTAGCGCGTGAGGTAATCGACACATGCAATTATCCAGCGATTGCCCTTAGCCGACTTTGGAAAAGGGCCCACGAGGTCAATTTCACCTGTTGGAAAGGTGTGCTTGGAGGTGGAAACGGCTGTAGAAGACTAGCCGGAGCAGTAGACGGGCGTTTGTGGCGTTGACACTGTGTGCAGCTGGCCACATACGCGTCGACTGACTGTCGCATTCCTGGCCAATAAAAGCGTTCCTTAGCATGGTAAAGCGTCCGCGCAGAACCTAAATGTCCGGACGTAGGATCGTCGTGCATAGCGCCTAAAATCGCTGTCCGAAGGCTTTCTAGCACTACCAGGAGGAAACGTGCACCAGTGCTGGAAAAGATCTTCTTATATAGGAGTCCGTTGCGTACACAGAAATGGCATGCCGTAGGAACTGTGCAAAGCGATGATAGCCTGGTGTCCTTTCGCTGTTCATCTTTGAAAGTACTGAGGTCGGGAAAGTTTTTTGACACAGAAGCTACGAGGTGATCGAGGTCATCAGCGTCACACTCTGTAGTGCTCAGTGGCATGCGCGAAAGGCAATCTGCGTCGGCGTGTCGTCGACCACTTTTGTACGAGACTATGAAGTTATACTCTTGGAGCCGAAGTGCCCAGCGCGCTAGACGACCGCAAGGATCCCGAAGGTTGACGAGCCACCACAATGAGTGGTGGTCGGTGACGACTGTAAAAGGGTGTCCATATAAGTAAGACCGAAACCGCTCAATCGCAAACACTACCGTGAGGCATTCTTGTTCTGTGACAGTGTAAGTCTGTTCGGGCCTACTCAAGGAGCGACTTGCGTATGTAATTACGTGCTCGCGGTTACCATAGCGTTGAACTAGGACGGCACCAATTCCTATGCCGCTGGCATCTGTGTGCAGTTCGGTTGGAGCTGATGGGTTGAAGTGTTGAAGGCTGATGGGTTGAACTGTTGAAGGCTGATGGGTTGAAGTGCGACGTCAGGAGGAACTTCAGTTGACGAAAAGAGGAGTCGCGCTCCGGAGTCCACTCGAAGGGAGTATTCTTCCGTAGCAAACATGTCAGCGGATACGCGACATCGGCAAGTTTAGGTATAAAGCGGCGAAAATAGGAGCAAAGCCCCAAAAAACTGCGGAGCTCCTTCACAGAGCGCGGCACATTGAATGTTTCAACGGCTGCTGTTTTCTGGGGATATGGACGGATGCCCTCCTGATCTACTAGGTGCCCGAGAACAAGGGTTTGTCGGTCTCCGAAGTGGCATTTATTTGAGTTAAGAACAAGGCCAGCGTTTCTTATGCAAGTCAGTACAGTATCCAGACGTGAATTGTGTTCGCTGAAGGTGCGGCCAAAGATGACGACGTCGTCGAGATAGCACATGCAAATGCTCCACTTCAAGCCACGAAAAACAGTGTCCATAAATCGCTCGAACGTCGCCGGCGCGTTGCACCGTCCAAATGGCATCACGTTGAATTCAAAAACGCCGTCAGGGGTTACAAAGGCTGTCTTTTCTTTATCTTCAGGATGCATGGGAATTTGCCAGTAGCCCGATCTTAAGTCTACAGAGGAAAAGTAAGAGGCCGAATGCAGACAATCGATGGCATCATCAATACGTGGAAGTGGGTACACGTCTTTTTTCGTTACAGCATTCAATCGGCGATAATCGACGCAAAATCTCCAGGATCCGTCTTTCTTTTTAACGAGAATTACTGGAGCTGCCCATGGACTTACCGACTCTTGAATGATACCGTTTTCAATCATTTCGTTCAACTGCTCATTAATAACCCGCCGCTCGGATGGCGAAACACGGTATGGCTTTTGTCTAATCGGATTGGCCAAACCCGTGTTGATAGTGTGACATGTCCGAAAAGCAGGTATTAGGGGCGCTTTGTCTTTCTGCGCAAAGTTGAATGCAGAGACGTGCTTCGAAAGTACATTGACCAATGTTCGGCGTTAACTTGTGCTCAGCGACTTATTCATCATTGACAGAAGAGCCGTTTCAAAACTGTGACTACGATGCTCTTTCGGCGCATCTTTAAGCTCGGTCACCAGTAAGGCCTCGTGTTGTCCACTGACGACGGCTAACTTTAGACCATCTGGTAACATCACGGGATCTGTAGAGCAATTTTTTTTATTAATCAAGAGACATCTCCCCGTGTGAGGGTCAACAAAGGTGTCCCACAAGGATCGATACTTGGTCCTCTGTTGTTTATAGTTTATGTAAATACCTTGTGTAGCATTCCGGATTCTCCTAAGTTAATCATGTATGCTGACGACACTAATATATTTTTTGCTGGTTCATTGATCTATCAACTTGAAAAGTCTGTAAACACATATCTAAATAAGTTGTCTTCCTGGATTAAACTAAACAAGTTGCGGCTAAACGCGAGTAAAACTAAATATATATTGTTTGCACCCATTAATAAGCCACAGAATATAAGTCTAAGTATCTCCTTTGAGGGTCAGACTTTAGAACAAGTCAAGATACAGAAATTCTTGAGTGTGTGGTTCCAGGAAGACCTTTCCTGGAATGAACATATAAATAAATTGGCAGCAGATCTAAGTAGAAGCGTTGGATGTATGTACAAACTATGTCCGTTATTACCACTTTGGCTAAAGAAAGCGTTATATTATACACTGATATATTCCAGGCTAAGTTATTGTGTCTTATGTTGGGGAACAACGACGGCTCAAAAGTATAAAACATTACTTACACTACAAAAGAAGGTACTAAGACTATTCGAGGGATATTACGGTATGTCACAAGGTCTTAGCGCACGTCCGTTATTCCCTAAATATCTCATATTACAAGCAAACCAAATATATTATTATAAGTTATTATTGTATATCCAAAATAATAAACTATACCCCATGTACGATTCTTCTCGATGTGCTGAGTACTATCTCCGTACACATAGTATAAGAACACCGAAAACTAGAACAACCTATGGTCAACCACATATTGATTATCAAATACCGAGTCTCCTCAACAAACTGGGTGACGTACTTGACCTAAATAAGAAAACTTCCAAAAATAAGTTCAAGGAATTTCTTCTTTATAATTGTATTGAATACACTTAATACAGAAATTTGAATTATTTATTACTTTCTGTGTCCCAATTGCTTAGAGTACACTATTTGTGCCCTTTTGTTGTTGTTTTTTAGGAATGTATGTGTCTCCTGATGCTTTCCTTACCTCACCTATTGTATATATTGCGATGTTTTTTAGGTATTTCATTACTATTTATTTATTTATTTATTTATTTCAAAGTACCTTACAGGCCCCATGGGGGGCATTGAGTAAGGGGGGCTATACGTATATACAAATAAACTGGGAAAAAATATACAAGACCGACAATTGAGTAAGGGGGGAATACATATAGACACCTCAAAATGAAAAAAAAAGTACAAAAGAAACAATTGAGTAAGGGGCGCAATACTTATATACATCTCTAACTGAAACAAATACAAAAGAAACAATTGGAAAATAATAAGTCAAACAAAAAGCACCAACATGTACAAAAGTTCAACATGTACAAAAGATACACGCATAGTAACTGTGGGGGAAACACTGTATTTCCTGCGCATGCAGCGGCCACAAGGCAGAATCCTCGCGCACATTAATGTGACAATCACAAAAATGAACCAATACGGACCAATGAATTATGATACGGCATCTACTTGCTGAGGCTTGTGAAGTGGCTTGATAAGATATGACGGAATGTGTCAAAGTTTGTCTGGGATGCAATGTCGTCAGGCAAACTGTTCCACAGACGGATAGCACGTGGAAGTGCGGATTGATTGAACGCGTTTGTTGAGCCGTATACACGGGAATAGCTAAGATGATTGTGTAGTCTACGTGAAGTGAGATATGGTTTTTGCAGACCAGTAACGGTGATTCGGGAAGAATGGGTAATTTTATGAAAGAATGACAGCAGGGCAATGTCGCGACGAATGTTCAAGAGTGGGAGTGAAAGTTCCTGTTTGATTTGTGATATACTAGAATGCGGACTGTAGTTATTGGCAATGAAGCGGCTTGCTCTATTCTGGATTCTTTCCAATGCGTCAATTAAGTATTTTTGATGGGGAGACCAAATCGAACAGGCATATTCTAGTTGAGGGCGAACCAGTGTCAAGTAAGATAATTTGCGAATGCCTGATGGTGCAGCTTTCAAGTTACGTCTCAAGAAACCTAGTGATTTCGAGGCGCTGGCAGAGATTGCCGTAATGTGGTCGGACCAGGATAGATTAGGTGTCAGTATTACGCCCAAGTACCGATATTGTGTTGCAGTCGATAGAATGGAATGATTAATACTGTAAGAGAATTCGGATATGCTAGGTTTACGTGTGAACGACATTACTTTGCATTTTGAGACATTTGGTGTCATCAGCCATGCACTACACCAACCATTAATTACGTCGAGGTCGTTTTGGAGTGACAGGTGATCTTCACTGTTCTTGATTGGACGGTAAATAATGCAGTCGTCAGCGAACACCCTGATGCAAGAAGAGACATGTTGCGGAAGATCATTGATGAATATGAGGAAAAGTAATGGCGCCAGTACACTGCCCTGTGGTACACCTGAAGAAACGTCAGATAGGGAAGAAGACAAATTGTTAACTGTTGTGTATTGCTGACGATTCGACAGGAAATTGCGAAGCCATGATAATGTACGGGAGTCTAATTTTAGGGCGGAAAGTTTCGATATCAGGCGACAGTGTGCAACCCTGTCAAACGCCTTCGAATAGTCGAGGAACACGCAATCAGTTTGATAATTATTGTCCATATTTGCATGAAGCTCTGTGGTAAATTCAAACAACTGAGTCTCACATGAAAAGCCCTTTCTGAAACCATGCTGATTTTTGAAAAAGAAATGATTGGATTCCAGATGCCTATAAATATGTGAAGCGATGATGTGTTCTAGAATTTTACAACAAATACACGTAAGGGAAATAGGACGGTAATTTTCGCATGAGGTTTTATTTCCACTTTTGAATATTGGAATTATTTTCGCCAGCTTCCAGTCAGACGGTATCATGCCTGTTTCGAGAGACTGCCGGAATATATGAAGTAGTATTTTGCTTGTGACCGTTACCGTATTCTTTAGCACCTTTGAGTTGATTCCGTCCACGCCGCATGATGACGACAACTTAAGATTATTTATGGCTGTAATTATGCCTTCTAATTGAATATCTATTGGTTCCATAAATTGGTAATCGAACTCATCTACGTTGGGTATGTTGGTACTGTTCTCTTTCGTGAAGACAGAAGTGAAAAAGGAATTAAATTCTGTTAGACACTGGCTAGCTGTGAGGGGGACGTTGTTGCAGTCATGCAATGAGATGTGTTGGTTTTCGCTGGAGGGGTTTATGACTTTCCAAAATTTAGCTGGGTTGTTTTTCAGTAGTGTGGGTAGATCATTAGAATAATACTTTTCCTTAGCCTTACTTAAAGCTGTGCAATATGCTTTTATGCAGGTTTTATATTTAAGCCAAGAAGAAGAACTACCCGAGCACTTAGCATTATTGTAAAGCCGTTTTTTCTTATTCCGCATTCTCAGAAGCTTTTTATTGAACCATGGATTTGATTTACCATTGCTAATTTTAACCAGTGGAACATGCTTGTCGACTAACGTACACAAAACTTGCTTGAAAAGTAGCCAGTTCTCTTCTACGGATCTATTGTGGAAACACGGCAGGAGAGTGTTTTCGGAAAATAACCTTAGCTTTGTGTTAATTGCCTGGTAATCGCCTTTATTATAGTCCCGAATTTGTTTTGTATGTACACCGGCTACGGGAAGGGGTATGTTTATATCTACTTGGAGTAAAGTATGGTCACTGAATCCGTCCAGGTGATCTGTATTACGTATTGTTTCCGGAGCAGTCGTGAGGATAAGATCAAGGGTGTTCGTACCACGTGTAGGTTTCAGAACAGATTTAATGTCCTGTTCTTTCTTTATATTTGTAATGGTTACATGTGTGATCATAATTTGCAAATTGTATCTGTATATATTGATGTTCTCTAATTCGGCTAAGTTGTGTATGACATGTTATTTTTAGTTATTATTTTATTTTGCCAGACTCTATTTCGGAGCAAAAGCCTCCGTCAGGCTATGTAGCCTTTTGCTTTTGCTTCGTTTTTTCTGTTGCACGTACAGAAAATAAATAAATCTTAAATCTCAAATCTCAATTGACAGTCCATAAACCAGCGCGTCCACGTCTGATCGACACCACACAATGTGGGATCAACACATTCTTTTTCATGCAGTTGGTGTACACTGGTTCTACGTTGGCATCAAAGTTGGCGGAATAGCTGTCGCTGCAACCAACAGGTACACGAACGGTTGATAACGGTGGTATGATAGTGTCACCACAGGACACACAATGCCGTCCCACCATCCACAGGGTTTTCCTAGAGTGCTGGGGGAACGTGATCACTCAAGACTATTGTCCCTGTGCGGCAGTCGACAGTAGCACCACACTCCCTCAAAAAGTCCATACCCAAAGTAACATCATGTGTCGCCTGCGGAATAATCACGAACTCCGTTGGGATAACGCGGCCTCCGAGACTTACGTCAGCTTGACACACACCAACAGGATGCAGTGCCTCACCACTCACTCCGCAAAACTTCGCAGCTTGATTCCACTTAAATAAAACCTTCCGCCCCAAGGTATCTTTAAAACACGCACTCATGACCGAAATGGTTGCCCCCGTATCCACCAAAGCCATCACAGGCACACCGTAAACAAAAACACGTACTTTGTTCTTGAGCATCAACACAGGAGGTATTTCTAATATTAGCACGTCTCCGGCGACCTCACCTCCATCGGCCGCGCTTGTTAGTTTTCCTGTGGCAAAGGAGACGTGTTGCGACGCCGTGGTGAAGGAGAACGGGGAACACGAGGTGGTGGAGGCGTCAAGCTCCTGTCAGATGCAGGGGAGTGCACCTAAATCTGAGTACACGGGCCTACAACATTTCCGCCTCCATCGAAAATGCAGCCGCCGCAGCCGGGATTTCAAGACGGGTGAACGTAGTGTGGTGAACAGAGCACGAATAACGTGCTCGAGGTATTCTTGCTGTTTGCTTCAAGATGGTACTTGAGGTGGCCTCAGTGCATCAGCGTAGGAGCGCTTGGCGGACTCTTTCGGGATACATTTCTCACCAGCGTTGAGCACTTGCGTTGACTCAGTACCAGCTCTTGTCGAATTTAGGCGCGGAAAATTTCCTGCGTACTCGTTATCGAAATCGCCATGTTGTGGCGCGCCAGACGTCTTCTTTGTGAGCGATGGTTCGTTCACAGTCTACGGGCCGAGGACAAACTTCTTATTTCTTCACTGCGCAGCTGTTCATGCTGAACATCAGCCGTAGCTAGATGGGTGGTCGCCGCCACAGTTTGCACACAGAAGTTTTTTTTTTACTTGTACACATCTTAAAGTCATGAGGCCCCCCACAGCGCTTACACCTTTGTTCCCCACGACAGTGCTTAGCGACATGTCCAAAACGCTGACATTTAAAAGAGCGCGGCGGCGTCTCCACGTAGTCTACCAGCTCGTGTTTGGTGAAGCCAAGGTCGATCTTCTCTGGACGTTCCCAATTTGGAGCGAATGTGAGAACCACAGTGTCAGTGTGCCTTGATTCCCACTCGGAGAATGAGGTTTGGACCCGTCGTATGATTCTTCTTGCGTGGTATACTCCCTGAGGTCTCAGGTAGGTTAACAGCTCTTTGTCCGAGTACCATCTTAGGACCCCTTTTATATTGCATGTATTTTTCATGTAGCTGTGTGGTATTAGGGCAGATATGGCAAGGCCGCAGATAGTATTGTTCTCTAGAAGCATATTAGCTTGGTGTTCTGTCTCTATATCCAAGAGCAGGGCTCCTTGTGCTGTGAAATGGCTCTTAACTGGGGCTCCACCGAGAATCGTTTCAATTTCCGAGTATAGGTCAATAAGTTTCACTTGCCTCAAGTTGGCTCCTTCGGATGTTGGAGCAATTAGCACAGGAATTCCCACCGTCCTGTCTTTGCGATGTCGCACAAGGCGAAAACCACCCTCGTCCATGTCTAGATCTGTGAGGTTCGCCCCGTTGTGGTCCCCGACGACAGTTTATTCGTCCTCTGATTCAACTCTGTGTTGTCGCTTGCAGTCAGGTATGCTTGCACAAACCAGCTGGTGCTTCTGACCTGATGTCACACCTTGGGAGGTCATGGCGGCGCTCTCCCTGATGCTTGTTTCGTTTCTTCTAGCCCCTTTCGACGTGGCGGGCTGTGCAGCAACCGTCGATCGCCGATACGGCAGGTACCTTTTCGAGTCGTCCGACGTCTTGAGCAGTGCTGAGCCGTAATATAAACAAAAATAAACGATAAATGCAGACATAGCTACTTCTGAGAAGGGAACCCATGCAAGTTACTCTTGATAAAAATATAGTTGTTTTGGATGAAATAACTTACACGGACGCGTATTGGTCACCTAATTTACAATGAAATATTTATTTGATTTGATGGTTACTTAAAGAAAAACTAGTATCAGAAGGACGCACTTTGAGTATTATGTGACCATAAAGGGTTGCCATGTTAAACTCGCTGGGCGTAACTTAAATTAAGCAAGGTATAGCGAGGGTTGGGCCGCAGTGCCATAGATATAGTGAACTAGAATATAGCGGATTATAGCCATGTACCAGAGGAGGTGAAAAGTTGCATGTAGGCACAAAGCGCAGGCTGTAAGAAAGGGCGTGTGTGCCACCTTTCGTTTAGTCCTTCGAATGTCTGCTGGATGGCGATACTTCTATACGCTGAATATACGATGTGATAGTACGCCTTTAGTGGTGAGCAGAAGAGACGTTTACTTTGTGGAAAACGTAGCGGTAGAACCGACCAGCTGTCAAGCGGAGCGAGCGCGAGCAGCAACAACACTCTTCCTTCTCTTCTTCAGCTGGCGTTCCGGCCTGTGCCAAATATCAATGCTACAAATCACTCCCCCTCAGAAAAGGAGCCATCCTGGCGACCTATGGAACGGGTACGACGGGTGGGTCGTAGTGCGGCTTCAATCGATCTACGTGAACAGTCTCGCGGCCTCGATGCCGTCGGTCTGTTGATGGTTGAACCGGCTCAACAATATAGTTAACCGGTGAGGCCTGACGTAGGACTCGGTAGGGGCCTTCGTACTTCGGCAGTAGCTTGGTGGAAAGACCAGGAACAGATGAGGGAACCCGAAGCCATACCAAGGCGCCAGGCGAGTATGACTGCGAAGACAGGTTTTCGTCGTGACGGTTCTTCTGGTACGCTTGATCTTGTGCGGTTAAGGAACGCGCGAGTTGCCTGCATTCTTCTGCATAGGTGGCGACTTCAGATAGAGTTGTGGATTCCGAAGCGTCTGGATGATACAAGAGAATGGTGTCCATGAATGAGGAAGGTTCGCGCCCGTAAAGGAGGAAGAACGGAGAGAATCCTGTCGTAGACTGAGTGGCGCTGTTGTAAGCGTAAGTTACAAAGGGCAGTATGCGGTCCCAGTTGGTGTGATCAGCGGACACGTACATGGATAGCATGTCGCCCAGTGAGCGGTTAAACCGTTCGGTCATTCCATTCGTTTGCGGATGGTATGCGCTGGTTGTCCGATGCACAACGTTGCATTCGCGAAGAAGGGCTTGTACGGCTTCGGAGAGGAACGTACGGCCGCGGTCACTGAGTAGCTCACGAGGCGCGCCATGGCGTAGAATGAGATTGTGAAGGATAAATAAGCCAACTTCACGTGATGTGGCCTCTGGCAGCGCAGCAGTTTCAGCATAGCGTGTCAAGTGATCAATGGCGACAATCACCCAGCGGTTCCCGTTAGGCGTATAGGGAAGGGGACCGTACAAGTCAATTCCGATGCGGTCGAAAGGGCGGGAGGGGCAAGGCAACGGCTGCAGTTGTCCATTGGCTATGTGTGGTGGGCTTTTTCGGCGTTGACATTTGGAGCACGAACGCACGTACTGTCGGACAAAGCGGTACATTCCGCGCCAATAGTACCGCAGCCGGAGACGTGCATACGTTTTTATCACACCGGCGTGGCCGCATTGAGGATCCGCGTGAAAAGAGTCGCAAATGTCGGCACGTAGGTGGCGAGGAATCACAAGCAACCACTTGCGGCCGTCAGAAAGGTAGTTGCGACGGTACAGGAGTCCATCGCGGATGGTAAAGTGTCGAGCTGTGCGCTGCAGTGAACGATTGGGCGTAACTTGGGACGGCTGAGACAGTAATTCTATCATAGAGGCTATCCAAGCGTCTTGGCGCTGTTCATAGGGCATGTCCTCGTACGAAAGTGCCACAGCATCGAGGCTGGATACAGAAGTACTTCCGTGTTCATGGGGAAGTGGAGAGCGGGAGAGAGCGTCGGCATCTGAATGTTTGCGGCCTGACCTGTAGACGACACGGATATCATAGTCTTGGAGGCGTAACGCCCAACGAGCGAGACGGCCAGATGGGTCTTTTAGTGACGATAACCAGCAGAGGGCGTGGTGATCAGTCACGACGTCAAATGGACGGCCATAGACGTAGGGTCGAAATTTTGTGATTGCCCAGACGATGGCTAGACATTCTTTTTCTGTGACTGAATAATTCTGTTCAGCCCTAGTAAGAGTGCGACTGGCATAAGAAACGACGTACTCGTCGTATCCAGACTTGCGTTGAGCAAGAATAGCGCCAAGTCCGACTCCACTTGCGTCGGTGTGTATTTCTGTAGGGGCATCAGGATCAAAGTGACGGAGAATCGGTGGAGATGTCAGCAATTGACGTAGTTTCGCGAATGCCTTATCGCAATTGGAAGACCACGCCGAAATGCCCTCGGTGTCAGAAAGTAGCCGTGTTAAAGGGGCCATGACAGATGCAAAATTACGGACAAATCGACGAAAGTATGAACATAAGCCGATAAAGCTCCGGAGTTCCTTAAGTGTCGATGGCTTCGGAAACTGGGCGACAGCACGGAGTTTTCCAGGATCAGGTAGAACGCCGTCCTTGCTGACAACATGCCCTAAGATGGTGAGCTTCCGGGCGGCAAAATGGCACTTTTTCAAATTTAGTTGGAGCCCAGCATGTGTAAGGCAATGCAGGACACTTGCGAGGCGCAGAAGATGGGTATCGAAGTCTTTTGAAAAAACGACGACGTCGTCCAAATAGCAAAGACACGTCTGCCATTTAAGGCCTCGAAGTATGTTGTCCATCAGACGCTCGAAGGTGGCTGGGGCGTTACAAAGGCCGAACGGCATCACGTTAAACTCGTACAAGCCGTCCGGAGTTACAAACGCAGTCTTGGCGCGGTCAGCTTCATCCATGGGTACCTGCCAGTATCCCGATCGAAGATCCAGCGAAGAAAAGAATTCTGCACCTTGCAAACAGTCGAGAGCGTCGTCAATTCTGGGGAGCGGATAAACATCTTTGCGCGTGATCTTGTTAAGGCGCCTGTAATCCACACAGAATCGGATGCTCCCGTCCTTCTTTTTGACCAGTACCACCGGGGAGGCCCACGGACTGTTAGACGGCTGTATAACGCCACGATTGAGCATATCAGACACTTGATCGTCTATAACTTGGCGTTCGGCGTGGGAGACCCGGTATGGACGCTGACGCAATGGTGCGTGGGTGCCAGTGTCAATACGATGGACAATTGCAGATGTTCGGCCCAGACTGGTTTGTTTGAAGTCGAACGATGAGCGGAAGTGGTCGAGAAGTGTCAAGAGTTGAGTTCGTTGGTCAACAGGAAGGTCAGGATCAATCGATGGAAGGAAGACGTCGAGGGAAGAGGTGGCGGATGTGAGAGCGGAAGTAACACTGGCGATCTCAAGGCTTTTTGCTTGATAGGGCAGTTGACTGGTGCAAACACAATCGATGTCCTCAAGGCGGCCGATGCATTCGCCACGGAATAGGGTGACTGGTACAGAAAGGAGATTCGTGGCATAAATGTTTGCGCAAGTGGCTTCGACCGTCAGAAGAGCAAAAGGCAGAAGAACGTTTTTTCGAGAAGTGAAGTCTTCTGACGGCGTGAACATGACGTCCGAAAAAGCGGCATGGTCGCACGAGATCGGCACAATAACAGAAGACATAGGTGGAATATCAGTCTCCGCGGCGACGACAACACGAGAAATAGAAGGCTTATTATAATCGTCGTCGGAGAGCGATGACAATTCTAGTTCGGCCCGGGCACAATCAACAACGGCATGATGTGTGGAAAGGAAGTCCCAGCCTAATATGACGTCGTGTGAGCAGTGTGGAAACACGATAAATTCAACCACGTACAGAACGCCCTGGATGATTAACCGAGCCGTGCACGTCATAGAAGGGTTCACGTGATGCGCTGTTGCCGTACGAAGGGAGAGACCAGAAAGCGGAATCGTAACTTTTCTTAACTTGCGACACAATGCTTCACTCAATACAGACACGGCAGCTCCGGTATCTATTAATGCTTGAACGGCGATACCTTCAATCAAGACAGTTATTTCATTATTCGGTAGAGAACGAGGCCTTGTAGAGTTCGACGGTGGCGCAGTTCTTGCCTCCGGAACTGCGATGGTCAGTTTTCCGTTTGGGCAGGTGGTGCACGCCGAAGCATTGGTGAAGGCGAACGTCGGCGCGGGGAAGGCGATCGGCGTGGGTTGAAGGCGCGGCGGCTCGGCGGAGAAGTGTCCGAAGCTGCATGGAACGGCAGCGTCTGTGGTGGTTCTGTGGGGGCGTAGCCGTAGGTGCCATCAATAATGCCTGAGTGAGGGACGCGCCGGCGACAGAACCGCTCAACATGGCCAGGCTGACGACAGTAATAACAGATAGGTCTGTTATCCGATGTACGCCAAGGGTTGTTGGGAAGCGTTGAAGGACGGCGGTAAATGGGAACATGCGAGCCTGCCGGTACGCGTGTTGCGTATAAGGCGTTCGTTTGGTGGGCAGGGTCGACGACGTTTGACGGCGCATGTACCTGCCTTCGCGCGACGTCAGCGTAAGTCAGGGGAGCGGACACAGGTGGTGGCTGGTACGTGGGGGGAAGTGCCTCGCAGACTTGCTCTTCGATGGTTTGGCGCAGTGACGAGGTCAGCCCATGCGTATTGCTGGGAAGCAAGGGGGCAAGGGACAACTGGCGTGCCACTTCCTCTCGGATAAATTGCTGGATTTGCGGGGTCAATACAGTCTGTTCTGGAGATATTGCACCAACGGTCAATGCTGGCGTGCTGGTCATGTCGAAAGTAGGCCGTCGCGTTGAAATGCGCTGTTTTCGCAACTCATCGAAACTTTGGCAGTGTTGGATGACTTCCGAAACTGTTTGCGGGTCTTTAGCCACCAGCATGTGGAAGGCATCGTCCTCGATGCCCTTCATAATGTGTTTTACCTTGGCGGTTTCCGACATGCCAGGATCAAAGCGACGGCAGAGGCCTACGACGTCCTCAATGTAGGACGTGAAACCCTCTCCCGACAGTTGGGCGCGATCCCGCAAGCGCTGTTCTGCACGGAGCTTGCGCACTGTCGGTCGGCCAAACACGTCCGCGAAGGTGGTCTTGAAAGTGGCCCAGTCGGTAAGCTCGGCTTCGTGGTTGTTGAGCCAGAGCTCTGCTACTCCTCTGAGGTAAAAGTGGACGCGGCCCAGTTTGTCGTTTTCGTCCCACCTGTTGTTGACGCTTACTCGTTCGAACGAAGAGAGCCAGTCCTCGACGTCCTGCTCATCGGTGCCGTTGAAGATGTCTGGATCTCGCTCTCTCGGGACGCCGGGACAGTGGACAGGTGGAGATGTAGGAGCCGTCTGCTGTGCAGCGTCGATGGACATTGTTGATGGCGAAGGTAGAGTTCGGTTGCGGAGTTCCAGGATGGAAAAAGGTACCCAGCACTCTCCACCACTTGATAGTACGCCTTTAGTGGTGAGCAGAAGAGACGTTTACTTTGTGGAAAACGTAGCGGTAGAACCGACCAGCTGTCAAGCGGAGCGAGCGCGAGCAGCAACAACACTCTTCCTTCTCTTCTTCAGCTGGCGTTCCGGCCTGTGCCAAATATCAATGCTACAAATGAAAAGATGTGAGATAGCAGTACTGGGAGTGTTCACTAGATGGACATTCGGATGGACAGACGTACAGACAGATAGATACACGGACGGACACATGGATGAATGGTTGGATAGATGAACGCATGGACGAACGCAGGGACAGACGCGCAAATGGATGCGCCGACAAATGGACGTACAGACGGACGAACGGATGCACGAACCGATCGATGGACGCATAGATAGTCACACAGACAGACGCACGGATGCACGGAAGCAAGAACAAGCAGACGGATAGACGCATCGCCCCAATCATCATCCTACACTCCGTGGATATGCTGTGATTGTTTTCTGAAATAATCAGAATATTCATAAAAAAGAGTTTTGCCAGCCTATGTGTACTGCAGGCATGCAACTCTATATAGGAATGCAAGAAATACTTGAAAGGTCTTGTAATATAGCACCATAAATAATGATAAAATTGTAACCAAATATGAAATTGGCCGCGGAATCTATGTAAGTATTTACTCTTAGGGTTTCCGGCAGGGGCGTGGGCAGAATATTTTTTTTTAAGGGGTTAGGGCTGGAGTGGTCTTTTTGATTCGAGGGGGGGCTGGACAGGAAAATAAGGTGGATTTCCATTTAGTGCTCGGTATGCTACGGCAAAAATTTTAGGGGGGTGGCGTGTTCAATGAGCTAGCTGGTCCCGCCACTGGTCCCGAGTTGGCTACGACTTTTTTATGTGAAGTACTCTTTCTTTAATGAGAACTAACGTACATTGGTACCAAAACAATACTGATGGGAACTAACAATCAACGATGCCTTGACATCGTTGTCTGCTGGTTGAAATGGGAAATTTACGGCTCATGTTTTGACCTTTAAAAGTGCCGACAACTGCCCATAGCTTGAAATGAAAAGGCTACAGGGACGGGATGATTGTCCCTCGTAATTAGTCAAACTAACCCAATTTTTCTCGTGGGAAGTGGAGTTACATCTTTATTTATTCATTAAAATTGCAAAAAGTGGCCTGTGGCGCCAACGGGTGACAGAAATTTCCATGATTAGATGTGACCTGTCAAAGAACTGTAGACTTGTTAAGGTAGTTAAGATTTTGGGGTCAGCTTTGAATTATTGTTGGATTCTTCATTGTAAGAGTCATTACTCCATAAAATTTTCATAAAGTCTCTCGGTAGTACAGGTTTTCCCGCTAAATTTAATCCAAGTGCCAGCCGAATTATACTAGGCGCCAGTCAATTTAATCCAGCCCCCACTCAAATTAATCTTGATGCCATTCGTTTTATAATCCAAGTGCCACTGAAATTAATCCAACCGCCAGCCGATTTAATCCGACACAGCGAAAACAATCCTGATGACAATATGACTTCTAAACGACCCAGAATTTTTGGGAATGCGTGAAGTGAATAGCTTTGGAGTGAATTTAACAGGGAAAAACCATGAATGAGTCACTAGTGACACAATGTGACTCGCGCGACTTTATCACGCCTATCACCCGCGTAAGCACTATGACACCTTCTACATGCATAAGAAAGTCAACGCCGTCCACACAGTAATAACTTCATTCTTATTATTCAGGCCAATGATCTCATCACGAGTGACTTGGGTGACGTCTTCACGCATATCACCCACACACACACTGTCTTAACCTTGCGTCATGCATATCAAATGAAACGTCTTTGAAAAGACGGGATCTTGATAATGTTGCATCAGGGATTGATGAGATAGGTTCTGTTGAGTTAAAAATGGTGTCACCATTGATATCTAATGTCTTGGCCTATATTATCAACCTCACGCTCACTACCGGTGTATTTCCAGAGCAGCTAAAAGTAGCAAAAGTCACTGCAGTACATAAAGGTGGTGATATCAATACTTTAGCGAACTATCGACCCATATCCGTGCTTCCAACAATATCGAAAATATTTGAAGGGGTTATTTATGATAGACTTGCATCCTTTTTTGATAAGCACCAAATAATAACAAAAAGTCAGTATGGTTTTCAAAAAAATAAATCAACAGAACAAGCTCTACTGTATATTAAACATAGGATAATCGAAAATATGGAAAACAAAAAATATACTCTTGGGCTCTTCCTCGATCTTCAAAAGGCATTTGACTCCATACAATTCAAATCATTGATTCATAAATTATCAAGCTATGGGGTGCGTGGAGTTGCACTACAACTGTTTAAAAGTTACCTAGAAGATCGTTATCAATATGTAAAACTGAATAACACTATTTCTGCAAAGATAAAGTTGAACCAAGGAGTCCCCCAAGGGTCTATACTGGGGCCATTATTGTTCCTTGTCTATATAAATGATATTGTCGATATACCTCATTCTCCTGAACTTATAATGTACGCTGACGATACGAATGTTTTCTTTTCATCAGACAATCTAATATCACTTGAGGTCAGTGTAAATAATTATCTAAGCAATCTTTCAAATTGGTTAAGGCAAAATAGACTGCGCTTGAATGCAAAAAAAACAACCTATATGATATTCCGACCTATAAACAAACCTATTAGTAACATAGCTGTAAAATTCGAAGGAAATTGCATCACACATGTTAGGGAACAAAAGTTTCTTGGTGTATGGTTTCAAGAGGAATTAAACTGGAATACACATGTAAATCATCTGATCACCGCATTAGCGCGAATAGTTGGTTGTTTTTTTAGAACAATGCACTTAATCCCATTGAGGTTAAAAATAGGTATGTACTATGCACTCTTCCATTCTAAAGTAAGTTATAGGATGTTAGTCTGGGGAACGACATCACAAGGGAATTACCATAAGTTAATAACTATACAAAAGAAAATATTGCGCTGCTTTGAAAATTACAGGGGGAATCTACAAGACTTGCGCACTGCTCCACTATTCGTTAAACATTCAATACTCAGAATTGATCAATTATATCATTTTAAATTACTTCAGTTAATACAAAAGACTAAGCTATATGAAGAAAGTTTCACCGAAAGACCACACTACAGTATGCGAGAACAAAGGAAGCGAGCTCCCAGAACAAGAACCCAGTATGGAAAACAAAGTATTGCTTACCAGGTACCTCAGGTTTTAAATACCCTTGCAGATCAATTGAATTTTAGGGCTAGTAGTGCGACTTTCAAGAAACAAATAAAGAACTTATTCATAACCACCGGTCTACACTATCAAAACTATGTAATGGAGTCTCATGCCTCTGCAAGTGCTTAAATTGTTTATAAACTGATATGTCAATTATACGAGTGTATACCGCGGAATTCATTGTATCCGCATGCTTCTTATGTCTGTTTTTGAGTTGTTTCATTGATATTGTTTAGTTGTAAATTATAACGAGAGCAACCTCAAATTCTTAAAATGTGTCATGTAAACTTCTTATGTTATTTATGTTTGAATTTTGTGTTTACAATTTCAGGTTGCTTGAATGTATTGAATATATATATTGTTTAAGCTTTGCACTGTCACGGACTGCGGAAGGACAAGGGCCTTTGTCAGGCTGTTCGCCTTTAGCCCTTTGCCCCTGCAGTGAGCTCTGTATCTGGCTTACTGTAAATAAAAAATACTACTACTACTAAAAAATACTACTACTAAAACACGGCCAAGTCATCGGATCACTAGTGACTCAGGGGACGTCATCACACATATCACCCGCGCACGTTATTTACTCGCCTGCCAACATGCATGCCAAACGAAACGTCTTTGAGAGAGCAATAACGTGGTACCTATGACTGACTTGATCACTTGTGATTTAGGTGACGTCATCACGCCTGTCACCCACGCACGCAATGTCTAACCTGCCATCATGTATAACAAACGAAACATCTTCGAGAGGCTAATAAATTGAACGCTGTCAGTCGGCCGAGTGACGTCATCACTAGTGACTCACGTGACGTCATCATGTCTATCACCCACACATGCAGTGTCGAAACCTGACCTAATACATATCAAACGAAACGTCTTTGAGAGAGTAATAACTTGAACACTGTCACTAGGCCTAGTGACGTCATCACGCCTATCACACACGCACGTGGTGTCCTGATCTGTCTTCATGCATATCAAACGAAACATCTTTGAGAGAGTAATAACTTGAACGCTGTCACTAGGCCTAGTGACGTCATCACTAGTGACTCAAGTGACGTCATCATGCCTATCACACACGCACGTGGTGTCCTAACCTGTCTTCATAAATATCAAACGAAACGTCTGTGGGAGTGTAATAACTCGAACGCTGTCTCTTGGCCTAGTGACGTGATCCCTAGTTACTCAAGTGACGTTATCATGCTTATCACACACGCACGCGGTGTCCTAACCTGTCTTCATAAATATCTTCATAAATATCAAACGAAACGTCTTTGAGAGTGTAATAACTCGAACGCTGTCACTTGACCTAGTGACGTGATCACTAGTGACTCGCATGACGCCTTCACGCCTGACACCCACGCAAGCACTCTGTAACCTACCTTCATGTATATCAAACGAAACGTCTTTGAGAAAGTAATAACTTGAATGCTCTCACCAGGCCTAGCGACGTGATTACTAGTAACTCATGTGACGTCATCACGTCCATCACACACGCACGCACTGTTCTAACCTGTCTTCATGCATATCGAACGAAACGTCTGTGAGAGAGCAATATTGTCATACTTATGTCTCTCCCAAACAACTTGATCACTAGTGACTTAGGTGACATCATCACGACTCACAGTCATGCAAGCACTCTCTAACGTGCTTTTATGAATATCAAACGAAACGTCATTGAGAGAACAGTAACTTGAAGGCCGTTGCAGGCAGCGTCTGCTAGTAAAAAACGGACTTCTCACGCTGCACAGCCGTTCACCAGCTAACCGGTATATGTAGGCACCAGATCGCGCGTTTCGAATTCAGTCAAAGGCGTCTTTACATGGCTTTTGTTTGACTTGACGCTTTTCTTGACTCGAGTAGATGCGATGGAAGCAACAGTATCTTCAAGCAGCAGTGGGGTAAAACCGAACATCAGCGTCCCACCACTCGTTGAGAACAACGCTTCTCCTTCATTCAATAAATAGAAATAATAAAGGCGAAATGACAATTAAGCATTTTCCAAACCATACTCAATTACGCAACATTCAACCGATACCCTGACCTCTCTGCGACGCATTTACTCCAGCTCGTCGTGTGGGAAAATGTAGGCGTCTTTTTTGTTACTTCTCTTGTTTCGTAGAATACCCTGAAAATGCGGGCGGCCAGGCCGCAATACTGTGGACAGGCGTTCTACGCTAAACAGGCACGCTTATTCCAAGCACAATAACCTATAAGAAACGGCGCGGCGCAGAATGTAGAAAGGAAGGCAGGAGTCAGTCACAGCATTGAATGGCGCATCAGCAAATGGTCATTTGCAAATAGCAATAGTATGTATCTCAAATATGGGGACTGCCCTCTATTACAACGGATTCGTTTCACAGGATAACCAGATGAAATATTAGTTGAGCCGAAGGAGTGGTAGACAAATCTTTTTGTAGCGAGCTTTGGAGCAGGCAGACCGTGCGTCTTATGCTTGATTACGGATATGCAGTGTTATGATTATAGCCGGATTATATGCATATGCCTGTTTCGTTTCTTGCGCTGCTATCGTGTAATTTTGACACATGAGCACAAATTAGAGGGCAAGGAGAGCTTTTATAGTGTTCCTATAGTGCCTATATATGCCTATTTCAGACGTTGTAGCCTCAATTCGTAAAGGTGCCTGTAAATGTCTGTTTTCAAAATCGATGCCTATATAAACGCTATTTAACCTGAAGTTTTGCCTTCAAGTGCCACTGAAGCCCGGTATTCATGTTGCCCGGCAAAATATAGATTTCGGGACAATGTGGGGTGCAAACTACACTTTATTTCACGAGTTACGTTTAGAACTGTCAAGCCCAGAAGGCATTTTAGCCAAGAGGAAGGTAGATTAGCCTCTACACATGTATACCATCCATGTCGCGTCGTCTGCTCAGCCTCTTTCCAGTGTCCGATCGGATGCGTAGGGAGCAGGAGGTGCCTCTCTGCAGCAGCAGGAAGAATAAGAATGAATGCGAAACTGTGGAGAGTCATCAGGGGAAGTAAGGAAGTAATGTGCAGATGAAGAAGCTATATCTATGTAGTTTTTCTTTTATTTGTCATTTACATGTGGTGCTTCACTGGGTCACCTGAAGATATTTACTTAGGCAGTGGAAAATGTTGCCTACCCAATGGAAAGGTTTGTATCACTAGAATTTTTTAATTTGATCATTAGAAGCTGCGAAAGCATAATCTTAGGAGGTGAGCTTGAAACCTTGGTTACTAACTTCATGTAGACTTCGTAAGTCCAATTCCTTCCTCGCTATTGGTATCAGAGTCACTCGGAGCTGGAGCATCACACGACGTGCTTGAGCACGTCATGCGCGTGTAAACTACACTCGCATGAGATGCCCATGTCAGCCCATGCGTGCAAGCGGTGTTCTGCCGTCTCGATGTTCTTTTGTATTGTACTGCGAGGTTTTGTGGGATAGATCCCTATCCATGCCCACGTATGGAGAGGCTGGCTTGGATAACATATCTTTACCCCGATACACAGCGACACACCTCTGCAACTTCTGTTAGGGACGATGTACCAAAACCACGCCCAGCGTTCTGAGTGCTGGCACCGACACGATGCGCCAACTGTGAGAACATCAACGCAAACAAAATGGGGGCACCTTAGTCTCGCATCTCTCTCGATATGAAATGAAATAAATAAGGAGAATAGATTTCGCCTGTGTGTTCTAACATTTTTGTAAACTTTCATGCTTCTACTTAGGCAACCGTTTGTACAAATTACACACGTTGTCTCAAACAGTTCTCGCAGTGTCACGTACTACTTTGACATATGCAGGACCATTCTATTACCTTCACCATGTTGGGGCACACGCCCATGAGATGAAGGTCAAGCCGTCTTCAGTTTGCCATATCACCTCTTTATGCCACGCGTAGTACTGCAAATCTTGGTAAATGAGATCTTGAGCGCCCAGTGCATGCATTCCTTTTCGCTTCTCATAACTCTTAAATTTGTGTAACGACCCTTAGGGTGTTCACAGACAGACAAAAAATTGCCCGCAGCTTCCCTCGGGGGAACACTGAGGAGGATGCGGAGCATATAATTGGTTAACGGGGTGTTAAAGTGCGACTTACTTGGGTCGATGGCTAAATTGGTTAACGTGGTTGTGAAATGGGGTGTTAAATTGCGACTTACTTGGGTCGATGGCTAAATTGGTTAACGTGGTTGTAGGAGGGGGTGTTAAATGAGTGAACACGTACACACGTATGCGAAAGGGCGGCGCTGGTCGAAGGGACGTCGATCATTGTGTTTGTGGATTCGTTGGAATTCATTTCACCGCGACCTTGGACGTCGACGCGCCGTACAAACCAACCGACGAGCGGCAACTGAGCGAGCGAGCGCCGACCTTGAGTATATATACAGCACGACGGCGCATGCACTGTCAGCTGTTGAATGTTCTCGAAGCGCGACGCCACATGCGCGTCCACTGGAGAATCAGGAGAATTGTAGATGTCGAACGCGGTGTGTAGAGGAGGAAGGGTGCACAGATGGTGGAGGAGTGAAGCGCGCGCGGTGTGTAGAGGAGGAAGGGATGCACAGATGGTGGAAGAGTGGGCGACGGCGCGATGGCGTATGCGCGCGCGTCAGCTGTCGAATGTTCGAGAAGCGGTGTGGACGGCGCGGACGGCGCGGACGGCGCACTACAAGGCGCGAGTATAAGATGCTCCGCATCTAAAAATTGAGCCTGTGTGGTTAGGCCAAGTTAATACGCCGCAAAAAGGAATCCTTCTGGCGCCTGGCACTCTCACTATTTGAGCATGTATAGCCCTTCTTAGCTATGGCACACAGAAAGAGACCCAGAAGCACGTTTATTCGACGGTGCACACTTAACTGACCATGCTGAACTAGAAATGGAGAGACCGTATTCTGCGAACCCCGCGGAAAATGCATGTTTATGCTAAACCATTACGCGTTTGTACCAATATATACTAAAACATTTTTCCTTGCTTTTGTGTTGTAGAGACAGATCCCACACCTGTTTATTGGAAAATTTGAGTTTTGTCAAAGTTTATTATGCCTATATTCACAATTTTTGAAGCCTAAAACAGCGTTTTGGCCACCTATTTTTTGTGCCTAAATCCCGGTTTTTTAGTACCTATAGAGCTGGCCTCTATAGTTACGACCTACCTGACATGTTTTCGCAACGCCGAAGCAAAGATGATGCCCGTTTAAAACATCCACCGTACCTCAAGAAAAAAAATTGTTGTTCTAATAACGTCGAGCTCGTTAAATTGGTTATGAAATGGGTGATGAAAGAGAACCGGGGCAAGTCCGTGAGAAACGAAATTTATTATTATACAGGCAAAACAGTTTTCATGAACACGCACCCATAGTTGTGCTGCTGAGCAGTGTTCTACATATCAAGGCAGTCGAGGGCAGCTTGTACAAAACTGTAACTGTGCCTATCATAAGCGGCACAGTCCACACGCTGGATGTGCTGCATAGAGCACCCCGCGGCCTCAACCAGCAGAGCACGGCGATGTTCTTTCTTGGAGATCCCTCCTGGTGACGTGAGGAGATCCTCCCTCCGCTCGCTTAGGAATCCCTTTACACCTGCCTTGAACTTTGAGAAGAGCTCCTCAATCGGATTGAAGAAAGGGCTGTATGGCGGTAGCCACTTGACTGTGTGGTCGCTTGCTGCGAGGACAGCCTGTTCGGCGCGGCGGTGCGCTGGTGCGTTGTCAAACAGGAACACTGCCTGCATTCCTGGTTCCTGCTTTGAAACTTTACTCGACACTTCTGTGAGAAAGTCGTTGAAGACATCCCGGTGGACCTTGTCCGCAATTGTCCAATGGAGAAGGCCATTCGCTGACATGCAGGCTATAACATTTACATTCGCCTCCTTTGCACTAGTTGACAAACGGCATGCTGGAGCACCTCATTTCGCCCTACCGAAACTGCGCGAGCACCATACGTTGAAGTTGGCCTCGTCGATATAGTATCGTGTTAGCGTAGTTCCCTCGCTCTGAAGCCATTGGGCATATCGGCACCGCAGCTGTTTCACGTCGGCGCAATTTCTATCTACTAGACTCGGGGTCAGCAGCTTCACCGAATAACCATGGCCATCGAGAAGCCAATCAATCGTCAACGTGCTCACTTCAATGTTAGACGTCTCAACTTTGAGAGCCCTCTTTATTCGTTCCAGCGTGAAAGATGGGTTTTCCTGTACGATTCGTTGCAGGGCGTCCACCACGTCCGGTCCAAATTGCCTCGACGAACCACAACGTGTTTTAGCTTTTTCACGACCACCAGCGGCAATAGAACGCACGGTCTTTATATTGATTTTGAGTGTTTCGGAGAGCACTTTCAAATCACCTCCGCGCCTGTGAACATCTATTATACGGCAACGATCTACAGGAGAAACGCGAGCGTACTTTTTCTTCGGTTCATCGGGCGCCTTCCGTGGCCTTCGGGGCCGCCGAGAATCTCGGTCTTCCATAGCACCAGTGGTCGAAGCGCAAACTTTCACTTATTTTTAGGACTGCAAAAGCACTCACCTAACGATGACTTGGGCGGAAACTTGAAACTACGCCGGCTTGTCGCTCGCGTCGCACCACGTCGTCCCGTCGTCTGCGCGAAACAGACTCGCCGGAAACAGCTACGACACACTGTCGTCTGCTTCAGTTTTACTTCAAGCAATTGCTTCAATTCAGAAATAACCAGCATTAGGGCATTCTAGCACGAATTAAAACGTATCTTCAATTCTTCTATTTATTATTTCGTGGGATATTCATTATTTCATGGATATTTCGTGAGACGGCAGAACACCGCTTGCGCGCACGGGCTGACATGGGCATCTCATGCGAGTGTAATTTACGCGCGCATGACGTGCTCATGCACGTCGTGTGATGCTCCAGCTCCGAGTGACTCTGATACCAATGGCGGGAAAGGAATTGGACTTGCGAAGTCTACATAGAGTTAGTGGCGAAGGTTTCAAGCTCACCTCCTGAGATCATGCTTTCGCAGTTTCTAATGATCAAATTAAAAAATTCTAGTGATACAAAGCTTTTCATTGGACACGCAACTATTTCCACTGCCTAAGTAAAATTTTTCAGGTGACCCAGTGAAGCACCGCATGTAAAAGACAAATAAAACAAAAACTACATAGATATTGTTTTTTATCTGCACTGTACTTCCCCTGATGACTCTACACAGTTTCGCATTCATTCTTCATCATCCTGCCGCTACACAGAAGCACCTCCTGCTCCCTACGCATCCGAACGGACGCTGGAAAGAGGCTGAGCAGACGACGCGACATGGATGGTATACATGTGTAGAGGCCAATGTACCCTCCTTTTGGCTAAAAAGTCTTCTGGGCTTGACAGTTATAAAAGTAACTCGTGAAATAAAGTGTAGTTTACACCCCTCAGTGTACCGATATCTATATTTTGCCGGGTAACATGAATACCGGCCCCAGTGGTACTTGAAAGCGAAATTTCAGGTTAAATAGCGTTTATGTAGGCAGCGATTTCAAAAGGAAGCATTTACAGGCACCTATGCGAATTGAGGCTACAACGTCCAAAATACGCACATATAGGCACTATAAAAGCACTATAAAAGCTCTTCTTGCCCACTAGTTTTTGCTCATGTGTCAAAATGACACGATAGGAGCACAGGAAACGAAACAGACATTTGCATTTATTCTGGCATCTAGTAAAAACACTGTATATCTGTAATCAAGCATAAGACGCATGGTCTGCCTGCTCTAAAGCTTGCTACAAAAAGATTTGTCTACCACTCCTTCGGCCCAACTAATATTTCATCTGGTTATCCTGTGAAATAAATCCGTCGTCCCCATACTTGGCATACATACTATTGCTATTTGAAAGTGACCATTTGCTGATGTGCGATTCAATGCTGTGCCTGACTCGTGCCTTCCTTTCTACATTCTACGCCACGCCGTTTCTTATAGGTTAGTGTGCTTGGAATAAGCGTGCCTGTTTAGTGTAGAACGCCTGTCCGTTCACGGTAGTGCGGCCTGGCTGCCCGCATTTTCAAGGCATTCTACGAAACACGAGATGCAACAAAAAAAGACGCCTACATCTTCCCACACGACGAGCTGGAGTAAATACGTCGAAGAGAGGTCAGGGTATCGGTTGAATGTTGCGTAATTGAGTATGGTTTGGAAAATTCTTAATTGCCATTTCGCCTTTATTATTCCTATTTATTGAATGAAGTTGAAGCGTTGCCCTCAATGAGTGGTGGGACGCTGATGTTGGGTTGTACCTCACTGCTGCTTGAAGGTACTGTTGCTTCCATTGCATCTACTCGAGTCAAGAAAAACGTCAAGTCAAACAAAACGCATGTAAAGACCCCTTTGACTGAATTCTAAACGCGCGATCTGGTGCCTACATATACCGGTTAGCTGGTGAACGGCTGTGCAGCGTGAGAAGTCAGTTTTGAGGGGCGAAGCTCCTTATGGCGTGGCTTGAGCGTCCCTCGTATGTAACCACTAGTGGCACATACCCGAAATATGTATAACATTTGACCTCCAAAGTGGTGCCGGTGAGAGATTTCTTCTGTGCATTGTTTAACAATAAAAAATAGTGCTCAGTGTACATGCCAATGGCTGCTAATGGGGAATGAGAGACAGGAGCATTCGGCTTTTAGTCAACGCGCACGCTGCGATCCCCATTAGCAGCTATTGGCATGTACATTGAGCACTATCTGACAGGAAAAGGTTGCTACGTTATACTCGCAGGGCGTAACCTCCTTGGTTTTAGAAAGGTTTAGCGAGCATTGGGCCGCAGTGCCATGAATACAGTGAACTAGTATATACCATGAACTCAAGGTGGTTGAAGGTGGGAAGTAGATCCGAAGCGCAAGCCTAAGAAAGTGTGCGTGTGCCACCTCTCGTTTTGTCCTTGGAATGTTCATTGAATGGCGGTGCTTCTATATGGGGAATATATGATAAAAAGATGCGAGATGGTGGGACTTGGAGTGTTGAATAGATTGACGAACGGACACACAGACAGATGCATGAATGGACGCATGAACGGACGCAGGGGCGGATGCATGAACGAACGCAGGGACGGGCGCACGAACAGACGCATGGACGATCACACAGACGGACGCATGGACGGACGAATGCTTCGCCCCACTCTCCATCATTCACTCCGTGAATATGCTGTCATTTTTTACTAGGAGATGCTGCCTGCAACGGCCTTCAAGTTAATGTTCTCTCAATGACATTTCGTTTGATATTCATGAAGGCACGTTAGAGAGTGCTTGCATAATGTTAGTCGTGATGACGTCACGTAAGTCACTAGTGGTCAAGTCGGTTGGCCGAGTCATAAGTATGACAATATTGCTCTCTCACAGATGTTTCGTTTGATATGCATGAATACAGGTTAGGACAGCGCGTGCGTGTGTGGTAGACGTGATGACGTCACATGCAAGTCTTTTAAGGTTCAGCTCTTACAAACTCTACAGAATATCGCCATTTATTATATCCCTGGAGAAGAGACTTTTGCCGCACTCGAAAACAAGAAGTAGCTCTTACAAGGCTGCGTTGCCGGGTACCAAATCTTAATTTCTATAAACACAGGCCTGCTCAGGCACCTTCGCCACTGTGTGCATTCTGTGACAAACTGGAAACAATAGACCATTTTTTGGACCTGCAGGCGGTTTAACACATTAAGAAAAACCCTATTAGAAATACCTTTACGTGGTATTGGTACAGACCTATCTCTGCCTGTCATTTTGTATTTTGGAGCTTCCATTTTTGGTTTCCCTAATGCGACAGTATGCGCGGCCGTCCGGAGCTATATTGATGAAACTAATAGGTTGACTAATTAACCAGTTTCATTTTCCTAACATGTTCACATAGTTATATACGTATAAAATCAGCTAACGTGGTTGCTTGGGCGAGTTGGTACGACATGATTCACTTAAAAAAAAGAGCGCCAATAACGAGGGACTTTCCTGCGGCAAGTGGTACATCGGCCAAACAGGCGGGTGTTTAAATGAGCGGCTGAAAGAGCACGCTCACAACGTCTCCTCTACAGTTTCAGGCCATCTCGGCATTCATTGCCGAGACTGCGGGTGTGAACCTGGGCCCGGATTCACAAAACTCACTTACGAAAACCTTTTTGCGCAAGAGAAATTTTCTTGCGTAAGTCGATTCACGAAACGAAAAAACGTCGTAAGAGGCCATAGTTGTCACATCGGCCGCTGCAAATAAAGCGCGCTGTGACTGCCCGAGAACATGTCAGCGATGGTGATGCAGTTGCTATATTTGCTTACGTCACCGAAAAGTGCTCGTAAGTGGATTCACGAAGCGAAATTGTGCGTAAAAACAGCATGGCTGAGAGAAAATCCCAAGAGTGGTCCGGACCACTCTTAGGAACAATGTGGCTACTTAGAACCTGCTGCCGCAGCGGTATACTTTGGTGCCCTGGCTGGTTTTTAGTTATTTCACGCCCATCAAGGGCTGCCTGATGACTGCTGGTGCGTTTTTATTTCTTTCGGCGCTTTGAGCTTCGCGTGTTGTTTCCCTTGTACGCAGTGGATGGTGTTGACAACCACCATCGTCCATTGAGTTCGAAGTCGCAGTAATTGAAGAATTCTATTGGGAGTCAATGGCATAAAACTACGCATGTAAAGATTTGTGGTTGTATGAAAACCAATGTGATACGTGAATGGTCGGTGCATTCGAAAGCGACATGGCATAGGATCAACCTCATTTGTTATGTTGTTGTGTTGCGCCCCATCTCATCCAATTAAAAGTGCGACTCGAAATCCTTGCCTCATTGATGGAAATTACCACCAAAGAGGTTAATCGGAGCACATTCTTTGCACACTATTGGAAATAAAAATGAGAGGAAGTTTTCAGTGAGTGGTTCCTAAAGTTTGTGCTCTAGTGTACTTTCATTGGCTCTAACTGTCCAATGGTTGCGATCTCTGAAATACAGCTGTCGATACACTTTGGGACGATCTTGAACAAAGCGTACTTTGTAAACCAAAGCGTATTAGGGGTGCGCATGATTACGCATGGAACTACAAACAAATCATGCATCTTCACCTTCACTGTTCAGACACCGATATGGACCGTGATACTACGGCAAGCAATCGGAATGAAATGACCCTAGTAACTTTGTATGACACCAAAAATATGCAAACCCTCACGATTCTAGAGCAAACCTTGGCTGAATTCATCCCTGCAACAATTACCAGCCATTTAACTTGGCGCACAAACATCATTCAAAGGTAGAGCGAGCCACTGACATGTATTTTGTGCGACGTAGTGACTACTTGACCTGAGAATAATAGCGTTGTGAAGGCGAATCCCCTGTCGCATGCTCTGATGGAAGCAGACGACAAACGCGAGCAGACGACGGCTTGGCCGACAGGCACAGCTTGTGATTGGTTGTGAAGCAATACCCTCGACATCAGCTCACTCCGTGACGTTGTCAAAACACTTCTTTCATCTGGCACGCCTGTCCTGTTCGTCATATAACCCCCCTCGCGCATAAGAGAAAATTTTTTCACGCCGTGAAAATAGTGCAAGTACTTTCTAAGAGCTCTCTTATCATCTTATGTGCTGCACAGTTGTCGAAAACAACATGGCGTCGTAAACGGCATATCGGTCGGTGCGACTTTCAGCAAACGCTTCTCGCACAAGTTACTTCAGCGTTTGACCGGATGTGTTGTGATTACAGCAGCTCTTTCGGTGCGTGTAAGCAGTGCGGAAAGCTGTGGCAGTGCAATGGTGTACGGTGAAGCGCAGCGAAGCCTGTGCGTCGGTGTGGTTATCAAGCGGGGATCGGCGTCGATGTATCGACGACAACTGGCACTCGAGAAGCCTGCAATGTGTGTTTGTGTGCTGGTAACAGTTCGTTCGCTTGACTTTCCAGTCTCTCAGTTTGGTGCTGTGCGACATTTCGGATTGACAGCGTTTTGACACGTTACTTGAGTGACCCCAAGTACGTACGGAAACGTATGAACTACGCGCTCGGTTCTTGCTTCGCCACTAGTTAGCCCGCACGCTTCTATTTACTTGAGAGCAATGTACTGTTCGGGAGTGAAACGATGTTCGTTGTGAACAGTGGTGCTGTGTTGACGTTCCAAGACTTCTGAACAAGCTGTGCTCGTGTGACGGAAACTTGAAAGACAGCGTTGATAACTGTTTTGCCCTGCGAAGTCGTGGTGGTGCAGCTTGGCGCTTTTGTTTGTTAAGTCGTCACTTCTCCTTTTTGTGATAACCATAGTCCTAGCGCTGTGATGTGATCAACCAAAACTGCGAGATGCTATATTCTGTTGTGGATCGTGTTACTTTGGAAGCGCGCCTAGACTGTTCTTCGGTAAAAACTTGAGAGTTCTATGTGGCAGCGAGAGCCCGTGAACGTCAAGCTTCCCTCCAGCCCCCCAAAAAAGCAAAGATTTCACCGGTGCCTCGCTTTGGATGAAGTTGTAGGCCAATATTGCCTAACTACAGGTTTCCGAGTTCGTCTGGCCATCGTTTTGCACGGCACTAGAGCCTTGACAACAGCCGGTCATGGCCAGTTCTTACACTTTATCAGTGGACGTGCACGCCTGGCCAGCCCTTCATTGCTGTCATTGGCAGCTTCCAGTCTGCAGATGCCCTTTGCCTGTTCGCCGTACTTGGTTCTTTATGACACCGACGGCCACTAAATGCTGCCATCGGTGAGTTCACCTTGCAGAACTAAATTTCCCCGGTACTATAATTCACGCAGTTCTATAACGTGTGCAAGTTTTTTAAGCCCATCATATATAATGTTTCTCTATGGTAAGTTGAAGCATGAAAAATTTACTACTACTGTTATATACATACATATATTATGGAGCAAATGCATAAAAAGTTTTTTGTGATTTGATACAAGTGAGCTCTTGTTTGATTATGAGGTTGGGCCTGTCGATTGACCACGTTTGATAGTTGGAAAGTTAATGTGAATTAATTTTTCAGGAGCCAGGTTGCACTCAAAAATTTATGTTATTTTGAAAAATTAGTTCTATAGACGATTACCACTGTTGTAGTACTATATTTCAGTAGGACATATATATTGCGGTACGTAAAATTTACATGAGGCTTCAGTTTATTTCAAAGTGATTATAGCAGACTTTGGTCACTTTAACGAAGTGATAGCTTCCTCAAATAAGTATTAGAAGTGAGTGCTTTTAATGAATGTTTTTAAATATCTCGTTTTTGGCTCTTCACAGATCGCAGAGATTGGTTTGTTAAGGTCCTGTGATGCATCGGTTGCACATTCTGGCACATCAATCCTCATCATTACTTGGAGCACCTGTACAAAAATAGGAAGGACACGTTCTCCCTAACTGTGCAAGCCTATGTCACTGCTCGGACTGTTATCATTCAGCGGATGTGGCGTGGAAGCATGCTTGATAGCCTCATCTGGAAGGACTGCAATCTGCTTGGGAGCTTCGAGGGCACAAAACTGCCTTACGGCTGGCTGCAAGGATAGTTTTTCTTTAATACAAACAATTACGTGAACACCACTTACTGTGCACAAATTGAAAACCGAAGCATGGTTGCTTTCAGTGGATACCTGTAATACTATTACACGTAATTGTTATTCAACATTTATAGAACTAAATTGCAAGATAATTGAGATTGTTGAGAGCTGAAAGCCTGCAGCTCATGAATGAAAGTCCAATAATCTGATACTCAAAAGCTTGTGCTTTGAAACGAGCACAAATACTTTGATTCCTTATTGAGCTCTCCAGCTTGTGACTCCATCTGTGGATCAATTGCTCTGGAAGGAAATAGCAAGTGGGTGAAAATTGCCTGGCTGTTCACAACTTGCAAGGCGAAAGACCTATTGAAGAAGCCTCAGATTACGTAAGGCCAGTAACTGCATCTTTTACCTAATGTAGCTTTTTCTGTCTCAGTGCTGTTGCTTGTGTTTCAGCCGAACATGTTCACCACGATTGCATAGTGATATATATTTTTCTACAAATTGTACCTGACCTAAGTATGCATTGTTGATCTCTAAAGGTGACGTTCAGTGTGTTTCAAAGCCATGTCTTCTCATTTCTCCGACTGTGGCTAGACTATTTCAGCAGCAGAGCGATGCAGCTAGCACACATGAAATCCAAGTCATGGAGCGCTCCTTTGGTGTTCTGTGCAGGACACAGCATATCCATCCGGCAAGACACTGGTATCAACAATAATGATGAGTGTTGGTGGCACCTGTAGGAGCCCGTTGTGTTTGTTGTGTATGATTATTTCCCCTGATGAAGTGCATTTTGGAAGGTTTTCTTCATTTAGATTTAATGGATGTCAGAAACAAGCACACTCATAATCCACAAGTTCTTTGTGTCTTCTAGACTGCCCATTTGCTCCTATATGCGGTATGGTGAGCTGGCTATGTTAGATAGCCTTAAAGTTATCAACATTGGCTGTTGTGTTGTAATGCAGTCTAACTTGTGTTTCTTAGTGAACTTATTTGTGGTCTACTTCTCGCACCTAGTGCAAAGTCGAAATAAAAGAAACTCTATTGGCTTTTTATGCCTGTCAGAAGTTTCATGCCTTCATCTATAACATTGTGGTTTTGCTCTTGTATCATAATAAATATATTTTCAGCCTTCACTGTTTGTGTGTGTGTGTTGAGGCTGTCATTGGCTTCTGAAAATACAATATCTGTAAATATGAGCACATAATTGACAACTATACACTCTTGCATGTAGCATGGTTGTAACAATGATCTGTATTTTTCTAAGTTCCAGCAGTAACAAGGGAGTCGGTGCTCCACGGTCATGTACAGTGTATCAAGAACAGAGCACAGAAGACCAACAAGTATAAAGGGACTGCCAGTGACTGTTCTCCTGCTCAAAGTTTACAACAGCAGAAAGAGCACATTGTGATGTCAGGAGCAGCTGCTGCTTAACTTCTTAGCAGTGCATTATTCAGCAGTTCCTTTGCTTGCATTCGAAATTATTTAAACTTTGCATGAAAGATACCAAACTATGACACTAATTTAAAGGCTGCTGTAGTGTTAGTGGGCAAATATTTTTGAGCTGAAGTTTTTAACATGTGTGTTAAGTGCCTGCGTGCCTCTACATTTGCATGCCAGAAATGACAGCATCCATGGTCGCCAATGGTAACTGTGTTTGCATTCTTTGTAGTACAGGAAGTAAAGCCATGGATGCAGTAATCATGTACTTAGTCGATGTAATCCTTCAGTGTACACTCATTTGTATAGTACCAATGATGCCATGAGTGTATAAGCTCTGGGAAGTGAATCTATGTGGATTATTTTATTTGGAAGGAAGAGGATCATCACTACTCCTAGTATATCTTAACAGTAGATTTTAGTGCTTGGGTATTACCCCACTGCCTGTCCGTCCTTCAACAGTCTACTTATCTACTGTGTAAGTGTAACTTTTTAAATGTATACTTTGCTCGGATAGGTTTGTTCATAATGTAATGCAAGTGACTTATCATCTATGCAGCTCTACTCAGACTAGAAATAAAAGTATTTATTTTTATATGTAGCTATAGCATGCATTCACTTGTGTTTTTCTAGGTGCCTGTACAACTGTTTAGCCCTACAAAAGTGCTGGTATACTCTAATATTGAATCTGGCATCTTAAAATAGTTTGTTAGTGGAAGTAAGAATGTGTTTACAACCAATATTACTATCCTCAGATGAACTGTGAAAACTCTGTAGAAATTTATTTAGTTTTTGAACGTTGTGAAGGCAAATGTTATGTTCTTTTATTGTGGTCCCTGTTTCATGCAAATGACCCATAATTACTTGGCAGTGGCACAGTATTAGTTGTTATTTTACACATATGTACTGAGCAACATCGCAGTTGAGGCCCGCAGCAAGACATACATGCAGTGCACTGGAGCATCACCTCACATAGTGTACAGTCTTTGCCTACCAGTAAACTCAATATTTTTCAAGCAGACTAATAAACAGCTGTATGGGAACTGTGTTGGTGTGCAAACTTTGAAGTCTTCTTGAGGAGTGTTTTTCATCATTTTTGTCCAAGTGAAGTAGCTAACCGAAGGCCACAACTTGTGGGAATGTGGTGGTTTCCTCTCTCGAGAAGCACTCCTACCAGCTGCCTCAATGTTAGCATGGGGTGAATTCACGAACTGGAAAAATAATTGGTCTTTGTTTTCTTGGCCGAAAGAGTCACTTCCACCGTTGAGCCACCACGACGCGCCATAATAGAAACTTTTAGCTAAATAAAGTTGATTCTACTTTTGAGAAGTGTTTTGGAGAAACGAAATGGCACCTATAGCTGTCAATATAAACACTGTTTGCACCAAGGAGCTTAGTAGCTTATATTTGTATTATTCATGTATTGTCTAGAATTTACTCGCGCTGTGCCAACTTTCAGCCCAAGTGTCCTAACATGCTTTGTTAGTGGCTTGTGAATGAGCCAAACTATGTAAATAGAGTGATATTGCAGACATGTACAAAATATTGATGCACAGCCCTTTTCTTTAGCATGACATTGTCAAGGGCTTTATTCTTGTGTTTTTTATAAAGAGTGCTTGTCACTGGGCATCAGCGGAAAACTACGCATCAAGCTTTTGCGAGATGGTTCGAGAAACACCGTGTTCAGACATAACAGTGCCGGTGGATTTCTCTCGTAAGTTACTTTCTGTAGTATATTCAAAATGAGTTTATTAGAATTGTTGTTTTATAGCCATTCATTTTAATATTTACACCTGAGTGTGTGTATGTATGTATGTATGGGTGTACATATGTATATGTGTGTGTGCGTATATGTATGTATGTATGTATGTATGTATGTATGTATCTTTTAAATGAGAATCCGTTTATCATTGGTGAGTAAGTTTGGTAATGATATGGCTGAATGTGTTTCTAGTTATTTCTCTTTTGAGCCACAACATATTTCAATGTATTTTGTACTGCATAAAAATAAATGTAACCTTACACAGAATATGTGTGTTCGAAGAAGTTGTTTTATTTACCAACCTACAGTCATGGGCAAGAAATTGGGTAAAAGGGAACGGACCTGCGAAGATTAGTTTAGAGCATAGCTACTCTACATGGCATATCTCGTACACATTACGTTGGTTGAATATGTCGATTTCAACCTTTCAATTTTAATCAGAATAAGCAAGCTATCACCCGTGGTTGTATATGTGTGTGATATTTATGCATACTGTGATACCGGTTCGCAATTACAATTAAGGTCACAAACCTAGTCAAGCTGAATACACGAATTTTGTCCATGCACCTTTCATCTGCACTGGAACTGTTGTTAATAAAAATAAACTTCACTTTAGAAATTCATTCTAGTAACCAAAAGCAGGAAATCTCTTTATCACACAAATCAAATTGCCATTGTTCTGTTCCATTCTGGACAATAGGGGACCCTCTCAGCAGAACTCGATTAACTGCTATAGTTCATTTTAACCATTGACAGCGACATTACACTGAAGCGTGCAGCATGACAAATAGCGGGAGAGAAGACACAAACTAATCACTCTGTTCGCGTCAGCGCTAACTGTCCGTGCTCTTTGGTCTTGCTGCATGTGATGATGCCCACCAAATTAGCACGAAAGCGTGTCCCTACAAAGGCAGTCAACTTGGCTGCAAGCAGTTAGCTCACTGCATGTGTAGATTTTCTTCAAAACACCGTGAAGAGTGTAATCTGGTCGAATATACAAACACGTGAAAAGTAATATAACAGGTATAATTTGGTATTTCATCACTGGACACTTTTGCGATAAGAGAGAATGGAGGAAAAAATTATGAACCCTGAATTGTTTAATTTTTGAAGGAGCACAATACAGCGCTTTTGGGTCAAAAGGAGGGTGAAAGAAGCAAGTGCAAAAGCCTACTTCTCAAAAAATTAGTACCCGCCACCACGCATAATGTCAGGCCGGGCAACCTCTTGAAAAAAAAAGTTCTCAGTGATTCTGCGAATCGAACCAAGTACCTCGGAGATTGTAGTTGAGCGCTGTAACCGCTCGTCCACTGCAGCAGTGCTTGCATTCGCCCTATTGCTGATATATCGTCATTCCTTCGAATGAAGCCAAATGCAAAAACGTCCGGTGAAACTTTGTCAAAAATAGAAAAAATAGTTAGAATGCGTTTGCCCAAGGTTACTAGAAGATAGAAACCGCCACGTGTGACTGTATAACCGTGCGCTATTTATTCTTGTACATTACTGTCATGACGTTGGGATAGCCGGCTCTAACGTAGGCTACCTTCTCATAGTTTGCGAAATATAAATAAGAAATAAAAAATATATAACAGCCTGTGACAACGCTAATCAACTATTGTAAGTTCACTGTCACTAGTGTCACTTTCACTAGATGCATGCTCAGTTTGCTTCCATTATCGTTATTTAGGAAAGTTTTGGCTCATTAACTCAACTCTCCTAATTAGCAATGATTCTCACATCTAAGGGCAGTCACACTTCATCTCGCTTTCTGAGTGGCTTTCACTCCCATATAACGCGTACTCCTCTTTTTTATGCTCTCCGAGCATCTGACGCTGCTTTGCGGAGACTTTCCCTGACGTCTGCTGGGCCAGAAAATTGTCTTTATTATCTATCAATTTCAAGCTTTCGGGAAGCCGAAACGAGAGTCTCTCTCTCTCTCTCTCTTCATCCTTTTCGCACGTGTGATAACGTCTCTCGACCTCAAGACTCGTATACACGTCCCTTGCTTTGTTTGCGCACTCAAACAACGCTGGACGAAATATTTGCACCGTGTTTTGTGAAAAGCATTAGCACTGAGACACCTCCCGACGAGTCTCCCTCATTTTACGTAGACATATACCTAAGCGTAAGCGTATGCACGTTCTCGCATTCCGGCTTTATAAAAATGCCGCGGTGCATGAAACCAGCGAAATTGCGCTCACAATTTCATTTGATTACTGCTGTTATCTATTTTAGCACAATTCGTCTGCAGGCACCAAAGTCGCTCATGTGTCTTGTAATCAGAATATTGTAACAAAGGCTACCTTTGACTATAGGTACAAAACACCCTTACGTTCACCACTATACCGTGCTAGATTGCACGGAATTAGTTAAGTAGCAGCGCAGCTTCAATGAAATGTAAGGTAATTGGTCGCTTTAAATAAGAGAAGACATTCAATGCACATTTTCAAACATTGCATGCATCGATTTATGTGTGGTTTCATTTATGTGGTGCACCTGGAGTCTTGTTTACTTGTACTTGGCGAGATAGTGCATGGATTGCTCGGTGGCTTAAGGCCATCAAGCAATTATTTTCTTAGCTACAGTCGTTGATTAAAGGCGAGTGCTTGGCTTTGCACCGCCCACCAAAACGTCTATTACAACGTACGCGGCATCCCGTAAGCGCTGTAGCAGACGCTCGCGGAACTGAAACTTAGATGCAGCAAATCATTGGCTATCATCGTATACTCTCGATGCTAGACGCTTTGCGTGCTACCTTGATATTATCGGCACACACTTCTTTCTTTCCTTGTCGTTTCATCGGCTATCGTCGGTCCTCCTTGCCCTCTTAAGTGCCGAATAAGTTAAATTCATACCAGCGCTATAGTAATCCTTCCAGATAAGAGAAATTTCGGCTAAGAAAATGCGTAGCCAAAGAGAAAGCTTTGTGAATTCGGGCCCTGATTTTCAGCTTTGTACCGTCATTAGGCGTCATCGGGACCAGATGATGCGTGAAATTTATGAGGCTTCAGAAATAGAAAGGCTGGGCAGTGCATGTGTCAGCAGGCCTTCAATTGCGCTATCACTAAACGAAATAGATTTCCTTCGGTACGTTAGCGCACGTGTTGTTCATGGTGCGTTGTGAAGATGACTACGTGGTTGTTAGGTGGATTCTGTATGTTTGTTTTGTTTTTTCTCTTTTGTCAGATACTGCCCAAGTATATACTGTGCGGTTCTAGCAAATAAATTTTGTTGTAAGTCAGTGCCTGTCTGTCTCCTTCTTTCTCTTGTCCCTCGTTATTGGCGCTGTTTTTTTAAGTGAATCATGTATGAAATCAGATTATCGCTCTATTCTAAGAATATATTCGTTTATGTAAATATTTGTATGCATTACATTAAGCACCACACTTTCCTAGGCTATAGTAATCTTTCTGTTAAACCTCCATCACTCCAAATCTGAACAGTAAATTTTAAAACCACTCAATTCTTGGCCAATCCCCCACAATGGGTATGCGCCACTATCAATTGGAGAACAACAACAACGACGTCACATGAGTGACTACTAATCACGTCGCTAGGCCTAGTGAGAGCATACCAGTTATTTCTCTCTCAAAGACGTTTCGTTTGATATGCATGAAGGCAGGTTACAGAGTGCTTGCGTGGGTGTCAGGCGTGATGGCGTCACGCGAGTCACTAGTGATCGCTCAACTAGGCCAAGTGACAGCGTTCGAGTTATTACACTCTCAAAGACGTTTCGTTTGATATTTATGAAGACAGGTTAGGACACCACGTGCATGTGTGATAGGCATGATGATATCCCTTGAGTCACTAGTAATGACGTCACTAGGACTAGTGACATTGTTCAAGTTATGACTCTCACAGACGTTTTGTTTGATATGCATAAAGGCACATTAGAGAGTGCTTGCATGAGTCTTAGGTGAAATGACGTCACGCTATTCACTAGTGATGACGTCACTGGACCTCGTGACAACGTTCAAGTTATTACTCTCTCAAAGACGTTTCGTTGGATATGCATGAAGACAGGTTAGGACACCGCGTGCGTGTGTGATAGGCGTGATGATGTTACGTGAGTCATTAGTGATGACGTCAGTAGGCCTATTGACAGCGTTCAAGTTATTACTCTCTCAAAGACGTTTCGTTTGATATGAACGAAGACACGTTAGGACACCACGTGCGTGTGTGTTAGGCGTAATGACGTCACGTGAATCAGTAGTGATGACGTCACTAGGCCTAGTGACATCGTTCAAGCTATTACCTTTTCAAAGACGTTTTGTTTGCTATGCATGAAGGCACATTAAAAAGTGCTTGCGTCAGTCTTCGGCGAGATGACGTCACGCGAGTCACTAGTTGTCACGTCACTAGGCCGAGTGACAGCTTTCAAGTTATTACTCTCTCAAAGACGTTTCGTTTGATATGCATGAACACAGGTTAGGACACCGTGTGCGTGTGTGATAGGCGTGATGACGTCACGTGAGTCACTAGTGATGGCGTCACTAGGCCTAGTGACAGCGTTCGAGTTATTCCACTCTCAAAGACGTTTTGTTTGATATGCATGAAGACAGGTTAGGACATCGTGTGCGTGTGTGATAGGCGTGATGACGTCACGTGAATCACTAGTGATCACATCAGCAGGCCTGTTGACAGCGTTCAAGTTATTACTCTCTCAAAGACGTTTCTTTTCGTATGCATGAAGACATGTTAGGACACCACGTGCTTGTGTGATATACGTAATGACGTAACGTGAGTCACTAGTGATGACGTCACTAGGCCTAGTAACATCGTTCAAGTCATTACCCTTTCAAGGACCTTTAGTTTGATATGCATGAAGGCACATTATAGAGTGCTTACATGATTTTTTGCTGAGATGACGTCACGCAAGTCACTAGTGATGACGTCACTGGGCTAGTGAAAGAGTTCAAGTTATTACTCTCTCAAAGACGCTTCGTTTGATATGTATGAAGACAGGTTTTGACACTGAGTGTGTGTGATAAGCATGATGACGTCACACGAGTCACTAGTGATCACGTCACTAGGCCTTGTGCCAGCGCTCAAGTCACTACCCTTTCAAAGACGTTTCGTTCGATATATATGAACTCAGGTTAGACACTGCGTGCGGGGGTGTCAGGCGCGATGACGTCACACGAGTCACTAGTGATCACGTCACTAGGCCGATTGACAGCATTCAATTTATTAGCCTCTCAAAGACATTTCGTTTGGTATACCTGATGGCAAGTTAGACATTGCGTGCGTGGGTGATAGGCGTGATGACGTCACCTAAATCACAAGTGATCAAGTCAGTTGGCCGAGTCAAATGTACCATGTTATTGCTCTCTCAAGAGACGTTTCGTTTGGCATGCATGTCGGCAGGCGAGTAAATTACGTGCACGAGTGATATTTGTGATGACGTCCCCTGAGTCACTGGTGATCCGGTGGCTTGGACGAGTTTCAGGTATCAAGCTCAAGCCCTTTCAAAGACGTTTCTTTTGATATGCATGACGGAAGGTTAAGACAGTGCGTGCGTGGGTGATATGCGTGAGGACGTCCCCTAAGTCACTCGTGACGAGATCATTGGCCTGGTTAATAAGTATCAAGTTATTACTGTGTGGACGGCATTTCCAGTGATATGCATGTCGAAGGTGTGAATAATGCTCACGCAGGTGATAGACGTGATAAAGTCGCGCGAGTCACATTGTGTCACTAGTGTCTCATTCATGGTTTTTCCCTGTTACATTCACTCCAAAGCTATTCACTCCACGCATTCCCAAAAATTCTGGGTCGTTTTGAAGTCACAATGTCACCAGGATTAAATTCGCTGGCGTCCGGATTAAATCGGCTGGCGGTTGGATTAATTTTAGTGGCACTTGGATTAAATGAATGGCACCTGGATTTATTTCAGTGGCGGCTGGTATAAATTGACTGGGGCTTAGATTAATTTTGTTGGCGCTTGGATTAAATGGAGCGGGAAATCCTGTAGTACACTTTGAAGTGGAGCTGCCTTTGCTTGACGTAATGATCCCATGTTCGTCAGCGCTTTTTGAACACATTTTCTGTGTCCTCACGCAACTTCGCACAAGCTTTTTAGGTCGCTAAGGTTTTGGAGCAATTTGGTTTTTTCCCTAAACTTTGTCTCAGGAATGACATGCACTGATGCTCGACACACGCGCATGTGCGCAGTGACGTTTTCGTCACTTGGCTTGGCTTGTGTGTGCGTCTGTTTGTTTGTTTGTTTGTTAATACTGTGAACGCTATAAGGGCCATTACAGGAATGGATGAAAAATCACATACAGTTCATTAAGAAACATTCATGTGTCCTAGTTGAATATGAGTTCGACACTGCTTACTTCATAAGTATGCTGATACTTCAACACTGCAGATGACAGCTTTTTAAATGCGAAGCATTTCTTAGCGAGCTTCGGCGACCTTGAGCGTATCTATCTATCTATCTATCTATCTATCTATCTATCTATCTATCTATCTATCTATCTAGCCGCCTGCGACTTTTAACTCTCCTGGCTGTTTCGATTATGGTATCATTACGAAACTTCGTATAGAATAACATGACTTTATGAAAAAATATTTGACTAGTCATAACATGAAAATCATGGCACATATGTTATCAATGTCATAATTTACAATTCATGGTCCTGAAGCTCTTGCGGTGGTTTTGTTCACATGACATGTTGCAAAACTGGTATGATATGGCATGATTCATGGCGAACACAAGCGACAGACCCTAAGAGGAAAATCATGACTTGCGTGTCTTGTAACAACATGACCACATGCCACACTCATGATGCACTGGCGGCCGTTTCGCTAGCTTAACCTATGCCGAATTTGGAATTACGGGATGTGAATGGGTTTCCAAGGTATGATACTGGTAGAAACATGATAATCACGACATGCAAGCCATGTAACAGGAATACACGCCACAGTAATGATGCGCTGGCGGCCATTCAGCTAAATTCACTTATACCAAATTTGGGATTAGGGAACGTGAACAGATCACGAAAGTATGATGCTGGTGAAAACATGATAAGCATGAGATTCGTGTCATGTAACAACATGACTACATGCTACGCTCATGATGTGCTCGCGGACGTTTTGCTAGCTTTACATATACCAAATTTTCTATTACGTGACGTCAATAGATGACGAAAGTATGTGACTGTTGCAACCATAATAATCATGACAGGCGTGTCATGTGAGAACATGACTACATACCACTGTCAAGGTGCCAATACACTTCAACGACCGCGGTGCGCGTGCACGCAAGCGTTCATTTTCGTTCGCGTCACGCCCACGTTGCCACGCTAAGCGCGGGTCTCGCTATATACTCGTAGGTGCACGCCGCGCTGCGTTCCTTTGACGCAGGCGCGTTTCAGTGCGTCCGGCGTCTCTCCATCACGAAAATAGGGAGAGGCAGTGTTGTCTGGATTAAATTAAATGAAGTTAAACCAACGCAAAATGCGACATGCTGCATTTCGCGCTGGTTGCCTTCGGGCCACGCCGACAAACGCTGGTCGCGCTTGGCGTCAGACTATAGAGTGCTCACGTTTGGCTAACGTAGCGTCGCTGTGCCCAGCGTGCGCGTGCGTCAATGCTATAATGGAGTATATTGGGCTCTTCAATGATGTGCTCGTGGCCATTATGCTAACTCTACATATAACAAATTTGGTGTTATATGATGTCAATGAATGACGAAATATATGACTGGTGCTAACACGATAATTCTGACACGCGCGTCATGTAGGCACATGACAACATTCTACGCTCAAAGCGTGCTCGCGGCCACATTGCAAGCTCCACATATACTAAATTTTGTATCGCTTGACGTGAATAGATGACGAAGGTAAACGACACACCCAAACAAGATAATCATGAAACGAATGTCATGTACGGCATCATTTACCTCCACCTCGTCACGTTGTGCTAATTTTGAAGTAACATATCGACATTTCTCGTTCGTGCTTCGCATATCATTGATTCTCAAAGTACGTTGCATCTGTCATTTTTCTTAATGCCCTCACGGTAAGTTTACCCATGTGTGATCCACTCGTTCTTAGGCCTCGTGTTTATCATCTGTGGTGCATAACCACATACCAGTGGTGAACACTCGCGCGCGAGTACGTGCCAATTCCTGACGCAAAGTGTTAGACGATGTATGCGACGGGATTGCGGCATTATTCATGTCTTGATTAGCGTGTCGTATTCATCAGACCATCTTATCCTCTCATACTTATTTTGGTTTACGACAATTTAAAGGGGAATTCACAGGTGCACCCAGACGCAAGCGGATAGATAGATAGATAGATAGATAGATGAATAGATAGATAGATAGATAGATAGATAGATAGATAGATAGATAGATAGATAGATAGATAGATAGATAGATAGATAGATAGATAGATAGATAGATAGATAGATAGATAGATAGATAGATAGATAGATAGATAGATAGATAGACGACAAAAGTGCTTGCGGTAGGCAAAGGAAAGCTTTGCGTTTAAACACAGCGCCCCTTCACGGTGGTTTAGTGGCTAAGGTACTCGGCTGCTGACCCACAGGTCCGCGGATTAAATCCCGGCTGCGAAGCCTGCAATTTCGATGCAACGCAATTTCTTGTTTAACATCTGAAAATCACCATATGATTATGAGAGACGCCGTAGTGGAGGGCTACAGAAGTTTTTACCACCTGTGGTTCTTTAACGTACACCCAAATCTGAGCCCACGGCCTACAACATTTCCGCCTCCATCGAAAATGCAGCCGCCGCAGCCGAGAATCGAACCCGCGACCTGCGGGTCAGCAGCCGACTACCTTAGCCACTAGACCACCGCGGCGGGGCTTCAAAATAATTTCTGCAATGGCTTCACCATTTCGCAATCCACCGCATGTGACGTCGGATTTAACGCTCGCTCTTGCAGGGAGTGCTACACTTTCAGCAGAAGCATAAACAACGTAGGCACGCTGTTTGTCGTCTGGCTCGTCGATTGCTCAGTCGGCTGAAAAGGTGATGCAATGCTCTTAGAGACCAATAACAGCTCCATTCCCCTGCAGCAAGTGGAGACCAGCAATGGCGTGGCGAGAAAATTCACGTAGCGCAAATCTACGGAAGTAAAACCGCAGGCGTGGACTCTACTCGTACAGGTTCCAAGCGGAGAGATGATGTGGCCACCAGTCGTTGGAATCACGGAGCCATGCGAAGGTGTGATTACCTTCTTTAGCAGTGCAGTCACTTTCCCGCTCAGTATGAAATAGTCAGCCACTGCATCAACTAAAGCACCAACTGCATAGCTGTTGATCAGCACCGGCAGGTACTATGGGCGTCAAATAAAACCGTAACATCCGAGCGCGTGTTTCAAGCATTAAAAACAGTATAGCTTTTCGATGGAGGCGGAAATATTGTAGGCCCGTGTGCTCAGATTTGGGTGCATGTTAAAGAACCCCAGGTGGTCGAAATTTCCGGAGATCTCCACTACGGCATCTCTCATACTCATATGGTGGTTTTGGGACGTTAAACCCCACAAATCAATCAGAATCAGTATAGCGTTGGTCGTCCAGTCATCACTATTGACAGGCGTGCACATCCGGTTTGGCAGCACTGCGTGATCCACCCAGAGTGCGTTACCTCCGCTTCTGCTCTAGTTTTAGTATGGTGACATTGGTGGAAATCATGGGCGCGCAAAGCGCTTTTGATCGTATCACTCGCAATTCCTTGCTTTTACATCAGCGTCACAGTGCAACTAGTGTCTTTGCACGATAAAACAAAACAGAAATATAATTGGTTTTTGGTTGATTTTCAAACGATTGTCGTATCTCGTTCGCCAGCGCTGCTTCACCTGCACCCTTATTTCAGAAAATGACCCGGAAAGGCTTCAATTCAACTGGACATGCCAAGTGTTTCTTCGGAAGAGAGCGCGCAAAATGTTTCGCTTTACCGGCACGAAGTGAAACAACGTGAAAGTGCCAGCATTAAGAACTGACCTTTTCCTGCTATAAATAGAATTTGCCAGACTTTGCGCGATAATTGACTCCGTGGTGACAAAGCGTGCTAAAATACTCGCCTTCAGCTGCAGCAGTAAAACCTCTGTGTTCTTTTGATTTTCTTCCTTTCAAATACCATACCTGAAACACAAGCAGACATATTGCACTATAAAGGGATCGTGCAGTGCTGCCAGACCGAATGTGCGGGCCTGTCTGTGTCAGTGACTGGTGGACGGCGCGCACTATGCCATTGATAAGGCTTGTGCCACGCGCTCCGCTGTTCGCGTTTCATTTGATGATGATAGTACACTGAAAGCCGCCCATACTATTCCGGCTAATCTACACCCATGACTGTTAGCTTCAATCGGAGGTTTTCAGCACGTCGGCTGCCAGCGACCTCACCTTCAAAGGTCACTCTCGCTAGTTTTCACAGCGGGTACTGGGTGACCACGCGCCACCATGTGGCTGGGGCGGAGATGAAAAAGAAAAGCGCCTAGGCGACGGTAAACGCGACTGCCACCCAGACGGCGGGAGTGATGTGTTCGGGGGTCTGCTCTGAGGACCGGAGCCAGCCAGAGTCTCGCGGAAACGTCGAGGAGGGGAGCCTGGATCTGTTAACAGTAACTTTTATTTACAATATTTACAGGCAGGATGTTCCTACATGATGGGGTTAGCATCGTGGAAGCCCTCGAGCATTTGTGAGCTTCTCACTGCTTATGAGAGCTTGTGAGAGCTTATCAGGAGCGCCTCAGTGCTTGCATTTTATGTCTTGTCCTTCCCAGGATTGTCTGCAGGAAAACAACGGAAACCAGAAACGTCCAATGAAAATTGCCATATTCACCTTCGCCTCCGAAAGGAGAAGGTGAAACTCCGCCTCCTTCATACCCTGCGAAAGGGGGGAAGAGGCACGCCCAGTTCAGCTCATAGCGAGAGAGAAAACACTGCACACTGTGAATGGCACAGCACAGCACGAATACGTCGAGTCTTACGAGGAAGTCAATTTCGCAGTTTGTTGCAGTGATGGCTATGCGGCACCAGGCAGACCACAAATTTTGGAAACAGTGGCATCAAGGCGCCACGGAGAACGTGCGAATGCATCCTCAGACGGTTCTTAGACGCTGGACCCTTTGCCCAGGGCACCTTGACAACAAAGCAAGCCGCCTCGACGGCCAACAACTCTTCCTAATCCGTCAGTTGGTCAGACATGTCCAAGGAATTTTACGAGGGGCACCGACGACCTGGGATAACTAGAACAGTTTTTCTGTTGTCGCCGCTCTTGGTGCATCTCTGGGAGCAGTGACTCGGAAGAAAGCAGGGTGAGTTCAGCCACAATGTCTCGCGTGACAAAGTGGCGTCAAGCCAGGCAGGCCGTTCATAACATCCTGTCCCCCGCCACGGGAGGTCTCGAAGGGGTTTCAGCACCAAAGCACTCCGCAGGGACCGTAGATCTGCTCCCCTGTAGACGTTGACGCAGGCTTTACGAATATATAGACCTTAGCCATGGCTAGCTAACGCCAATAAACGAGCCAAGCAAGTCCCGAGGCAACACAGAAAGCCCTCAACTGACCTCGAGAAATCTAGGTTACAGTTCTGGTAAAAATCACTAGAAATTTACAGTTGGCGCGCTCACTTGTGAAAATCAAAAATCAGAAAACGAAGACCTAAAAAGCTCACACCTACTATGTGCGAAGGAAACCAACAGCCTAACGTTTTGTATCATTTCCCAAAGAGATTCAAAGCGTTTAAGGCACGCCGGTGCTACGGGCGAAAGAGAACAAAAGGAGCTAGTCAATGAATTACGCTTCTCACTGCATAAGTAAAAGTCAAAATCACTCACGTGCAAAACACAAACAAACACAGAAACGAAAAACCTACACTAAGTTGCAAAAACAGAAGGCCTAAAGGGAGGCCTTTTACCTTGGGCCTACTTCTCTGTTAAGATAAACTTGCGCGTAAAACTTAAAATAAACAGAGAAACAACTATATCACACTGCAAAACAGAAGGTTTAAACAGAGGCCTACCTTCAGTCCACTTCTTTGTTAAAATCAACTTGCACGTAGACCATAAAATAAACAGATAAGCAAAACCTACACTACACTGCAAAATACAAGGTTTGAAGAAAAGCTTTTACCTTCAGCCTACTTCTCTGTTAAATCAGCGCAAAACCCTGTAGTCGGGTGCTAGGATTTCGTAAATATAAGCAAACAACCAAATATCCTAATGTCTGATGTTAGGATGAAGTGGAAAATAAAACTCACAAAATGAACCCGCTCCTTGCTCATCAGCAGACGGTAGAACATTAGGCAGCAAACCAATATTAAAAACTGAATACAAGACATTTTCTCAATATTCTGCGTTACACTCTGCCTAACCTAATGCGGCACCCTCTCAGAAGAACTCTGGGGGGACATGTTTGCAACCGTTCTCGATGCGCCAGACCATGACGGTGGGACGAAGATCCAACCTGCCTGAAGCACTCAGTGGCGGTGACCTTTGTTCCGCGGCCCCCAAACTCCGACAAAGAGGCACCCGCACGCTCAAGCTTCCTCGATGTGAACCTCCCAGAATAGCGGTCAGTCTTTCGCGAAGGTGGGGGATGGCTTTTGTCGTTAGAGTCGCGTACGCGCCACCTCGCTTTGTTCGTCCGTCTACTCTGCACTGAAAGCGAGAAGATCAGGTGGTCTCTTTAGCGTCTCAATTTGTTGGCCTTCGCAACACGGCTCAAGACGAATCTCGCTTTTTGCTGGATCCTCAACTTTTGACTTCCATCTCACTTTCTCGAGATTTCTGGCCTCTGCTCAAGGCAACTTTGACCCTTCGCGTTCCCTTCGAGTTTTCGCCGGCGCCTTTTTCTTTCGGGGCGGCACGGAACACTCACCGACTCGGCAATATTACTTGGAAGTACATTGCTCAAGCCTCCAGGCGGCTCAACTGGCTTATCCTCGGCGTTATTTCTAGCTGTCTGCACTTTCCAAAAAACACTACGATTGACACTTGCTAAACCAGCCGGCTTGCCATCAGATGTCTCTCCTTGATTAGAGTCATCTCCTCGCGCTATGTTAAGCGCCTCTCCTTTGCGTGATAAGCTAAGCGCATCCTCACCTGGACTTTTATAGTGTACTTTATTAGCGATTTCTGCTTCCGGAATCTCATGAGTACACTCACAGCCCATCGGATGTGCTAGAGCTGTCGCCAATTTGTCACCAAAAGAAAGGCATTTCAAAAGCATAGCTACGCTATTCTGAGAGGGATAATGCTCGGGCAGGTTTTGAGACACCGCAGTTTCCGTGGTGAGCAGTCTGAGCGGTTCCTCTTTCTCAACGCTGGCAAACGGCAATCACATACTTTTATTTAAAGGTATTTGCCTTGCGCACACGCGTTCTCCTGTGGTAACCTCCTTTCCCCAGAAGTGGGGATCTACACAATCGAACGTTGAGGCGTTATCCTCAACTGATCCCCGAATGTGAGGTCTCAACTCTTCCAGCTCATTGTCGCTGCTGTCCACAAAAAAAAAAGAATCTTCCTAGACTTACGCAAGCCAACGCAATGTGTCCTGGCTCTTTGCAACGGCGTCATACGACCGGCTTTCTATACTTAAACATCTTTTGTGTCTCTTTACCTTTCGAGCGGCTCACTGCATGTGTAGTTTCAGCAGGACAATCTTTATTTTCTTATCAAAGGGTGCTCTCCCGTTAGTCGGGTTGCTTGCGGCCTTATAGATTCCTAAAACCAATCGTCTTTGCTCATTTAGCCGGTCTTCCTCAGCTCATCTTCGCTGTCTTTCGGTCTCTTTTTTTGTTTTTCCACTTCCTCCCAGCATTCCTCAATTTGGTCATCTTCCGCACGACGCTCATGAATCGCGCCAATCAGCTGCGACTCTCTCTCATCTCTTCCCACCTTATATTCCCAGCTCTTCACACAGTAGCAAGGGGTCTGGTCTATCCAGCTTCATTACCTACTCCATGGTATTCACAAGTGAGGACTTTCTTACACGCCGTAACGTTTGGTAGCGAATAAGGAAAGCCTTTACGCACGGAAAAAATACTGCCAGTTTAGAATATGAGAGCTAAAATTTGGTGAATAGCTTTGACGTATGGTAGCGGTACAACAAATCTTATACGCACAGAAGAATACACACGGTTTTAGACAAATTCAAACTCAAAGAAAGTCAAGCACTCACCATATCGTTGAGGCCCGAGTCAAACATGGGTCATCCCGTCGCTTCCAACCAGTTGATGTCTTCCCATCGTCAGCTGCATCCCACCGCTGTCCCCAGTTGATGTGCTCGGGGATCTGCTCTGAGGACCGGAGCTAGCCAGAGTCTCGGGGAGACGTCGAGGAGGGGAGGCTGGATCTGTTAACAGTAACTTTTATTTACAATATTTACAGGCAGGATGTTGCTACATGATGGGGTTAGCATTATGGAAGCCCTCGAGCATTTGTAAGCTTCTCGCTGCTTATGAGAGCTTGTCAGGAGCGCCTCGATGCTCACATTTTATGTCCTGTCCTTCCCAGGATTCTCAGCAGGAAAACAATGGAGGCCAGCAACGACCAATGAAAATAGCCATATTCAACTTCACCCCAGAAAGGAGAAGGTGAAATGCCACCTCCATCTTAACCCACGAAATGGGAAAGAGGCACGCCCAGTTAAACCCAAGGTGAGGGAGAAAACACAGCACACCGCGCACGACGCAGCACAGACCGAAGACGTTGGGTCTTATGTGGAAGTCACTTTCGCAGTCTGTTACAGTGATAGCTATGCGGCGCCAAGCACACCCCAAATTTTGAAAACAGCGGCATCAAGGCGCCACGGAGAACGTGCGGAACGCATAAGCAGGTGGTTGTAAGACGCTGGGCCCTTTGCCCGGGGCACCTTGACGAGAAAGCAAGACGCCTCGACGGCCAACAACTCTTCCTAATCCGTCAGTTGGTCAGGCGTGTCGAAAGGGTTTCTCGAGGGGCGCCGACGACCTAAGATAACTAGAAGAACAATTTCTCTGCTGTGACCGTTCCTGGTGCATCTCTGGAAGCGCTGACTCGGAAGAAATCAGAGTAGGCTCAGCCAAAAAGTCTCATGCGACAAAGCGGCGTCCAGCCAGGCAGGCCAATCATAACAGTGTGAGGCGCTGCTGAGCCGGGTGGTCCTCAATGACCCGGGTTCGCTGGCCATACCGAGGAAGCGCTGAATATGCTGAAAACCTCGCATATTCAGTGGTACTGGCGGTACAAATGGTCCGCCGAATCAAAGTGGAACCACACATGTCGGTGGTCACGATTGCGCCGAACTTCAGATTTCTGAGGCGACGCATGTCTGTCGTCGAGGTAATGTTCTGGTTGTTCGGAAAGATAAGCAGGACCAGCGTGAATGAAAGGTGGCGTTGAGCATGTATTTTTGTAGTATCGGAGCGGCTGTGCCAAGTGAAGCGAAACAATAGGAGGTGCCTGACCGGGCTGTGGGGAAGAGGAAGCAAGTCGCTTCGAAACCTCCGCATTGGTCACAAGATTGTAGCCACCCGGGGCGGGTGTGGCGTTGTTGAGACTCACAGAGTCACAAAGAGCCTGGTGCAGCTCGTTCTTGATGGTGCTTGCAATAGAACTTACCCTAGGGAGTAGTGGTGCGGCAGCCTTTTGCAGCTCCTGGTGTACTATATTTATTTATTTCTGCCAGCTTGCTTTGCAAGCCATAAGCAGGAGTGGGTTGTACATATAGCTAAAAGAAACAAAAGTAATGAACTGCGAGTACACATTCAGGCAAATATAAAAAAGTCAAAATATATGTTTCGAACGGTATCCAGCGAATGAAATACTGCAAAATTATAAAAAAACGCAAAGCATTGCAGGTGAAAATGCCGGCCAGCAAATACATAGATAAAAAAACTACAAAACAAAAGAAACAAACCGTAGCTAAAAAAGTAATGACAGAGGAATGAAAAATGAATAACGTGACAAGACTGCGCAAAACCCTTGCTTACCAAGCGCTCAGCTCATAAACAAAAAAGAGTATGTTTATGTTGAAGCACCTTGTGTCATGGATTATTAGGTGCATGAAAAAACGATGATGTGGTTGGGCTCTGCAGTACATATTCAGCCAACGCATTCAATTCATGGTTCACACGAGGAAATTCAGTTGGTTTGAGTGAGTGAGAGCTGATAAGGTTGCGCAAACAATCAGTGCAGCTCTTGTTAGTCATGGAAACTTAAGCAGCCGACGTACTGTGTACTTCCCGCTTCTAAAGGGTGGATCGATGCTGAACCACTTTTTCCATCGTAGCGGCCTCGAACAAGAACTTGGCGACCGTCTTCAGAGGACTTCGTACAAGGCCAGCAAAAAGCTTTTCCTTGATTTCCCGCATCAGGTGACGGAGCTTCTCCTCTGCCATTCTCAGATCAGCCCTTCAGAACAGGCGCGTCATATCTTCCACAAAGGTTGTCAAAGTTTCATCAGGCATCTGGATGCGGACCTGGATTGCTCACTCCACTCGCTTGTGGCAATCAGTTCTTGTGTAAGTATTCAGCAGCCGGTAGCATAATTAGTGCCACGGCGTCATTTTTTCCTGACATAATTACACATGATGGCACCCATGGAACTCATATTACTGCACCACTCAAGATTATAATGAAAGTGATTTTTCTTTTTATTATTATTGTTTTGTGTGCAAAAAAACACCTGGCTGTTTTAGGCAAGCGACTGAGCGATCTCTTGATTCATTGAATGACTGATTGATTGACTGATTGATTGAATGATTGATGATACTCTAGAGTGGACTAACAGCACCGTGATGCGCCATAGGTAAAAGTTATGCGCCATAGCTAAAAGCTGAACAAAAACAAGCTTCTGTAATGCGTTAGAGCGTTGGGTGACCCACCTGTTACGCCATTCGCATTGTGCGACGACTGGTTCTTCTTGCGCTGTTTTTAAACGCTGTACAAGTCGTAATAATTAAATCAAATCATATTTTATTTCAACATATACACAATTTCGAGGACCATGAACAAAGAGCCAGCAAGGCTTGACGAGGTTCATGGCTTCAATTTTCCAGTCAAAAACAAACAGAAAACGACAGCAACTTTTCAACACTGAAACTGAGCTTATAAATTATAAACTAATGACACAACTCTTCATACACTTTATACAAACATATAAACATTCCGCGTCATTACACATACAGAAAAACTCTAATGTAAGCAAAGTAAAAGTTATACGAAAGAAAATGCAAAAGTTGTTGAACAGAACACATAGGAAAAGTGGGAATAAAAAAAGTGTAAACAGTCACTACCACATACGTATTTGCAGAGACAGCATATATTCACTCTTTGATACAACCACATGGAATGTCATATGACGTTATTAACGTTTAAGAGGTATGGAAGTTTTTACTGTAACAACTGGTCGGAATAATTTGTTCTGGACTTCGGTAGTTCTTATTTCAGAGCTACTTGTGTTGATTGTTTTATGTTTTGGCGTCAATTTAAAAATGTGTTTTAGGGTGTCGTTGTTCTTTCTAATACTGTTTTTATAACTTCTAATAATACATTTTCCTAAATGTGCGACATGGGTATCAGTATAAATTTTTCTAAAGCAGGAGTCGTTGGCTTTAAATAAGGAACGTTCAGAATACAACACACAACTATTTTTCTGCATTCTATGGAGGGTAATAATGTTAGTAACAGTTGTAGTGTCCAAGACGAGATAACAGTAGCTTATGTGTGATAGAAATAGGAATATATACAATATAAGTTTAAAACTTCGTGAAAGAAAAAACGCAACTTGCAAAGTACTCCAGTCACCTGGGAGAGTTTACTACCACTATTTGCACGTGATCATTCCATGATAGATGTTGCCCAAGTATGACACCAAGGCATTTACAAGAGTGTACAATTGGCAGAACGAATTTATTGAAATAGAAACTCGTTGAAGTGTCAATGTTTCGATTTTTTTGTCTAAAAGTACGGCTTTTGTTTTATTAACGTTGATTTTCAAAGAGTTGGCTGTGCTCCGATATGATAGTTTTGATAGTACAACGTTGCGTTATTCACGATATTCTCGGCATCCTTCGCAGCTACAAGAATTGTGGTGTCGTCCGCATATATATTATATTTTACGTCATGATCAGTGTTCACTAAATTATTCACGCGATTGCTGCATGTGATTGCTTTCCCGACATCAAGTCTGCCTAATACAACTTTCCCAGCAAGCCACAAGCACCAGCATAGCTCAGTGGTACAAAACTAGGCCGACATCCTACGGACCCGGGTTCGAGCTTTACTGTGTCATAGGTTCTTGTTTGTTTTTTTAGATTTCGTGCAATGTTGTAATGGACCTTCGCGGCGTGGGTGACAGCGGACAACCGCGCGTGACCCGAGTTGTGATCTCATATCTGCTTTCGCTGTAAAAATGAACCTATTCGGCCAATTGTCGTCTCTCTTTACACAAAACGTGCCAAACTTGTAAATTAAGTGCAATACATACGTTCGCAGCAAATGACTGTTTCGACTGCCTTAGCTTGCCTTCAGTTAGGCCGAGTGTAGCGGATACGTTAGCGTGATTTTTGAGATAGCTTCCAATTTTGAACGTCTTTAGGCCTAACTAGAAGGTCGATGTAAACAAATCAGCAACAGAGATGTTGCCAGGATTGGTGCGTTGTTTAAATTTGTTTACTTTTAGAACTACTAATAAAACCTTGTAACACTGCTTCGCGCAGTGACACATGCACATATGCGTGTTTTTTTTTACTGTTCTTCAAATTATTCACCCTCTGACTTCATGCGAAGTACGTAAACGCTACCTCCTAAACTACTAGGCGCCCTCCGCAAAACACGTTTGGGGCACGGTAACGCTATTCTCCTATGTCCTTCTATCCCGCTAACGGTACACTATAACTGTATATGTTAGTCTGTTGGAGGTGTATATATATGTTGTTGGAATCCTGGCGTCATATCACCTACAGAAATGAGCTATATATGAGATTGGGAAATGTATTTCGAATGGTTATGTTAGAAATTGGAAACATAGCCTCTTTTGTGCGTGTTTGGCGCCTTATCCGGAGTCAATATCAACTTGATGACGCTGATACTATCCCATGTAACCAGCCCCCTAACCCATTTATGTGAGACATCAAACAGAAAACCTTGACCTGTATTAGCACACTGTCAATGTGGCTTGCCGCTTCACTGAAACCGACAGTGAAGTCTATGTTCGTGACTACCTTGTCTCTCAAGCTAGTGGGTAAAACATGAGCCTATTGGGTGCGAGGACATACCGTGGCGCCACTATACGTGGCGCCACTATTTCTGTGACGCATGTGGTTGGATTGCTCCGCCGAATTCTCGTGCACAGCCCGCAGCCGCTCTCGCACCTTCTAATTTTTCGTTAGTATTATTGTAATTCACTCAACTAAATCAGTAAAATACTGCTGCAGCTTCTTCTCTCACTGTACGAAGTGCTAAATAGCTACCCCGAAGAATGTTACACTTCTCACAATGACTGACCGCCGGCGTCGTCTGCTATGCCACCTAAATAAAACAACCACGGCGGCCGAGCGCGCCGCCTCTGTAAAACTTGATGACTCATACCGTGACAAATTGAAGCACCAAATCGGTAAAAAAGATAAGAAAGTTATTTTTGTTTCAATAAATGCGCACAACCACGCTACTTCATTCATTGTATATGTTTGCATCTAAAGATTGGCCAGGGTTGAGATGACAAGCATGCGGAAACTACAATTATGTTAAGAACACATAACCTTACGGAGCAAAGAGCAAGCAGATTCCCCGCTTTGTGGGATGCAACACAGCATTCTTACCACCGCATGCAGTCGCACATTTTTATTACGATTGTGTGCAAACGTGAGAATCATGCACATGCGCGCCTCATTGAGAATTGTGGTCTTTCTCTGAGGCACGCTCCTAATACTTATTGCGCGAAATTTATACGGTAGGCGCACGTTGCGCGTTCGATCCCATCTAGCCCCACAGGGGTGAGAATTATGAATGATTGGTTCAGTTCCAGAGCTTTACAGAGAGGTAAACCGTGATTTAAAAAAAAATTGCCCGCAGCTTCCCTCGGGAGAACACTGAGGAGGATGCGGAGCATATAATTGGTTAACGGGGTGTTAAAGTGCGACTTACTTGGGTCGATGGCTAAATTGGTTAACGTGGTTGTGAAATGGGGTGTTAAATTGCGACTACTTGGGTCGATGGCTAAATTGGTTAACGTGGTTGTAGGAGGGGGTGTTAAATGAGTGAACACGTACACACGTATGCGAAAGGGCGGCGCTGGTCGAAGGGACGTCGATCATTGTGTTTGTGGATTCGTTGGAATTCATTTCACCGCGACCTTGGACGTCGACGCGCCGTACAAACCAACCGACGAGCGGCAACTGAGCGAGCGAGCGCCGACCTTGAGTATATATACAGCGCGACGGCGCATGCGCTGTCAGCTGTCGAATGTTCTCGAAGGAGAAGCGCGCGCGGCACAGATGGTGGGCGACGGCGCGACGGCGCATGCGCGCGCGTCAGCTGTCGAATGTTCGAGAAGCGGTGCGGACGGCGCGGATGGCGCACTACAAGGCGCGAGTATAAGATGCTTCCGCATATAAAAACGTTGGTCAGCTAGCCATATCAATTTACGTCCATGAGCATGCTGCGTGGTCTTGCGCACTGTGATATAAACTGCATGTTTCAGTAAAACAGCCTGCATTTAGTTGGTTTTTTTTCAGTTTTATTCACAAGCTGTGTTATATTTCCCGGCAGCGCTTCGAACAGCAAGCAGTTTTCGAATCTTAACACGCTTTCGCCTGTAGATCAAAACACCATTAGGATGAAGTGAGAGTGTCTATGAGTTTATTCCATACAGACGTAATCTATAAGAAAGGGACCCTGTGAGCTGAAGTCGCAGACGGCAAGCGAGTTGGCAGTTTCATATATATATATATATATATATATATTTGCGGAGGGGGCACCACTTTGATTAGAATTGGGGGCCGGGCAGGCAAGTGTGGGCAACCGTTATTTTGGGCGCTATATACAATGGGAAGTGTTTGGAGGGGGTGGAGCACGTGCTTGGTGTGCCACCCCCTGGCTACACCCGCGTGGACGGGAACACACATGAGGACGGACACCCGGAGAGGAGGATGGTGGTGGCTCAGACTGCGGTAAAAGTAACCTTGGCGAGAGAAGTAAGCTTTAGCATAAACTGCAGGAAAGTGCACGTATTTATGAACAGAAAAGCGGACACAATGTCCAGGAAAGAAACACATTCTCCCCCTTCGCCAACATCAAGGATATGGCACACGGTTAAGAATCACAGACTTCACCACTTCGCGAATATTAGGGTTATAGCACACGTTTACCAATAATGTTGCACTGAATAGTGCAAAAAAACAAGTGTCTCCTTTATCAACAAAAATTAGACGAAAGTAATCATTTCCAATACGGATGACCTCCAGAAATTAAGGCTAATATGGCCGTCACATACCATTATTGCATTCATCGCCGTGACGTGTTCTGCACAATTTTATTCGACTAAACTGTATTTGTCGGGCATCGCAGAAAAAGGAACTATTCAACCGCGGCGGGCGCACCGCCATCGTCACTTATCCGTCGGCAGTCACTACTCCAGCCCGCGCCCTCGTCAAAGGTCAAGACACACACACGGAACGGGACCCAGCTAGCGCTGCTTTTTTGTCTGGTCTACGACTTCGAGGTGAGTGCCTACCTTCTCATTTATCCGCCATTTGGGCTAGAGCGCGTACCACTAATGATCTGTGTCATGTAGTACCTACGGAATATCTCAGATTAGGCCACTTTGAGTAAAGTCGAAGCCATAAACGCAGTGCCCTTTTATCGATGTCGTTTTCGTGCGGCTTCTAGCATGCATGCTTTTCGGAAACAAAGTCCGTACTGAGAGCAGAAACTACAGCATTTACGGAAATCATGGATCGATTGTGTTAGTTGGTCGTGTTTACATTTAGAGCATGACATTTTTATTGCGCTCTGATAACTTGTCCACAGCAGTTGCATTACTCTATGGCGACCATGGAGCATGTGAATTCTTCCCGAAATCTAAAAACTACGACTCGTAAAACACGTTCTAGAAATAATAAAAAGAGTCTGTGCTTCGTCTGCCTGCCCCGGTGGTATAGTGATTACAGTGGTCGGCCACTGACCCGAAGGCCACGTCTTCGATGCCGGCCGTGGTAGTCGCGTTGTGATGGACGCGTAGTGTTGGAGGCCCGTGTACTGTGCAATGTCAGAGCACTATAAAGACGACCACATAGTAAAATTTTCCGTGCCCCTCCACCACGGCTTTCTTCATAACGATATCGTGATTTTGGGACGTAAAATCCTAGGAAATATTGTTACGTGGAAAATAACAGTTGTCAGTCCGCAGCCACAACGCAGCTCACCGACAACGTCCACTTCTTCACTCTCAGTCTGAGGCACCTTTCTTGGGTATGCCCCACTATGCCCTCTTTCAGTCAGACGAAATCAAGTAACACGACCCCCGGCGGCCAAAGCGCCGACCCGGCGAGTTTACGGGGCCACAGCAGGAGCAGTGTGTTAACGCTTGAGCCTTGATACGTGGATGATGTCCCTTGACAGCAGAGCGGAAGAGGTTGATGAATTATCAGGGACAATTTCATATGTATTGTCGGTCACTCGTCTAAGCACGCGGTATGGGCCCGTGAAACGAGAGAGAAGTTTTTCTGAAAGGCATGCATGTCGCGTATGGGACCAAAGAAGAACGAGGGAACCTGTTGGAAAGTGGTCGTTGCGATGCCGCTCGTCGTAACGTTGCTTCTGCGAGTCTTGGGACGCCATTAATCTGCTGCGGGCAAGCTGACGAGCGTGGTCAGCTCGGGTAATAGCGTCGCGTGCATATTCAGAAGTAGACTGCGCAGCGGCTGGCAGGAAGGTATCCAACGGCAATGTTGGTTTGCGGCCAAACAGAAGGTAAAATGGCGAGTACCCAGCAGTGTCATGCTGGGAGGAATTGTATGCGAACGTCACGTAGGGTAGCGCAAGGTCCCAATCACGATGGTCGGCCGAGACGTATTTCGATAGCATGTCTATCAGGGTGCGGTTTAAACGTTCTGTAAGCCCGTTTGTCTGGGGGTGGTACGATGTCGTGAGTTTATGTTGAGTAGAGCAGGAACGGAGGATATCGTCAACAACTTTCGAAAGGAACGTACGGCCTTGGTCTGTCAGCAGTTGAAGAGGGGCTCTATGCTCTAAAATAAGATCACGTAGCAGAAAATCAGCGATATCTGTAGCGCAGCTTGTTGGCATGGCTCGCGTAACTGCATAACGGGTCGCGTATACCGTAGCCACCGCGACCCACTTGTTTCCGGAGGCGGATGTTGGGAAGGGACCGAGAAGGTCCAAACCAACACGGAAGAATGGCTCCGATGGGACGTCGATGGGCTGAAGATATCCGAAAGGTAGTCCCGACGGCTTTTTGCGACGCTGGCAAATTTCACAAGCGTTGACATAGCGACGTACTGAGCGTGAAAGGCCAGGCCAGTAGAAGCGGCGGCGCACGCGGTCATATGTGCGAGAGACACCAAGGTGACCCGTGGTTGGCGCGTCATGGAGCTCGCGTAGGACTGTGGAACGCAGGTGCTTTGGTATGACCAGAATTAGGTCGTGACCACTGGGCGATAAATAATGCCGATATAATGTGCGGTCCTTTAAGGTAAACATGCGAACAGAAGCATCTTGCGGTGAAGATTCGAGCTGTTGTATTAGACGGCTGATATCCGGATCGCGAGACGCTGCTCGTCCCCGAGATGAAGGAGCTGGGAGATGGAAAGGACGCAGCCCACAGAATCAGTGCTCGTAGGATCGCAGTCGGCCACAGGGTAGCGTGACAGACAATCCACATCTTTGTGCACTTTTCCTGATTTATACACTACGGTGTAAGAATACTCCTGGAGGCGGAGTGCCCAGCGGGCGAGACGACCTGTGGGATCTTTGAGGGAGGCGAGCCAGCAGAAAGCGTGGTGGTCGGTGAGAACTATAAATTGTTGGCCGTATAAGTAAGGGCGAAATTTCGCGACTGCCCACACCAGCGCTAGGCATTCGCGCTCTGTAATGGAATAATTGCGCTCCGAGTTGGACAGCAGCCTGCTGGCATAAGCTATCACGCGATGCTGCCCACGTTGTCGCTGGGCCAACACAGCGCCTATTCCGTAACCGCTGGCATCGGTGCGCACTTCGGTCGGTGCCGTAGGGTCGAAGTGAGCCAGCACAGGAGAAGGAGTGAGCACAGTGGTCAGGTCGGAAAATGCTGCTGCTTGCGAGGGACCCCAGATAAACGTCTCATCTGGTTTGAGTAAACCTGTTAGGGGCCGAGCGATTTCCGCTAAGTTCCTGATGAACCGCCGAAAATAGGAGCAGAGCCCCACAAAGCTGCGGACATCTTTGGCAGTTTTTGGCACAGGAAAGTCCTCCACAGCTCGAAGTTTTTCTGGGTCAGGCTGTACGCCGTAAGCGTCATCAATATGTCCAAGTATTGTAATGCGACGGCGACCAAACCGGCACTTGGATTAATTCAGCTGAAGGCCGGCAAGACGGAATACATCAAGAATTTCCGACAGTCTCTCAATGTGCGCTTCGAAAGTGGGAGCAAACACAATCACGTCATTCAGATAACAAAGACACGTAGACCACTTGAATCCATGGAGCAGGGAGTCCACCATTCGTTCAAAAGTGGCGGGGGCATTACATAAGACGAAAGGCATGACTGAATTGGTAGAGGCCATCGGGTGTTACAAAAGCCGTCTTCTCTCGGTCCATGGGGTCCACGGCAATCTGCCAATAACCAGAACGAAGATCGATGGAAGAAAAGTAGGTGGCACCATGAAGGCAATCAAGGGCGTCGTCAATGCGGGGCAGAGGGTAGGCGTCTTTTTTGGTGATGTTGTTAAGGTGGCGATAGTCCACACGAAATCGCCACGATCCGTCCTTCTTTTTAACTAATACCACCGGGGATGCCCAGGGACTGGAGGATGGTTCAATATAGTCCTTTGCTAGCATCTTGTTCACCTCATTCTGAATTATGCTCCGCTCAAAAGCAGACACTCTGTAGGGACGGCGGTGAACAGGGTTGGCATCACATGTGTGTATGCCATGCTGAACAAAGGACGTCTCTCCAAGAGGTCGGTCGCCAAAATCAAAAATATCCTGGTAGGCCTCGAGAAGATGTTGTAGGGCTTCAACTTGCGGAGGCGGAAGATGAGTGGAGATCATGTCTACAATTTGACGGCTGCCCGAATGTGGTGCGAGTGATGTGCGTTGCGGTGAAACAAGTGTGTCTAAGGCAAGTACTTTAAGTTGTGAATCGAGCAACGGACACAGGTGGGCCACAGAAATGCCTTGTGGAAGCACGTGATTCATGTAGCCGAAATTGACAAGAGGTAGACAAGTTTTGTTATCTGTGATGCTGAGCACCGTAGAGGGCACTGCAACATTGTGCGCAAGGAGTACGTTGGTGAGAGGCGTTGCGTAATAGTCACCGTCGGGCACAGCTGGTGAGCACAGAAAATAGATGTACGTCACAGTTTTGGAGGGCAGGCGAACAAGGTCACTGCATTGTAATCGGCATGTAGGTTGGCACGGGGTGGAACTGATTTGTGGCAGTTCAAGGCGGAGCACACCAGCGGAGCAATCAATCAGAGCAGAATTGGCGGCAAGAAAATCGAGGCCTAGTATGAGGTCATGGGGACATGTTGCAAGCACGGTAAAAAGGACGACGACTTGATGACCGGCTACGGTAAGTTGAGCTGTGCACATACCGACGACAGGAACTGTTGCACCATCTGCAACTTGGACGACACTGGTCAAGGGGGGCGGGAGGACCTTCTTCATGCGATGACGAAAACGCGAACTCATAATACAGACGTGAGCACCCGTATCTATCAGAGCTTCAACAAGTGTGCCATCAACATATACTTCTAGGGTGTTCCGGTTCGAACTTAAGGGCAACAGAGGATTTTTGGGTAAGGTAGACCGGGCAGCTTCACCTCCTGAAGCTGCGCAGCCTGGTTGTCCGGGGACATGCGGCAGTTAATCGATGGCTAGGGAGAGCGGCAACGCGTATTTGAACGAGAAGGGTGGCTTTGAGGCAGGTGGCGACGACGGGACAGGGTGGCCGTAGTCCTCAGGGGCCGTAAATGCTGTAGACTCAGTGCGGGTCGGGTAACGGTGGTTTGGTGGACGGAATGAGTTACTGTAAGCGGCGTAAGCCAGAAGACATAGATGGCAATTGGCTGCGGCAGTAACGAGCGATGTGTCCAGCGTGACCACAGCGGAAGCAGATTGGCTTATCATCAGCTGTTCTCCATTCAGACGGGTTCCTGGTTCGAATAGAGTAAAGATGGCGACGTCTTATGTCCACAAAAGCTATCGAGGGACCAGTATTATCCAGGGTGTGTGCAGTGGACAGGATACCAAGGTTAGCGAATTCCTGGCGGACAACAGCCTGGATCAAAGGGACAGCTGGCGTTGAGGCGTCGGGCAACGTCGGTTTGTTGGCAGCCGGGTAAGCGGCCTCGAGTTCACGTCGGACAATGCGCGTCACGTCTTCGGTTGTAGACGGATGACAAGGAGGGGCTTCGCAAGACGACGTTGCCGCGGTGTTGGGCAGGCGCTGAAACTGCTGCAAAATGCGTCGACTCTTCGCCTGCTCGAGACGGCGGCACTCTTTGATCACGGCGTCAATGGTCGTTACGTTGGTAAATACAAGCAGGCTGAACGCATCGTCGGCGATTCCTTTTCAAACGTGCAAATTTTGTCGGCCTCAGTCGTGTTGGCATTGGCCCTTTGACACAACACTAAGACGTCTTGAATATAAGTCAAGTAGGGCTTAGTGGACGTCTACGTACGTATAGCAAATTGCTTTTGGGCATCAAGCTGTTGACCAAACGGGTTGCCAAAGAGGTCGCGGAGCTGTTGTTTAAACATTTCCCAGCTTGTGATTTCGTGCTCGTGGGTCTCAAACCAGATGCGAGGGGTCTTGTCAAGATAGAAAATGACATTCGCAAGCATAACGGTTGGGTCCCAGCCATATTGCTTGCTGACGCGCTCGTACATGCTAAGCCACTTGTCCAAATTCGCGTTGTCCTCTCCGGTAAAGGTACCGGGATCACGGGGTTGCGTTAGGGCGACGTACCGGGTTGCTGTCGTTGCTGAGGTAGGTGGCGGAGCCGTAACCTAACCCGGAGCCATAGTAGCAGACTTAAGGAGGCGTCCACTGCGTAGCTCCGTTGTCAGAAGAGCACCCAGCACTTCCACCAAAAATGTTACGTGGAAAATAACAGTTGTCTTGTCTTGTCTCCTAGAAGATTTTGGCTCATACCCACATGGGGGATTTTGGCTCATACCCACATGGACACTGTACCTCATGATAGATAATTTTTATAACGCTTGCTAAAAAATAAAGAGAAATTAGATAGAAACAATAATAATGTTCCTTTAAAAAAAACGTGATAAAATTGTAGAAGAATACGATAAAACAGAATATATAAAACGAATTAACAAGAATGAGGAAGGGGAAGAAAGAATTGGATATATCTGGCAGTACCACTAGCAGCGTATCCTTCCGGTTGCCTGAATGAATTTATGTAGCGCTGACAGAATAGCACTGTGGCCCACACACCCAACTGACTGGCTCCAAACGATAATACGGTGGATGTATTGACTGGCAATCCGAGCATACCAATCGGTCTTTCAAGAATTATTCGGCGCAGTGAGGCGAAGCGGCGGCATGTGAGAAGAAAGTGATCTATTGTTTCCGGTTCATTGCAAACTACACATAGGTTAGTTAATGAAAATCCTGATTTGTTGAGATAAAAATTTAACAGAGGAATTCTACAGCGAAAGCTTGTGAGGGTCACCTCACATTGACGGGAAAGGCATTTTGCGGTGTTCCATGTGAATTGCAAGTGCCGAAATTCTTCAGATTCTAGAAGCGACGTTTCGTTCATTTTTAAGATTAACAGGCGTTTGAATCGTTCGGCAGTAATAAAAGGAAACTGTGGAGCTACTGGCACCACAGGGAAATTTAAAGATGCCGAAGCGAGCGAATCAGCAATTTCATTTAGTTCAATTCCAGCATGCCCGGGGACCCAAATAAACCGAACTTCTGATAGGCTATGCGGTACGAGAGACCGAAATATCCTGAGAAGAGGAGACTTCTTTGCGGACGTTAGATGTGTACATACAGACAAAGCATCCGAAATAATAATAGCTTTTGATTGGTGATAATTTAGTTTTCGAAGAGCCAATGTAATAGCCAGGAATTCTGCGAGATAAATTGGTGTGAAGTCAGGCAATCGGAGCGCAAAAGACCAATTAAGCTGATGAGAAAAAATACCTACTCCAGCCTTCTGAAGATTTTGCGTTGCGTCCGTCGACATTACTACGTATTTAGGAAAATGACTTAGATGGTCTTGAAGGAGGCCCTCCAGAACATGCTTTGGAAGTAACTTGGCATTTTTTGGAAAAATATCATCGAAAATTGTCAGTTGTCAGTTGTCAGTTGTCAGTTGTCAGTCCGCAGCCACAACGCAGCTCACCGACAACGTCCACTTCTTCACTCTCAGTCTGAGGCACCTTTCTTGGGTATGCCCCACTATGCCCTCTTTCAGTCAGACGAAATCACGTAACAATATTTTTAAGTATCTGTAAATAACCAATTTGGTTAGCACAAAATTTTCTGTACAGAACAATCGTAGAATTTGCAGTACAAGACAAAGATGGTTCATATTGGGGATTTGTTTTAGAGAGAGATAACATTTAATGAAATATCATAGTTCGTATTATCTGATTATCAGAGTTTTCTTTCTGTAGGCAAAGAGTCATTCGATATGTGTACAACGCGAAACAGTTTTTTATAGCTTGTGAGAAAGTTAGAAATTTGTGGTTTTTTGTACATGTTTGGTTGTCAATTCAGCACTGAGGTGGTCCTAGTGACAAACTATGGTAAATGTAGTGAAGAAGAGGGGCCACAGCGGCATTTCTCGGTGCCTCAGATGCATCGTCATTAGCATAAGCTCGTGCTTGCTGCGCTTGGCCCGACGCTGCTTACTGCTTCGCCTTCTGCGTTCTGCTCGGTAAATAAACCCCATTACAAGTAGTGGACTCTGCTGGGTTTCGATCATCCTGAAGCTTCGAAATCGTATTTTTTGGTTTATTATGCCTACCGACGCAAGCGCCGCTCCAGCTTCTCCACCAGCACCGCCTATTCTCCTCTGCACTGGTTCTCTGCATCTGCGAGATTCCCCTGTTTTTTCAGGCACAGAAGACAAGGACGTTGATGACTGGATTTCTATGTACGAGCGAGTGAGTACTCACAACAAATGGGATGACGCCGCCAAGTTGGCCTACGTCTCCTTCTACCAGTCCGATGTGGTAAAGCTGTGGTTCATAAACCACGAAGCGGAACTCCCTACGTGGTCTGTCTTCAAAACGAGCCTCACACAAGCTTTCGGATGGCCGGAGGTACGCAAACGCCGTGCCGAACAACGCTTGAATACTCGGTCCCAGCAGCTTAGTGAGAATTTCACAAGCTTTATTGAGGACGTTCTAGACCTTTGCAAGCGAGTCAACGAGTCTATGTTCGAAGAGCTTAAGATCAAGCACATCATGAAGGGAATTGAGCACGACGCTTTCCAAATGTTTCTTTCTAAGAGTCCTCGCACTGTCGTAGAACTGACCGAGTTGTGCCAGAGTTTTCACGAGTTGCGCAGGCAACGTCTTTCCACCCGACATCCCTCAGTGCTCGACGACTCTTTGTCAAGCCTGTCCAACCTTGGCATAGGAGAAGACCATACCCATCTTCTCTACAAGATCCAAAAGTTCATCCGCGCTGAGGTCGCTCGTCAACTCCCTTTGATGTCCTGTGTACCCGATCAACCACGCAGATTGACCTCTACACTTCACGACTTCATTCAAGACCAAGTCGCACAAGTTCTTCTTCCCGCCCGTGAACCGCCGCCAGTCGCCACACCTCTTACGTTTGCCGAGGCCGTTGCTCAAACTCGACAACTTGCGTTCTAGCCAGCGCCTATGTATTCGCCGCCACCCTTTTCACCGCCGACCTATTCACCGCCGACTACTCGGCCGCAGTTTTCTGCCCCCCCCTCCCCTAGCCGCAACTCGGCATCTACTCTGACCAATGGCGGATTTATGACAACCGTCCGATACGTTTTGCTTGTGGCGGTGCTGGGCACGTGGCGCGTTATTGTCGTCGTCGCCAGGCAGCTTCGAATATTCGATGAATGCCCTCTTTCGACCCTCAGTTTTCTTCTACGCCTTCAAGACCTCCTTCCTCTTCCTTTCCCCCTGATCGTCCACTCGGCCCCACCCACCGCTCTTCATCTCCACGTCAACGTTCACCTTCCCCTATGCGTCGCCGTTCCGTACCCACCAATCAGGAAAACTAACGGTAACAGTTCCCGAGGCACGAACTGCGTCCCCTTCGTCATGCACAAGTCCTAGCCCCTGTCCAGCTAACGTCATTGAAGTGTCAGTCGATGGTATCGTCGTCATGGCACTTGTCGGCACCGGAGCCGCTCTATTCGTCCTTTCCGTCCAGCTGTGCCGCAAACTCCGAAAAGTTCTGACGCCATTATCCGGCCTCTCTCTTAGAACGGCTAATGCACAAAATTTAACACCTCTCGCAGCCTGTACCACACGAGTCGTCATTGAATGGATTGTGTATATTGTCGAATTCGTAGTGATGCCCTCGTGTTCCCATCTCATGATACTCGGCTGGGACTTTCTCGTGAATAATAATGCCTTCACTGACTGCTGTCGCGCTGAACTAGAGCTGTCTGCACTCCCTGATGTTGACGTGGTCGAAACCTTCCTGCTGTAATATAAACCGCCTGTTTCTATCGACACCACCGTACCACCGTGCTCTTCTCTGCTGCTGACTGTGTCGTGTGACGCTATTTCTGACGGTAATGTTCTTATTACGCCCTCTGACCTGAGCATTCAACGCAAATGCTATCCACTGCCCGTTGCTCTCCATACTCTCCACCATAAGACGCTTGTGTACAACACGCTATAAGGGTCTTTGCCTTTATTCCATGGTGAATGTCTCGGTCACGTGCATGCGATCAACGCCCGTCACATTTTTGACACTCCATCTAGTTTACTTTCTACGGACCTCAGCGCCCTCATGTCTGACTCTGTTGTGGACCAGTCACTCCTTGACGCTTTTTGCTGCTCCATCAGTGTCGCAACGTCTTCATCAGAACGAAGCCAGTTGGTCACCCTGCTGCGAAAGTTTCGCACTTTTTTTGACAGCCATGCTTCTGGCCTCCGTCACAAACGATCATATCTCATAAGATTGACACAGGAAGCCATATGCCTCTACGGCAGCATCCCTACAGAGTCTTTGCGTCGGGGCGCCGTGTTATCTACAACCAGGTTGCTGACATGCTCTAGCGAGGTATTGTACAGCCTTCTAACAGTCCCTGGGCGTCAGCGGTTGTTCTTTTTAAGAAGAAGAACGGCTCCATTCGGTTCTGTGTTGACTACCGACGCTTAAACAAGATCACCCTTGAGGACGTTCACCTGCTACCGCGAATAGACGACGCCATTGACTGTTTGCTGGGAGCAGAATAATTCTCTTCGCTGAATTTACGGTCTGGATACTGGCAACTTTCTATGGAAGCAACTGACCGACCGAAAACAGCATTTGTCACACCTGATGAATTATACGAATTTACCGTTATGCCTTTCGACCTTGGTAATGCTCCAGTCACTCGCCTTCTCGTGCTCTCCGCCGCCAGACTAGCAACGTTTGCCTAAGGAATGATCTTTTTTATCGACGCAACTTCCTTTCCGACGGTCGCAAGTGTCTCCTTGTGATACCCCTCCATCTTCGAGCTGTCATCTGCGAAGATTTTCACGCTCACCCACAGTGCGCCCACGCAGGCCTCTTCAAGACATACGCTAGGCTTCGACTCAGATTTGATTGGCGTGACATGTACACCTAGGTGCGGAAATGCATTCGCTCGTGTGCTTAGTACCTACGAAGAAAGTTACCTCCCGGGCAAGTCAACCCGTCACAACCTCTGCCTTGTCCTAGTCGATCTTTTGACTGCGCCGGCATTCACATTTACGAACTATTACCACGACTCCAGCTGGTAATCGCTGGATTATTGTTGCGATAGACCATCTGACACGCTATGCGGAAACAACCACGGTTTCGACTGCCACAGCCCGTGACGTTGGAACGTTTCTGTTGCGACATTTCGTTCTGCGCCATGATGCCCCTCGCGAGCTCTTAAGTGGCAGAGACGTTGCCTTCCTTTCTGACGCCTTGAAGGCATTAGTCAACGAATGCCGAATCGTGCACCGCACAAGTACAACGTACCTGCCTCAAACGAATGGCATGTCTGAGCACTTTAACCGCACTCTTAGCAATATGCTGTCGATGTATGTCGCCTCTGGTCATTCAAATTGGGACCAAGTTTTCCCGTTCATCACCTACGCGTACAATAATGCCATACAAGCTACTATTTGGGTTTTCGCCGTACTTTCTTCTATACGGACAAAAACATTCCTATACATCTAGTATACACTATTCTTCCATATATACCTGATGAGTCCAAAAGTACAAATCTGTCCGAAGCTGCCCGACATGCTGAAAATTGTCGCAAGCTTGCCCGCTCTTTTTCTACCGAGGACCATTGGCAGCAGCGATTCCGCCAGCCTGGAGACCGTTCGGCTCCAAACTTTCCACCTGGTTCATTGGTATGACTTCGGGCACCTGCTATTTTACCTAACCGTTCCGAAAAACTTCTTTCCAAATACCTCGGGCCACACCGCGTTGTAGAACAAATGTCACTCGTCAACTATATCATGGAGCCCATCACCGCATCGACAGACCTACGCTACCACGGCGGCAACACTGTCCACGTCTCTCGCCTCAAGCCGTATTATGACCCATTAGTCGTTTCTTCTCCCTAATCCACCAAGATGGCGCCTATTTCTGCGGAAGGCGTTTGTAGTGAAGAATAGGGGCCTCAGCGGCATTTTGCCGCACCTCAGGGGCATCGCCATCAAGATAAGCTCGTGCTTGCTGCGCTGGCCGGACGCTGCTGACTGCTTCGATTTCTGCGTTCTGCTCTGCAAATGCGCTTCGTTACACAAATAACACAATTAGTGTTACGTTCATTGGTTACTGTCAAAGAAAGTCATCAAATTGCTTTTTATTTTAAGAAATAAAAATTTTTTTATGTGGTTGCTTGACTCTGTGCTTGCCTGTGTTTACACCTTGCAGCAATGCGTACTATTGGTCAACACTAGCTGCACAGACATGAGGAACATTTACACCACATATCAATTTCATCCGTGCTTACTTTAATAGTTTGCTATCTAGTACTAGCCTGCATGAGTAAACGAGAGATCCAAGCCGTACTAGGGTGCATTTAACCACATGCAGCTATCTTCTGACAGTTAAATACTGTGTTTATGCAACACTGGTAAGTGACACCAATACACGGAAGAACCTATTACTTGTGCGATACGATTTGGAAGGGGCAAGAACACCACAATTAGGAAAAAGATCTGTTGAAATTAGAAAAGAAGGATATGTTTTTGTCATGAATTAATAGCGCTGTATGAAAGTGACAATGCCTGCTATTAAAGTGACACTGCGGTGCTACCTACTGTTCAGAATTTGCAGCAAACTTTAAACGCACCGAGGAAAAAAAAGGAATACGAAGACAATGCTAACTAATGATGTTTAATAAAGCCTTTGGTGATTTTATGGCTGGTGTTATCTCCAGTTAAGGACTGTTGGTCAAAGATTGCAAAAGTAAAAAAAACAATAAACCACAGGGGGGCACTTCTCATGAAGGTAGTTGATTCTTTTGATGTGAAGCTTCATCAAAAAGTTGTGGTCTTTCTTTTCAGTTCTGTTTGAAGTTTCCAAGGTGAGAGCTGCTTAATATTTTTGATGTCACTTCCACCTAAAGAAACAGATTTCGTGCCTAATGTTGATGATGAAATAAAATCAATTCATTTTTTCACTTGAAAACAGTTAAAACCTTAATATTGTGACTAAAATAGAATCAATAATTTTTCCATGGGAAACAAACGTCAAAATTTATTTTAGGAGAAGCTTTTACATTCACAAAAGGTATGCCTTTTTTGCACACTCTCAAGCCTATGTGCTTTACTCATTACTAGCATATAAATAGTAGAATGGTTTACATGATAAGTTGCGAAAGTGCTAATTTTTGTATACTAAATTAGAAAGCTCTTATTTTTTTCAGAGAGAACTGAAATATAACAGGGCATGTAATTGGCTCAGGTTATTAGTGTTAAGATGTTATTGAAGTCAACGCACACTTACTTTTATATTTTGTTGCATATGTTATATTTAACCCACTCGTTATAAACATACTGTTTATTTAAATCAGTTAGTGTTACACCTGAGATATATTTATTATTCACAGTGCAGCAGAGAGCACAAAAACTTTTAAAAAGTGTGGTTTTTGAACATTCTCTTGGAGTAAATCCGAATACATTACAGTGAATCTCATGATTTGTCGAGATCGATTTCTTGTGAAAGATTGAATGGCAAGCTGTCTTGGTTGCATTTTTTTACTCCTTGAATCAATTGTTACTAAGCTGATATACATTATTGTGTTCACTTAGGAGTCGTCAGCATATTAAGGACTTACCAGATATGGCAATCGCACTGATGCCTCAGGATTACCTGATGGTACAATATTATGCCAGCACTCACATCCGTGCTTTTAAGAGCAGAGACTTCACGTTTATCAATATCAGGTGCATGCCACGGTGCCATGATGCGCATATCATAACTTCTGCCAGGTAAAATAGCGCTTTATTGTAGCTTGTTATGTGTATGAGTTCGTATTTATTTTTTCTTGCACTGTTTTACACAAGGATAGCCAATATTGCAAGCACACTCGGTATTGCTTGAATACAATGCTTGATTAGTTTTTTCAAAAGCATTTACACCCACTAGTGTGGCTATGTACACCACCTGGAATTTCAAGGCTCAAATGCAGCCGCAACTGATGTTTACTATATCTTTTCATTGAAGTTTTTCACTCATTGTGAAGCTGCTATTATTGGCAACAGATGTACTGTAGTACTGTCTCCTTAATGCTCACACAGAGATTTCCAAAGTGCATTCTTGCTGTTCCTGAGTTAACATAGACAGGGAATCACACGTGGTTTATACCCACATCCCACAGACAGTAGTGTGCAGGTATGCACACACTTGACTGATGAAAAAGGTTTTACGTTGTGTTATAAAACCACGCCACGGGGTCCTGGCACAGCCGTTACAATGTCTCACTTACTATTTATTCTCTTCCCGGTGCTGCTTCTATTCACATCACATCACATCACTTTAATACCTTAAAGACCCCCATGTAGGGGGTATTACATAAGGGGTGGGTTACAGGTAAATTCACACAGGTTTTCAAATGGAAATGTGCGTGGTGACCTTCTCTTTAAATGTTGATGGACACGTGATGGCTGGAATGTCACAGGGAAGGCCATTCCAGTCCACTGCTACACGGGGGAAAAAAGAGGCAGAAAAAGTAGTAATGCGAGCATGTGGACGGGCAATTTGAAACGCGTGGGCAGTGCGGTGAGATATGCGCGTCGGTGGGACGATGTAGGGTGCTTGATTAAGAGGGCTGTGAAAGAACTTGTGTAGCAAACAGAGACTGGTAATGTGGCGGCGCGCTGAAAGATTCGAAAGACCAGTTTCACGTTTAAGGGATGATATGCTTATGTCTATTGTTTTTGGTTCAGCTGTAACTTCTCATGCCAGCGCCACTGTGACTGTCCATGCCACAAGCAACTTGGTGACCTGATGTTGAAGCAATTTGTGTCAACGCATAACCAGCATATTATCAAGCACCATAATTTTCGCTGCATCCTCCACTGCCAATTCTGGATGGTGCAGCGTTCAGTCCAGCCGCATGGAACAATGACAGGTGAGGAAGCAGCTCATAAGCACACCCATATTTTTGTTGCATGAGGCTATAGCACTACACTCAAGATTTCATACTCATTGTATTGTTTTTACACGTTAGTGAGTATGAAACAAAACTGTACCATGTAGATAATGTTTGCTTTGTTGTCATTGTCCAGTCTGAAATGTGCTTTTGACATCGCACATTCAAAACATAGTGTTCAAAAGATGACCATCAAGACCCGCGGTTTTAGTATTTGCGATGAATATTACACTGGCGACCTCGAGCCGTAGTGAATGCAAAAGTTTAGTGCTGGCAACGAAGCAAGAGTATTGTAAACATCGCTGGCACGTTGTTACTGTATTTTACAGAATACTGATTTAGTCAGGTAGAGATCAAAAAGTCAAAACAGCATCCACTAGGGCATTCAAACTTTCGTTCGTAATTTTACATTACTTCAGTGGATCGAGTGGTGGTGCCATAAAGAAGTTTGTATACAAAGTCAGAAACTATACCTTGATTTTGAGAGCGCATGCTTAGGCCACTTTTCAACTAGTAAGATCAGACCCATTATTGCCAACTTGTATAACAATTATAAGATTAATCTGTGATAAGTAGCAGCCTTCCTGTTGCAAGGCAACGCCTCTAGAGGAGAGTTCGTAACATCATTTTTAAATATAAAGGCGGCTTTTGTTAGTCTTTTCATGTGACACTACCCTATCGGAAAAATCGCCATGGTGGATACTGGAAAACATGGTGGGCGTAGTGGAAATAATAGTGGGCATGGTGGAAATAATAGTGGGCATGGTTGAAATTATGGTGGTTATGTCGGGACATACTGGGTGGTATGGTGTACAGATGATGGGTAAAGTGGAATTGATGGTGGAAAGCAGAGGCTAGATAGTGGGCAATAAAGGGACACTCTGCCCACCATTGCGATACTGCTGGGAAGCCCTAAGGATATGGTGGGTGGTGCTTATTATGGTGGGCGACATGGTGTACCAAGCTGAGAAACTCTTCTCACCATTGCGATAATGCTGGGAAGCACTAAGCAGATGATGGGTGCTGCTTGTTATGGTGGGCCACATGGTGTACCCAGCTGTGAAGCTCTGCCCACCATCGCGATAATGCTGGGAAGCAGTAAGCAGATGATGGGTGGGATTATAATGGCGGGCAATTTATATAGTGTGCCAAGCTGGGATCTGTACACTACATGTTCTACCACCATGATTTCCACCAAAGGTTGGGCCTACCGACCAAGCCCGTACAATTGTGTTATCCGTGCTTCCGGGTTTCAGCATACACGATTTGGACGATTAAGTATGACAATACAGCGCAGCCATGGCATCAAGTAACCTAAATGAAGCATTTTTCATTGTGTATGGTGTCCGCTCAAGAAGCAACAAACATCGATGCGACGCGATTCAAGCACTCCCAGAGAACGTAAGTGTCTTCTCACCGACAGCCGCCGGTCGCACTCACCGGCACTTCTCTAGCTTTTGTACGAGAACTCAGACGTGGCAATTCGTATGCTTGGTGAACCAATATGATAACGTAATGTTTCCGGCGCACTGCATTCGTTTTGGCCAAGTCGGTATGTAGTTGTTGCATTAGCGAAAGAGCTACAGCATTGCGCTGGCGCGACCGCCCTCTACATTGCGCGAAAAGCATCCCAATACTCAATCAAATAAATTAGGTGGGCGTATCTATGGAATGAGCCTAGAAGCGTCATAAAGCGTGAGCAGATGTCGCCCTTTAGAACGAGCGCGAAACGGATATTAAACTTGGCAGACCCCGCCGGTAAACTATTGCTGCTCCCAAGTCCACTTGTTTTTTTTTTCTTGAAGTTGTGAATTGTAAAAAAAATAGCACTAGTGCCATTAACATAGTGGCAATCGTTACAGGCCGCAGTTGCTTGTGTTTAATAAATGTGCAATTTTTAGTAGCAGGTGTAGATCTTGTCTATGGTGTGTACACGACAAACATAACTTAAGTTGAACCGTAAGTTTGCATGCCAACTAAGTATTTAACACACAATCAACGTCATGTTGGTGTGGCGCAGTGAAATAAAAAAAATGGTGTGGTGCAGTGGTTAGCGTCTTCGAATGGGAATCCGCAGGTTGCACGTTCGATTCTCCGTGGCGCCTTGTATTTTTTTTTTTACGGGACGGGTGTTTTTTATACCATATTTATAGAATTCTTTTTTTTTGTGGCAGCTCGTCACGGCGATTCTGACGTCATTTCGCGCTCAAGCGTTGCCGGCAGTGCAGCACCCACCATATCCCACCATGCGCCATGGTGGGCGTTTCCCACCATTCACCCACTACATTAATCCACTCTAATGGTGGGTGGTGGTTTACACCATGCCCACCATTCGTTTTTTTTCCGATAGGGTAGACTTGCTGGCCATATTGGACTGTATACATTTGTTACTTGACATGGGCTCTCAGGTCGATGCCTTATTTTCATATTTTTACAGCTCTTGATAGAATTTCTCGCTACATATTTTACTAATACAGCAAAGCATTTTTCAGAACGTGCTCACTTGGATTAAAGATTTGCTTTTTTGCAGACCTCCGTTTACATCTGTTAATAAGGACTACTTCTCTTCTGCTTTTGTGACATCTGCTGCATTTCAAGGAAGTGTGCTCAGTGGAGGTTTGTAGCCAGAGGGGTGCCCCAGGAGTTTGTCCCCCCCCCCCCTACCCCGAATTTGCATGTTTTGGGTTGTCCTATTGAGCATAAGTAATAAAAAATGTCATTTGTTCACGGCCATCATCTCGTGCCCCCCACCCCCCTGAGAAAAACATTCCTGGATATGGGGCTGTATCTTTATGAACTCGTTATTTTTTTTCCTCGCATTGTCTGCAAGTGTATGACATACAGGGTGTTTCAAGAAATGTGTTCAATATTCTTTAAAAGTTAGAGAAAGGAGATACTTGCGTTCTAGTTGCAGCATTGCCTTTCCTGTGACAAAAGAAATGTTCAGATAGGCACAAGCAATAATTGTGGCATTGATTAGAGCAACTAAGACAATTGCTTTCTTGCCAGTGGTAGTAGCTGGTCGAGTCAAATGTGCAAATTCAAGGCCTTTCTAAGAAAAGTCTATAGCCACTTTGAAGTTTTAGAGAAGCAGCCACTGATAATCAAAGTGTAGTGATGCAATCTGGCTAATTTAGCTGTCGAAACAAAAACCGATGCTCAAGAGAGCACGCCTACCATTTATTTCGATAACGCCCTCAATGACGACACTGTTTCTCTAGCCGTTATCAACCGTCAATTTAGACACTGCTTTGTGCCCACTTATCAACGCTCACTTCATCTTCTCCCCAAATGCAAGACAAACAGTGTCGCCATAGAGGTCATTGCCGAAGTGAATGGTAGATGCACTGTTTGGTGCGTTGGCTTCGGTTTCGCCAGCTAAATTGAGCAGAATGCATCGCTCTGCTGTGATTGCCAGTGACCGCTTTTTCTAAATTTCAATTTTATGGACTATTTGTAAGAAGGAATTCAATTCGCGCATTTGACCCGACCTGCTAATACCACTGGTTAGATTATTATTTGCGTTATTTTCTAAAATTAATGCCGTAATAAACGCTTGTACCTATATGAAGATGCATTCTGCAGGAAAGCAACGGCGCATGTAGCAAGCAAATGCCTCTTTTCTGTAATTTTTAAAAATATTTACCATATTTCTTGAATGATCTGTTGATGTTATCTCTAATGAGTTATTCCATGCCAAATCATCTAACGTTCTTCCGACCATCACGAATATGGCTGATAAAACTTCGACATATTTCTCGAATGCGAAACTCGTCCTGGTCCTTTATTTTTGTTGCCGAAAATTCTCCTCCCTATTTATGGGAGCCAATTGTTTTGTGCCAAGTAAGGTAAAAGCGTCGAACAACATTTTTTTCCGAAAGAAGTTTTTGGAATGCACTCGATAAAAGACATTTCTGGGATTGTAATGAAGTTATCTAGCTTTAAAATAATGACTTAATGGGGTATATAAATTCTTTGAGGGCTTTTCACACGAGCAATATTCAATAAAATTGCGACAATGGGGATTTATTTTCTGAGAACAAGGTAACTTCCAAGGACACAAATAAAATATGTGCTGGTGGCCTGTACACATGCTAAAAAGTAAATAAATTTAGGCACTGATGTTATTGCAGATACTCTGAAAAATTATGAGTATCACTATGTTTGGGAAAACCTCGGTATTCAGCATGAAAAACTTGCCTTGGTTGTCGGACAATAAATATGCACAACATTTCATTTTGAAGCTCTATGGACGAGATAATAATAGGTGGAGTTACTGAAGGGTATTATTTTTTAATTCTAGAAATATTTATTTGAAATGTGTATCTGCACCAGCTTTTCGCCTACGTAACTCAAATGACATGACACACTCGCAAGGGCAATCTTCAACAGAATCCCACTGACCTGGAATACAGAGAACGATTTTGGTGCTCTCTACTGAGTAATTGAAATGGACTTAGAGTTATCTTCTGCATTCCATTTTCAACGAAGGGGTGATACAAGGACACGGTTCAGTGTGGTGACTTCCAGGTGAGCGTTGCATCTTTATAGATAAAAAGTCAGACATCCTGCTTTCCTGGGGAGTTCTGCAAATGCAGTAGGTGTGTTTTGTACACTTAATAAAAATATTTAGTCATATTCAGTACATATGTCTTGTAACATGCTAGTAGCATTGATGCAGTAAACTGATAAACGTTTTTGTAAAACGACCGTTTCTTATTTTCTGGCTTTCAGGAGAGCACCCTGTGCCCTGAGACCCAAAGCCAGTTACATGAATACAGAATCGAAAAAAAAGGAATCAATTGAGAACTGGTAGCCAAGGCGATAGTCTCTTTTATGTTGTGCGTAAGGGATAATTGTGTACTGTATACTTTTTAACGGCTCAATGGCTCACTTGGAAGTCATAACGAGTGGCGTAGCCAGGAAAGCAGGAGGAGCTGCTTAACTCCCCCCCCCCAGCACAGTCAAGGTATTTTTTGTCTCAAAACCATGGATTGTCCTTCTACTGCCACCAGTTTGTGACCGCGTAGTTTATCGATGACTCAGCAGAAGGCGCTAGTGTGAGTGACAGACAGACAGATGGATTCACGGTTACCGATAAAATATTCTGAAGTTTCGCCCCACACATCGTCACTCACTTCTTAGATATGCTGTGATTTTCTTAGTTCTGCATGTGCATACCTACATGCACACATACAAACACACAAGCATGTACATAAAGTATGACCAAAGTCACCTTTCCCTCACACATAAACCCCACGCGAATATCTTTTTCCTATGCTAGTGGTCTCCACACTCCCGTAACATTCATTGTAGCGCATCTCTGTTCGCAATGGAAGGCAGATGATAGCCCCTTTCCAATTTCAATTGCTCCGCATCAAGCTTGCTGTGTGTACCCCAGGGCTGTGCAAGTGTGTTGAAGATTGCCCTTGCGTTTGCTTCATGCAGCGTGAGTTACGTAGGGGTAAAGCTAGTGGAGATACATAATTTCGAAAAAAATTCTCGAGTATAAAAAATATTACCCCTTAGTAACTTCACCTGTATTGAGGTAGTACATAGAGTTTCAAAATGGAATGTTGTGCATGTTTATGACTGACCACCGAGGCTAACTTTTTTATCCTGAATACGGAGCTTTTCTTCAAAAAAGCTAAATTCTCAATTTTTTTAGACTATCTGCTGAACTTCAATGCGCAAATTATATTTAATTTGTATCATGTAAAGAAGGTCAACAGCACATACTTTGTGTCCTTTGAATTTGCCATGTACCAGAAAAAATTACAAACCTGCCAACATTATTCAATATTGCTCGCGGGAAAAGCTCACAAAGAATTGATATACAAAAGTAAGTCATTATTTTTAGTTGGATCACATCATTACCTTGCTCGAAATGCCATTCATTGAGTGCATTCCTAAACGACTTTTGAAAAAAATTTGTTGTTTGACGACTTTTAGCTCAGTACGTCGGCGCCATACTACTGACTCTCATAACTAGGGAGCAAAATTTTTGGCATTGAAGTAAAAGACCAGGACGAGTTTTCAACTTCAAGAAACGTGAAAACGTTTTCCGCCATATTCGTGATGGTGAAAGAAACGCTCGGTGATTTTGCATGGCATAACCCTAATTGTTGTATTGTTTATTATAATGAATTACTCCTTCGCTCCTTCTACCTCAACTAATATTGTTAGCCAATATTTTGGTGTGTTTATGAAGTTGTTTATGCTTTCAGCCATTTCATTCTGTATGGTACGTAATTTTGTTTATTATGTGTGATCATTTATTTTTGTGCTACAAGCCAGTGCCTCTAACAAGGCCTATTAGAAGTCTTTAACTGAATAAACTAATTGTGCTCGCATTGTTTTTTGCCCTGTACTCGCCTGGTGTTCCACTAGGGCATTCAAACTTTCGTTCGTAATTTTACATTACTTCAGTGGATCGAGTGGTGGTGCCATAAAGAAGTTTGTATACAAAGTCAGAAACTATACCTTGGTTTTGAGAGCGCATGCTTAGGCCACTTTTCAACTAGTAAGATCAGACCCATTATTGCCAACTTGTATAACAATTATAAGATTAATCTGTGATGAGTAGCAGCCTTCCTGTTGCAAGGCAACGCCTCTAGAGGAGAGCTCGTAACATCATTTTAAAATATAAAGGCGGCTTTTGTTAGTCTTTTCATGTGACACTAGACTTGCTGGCCATATTGGACTGTATACACTTGTTACTTGACATGGGCTCTCAGGTCGATGCCTTATTTTCATATTTTTACAGCTCTTAATAGAATTTCTCGCTACATAACTTACTAATACAGCAAAACATTTTTCAGAACGTGCTCACTTGGATTAAAGATTTGCTTTTTTCGCAGACCTCCGTTTACATCTGTTAATAAGGACTACTTCTCTTCTGCTTTTGTGACATCTGCTGCATTTCAAGGAAGTGTGTTCAGTGGAGGTTTGTAGCCAGAGGGGTGCCCCAGGAGTTTGTCCCCCCCCTACCCCGAATTTGCATGTTCTGGGTTGTCCTATTGAGCATAAGTAATAAAAAATGTCATTTGTTCACGGCCATCAACACGTGCCCCCCCCCCCCCCCTGAGAAAAACATTCCTGGATATGGGGCTGTATCTTTATGAACTCGTTATTTTTTTTCCTCGCATTGTCTGCAAGTGTATGACATACAGGGTGTTTCAAGAAATGTGTTCAATATTCTTTAAAAGTTAGAGAAAGGAGATACTTGCGTTCTAGTTGCAGCATTGCCTTTCCTGTGACAAAAGAAATGTTCAGATAGACACAAGCAATAATTGTGGCATTGATTAGAGCAACTAAGACAAGTGCTTTCTTGCCAGTGGTAGTAGCTGGTCGAGTCAAATGTGCAAATTCAAGGCCTTTCTAAGAAAAGTCTATAGCCACTTTGAAGTTTTAGAGAAGCAGCCACTGATAATCAAAGTGTAGTGATGCAATCTGGCTAATTTAGCTGTCGAAACAAAAACCGATGCTCAAGACAGCACACCTACCATTTATTTCGATAACGCCCTCAATGACGACACTGTTTCTCTAGCCGTTATCAACCGTCAATTTAGACACTGCTTTGTGCCCGCTTATCAACGCTCACTTCATCTTCTCCCCAAATGCAAGACAAACAGTGTCGCCATAGAGGTCATTGCCGAAGTGAATGGTAGAGCACTGTTTGGTGCGTTGGCTTCGGTTTCGCCAGCTAAATTGAGCAGAATGCATCGCTCTGCTGTGATTGCCAGTGACGTCTTTTTCTAAATTTCAATTTTATGGACTATTTGTAAGAAGGAGTTCAATTCGCGCATTTGACCCGACCTGCTAATACCACTGGTTAGATTATTATTTGCGTTATTTTCTAAAATTAATGCCGTAATAAACGTTTGTACCTATATGAAGATGCATTCTTCAGGAAAGCAACGGCGCATGTAGCAAGCAAATGCCTCTTTTCTGTAATTTTTAAAAATTTTTAACATATTTCTTGAATGATCTGTTGATGTTATCTCTAATGAGTTATTCCATGCCAAATCATCTAACGTTCTTCCGACCATCACGAATATGGCTGATAAAACTTCGACATATTTCTCGAATGCGAAACTCGTCCTGGTCCTTTATTTTTGTTGCCGAAAATTCTCCTCCCTATTTATGGGAGCCAATTGTTTTGCGCCAAGTAAGGTAAAAGCGTCGAACAACAATTTTTTCCGAAAGAAGTTTTTGGAATGCACTCAATAAAAGACATTTCTGGGATTGTAATGAAGTTATCTAGCTTTAAAATAATGACTTAATGGGGTATATAAATTCTTTGAGGGCTTTTCACACGAGCAATATTCAATAAAATTTCGACAATGGGGATTTATTTTCTAAGAACATGGTAACTTCCACGGACACAAATAAAATATGTGCTGGTGGCCTGCACACATGCTAAAAAGTAAATAAATTTAGGCACTGATGTTATTGCAGATACCCTGAAAAATTGTGAGTATCACTTTGTTTGGGAAAACCTCGGTATTCAGCATGAAAAACTTGCCTTGGTTGTCGGACAATAAATATGCACAACATTTCATTTTGAAGCTCTATGGACGAGATAATTATAGGTGGAATTACTGAAGGGTATCATTTTTAAATTCTAGAAATATTTATTTGAATTGTGTATCTGCACCAGCTTTTCGCCTACGTAACTCAAATGACATGACACACTCGCAAGGGCAATCTTCAGCAGAATCCCACTGACCTGGAATACAGAGAACGATTTTGGTGCTCTCTACTGAGTAATTGAAATGGACTTAGAGTTATCTTCTGCATTCCATTTCCAACGGAGGGGTGATACAAGGACACGGTTCAGTGTGGTGACTTCCAGGTGAGCGTTGCATCTTTATAGATAAAAAGTCAGACATCCTGCTTTCCTGGGGAGTTCTGCAAATGCAGTAGGTGTGTTTTATACACTTAATAAAAATATTTAGTCATATTCAGTACATATGTCTTGTAACATGCTAGTAGCATTGATGCAGTAAACTGATAAACGTTTTTGTAAAACGACCGTTTCTTATTTTCTGGCTTTCAGGAGAGCACCCTGTGCCCTGAGACCCAAAGCCAGTTACATGAATACAGAATCGAAAAAAAGGAATCAATTGAGAACTGGTAGCCAAGGCGATAGTCTCTTTTGCCACGTTCCATTTCCCAAGTTTTTGTTATCGTCCGAAAACACCGCATGATTCTCAGCGCAAACCGCGTTTGCAGTTTTCTAGAAGGTTCCGGACTGTAGTAGATCATTTTGATAAGATCACGCCCACTGTGCGAACGGTACAGATTGTTCTGGAAGCTACGCCACCGCCAGCGATAACGCTAGAACATTAGACGGCAAGAGTATAAATGCCGACGCGCTTCGCCGCTTGTCTGTTGTTGATCGAAGGCCGACGCTCCGTTCGCCGCTATCAGTCCGAGACTGCTATCTGTGCGAGACTGCTGCTGTAATTGGACTTTCAGTTTACCGGGCACAGGTTCGCCCAAATAAACAGTTAAATTCCAACACGAAGTCTCCTGTCTTCAGCCACGTCACGACCCCGTGACATCTGGTGGAGGTGCTGCTTCGTTCATGTACCGGACGCCCCCGTCAAGCCGTGAACCCAGCCCACGTCGCGAAGACACCGACGCCAACCAGGAGCAGCGAACAAGCCGCCGACAGCAAGGGCTACCACCGGAGTACGGGCTTCTACCAGACAAGGCGCGGAAGACGAAGGCCATGACCGCGACTGCAGCGACCATGACAACCGCAGCGTCCCAGCCCACGATGGTCATGCATCAACCCAGGGAACCACCAATTTTCCATGGGTCATCGTTCGAAGACCCGGAGTCCTGGCTGGAGACATACGACCGTGTGGCCGCCCTCAACCACTGGGATCATGACGAAAAGCTGCGTCGTGTGTTTTTCTATTTGGAAGACACCGCAAGGACTTGGCTTGAAAATCGGGAGTCCACGCTCCGAACGTGGGATGTTTTCTGAGGCGCATTCCTGCAAACGTTCGCGAGCGTCGCTCGCAAAGAGAGGGCCGCTGCTTTATTGGAGACTCGGGTTCAACTACCAAATAAAAATGTCACCATTTTCACAGAAGAAATGACCCGATTATTCCGTCACGCTGACCCAGACATGCCTGAGGAGAAAAAAGTTCGTTTTTTTATGCGAGGGATCAAACAGGAGCTCTTCGCGGGACTGATAAGAAACCCGCCGAAAACCGTCCAAGAATCTGTAGCCGAAGCGACCACGATCGAAAAGACACTGGACATGCGCACTAGACAGTATAATCGTCGCCTGACTGCAGACTGCGCTGCTGCTCAAGCCAGTAACTCCGGAGACCTGCGTGAAACGATCCGAGCGATCGTGCGGGAAGAGCTGCGCAAGCTGTTGCCTTCGGCGCAGCCTCAACTGGATTCAATCGCCGACATTGTACGAGAAGAAGTTCGGCAATCGCTTCAACTTCCCCACGCACCGCTGCCCGAGCCGGAAGCTATGAGCTACGCCGCTGCACTGCGCCACAACGCTCCTCCCCGTCCACGCCAACACGCCGCCCCGTCGCACTTCCGTCGACAGACGCCACCGCCGCCACCACCCCCACCGACGTCATACCGTTCGCCAGTAGCCCAGCGCAGTGCACCGAGGAAGACTGACGTCTGGCGCACCCCTGACCATCGCCCGCTCTGCTACCACTGCGGCGAGGCCGGACACACATACCGCCGTTGCCAGTACCGACAGATGGGACTGCGTGGCTTCGCCGTCAATGCACCGCGTCCACAGCCAGGAGAACGACCACGTGACATCGCCGACTACCTGACAGGAACTCGGTGGACACCACGAAGCCCTTCGCGTTCCCCGTCGCCCAGCCGCCGCACGTCACCGCACCACCGGCCGTACTCTGGCCCAACGCGGGGCCGGTCTCCTAGCCCGTATCCGGGAAACTAAGGGCAGCAACCGGTGGAGGTGCGGTTGCTGTGCGACGAACTACCGAAGATCCTCCGACGACGACGACGCCGCGACGGAGCTTTCCGAACACAACGCCAACCAGGCAAAGCTCTGACGGCGAAAGCTCAACCGAAGGTGGCCTGATGACGCAACATGGAAGCAGCAGAACAAGCCGATGCAGCCGTGACCCGACGCCACGCCCTAACTGTAATGCGAGACGGCGAGCTAGCGACCTCGACGTACTTATCGACGGCCACAGTGTGACCGCTCTCGTCGATACTGGAGCCGACTATTCTGTCATCAGTGGGTCGTTCGCCGCGAAGTTAAAGAAAGTTAGGACAGCTTGGAAAGGCCCTGAAATCCGCACAGCCGGAGGTCATCTCGTAACGCCTGCAGGAATCTGCACAGCGAGAGTCACCATTAACGGCCGTATTTATCCTACAGACTTCGTAGTCCTACAGCGTTGCTCGAGAGATGTCATCCTTGGCATGGACTTCTTATGCCTCCATGGTGCTGTCATCAACCTAAAAACAAAGTCGATAACGTTATCCACAGAAGAAGCACTACCGCCGCGCACGCCGTCAGGACACCATGCCTTGAATGTGCTGGAAGAACAAGTCACCATTCCGCCTCGCTCAAGCGTCATTATTTCAGTCGGCGCTCCTAAATCAGCTGACTTGGAAGGCGTCGTTGAAGGCAGTCAGCATCTGTTGGTCACCCGAAATATTTGCGTCGCAAGAGGAATTGCAGAGCGGCGGGGAGGCAGAGCAACGGTTTTGCTCACGAATTTCAGCAACGAGTACAAACATGTGAACAAAGGAACAACGGTCGCATACATCGAAGAAATTGTCGAAGCCACCAGTGCTTTCGCCCTCGCCGATTCTGCGGAACCTGCTCAGAGGAACCAAGCCCCTCCCATAGCTTTCGACGTCAATCCAAGACTTCCGAATGATAAGCAAGAACAGCTCAAGGCCCTGCTCCTGCAATACGAAGATTGCTTTTCGTCGTCATCGAAAATTCGGCAGACCCCAATCACCAAACATCGCATCATAACCGAAGAAAATGCCAGACCACTCCGTCAGAGTCCATACAGGGTTTCGACGCGAGAACGTGAGGCCATGAAGAGACAAGTCGATGAAATGCTGCGGGATGACATTATCCAGCCATCCAAGAGTCCATGGGCATCCCCCGTGGTGTTAGTGAAGAAAAAGGATGGGACCCTACGTTTCTGCGTCGATTATCGCCGCCTGAACAAAATCACAAGAAAGGACGTGTATCCCCTCCCACGAATAGACGACGCACTTGATCTGCTCCATAACGCCAAGTACTTTTCGTCAATGGACCTCAAGACTGGCTATTGGCAAATCGAAGTCGACGAAAGAGACCGAGAGAAGACGGCGTTTGTAACACCGGACGGCCTCTTCGAGTTTAAGGTGATGCCCTTCGGCCTTTGCTCAGCGCCTGCAACGTTTCAACGCGTTATGGATACAGTACTGGCAGGATTGAAGTGGCAGACTTGCCTTGTGTACCTGGACGACGTCGTCGTGTTTTCCTCGAGTTTCGACGAGCATCTTCGGCGCCTTGAAGCTGTACTTCAAGCCATCAAGACTTCCGGACTCACACTGAAGCCAGAAAAGTGCAGATTTGCGTATGAGGAGCTCTTGTTTCTGGGGCACGTTATCAGCAAGTCTGGAGTTCGTCCCGATCCACGGAAAACAGCCGCCATCGCCGACTTCCCGCCGCCCACTGACAAGAAAGCCGTGCGCCGATTTCTGGGCCTGTGTGCCTATTATAGGCGGTTCGTGAAAAACTTCGCCCGCATCGCCGATCCTCTCACTAACCTTACCAAGGCCGACGTGGAGTTTAAGTGGGAAGCGCCGCAGGAACACGCTTTCCAGGAGCTTAAACATCGCCTCCAGACGCCTCCGTTACTTGCCCATTTCGACGAATTCGCCGAGACAGAAATACATACTGACGCAAGCAGCGTAGGTCTTGGCGCCGTTCTTGTGCAGAGGGCTGACGGACTTGAAAGGGTTATTAGTTACGCCAGCCGATCGCTATCCAAAGCAGAAGCAAATTATTCCACAACAGAAAAGGAGTGCCTCGCCATCATCTGGGCTACGTCGAAATTTCGCCCCTACCTCTACGGCAGGCCCTTCAAAGTTGTGAGCGACCACCACGCATTGTGTTGGCTAGCCACCTTGAAGGACCCCTCAGGTCGCCTCGCACGATGGAGCCTGAGACTTCAAGAATATGACATTACTGTCATTTACAAGTCCGGCAAAAAACACTCCGACGCCGACTGTCTCTCTCGTGCGCCTGTCGACCAACCGCTACCCGACGACCCGGATGACGACTACTTCTTAGGAACGATAACTACCGACGACTTCGCTGAACGACAGAGGGCCGACCCGGAACTTAAGGCCCTAATAGAATACCTCGAAGGCAGGACCGCCGAAGTCCCGAAGGTATTCAAGCGCGCACTTGCGTCGTTCTTTCTACGAAACGGTCTTCTACAAAAGAAAAACTTTTCACCGCTTCGAGCTAAGTACCTTCTTGTGGTGCCTTCAGCTCTGCGACCAGAACTCCTGCAGGCTCTTCACGACGATCCGACGGCAGGGCACCTCGGTGTTTCTCGCACGCTCGCGAGGATACAAGAAAGATACTACTGGCCACGTCTTACCACCGACGTCACTCGTTATGTGAGAACATGCCGGGACTGTCCGCGACGCAAGACACCGCCGACAAGGCCAGCGGGACTTCTGCAGCCAATTGATCCACCTTGCCGACCTTTCCAGCAGATTGGTATGGACCTACTGGGGCCGTTCCCGACGTCGGCTTTCGGAAACAAGTGGATCGTGGTAGCTACCGACTACCTCACCCGCTACGCCGAGACAAAAGCCCTGCCAAAAGGCAGTGCATCCGAGGTAGCTAAATTCTTCGTCGAAAATATCGTCCTACGTCATGGCGCCCCAGAGGTCCTTATCACCGACAGAGGAACGGCATTCACTGCCGACTTAACTCAAGCGATCTTGGCATACAGCCAAACAAACCACCGCCGGACGACAGCGTACCACCCACAGACCAACGGCCTCACCGAGCGGCTTAACAAGACGATCGCCGACATGCTGTCAATGTACGTCGATGTCGAACACAAGACGTGGGACGCCATTCTTCCGTATGTGACCTTCGCATACAACACGGTGGTGCAGGAGACGACGCAGATATCTCCATACAAATTGGTCTACGGAAGGAGCCCGGCAACGACGCTCGATGCCATGTTACCCAACGTCACCGACGAAGAAAACCTCGATGTGAGCGAGTACCTTCAACGCGCCGAAGAAGCCCGACAACTTGCGCGTCTCCGTATTAAGAATCAACAGACGACCGACAGCCACCGTTACAACCTTCGACGACGCTTCGTGGAATACCAGCCCGGTGAACGTGTTTGGGTGTGGACGCCGATACGCCGACGTGGACTAAGTGAAAAGCTTCTGCGACGGTATTTCGGACCGTACAGGGTGGTTCGACGGCTCGGCCCACTTGATTACGAGGTTGTTCCTGACGGCATCACGAACTCTCAACGACGCCGATTGCGACCTGAAGTCGTCCATGTCGCGCGCCTCAAGCCGTTTCATGCGCGTTAACAAACTGAACTAGTGTTTTTTTGTATTATTGTTGTATCGTAATTTATTCTATGTACTTTCTTGCATTATTATTGTACTTTCATATTTAGTTAAAGCATCGGGACGATGCCTTTTTTCAGAGGGGGGCAATGCCACGTTCCATTTCCCAAGTTTTTGTTATCGTCCGAAAACACCGCATGATTCTCAGCGCAAACCGCGTTTGCAGTTTTCTAGAAGGTTCCGGACTGTAGTAGATCATTTTGATAAGATCACGCCCACTGTGCCAACGGTACAGATTGTTCTGGAAGCTACGCCACCGCCAGCGATAACGCTAGAACATTCGACGGCAAGAGTATAAATGCCGACGCGCTTCGCCGCTTGTCTGTTGTTGATCGAAGGCCGACGCTCCGTTCGCCGCTATCAGTCCGAGACTGCTATCTGTGCGAGACTGCTGCTGTAATTGGACTTTCAGTTTACCGGGCACAGGTTCGCCCAAATAAACAGTTAAATTCCAACACGAAGTCTCCTGTCTTCAGCCACGTCACGACCCCGTGACACTTTTATGTTGTGCGTAAGGGATAATTGTGTACTGTATACTTTTTAACGGCTCAATGGCTCACTTGGAAGTCATAACGAGTGGCGTAGCCAGGAAAGCAGGAGGAGCTGCTTAACTCCCCCCCCCCCAGCACAGTCAAGGTATTTTTTGTCTCAAAACCATGGATTGTCCTTCTACTGCCACCAGTTTGTGACCGCGTAGTTTATCGATGACTCAGCAGAAGGCGCTAGTGTGAGTGACAGACAGACAGATGGAGTCACGGTTACCGATGAAACATTCTGAAGCTTCGCCCCACTCATCGTCATTCACTTCTTAGATATGCTGTGATTTTCTTAGTTCTGCATGTGCATACCTACATGCACACATACAAACACACAAGCATGTACATAAAGTATGACCAAAGTCACCTTTCCCTCACACATAAACCCCACGCGAATATCTTTTTTCTATGCTACTGGTCTCCACACTCCCGTGACATTCATTGTAGCGCATCTCTGTTCGCAATGGAAGGCAGATGATAGCCCCTTTCCAATTTCAATTGCTCCGCATCAAGCTTGCTGTGTGTACCCCAGGGCTGTGGAAGTGTGTTGAAGATTGCCCTTGCGTTTGCTTCATGCAGCGTGAGTTATGTAGGGGTAAAGCTAGTGGAGATACATAATTTCGAAAAAAAATTCTCGAGTATAAAAAATATTACCCCTTAGTAACTTCACCTGTATTGAGGTAGTACATAGAGTTTCAAAATGGAATGTTGTGCGTGTTTATGACTGACCACCGAGGCTGACTTTTTTATCCTGAATACGGAGCTTTTCTTCAAAAAAGCTAAATTCTCAATTTTTTAGACTATCTGCTGAACTTCAATGCGCAAATTATATTTAATTTGTATCATGTAAAGAAGGTCAACAGCACATACTTTGTGTCCTTTGAATTTGCCATGTACCAGAAAAAATTACAAACCTGCCAACATTATTCAATATTGCTCGCGGGAAAAGCTCACGAAGAATTGATATACAAAAGTAAGTCATTATTTTTAGTTGGATCACATCATTACCTTGCTCGAAATGCCATTCATTGAGTGCATTCCTAAACGACTTTTGAAAAAAATTTGTTGTTTGACGACTTTTAGCTCAGTACGTCGGCGCCATACTACTGACTCTCATAACTAGGGAGCAAAATTTTGGCATTGAAGTAAAAGACCAGGACGAGTTTTCAACTTCAAGAAACGTGAAAACGTTTTCCGCCATATTCGTGATGGTGAAAGAAACGCTCGGTGATTTTGCATGGCATAACCCTAATTGTTGTATTGTTTATTATAATGAATTACTCCTTCGCTCCTTCTACCTCAACTAATATTGTTAGCCAATATTTTGGTGTGTTTATGAAGTTGTTTATGCTTTCAGCCATTTCATTCTGTATGGTACGTAATTTTGTTTATTATGTGTGATCATTTATTTTTGTGCTACAAGCCAGTGCCTCTAACAAGGCCTATTAGAAGTCTTTAACTGAATAAACTAATTGTGCTCGCATTGTTTTTTGCCCTGTACTCGCCTGGTGTGGTTGTGCTGACAAAATGTTTTTCCTCTTTTTCAGAAAAGAAGTCTGCACAATACTGGTACAATAGTGAAACAACACAGGTGCTTTGGGTATCTGGAAGTTATGATATTCCTTCTTCGTATTTTAAATTCCAGATAAAAAGCCACCAAAATAAAATACATTTTGTGACAACTTCTGTTCACACAATTTATTGCATGTCTGTGCTGTATTTTGTTTTATGATCATGGTAAAATAAAATTTGATTTAAGTGAATAGAAAACTTGTCCTTGTTTGTTTTAAAACTTTTGATTTCACTTCATCAATTTTATTTTTAGCATGTGCAGGTGCCGTCAAAATTTTCCTGGTGACCCTGCCACAGGATTACTTGCAATAGTGGCCAGGGAAATATCGAGTGATCTTGTACTTGCAGAAGAAAGATCTGCTGATTACGTATGCCTCATGTTGAATCTAATGGAACATAATTCTTATTTACGGACATGTAGCAATGTTATTGTGAATAATGTGTGAGAAATGGCCCTACGGAGCAGGTGTTGTTTCATAGTAGCCGTTACTTTATTCGTTCATGGCGGAGATCTCCGGGAAAGTTCAATGGGCTGTACGTTCTATGTGCTCTTCGTGATTTTTGGTGTACTATTTTCTTTTTCCGGAAGTGGTTGGCAACATGTTACCGACGCCTTCTTACGCAATCAAGGGAAAAATTTTTGTGCAGCGTAGACTAGAGCGCACATGTATGATCTAAGAAACAAGGTTTCGTCGAACGCGCTGGTCACACACGCAGAAGCAACTGGCCACGGAATGCACCAGAATAGATTAAAAATAAAGCAAACAAAAGAAAATACAATGCACTTCCGGGCTATATTATGACTTTTGACAATTCACAGTCCCATTTTAAAATATGCTTATTTAAACTGCTTGCACATTCATTTTTTATTGTGAACGAGAATCCCATGCAGCAATTGAAACGTTCTGCTTTATGAGAACATTCATGGTCTCTGCACATTTTGAGACCATGGGCTTGAAATTGTAGCGCACTCGTTCGGGCGGCGCGCAAACCGGAGAGCGCGCGATGGCGACAGAAGAAAATAAAGAAGGCGCTAGGCCGTGGCACGTGAAGCCACGGCTCACGTTTCTGGCTGGCACCGGTTATCGTTCAGGCGTGTCTTTCTTTCGCTCCTGTGGCATAAGCCTACAAGTGGTGACCTCGGACGAAGACAATGACTGACTCGAATGCACCCTCAACCGAACAAGCCTCACGTCCGCAGGACGTCTCGGCCGTGCCACTGCGTCTCCCATCTTTCTGGCCACAGGACCCGCAAGTTTGGTTTCATCAGGTCGAGGCGCAATTCTCTCTGTACCGCATCGCCTCGGAAACGACACGCTACTACCACGTAGCCTTCGTCCTTCCTCCTGACGTTGCCAGCGAGCTCTCCGACGTCTTCTACAACCCCTCGGACACTACGTCATATCAGCACCTTAAAACCAAGGTGCTGGAACGATTCATGCCTTCGGAACGCGTCCGCCTACAGCAGCTCCTTGCAGAGGGGGACCTTGGCGACAGGCGCCCCTCCCAACTACTGCGCCGAATGCGACAGCTTCTTGGGAAACACGACGTCTCTGCCCACTCAGCGTTGCTTCGCGAGCTCTTCCTCCAACGCCTTTCTCAGCCAATCCGCCTCGTCCTCGCGGCGGTCGGCGACGTCAATCTCGACCGCCTGGCGGAGCTCGCCGATCAGGTTCATGAAGCGACCTCCCCATCTGTCAACGCTGTCTTACCTCCAGCAGACACAGCGATTTCGCGCCTTGAGGCCCGCATCGACGAACTCGCCGCCTCCATTGCCGCACTCCGGAGCCCCCTGCAGGAGACTCGTTCGCCACGTTCCGGTCGTCGAGCTCTTCCACGCACACGAGATGCTCGGAGTCCCAGCCCTTCACCCCTCTGCTGGTACCACCGGCGTTTCCGACACCGAGCCACGAAGTGTACACCCCCATGTTCGTGGCAGGGAAACGCCTGCCGGGATCACTGACGGCGGCGTGTGATCTCCCTTCTCGTCCCAACCGCCTTTTCATGGTCACGGACCAGCTATCGGGCGCCAGGTTCCTTATAGATACGGGCGCGGAAATTAGCGTTGTGCCCCCGACTAAAGCTGACCGTTCAAAGTCACAGGGGCAAGTGCTTCGTGCTGCCAACGCCTCGTCTATAGCAACGTATGGGCTCCGGTCTCTCACCCTCGACTTCGGCCTTCGCTGCATTTTCCGGTGGGTTTTCGTCATCGCAGACGTGGTTCAACCGATCATCAGCTCGGACTTCCTCTCATACTTCGATTTGGACGTCAGCGTGCGGCGGCGCCGCCTCATAGATGGTAAGACTCGTCTCTCCATCTCAGGAGTCCTGTCCGACATCGCTCCAATGGCCATCCGCATGCTGATACCTTCCTCATTGTTCGAAAAAATCTTGGCGAGTTTCCCGGAGTTAACTAAACCGTGCAACCTCACTCAGCCGCCTAAACATACGGTGACACACTACATCGTCACCCGGGGTCCACCGGCAGCCTCTCGACCACGCCGCCTGTTCGGAGACCGCCTAGCTATTGCTAAACGGGAGTTTGACCACATGCTGCAGCTCAGCATTATCCGCCCGTCTTCAAGCGCTTGGGCTTACCGCTGCATTTGGTGCCAAAGCGTGATCCTGGTGACTGGCGTCCTTGTGGGGACTATCGAGCGTTGAACGCCAAGACTGTCCACGACAGCTATCCTCTACCTCACATCCAGGATTTTACATCGCGCCACGACGGCTGCACAATTTTCAGCAAAGTGGACCTTGTTAAGGCGTACCACCAGATTCCTGTCGAGCCCGCCGACATACCTAAGACCGCCATCACGACGCCCTTTGGGTTGTTTGAATACGTGCGGATGCCTTTTGGACTCCGCAATGCGGCTCAAACTTTCCAGCGGTTCATTTCTGAGGTCACACGGGGTCTTCCTACTGTGTTTGCGTACCTTGACGATGTCCTCATCGCCAGCCACACACCTGAAGATCATGAGCACCATCTACGCGCTCTGTTCCAACGTCTTCAGCAGTACGGCCTCGTTGTGAACGCCTCTAAGTGTACTTTCAGCGCATCGGAGCTCGAGTTCTTGGGCCATCCCATATCATCCAAAGGAATACGCCCTCTCCGGTCCCACGTTAGAGCAATTCAGGATTATCCTCAGCCTACAACACTGCGCCAAGTACGCCAATTCCTGGGGCTTGTGAATTTTTCCAGGCGCTTCATACCACACTGTGCCGAACTGCTACGACCGCTCACCGACCTCCTTCGGTCGACCGCCGGCCCGTCCCCCGCCATTCCTTGGTCGTCAGAGGCCCAGGCCGCCTTTGCTGCTGCTAAGCAAGCGGTCGCTAACGCCGTGCTTCTCATTCATCCACGCAGCGATGCCCCTACTCGGTTGATGGTGGACGCATTCAGCGTGGCCGTCGGAGCCGTCTTACAGCAGTGCATTAACTCCGAGTGGAGACCCTTGTCGTTTTACTCTCGGAAGCTACTTCCTGCTGAGACCTGCTACAGCGTCTTTGGCCGGGAATTACTAGCCATCTACGCTGCAATACAGCACTTTCGGTATTTCCTGGAAGGATGCTTGTTTTACGCGCTGACTAACCATAAGCCACTGGCGTATGTTTTCCGCACTAACTCATCCAAGTGTTGAAAAAACAGGTCACTTACCAATGTCAAATAAAAACAAAGACGTTTCGGGATCCGTACGGATCCCTTGTTCACAGTCTTGTTCAAATAGATTGTGAACACATCCCTTGTTCAAATAGATTCTTCACATCCCTTGTTCAAATAGATTGTGAACAAGGGATCCGTACGGATCCCGAAACGTCTATGTTTTTATTTGACATCGGTCAGTGACCTGTTTTTTCAACAATGCCTTCACCTGACCAGACGGCATTCCGTCGAACTCTCGACAACTCATCCAAGCACGTGCCCCGTGAACTCCGCCATCTGGCTTATATATCGGAGTTCACGCCTGACATCCGCCACGTGAAAGGAGCTGACAACACCGCCGCAGATGCCCTTTCTCGTATAGCCGCGGTTGACTCTCCACCGCCAACCATCGACTGGGCCTCATTCTCCTCGGCACAGCAGGATGATAGAGAGCTTGCCGCTTTTCCTGAGAACCCCCGTTCTCTCCGACTACGCCTGGTGCCTCATCCATTATCGTCTGAGCGCTTGTGGTGCGATGTCTCAGCTGACCTTCCCCGCCCTTTCGTTCCCGCTTCATTACGACGCACCGTTTTCCACTCCTTACACGACATCTGTCACCCTGGCATTCGGGCTACTCAGCGTCTTCTCACCCAGCGCTATGTCTGGCCCGGAATCAACGGTGATGTGCGCGCTTGGACGCGCATGTGCCTGCCCTGCCAGATGACAAAGGTCTCCCGTCATACTAAGACGCCGCCCCAACCTTTCCTTCCACCCGGCCGTCGTTTTGACCATGTTCAACTAGACATTGTGGGCCCTCTACCAGTGTCTCAGGGGTACCGTTATATATTGACCAAGGTCGATCGCTTCACACGCTGGCCAGAGGCTGTTCCAATTCAAGATATCACAGCCGAGACAGTTGCCCGCGTTTTCATTTCTACTTGGGTATCCCGTTTTGGCTGTCCTTGCACCGTGACAACAGACCGTGGACGTCAGTTTGAGTCCTCGCTGTTTACTTGCCTTAATCGCATCCTCGGAGCCAGACATTGCCATACCACGGCTTATCATCTCTGCGCCAACGGCATGGTGAAACGCGTTCACCGACACCTGAAGACTGCCTTGACTACCCGCCTCAATGGAGCCACCTGGGTTGATGCCTTGCCACTGGTGCTCTTAGGTTTACGAGCTGTCATCCGGGCAGACCTGCAGTGCTCAACAGCAGAGCTGGTATATGGCACTTCTCTATGGCTTCCGGGAGACTTCTTCACGTCAACGAAGCTACCAGACCAGCCACAGCAATTCTTACAACGCCTCGTCGACTGCGTTCAAGACCTCCGGCCCACTCCACCCACACCTTCCGAACACAAGACCATATTCGTCCACCCTGATCTGGCCACTGCAACACATGTTTTCATGCGCCACGACGCGGTCAGACCACCTTTGACACCAGCCTACGACGGACCATTCCGCGTCCTTCACCGCACCCCCAAAACTGCCACTCTACTTCAGAACGGCCGTGAAGAGACAGTCATCTTGGACCGTCTCAAGCCGGCGTACCTGGAGACCGCCCTAGAAAGCCTCTCATCTACGACTGATCTTCCGTTGGAATACCACAAACGGCATGTCACATTCCGACTTCCAGTCTACATGGGGGGCCCTGTAGCGCCCTCGTTCGGGCGGCGCGCAAACCGGAGAGCGCGCGATGGCGACAGAAGACAATAAAGAAGGCGCTAGGCCGTGGCACGTGAAGCCACGGCTCACGTTTCTGGCTGGCATCCGTTATCGTTCAGGCGTGTCTTTCTTTCGCTCCTGTGGCATAAGCCTACAAAATAATAACCACAACAACAAAAAAAGAGAGAGGTGAGAGTGGCATCGCGGGCGTAGGTAGCGCACTGTGGCACGCCGCTGTGAAATATAACGCTGTGAAAAAAATGAAGACACCGTGAAGTCGCTGTTAAAAACAACGCCTCCAACCACCAGCTTTTCTTTCACCATAGTGAGACAAGATCTCGTTATCCAACCAAGCACGTCACAGCGATTGCACCGCACGCGCTTTGAATGGTGGGCCTCGCGCCAATAGATCATCTCTAGTGTAACTCTCCCGGTTGGGTATCCGATACGCCCTGTGAGATAGGGATCTCAAAGGTACACTAACGAGAAACGTCAAGTTCACTTGGAATGAGCAGGGACATTCAAGAATGTGGGCAATTTGGTTGGGTGTGAAAAGTTTAGTAATATAGGAGATAAAGCGGACGTTGAATATCTCTTATTAAATGTATCTCGCCTCAGACACTGTGCTGAATGGAGGTCGTCACAAATCTAATGACTCATAGTGAATTAGAAAGTGCCATCACACGTCACCACGCGTGCAATTGGCCACTGCTTGGTCGTGGTGAAGTGAAGTCACTGCTTTCATGGTTGTCTCGATGTATGTTATTGCAAGCTTTGAACCTCACAGCAAATATCTCAACACGAATGCAGGATTGCATTTCAGTGAGTCTGCACTGATCCTCCGTGGCAGCAGCTCTTTCTGCAAATGAAGCCTGGCTCCGTGGTTTTCGTTGATGGCATACGCGAGGCATCCGACTAGCGAATACTGTTATACACGCATATTTATTTTCGTTTTTAATAATGGCGTTTTTGTTTTGTAGAACTCGAGCAGAGCTACCCTGCTTTGAATAGAATCGTGGCAGAGCAGTAAGAGCAGAGCCATGCAGAGCTCTTCAATACGCCGCTGGAATGAAGCACGCATCTGAAGAGTAGGTGGCAGAGTGCCAGTGAGAAGAAATGTAACATGAGATCAAAACTATTCAAGCCTCATAATTTGCTGTGGTACAGTTATAAAACGAGTGTGAAATCCGAGGCAGAATCGCTGGGGAGCTGGCTCATATAAAAGATGCAAACTTCGCTATAGACATACTACACCTGGATGTCATTATTACCAACGTGCTAACCGGCAGAAGCAAGAAAACAAAACAAAATAATGTGCAAAATATCAAAATGATCAACACTGGGCTAAGCACGCCTGGTCTGCGTTTGTGATCAGTACGAGAAACGTGAAAAAATTTTCGTACTACCAGCATGAAATATGGAATGCGAAGAGCGGCAAGCCTTAGAAATGGTCTGGTGTGTCCCGTGCAGTCATCGCCCTGGATATGTGCAATGATGCAACATAGGACTGATGCGCACCTATTATTGGTGGTGAGTAGATCGAGGGCGTGAAGTATACCATTTTTAATACTTACCTCTTTTCACACTTATTTTGACGCCGATATTACATATTCTTTAGTTTATCAATATTTTGTAATTCCTTAAATCTAAGTTCACAGCAATAATGGCATGAATGTGTTCACAATAGGCTAAATTACCGTTGCAGTTCCACTTCCAGTACTCTTTAGTGTCATTATGCGCGAGGCTCACCACTGGAGATTTCTGACAAGGAGACTTTGTCGGCGAACTAGGAATGCAATTGTTGATTCGGGGAATGACAGTGAGTTCGCACGTTACACTCTCTTTTCTACATGAAGAAGCAACCACCTCGAAGCCTTTTAAACAATTACCCGGGTACGTCATTTCTCATATTCAACTGTTTCCTACGCATGCTGATCGGGAAAACTGCGGTGGGAAAGTACCACCACACACAGAAAACTGAGGAAAGGTGACACAATCCGATGGAAGAAAGCAGTATGCGAACGCCTCGCCGCAGTGGTCTGGTGGTTATTGCACTTGACATCTGACCCGAAGGTCGCGAGATGAAATCCTCACTGCGGCGGCTGCACTTTCGATGGAGACGAAAATATTTGAGGCCCATGTACTTAGATTGAGGTGCTCGTTAAAAAACTCCAGATGGTCAGAGTTTGCGGAGCCTTCCAATACTGAATGCCTGATAATCATCGCGGTTTCGGGACGTCAAACTGCAGGTGATATTATTAGTATGTGAAGAAGTTTCTGATTTCAAAAACAGATATGAATGAAACATTAAGGGAAAGCCTGTACTTAGCTATTCCACTCCATTCCTTTCACCACAAGTCGGCACATGAAAGTTCGCCGTAAGCATACACTGGCGTGCCTGATGGGTTGGTATAAAGCTTTTCGATCGCAATTCTTCAGCAACAAGACTGTAGATTGTGCTTTCTCTTTCTAATTTTCTCTAGCGTTATTTACGTGTTGAAGAACCAAAGTGGTTTGGGCCTAACCAGAAGAAAACGAACATTTCAAGCGATAAGTTGAGCGGAAAAGCTAGAAGGAGGTTAGGGAGGTCATATCTCTCGCCGCGCCGATATTATTACATTTGTGCATGCTTATATCTGCGCACACATACAAACAAATTTCAGACATCAATGTCACTTCCCGAAAACGAAGATATCGTCTGAGACCCAGTGCACGCATATGATCGTGATCAAAATGATGCTTTGGTAGAAACAGGCTTACATCAACCTATTTATGTTGTAGATTGGCACAAGCTTGCATATGGGCAAGGAGCCACGGGCTTTTTCCTTATATAAACCACACGTTCCTAGGAGTTGCAGGCTCTAGAAAGACTGTGTTTCGCTTTCTGAAGGAAAGGAGCAATATTTAACCAGTAAAAGGAGTCTCCAGCATCACGGATGGTACCATGGGAGAAGAAAGTGAGGAAAGGAGTGTTGAAAGAGTGTGGTCGCATGCCTTTACTGGTTTTGAATCTTTAGGGGCGACTTTTCTACGGGACGCGGGGCGCTATATTGCTAAGCTTGGGTCGTCAGGAAGCATCTGAGTGAATGTTGGGCTGCCTCGGCTCCCCCATCTAAGTGGTGCCCGTGCACTCGTAACCTCACTTGTTCCACCCTAGTTACGCAGCTGCGTTCTCTAAGGTTCTCGCCTACTTCGAAATTCAAGAGCCGTGTTCACGACCAAAGCCGTGTGCTTCCTATCGGCTGCCGGGCACCGTAACGACTGACAGAATTTCTCTAAAAAAAGAGGATTCGAGCCCGCGCCACGTTGAATTGACCGCGCGCCAGCTACCAGCTCGGTCGCTCAACCATTTTGGTCATAACGCCAGCCGGGTGGGCAGCTATACACATATACCATGTTTGTAAACACGGTAGGCCCCAAGTGGCATCACGGCGCGTGGGCTCCGCCCAGTCGTCCCAGCTGAAAGCGCACCACCAGCCACTATGAACACGTGACGACGAGCGGAGCAGGTGCGCAAGCTGCCTTTGACAACAGCACCATAGAGAAATAAAAAAAAGGTTAAGAGTGGACAATCCCGTAGACTCCAGCGGCCTAATCGACCCTAGCACACCTGGTGGTTGGTGAGAGCAAGTGGCGTGCGCTTCCTGTTTCGGTTTCACTGGCGCAAATTTTGAATTACTTTGCGTAACCGACGTTTGGCTATGCGAAAGTTCATGATTTTAGACCACTTTTCATCGCCCAGATGGATAGTTTTTGTAGGTCGTATTGTTTTAGCGATTCCCTGTTTTGTTTTGTTTAGTGTTCGTGCGAATCGGTCTTGACGTATTTTTATTTCAATTAGGTTATAATAAAAAGAGATGCAGGTAATGATAATTCACAACTGTTGTATTCATCGCGCTTGTGTTTTCTTTTTGAACAAGTGATCAATGTATATATCAGTCAAAGAGAGAGTATCCGCAATGTTTTATTCAAAGGCAAGGTAGAGTCTGAGAATATAAAAAGCACAATATGACAGAGGTAGACAACAAATGCATCTCGCCTTACAAATAAATGTAACAAATATTGTAACAAATATAGAGAGAACACAGGCAACGCACACATCGCTAGAGTTGGCAGAAGCCGAGAAGCTGGTGAAGTATGACACACCGGGCCAGTGGGTAAGTAAAAATCTATGGCAAAAACACAGCGCACAATGCAGATGAAGAAAGAAGAAGAGACGTATACACAGCAATGAAGTCGGAAATCACGCCTGGGGTTAACCGAAATAATGCATAGAAAAAAAGAGCGCACAGAAACCACACGACACAATATAGCAGAAAGGCAAAGGTGCAGTGTGGTGGCTGCAGTGTGCTGGCCGCTAATTGCTAACTTATGAACTTGTCAACCTGTATGCCTGAGATTGAAGACTGGAACCTAACCCTATCTAAGTTTCGGTTCACAAAACGCACATGCCAACATAAACGAACCCGGCAAAACATTTTCATAAACTTCGCGCGACACCCAGCAGAGCAGAAATGAAAATCGCCAACACTTGACAGATGGTGATACAAAACATCCAACATCGCACACTTTCAGGTGATGTGCAGTGGCCTCAATTATGGCAAGAAAGTGAGATTCAAGTTGTTGTACGTATGCAAAAGCTGCTTCTGATTGCACAGTGAGATTCCCAAAAAGTTTGCTGGGGACGTGGTATGCTTTGAGCATTGTGAAATACTCGTGGGTACCCTTAAGCGTCCCACTGTCGTCTTTCAGTAACTGTGGGCAACTGCAAGCGTCACATGCATTTCGAAGGAAGTGTTTGATGAGAAAACCAGCTACATAATATGCAGCGGAGTCATCGATAATATGGGAGTGAATGTTGGTCGCAAGTTCAGAGAGATCGTCTAGAGCGGGAAAGTCGTCAAACTGTGGCTGTGCACACTCCTCATTGTCCACAAGAGACGCACTGGTGAGGGAGAATGGCGAGAGCTGCTTCTGGAGGAGGTCACATTCATCATCCTCGACATTTCCATATTCTGACAGCTTGAAGAGTTTTCATATGCAGATGTGCTTCAGGCCACAAATAAATTGTGCTACATTGGGGTTGGTGTTGCAACCCTGTTTTCGCCTAATGTGGCCAAATATGTTCTCCAGAGGATCCTGTTGAAGCCTGCGTGTTAACAGGTATTCAAAATTGTAATTTTTGGAGAGGTCGTCCCATAGTTGACAAATTGCCTGAATTGTAATTTGCCAACCTACGATGGTTTGTGGTTGACGTCTGCCAACAAACTGCCATGATGCAATCGAGGGAAGCTGGCCTCGGAGGAAGTCAATCAGCTCTGAATCATTTTTCATGATTGCATGCCGCAGCTTTTGCGAAGTTCTTTTTTTACTCGAGCTGTTCAAGGCATCGAAAAGCCTGTTCATACGATCACAAAATTGAGCTGTAGTGATGGCCGAGGCAGGCAGAACCTTCGCATACACCATTGCCGTGATAGCAATTGAAACTGATGCACTGAGGACCGGAGTTGCTCTGCTGACCTTCATATTAGAAAAAGGTTTCTGATGAACGTGCCGTTCAGTCAACTTTGGAGCCAATCGCAACCGCAACTCATGTGAGGATTGGTAAAGGCTTACAATGTGCGACCAGTTAACGATGTAATCCCCAATGTATAACTTGTGTGCTTGGACATTATTGCGCGTTGTTTTAATTAAATGCGGAACATCAAAAATGTAATACACCCGCTCACCATTAACTTCAAAAAAAGGCTTTGCTACAGTCACTCTTAGTTGGTTAGGGAGACTTACATTTGAACTGCCCTGGTCCCAAATGACTGCTTTCACTGCAATATTAATGCTCCTAAGCTCCAAAATGAGTGACCCCAGCAAGTTATGCATAACAGATGATGGTGTTGATGTGTGCCCTATAGTAGAAGCAACCGGTTGAACCCACTTTCTCGAAACACCAACAAGAAGAAAAACCAGTGCTCGATCAGCGATGGTTGAAGTGCGATGAGTGCCATCATCTGTAAAACCCTGGACAACGTCTCTTGCAGCATCATAGTACCAACTCTTTTTGAGTGCTATTTCGTCGAAAACTAAAGCGCACACTCGGTCCCGTTCATTCCAAGCTTGAGTATTTGTTGCAATGGAAGAAAGGATTCCTGGAATTATGCCTGGAGTCATCTTTACATTAGCTAGCCACCTCCTTAATGAACGCCGGGAGGGCAAAGAAAAATATGGATCCAGAAATCTGTATGCTCGCAGACCACGGAAGTTTGAGTGAAGAGCGAATTTCTTGAACCACACGGGAAACTGCTTGCCCTTGCGTTTGGGCCTCAAGCGAACATGTGTAGAAAGAAGTTAAAAAACCTCCTCGGTGACGTGCGGTCGGATAACTCCAAGGGCCTTTGAAGTCGATGACGGTGCTTGGTGAGGCTGTCTCCGCTGTCTTTTGATAGTTTTCCGCTGTGCTGCTACTTTGGCTTGCAGATGTTTAATGGTTTGCTTGTACTTTATTGATGGAGACATTGTCGCTGGCACACAGGAACGCACTGCAATAAACAAAAAATGGATGTAAAAGCAAAGAACAACTAATTCCATACGAGCACTGTCTTCGCTCTTTCAGACCCAACGTGCACAACTTTCTGTGGTGCAAAGTTTTTGATTCCACTACCTAAAAACAAACCAATCACAATGTTGACAATGCACACAAAAAATGAAAGTCACTGAGAGCCCACCCTTATATTTTGTAAGTGCACACGTAGTGTCCTTTTGAGGATAGTTTTCTCGGAATGTCCTAAACATAAAATAGCACATTAAAAACAGCTCCAATAAAAGCATAGTCACCGTTTTGTCTAGGGCACTCAGGCGTGGAGCTGTTGGCGGAGACGTCTTCTGGAGGGTCTTGTGAAGATTGTTCAGTGCCTCGGACCGTGCTGTCGGAACAATCTTGCGAGCGGCCTGCGGAAGTCTCTATATCAATCCACTCTGGTGTTGAAGTGAACATACAACTTACCGGTCACAGAAGTTCCTTTTGTGACAGCTGAACGACTGGTCAAGGTTTTCACCGGCAAGATGAAGTCAGCAGAAATTCTTTCACCAGCTACAAGGGAGCTGCCACCTGCAGAGGTTTGGTCAAAAGCCAATTTGGGTAAAAAAAATTGCCCGCAGCTTCCCTCGGGGGAACACTGAGGAGGATGCGGAGCATATAATTGGTTAACGGGGTGTTAAAGTGCGACTTACTTGGGTCGATGGCTAAATTGGTTAACGTGGTTGTGAAATGGGGTGTTAAATTGCGACTTACTTGGGTCGATGGCTAAATTGGTTAACGTGGTTGTAGGAGGGGGTGTTAAATGAGTGAACATGTACACACGTATGCGAAAGGGCGGCGCTGGTCGAAGGGACGTCGATCATTGTGTTTGTGGATTCGTTGGCATTCATTTCACGGCGACTTCGGACGTCGACGCGCCGTACAAACCAACGGACGAGCGGCAACTGAGCGAGCGAGCGCCGACCTTGAGTATATATACAGCGCGACGGCGCATGCGCTGTCAGTTGTCGAATGTTCTCGAAGGAGAAGCGCGCGCGCGGCACAGATGGCGACGGCGCGACGGCGCATGCGCTGTCAGCTGTCGAATGTTCTCGAAGGAGAAGCGCGCGCGGCACAGATGGTGGGCGACGGCGCGACGGCGCATGCGCGCGCGTCAGCTGTCGAATGTTCGAGAAGCAGTGCGGACGGCGCGGACGGCGCACTACAAGGCGCGAGTATAAGATGCTTCCGCATCTAAAAAAATCCCGACACTGAACGCACCCTGCTCGTCGGGGCACCTCAATGTGTAGGAGCCGCTTTTCGAAGCCTCTACCGTAGGTCCTGAAGAAATGTAATTACGACAATGTGTCAGCAAGAGGCTTGAAATAATACACCTTGCAGTGCGGCTTCTGCAGCCATGTCACAGTCACTACTTGAAGCGACGCTCAGAGAACCTGCATATATGTGCAGTTGGTACAAGTTACAAAGCTTGTAGCATGGGGAAACTTACACAGCTCTTTCAAACGCATAAATTGGTCTAACCTGGAAGAAAAGAGAAGGCACCAACTAGGAAACAAGTAGTTTGCGATTTTTGGAATTATCAACAGTGCCAGCTTTCCCTGATGAAAGGTGTACGTACATGTGCACCCAGGCTTGAAGATAACGTGAAATAGCCCTTTAAAGTCTTTCAAAACAAGTTGCGCAGGTCAAGAGCATCAAAAAACGACAGAAATGTAAAGCTGCTGTTAGGAAGGTAATAGCCCACAATTCGCAAAATTTAAGACTTTCCAAGTGTTACTTCTATAGTGGTTTCTCCAACGGCTACAAAGATCGTCGCGTTTAACTTTCGCCACTGATTCATTACAAGTGGCTGCTATTGCACATATTTGAGTTTCAGTCAATCACTTACATGGTGCAGCTGGTTGCACACTGGGAACAGCCATTTTTGTAAGCCTTGTGTGCCCAGGGTCCATGAAACTTTGAGCAGTAAAATGGTCGCTATAAACCCTGTACGTTGCGTACCATAGGCTGGCCGGCTTACTAAGGAGATCATCGCGTCCAGCATACTGCATTCATGCTTTCATCCTGCATTGGCATTGAACTATCAGCTAAAAGGGGAAGTGCTTGAATAGCGATTTTTTATTGTTACTCTCACTGAGCAAGTAGGAACAGTAAGCCTAAAGACATGCAAACCATACAAAAGCTTTAACACACCTGCCGTCCCGTGGTATGCGGTAGAAACTCGTCCCAGGCTTCTTGTGGGTTCTGCCATTGTTGAAGCACCACGATACACAGCAGTAGCTGCCGTAGCTTGGACCGCCGGACGGCATGGCATCAGCGCGGTCTGAAAATGTTAGTAAGTGGATGCTTCGCTGTCAAATTACGAAAAAGATATGTGCACGTCATAAGTGTACCAGCAAACCTCTTTGAGTGATTAGCTAATCGACGCACAATACAAAACCAGTGATACAGCTCTGACCCATAAAACTCTGACTTACAAAGATAGACGTCAAGACCACGTACAAAGATCTTCAGAAGTTTCCAGACCGCTATCCTTTGTAATGCATTGGTATCGCGGCCTGGGAACTTTAGAACACCTTCGTGCGTACGCAGTATCAGTAGTAAATTGGGAAGAAAAATCGTAGTTGAAATTTGTGCGGTAAAATTATATCGGAAACGTCAAAAAAATTTGTGGGCAGCTTGCACTAGTGGCACAAGGCTAGCGAAGAAACGAAGATGATGGCCACTTGGCTAGTCCAGATTCGCCTCCAGCACACCAAGAATTATTCGTGTTCCGAGCCTTCGGGAAACGCGTCGTGAAGCATGCGAGGCCCAGCGAACGCTTCTCAATATTTGCACCGAGCCACCGAGCCTATGACCTAGCTGCCCAGCTATGCTCAGCGCACAGACGCTCGCGTCCGTGGCAGACGCAGCACGCGTCGCCTCGGCTTGACGCCGTGCCGCCTTTGCTATACCTCATACGTTGCACAATGTTTCCGTCCAGCCGCCGCATAGAGCTGCAAACTTTCTTTTTAGCGAACCTCCCCGTCCATACAAGCTTCAGAAAAAGGTTACAACTGCGTGAATGAGACGCCACGTAAGAAACGAGGCACACACGAAGCGTAACGTGTGTGTTTGCATCTTGCTATGTTTGTTGCATGGTGCCTTATTCGCGCAGGTGTATCCGTTTTCTGAAAAAATGACCCAACAAGCCCAACAACATGTCATTCAACAAGCTTCACTTGAAAACGTGCCTCACCTGTTATCTCACGCACGAAAACGCTGACGCAGCCGACGTTGACGAAAGCGACGAAAGCTTCCCGCTGTCAGTCATGCATGGGCTTGTCGCTGGGTGGATGGTGTTTATGACAGTACGGCTGAAGGAAAATAATCGCGTAATGTGTGCTGAATAAATTGTTTTTATGTATAAAAACATACGAGAATCGAGCATATAATTATTATTTTGTAAAAATGATTCTGGTGCATTGATTATAACTGTTTTTTTTTGCGCTTGCGTCCTCTGACGTTTGGTGAGAGCACTAGTTCGTTACGTAGTCGTGACGCACTTCCTGAGGCCAGGTTTCGCCGAGTGTCCTCTCTTGTCTTTTTCCTTCTCTATGACAGCACCTGCATGTTGACAAGCGGCGGGCGCAACAGAGAAAGTTGCAGTCGCTGCTGTAGAGGAGTTGTGAAATCAACATTTCAGTTATCTTGACTTGTGGCTCTAGCTTTGAGAGCCTCATCAAACATATGGGGTACCTTAGCTGTGGGAATGTACCTAATTTGCGAAAAATCATCGTTGTTGCAGCCTACGTCACACGTGCACACTTCGATTTCTATTATTGCAAATACAGACCCCGTTCAGCAAGATGCTCTAGAATACAATATGCAAATTCGCACTGTAAAAATACGTAGCCTGAATCGTTACGGTAAATCCTCACATATAATAAATATGCCGGAGAAGTTATTTATGCAAATGACCAGAACGACCTCGGCGACTCTTTCATCCGCAACACGCCTGCACTAATGCTTCAACAACATTCTGTGGACTGCGCGGTTACGTATTTGTAACGTCCGCTGCTCAATTCGTGGGATAACACAAAATACTAATTATTATAGCACATTTTTAATTATTGTTCACAAATGATACTAGTATCATTGCTTGGGTGTTCCTCGATTTGCCAAGCATTAAATACCTATAAGTCACATATTCCTGATTACTGAACTTGCTGCTTAACTTACAGCCTAAAAAATCTAGTGATCCAAATTATATTTCTACCGAGTTCCTTAAAATGTACGCAGGATGATGTAAAACGTTTCTTTGTCTAATATTTCAAAAGTCGTGTACATCATCCAATCTACCAGATGACTGGAAGATTGCAAAGATAATTCCTATTCATAAATCAGAAGAAAATTGATTCATTTCAAAGTACGAGCCAATATATCTCACTAGGATTGTGTAAATGCATTCAGAGCGTTTCTCCTTGAAACACCCAATTGTTTTCTTTGAGACGATAAATTTTTTGTCCTAATAGTTACGGATTTTATAGTGGCTTGTCCACTGTTAAACCGCTATCGGAGGTAGTTCATGATCTTGTTTTACCTGTAGTAATCGCAGCCAAACAGACATGGTTTTCTTTTAATTTTCGAAGGCCTTTGATTGTGTATGTCAAATAAAATTACTAGTGAAACTTAAAAAAGTGATGGGAGAGGGATTACTGTTCTCTTGGAAAAACAGTTTTCTAATAGGTCGCTCAAGCTTTGTGTTGTATGAAGGTCATACATCAAGGATAGTCCCTCAAGGTTCAGTCTTAGACTGCTATTATTTCTAATTTTCATAAATTACCTCACATCAAACATTTGCTGTATATCAAGATCTTCGCAAGTAACTACAATAAAAGAAGATAAACAGCTACACCGATCAAACTAACCTCAAAAAATATCTAATGAAGGTGGCGGATTGGTGCGCCATGTGGGAAATGTCTATTAATGAGAAAAAATTGGTTGCTAAGGTGGTGAGTGAGTGAGCAAACTTTATTTAACCAGCGGATTGAGGCGTGGGCCTAAGCCGCACCAGGGGCAGTGGAGAGACCCTGTCTCTCAGCCGCCTCCCGTGCCCGCTGGATGGCCCATATTTGATCTGTGCGATCTGAGCTGATCAGCGCGGCTCTCCACCGCGCCCCAAGCTGTTCTGGGGAGACTGCATTGGCGTCCTTTATCTGTGTGCATTCCCATAACATGTGCTCTAAGGAGGCGCGTCTCATGCTAGATAGTTTACACGAGCCATCTGGGTATAGTTCGGGGTAGATGCGATTTAGGAGCTCCGGATTGAGAAATGTTCTAGTTTGAAGTCGCCTCCAGTCAACCTCCTGAGATCTGTCTAATGTGGTGCTAGGTGGTGGAAATATGCGCCTCGACTTTTGGTAGAATTGGATAATGTCGCAGAACCTAAACATTCTGTCCCTCTCCCACTACTCATCTCCTCCCAGTACCTCATGTGAAGCTCCATTGCGAGTGCGGTAAGTGAGACCTCGCGCTACGCGGTGAGCCTCCTCGTTGAGTAACACATAAACTTAATTCATTAAAATTCAGGTTACGCCATTCATTGTTAACCGTTTATTAACGTTGTGTGGCGTAAGTACATAAGCATTACATTGAGATCTGACCTGAGATGGGATACACACGCTGCTAACGTCACTGCGGCAGCACTGCGTAAGCCTTTCTACCTAAGATACGTCTCATAAATGCACATGCATCACAAAACCTTTTCGCATACACCATGTTTGTGAGACCGGTACTAGAATATACCAACCTTGTTTGGTTTTGTTATTCAATAACTATTATTTGTATAATAAAGGCAGTACAACGCACAGCCACATGGTTTGTGTCCAACAAATTCGAACGCACAGATTTCCCCACTAACCTTCTCGCTTCTTCTGGCTTCGAAAAAACTGACTACTACGTTATCGTAAGGTTATGGGGCAGCTCTGTCTGGGCATGACGAGAAAAAGCTACTGAAGAAGATAAATACTGGCAAAACCATGAGCGCTAAACTTCCAATATTTGCTTGATGCATCACCCACGGCACATTGTGTAGCTCACGTGGTTGGACACGTGTACCACGCACATGACGAAAAACCGTGAGCGCTTAAAGCAGCGCACCTTACAGAAAATTAACCTATAAGCATGTAAGGCCGCATATGGTTTTGCGCCTTAACGAGGCCAGCGTGTTCCCTTTTCCGGGAAATAGGGCAGTGTCATTTCCCTGGCAGACGGCGGCCGCTCGGCTTCTGCGTCGCGCGCTCAAGGCGACAGTGGCTTCACGCCAAAAGAGGAACCACGATTTCGCGGAATGCCGAGAGGTGTTGGATTTCGAGGCAGATGCTGGTGCCGTGCAACTCTCGCTGCATTTGTGTGCAACGCGGGCGGTTGTATCGGCTGCATGCGATGGCGTCACATGGGCAGTCACGTGCCACCGCCCTCTGGCGTGCGGTCTGGGCCACGGCTGTGGCGGTCTTGTTTTCAATATCCGGAAAGGCACTGCGTGCCGTCACAAGACAGACCACCCTGAGTAGGTCCGAAGCACAGGCGGAGCTATTTGAGGGCATCTGCCATCGACGGTGCGCGCTGCAGAGGCATAACATTGTTTCGCGTTGTCTTGTCCCTTTTGCTAAACGATGTTGTTGAAGTACGGAATACTTGAGCATAAATCGTGCATGTGTGACATCTGCTATTGACGCTGCTTTCAATCACTTGTGAATGGGAAAGGAGGAAAGTCATTGTGTTTCTTGGTAGTTTGATTTTCCATCTTGGCCCTGCTGGGTCGGCTGGGGCCTACGAATACTTTGGTTCTAATTGGCCGCTGTGGTGAAGGGTGGGCTAAAATACGGCGAACTCCCATTTTCATTGTTCTTGGCACTATGTATTGACGCGCACGATTGTGCCTGGGCAGTCTGGGCTGAAATCATCGTTGCTGATAGATCGGTGAGGCTCCGTACCATGTACGTAGATATATACTGGGCTGCAATCAGGACACTGGTAGACCAGTGAGGCTAAAGGCAAATATAATTCAGAGCAGTCTGGGCTCTCACTTTTTTTATAGGTAGATGAGGGAGACGGTACGTTTTTCCTGTGTTTATCTTTGTATACCTTAAGCTCAGTTGTATATATTTTCTTTTCTCAAAAACAAAGACATAATCGAACTCCACTGCTGCCCGCGTTAGAATACATAATCGCTGCCAACCATCGTGCAAGATTTACGTGATTGGCGAACCATCAAGGACTTTACGGGCGCAGTCGACACTATTGGCAAGCTACACGACGAGCAACCATTGGCTGTTCATTGAGCCAGCGAGACACAGGCAGAAACAAGCAGCCAGCGAGTCCCACTACCATAGAAATTTTTCAGGAGTTGGACAACAGGAGAGGCCCCAGCCGAAACGGGTGAGTGGGATTTCTTGCGCTTTGTCTATGTTGGCATCGCTGTTGCTCGATAATGGTTAGATACGATAACGCGCAGAATGGCAAACATCGTGATGTGTAGTGCGGGCGAGGATAGTGCATATGGGCTAATGGAGGACAAAGACAGCAGGAGCTGCAGAGTTGCAGAGATTGCAAGTTTGAAACGTCGATCGCTGGAGGGGCAAACGCTGCGCTTGGAGCTCCGCAGGATTCGGGTAGGCCAGATCATGAGGAAATGGCAGTAGGGCACCTGCAGCTGGAGCTCGAAAGAGTACGGCTACAGCTCGAGTGTGAACGCGTCGTTTTACGCAAAGCAGAGATTGAGAAATCAAGTACGCCGCCTTCTGCTTCGGGAAGAGACGACCGCTGCCATGTCGGCATTGACGGAGTAGCACAATGCGTCCAAGTGTTAAAGGAATACAGGTTACCGTGTGACGCGCATGTTCCGATGTGGTTATATTAGGTAGAAAAATTGTTTTCATCTCTCAACGTGCCGGAAGAGAAGCGAGTGCACTTGATAATGCTGGGGCTGTCTGAGCGGGTCCGATATCTGCAGTGCAGTTTGAGTGAAGATGAATGCACGGCTCACGAGACAGAATAAACTTATACTCACTCTAGATGAGTATTTGAACAGCTTTCAAGAGGTGGCAAAGAGAAACAAGGAAACATAGGCCTAGTTTGCTTCTCGGGCGTGAACGTAATGTAATTTACAAATCACGGGCAGTCTCGCTGTGCGAATACGAAGGAAGACAATGAGCTGGTGGTCGTTGATCGGATAAAGGCGAGTTTGAGCCCAGAAGGTCTAGGGTATGTTCTGTTGCGGGAGGGTGAGCAGTGTTTCCGGCCTATAGATGTCGCTAAGGTGCTCGAGACGTTTGAGCAAGCTATAGTTAAAGGCAGAGCACCTAATGTGGTCGGTGTGGCAACTAAGGTGGCCGGTTGCGCGAATGGTGGTGTGCACCACCATTCGCCTGACCGGCCGGTGTAGATAAGGCCAACGTAAGGTGTTACATATGTCGCGGTCAGGGCCACGTGGCCAGAGATTGTATTCAGGCATCAAGTAAAGAGCAGCCATTCAAGGTGATCACTGCGCCGAAACAGAACGTTCACAATGTCACCGTTGTTGGTGATTTACATCTGCCAGAGCAGGGCAGGGTGCTGAGTGCAAGGGTTGAAGTAGTATTGAAGCGAAGTGATGACTCAGGACGCTCGAAGTTAGAACTTATTCCGATCACGTGCGGTGGCATAAGTACGAATGCTCTGCTGGATACAGGGAGTGAAATAATGATAGTACGTGAAGGGATACTGCCACAAGTTGTAAAGGAGCCACCGAGCACAGTAAAGCTCCAGTCAGCGTTTGCAAACACCATCCGAGCAACTTTAGCTACATTGCCAATAGCTTTGAACCACCCGGGGGCAGTGGGACAGCCACAGAAGGTTGTTGTAGTCTTTGTTATCACCAATCAGCTCGCCGACGGAGTTAACTACTTACTGTCAAAAGAAGACTGGGAGTTACTGAGCGCACAACATTGCGATGAGAGTGAACGGGAAAGTGTTAGACATATCGTCGGTGCTGTAGAGCTTCGAGCAGGTGAAGCAGAGGTTGGCGATGCGTCAGTTTTAAACGGTGCGTGCGAGGAAACAGCCAATGAGGATAAAGAATCGGGAGAGAGTGATCCAGCTCATCAGCTCGCTAATCAGCGAGAACAATATCGAGCTGAGCAGCTTTTTTTAAGCCTAAAAAGTCTTGGAAAGATGCAAGAAAAGAGAAAGCTGGCAATAATATGTTTGGTTTAACATCCCAAAACCATCATATGATTATGAGAGATTCCGTAGTGGAGGGCTCTTGGAATTTCGACCAACTGGGGTTCTTTAACATGCACCCAATTCTGAGCACACAGGCCTACAGCATTTCCACCTCCATCAGAAAAGCAGCCGCTGCAGCCGGGATGCGATCCCGCGAGGAAAGCTGGCATGTTTGTAGCAGATAGGCTACTATACCATCAGGACTCTTTGGCGGGAGTCAAAGTGAGACAGTTGGTTCTGCCGATAGAAAGGCGCAGCGAGGTGTTGCAGCTGATACATGAATCATTATGGGGTGGACACTTGGGGTCGAAAAAGACCAGGCAACGAATAAAGTATAGCTACATTTCGCTAGGAATGAAAAGGGACAATGTCGAGCATTGTAAAACATGCCATCCATGCGAGACGCGATCTGATCGACGGAAAAGCGGCGTAATAGTCATTACACCATTCACCCGCTGAGGACACCCGTTCCAGGTAGGTATTGTAGACATCAATGGTCCTATTAATGTGCCATCGGCGGGGGGCCATAAGTATGCCTTTTCCATCGTGGATTTTTGCACTAGAAGACCTGAGGTGATCCCACTTCGATGGTTGAGTGTAAAGGCCACATGTGAGGCATTAGTGGAAATATATAGCCTATCAGGTGTGCCGGAGATGATCTCTCGTGAGCAGGGCACTAATTTTAAGTCACAAATGATAGAGCTGATGTTGAAGGTATTGGGATGTTTGCCAAGTTTTCCACGCCTGAGCACCCCGAGAGCATAGGTGAGGTAGAGAGATGGAACAGAGGTCTCTAAAATATGATGTGTCATCTAATGAAACCAGACCGAAAATTTTCGGACAAGCTAGTCCTATTTGTGTTGTTGGCGTACCGTGAAGTGGCAAATGATACCACAGGAGTGTCGCCTTTCTGACCATTGTATGGTAGGAACCTGACCGGGCCCCTGTCAATTTTACAGCACACTTAGATAGCTGAAGTCGCTGTGCCGGAAACTCTAAGGGAGAAACCATCAAAGTATTTGCAACAGCTGCGTGAGCAATTGAATCTTGCTGCGAGTGTGGCAGAGTTGACAAGCACTCTATAGCAGGGCACATATGCTGAGGCATACAATAGGAGGGCGCGAAATAAAGAATTTAGCGTTAGGGATAGAGTACTGCTATTTGACACGGATAGGACAACACAGAGGGTGGCCAGGTGGTTCGGGCCATCCAAGATAACAGGAAAAGAGTGTGAACACTCCTATTACCATTCAATAAATGACCAAAAGTCATCTGTAGTGCATGAAAATGGGCTCAGGCCATACTATTCTAGAGGGGGCCATTTGGGAGTGGTCTTCGAAGAGAAGGAAGAGTTTGACGACGCGGAGCGCACGCAACAAGCAGTGTCATCAGCGGCTGGAGATAGTGTGATACCCCCTGGAAGTCTGGAGCGTGAGTGTGGATTGATGGGGTAGATTGATTGATATGGAACCCTTTAGATCGGGTGGTGGCGAGCGCCACCAAGCCGTAATACTTAGTAAACCAAAAACTAGATTTATTTTTTTCTTTAAATATTGAATTGGAAGGCTCGTACTTCGCAGTAAAAGGCTTAATTTTCTCTCTTGCCTTGACTTTAGCCCCCAATCAGATAACCTCCTTCTAGTTAATTCTACCCGCTTAAAGTCTATTTTGCCCTCCCTGTCCCTAAACCCCAGTGCTTTGAAAAACTATGCGCCATCATCCTCAACATTACATTATCAACACAACATTATCGAGTGATGGGCAGTTTCCTCTTTCTTCCACACGCACTGCATACCGTGTCTACTCCTTCGTCTTTGACTCGATATGTCCTGGTTCACAATACTCCCGTCCTGGCCTCAAACAGTAGAGAACTATCCCGAGTATTATCATAGATCCTTTCCTTGGCAATTTCTTGCTTAAAAGTTCAAGATATCTCTAGTGCAGGCTTCGAAATCATGCCAAATCTCGACATATCGGTCTCGGCTTTCTTCACCTTCTTCTTAACCGATAATTCTTTTTGGTTTTGCCCCTGCGGTTTTATAAGTATTTACCAGTCAATTATCTGGTTCCCTTCCTACATTTTCTATCGACATTCTTCTTGTAAAACTGAATATTTTCTAGCCCAACGCTCCTCCCCCATTTCTCTCAATTGCTTCTCAAATTTTATCTTGCTGCTTGCTTTTATGCCCTCAAATGATGTCCATCCCATATCACCTTGTACTCCCTGATTTGGTGTATTCATGTGAGCTCCTAAGGCAAACCTACGTATTTCACGTTGCTTAATTTCTATTCTTGCTTGAACTTCTGATCTCAGGCACAAGACCGCATTGCCGAAGGTCAGACCAGGAACCATGACCCATTTTAATATTCCTCTCACAACCTCATATCTATTGTAATTCCACAGTGTCCTGTTTTTCATCACCTCAGCATTCCTGTTACCTTTAGTCGCCACGTATATTTCGTGTTCCCTTAGGTACTAGGCCCCATTGCTTATCCATACACCCAGATATTGGTATTTATCTGTTATCTCTAGCGTGACCTCCTGTATTCTAAACTCACTACCTTCATTCTGATCTTTCATTCTGATTTTTTGGCAGCAGCGGTGGCAGAACCGGCAGATCTACTGATTTTCGTCTGTTTGCGCAGATTTTTTTCGTCGACCACTGCCTTCCTGTCGGTGGCCTGTGTGGAAACCATCTCCCTGCTATCAAGTTTCATCGCATCGTGTGCCATTTTCACGCCGCGATTTCTTCGGATCAACTGATATCTCCAACTGAAGCTACCGACGATCTTACCGCTGGGGGCCACCACCATCACCGAGCTTCACTATAAAAGTCACCGACCCTGAGGACAGCGGCTCTTTGGCAGCAGCGGTGGCAGAACCGGCAGATCTACTGATTTTCGTCTGTTTGCGCAGATTTTTTTCGTCGACCACTGCCTTCCTGTCGGTGGCCTGTGTGGAAACCATCTCCCTGCTATCAAGTTTCATCGCATCGTGTGCCATTTTCACGCCGCGATTTCTTCGGATCAACTGATATCTCCAACTGAAGCTACCGACGATCTTACCGCTGGGGGCCACCACCATCACCGAGCTTCACTATAAAAGTCACCGACCCTGAGGACAGCGGCTCTTTGGCAGCAGCGGTGGCAGAACCGGCAGATCTACTGATTTTCGTCTGTTTGCGCAGGTTAGTTCACGCCCGGTTTAAATTTGCTTTGTTGTTCTTAGCGAGTTTTCTGTGCTGCCGCTGCTGCCAAGTGAATTGTATTTGTTTTGTGTGCTACATTTCCTGGTACTATGTCGACACTAAATGCATGCCCTACATGTAACGATGCCATTAAATCCGATGAATTGTCGGTGGCATGTGGCGAGTGTAGCCACTGTTTTCACATTGGAACATGTGCAGGCATATCAGAAAAACAGTATAAAAAGAAGTCCGAATCGGCTAGGCAAAAGTGGGTTTGCTCTACGTGCAAAGATAGTGGAAAAAGTGTCGAGATTACTGAAGGGAGGCCGGAAGCTGAAGTTGACATCAGATCTATTCTCAGTGGCATAAGTCAGAAGTTAGACGAGTTGTTGCCGCTCAGGGAAACAGTGCCAAACATCGAGCGGTCGATACAGCTCATGTCGGACAAGTACGATGAGATGTTGACAAGGCTTGCCGCACAAGAAAAAGATACGAAAGAAATACGGAAAAGACTTGAACGCCTTGAACAGGACACCTGCGCTAGTGATGATGCTTCAAAAAAACTTGAGGCCGATTTAAATGAGCTCGAGTGGAGAAGCCGCAAGTTTAACTTGGAAATACATGGTGTAAGCGTCTCTGAAGGTGAAAATTTGCTTGCAAAGGTAAATTCTGTTGCCAGCATGATTGACGTTTGTGCACTGGACGCAGCAGACGTCGCTGCCATTCACCGCCTCCCATGCAAATTTGGCAAAACACCAGGTATAATCGTTCGGTATGTCAGACAATCTGTTAGAGACGAATGGCTGCATAACCGGTCAAAACTGAGAGAAAAGAAATCAAGCCTGTTCATCCAAGAGAACTTGACCAGCCAAAGTCGGCAACTGCTTCGAGAGGCTAAGGAATGGGCGAGGGAAAATCGGTACAAATACGCATGGCACAAGAACGGGAAAATCCTGCTGCGCAAATCTGACGGCGATTCCGTGTTAGTAGTGCGTCACAGGACTGACTTTCCCGTCTAAGCCTGCTAGTTGCTGACTGTATCTAGATTATTTCATTCCTCAAAATGGCTAGTCAAAGTCCCTTTCTTCCACACGAGCTAGACGCTTTTGTGACAAGTCATCACGCACATTCCTTGAAGTGCCTTCATCTAAACGTTCGTTCACTCTATAACAAGGAAGAAGATATAAATGACTTCATCAATGGTTTTCATTTTCTGTTTGATGCAGTAATGCTTAGTGAAACTTGGTGCAGGGATGATCGTGATTTGTTCAATTTTCCGTCTTATCAATCGTATTGTGTAAACAGAACTAATCGCCGAGGCGGTGGCGTTATGCTGTTGCTAAGAGAGCACGTAAACTGCGAGCTGCTTTCCAACTTTTGTATCTGTTGTGATGATTTTGAAATAATAACAGCTCGTGTGAATGACTGTATGTTTTCCGTTTGCTATAGACCACCAAGTGGAAATCTTCCTAGTTTCTTTTGTTTCTATGAACAGCTGTTATCATTTGTTTCAGAAACTGGCGATTATTTGGTGTCTGCTGGTGATTTTAATATCGACCTGTTGACCATTTCTGCACCACAAAAGGCCATGTTAACCATGCTGACTTCTAACGGATGCGAAAATTTAATCTATGTACCGACAAGGGTAACTACTGAAAGCGAAACACTGTTAGATTTATTTATTACTAATATCGATTCTACAAAAGCCAACAGTGGTGTAATAACGTGGGACCTTAGTGACCACCTCCCAATATTTGCTCTACTAAGAAAGCAAAATTTCACGATAAATGAAAAGCATCAGTACATTTCTTTTCAAAATATTGCACAAACAGGTTTGGATAATTTTAGAGCTGAATTGCTACTTAGCGATATTCCGCAAATTCTGAAAATAGACGACGTTGACATTGCATACAGTAAACTTATTGATGAAATTTCTCGTGTGTATAAGCGTCACTTCCCACAAAAAAAGTTTAAATTGGGTAAAAAAATAAGAAAACCATGGATAACCCCTGAATTGTTACAAAAAATTAAGTGTAAAAATGCGCTTTATCACAAGTTCATTAAAAGTAAGGAACCAAGCATATTGAAAGAATACAAGTCGCTTAGAAACAAACTAAACAAAGAACTAAGGTCACACAGGAAATGCTATTTTCAAGCTGAGTTTGATAGCTGCTCGAAAAAACCCGATATGTTATGGAAAAAAGCTTAATACTGTCTTAAATCGCCGTAAATCGTCTCCACGTGTAGAAAAGCTATTTCTTGGTGGCCACGAAATATGGGGCGATGATTTGGCGAATAAATTTAATGATTATTTTGTGAGCAATTCTAATTCTTGTGCATCTGCTGATATTACAAAATTTATGCCTGATAGCAATCCATCTTCCTTTTTCCTTCGCCCATTTACAGAGTCTGAAGTACTGTCAGTTTTTCTTTCGCTTAAAAATAGCTCAAGTTGTGACGTTGAGGGCATGCAGGTTCGTCCAATCAAGTATGTGCTTGATTTAATTTGTCCATATCTTACCTACATCTTTAATCTGTCTTTGGCGAGCGCTATCTTTCCCAGGAGGATGCAGATCGCAAGAGTTTCTGTGCTTTTTAAGAAAGGTGACATAAACGATATCAAAAATTATAGACCTATTTCGATATTACCAGTATTATCCAAAGGGCTGGAGAAACTTATACACGTGCAAATGTCTAATTTTTTCGATAAGCACAATCTTATATCTACAGCCCAATTTGGATTTAGAAAACACCTTTCTACTGAGTTAGCCTTGCTACAACAAAAAGAATTCATTTTAACACAATTTGAAAGCAAGAATCTTGTGCTCGGCCTTTACATTGATTTCAGTAAAGCATTTGATTGTATCCATCATTCCATACTACTTAAAAAACTTGAAACCTATGGTATTCGCGGGCACTGCTTAAACCTCGTGAAGTCGTATCTAGATCATCGTCATCAGTACGTCCAGATTGAGCATTACCGTTCAGACTTAAAACACATCAGCAGAGGCGTTCCTCAAGGTAGTATTCTCGGCCCATTTCTTTTTATAGTTTACATCAATGACCTAGTAAATATCTACAGTGATGCGAAATACGTTATGTACGCTGACGACGCTAGCCTATTTTTTCGTCACCTGAACTTGGTAGCCTTCAGAATAACACCAACACTGCTCTAAGGGCGCTCCAAAAATGGTCAGCAGCAAACGTTTTGCAAATTAATACTAAAAAGACAAAAGCCGTGATTTTCAGACCAAAATCTAAGCAGATGACCGGCGATCACATCACCCTTCTTTACACAAATGAAGCAATAGAAATAGTGAGTAGTGTGAAAATACTGGGAGTTACCTTCACACAAAATATGCTTTGGGATTTACACATCGAATCAGTTTTAGGCAAGCTATCTCGTGTGGTTGGTATGATGGCGCGTCACAGATTGATATTACCTTTTAAAATAAAGCTTCTTGTTTACAATGCGCTCTTTTTTTCTTCCTTGTATTATTGTTTTTTGGTATGGGGTACGACGACATATACAAATCTTGAAAGACTTCATGTACTGCAGAAAAAATTTCTACGGGCGCTTTTCAATGTACCCTACAATTCCCATACTTCAGATTTATTCTTGAAGGGAAATGTCATCCGCGTGTTTACCCTATACAATTACAAGTTAAGTATGGCGTTCAAACGAGAGATAAAAGAAAACCTAAAGTTTTTCCACGAGTTATCTCATCTTGCCAAAAACACCCATTCATACGGCACTCGTTACATAGAACAGTGGAAGGTGGTCACTGCGCGGACAAGCTATTCTATGCAGAAGCTATCATACACGCTGCCAACCCTTTTAAATTCATTTCATAAATTACACATTGAATTGAAAATAACTCCTGCACGAACACTGCGCGAGCATTTCATCAATTCATGCTAACATAGTAAATAGTGTAAAATATTGCTTTTTTTTCATTCTTCCTTACTGATGTGTATATCTGTATTCCGAATATGTGTTTCTTGTGATTTTTTTTTTCTCTTTATGTGAATGTTTGCCATCGCTGCCTGCACTGTAGGGGTGGCTGCGGGCCTCTGTCAAGTTGCTTGTGCTTTCAAGCAACTTTTACCCGCAGTCTCCTCCATCGCTGATGGAAATAAAAATTATTATTATTATTATTATTATTATTATTATTAAAAATCATGACTGCTGATTTTTCCTTACTCATTACCGCAGGTGTTCATCAATCTCTGCAAATCTTGTTTGTTGTCAGCCATTAGCACTATAGTATCAGCGTACATAAATGCTGGTAGTGCATGTTTAATGAGTTTTCTTTGTTTGACGAAATAGAGGTTGAGGCCAAGTCCCCTTCCCTCTAATTTGGCCTCTAATCCTTGTAGGTATATGATGAATAAGAAGGGTGACCGAGGACACTTTTGGCTAAGCCCCCTTTTTACTTCTGCAGGCTTGGATACCTGTTTTCCCACTTTTTAACTGCCTTGTTACCTTTATAGATATCCTTTAAAAGATTATGGACTCCATCTTGCACACCTAGTGTGTCCAGTATTCCCCACAAGTCCTCTTGAACCACGCTATTGTGTGCTCCCTTGATATCCAAAAATTCTAGACACAAAGGCATATGTGCCTTTTCTGCTATTTCGACGCACTGCGTCAGTGAAAACAGATTGTCTTCCAACCTCATGTGCTTTCAAAACCCATTCTGTAGTTCCCCCAGCACCCCCTGATTCTCTATTCATGCCTGTAGTCTTTCCTTTATAATCTGCATCACCAGCCTGTAGACCATGGAAGTCACTGTTATAGGACAGTAGTTGTTTATGTCAGCTTTGTCCGCCTTTCCTTTTTAGCTAGATCATGCTCATCCTGCTAGATTTCCATCCATCGGCGACTTCACCATCGATTATTATTTTACTAACTGCCTCTCTCAAAGCCTGCTTAGACTTCGGACCTCATGTCTTTACCAGCATAATCGGAATGCCATCTGGGCCTTTTGATTACTAGGAACCCATACTAGGATACCCCCTGAAAGCGCCACCTACAGAGCTGCGGCCGGACTGTCGCACCGGAGCAGCAGACGCGAGAAGCGTCGTCTGCTTGCACGCTTGTGCTCACTGCTCAGTGTATTTATGCACAGCTCAGATACCCTCTCTAAACGAGACGGCGAATCGTGACGATGACTTTTCACCAAGCTAGCCAGATGGCCTTAGGAGAGAGACCATACCACTATAGTTTCGCGAAGCTGTCCACAAGCGCTAAACAGGTTCGCTTTCACTCTATCACCTACGCATGTGAGGGTAGAAATATTTGTGGGAACATGGCATACAATATGTGGTCATGAAAAACATACAGGCGGAGCTTTTTATGTTAGAAAAAAAGTGAGAAGAAATAGAAATGAAAAACAAGAACAGGACAACACTTTTCTCATGTGTCTGCTATCTTCCGAAGTTTGTTTGATGTTGTAACTTCCTGAGAACCAGTCGTTCATGCCAAGCTACAGCAACCAAGCAAGTAAAACTGAGAAGCAAGCATTTTTAGCGATGTAACTTACATGGAAGTTTGGAGGTTGGTAAAATATTCGCCGAAGACTTCTGACTCGTGACGAGTATCGTCTACCTTCGTTCGTTTGGCGCTGCTTTTATGGGTAATGTCAGCAATATTCCGGCCAATTCTGGGCTTCATTTCTCAGCACATGTAGGTAAAACCTCCGGTCTAAAACCTAAAGCGTACTTTAGCGAAGCACAAGATCTTTGGCTGGTCAGGGATGTCTGTAAATTTAACTCTAGCGTAATAGGTCGCGCCTGCTGACCATTCCGCTGCGAAAATAATTTTTGTAGACGCAGTCGCTTCCCTCTCATTGTATATGTCCTCTTCATGTAGCCCTCGCCCATTTTTGTTAGTGTTCTTGGTCAGACGCAGCGTTGCAAGGTGTCAAACTCTTTTTTTGTTACGCAGAACTGACTCACAGCTCGAGGAAGTCACCGCACTTCTATTCGAATTAATTGCCGACTGCTCAAACGTGCTTCGTCAATGTCTTTTTTTCGAGCAGTAGTTCTGTGTGACACTGTTATATCGAAGAATGTGCAAAACCTTTCATCAAGCTACACAATGAGTGATTTTAGGCATGCGTTCAACAACGATTACAGATCGTCTGTTTTTTCTATTTTGTTTTGGATCAATTCTACCACTTTCTTTCTTTCGTTGCCAGCAGAGCATCTGGTCCAACATATATAATTTAAAATGCTGGCACTAAGACGTTCTACATGCTTCATTTTGTTTTAGTTAAACCGCGCCGGTGAAAAACTTTCATAGCTGCATCCAGTAGCACTATGGAGTCGGAGAGAAGTAGATGTAGCAGACGACGCTCGTACGCCTTTGGAAACTGCGGGAACCGCGGGTGCGCGCGCTCGCCTCCCGCGGCGGAAAACGAATAGTTCTGTGCGTCGCCGCAAGAATCGCTGCGCACACGTTCGCCAACCTCACGGAGGAAGTGGCCAACCTCCCTTCCAGGGAGACATTATCGCGGCGCGCAATAGCGCTGTCGCCGGGTTTTTTAAGTCTGAATACACTTCATAAGCGACGCCGAACCATCCACCACCGTCGGCGGCGTCCGCAGTCTTCTCACTATCTTTAAAAGAAAGAGGACTTGGTGGGCCGCAGCGCGACCATAGAGAAAAGAAGACAAGAGCGGACACTCCGGAAAACCTGGCCTCAGGAAGTGCGTCACCACTACGTAACGAACTAGTGCTCCCACTAAACTTCAGAGGGCGCAAGCGCAAAAAAACACAGTTATAATCAATGCAACAGAATTGTTTTCACAAATTAATAATTACACGCCCAAATTTGGTATGTTCTTTATACATAAAAACGATTTATTCAACACACATTACGCGATTATTTTTCTTCAGCCGTACTGTCATAAACACCATCTACCCAGCGACAAGCCCATGCATGACTGACAGCGAGAAGCTTTCGTCGCTTTCGTCAACGTCAGCTGCGTCGGCCTTTTCGTGCGTGAGATAACAGGTGAGGTACGTTTTCAAGCAAAGCTTGTTGAATGACATGTTATTGGTCTTGTTGGGTCATTTTTTAGAAAACGGTTACACTTGCGCGAATAAGACACCATGCAACAAACATAGAAAGATGGACACACACACGTTGCGCTTCGTGTGTGCGAGTTTGTTTCTTACGTGGCGTCTCATTCACGCAGTTGTAACCTTTTTCTGAAGCTTGTAAGGACTGGGAGGTTCGCTAAAAAGAAAGTTTGTGGCTCTATGCGGCGGTTAGACGGGAACATTGTGCAACGTATGCAGTATAGCAAAGGCGGCACGGCGTCAAGCCGAGGCGACGCGTGATGCGTCTGCCACGGACGCGAGCGTCCGTGCGCTGAGCATAGCTGGGCAGCTAGGTCATAGGCTCGGTGGCTCGGTGCAAAATATTGAGAATAGTTCGCTGGGCCTCGCATGCTTCACGACGCGTTTCCCGAAGGCTCGGAACACGAATAATTCTTGGTGTGCCGGAGGCAAATCTGGACTAGCCAAGTGGCCATCATCTTCGTTTCTTCGCTAGCCTTGTGCCACTAGTGCAAGCTGCCCACAAATTTTTTTTACGTTTCCAATATGATTTTACCGCACAAATTTCAACTACGATTTTTCTTCCCAATGTACTGCTGATACTGCGTACGCACGAAGGTGTTCTAAAGTTTCCAGGCCGCGATACCATTGCATTACAAGGGATAGCGGCCTGGAAACTTCTGATCTTTGTTCGTGGTCTTGACGTATATCTTTGTAAGTCAGAGTTTTATGGGTCAGAGATGTATCACTCGTTTTGTATTGTGCATCGATTAGCTAATCATTTCAAAGGGGTTTGCTGGTACACTTATGACGTGCACATATCTTTTTCGTAATTTGACAGCGAAGCATCCACTTACTAACATTTTCAGACCGCGCTGGCGCCATGTCGTCCGGCGGTCCAAGCTACGGCAGCTACTGCTGTGTATCGTGGTGCTTCAATGGCAGAACCCACAAGAAGCCTGGGACGAGTTTCTTCCGCGTACCACGGGACGGCAGGTGTGTTAAAGCTTTTGTATGGTTTGCATGTCTGTAGGCTTACTGTTCGTACTTGCTAAGTGAGGGTAACAATAAAAAATCACTATTCAAGCACTTCCCCTTTCAGCTGATAGTTCATTGCCAATGCAGGATGAAAGCATGGATGCAGTATGCTGGACGCGATGATCTCCTGAGTAAGCCGGCCAGCCTATTGTACGCAACGTACAGGGTTTGAGCGACCATTTTACTGCTCAAAGTTTCATGGACCCTGGGAACAAGGCTTACAAGAATGGCTGTTCCCAGTGTGCAACCAGCTGCACCATGTAAGTGATTGACTGAAACTCAAATATGTGCAATAGCAGCCACTTGTATTGAATCAGTGGCGACAGTTAACCGTGAAGATTTTTTTATGCCGATGGAGAAACCTCACTACAGAAGTAACACTTGGAAAGTCTTAAATTCTGTGAATTGTGGGCTATTACCTTCCTAACAGCAGCTTTACATTTCTGTCATGTTTTGATGCTCTGGACCTGCGCAACTTGTTTTGAAAGACTTTAAAGGGCTATTTCACGTTATCTTCAAGCCTGAGTGCACATGTACGTATACCTTTCATCAGTGAAAGCTGCCACTGTTGATAATTCCAAAAATCACAAATTACTTGTTTCCTAGTTGGTGCCGTCTCTTTTCTTCCACATTCGACCAATTTATGCGTTTGAAAGAGCTGTTTAAGTTTCCCCATGCTACAAGCTTTGTAACTTGTACCAACTGCACATATATGCAGGTTCTCTGAGCGTCGCTTCAAGTAGTGACTGTGACATGGCTGCATAAGCTGCACTGCAAGGTGCGGATGAGCTTCAGTTTGTGTTATTTTAAGCCTCTTACTCACACATTGTCGTAATTTCATTTCTTCAGGACCTGCGGTAGAGGCTTCAAAAAGCGGCTCCCACACATTGAGGTGCCCCGATGAACAGGGTGCGTTCAGTGTCGCGATTTCTTTTTTTTTTTACCCAAATTGACTGTTGACCAAACCTCTGCAGGTGGCAGCTCCCTTGTAGCTGGTGAAAGAATTTTTGCTGATTTCGTCTTGCCGGAGAACACCTTAACCAGTCGTTCAGCTGTCACAAAAGGAACCTGTGTGGCCGGTAAGTTGTATGTTCACTTCAACACCAGAGTGGATTGATATAGAGACTTCCGCAGGCCGCTCGCAAGATTGTTCCGACAGCATTGTCCGAAGCACTGAACAAGCTTCACAAGACCCTCCAGAAGACGTCTCCGCCAACAGCTCCACGCCTGAGTGCCTTAGAGATAATGGTGACTATGCTTTTATTGCAGCAGTTTTTAATGTGCTATTTTATGTTTAGGACATTCTGAGGAAACTATCCTCAAAAGGACAATACGTGTGCACTTACAAAATGTAGGGGTGGGCTCTCAGTGATTTTCATTTTTTTGTGCATTGTCAACATTGTGAATGGTTTGTTTTTATGTAGTGGAATCGAAAACTTTGTATCACAGAAAGTTGTGCACCTTGGGTCTGAAAGAGCGAGGAAAGTGCTCGTATGGGATTAGTTGCTCTTCGCTTTTACATCAATTTTTTTGTTTATTGCAGTGCGTTCCTGTGTGCCAGCGACAATGTCTCCATCAATGAAGTACAAGCAAACCATTAAACATCTGCAAGCCAAAGTAGCAGCACAGCGGAAAACTATCAAAAGACTGCAGAGACAGCCTCACCAAGCACCGTCATCGACTTCGAAGGCCCTTGAAGTTATCCGACCGCACGTCACCGAGGAGGTTTTTAAACTTCTTTCTGCACATGTTCGCTTGAGGCCCAAACGCAAGGGCAAGCGGTTTCCCGTGTGGTTCAAGAAATTCGCTCTTCACTTAAACTTCCGAGGTCCGCGAGCATACCGATTTCTGGCTCCATATTTTTCTTTGCCCTCCCGGCGTTCATTAAGGAGGTGGCTAGCTAATGTAAAGATGACTCCAGGCATAATTCCAGGAATCCTTACTTCCATTGCAACAAATACTCATGCTTGGAATGAACGGGACCGAGTGTGCGCTTTAGTTTTCGACGAAATAGCACTCAAAAAGAATTTGTACTATGATGCTTCAAGAGACGTTGTCCAGGGTTTTACAGATGATGGCACACATCGCACTTCAACCATCGCTGATCGAGCACTGGTTTTTCTGCTTGTTGGTGTTTCGAAAAAGTGGGTTCAACCGGTTGCTTTTACTATAGGGCACACATCAACACCATCATCTGTTATGCATAACTTGCTGGTGTCACTCATTTTGGAGCTTAGGAGCATTAATATTGCAGTGAAAGCAGTCATTTGTGACCAGGGCAGTTCAAATGTAAGTCTCGCTAACCAACTAAGAGTGACTGTAGCAAAGCCTTTTTTTGAAGTTAATGGTGAGCGGGTATATTACATTTTTGATGTTCCGCATTTAATTAAAACAACGCGCAATAATGTCCAAGCACACAAGTTATACATTGGGGATGACATCGTTAACTGGTCGCACATTGTAAGCCTTTACCAATCCTCACATGAGTTGCGGTTGCGATTGGCTCCAAAGTTGATTGAACGGCACGTTCATCAGAAACCTTTTTCTAATATGAAGGTCAGCAGAGCAACTCAGGTCCTCAGTGCATCAGTTTCGATTGGTATCACGGCAATGGTGTATGCGAAGGTGCTGCCTGCCTCGGCCATCACTACAGCTCAATTTTGTGATCGTATGGACAGGATTTTCGATGCCTTGAACAGCTGGAGTAAAAAAAGAACTTCGCAAAAGCTGCGGCATTCAATCATGAAAAATGATTCAGAGCTGATTGACTTCCTCCGAGGCCAGCTTCCCTGGATTGCATCATGGCAGTTTGTTGGCAGACGTCAACCACAAACCATCGTAGGTTGGCAAATTACAATTCAGGCAATTTGTCAACTATGGGACGACCTCTCCAAAAATTACAATTTTGAATACCTGTTAACACGCAGGCTTCAACAGGATCCTCTGGAGAACATATTTGGCCACATTAGGCAAAAACAGGGTTGGAACACCAACCCCAATGTAGCACAATTTATTTGTGGCCTGAAGCACATCTGCATAAGAAATCTCTTCAAGCAGTCAGAATACGGAAATGTCGAGGATGATGAATGTGACCTCCTCCAAGAGCAGCTCTCGCCATTCTCCCTCACCAGTGCGTCTCTTGTGGATAATGAGGAGTGTGCACAGCCACAGCCTGACGACTTTCCCGCTCTAGACGATCTCTCTGAACTTGCGACAAACATTCACTCCCATATTATCGATGACTCCGCTGCATATTATGTAGCTGGTTTTCTCATCAAACACTTCCTTCGGAATGCATGTGACGGTTGCAGTTGCCCACAGTTACTGAAAGACGACAGTGAGACGCTTAAGGGTACCCACCAGTATTTCACAATGCTCAAAGCATACCACGTCCCCAGCAAACTTTTTGGGAATCTCACTGTGCCATCAGAAGCAGCTTTTGCATACGTACAACAACTTAAATCTCACTTTCTTGCCATAATTGAGGCCACTGCACATCACCTGAAAGTGTGCGATGTTTTGTATCACCATCTGTCAAGTGTTGGCGATTTTCATTTCTGCTCTGCTGGGTGTCTCGCTAAGTTTCTGAAAATGTTTTCCCGGGTTCGTTTATGTTGGCATGTGCGTTTTGTGAACCGAAACTTAGACAGGGTTAGGTTCCAGTCTTCAATCTCGGGCATACAGCTTGACAAGTTCAAAGGTTAGCAATTAGCGGCGGGTTTACACTAAAGTATTCGAGTTGAGCCGAATCCTGCAATAGCTTTGTTATGTTATTACTTCGTTACAGCAGACTTCATTATGGTCTTATATGCTTATATTCAGTTCAACTGGACTAACCACTCCTTCGTTGCATTCATTGTTTTGGTTACCCGCTATGAGGAGTACGAACACTGTGTATTCGCTCGAAGTGATTTGCATAACCTTAAAAAGAATGTTGGGTATCCTGTCTGTATTTTTTGTAGCAAATACGGGCGAACTGTACACTTTACTGTGGGTCGCTTGGTCACTGTGTATGCTTTATCTCTCCAGCTCAAGTAATATATCGATAACAAAACCGCTTGTTGAAATGTCTTCGAGCGGGTAAGGAACACAGTATGAAGTGGGCACGGTTCATGTTATCACGATTTTCGTATTTTAGCTTCTCATCAACCTCCTCATCTTGCCCATCAAAATTTTCAAAAGAATACCCAAACTTGTAGCGTTTGATGGGGCTGCGGACGCTGCCATTTTATTTTTATATAGCTTGTGAGTGATAACGTACGATGTAGAGCCTTTGTGAAAAATAATGAGCCAAAGTGGTTTCCTTCTTCTATTTATTAGCCCTGTAATACCGCTCTCGTAGCACCAATTAAAGTCCACAATTCTGGATAAAGTGATGACTACAATCTATTTTAGCTCGCAAGCGTCACAGCAACACCCAGACGCAAATCACTTGGGATCTTTAGTTTTTGATGAAGGCGACGCATAAGAAGAGCCACAAGACCTGCCAGTGTTGTAGCATAAAGTTTGTCTTTCACGTAGTGAGCAAGCTGCAAAGCCCTACCTTTCTGAAGACAAGCAGGCATCAAGTCTGCTTTTTTTCATTTTGGACTAGCTGTTCTTAAGCACAGCCAGCACACTGCACCTTTGCCTTTCTGCTATATTGTGTCGTGTGGTTTCTGTGCGCTCTTTATTTCTATGCATTATTTCGGTTAAGCCCAGGCGTGATTCGCGACTTCATTGCTGTGTATATGTCACTTCTTCCTTCTTCATCAGCATTGTGCGCTGTGTTTTTGCCATAGATCCTTACTTACCCACTGGCCCGGTTTGTCATACTTGACCAGCTTCTCGGCTTCTGCCAACTCTAGCGATGTGTGCGTTGTCTGTGTTCTCTATGTATTTGTTACAATATTTGTTACAATTTATTTGTAAGGTGAGATGCATTTGTTGTCTACCTTTGTCATATTGTGCTTTTTATATTCTCATACTCTACCTTGCCTTTGAATAAAACATTGCGGATGCTCTGTTTCTTTGACTGATATATACATTGATCACTTGTTCCAAAAGAAAAACACAAGCGCGATGAATAAAACCGTAGTGAATTATCATTACCTGCATCTCTTTTTATTATAACTTAATCAAAATAAAAATTACGTCACGACCGATTCGCACGAACCACTGAACAAAACAAAACAGGGAATCGCTAAATCAAAACGACCTACAAAACCTATCCATTTGGGCGATGAATAGTGGTCTGAAATCATGAACTTTCGTCATAGCCAAACGTCGGTTATGCAAAGTAATTCAAAATTTGCGCCAGTGAAACCGAAACCGGAAGCGCACGCCACTTGCTCTCATCAACCACTAGGTGTGCAAGAGTCGATTGGGCCGCTGGGGTCTATGGGAGTGTCCACTCTTCACCTTTTTTTATTTCTCTATGGCGCGACGCTCTACCCAATAAGCCACGGACGCGACGCTGATATCGGTGTCAGTAACACGCCTTAAATCTTTAACGCCACTGCGCGTGTCCCCCTCCCCCTTCGCTCGCTCCTCCGCTCACCTCGCTCGCTGCAGCTGCGCGCGCACCCCTTTCTCTCGCGCGCCCGCCTTCTCTCTCAGTCTCCCGTCGAGAGCGGGTCGTGCGATGGATGTCCCGGAGGCAACGCTACCATAAACAACGAATGCAGTACAACCGAATGCCAGCACTGCATCCGTCGTTGGAGGTGACGGTACCGCGGTGGTTTCACCGACGTTGGAAGACAAGGCGGCGCTGCGAAGGACTCGCGAGACCGAACATAAGCGGGCGCATCGTGCAGCGAATGCCGAACTGCGTGCTCGCGAGGCCGAGTGCAAGCGGGCGAAGCGTGCAGCGGATGCCGAACTCTGCGCTCTCGAGGCCGAGGACGAGCGGGTGAAGCGTGCAGAGGATGCCGAACGAGGTCGAGGACAAGCAGGCGAAGCGTGCAGCAGATGGTGAACTGCGCGCTCGCGAGGCCGAGATGAGGCGTAAGCATCGAGCCACGAACGCGGCCCAAGAAGCGGAACGACAACGCAAGCGTCAGGCGGAGAAGGGCGATGAAGGCCGGCGTCAAGACGCCACTCACAATCGTCAACGGCGAGTGGAAGTTTTCCCCCTCCCCCCGTGTGATCAAATTGCGATTCCCAGGAACCATTACACCATAAAGGCACCATAGTGTGAATAATAATTATAACAGTGCGAATTAATAAATACCCCTCATATCATCACCCCATGCATTCGCACTTAACCATGTTCACCCTCGGGGAAATGCTTGGGAGTTTTTTTTTTAAAACGATAGTCTTTCTTAGAGACCTTCGACGCAAAAACTTTGGTCTATCTGCCTGTAGATTTGTCAGTTTGTCCACCGTTACCGCGAACCAGGTACTCTAAACAGCACCAGCAGATACCCTGAATAGCCAACCCCATCCGCAGCACCCACCAATGTTGCTCAAAGAGCAGCGTTCATACGTGTGTGATTGCTAATTAAAAAGCAATTATTGTACACATATGAGGCACCGTAAAAACACGTTGTTATGACCGCCATCAGTAGGCGCCATGCTGTCGCTGAGAAGCTTAGCCGGGCTGCGTTCCCACGCCTGGAACCCCAGTTTTCTTGGAACCAGCGTCCAGAGATGACGGGGGAGCGGCGCTCTTTTAATCCTCAAACAAGTAGCCGACTGGCCGGCTGCCTACGCCCACCAGGTATTGTCTCTGCTAGCCGGAGGATTAGACGTCGTGTCGCCACGACGCCGTAAGCCGTTCCAGAGAGGACAACAAAGACAGCGTCTTCTTTGGAAGAAACCGCGGCCGCGGCCACAAATTGCCCTGCTAATTGAGCGGACAAATCGGCGGACCGTTTGATGTCTGCTGTCAGGAGCGTGGGACCCCACGACCAGCGACACACACGACGATGATTGATTGATTGATTGATTTGTGGGGTTTAACGTCCCAAAACCACTATATGATTATGAGAGACGCCGTAGTGGAGGGCTCCGGAAATTTAGACCACCTGGGGTTCTTTAACGTGCACCCAAATCTGAGCACACGGGCCTACAACGTTTCCGCCTCCATCGGAAATGCAGCCGCCGCAGCCACACGACGACGAGGAACACACGACGAGGAAGAGCCCCTCTGGTGCCACCTAGCAGTGCAGTGATCACGACTCAATATTGGATGTTCACGTGGGCCGTGCATGCTCGTACCCCTCGCCTGTTGTGTGTGGTTTTTGGCGTTCCCCTCAAGGAGGAGCCCGACAGGGCTTATAACGATGCCGCAGAGTGCAGGACGTGGCTCTGAACCATGTAACGGTTCAACCACCACGCTCGTGGTTTGTGAACTCTTAACCTTTCTATGCTGTAAATAAGTGTAAATAGTGCCATAAACCTGTTTTGTTTTCGTATCTTCATTTTGTCAGCGTTCGTTTCCTCAACCCAAAGCTATACCACGCTACCACAAAAGACCGGGCAGCCCCCGATCTGCAACAACTGGGAACAGCGCCGGGATCCGCAACAACGGGTCATCGGAGGTAGGATACGAATCAGCACCCCGAGCCACAACAACGTATACATTCTGCATGTTGATCTTTTACCAGAAAAGGCATACATAAGTAATTCTAATGACCGTAGCGCTTATCATTCTGCGCTGACCATGCAACGGTTGCACGATGAAGCAGGTGTTTCAAACGCTTTGCTAAGACGACACGGTGGTTGCACCTACCCATCGCCTTGCGTTCTACACCTTATCACCTCTGAGACGGGCGCGCACACCCGTCTCAGGGCCATGCGTTTTGTTTTTCAAATAAAACTGCCAGATGGCGCTAACGTCTCACGTGTGACGTGACTTAGTGCACTCGTTCGCTTCCGCTGCACGCTCAAGGCACTCTAACGAGCACCTCCGGAATATCATTCACCGATTTTATTGCGCAGAACATCAAATAAATGTTTCGTTCACTCTCTCCACACGCGACTATCGTCTTTCGACGGCATTTGCAGATTACATGCAGACACGGGGCCAATTTTTTTTTCATATGGAGTTCTTAAAGGGGAAAGAAGAGAAAAGTGAGCCCCATAATTCTCTGCATCTGGTGTGACACCTCAACAGTAGCTCACAACGGATGGGGGTACGGAGGAATTAAAAGGATAGGATTAAAAGGTATATATATATTTATATATATATATATATATAGTAAAAGGTAAAAAAGAGAAGGAGCGAAAGACGTGGGGAGGTCCGTAGCTATTGCTGCTATTGAGTTGTATGAGGCTTCATCAAAAAGAGCTATTTTCATCCCGCGAGGAAGCACAACCGGCGTGGCAGAACAGTTCAGCGCCCACAATGTTGCTACTCCTTTTGTCATGCACACAACAGATCAAGGCACAAGTATGTCCTTCTTCAAACAGTTCTTGCGTAGAGGCCCCACTACGAGGTCAACACAAGCATCATCAATCGCTGTGCAAGAGACTCGAACGAGTGTTAGGCACCAAGATGGTGCTATCACTTCATCAATCACACTAAGAGTGTTCCTGTCTTCGCCACGGTAGTCTTCTTCGAAAAGCGACGGTAGAAACAAATTGTTTAGTGATATTTCCCCACTACCACAGTCAACGGAAGCACCGCATTGCTCCAGAAAACCAAGACTGACATCGTGCGAACAGCGAGATAGAACCAGAAATTCCGATACAAATACTTTTCCAGCCAATAAAACACTGACAACACATACACCAAGAGGATTAAGCCACTCGCCGCCTACACCACGAAAGGTGATTGTATCGTCCCATGAAAACATAACTTTGCGACCTAAGCGGTTTCTGAAGACGAGGCTCATCACAGACACAGTCGCCCCAGTGTCAACTATTGCCATCGTCGGTATTCCATCAATCAACACATTCACTTTGTTTTGGATCATAACATAGGCAGAGGTATATCTTGCAAAGACCGTCCGGTGACCTCACGTCCATTGGCCGCGGATGCTAGTTCCCGGCGGCGGAGAAGAACGACGCAGAGGAGATGGCGAGCGACGAGAACGGTCGGACAATGGTGTCAAACTCCGCTCGGATTCTGGCAAATCACTGCGTCTGGTCTCGCGCGATAAATGGTCCCTTGGAAACAAGTCGGTATTCCGCAGGTCATATGAAGCACCGGGTCTTGGTGGCGAAGACATGGCTGGTGTCCTTCGTGACTGGCGGCGTTCTTGGCGGCAATACCGAGCGATATGCCTAGTGAAACCACAGTTGTAGCACACGGGAGGGTCACGGTTTATACTATATTTCTTGGAACGAATCCCTGGCCACTGCTGTCGGCGCGGAAGTTCATTATCACGCGAAGAACGGGTTTCTGCCACTCGCTGGAATCCATTGTATTCGTCGTAAGTTACATCTTGGTAGTAGGGTTGGTACTGTCCTTGCCGCAGCGAGACGTAGTCCGGCTGAGAGTCCTCAGTATAAGAATGCGGCTGTGCTCGTCATGATCGTGCATCATAGGCCGGGCCTCTATCGTATAGGCATGGCTGATATGGAGGTGTGGCATCAGAATCCTCAAATCCCTCTGCCACTCGGTGCGAGGAAAATGAAGCAACGTTTCGCCCAAGCTCTGGTGGCTGGTAGGGGGATGAGTGCTTGGGCGGTTTGCTACTTGCGCGTGCGGGCCGAGTTCTTCACGTACTATTTGCCGGATTATTGATGCAAGATCAAGCGCCTGGTTGCTGTCTATACTCGCGATGGTCGCCACATTGGGTAGCCTGCCGAACTTCGGCGTGATGCACCTCGTCTTTAGTTGCTCAAAAGTGCGGCAATAGCGAATGACATCGGTGACAGATGTCAAGATGTCTTTCGCGATGAGAAAACTGTAAACATCCTCGACGATTCCTTTTAGAATGTGCCCGACTTCGCCTTCCTCAGACATTCCGGAGTCAGTGGTCCTACATAGCTTTATAACCTCCTCAATGTAGGTCATGCAAGTTTCACCTGGCACTTGAGCGCGTTGCATTAGCGTCTGTTCTGCTCTTTTCTTCATCGTTGTTGGGTCGCCGAAACGCTCTTTGATTTCAGAAACAAATCTGTCTCACGTCGTTAGCGTTTCCTCCCGATTCTCGTACCACATTAATGCAGTATCCGTCAGAAAGAACACGACGTACAAAAGCTGAGAAGCGGCATCCCATTTGTTAGCGGCGCTCACCCGTTTGTAATGAATGAGCCTAGCCTCGATGTCTTCATCTGGTCTGCCGGCAAAGGGGCGAGCATCTCTCAGTTGTGGAGCCGAACTGGTCGGCGCAGAAGTCGAGAGGGGTCGGTGTTCATTTTCGTTGAGGGACATGTCCAGCCCAGATGGCTTCGATGGAAGTCCAGCAATGCGACGGCTTCGTCGAAGAACTTGCGGTTCACCCTCCGTCTTCGGGTTTCGATTACCCAGCACGTCCACCACAACTGTAACAGCGAGCTGTGATAAGATGGTTTTAATTACAGGAGGTGAACGATGGTCGTTTGCGACAGCACACTGCGATCGTGCCAAGACTTTTCGTCTTCCTCTCCTTCTCTTCTCTACCTTTTACTAGTCTGTTACAATATATATATATATATATAGAGAGAGAGAGAGAGAGAGAAAGAGAGAGAGAGAAAGGAGGGGCGCAGGTACAGGGAGTGGTGGAAGTAAAGAGGAGATAGGAAAGATGAACACGGTCACTGCAGTTCGAGCACGGGCCACCTCTGGCGAAAGCTCTTGTCGGCAACGGGAGATAGCAAGGACCAACCCAGTCGGCCAAAGCTGCACTGTCATCGGAGATCGCGAGGGCACAAACGGTCGGCACGGAATCTAGCGAGTGAGTCCTGTCGCCGGCCCAGAGTTTCCCCTCTTGTCTTTCATGCTCCGTGTGAAGGGTAAAGCCCTTCGGTTTAATTAACGCAGCGGCCCCCTATGGTTGATGCACCACTATAGATAAGCACACCAACGTTGCTCATCAGGTTACCTTGATGATATATCAATTGTTTCAGACACATGGGAGCAGCACGTTCACCATGTGTACATAGTGCGTAAACTTCTTGGTAATGCCGGCCTGAAGGCAAGCTCTGAATATGCCAGGTAGCGCAAACACATATAAGGTACCTCGGGCATCTGGTTGGCTCGGGAACTCACGGCCCAGACCCAAAAAAGGTAGCTGCGATCAGAGGTTTTGAACCTCCCCACACAAGAAATGAATTACAAAATCTCTGGGGGTTTTCCGAAAATTACCGCGGATATATATTTCGCACTACGTGGACGTTGCAAGTCCACTCACAGCGTTAACCAGGCGAAGGGTACCCAATAATCTCGAGGGGGGTGGGGGCAGATGGCCAGGAGGCGTTCAGTGGCCTAATGACGTCATTGTGTGAGGCTGTCGCCATGAACACTCAGGACCCTCATCAGCCATATCCACATCCTCATCAGCCATCAGCATGGCAGCCGGGGCCAGTTTGGCTTGAATGTCAGCCTACGGGAAAGAAATGCCGAGAGCTTTCGCTAGCCATTGATTTAACCCGACACAGGAGCGCTGCTCTACGATAAAAAGGAACGCGTTTGCAATCAATGGGCGTTCAAAAAATTTGACTATTCCCTCTTTAGGGCAGTGGTGAACGTTGTCTCTGATCACAATCCACCGTCCTATCTGACCACCAGCATTCCGCAGGGAGCGAAGCTAGCTCGGTGGGCACTCTCAATGCAGCGATACAATGTCACGGTGCAACATAGTAAAGGAGCGCATAATGCCAATGCCGATGCACTATCAAGGCTTAAGAATGGTTTATGGAAGCCAGCTTCATAACAAGTCATGCTTGCTTGGACGGGTGTGAACGGTCCCATTCACTTGGAGTGTAGTGTGCGTTGAACTGTAAGCTGAGCCAGACTCTTCATGGTGCATTGGACTTTTTGTAGATATATATGACAGTAACTGTATATGGGTTGTCCCACGCGAAAAAATAAATATTGTGTACTTTTGAAATGTTTTGATTTTCGCTGAGCTGAGGTATTTACCTCTATAACCTAATGTACGGGTGCGCTTTCATGAGTGCGCTTTCATTATCAGTGCTATTATTCATGAAAGTGATTTTTTTCGCCCCGCCGTGGTGGTCTAGTGGCTAAGGTACTCGGCTGCTGACCCGCAGGTCGTGGGTTCGTATCCCAGCTGTGGCGGCTGCATTTCCTATGGAGGCGGAAATGTTGTAGGCATGTATGCTCAGAATTGGGTGCACGTTAAGGAACCCCAGGTGGTCTAAATTTCCGAAGCCCTCCACTACGGCGTCTCGCATAATCATATCATAGTTTTGGGACGTTGAACCCCACATATCAATTAATCAATCAATCAATCAAATTGTTTTTTTCCCAGTGAACTGTAAGTAATTTTTCTTTTTAACTCTATTAGCACCGAAGTCATGCAGTAGACAATTATTTTCATCTGCACAATTTCGCAGCCCAGACGTTAGAATACAGCGGCCTTTTGCTAATTTATATAATAGCTGAGCACGTTTAGAGCCCAGTGTACTCTTTAGGAGGGACGTGTAAGGTCATATATGGTTTTGCGCCCTAAAGGTCAAACCACGGTACGGCCGCACGCCCGGTTCCGCTCCGTTCTTCTAGACCGTTTCGGTTTTCAGCTGGTCTGGAGGCAGATGCTGTTCACGGCGGCGCCGCACGAGCAAAATGCATGCGCACGCTGATTGGCTGACACGATTTTCACAAAGTGCTGGCAACCGTTCAGCAAAACAGAGGTGCTCGGTGGCGCTTGTCATCAGCAGATAGCAGAAAACACATACTTTTGTCCATGCGGGTTCAATTTAAAACGAAGTACGTGCACTGTTACATACTGTTCTGCAGCGGCCTAATTTCCATGGTTGCAGTTGTGAACACTAGAAACGCTACAGAGGGGCCTTAACCTGCGCAATTGTTGATATCCGCTTAAGCTGCCGTATCTAGTATTTAATCAGCTCATCTGCACTAGGTGCGTTCGGCGTGACATCGCCGTGCTTGAACAGGCCTGCGCCTCAGCTTTTTAGAACACGACGTTCCCACACACGTTTCAAACCCGATGATTAAAATAGGGAGCGTGTGGACAGCATCGAGGCACGCTGACGACGATCAGTCTATCGATCGCGAGGTTACAGACATGTTGGTCGAAACTGACAGACACAAATCTTAACCTCCTCCCCCCCTCAGAAACGCTACTCCTTTAGAGCAGCGCCGTGAGTCGCTCTAATGAAGTGCGCAGCGCTGGTACGGTTTGACAGTGCCACAAACCAGGGCTCAGCAGCCTACTGCGGTCGGGCCTCATTCGTGCCACCCCCACACGACGTCCGTACTCCCCCCCCTCTCTTAACATTTGATCCGAAGGCTAACATAACAATTTTGCCTGAGGTATATTTTCGCTTGTATGTTTTAATTGTTTGTGAATTGCAGCTTTGTGACGTTTGTGCTAAAATACCTATCACTTCTACATATCAATCTATTCTAGTTTTTTACATTTTTCTCAATTCGCTATTTTTTCCCTTTTACCTGAGCTGGATTCTTCATGCTACCAAGCTGGGAATGTCAGGAGAGATAATTGGAGGTAGTGCAACATTACGACTCAAACACAGACCAGTGGGCAGGTACACATTCAATATACTTTTAACATAACGAAAAGTACACAGCGTGAGAAAGCGTAAAGGCAAATATTCCTGCAATGCAAGCAGACACGTTACGCTGCATTATTTACCTATAAAAAATTCACCCCAAATGACAATAACAAAGACAGCAATCGTATGACAGTGTACAGTGAAGATGGAGAAAAAGATGAACAATGTCGCATATACATTCTCAAGTGTTTCCCATTTCTTTCTTTTACAACCAGTTCGAGCCTGGATGGTAATGAAAAGCAATTAGAGTTATTCATGATCCAATAAGGAGCCATACTGGCAACATTTCTTTAACACCACGGTCAGAGTGTGATGAACATAATACACTGTACTGTTCAAGTATATTTCTAATTCACATGTACATAGCTCTTCGCATTGTGCACATCGCAACAGATGTCGATCGATGTGATGATAAATGTGAGCTGAAAACAACAAGGGGGATGACGAATCGCCCATTTCATTATTTTTAAACGGGCCAACTATGTAATCAATAAAATAGGAGCATTTAGAGGGCTCGTGTTTCTTTTTAACTCAACCTTAAGTAAAACCAGAAAATAAGTAAGCCGATAAAGGTATGGTGAATGTTAGCTGTACTATTTTAAGTGCATCGTGGCAATTGTTATATAGATGTGCATAACAACAAAGTGGACAAAACGCAATTTCCACCGACAAGCACCAAACCTGCAACCTTCAAAATACGCACCTGATGCTCTAGAGTAGCTCAAGTTGTATAGCATTGCCCGCATTATACATAGAGCTTCACTATTTACAGGTTTTCATTATCCTACATCAGTGAAACTGGAAAGTTAGCAAGAAGAATGCAGCAGCACCCAAGTGATCTCATGAAGGGCAATCCAAGCTTGAGTGCCACAAAGGATCATCACTTGAACACCAACTATGTCTGAATAAAATAATCTGATGGTCATCACATTTAACTAAACTATCATGCCCAGCCACGATGAACAATGACGAATTGATGTCCATATATTCAAAAGTACCTATTTAATTAGTTGCTTTTTACAACAATACATGTTATTTCAATTGCTTATACTTGGTATCACATTTTCATCAAGCATACAACTACAATGTCACTATGTGTTTGCTTTGTGGTTTTATGCATACGCATGCGATGAAATACGTGGTAATGCTATCTTTTGTACAAGTATACGTATTATTGGTTGGTATTTTGCTTGTGTATTCACCTCATAAACTTCTCCTTTTGCTAGTATAGTTATTTGCTTATTCTGGTACATATCCCTGTATTGCTCCTACAACGGTTGGTGCAAACTTTCACCCCATCTTCCGTTTTTATTACTGCACTTGATTCAGTCAAAATAAACAGCAAGTGACTTACTAGGTGTTAATAAACAAATTTTGAAGCTCCATAAGACACAACTATTGGAAAATTCTGAAATGACGTTAGGATTGGCTATGTCACCAATGTAAATATAGTTTTGCTTCACACCAAGCTATGAATATTCAGTCAAAATAACTTAACCTCTGCGGTTCGAGACTACATGTAAGAGAGAGAAAAACAACATTATTGAAATAAAGACTGCTCGGTCACTATGGAAGAAGCCAGGGCCAGGGAAGAGTTGAGCGGGTTCTGACACTCTCCACAGCTAATGCATACTGGAGTTTTTAGGGTTGCACTAAAGTATTCACCAGCCTTAACATCAACCACATGTGGTTAAAGTTATATGTTCACCTCATAAACACTTCCCGAAAAAAATCCTGTGTTATTACATGGATCGAGCCCGTTTCACACGGCCCTTTTGCTATTGCAGCTTAACGGTTGCCATTTGGTTTCCAATTGCAGATTGCAAAGCCACATATCCCATGGCCAAATGTTGGGTCTCTTGTTAGGTGATCGCAAGACGACTGTTGCCGGACGCATCGTGCACTGGTAGTGGGAGTTATTGTCTCATTATCTATATCAGTTAAGAAGGTGTTTACATCCTACTAGCTTCTGCGCCGGGCCACTGTTCCGGCTTGTGGCTATTTTGTGTAAACGTACGAGTCATTGTGGCATGGGTTGACGTCCATGTGGATTCTTGCTCCTAGATCAGATGGCTTGTGTGTGGTTCTGCTTTCACAAACCTAAGGCATTAAAGGGTAACATAAACAGATCAAGACGGAGGGCCCCTATGGTCCTCCGTCTTGTCCATTTTTCAGATCGGTTCTCATTAGCTACACCGCCCTTGCTTCCCTTCCTTGTTATACTCAATCCTGTTGTGTCAGCGAAACTAGCACAACTACCTGGGAGTACTTCACTGAATTAGGAGAAATGCAATACAGTGCATGTTATGAAGCCACATTACTGATGCACTAGTATTTAGTAATTTATTCCTTAATTTATTGCCTGCATTTCACCCAAGGGTAATGCAGAAAGAGGGTTATTGCAACAATAACATAATAACTGCATGAAGTGAAACAGTCCTTACAATCATAGCTTTACAAATTCAAACACATTGCTTGTGGAACATAATAAATTGTTCGAACATTACATAACCATTTAAAAAAACACGCAACATCCAAATGGTAATAAACACAAAATACACACAGATACATTGTTAATTACCATAGTGGACGCTCACAAAATACATAAATATTCTGCCACGCCATCATCTCCAGATGGTTCAGGGTAAATAAAATATCAGTGACTTGTAGCATGCGCAAATTCAATCAGAAGTTTTTCTATTGATTCACAGACTGAAAGCACAAAAATGTTGCTAAATCATGGTCAGCTGGGTTTTTTTGTTTAACGTGGCGAATAGCAACAATATTGCTACGTGCCAGTGCACGGAGCTGAAGAAGACAAAGCAGATAGACTGGCGCGAGCTAATCTGTGTGGTTGGCGCTGCTCGCCTACCGGCTGTAAATACATCGATGACTACCCCTCTGAGTCAGCCTCCCTCCCGTAACATATTTGGTGGAGTTGTGTGATCCCCGTCCTCACCACAGAACTCCGAAGCGGACGCTTCCTCGCGGCTTACAACATGACCACTCAAGACTTGGCTACATCCTCTACGGTCGCTCCCCCATCTGCCCGACCTGTCAACCCAGCGCCCGAAACAACATTTGTGATGCTTCCCGCGCTCAAAGACCCCGGCGTGTTCTCGGGCAGCGAGGGTTCCGACGTCGACCAGTGGCTACGCCTCCAGGAACGCGTCAGCACCACTTACAGGTGGGATCCCAATCTTATGCTCGCAAACATCATCTTTTATCTCGACGGAACCACTCGTGTTTGGTTTCATAACCACGAGCATGACATAACAAGCTGAGACAGCTTCAAGGCAAAGATCCGTGAGTGAGCGAAACAACTTTATTGACGATCCGGCATAAAGGGGGAAGGGGTAGGGGGATTAAAGTGAGACACTAGCGCGCTCGGACGTCCCGGAGCAGCAACCTACTCGCGTCAAACCCGTGGGGGCGCCGCTTTCGGCCGCTGGCGTTCCAGGATGCTAAGCACGTGCTATACCACGTCTTTTATTTGCCTGGCTCTCGGCTGATGATTTTGCTGCTTATGGCAGTTGGCATATCTTCTTGAGCTTTTTGGCAACATCTCTGGTCGTCGTGAAGCTGCGAAAAATGACTTGTCGACTCGCGCACATTCTTCCACGGAGCCCTACATCGGTTATATTCAGGCTGTCCTTTCACTATGCCGCCAAGCTGACGAAAATATGTCTGAACCGGAAAAAGTTGCGAATATGCTAAAGAATATCACCGACGATGCGTTCAACTTGTTGGTATTCAACAATGTGTCACCTGTTGATGCGATCATTCAAGAATGCCGCCGGTTCCAACAAGCTGAAAGCAGACGCATCTCCGATCATTTCCAGCGCCTCCCGAACACCACTCTGACGTCCTCGTGTCTCGACACATATCATCCACTAGACACCTGTGACCACTTGACGCGAATCGTCAGGCGGCAGCTTGAAGTGGCTGCTCCAGCGAAGGTGGGACCAACGTCCCCTGACCCCTCTCCGCCAATCACATTGCCTCTCATTCAAGCAGTTGTCCGGCAGGAAATCGACAGCTTGAGAATTCACTCTATCTCACCGCCATCCGCACCGACTACCAGCCCCGATACACGCCTGCACGTCCCTTCCCGACCAGCTCTCCCTCAACGTTCTGTAATTCGTCCGCATGGCGAACACACGATGACAAGCCGATATGCTTCTCGTGTCACAGAATCGGGCATATTTCTCGCCATTGCAGAAGTCGCTGGGGTCCTCCTGCACAACCGTCCTCTCGTCCCTTCTATGCACATCCTGCCTATCGCCATGAGACCAGCCACGACCGTTTTGCCCCGGAACCTGCTTCTGAACACTGCTACTCCCGCTCTCCATCCCCCCAACGTCGCCAGTCTCGTTCACCACAGCCCCACCGACCATCTTCCCCCGCCTTTCCAAGAGGTTCCCCGACGGAAAACTAAGCGTTGCAGCCCCGGATGTGGCGCTGCATCGCTCGGACTGACCAAAAGTCCTCTTTTGACAATACCGACAAAACGGAACCTCATAGACGTACAGGTAGACGGCGTACATGTCACTGCTTTTGTCGACACTGGCGTCCAACGTTCCGTGATGACGAGTGATTTTCGCCGCAAGCTCAAGAAGGTTCTCACACTTGCGACCACTCAGTTCGTCCGTGTTGCGGATGGTGGAATAGCATCTATCATTGGAATGTGCTCCGCTCGTGTGAGCATTGCGGATCGACACACATTTGTTCTCTTCACCGTCCTTGAAAAATTCCCCCACGACGTAATCTTAGCCCTCGACTTCCTGTCCGCGCATTCTGCCCTCATAGACTGTTCGACCGTACTGGTCGAACACGCTCCCTCTACACTTGCCCGCAACAGAACCTCTTGCACAACGGCCGAGTCACCTCTGCACAACGAGACACGTGTGCCTCCCTCCACAGACACTGACCTACATAGAGCTCGTCTCAATACCACCAGTTCCCGACGCTGACTATGTTCTGACCCCTATCACCGATGTCCTCATAAGCCGTGGCATTACATTACCGCACACCATTATGTCCGTCGCACGAAGTTCTACGTGCCTCCCAGTTGTCAACTTTAGCTTGACACCTCAAGTTTTGCCACAAGGGATCTCTTTGGCGTTGCTCTGCACCTTAGAAAAAAATGCGGTAGATGTTTTCGCGATGGCCGCCACTTCTGACCCCACGCTCAACATCAATCTGCCACTTGCTCCGACAGCACTATTACTTCGATGATCGCTTCTGACTTAACGCCGCAGCAGACTGATAAGCTCCACCAGGTTCTTCTGTCCTACATCGACGTTATTGAAATCAGCGGCCGTTCGTTGGGGAAAGCTACCGGTATGAGCCACCGCATAAACACTGGTAACGCGCTTCCTATTCATAGGCATCCATATCGGGTGTCGGCGGCCGAGTGTCACATCATCCGAAGTGAGGTCGACAAAATGCCCGCCAAGGACATCATTGAGCCGTCCTGCAGTCCTTGGGCTTCTCCTGTAGTGCTAGTCCGCAAGAAAGATGGTGCATGACGTTTCTGCGTGGATTATCGACACCTAAACAAAATTACCAAAAAAGACGTCTACCCTTTGCCACAAATAGATAAATCGCTTGATTGCTTCTGAGGGTCCCACTATTTTTCCTCCATAGACCTTCTTTCCGGCTACTTGCAGATAGAGGTAGATGAAATGGACCGTGAAAAGACGGCATTCATCACTCCCGATAACCTATATCAGTTCAAGGTCATGCCCTTGGGCCTTTGTAACGCTCCAGCCACCTTTGAACGAATGCTCCCTGCTCAGAGGATTCAAATGGTCCACCTGTTTGTGCTACTTGGACGACGTCATCGTCTTTTCACCAACATTTGAAACTCACATAGAGCGCCTCTCAGCTATCCTGAGAATCTTCCGTCGCGCTGGCCTGCAGCTCAACTCGTCCAAATGTCACTTTGGACGCCATCAAATCACAGTGCTTGGCCATTTAGTAGACGCCAACGGTGTACAACCAGACCCGGCAAAAATCAGCGCCGTCAAAAACTTTCCCGTACCACGATCTGCGAAGGATGTACGCAGATTTATCGGACTATGTTCCTACTTCCGACGCTTCATGAAAAATTTTGCGCACATAGTGAGGCCGCTTACGCAGCTCCTCAAGAAAGAAATCACGTTTTCATGAGGCTTCGAAGAGGCTTCTGCGTTCTCGACTCTCGTCGCTCTTCTCACTGCCCCTCCGATTCTGGCACACTTCAACCTTGCTGCCCCTACGGAAATCCGTACAGATGCAAGTGGGCATGGCATTGGTGCAGTGCTGGCTCAGAAACAACATGGTCATATTGCATATGTCATATTACATATTGCATATTACATATGGCCATATTACATAATGCATATGTCAGCCGCCTCCTACCCGCCTCTTAACGTAACTATTCGATAACAGAGCGTGAATGCTTGGCTCTTGTATGGACGGACGCGAAATTTCGACCTTATCTATACGGACGCCCATTTTTGGTAGTTGCCAACCACCACGCACTCTGCTGGCTCAACTCTCTGAAAGATCCATCAGGCTGCCTTGGTCGCTGGGCTTTGCACCTGCAAGAGTTTTCCTATTCGGTGGTCTACAAATCTGGTCATTTACACCATGATGCCGATTGCCTCTCCCGGTACCCTGTCGATCATCCTGACGACACTGACGAGCCCACGGAGAACTCTATCTTGTCAGTGTCCAACTTCCTTAAAATTGGGGAAGAACAGAAGCGTGATCCAGAGCTGCTTGACATCATCAGCCGTATGGAATCCTCCACAAAAGATGCTTCCGTCCACTACTTTGTCATTCAAAAGGGTGTGCTATGCCGTCGCAATTTCCGACCAGACGGGCCCGACCTTCTCACTGTTGTGCCCAAGCATTTGCGCCGCTGTGTTCTCACCGAACTTCACGACACTCCCACGGCTGGACACCTTGGCGTATCCCGCACATACGAGCGCGTCCGGCGCCGTTTCTTCTGGCCAGGCCTTGCTCGTTCGGTACGCCGATACGTGGCCACGTGTGACCTATGCCAACGTCATAAAACATCGTCGCTGCTACCCGCTGGCCATCTTCAACCGTGGAACCATTTTACCGTGTTGGGTTATACCTGCTTGGTCCTTTTCTCACATCAACATTGGGAAACAAACGGATAGCCGTTATAACAGACTACGCTACACGATACGCTATTACGCGAGCTCTACCGACCAGCTGTGCAACCGACGTCGCTGACTTCTTGTTACGGGACGTTATATTGATTCACGGTGCTCCGAGACAGCTTTTCACAGACCGTGGCCGTACATTTCTATCCCAAGTCATCGCCGACATTCTGCGTTCTTGTTCCACGCAACACACACTGACAACCGCTTACCACCCTCAAACAAACGGCCTCACGGAACGATTTAACCGCATTTTAACAAAAATGCTCGCTATGTACGTGTCGCCCGACCACTGAGACTGGGACCTTGCCTTACCCTACGCAACTTTCGCGTATAATTTATCCCGTCTCGACACAGCTTTTTTTCGCCGTTCTACTTAGTGCACGAAAGAGAGCCGACTTTACCACTGGACACAGTCATCTCAGCTCACACCTCGTGCACCAGCGAGTATGCCCGCGACGCGATTGTGCGAGCCGATTATGCCCGTCAGCTCGCTCGCGCTCGGCTGATGGCGTCGCAAACCAACCAATGCCGTCAGTACGATGCGGAACATAGAGACGTACATTTCGATCCGGGTACCCTCGTTTTACTCTGGTCCCCTCATCGTCTGCTCGGCCTATCCGAAAAACTTCTGTCTCATTACACGGGACTCTACCGTATATTGCGTCAAGTAACACCTGTCACCTACGAGATCAGCCCCATCTGTCCATCATCACCTACTATGTGACCCAGTGATATCGTACACGTCTCGCGGATCAAGCCCTACAATAATGCGTCAGATAACGACATTTAAAGCACCGGGATGGTGCCTCCGCCACCGGGGGTCATGCTACGTGCCAGTGCATGGAGCTGAAGAAGACAAAGCAGATAGACTGGCGCGAGCTAATCTGTGTGGCTGGCACTGCTCGCCTAACCGGCTGTAAATACATCGGTGACTACCCCTCTGAGTCAGTCTCCTTCCCGCAACAACATCATTTTTAAATACCAGCCTGGTTTTCGCAAGGGATATTCATGCGAAAATTAACTCGCAGGATTTACTCATGACTTGCTCTCATCATTTGACGCCGGCACGCAAACTGAAGCCATATTACTTGATTTTTCAAAATCATTGAATCGTGTCCCTCACCATCGGCTTTTACTAAAACTTTGGCAACTTATTATTCACGTCTGTCGATAACTTTAACTCTCTTTTTATTGAAGCCTCATCTGGAGTTCCCCAAGGAAGTGTGATTGGTCCCTTGCTTTTCCTTATTTATATTAATGACTTACCCTCCTCAGTCAATATTAAAGTTAGGCTATTCGCTGACAATTGTGTCATTTACCGCACCATTTCATCTTAATCTGATCAACAAACTCTACAATCTGATCTTGTTTTTTCAACTTTGTGGTGCACAACATGGCAAATGACCCTAAATCCTTCAAAGACTAAGCTAATGTGTTTTACTAAAAAAGCGTCCTGTATTCCAGTGTCTTACTTGCTAAATAATACTTCAGTGGAGCTTACGACCTCTTATAAATACATTGGATTTGACTTTCAGTCTGACCTTTCATTGCATCACCGCGTTAACGTCACCCTTGCTTCAGCAAATCGCTCACTCGGGTTCCTTAAACGAAACTTGCAACACACCCCCTGGAACTTGCGTAAACTGGCTTATATCACCCTAATCCGTCCTAAAATAGAATATGCGTCAGCCTTTTGGGATCCCGATCAAGACTGCAATAATAAAAACATCGAAGAGCCATGCAGAACCGTGCTCTACGTTTTATTTTTTCTGATTATTCACGTCACATCAGCGTCACTTCACCGATACTTCGTGCGGAACTGGAACTGTTATCTCGTCACCGTAAAATTGCTCGCTTATCACTACTTCATAAGCTCTACCATCACACATCACTTCACAAGGACTTTTTTAGACCACCCGCTGCTATCTTTCCACGCCGCGATCATCCCTCTAAGATCGAACGCTTCCCTTGTCACACATTTCAGTACGCTAGATCGTTCATACCGCGCACAATAAATTAACCGAGTGGAAGGACTTACCATTAGACAGTGCAATCGTCACCGATATCACTTTATTTCAGAATCTACTTAACATGGGTGCAAACTTGTGAGCTTTTTTCGATATTCCCTCCGTCATTCATCTGCACACCGTGTTTTCTGTATAAACTGCGTATGTTCATGGTTCGTGTTATTTTTGCTGTGTTTGCCTAATTCAGTATTTCACATGTGTTATTGATGATGTTCTCATTTATTTATGCTTTAATGGCGTGTGTGCTTGTACTAAGCTAGATTGCGTTTTATTGTACCCTTGTGACTCTATGTATTTCCTTGTTTAGATCAATTTAAAAGCATCAAAATATTTTTATAGTTTCATTATTGTTTGTCCTATATTATTTATTCTGATTATTTAAGACTATGCGGTAAGAACATTGCCCTTATATTTACTCTAATCTACTTAGCAGCTGTATACTGTTTAGTTTGAGTGTTTTCTGGCCCTATTATTCATTTCATCTACCTGTATGCGTTATAGCTACCCCTCCCCCTCGTACATAATACCCTCCTGTGAGAGGGCCCTCAGGGGTATTCTGAATAAATAAATAAATAAAAAGCTATCACCTTTTCTTTAGTTAACAGTAGGAAGAGACAAGCCTCGGAGCGGGAAGTTATCGATCTCTTTTAATTGCATTGCAATTTCAAAATGAGTCTCACAAAAAAAACATGACTATGCATCATATAGGCGCTGAGGCTACTGGGGCTGTTGTCTAATTTACAAGTCGTTTTTTTAATGTACAGCTTGGTATACTAACTGGTCAGTATGTTCATTTACACTCATTCCAAAGCCATGAGTCAGTATGAGTGCGTGAAGAGTGAGTAAGTAGACACGTGTTTGAGTATGAGTGAGTACTCTCAAGTGCGAGTAGGCATAAAGCAAATTCAATCACATTTATTTTCAGCCTGTAATACAGAAAGGGCTGTGATGAAAATCTGTATTCAGAACAATCACTGTTGAGAAATTTGATCACAAGTAGACTTAACATCAATTAGCAGGGCACTGTGTGAGTGCAGGAACACTGACATGAGTTTACTGAGGAGCTTCTGCAGTAATCCTTTAGCTCCATAATATACTTTAACGATTTCTTGCAATGAGATATGAAGTACAGCCTCATGGCATGATGCAATTGTCAGTGGCACTACACATGGCTTGGAGTCTTCCATGTATTGCAGCTTAAACCTTACTGTGTGTGCTGATGGACTATGGAACGTCACTTCTCACCTGCTTTGTTAATTCATATTATTGCGTGCATTCACAGTTTCACATTGCTTGAAGCACTTGGGCAATGTTTCTTTAGAAGGGGGTAGTAACTCACGTATTCTTTGTTTTCACTGTTATTGTGTTTCACTAAACATTACTGTTGCACGTTTTCCGTCGTAGCAAGCCACACTTTCTTGTATTGCATCATTCTCAAATGGTGTCCATCATTTCACCACTCACCCTAACAATGATGAGCCGAGCTCATCGACTCAGTTATATCTCTTCTACGGAAAACAATTAGGCCTCATTCACTATGAAAGAAGTGTTTAGGACGCCGCATTGAAGCTACTCTTAATAAGTTATGCCAGTTTTTGTGGTTTGAACAAACAGTGCACTAAACTATTTTAAAATGCGCTCAAAGCATGCATTTTGATAGAGATGTTTATTTATTAGAATACCCTCAGGGCCCGTAGAGCATTACAGAGGGGTGGGTACAACATTTTATAACACACAAGAAAAAAAGACAAAATAAAGAAACAAGTGTCAGATGCGCAAATCACGAAGGCAACATAGGTCAACTAAAAATGTATAAGTAAGAATTCAAGCACATACAAGACAAAGATAGATAATGGAAACTGCGTATAGTTACAAACATTGCTGAGAAATTGCAGTCTTGAATAACAAAGGGTCTGTTATTGTTACAACGGAAGAGGTATGACTGGAAGAGGATGTGACTAGATTATGGCCACTGTAAACTAAGAATAGCTGCAGCTCTGTTTAGAAAAAGAAGAACATGCATTTTTGCCAGAGCTTTGAGCAATGACGAATTTCACTTCTGCTGAGAGTGTGGCTTCAACTACACAGAATAACGTTTTGTTTTTCTAAATTTTAACATGAAGATTATCTGCTTTTTAACGTCTAACAGCAGTGGATGCCGGTAGATATAAAGAAATCGCCACAGGTTTTATTACCTGGCTTGCTTGTCCCTGCGCAGTATATTTATAAATTTCATCTGGACACCATCTGCACTGAAGGCTGGATACGTTGGGGCACTTTCTGTGGTTTATTGAAATCAATAGTCTGCATATTTACAAAAAAATATTTTGCTTGTGGCATAATTAGATGTGGAATGAAATATATAAGTAAGGAAAATTCTGTATTTTTTATCTCTTCCAGCAAAAAGTGTGGTTGGAAAAGGGACGACACCAATTACAAGCATAATAAAAATAGCACAGTACATAACCAAACATCTTTGTACTCCTGGAATGTGCAGTGACTCGTTATTGAGAACCTAGAATATTTATTTGCTATATCAGACTCTTGAGAACTGTACTCATCACTGTAATGTAGGTGTCTTGGTAGCTTAGCAGGCAAAGTGTTGCTGTGCTAAGCATAATGAAACGGGTTTGATTACTAGTGATGGTGGCTGCATTTCAATGCGGGCAGAGAGCAAGAGCACCAGTGTACTATTTTGAGCAGTGTGAGAGAGAACACGAGTAGATGAAATGAGAAATGGCTGTCGCCACACTATGCTTTATTATCACATTAAGTTTACTAGCAGCTAATGATACAACCATCTGAAGATTTGTATCAGCACTAGCAAGGAGGCAGTAGCAATGCTTAGTATAACCATGATGCTCTGTTTTAAAAACAGTCAACATAGCGCGCGCTAGAAGAACAGGTAAGCTATGATGGTGCGTGGCGCAAAACTCTTAGCGCTTTTTCACTGGAACAAATGACAGCGTTGAGACGTTGTGCTTGATCTCTCCGGGCGTATCAGGGCCAAAAACCCGTTTATCTACGAATGAAGTCTTCGGATTTAACACCTTTTCAGTGTATCTACAAGCTGCTGCGTGAACCCTGCAACAGCGTGTTTGAGGCTAAATACCACACACTTCCGCATTCTTTGCCACAGTGCTCACTATAGTACTTATTTTAGGTTAATGTTTAGATTAACGTTAAAGAACAGATGGAGAATAATCCACAATATCCCTTTGCAGTGCGTTATAAACATACTATAGCGTTTGCGCATAATTTCCCAGATGATATGCTAGTTTACGGGGTTCACAATTGTCTAACAACCTAGCACTACCTCGTTGCTTTTCAATGATTAATTCCACAAATGCTGAGTAACTCTCATACTAAAATCACAATAACAGCCACATTGCTTTCTTTCACGAAGATGGCGATTAGGCCTGAGCTTGTGCTCAGTCACTTTATTTGTGCGTCAAGTTTCATGTCGAGCCCACCTGAAGACGCCTATTGTCAGTGCCCTTTTCTCAGCCTATCAGTGACAGCGCGAAATAGTTTATAGAAATATTTTGCTGGCATGAGTAGTTTCAGGACACGGCATCCGCAGCACCAGGTGCAAGCAAAAGTGGTAATCAAAGAGTACAGGAAAGAGCCTCCAAGAAAACTGTTTGGTTAATACGGGTCAATTTTGTTTGCAATAAATGAAAGGTTTGTGGTAAAAATATGGCAATAACAATACAATGAGCAAAAACCAATCTGCAAGGTACTGGAAAGCTACAATTTGTGCAACTCGGTTGGCTTTTGCAACATAACTATCATCATAACTGCCATTAAGTTTTAACTCTAGTTGTTGTGATAGGTGAATGTTAACAGAATTTCTATTGAACACACGATTTTAGTGAGATATACTGTATCTTTTCTTATATGCATTTAGCCTTCGATTATAATAGGAAAATTTTCAGGGAACCGCAGCATTTTTTTCACTTGACAATCGATAAGCCTTCTCTGTGGTTGCGGAACATCAAGAAGTCCGCATCACAACTTGCTTTATGTGAAGTTTTCTGTGTGTATTATTTTAACACGTTAAACATGACGCTACCAAAAGTAGTCATTTATGACTCCAACATTCTTGCACATATCTAATACATCACTGTATGAAAGCAAAGCGTGCAAAATGCAGAAAGAACTTGAAACAAGTTATATGCGAGCTAGACAGCAAATTCAAGTTTGATGAAATTCTTGTATCAAGATGCCAGATACACGATTTTGGCAGTAGTGACGAGCGTTTTCTTTACGCCGCTAAGCATCGTTCTGCATTTTACTCATACTGCAGGTGCACTGCTTGATGTCTTATGAGCGAGCCTTGAAACACCTACCTTCACGCATGTGCGCCACAGAGCGTGATTTATTGATTGATTAAAACTTTAGTTTTGTCCTGAGAAGACGCAGGGGAGACCCTGCGTCACCCGGCTAATCCACCGTTGGGACCGTCAAGCCGAGCTTGGCGGCCCGTTCATGGGCACTCTGGACGGCCAGGGTTTCATCCTTAAGTTCGGGGCTGCGTAAGAGCGCAGCCCACCTGTCCTCGCTGAGGGCGGGACCGATGGCTTCACATTCCCACAACACATGATTGAATGTGGCTAACAGTCCACAAGAGGGGCAATCCGCACTTGGATACCGTTCAGGGTAGATGGCATGAAGAACCGCAGGGTTAGGATACGCACTGGCTTGCAATAGTCTTAGGGTGACTGCCTGCGCCCTGCAAAAAGCCGGGTGTGGGAGAGGGAACACCCTTCTTGACAGATAGAAGTGCTTTGTTATTTTGTTGAACATAAGTAAGGGTTCCCAGCGAGGCAGAGGGACTGTGGAGGCGGCGCGGTCAGTGAGTCCTCGCGCGGCCTCGTGTGCGCCCTCGTTCGGGTTAGAGGTAGAGACCTCAATCGACATAAGGTGAGCGGGATACCAAGTGAGAGAATGGGGCGTGATACAATTCACGCTTTGGAGAATGCGGAAGGTCTGAGGGGCTACCATCCCGATTTCGTAGGCTTTGATAGCTGCCTTGAAGTCGCTGTATATTGACTCTCTGCGACTATCTAGCACATGTAGCCAGCGCAATTGCAATCTGTTCGGCTATCACGGGCTTCGATGTGCGCACTGTGGCGGAGCAAGTGAGCCTGGAATTTAAGTCGACGATGGAAACAGCGAAGGCCTCTTGTTGGACATATGGCGCAGCATCCACAAAGCTTGCATCAGTGAGGTACCAATGGACGTGCTCGAGCAGAGCTCAACCCCTGGCCCTACACCGACCAACGATGTGCGCAGGGTGCATATTGCGGGGAATGGGTGCGATGCGCACTTGAGACCTGATGTTTCTGGGAATCTGCATGGAATCGGCGCACTGGTCAATAGAGTTGAGGCCGAAATCATCGAGTATCTTGCGGCCCGATTTGGTTCCGGAAAGCCTGAGCAGCTGTGAGCACTCTTGCGCCTCGATTTTCTTTTGGAGTGTACGGTGAACACCGAGCTTGAAATGGTTTTCAGTGCGAGTACTTACAGGCAAGCCGAGCGCGAGCTTGAAGACCTTTCTTATGAGGGAATTGAGCTTACTTCTGTCTGCAGCATGCCAATTATACATGGCCGCCGAGTACGAAAGGTGGCAGAGCACAAACGCATGTATGATGCGGATGAGATTGTCTTGATTGATTCCGCGGTGTCTGTTGGTGATCCTCCGGATGAGGCTGAGAGAACTTTCCGTCTTGGTAGTGATCTGTTTTAGTGCAGCTCCGTTAGTGCCGTTGGACTCGATATACATTCCCAATATTCGGAGCGAATCCACTCTGGGCACTGGGGACCCGTCTCTAATGAAAAGCCGTATTTCACTTTGAGACGCACGTTTCCAGTCGCGGTGGCCACCGCCTCGGGGTCTTTTCTTGTAGAGCAGAAAATCGGATTTCGATGGGGAGCATCTGAGACCGTTGGGATGGAGGAAACGTTCGGTCACGTTGATTGCGTGCTGCATGGCTTCCTCAACTTGACCATCGCTCCCGCCGGTGCACCGGATGGTTATATCATCTGCGTAGATGAAATGATTGATTCCTTGAATCTTCGCGAGTTCCTTGGAGAGCCCAATCATCACAATGTTAAATAGTGTTGGTGAAATAACTGAGCCCTGAGGCGTGCCGCGTGAACAGATGTTGATCTCTCGTGAGAAGTACCCTTCGATCTTGAGCTTGGCAGTTTTCTGGTAAAGAAAGGATCTCACGAAGTCGTAGACCTTCTTCCCTAGCCCTAGGCTGGCAATAGACTAGAGAATCAATTCGTGAGAAACGTTGTCAAAAGCCTTCTCCAGGTCTAATCCAAGGATGGCTCTGGTATCTCCTGAGCTCCGGTCGATGATCTGATGCTTTATCAGCTTCGTGGCATCCTGTGTTGAGAGACGAGCTCTGAAACCAATCACATTGTGGGTGTACATGTCATTGGTCTCGAGGTGCACCTTGAGTCGGTTCAGAAGGGCGTGCTCTGCAACCTTACCAACACAGGAAGTTAAGGAAATCGGTCTTAGATTATCTATTCCTGGTGGTTTACAAGGTTTTGGGATTAGAACTGTTTAGGCAGTCTTCCATTGAGCTGGAACCTCCCCACTGCGCCACACCTCATTAATCTTTTCCGTAAGGAATTCGATGGAGTCATCATCAAGATTCTTGAGCATCTTAATGGTTATGCCATCAGGGCCAGGGGCGGATTTGGCATTTAGGGAAAAGAGAGCCTGCCGTATCTCGGCCACAGAATAGTCCTGGTCCAACTCCGGCACGTCGCACCCCGCGTAGTCCGGAAACTGTGTGGTTGCAGAGCTATCCGCGACTCGCAGATACCTGTCTATAAGATTGTTGACAACCAATTCGTCCGGGGTAGAGTCAGTAGCAAGATGGATGGCTCGCGCGAGGGATCGCCTCTGACTAGACCTGGTGCTGCCCCGATTGAGAAGGTGTTTGAGAGGACCCCAGCTCTTCCCAGATCTGAGCTGACCCTCGATGCTCTCACAGAGCTCATGCCATTGTTGTTTACACAAGGTTTTGCAGTGCTCCTTGATCGCCCTGTTAACCTCGGAAACCTTCTTGCGGAGCCTCCTGTTATGCTTCTGTTCCTTCCACCTCGTGAGTAGGGCTTGCTTGGCTTCTAGTAGGTGTGCCAACCTGCTGTCCATGTTTTCAACATCGAGGTCAGTGACGACCTCTTTGGTCGCTGCCATGGCGTCATCTCTGATTCCTTTGTACCATCCTTCAAAGTCTGTCCCAGCCGTCGGTGCTCTCTGAGCTCTGACTTCGTGAAAAACGTCCAAGTCAACCACCTTGATTTTTTTTGTCCTAAAGCGGGCAATCGACAAGGATACCTCAATGATGTAGTGGTCACTTCCGAAGTCTAGAGCCGGGTTGACACATTTGACCCCATCTATATTCTTCACAAAAGTCAGGTCCGGGGTGGTATCCCGACATATGGAGTTACCTCTCCTAGTGGGGAAATCCTTGTCAGTTATAAGCGTCAAGTCAGCTTCTGTCGCTGTCTGCCATAGCTCGCGTCCCTTGGGGGTATCATACATATATCCCCACACGCTGTGTTGGGCATTGAAATCCCCTACAACTACAAGGGGGTAACTACTGGCCATGCTCACAGCCCTTTTGAGGAGAGAGTTTGCTCTCGCCCTGCAATAACTGGGAATGCAGTATACGTTGAGAATAAAAAGGCTATTTCTTCTAAGACCCTCACTGGGTGAGTTCATTATAATTTCAGTTATTACGTACTCAATGCCATCGGCAACTGCACCAAGGTCACGCGATAAGTAATTGTACCTTTTGCTGACAAGTGTGGCAACTCCCCTACCTCCTGAATGTGATGACGCTACTAGGTAACCCGGGAGTGGGATGGGGGTGCCAGACGCAACTTCCTGAACAGCGATGATTTGGGGATTAACATCAAGAGTTCTTAAATATCTGTAGAATGGGCTTTTTGTGAGAAAACCCACCACAGTTCTATTGCCAGATTCTGAAATTTTCGTCCACACTATCCATGTTTAGGCTGAGGGGATGGTTAAGCAGCTATAGCAGCCCGGAGTATCGCGCCCTCAGTCGGTGGCGCTAGTACATTGCGTTGTGCTGGGACCTGCATAGGAGTCGGACCGGGGTCTCTCCTCGCATTGACCTCTTCTAACTTGCTTATGCGTTCACTCAGTGCTCCTTATCCCATCCTGTGGTGCGCCTCGGCTTCTTGAATTTTCGCTAAGGTAGCCTGCACGTTCACAACGGAAACCTCGAGTTCCGACTGTAAGTTTACCGCCTCTTTTTCTTGTGTGTTCTCAACCACTCAGCGCTTGGTTCCGTTAGGCCCATGAAGTGCCTCAGACGTATTCATGACGACCGGGGTTGGGGTGGGCTGTGTCGAAGGGGGCGAGGACGCGAGCTTTCTAATCTCCGCCATCTCCGCCGCTAGCCTGCTCATTTCTTGCTTAAGCTGCGCGTTTTCTTTCCTCAGCTGCTCGTTAGCTTGTCGCATCTCGTCGAGCTCACTCGCGTGGGGAGAACCGCGATTTGATTCGTCGCCTCTAGGAGACTCACGTCTTCCTCGGGCCTTGTCGGCCCAGGAGAGCGTCAGCTTCTTGCTGTTAGAGGTGGTGGGCGTGCGGGAGCGGGACCTGGTCGGCCCCGACGAAACGTGCCCCGGCTTTGAGTTGGAGCGAGGCTGAGAAGTAGAACTTCCCCGGGCACGTTCTGTCGACCTGGAGAGCGAGCCGGAACATTTCTTGGAGGCACGACGGCGCCTGGATCCGGAGCGGCCTCCCGAGCGTCCCCTGGAACGCCGGCGTCCTCTGCGCTGAGCACCGTGGTGGGTGACGAAGACTGGAACTCGTCCGCAGTGTCGAGGTGACGTTGCGGGGACGGTGACGCAGCACCAGCTATTCTGGCACGCTCACTGTGACGACGGCGCACAATATACGGGATCTTGAACCTTTAAGCACAGTCTTTGCTAGCCGTGAGATGCTGGCCACCACAGAGTTGGTACTTGGAAGTACACACATGTTGCTTGTCAGGGCTTGCGGCACCACAGTCTCGGCAAATCGTGTCACCGTGAGTAGGGCACACGTCAGCGCTATGACCAAGACGGCCGCACGCATAACACCCGTCAATTTGCTTGCGGTAGAGTGAGCACTGCATCAGCATTGCTCCATACACGGCAAAAATCGGTACACAATACCCGTCGAAAGCGATGAGGACCGTGCCAGTTTGGGCTATTCTCTTGGCTGCAAAGGCGAGTGGATTATTTCTGTTGACAATCTTCGCATCGATAACATCAGGGCAGTCTTGAAGTGGGACGTTGCGAATCACCCTTTTGCAAGTGGAGTGTGGGGCAGTCTCATAGGCACTTAGCTTGTGCATCTTGCCTGAAATGAGTATTTGCTTCATCCGAACGTATCGGTCTGCGTTTTCACGCTTGGGAGTACTAGCAACCATAATATTTTGCTGCAGATTCGGGCATAGAGTATCCTGGCACAAATCTTCCTGGCTTATGCCAGCGGCAACTAGTATTGCGTCTGCCACCGTAGCTGCACCGATTTTCGAGATATTGAGTCCACCTCTCGGCCGGATCACAATCTTGATGTCATCGTGAGAAAGGGAGGACATCTTTCCCGCCCGTATTACTTTGGACTTCAGCGCAGCGCCTCTCGATTTGCCGCGGCGTGCGCCGGCTGCGACGATGGCGCGTTAGAGTCTGCAGTGCCTGTTTTGGTGCCACCTCTTCTGGCCCCAGCGGACTGCCAACCTTTATCTTGAGTAAACTCTTCTTCTGAAATATCCTCTCCGTGCACTTAATACTCCATTGTGAACAAATAATTCTGCGCACCGGGCCTTCGAAGGGCCGGCCGCAGGCGAGAACAAGCCCAGCAAAAGCGCGGTCTCCCGAGCCACTCGTTAGGGTTAAAGAAGGCACCGCTCCACAGGAAAAAAAATTGTTCCTAACTTCACAAAAACTCCCTCACTGTGGTCAAATATGGTATTCGTAGGATCCTGAGGACTTCTCGGAACCGATGCGAGCAACACTTCATAAACACTTCAAGAAAAAACTCTATAAACACCGATTTAGTTGCACGTCCACAGGAGCCGTACGAACGCAGCCTCCCATTCCGCGTCTCCCTTAAAATCGGAATGCCTATTATTCCCACAGGGCGTTGCAAAAGATAATCTTCGCCTTGGGACGAGTGGATATCAACTGCACCTGCGCACTACAGCAGAGCCTACGTAACCCATCTCTTCGTATAAAAGAGGCCACTCGACCATTGAAGCCTTCATTTGGCAGTAGTGACGAACGTTTTCTTCACACCGCTAAGCATCGTTCTGTTTTAGGGGCGAAGCTCCTTAGGGCGTGGGCTGTGCGTCCCCTGTAGGCTATATGTAGCCACCTCTAGTTTAGTTCTTGCAGTGCTCACTAGATGGCGGTACCGTTCCCTGTATGTAGCCACCTCTAGTTTAGTTCTTGCAGTGTTCACTAGATGACGGTACCGTCTCCTGTATGTAGCCACCTCTCGTTTAGTTCTTGTAGTGTTTACTAGATGGTGGTACTTGTAGCTGATGATGAAAAGATGCAAGATGTTATAAACTAGAAAGCGGTACTTGTAGTTGATGAAAGACGCGAGATCTTATAAAATAGGAATGATGTCACATATGGCGCGTGTCATTGGTTGAAGGCAATCGTTCGATTTAGTGCAGTGACGTACGCTAGGGGGAGCGATGTAATAAAATCGAGTGGGCAAAATGTACAGAGGATTCATGGTTTACCAGGGTTACCTCCGGAGCTTCGCCCACTCATCATCATTCACTTCGTGGATATGGCGGAATTTTTTTCCTGATACTGCAGGTTAGTGCCAAGCTACTGAATTTGCAATATTCATGCTGCTGTTTTGTCGCTGCTACCAAATATAATGTTGTTTGTTTTGCACTTTTTAATCAGTGGTTGGTTTCCTTGTGTTTCGTCTGATGTCGAATGAACTGGGCAAGATTAAGGAAGAAATAAAGTCTTAGTTTGTTAAATTAAAAGACAAAATGAGGCATGAATTGAGATTGTCTCATGAGGGCTTAGAAAGGGACCTATGAACTGAAAATTGTGAACTCAAAAATGATCAAGCTAACATGGCAAACAGCCTCGAGATTACGTTTGAAACAATTGATGAACTAAAAAGAAAGCTGTCGGAATCTACTTCCGAAAATGCCGAGCTTGAGCGCGAAAGCGAAACTCTACGCACTAAATGTTCAAATTTAGAAAATACAGTTTACACCCTGGAACATCGACTCACGCAGACTGAGCAACAATCTCGTTGAGCCAACCTTGAGAATCAAGGTGTAACAAAAGCGAAAACTGAGTGCTTGCCCGATGTTCTTTCAAAGCTTGGTTCTGCAATCAATGATCAAATCAGTGTAGGAGACATTAAAATGTGTCACCGGGTGCCTACACGCCGCAACGATCGGACTAACATAATCATCCAATTCAAGTGTCGCATGAAGCGAGATAGCGTTCTCCGGAAGGCTAAAAATATTCGTCTTACAAACACTGATCTCAATCTGGAGGGTTTTTCAGTGTATGTTAATGAACACTTTTGCCCTGCTCTAAAGAAGCTTCTCAAAATGGCTGTAAAGAGGAAACACGCGCATCACTGGAAATCGGTGTGGTCATTTACCGACAAAATCTTTGCAAGACAAATTGATGACACGCCCGCAATCCAGATAAGGGGAGAGGATGATCTTGAGAAGATATCAGGGCAGGCGTAGAAAGTCGGAGCGGCAAGAACGTACGTGCTACGTAGTTACTGTTCTTAGCCTTCATCAAATATGGCATACCAGGAGCTTACTCTCTCGCACCAAACTTCTAGACTTGGTAACAGAGGCAGCCTATTTTGCATTTTAACGCGCTCTGCATGCAACGACAATGACGATATTATTCACTTTCTTTCTAAATTCGCATTTAGGTTTAAATTGATCATGATCTCGGAAACATGGTACTACAATAACTGTGCTAAGCTCACTTTGAATAGTTATCATCGCTTTGTAATGTTTCGCCGTACTAGAAAGGGTGGTGATGTCGCGCTTTTTGTTGCAGAAGACGCAAAATGCGAATTCTTAGAAGAATATACAAAAGTAACAGAAGACGACGAAACAATCACTGTAGAGAATAAAAAGAGAATACTTTCGGAGGTATATCACCCGCCAAGCGGAAATGTCATCTCTTTTATAGGTTTTTTAATCATTCTTAAATCACGTAAGCGTGAACAATCTGAAACATGTGCGTGGTGGTGATTTAAATATAGATATGCTCGAGCACACTAACTCCTCCTTTGCACAGAACACTTGTCTTTAATCTAAACAATATATGAATACAATCATTACACCAACACGTATAACAAGTCGTACGTCTTCTCTTCTTGACCTTCTAATTGTCGATATATTTACTGTTGTATACAATACAGGCAAATTGGTGTGGGACCTAAGCAACCACTGCCCTATCTATTTATTATGCTTTGATTACTCGGAAAAGGTGGTTCACGCGAGTCAAAAGGCAACTTACGAATGCATCACTCAAGCAATCTTAGAGCAATTTAAGATTGACGTCATGAACCACGACTGGTCACATGTTTTAGAAAAAGCCGATGCAAACGATGCATCCAATTTTATTGAATATTTATGAATACATATGTTAGAAATTTTTCTATTAAAACAGCCAAGCACTAAAAAAAATTAGAAAGCCTTGGGTTGCACAAGAGCTTGCCGAAATGATAAAAAAAATATCTTTACCATTCGTTCTTACGCACACGGTCGGACTTGACATTACAAACATTTAAAAAAATTTAGAACCAGACTAAATGATGAATTAAGTCAGGCAGAAGCAATGTACTACCAGGAATTATTTGCAACTGTCTCCAGGCAACGACCAGAGATCGCATGGCAAACGGGTAATTCGGTTCTAGGTCGGCTTAAGCAGGTTACGCCCCTAACATCGATAAAGCCAGAATCCCGTGAAATAGCAGGCATGGCCTTTTCCGATCACTTTGATCATCATTTCGCAGCTGCACAAAGTGACTCCCATAGCGGCTATGGCAGCGTGAAGGAATTGGGCCGCTGCAATGCAATTCTCGTAAGTGCATTCTTCGCGCCTACCGATGAGGATGAAGTATCCAGAGTGTACATGGAATGAAGAACAGTAGGGCTTCAGAAATAAATGCCTTGCAGATTAAGCCTATAAAATATGTTTTAGGATTTAGTGCTCTTCCACTGGTGCACATTTATAACTTAATTTTAGAAACTTTCATTTACCAAAGCGCATATAAATACGCTAAGGTTTCAGTTATTTATAATGGTGGTGATCGGAATCCTACATCAAACTACCGACCAGTATCTGTACTCCCAGTTTTTTCTAAGGGTACAGAAAAATTTGTATTTACTCGAATGACAAACTTCTTCAATTAAAAGAGCATTCTTACTGACTCACAGTACAGTATGGTTTCCGAAAAAGCAGGTCGACAGAATTGGCACTCCTAACACTAAAGGAATACATATTAAAGAGCTTTTCACATAACTGAAATACAAATGGTATATTTATCAATTTCAGTAAAGCTTTCGACAGTATTCCTCACAAAATTCTTATTCACAAACTTTCCTCATGTGGATTTCGTGGAAGATCGTTAGAATTATTTCAGTCATATCTTAAAGAACGAAATCAGTGTGTCTCCATAATTACCCAAAAGTCATCCTTTTACCTGTTCTATGTGGTGTGCCCCAAGGCAGTTCTCTTGGACCAATTTTGTTTAAAGTATTTATTATTGACATTGTAAGCATAGTCGATGATTGCACTTTGTGTGTGTCAGGCCCTGATGCCAACAAACTTGTAGAAAGACGCAAGGAAATTATGCTCAGTTTGTCAAATTGGACTCGGACAAACAGGCTTAAGGTAAATTTAAAGAAAACAAAAGGTATCGTGTTTCGAACTAAAAATAAACTCTTAGTCAATCATAATAATATTTACTTTCAGAATCAACGTATTGAATTGGTCGAAGAATTGAAAATTCTTGGAGTATATTTTTCTTCTGGCTCACGTCTGGATACCCGCATGAATTATCTTTGCGGTAAGCTATCTGCGGTTACCGGTGCTATGGTGCGCTGCCGCGCTTTCTTGCCTGTGGGGGCAAAGCTACAAATTTATTACGGACTATTCCTGTCATATGTCTACTACTGTTACTTTGTCTGGGAAACAACTTAAAAATGCAACATGCAAAAACTTGTAACAATTCAAAAGAAAATTGTCGGCTATATTCAAAATGTTGATCGACTTTTAGCCACACATGGCATAATTCTCAAACACAAATTAACCGCGTTGACAGGCTGTATGAATGTACATTATTATAAAAAATGTGTTTTTAATCCCAAAATGTTAAAGATTACTTTACGTCTCTGACTAAGTTAGAACCGCACAATAACATGAAACACACATGCAACCCTGAAGTATCGAAGGTGCCTTGGTCCCGGAAGAACTACAGCCTGCAATCACTAGCTCATATTATTCCAGTCATACTCAACCGGTACAAACACACAACCGCATTAAATGAAAAAACATCTGCGTCACTACTTTTTATCTTTATAGTAACGCATTACCCTTAATTCTTGAAAGAAGTGTCATTGTTAAATTGTATGTGTACCTGTGTTGTATGCTGATCTGTATGTATAGTGGTTTCGATGGGACTGCAATGTAAAAACACTTATTTACATGTGTTATCTATGTGCTACTGCCATGTAAGGGACTCTGGGCTTTCGTCAATCTGCTTCGACAGCGTTTTGTCCGGGAGTCCCTCCATATTGTTTTCTGGTAGATAAAATTGAATTGAGCCCCGCCGCGGTGGTCTGGTGGCTAAGGTACTCGGCCGCCTGACCCGCAAGTCGCGGGTTCAAATCCCGGCTGTGGCGGCTGCATTTCCGATGGAGGCGGAAATGTTGTAGGCCCATGTGCTCACATTTGGGTGCACGTTAAAGAACCCCAGGTGGTCGAAATTTTCGGAGCCCTCCACTACGGCGTCTCTCATAAGAATATGGTGGTTTTGGGACGTTAAACCTCACAAGTCAATCATTTAAAATTGAATTGAATTTATTTGAATGAAGCTCTACTGACAGCACCCTTATACAAACCTTAGACGCCGCAAATAACTTTCACAGTGGTGCACGCCCCAAATAACTTTTGCTTCTAGCACCGCTGCAGAACATCACAGGCTAATAGCCCGACAGGTATCTTGTGAACAAACTTCGTCAACTAAGGGACACGATCAAGCACTGCGGACGCGACACGGTCACCGCAGCATATTTCCCGCGGCAAAGCAGAGCACACGCCGCAGAAAATGCCAAATGACGGCGGTAAGGTTTACCGCAGATTGTGTTATCACCCGCCCAGTACTTCACACGAATGAACAACGAACACGGAGCCCATACAAATCACAAACGGTGTTTACAGCGATTGAACACTTTTGAAGACAAGTATGTGCGATCAGAAAAAGACACCTGCAGGCGTTGACGTTCTGGTTCCCAAATCAAAGTGAACGATGACACAAAACACACGAAATCGGCGTTCTCCGAACCTCGCGTCAACACAACTCTCAGTCGGGTTCTCTCGGCGATCGCAGCCAGTGAGAAGGGCAGGAAGTTTGCGCCGGCTTGCTGCCTTTCGATGGTTATTTTCGCGGATGCTCATTAACTCTAGTGATAATTACAGTAATGTCCGAATAAGCTTCTTTTACGCGGTGGCTGACTAGGCCTCGCCACTCGCTACGTCGCTTCGACCGAGCGCCATGTTTGACGGCCGGCGAGCGTCTTGCGGGATGGCGTCATGCGTCACCACTTTTAAGTGCGAAGCATTTCTTAGCAAACTTCGGCGACTTTGACCGTATCTCTCTATCTATCTATCTATCTATCTATCTATCTATCTATCTATCTATCTATCTATCTATCTATCTATCTATCTATCTATCTATCTATCTATCTATCTATCTATCTATCTATCTATCTATCTATCTATTGCCACGTTCCATTTCCCAAGTTTTTGTTATCGTCCCAAAACACCACACGATTCTCAGCGCAAACCGCGCCTGCAGTTTTCGAGAAGGTTCGGAACTGTAGTAGATCGAATCGATAAGATCAAGCCCACTGCGCGAACAGTACAGATTGTTCTGGAACCACCGCCACCGCCAGCGATAACGCTAGAACATTCGACCGCAAGAGTATAAATGCCGACGCGCTCCACCGCTTGTCAGTTGTTGATCGAAGGCCGACGCTCCGTTCGCCGCTATCAGTCCGAGACTGCTATCTGTGCAAGACTGCTGCTGTAATTGGACTTTCCGTTTACCGGGCACAGGTACGCCCAAATAAACAGTTAAATACCAACAAGAAGTCTCCTGTCTTCGGCCACGTCACGACACCGTGGCATCTGGTGGAGGTGCTGTTTCTTCCATGTACCATACGCCTCCGTCAAGCCGTGAACCCAGCCCACGTCGCGGAGAAGACACCGACGCCAACCAAAAGCAGCGGAACGAGCCGACGGAGCCGTGACCCGACGCCACGCCCTAACTGTAATGCGAGACGGCGAACTAGCGACCTCGACATTCTTATCGACGGCCACAGTGTGACTGCTCTCGTCGATACTGGAGCCGACTATTCTGTCATCAGTGGGTTGTTCGCCGCGAAGTTAAAGTTAGGACAGCTTGGAAAGGCCCTGAAATCCGCACAGCCGGAGGTCATCTCGTAACGCCTGCAGGAATCTGCACAGCGAGAGTCACCATTAACGGCCGTATTTATCCTACAGACTTCGTAGTTCTACAGCGTTGCTCGAGAGATGTCATCCTTGGCATGGACTTCTTATGCCTCCATGGTGCTGTCATCAACCTAAAAACAAAGTCGATAACGTTATCCACAGAAGAAACACTACCGCCGCGCACGCTGTCAAAACACCATGACTTGAATGTGCTGGAAGAACAAGTCACCATTCCGCCTCGCTCAAGCGTCATTATTTCAGTCGGCGCTCCTAAATCACCTGACTTGGAAGGCGTCGTTGAAGGCAGTCAGCATCTGTTGGTCACCCGAAATATTTGCGTCGCAAGAGGAATTGCAGAGCTGTGGGGAGGCAAAGCAACGGTTATGCTCACGAATTTCAGCAATGAGTACAAACATGTGAACAAAGGAACAACGGTCGCATACATCGAAGAAATCGTCGAAGCCACCAGTGCTTTCGCCCTCGCCGATTCTGCGGAACCTGCTCAGAAGAACCAAGCCCCTCCCATAGCTTTCGACGTCATTCCCAGACTTCCGAACGATAAGCAAGAACAGCTCAAGGCCCTGCTCCTGCAATAGGAAGTTTGCTTTTCGTCGTCATCGAAAATTCGACAGACCCCAATCACGAAACATCGCATCATAACCGAAGAAAATGCCAGACCACTCCGTCAGAGTCCGTACAGGGTTTCGACGCGAGAACGTGAGGCCATTAAGAGACAAGTTGATGAAATGCTGCGGGATGACATTATCCAGCCATCCAAGAGTCCATGGGCATCCCCCGTGGTGTTAGTGAAGAAAAAGGATGGGACCCTACGTTTCTGCGGCGATTATCGCCGGTTGAAAAAAATCACAAGAAAGTACGTGTATCCTCTCCCACGAATAGACGACGCACTTGATCGGCTCCATAACGCCAAGTACTTTTTGTCAATGGACCTCAAGACTGGCTATTGGCAAATCGAAGTCGATAAAAGAGACCGAGAAAAGACGGCGTTTATAACACCGGACAGCCTCTTCGAGTTTAAGGTGATGCCCTTCGGCCTTTGCTCAGCGCCTGCAACTTTTCAACGCGTTACGGATACAGTACTGGCAGGATTGAAGCGGCAGACTTGCCTTGTGTACTTGGACGACGTCGTCGTGTTTTCCTCGAGTTTCGACGAGCATCTTCGGCGCCTTGAAGCTGTACTTCAAGCCATGAAGACGTCCGGGCTCACACTGAAGCCAGAAAAGTGCAGATTTGCGCATGAGGAGCTCTTGTTTCTGGGGCACGTTATCAGCAAGTCTGGAGTTCGTCCCGATCCACGGAAAACAGCCGCCATCACCGACTTCCCGCCACCCACTGAGAAGAAGGCTGTGCGCCGATTTCTGGGCCTGTGCGCCTATTATAGGCGGTTCGTGAAAAACTTCGCCCGCATCGCCGATCCTCTCATTAACCTTACCAAGGCCGACGTGGAGTTCAAGTGGGAAACGCCACAGAAACACACTTTCCAGGAGCTTAAACATCGCCTCCAGACGCCTCCGTTACTTGCCCATTTCGACGAATTCGCCGAGACAGAAATACATACTGACGCAAGCAGCGTAGGTCTTGGCGCCGTTCTTGTGCAGAGGGCTCATGAACTTGAAAGGGTTATAGTTACGCCAGCCGATCGCTATCCAAAGCAGAAACAAATTATTCCACAACAGAAAAGGAGTGCCTCGCCATCATCTGGGCTACGTCGAAATTTCGCCCCTACCTCTACGGCAGGCCCTTCAAAGTTGTGAGCGACCACCACGCCTTGTGTTGGCTAGCTACCTTGAAGGACCCTTCAGGTCGTCTCGCACGATGGAGCCTGAGACTTCAAGAATATGACATGACTGTCATTTACAAGCCCGGCAAAAAACACTCCGACGCCGATCTGTCTCTCTCGTGCGCCTGTCGAACAACTGCTACCCGACGACCCGGATGACGACTACTTCTTGGGAACGATAACTACTGACGACTTCGCAGAACGACAGTGGGCCGACTCGGAACTTGAGGCCCTCGAAGGCAGAACCGCCGAAGTCCCGAAAGTATTCAAGCACGCACTTACGTCGTTCTTTCTTTGAAACGGCCTTCTACAAAAAAAAACTTTTCACCGCTTCGAGCTAAGTACCTCCTTGTGGTACCTTCAGCTCTGTGACCAGAACTCCTGCAGGCCCTGCACAATGATTCGACGGCAGGGCACCTCGGTGTTTCTCGCACGCTCGCGAGGATACAAGAAAGGTACTACTAGCTACGTCTTACCACCGACGTTACTCGTTATGTGAGGACATGCCGGGACTGTCCGCGACGCAAGACACCGCCGACAAGGCCAGCGGGACTTCTGCAGCCAATTGATCCACCTTGCCGACCGTTCCAGCAGATTGGTATGGACCTACTGGGGCCGTTCCCGACATCGGCTTTCGGAAACAAGTGGATCGTGGTAGCTACCGACTACCTCACCCGCTACGCCGAAACAAAAGCCCTGCCAAAAGGCAGTGCATCCGAGGTAGCTAAGTTCTTCGTTGAAAATATCGTCCTACGTCATGGTGCCCCGGAGGTACTTATCACCGACAAAGGAATGGCATTCACTGCCGACTTAACTCAAGCGATCTTGGCATACAGCCAAACAAACCACCGCCGGACGACAGCGTAGCACCCACAGACCAACGGCCTCACCGAGCGGCTTAACAAGACGATCGCCCACATGCTGTCAAAGTACGTCGATGTCGAACACAAGACGTGGGACGCCATTCTTCCGTATGTGACCTTCGCATACAACACGGCGGTGCAGGAGACGACGCAGATATCTCCATACAAATTGGTCTACGGAAGGAGCCCGGCAACGACGCTCGATGCCATGTTACCCCTACGTCACCTACGAAGAGAACCTCCTTGTGAGCGAGTACCTTCAACGCGCTGAAGAAGCCCGACAACTTGCGCGCCTCCGTATCAAGAATCAACAGACGACCGACAGCCAGCGTTACAACCTCGACGACGCTTCGTGGAATACCAGCCCGGTGAACGTGTTTGGGTGTGGACGCCAATACGCTGACGTGGACTAAGTGGAAAGCTTCTGCGATGGTACTTCGGGCCGTACAAGGTGGTTCGACGTCTCGGCCCACTTGATTACGAGGTTGTCCCCGACGGCATCACGAACTCTCAACGACGCCGATCGCGACCTGAAGTCGTCCTTGTCGTGCGCCTCAAGCCGTTTCATGCGCGTTAAAAAACTGAAACAGTGTTTTGTTGTTATATATATTCATTCTACTTTCTTGCATTATTGTTGTACCTTCATGTTTATTTAAAAGCATCGGAACGATGCCTTTTTTTCAGAGGGAGGCAATGCCACATTTCATTTCCCAAGTTTTTGTTATCGTCCCAAAACACCACACGATTTTCAGCGCAAACCGCGCCTGCAGTTTTCGAGAAGGTTCGGAACTGTAGTGGATCAATTCGATAAGTTCACGCCCACTGTGCGAACGGTACTGATTGTTCTGGAACCTACGCCACCGCCAGCGATAACGCTAGAACATTCGACGGCAAGAGTATAAATGCCGACGCACTCCGCCGCTTGTCAGTTGTTGATTGAAGGCCGACGCTCCGTTCGCCGCTATCAGTCCGAGACTGCTATCTGTGCAAGACTGCTGCTGTAATTGGACTTTCCGTTTACCGGGCACAGGTACGCCCAAATAAACAGTTACATACCAACAAGAAGTCTCCTGTCTTCGGCCACGTCACGACACCGTGACACTATCTATCTATCTATCTATCTATCTATCTATCTATCTATCTATCTATCTATCTATCCAGCCGCTGACATTTGGGTGCTCTCGTGGTTGCCCCCTGACCTTGGCATGAACCTAAATTAGCATGGGAGGGTAAGACGTTTTCACGATTATAACCCGCTGGTCAAGACATGAATAATGTCAAAATCCCGTCGCGTACGCCATCAAACACGTCCCGCCAAACAATGACACATACCCGCGGGCGGACATAATCGGTCTGGTACATGAGTATGTGCCACCGGTTACTTACGCTTACTATCTACCCAAGAACGACGAGAACACACATGGGCAATCTAAACGCGTGAGCGTTAAGAAATTTCCGACATCGGTAGTGTCGACCCGGCGAATGCAAAGAAAAAATATCAGGGTTCCAGCTGGGAATCGAACGGAAGCATTCTGCGTGGGAATGCAGCATTTTACACAAAGCTACGGCAGGTTTCGGAACTACTTTTCAAATAAACGCTTATATTTTTTAAACGTTAGTAGTGGTTGCAGTGTTGCCTACCCGATTTTAATAACATTGCATATGTACTCCTTTTTTTTAGCCCATCGGCAACCTAGAGCGCTTCCGGGCTCGTCCTCTCCGGCCAAAGACGAAACGTTGTCGGCGCATCTGTACTGAACGAAAACCGGGCACGCACAGAAAAAAATGGAGCGGAAGCGGACGTGCTAGAAGAGGCAGTAGAATGAACGAGGCGCCCCGCCGCGGTGGTCTAGTGGCTAAGGTACTCGGCTGCTGACCCGCAGGGCGCGGGTTCGTATCCCGGCTGCGGCGGCTGCATTTCCGATGGAGGCGGAAATGTTGTAGGCCCGTGTGCTCAGATTTGGGTGCACGTTAAAGAACCCCAGGTGGTCTAAATTTCCGGAGCCCTCCACTACGGCGTCTCTCATAATCATGTAGTGGTTTTGGGACGTTAAACCCCACATATCAATCAGAATGAACGAGGCAGCCACGCCGCATCTCGGCTGATTCTGCGGTGGCTGACAGTAGTGGTGGCACTGTTGTCCTATGATACTGAAGATGTCAGGAGTGTCTGCATTGAGAGCACGCGCGCAATAGCCCACGAAAGCATGTACTTGCGCGCTGTTAGCGCGTTTAACGCGTTTCCGAGTCTTTATCAGTGAACGCACCTGCGACGCGCCATGGGGCACGAGTGAATATGCAGGCACGCCGATAATGCGTCAAAACATTCACTCTTTTAAGAGCTTGTCGACCCACGAAAAATTGTCGATAGGAATTTGCACGGATGATTGATCCGCCTAGCTTTTCACTCAAGCAGCACTTTGAGCTGCATTACATTACAAGTGGCTACTGGCGAAGAGAGGAGAAGCATCAAAAGCTCGTAAAAATTATACGCTCGTTTTGTAGGCAGTCTCTACGATACCCAGAGCACACTGTTTCTTATAATAATTTATTTATTTATAGAATACTGCTGACAAAAAGTCTGAGCAGGGTGAGCAAAAATACATACCAATAACAAAAAGCAAGGTTGCAAAGTGGCTTTTACGACATGATTTTGGTTGAAAGACAAAAAAAAACAACCTTGGTCATGATAACAATATAGGAAGGTAACAAAAGAACAGTATTTACACAAATCGTCACTGGCGTTCGGGAAATGCTTCCGTTAGGTTATTTCAATCAGATATCACTTTTGGGAAAAAGGAGTAGCCTAAAGTGTCAGTCCTTGCGAATGAACCTACATGCGCTTGATTGTTTCACAAGAAACCCGAGTGTAACTAACGTTGTTACAACATTTATATCGGTGACGACTAATTTTTATCATGCCATTTTAGCGGAAGATAATAATTATTGCTTTCTGAAAGGCCTATTACATATTGAATATACTGAAAACAACACAGAAATACATTATAGGTGCCAATTGTATATGTAGCCCTTCTGTTAATCTGCGTAAATTTATTGTAACAAGTTCTTTTTTGTATCGACAACTTAAATTGTGCAGCTTTCCAAATATTCTATTGGCGTAACGCCATTGAAAGCTAGAAATTTATAACGATGTTTTGTAGTATAAATGTAGTGTAGTTCAATTATTAAGTGTCAAAAGTATAGGCAGGCAGTGGCGCATCTAGTTTTGAGAAATTTACCTTGTATATGTTCACAGTTAGCACACACACACACACACACACACACACATATATATATATATATATATATATATATATATATATATATATATATATATATATATATATATATATGTGTGTGTGTGTGTGTGTGTGTGTGTGTGTGTGTGTGTGTGTGTGTGTGTAAAAACTAGTACACAAAAGGATTCGCGCTGAGCTCCATGCGTCAACGTTATCAACATACCTACTTCGTCCAAAGTGCCCAAAGGGTTACAACTGCGACTAAACGCAGCTACTTCCAAGTTGTCTTCTCACCACAAGGCGATATGGCAACAAGTTTTACAAAGTGCTTCGCTAAATTTGACGCGTATTGTTATAGACCATAACAAATCACGCGCTAAACAACTGTTTCAGAAAGAAAGGATTCTGCTTTCGCAGATATCTGCACCGGAGTCTGATCAATTAGTAGCTTACCAGCAAAATAAGGTGGCGAAACTAAGTGCAATGAAACAAAAGAAGTACATGCGTGACAACATGCTCCCCTCCTCAAGCCATTATATTCGAGTAAATCCAGCTGATAAAAGAGCATTGCCAGACAATGTAATCAATCTTTCTTCAGCAAAGCTTTCAGTCGCGCAGATTGGTTGTTTATCGAAGTGCCTTAGTTTTTGTCTAGTAAACGGTGGGTTCAATGAGTTACAGCTCATTAAGGACCTTTACAACTTCGCCCGAAATATGCGCCTTAAAGAATATTTTTACAATCACTCTAGTGACCACAGAAGTGGGCTGCTACTGCCTGAGCAGAGACACTGGACCCCACCACCGCAACGTGATAGGTGCTTAGGCCTATATATTAAAGCTGTACAACAAGATGTCATAGATTCTTACAAAACTCGTGCTCCCCATCGACCTAACCGATCAACAAAAGAAAAAAGGGCACTCGAAGAGCTAGCAAATAACCCCGACATCATAATCAAGCCGGCAGACAGAGGTGGCGCTATTGTCATTCTTAATCAATGTGACTATATAAGTGAAGCTGAGAGGCAGCTCTCAGATCGAAACTTCTACAGACCACTCCGTACCGATCCTACAAACGACTACAAGGTCGAATTGCAGAACGCACTCGCACAACTTGTAAAAAATGAAAAGATCGATGAAACGATAGCCGGTCACTCGTCCCACTCAGCCCGGTCGCAGGTAGATTTTATCTTCTGCCCAAGATACTTAAAGTAAATAACCCCGGACGCCCTATCATCTCTGGCATAGGAACAGTAACTGAATACTTATCCTGGTTTGTCGATAGCCTCATAAACAGGATCGCACCTACTTTCTCGTCATTTATAAAGGACACAAATCACTTCTTGAAAGACATTTTAGACATAGGTGTTCCCGACGATAGCTTTCTGGTAACACTTGACGTCTCGTCCTTGTACACAAACATTCCACACAACGATGGCATTTGCGCTCTCATCAAGGCTTACGATGAGTGTTGTTTTGACAAGCCAGTTGATGGTGAAACCATTGCTACTCTTATGAAGCTCATCTTAGAAATAAACAACTTCGAATTCAATAACTTGCACTACGTTCAAACAAACGGGACTTCTATGGGCACTAAAGTAGGTCCTAACTACGCAAATATCTTTATGGGCCTCTTGGAAGCTAACTTCATGGAGAATTCACCTTTGAAGCCATGCTTCTACAAACGCTTCATCGATGACATTTTTATGATTTGGCCACATGGCGAAGCAAGTCTCTTAAGCTTCATTAAGAATTTCAACAATGCCCACCCCGCCAATACTTTCATTCATAATTACTCATCAACAACAATAAACTTTCTTGACGTTACCATCACAGCTAGCGAAGGACGGCTCTCCACAAATCTCTTTCGCAAACCGACTGATAGGCATCAACTCCTCCATTTCCATAGCAGTCACGTCCGACATTTCAAAACAGGGATACCGTACAGCCAAGCTCATAGGTTCAAAAGAATATGTTCCAACCACGAAGATTTCCTTTCGAATTGCCAGGATCTGAAACGTTCGCTCATTCAACGTAAATATCCACGGGGAATAATTGATGACGCCATAAAACGCGCTGACTAACTAAACCGAACTGACCTGCTCAACGCTGACCCCAAGGCGTCGTGTACATCCCAGGTTAACCTTGTGCTCACCCATTGAACGTCAGCTCCAAACGTCACCGCGATTTTGATGCGACACCATAACATATTAACTCAAAGCAAATGCCTTAAAAATGTATTTGCAGAGCCACCGAGAGTGGTGTACAGACGTGCACGTAACCTCCGTGATATTATTTCATCATCTAAGCTCGCTGCCCGTAAACAAAATGGCTGCGCTCCTTGTGGGAAGTCGCGTTGCAAGGTGTGTGCGCAAATGGTAGCTACGCAAACTGTCACCAGTTCATCCACTGGCTTTCAGTTAACAATCAGAGGCAATCTAAATTGTGACAGTTCCAACGTAGTATACATGCTCGAATGCGATATCTGTAATCTACAATATATTGGCCATACAGATATACCGTTTAGAACTCGGTTTAATAATCATAAGTCGCATGTCAAAAAAACCCTTCCAATTCTGCCTCTATCGAAACATCTAGCAATACCTGGTCATTCTTTCGACAATATTAAATCAACGGTACTGGAATCCGGTTTCCGCTCACATCGTGAGCGGGAAATGCGGGAGTCGTTTCTAATCTATAAGTTCGGTACTCTCAACTCTGGAATAAACGAACACGCAGGCACACTCGCTAATCTACCTTGCTCCACTTAACGTGTCTCATACCCTTCTGAGATTTCTAGTTCATTTTCTGTTATTTTGCTTTTTATTTAGTTCGGCAGAACCATTCTTGCTCCCAGCTTAACAAACTCAGTTTACCTGTTTATCTTTAGTATGTATACCGCTCGTTCATGTGCTTCAATCTGCACGCATGGTTATCATAATGCTTTCCACACCATGCGCCATATTTATATTTAAAATCTCTTTCACTCGTACTGATGTCGCTATAACGATAAGAGGTGACCACTGTGTCCATGTTACTTTACGCATTGCATCTTCACACTAAATGTATTTTGCCTTTTTGTATAATCATGTCGCATCTCTTCCAATTGCTATTGCGCATGTCCCAAAACATTTTAGAAATGTATATAATGGCTACGAAAGCTGCATTACATGTCCCACTGACGAAGGCTGGCCCACCAGCCGAAACGTATGTGAATAATAAAAGTGTTTTCTCGTTAGTCGTGCTTTTTCGCTTCCGTTCCTACTACGGAGTCAGTGCGCTTTCTTCCTCGCAACGTCTATATATATATATATATATATATATATATATATATATATATATATATATATATATATATAAGAAGAAAGAAAAGTGGATGAAAAAATAACCAGCCGCGAGCAGGAATCGAACCTACAACCTTCGAATAACGCGTTCGATGCTCTAACCACTGAGGTACCAGAGCGGCCTTCCCTCCATCCAATTTTTGGGTTTATATGTGAATTTAGAAGTAGGAGTGACAGCGCGATCTATAAGCCGAACGACGAGTGTGAAAACACTCTTATGCTCATGTTTGGCGTCACGTAGCACGTGAACTTATTATGAGCCGGCAGCTGATTAATTGTCCCTCTTATACAACCTAAACACACCAAGTCTGCCAGTACGAGACCCTCATTCAATGAAATAAGGTAAAGAAGTGTATACCTAAGGGCTCGTTTTTCCGTGTTTTAAAACAATATTAATGAGATCTAACAGACAGTAATGCCAAGGATTGTACAGGGGAAGTTATTAGAACCAATGGCATGTAAATAAGAAAAAAGAAAAGTGGATGAAAAAATAACCAGCCGTGAGCAGGAATCGAACATACGACTTTCGAATAACGCGTTCGATGCTCTAACCACAGAGCTACCACAGTGGCCTTCCCTCCATCCACTCTTTTGGGTTTATATGTGAATTTTTATCTCAGCTTTATCGACGCTTACAAAGCTGTACATCCGAACATACACTTCACACACACATACTCGCAAGTAACCGTAAATTTTCTTGATGTTACCATAACGATAGAAGAGAAGCTCTCTACAACCCTATATCGCAAACTAACGGATCGACAACAATACCTCCATTACCAAAGCAATCACCCACGCCACTGTAAAAACAGTATTGCATACAGCCGGGCTCACCGGTTTAAGCGAATCTCCTCTAGAGACGCTGACTTTGACACGAGCTCACAGAGGCTAAAACTTATGCTCGAGAAACAAAAATACCCCCCACATGTAATTAATGACGCTGTTCAAAAAGCGAGAAAACTAAAGCGTGAAGACTTACTTATGAAGCGACCACTGCAAGAAGACCCACAACGAACAAACCTCTGTTTGACTTACAGCACAAACTTCCCCAATGTAAGCAAAATCCTTAAACGACATTACAACATTCTGGAACAAAGTGAACGTCTGAAACGCGCATTTCCATCCGCTCCAGGCGTTGTTTATCGACGACCACGTAACCTCAAAGACACACTTGTCCACTCTGAAATTAACACATCACCCGCGAATAATTCATGCCGACCTTGTTGAAAGCCACGATGTCTTGTATGTAAGGTGTTGCGAGAAACAGAAAGCAACCAGCACAAGATCCAAGTTTTCGATTAACATACGAGGAAACCTAACATTCGATTCCTCTAATGTGGTATACCTGCTCGAATGCAACGTGAGTGGTAAGCAGTACATCGGACAAACAGAAACACCATTTAGGATTCGCTTCAATAATCACAGAGCGCATGCGAAATCAGCCCCAAGTCTACCTCTATCAAAACATCTCAATCTTCCCGACCATGCATTCGACAAACTATCAGTAACGCTTAGAGACGGGATTTAAATCAAATCGAGAACGTGAACAACGAGAGTCATACAATATACACCACTTTAACACTCTCGATAGAGGAATAAATGAGATCCTGGAACACTTGCAGCAATTAAAGCATTAGAAAATAATAAAGGCAATAATGAAAATTGTAACTGAGTTCACGGCACTGCAGCTGCGAAGTGCACTGGACAACTCAAAACTATTCCAAGTGTAACTACTCTTCCTAAGTGCATCTGTCCTCTGTTTTCTATTTTATTTTACTTCCCAATCAATTGTGCCATGCATGACATACCCAACAGCAACTCTGTGCTCAGCCGGGAGGCCCCCACTGCACGCGTAATCCAGAAGCGGGCAAGGAATTTGCATTGCGCCCACTTACCAGCCTCTGCCGCAATACGCGGAACCCCTCTTTCTACGACGAAATGTTGACGGGACCCCGAGTAGTTAAAGGATTAAACCTTCCTAAAATGCCCGCTTACCAGCCTCTGCCCCAATACGCGGTACCCCTCTTTCTACGAAGAATTGTTGACAGGGCTCCGAGTAGGTAGAGGCTTACAACTTCCTAAAAAAGCTCGTTTTTGCCCCACACCGAACCGCCAGTGCCAGGAGGCGCCGTCTGGTCGGGACGAATGCGTTACTGAAAGAAAGCATACACAGACCACTGACATCAGAAAGGTGAAGGGGAGAAAGGGGAGAGAGATGAAGGGGGGAAGTGGAGGGAAGAATGGAAGGTGGGCGTCCACCTTATATTCTTTTTTTTCTCTTTTTTTCCTTTTTTCTTTTTTTTCTTTTTTTCTGCCTTTTCCTGTTTCTTTTCCCTCTGATTTGAGATTGTATAAAGCTGAGCACCAACAAATTGTACCTTTAATCCTGATGAAGGCTACACTCTAGGCCGAACCGTCGAAATAAACCACGTTGTGACCGCTCACGGAGGATCTACTGGACTATATGCAACGCTACGGCCACTCAGTTACCATGCCTGCCTATATATATATATATATATATATATATATATATATATATATATATATATATATATATATATATATATATATATATATAGGCAGGCATGGTGGTTGAGTGGCCGTAGCGTTGCATATAGTCTAGTAGATCCTCCGTGAGCGGTCACAACGTGGTTTATTTCGACGTTTCGGCCTAGAGTCTGGCCTTCATCAGGAATAAAGATACAGTTTGTCTGTGCTCAGCTTTATACAATCTCAAATCAGAGGGCAAGGAAAGAGGGAAAAAAAGGAAAGAAAAAAGAGAAAAGAAAAGGAAAAAAAAGAGAAATATATTACACGGTGGACGCCCCTCGGGTTCCCCCCTTCCACTTTTCCCTCCACTTTCCCCCCATCTCTCTCCCCCCTCTCCCCTTCACCTTTCTGATGTCAGGGGTCTGTGTATGTTTCCGTTCACTAGCGCATTCTTCCCGATCAGACGGCCCCTCCTGGCACTGGCGGTTCGGTGTGGGGCAAAAAAGAGCTTTTCAGGAAGTCCTAAGCCTTTAACTACTCGGGGTCCAAACAAACTGTATCTTTATTCCTGATGAAGGCCAGACTCTAGGCCGAAACGTCGAAATAAACCACGTTGTGACCGCTCACGGAGGATCTACTAGACTATATATATATATATATATATATATATATATATATATATATATATATATATATATATATATATATATATATATATATATATATATACGCAATGAAGGCCTTGGTGGACAAGTGGCTAAGGTCCCGCAGCACGCGGGAACGAATCCCGGCCGCATTTTCGATAGAGGCCGAAATGTTGTTGGCCCATGCGCTCAGATTTGGGTGCACGTTAAAGAACCCAAGTAGTCGAAATTTCCGGAGCCCTCCACTACGGCGTCTCTCATAATCAAATGACGGTTTTGGGATTTTGAACCCCACAGGTCAATCAATCATATCAACATGCATTTAAGTCACATGTCACCGCCCCATTAATAATATCTATGCAATGCCCTTTAGCACAGCTACGATTTTAGGCGGTGCATTTCCCGTCCAACTACGTTATACTTGAACTAGTTTTAAGAAGTCATACTGTCGAAAATGTGAAATTTGCAGTGCGCATTTGTACACAGACATGCTATATTCAGACCAATTGGTGGTCGCTATGAATGCGTGTAAATATTTTAGCATATCCTGAAAAGCAAAATTACGAAAAAATTTCGTGGTGTAGAGGGTTCAGATTCCCTTCCTCTCCCCTCTTTACTTACGGCCTCCTGATTCTGCGTGCGTTTGAAACCGTATTTTTTTTTAATCTCACCGCTTTCTGAGTACAGCTAACTTCCACTAAATCAGCTCAGTTATTCTGAATTTTTTCGACGCCTAACCAACAAAGAAAAAATTTAGACAGAAAAAATCGGTATAAGACACGTCGTTTTTGAATTATTTTTGATCTCTCACAAAGGTTTTTGGAGCTCAAATTCAGTAGACTGGCGTGTCATACTTCAAGGGCTGTGGCATCATGTGCTAGACATAAATCATGGGGAGGTATGAAGAAATCTGCATCAAGAGAGCGCGATAGAGCTGAATCGCTTTCAGGAGTTCCTGCACTTGGCACGTGTGAGCTTTCAGTACTATTCGACTGCAGCGCCGCCACTATGGGCAACGCGGAAGGGATCAGGCGACGAGGCATGGTCACGCAGCTCAACACTTCTAGTTCACTCTAGTGCGGCCGTACACTCTAGTCCCGCACAGCCCCAACGCACGTGCCATGACCAATACCGCACGAAAGTTGGTGACAAATAAGTCAATTGGCGACGTAGTGGAGAATGAAAGAGCGTCGCAAATTGGCTTATTTGTCCCCGCTTGCGTGCGGTCGGGGTCCCGGCAGGTGCGTTGCGGCTGTGTGGGAAGCGCGTGAAACGGCCCTACGAGACCGGTGTATTTCCTTTGTTGGGAAAGAGGGGAGTGTCATTTCGCTCGCAGACTGGGGTCCGCTCGGCTTTCCTTATGCGTCGCACGCTCAAGGCGAGAGTGGTTTCGCGCCAAAGGAGGAACAGTGAGGTCAAGCAATGCCAAAAGGGGTCGGCTTTTGGGGCAGAAGCCGGTGTCGTGCACCTCCCGCTGCATTGGTGTGCAACGTGGGCAGTTGTATTGGTTGCATGCGATGGCGCCACACGGGCAGTCACGTGCCACGCCCCTCTGGCGTGGAGTCTGGTCCACGGTCACCGTGTTCTTGTTTTCAAGCTCCGGGAAGGTACCGCGTCCGGTCAAGAGACAGACCACCCTGGGTGGGTCCGAAGCACAGGCGCAGCTGTTTGAGGGCATCTGCCAGTGACAGTGCACGCTGCAGAGGCATATGCCCCGTTTTGCGTTGTCTCGTCCCTTTTGCTTTCTAACGATGTCGTTGAAGAGCGGAATGTGTGAGCAAGAAATGGCGGACGTGTGACATCCGCTACTGACACTGTTTGCGAACACTTGTGGATGGGGAAGGAGCAAAGTCGTTTTTTGGTAGTTTGTGTTTCCGTTTCAGCCCTGCCCGGTGGGCTGTGGGCTACAAATAATCTGGCTATAATTGGCCGTCGTGGTGAAAGGTTGGCTGAATTGCAGCCACACTCCATTTTCATTGATCTTGGCACTAAATATCGACGGGCACAATTTTGTCTGTGCAGTCGGGGCTAAAATCGGCAGTGCGGATGGATTGGTGAGGCTCCGTACCATGTACGTAGATGTAGCCTAGGCTGCAATATGGACGCTGGTAGACCAGTGAGGCTAGAAGCAAATACAATTAGGAATAGTCTGGGTTCAAACGTTCTGTATATGTAGAAGAGCCTTTCCTATGTAAACCACATCACATGAAACAGAGAACATGTAGAAGACAGCTCGGGAATACTAAACAAATCTAGTTGTCGCATGCTTTTTTCCACAGGTGGGTTGCCACTCCTTCCTACAATTCATAAGCTTGCATATTCGGCTAAGTTTTTCTGGATGAGAGAAACTGCGTGAAGGTTTTCTCTCAATGCTATGATTTTCAAACGGTGTAAATTGTTTTCAACATACGGTAAGAGACTGGTTTTAGCAGCATCCGGCTCACCATTGTCCTGTGGCCGTACCCATAAATATGGGACCTAAGTGTGCGACAGTAGAAGCAGTTCCAAGCTTCGTTTCTGAAGGATTTGATGTGGTTATCCACTCTAGGGGAGCACGTTCAAAGCTCTCGGTTAAGCGCATCGCTGACTACCCGAATGACAATTCTCTTGATGTGGTGCCGGCTGATAAGGAACACGGTTTTAGTGTGCTTTATTTAGGGTGCTTTGAGAAAAAGCAAGCAATGCTACTGCCAACGTCATCAAGCGGTCCAACGACGTGTCACTGAGCAAGCTAAAGTCTTTAGTTGTTAGCCTTTGGAAGGATCTCAACGTCGCAATATCACGTAGACTCATATTGCACTAGAAAAAGTACTGTAGTAAACACCAGTACGTTTGTTTTAATCGCGAAGCATTTCTTTGCAAACTTCGGTGACTTTAAGCGTATCTATCTATCTATCTATCTATCTATCTATCTATCTATCTATCTATCTATCTATCTATCTATCTATCTATCTATCTATCTAGCCACCTACGACTATAAGCTGTCCTGGATGTTTTGATTATGGTACCCATAACAAACTTGGTATGGCTCAACATGACCATATGAAGAACATGTGTGGATAGTCATAGCATGAAAATCCTGACATGTATGTCATGAATGTCATGATTTACATTTCATGGTCTTGCAGCTCTAGCGCTGGTTTCGTTCACAAGAAATGTTGAAAAAGTGATATGGTATGGCATAATTGCATGGCGAACACGAGCGACAGACCCTAACATGAAAATCATGACATGTGTGTCATGTACCAACATGACTACATGCCAGGCTCATGATGCGCTTGCGGTCGTTTCGCCAGGGTCACATATACAAAATTTGGTATTGCGGTACCTGAATGGATGACGAAAATATGAGACTGGTGCAAACATGATAAACATGAGATGCGCGTCATGTAACAGCATGACTACATGGTACGCTTATGATACCCTCGCAGCCATTTCACTAAATTCACATGTACCAAATTCAGTAATACGAAATGCGAACGGACGACATACCTAAATGACACATTCAAACATGATAATCACGACATGCGTGTTATGTAACGACATGACTATATGCCACACTCCTGATGCACTCGCGGTCATTTTGCTAGGTTCATATACGCCAAATTCAGTACTACTTGACATCAATGGATGACGAAGTTATGTGACTGGTGCAAACATGATACTCATGATGTGCGTGTGCATGCCACAGTTAAGCCTAGTTCACACTGAAACATCCGCTTTCTACAGCGACCGAAATTCCCCTGCCGCCGAAACGCAGCGTCGTTCCAACTGGACGCGCGCCGCGCCGCCGAATATGCCATCTACTACGGGGCGAACGCGGGATGGATGTGCTGTCACCCGGTTGTTGTCGCGGCTCGCAAACGCTACTACGCTACCCGGTGGTGTATACTTCGACGATTCTCGTACGCAAGAAGCAAGAAAAGACAGTACTGCTTACTTTGCTGGCAAGTGGCTGTCCTGTAATTCACGAAGAGCAGGAAAAACCACCGACCCCAGCGGCGTTAGGGGGTTCGTTTGCTCTGCAAGACCACAACAAGCTAGGTCACGCGAACAGCAAGCTCGGTCACCTCTTCCACGAAATACGAACGCGAAGTAGGCACAGAGTAGGTTAAACTCCCGTTGGTTTCAACATTCACTTACGTGCACTGCGGCTTAACAAGTGAGTAGGGCTTGGCCGCCAATTTTCGAAATTCCTTGACTAGCGCTCTTATTGGTCCGCGGTGACCGATTCGGCGGCAGACGCCGCAAAAATTGGTTCGAGAGCGATCGCCGCGGAGAGGGCCCTTTCGGCGAATCTCGCCGCCGCCGAACCGGATTCGGAGCACTTTCGGCGGCCGGAATGCTCAGTGTGAACGCGGCCTTAAGGTGCCAATACACTTTGACGTGACATGGCGTGCGTGCGCACCGGCGTTCGTTTCATCGCGTCACGACGGCGTTGCCACGCCAGGCAACGGTTCCGCCATATACTCGCAGGTGCGCGTCACGCTGTGTTGCTTTGACGCATGCGCGTTTCAGCGCGTGTTTCGTCCCTCCATCACAAAGAGAGGCAGACGCAGTGCTGTCTGAGTGACGCATCGGCGCGAAATGCAGCATGTCGCATTTCGCGCTGGTTGCCGTCGGGGCTCGCCAACGGACTCTAGTCACGCTGGTGCCAGACTATAGAGTTCACACGTTTTGCTAACGTATAGCGTCGCTGTGCCCAGCGTGCGCACGTGTCAACGTTACGTTGGAATATATTGGGCCCTTTATGATGCACTCGCGGCCGTTTCGCTAGCTCCACGTATACCAAATTTGGTGTTACATGACGTGAATCGACGACGAAGGCATATCACTGGTGAAAACGTCATAATCATGACACGCGTGGCAAGTAAGAACGTGACAGCAAACCTCGCTTATAGCATGCTCACGGTCATTTGGCTAGCTTCACAGACACTAAATTTGGCATGACGTGACGTGTACAGATGACGAAGGTAAATTACACATCTAAACATATTAACCTTGACACGGAAGTCTTGTACGGCATAACTTACCTCCGCCTCGTAACGTTGAGGTGATTTTGAAGTGACCTACCAGCTTTCCGGATTCGTACTTGGCATATCATCAATTCCCACTGTACGTGGGGTCTGCCAATTTTTTCGAAGCAGTGAGTGATGTGTTGCCTTCATTTGGCTGGCGTGAAGCTGTGTAGCTCTGCCGCTTTTGCCCACGAGTAACCAATCTTGTATATCTTATGTTACCCTATACCTAGCCAGCAAACGGTGGAGAGTGAGGCACGAGCGGACGGTAGAATGGAGGGAAGAGAGGGGAAAAAGAAAATGGCGAGAGAAGGACCGGCAAAGCACTGCATCTTAAGCCTCTAGAACTTCGCTAAGTAGCGACGTAAGAGGTAAACGCGTGCCGCCTCTCTTTTCTCTCTCTCCGACTTTTGTAAGGCGGGCGCCGCGTCGGCATCGGCCAACTGCTTTCACGTGGACCACGCGGAGATTTCTTCTGTTTACCGTCGCTCGAGACTGCCATCTTTGCACTGGGGTGTGGGAGGGTGGACGTGCTGGCGCGCAGGGCCTGCGATTCATAGATGCGTGCTTGCCATTCAAGTTGTGTTCAGAGACACTTAGTGCACAATGTGAACCTCAATGTCGGTTGCCATGGGCGGCTGCTGCGCCTTTGTATGCCGCAATAGTTCATGCGAAGGCGAAAAGTTGTTTATGATTCCGTCCAGCCAGTGCAACAAGTTTCAAAAAAAGGCTGGGATACACCAAATCGGGTTATTGATAAATATTTGGAAATTATTCGCATATTTTCAGCTTTTTTAGTTACTCAGGAATGGCATGAGATGTCTTATACATTGAGCTTTATCACGGCAAGTGAACGCAGTATGGGTGTCAGGTGGTATTGTTTTTCAACCTGGTGGCTGACTAAAAGTAATGTTCTCAGCAGGAGTTTAACGTAAGCTGGCGTGAGCGAAATGATGTCACAGTTTTAGCTTAACGAACGAAGGCCAGGAAACTTGACTGTATTTAGTGGGTAATCGAAGTGCCCACTCTTAATGAGTAATGAAAGGAAAGACAAGTGAGATTGATGGCTCTTTTGTATCGAGTTAGAAACACACCCCAAATTAGGCTTTTTTTTGCAAGATTGTTAAACAGCCCAAGCGAAAACTCGAGCGCAGAGATCTCGTGGAAAAAAAAAAAACACGAGTGAGCGAGCCAGATGCCCGTGATTCTTTTGTAGAGAAAAGATGTCGCGAATACGCCTGTTGTCTTGCGGCTATACAGAACGATACATGAAGAGGCTCGTGCAGTGACATCAGCCATACTCTACCCCGACAATCTTTCAGGGTGGGTACATCTCCTGCATACTGGTAACACCAGTGCGTCATCATATCGCGAGGATGACGCGTGAAATGTATGAGTTTCAGATGGTCTCTTACAGAGTGGAACGTTAACTTCCTACATCACAGGTGTTTCTTTTTTTTTGCAATCAGTCACTGCAAGACCAGCCGATACGAAATAAGCAAAGGTTGCGTAATTAATTGTATACGATATGCGGCGCTGCAGCGGTGTTAGGAACCAGGGTTGCGCTCATGTTTATAGCTTTAGAATTAGTTATCAAAACAGCAAAAAGTGCAGCAAAAGTCCATGCAGTATCTGAGAGAAATAGTGTGCTCTGTAAAGATACATGAACACTCACTAGGTGCTCTATTATGTAATTCTTTATTTGCAGTGATTTTGACAAATTCTGTGTGCGAAGACGATTGTGTGGCACTCTGCAAACTTGCTGACATTTCCCGAACAAGAAATAACTAAAAAACAAAAGATACCAAGAGCGAGACGGCTAGTGCGAACGTTTACAGCATGCTGCCTGGCACGCGCCATTGACTTTTTGAACGGTCGTTTGCTACTCAAGAGCAACGTAGGCGGCGCCACGTTCTAAAAGAGAATGCGAAGAAGAGGAGACCAAGGAATCGAGGAATGAGAGCGTATGAGGATAGTGTCGCTACTTTACGAAGTTCCAGGGGCTTTAACAGCATCTACTCTCTCCTACACTGTCTCGTACCACATGCTCTGGTTGCTACGGGCAACATTGCTCACCGCTATACGTTCAGTACCTAAATACGCGTGTATTAGATGAGACTGCCATTCTTGTAACTTAGTCAACCAACTGAAAAAATTCAAATTAAGCCTGCCCAGTTAGTCTTGGAAGTTTACCGCAGTCTATAGCTAGCCACGGTATCATTGAAAATAAGCGCGCTCTTCACTGGCAGGACTTCGACGACAGAATAAAGACCTTAAGTGAACATGAAGGCTCGTTTTTTTTGTTAGACACAATATTATTGCGATCTAACAGACAATCTCGCCAACAAAGTTTAGGCGGTGTTATTTGAAGGAACTGTAATGTGAATGCGAATAAAAAAAAGTTGACGAACCAAAAAGATAACTTGCCGTGGACATGGGCCTAACCTGCGACTTTCTAATAACGTCCGATGCTCCACCAACTGAGTTACCAGAGCATTTATTTTCCCATTAACTTTATGGGGTACATATCTGCATTACACGTGAGTCCTTCAAACTCAACAGTTTGGACGGAGTAAATTATTATTATGGAACAGGCATAGAGCAGAAAAATTATATCACACTGCCATAACTTCGTGTACAAGGAAGTATGCCTTCAATGTTTGTGAATTTCTTTTTAAAGGTGACACTGTTTTTATTTATTTTTTGTCTAATGACTACGGGCGAGTAAAACGTTTGTTCGCCAAATATATGCCGAACTACAATAAATTGAAGACATTTATCGCGTGTTGTGTGCTGAGTATTGAAGGACCCACTTTCGCACAGGGGTTTCAGTGAGCTGAAATTTGCGGGGTCAAGCTAGCAACGCTGAGAACAAGAACAGCTTTGTCCGTTTGGGCGTGCGTTGCTTTGTCGAAAGTTTTCCGCGGCTGCACTTCCTGGCGGCTGGATTATGTGAACACTAAAACACCCGGCGTCGGGGCCTCTGTGGTGCGTATGGCTTCTCTTGAAGACGAACCATAGCCACCTGCATAAAGTGAGAGCACCCCGGGGGATGGCAGAATACTGGCCGGCGATTGGCGTGCGCTCACCATCGCCAGCCCCGGTCGTTTCTCAGCGGCAAGTGCGTGGTCTGCTTGGGCACTGGCTTCTGTAGTGGACCCAACCTCCACACTGGAAACATACCAGAGGGCTCCTGCTTGTGCCTCCTGCACTATATTGGGTGGCGGTCGCTACGGGCTGAGTTTGTGTCGAGGTACCCAGTGTAGGTGTCCCATGCTCCTGGGTCGTTGACGTGAAGGCGGACGGAGCGGACGTATTGTAGCTACTGAATATATCTAGAGGTCTTGGTAGGGCTATCGGTGAGGCCATCGGGTTGGACTGATCATGCCACGCGCAGGAAGACTCATGATATTCAGGTAGAGGCGGTGGTTGGTTTGCGAGCTCCGCGAACGTCACTGCCTGAATATCACGCGCTGCTCTAGCGAGAACGTCGAGTGAAGAAAACGAATGACTCCTTAAGTACGCCTGAAAACGTGGATGCGTCTGCCTAACTGCTGGTCTGCCAAGTAATGAGCACATGCTTTCCGGGAGTCCGTGATGATAACTTTCGAGTTGGGGTCCGCAGCAGCAAGGGCTATCGCGACTTCCTCAGCGCGCTCTGGATTTTGTGCTCGGAACGAGAGCCCATTGACATGCTTTTCCCGGTGAACTACAGAAGCCGTGTAAAAACCCGTGGGCGAAGGCCCTGCTATATGTACGTAGAATACACCAGGTCGGAAGCCGTGTTGCCTCTCAAGCGTCCGAGCCCGCGCCTGTCTTCTGCTTTCGTGCGTGTGCTTATCCATGTTACTGGGGAGTGGAGCGACCGAGAGCATATGGCGCCACAGTTTCGGAATACGCTCCGCCTCCTCTGCAGCGCAAGTGTGCTGTATATGTAAGCGGTTTAGCAGGCGGCGCCCGGGAGCCGTCTGCACGAGCCGCGTATATTGATTCATAAGGTGGGCCTCCCGCAACTCCCGGTAGGAGTTGAGCACACCTAACGCCCTCAGTTTGGCGTTGGAAGTGGCCACCGGGAGATCCAGAGCTCGTTTAGTAGCCTTACGAATGATGGCATCTATTCTTTCGTCTTCTTGCTTCTTAGTGCGAAGGTATGGGTCGGCGTAGAGGATCCGGCTAGTCACGAAGGCATGGGCAAGCCGAAGCGCGTCCCTGCCCCGCCGACCACCCCGCTTGTTGGGAACGCGGTGGATCATGCGCCCTACCTGTTCGCATATTCTCTTGAGTTTCGCTATAGTGGACTCCGGTCTGAGTCTGTGGTGAATGATCAGGCCCAGAATCCGGAGCTCCTCCACCTCTCAGATGGGAACCCCAGACAGGGAGATGTGTATGGCTGACTTATCTCTTGGCTTCGCTCTAACGTGCATAAGCTCTGATTTGTTTGGAGCACATTGGAGTCCACAATCGTTGGCATACGCCTCGACTATGGATGCAGCCTGCTGAAGGCGTTCCTGCATTTCACCAAGGCTCCCTTCAGTGGTCCAGATTGTAATATCGTCGGCATATACTGCGTGTTGTGTGCCTTCCACCCTGGCCAATTCGCTTGGAAGGCGCATCATAGCAATGTTGAAAAGGAGCGGTGATAACACTGCTCCCTGTGGGGTACCCCGTGTTCCCATAATGTACGGGCCATATTCCTCGTTCTCAATCCGAAGAAGTGCCTGGCGTTTAGAGAGAAAATCTCTGACATATGCAAAGGCCTTAGCCCCGCAATCGGTGGAGCTCAGTTTAGCCAGGATGCTTCTGTGTTTAACATTGTCAAAAGCCCCCTTGAGATCAAGGGCGTGGATGGCTTTATCATAGTGTTGCATACTTATGGGCTGTATGACGGCCCTATGGAGCTGAAGAAGGACGTTCTGTGAGGACATGTGTGGCCGAAACCCAAACATGGTGTCTGCAAAGAAGCCCTTGCCCTCAAGGTAGGGGGAGAGGCGATCCCGTACCACCGTCTCCATAAGCTTGCCCGCGCACGAAGTCAGTGATATGGGCCTCAGATTTTCCGTATTCACGGCCTTGCCTGCTTTAGAGATAAAAGTCACAAGTGACGTTTTTCATTCGGAAGAGAGCGCATGGCCGTCCCAGATCTCGTTCATGTATTCCAATAAATGGAGGCAGGCTGTGTCAGGGAGGTTTGCCAACAGCTTTACTGTTATGCGGTCCAGCCCCGGAGCCGTACCCCTGCGCATTTTAGCTAAAGCCGCTTTAAGGCCATGCAACTCAAAACGGGAATAGAGTTGGTGGGTAGGCTTACCAGAGTACGTGTACGCCGGCGCAGGCGGGTCCTCCGTACGACAGAGATACCTATCGCACAAAGCATCCGCAAGCTGTGCCGGAGTGCCTTGGTACCTTTGCAGAGCTCGCCGGAGCTGCTTTTGCGCCTCCCCTCTTGTTTTAGAGGGGTCTATGAGACTGCGAAAGTGACGCCATGTCCCCTTCGAGCTCATCTGACGAGCTGCGGCGTCGCAGCGGGCTATCAAATTTGAATCTGAGAGTTGGGCAGCATACGCTGCAGCCTGTTCCGTGAGTTGGGCTATGCGGATACGTAGTTTGCGAGTAGTCTTCTGCTTTTTCCAACGTTTTGTTAAGCTTCGGCGCGCCTCCCACAAGTGTAGGAGGTGAGTGTCAACTGAGGGGATTTCTTCGTTGGTTTGGAGGGTAATAGTAAGTCTTTTCTGAATGTTGGCTGCGTTGGAGCGCTTCGAGCGTGCAGCGGAGGCGAACGAGTGCATCAAGTCACGTCTCACGTGAGACATGAGCGCTATCTGGCAGTTATCTTGAAAACTGCGTGCGCGCCCGTCTGGGAGGCGATAAGGTATAGAACGCAAGGCGACGGGTAGGTGCCACCACCGTGTTATTTTAGCGGAACGTTGGAAACACTTGCCTTTTCGTGCAGGCGCTGCATCATCAGCGCAGCGTGATAAGCGCTACGGTCCTTACAATTACTTATGTATGCCTTTTTTATTAAAAGGCACACATACAGAGTATTGACGTTCGGTTATATGGTGCCTCAGATACGCGCTATAATTGCTTTTTTTTAATTTACAATCGCACAAGCATGAACGTAAATCTTGAGCAATATTGGTGGGTGCTGTGGATAGGGTCGGTAATTTGGGGTATTGTCAAAGGCGGACAAACAGACGAATGTACAGACAGACAGACAGACCAAGATTTTTGCATCGAAGGTGCCCAAGAAACGATTGTCTTTAGAACTCACACGCAACTCACCGTAGAATACAAGCCATTGACTATCCTTATAGTCGACGCCCCAAAACCCGAGAGGCCTCGCTTCTGTAGCACGCACGGAGGAAACTCCTGGCGCCTAGCACGACCGACGTTGCATCCCATCGCTAGCCTGCCACGGAACAGCCCCCCCCGGCCTCCTTCCTATACCCCTTCTTATCTGCCGGCCACTTTTCCACCCCCTGTGGCTTTTTTGGATGCTCACGCTCGTCCCGCGCAAGTGCAATGTCCATGTGCTCTCCTCACCCTGCTTCCACAGTGCGTGCGGCAGATAAGGGCCATCGATCCGATAGTATGAATGACTGTTCACTTAGTGATGGGGTACATATGTGACACTGAGTTATAATCCCTGCTAACGGCGCTGCAGGTAACAAATAAAAAAATAAAAGAACAATAACACGCCACACTTCCTAACAGTCCCTACTATCTATCTATTTACCTATCGATTTATCTAACTATCTATCTAGCCGCTTAAGATTTTTAGCTCTGCTGGCTGTTTCGATAATGGTATTATTGCAAAACTTGGTATGCCATACCATGACTGTATGGCGAGCACAAGTGACGAATCAAAACTTGAAAATCATGACATGTATGTGATGAATGTCATGATTTCTATTTGATGTTCCTGCTGCTCTTGCGGTGGTTTCGTTCACATGACATGTTGCAATACGGGTTTAGTACGGCATGACTGCATGGCGAACACAAGCGACAGACCCCAACATGAAAATATGACATGTGTGTCATGTAAGAACATGGTGGATTGGAGAAGGATTGAAAGAGGAAGGACAGCGAGGTTAGCCAGTTCTCAAACCGGGTAACAACATGAATACTTGCTAAACCGATGACGCTCTCGCCGCCGTTTCGCTAGCTTCTCATATACCAAATATGGTATTATGGGACCTGACTGAATGACGAAGGTATGTGATTGGTGCAAACATGATAACCATGAGATGCGTGTCATGTAACAACATGACTACATGCCACACTTACGATGCGCTCGTGGCTGCTTTGCTAGCTTCACTTATACGAAATTTGGTAATACGGGATGTCAATGGATGATGAAGGTATTTCAATACATGACAAAGGTTGTGTTTGCCATGCAGTCATGCTATACTAAACCCGTATTGCAACATGTCATGTGAACGAAACCCCCGCAAGAGCAGCAAGACCATAAAATAGAAATCATGACATTCATCACATACGTGACAAGATTTTCATGTTATGACTGATGCAAACATGGTCATCATGAGATGCGTGTCATGTAACAACATGACCACATGCCGCATTCCTGATGTGCTCGCGGCCGTTTTGATAGAAACACAGATGCCAAATTCGGTATTACGTCCTCTTAATGGATGACGAAGGTATGTGACTGGTGTAAACATCATAATCATGAGATGCGTGTTATGTAGGAACATGACTACATGCCACACTCAATGCGCCAATACACTTCGACGTGACCCGGCACGCGTTCGCGCCGGCGTTACTTTCGTCGTGTCACGCCGGCGATGCCACGCCAGGCGCCGATGTGCCATGCACCACGCTGCGTTGCTTGGACGCAAGCGCGTTTGAGCGCCCCCGGCTTCCTTTCATCAGGAAGTGCCGACGGCCGCTAGTGGCACCGGTCGCGTCTGGCGTCAGACTATAGAGTGCTCGCGTTTTGCAAGCGTATCGTCGCTGCGCCCAGCCTGTGCGCGCGTCAACGTTATTGCAGAGCATACTGGGCTCTTCAAGATGCGCTCGCGGCCATTTTGCTAGCTCCACATATACCAAATTCGGTGTTACGTGACGTCAATAGATGACGAAGGTATATGACTAGTGCAAGCATGATAATCATGACATGCGTGCCATGTAAGAACATGACAACAAACCACGCTGATGATGCGCTCACGGCCATTTCGCGAGCTTCACATATAATAAACTTTGTATCACGTAACGTGAATAGACAAAGAAGGTAACTGACACGTCCTAACATGATAATCATGGCATGCAAGTCACGCATAATGTACGTCTACCTCGTAACGTTGTGCTGATTTTAAAGTGACATATCAACCTTCCTCGTTTGTGCTTCGCATATCACCGATTCACACTGTACGTGGGATCTGCCTTTTTTCCTGCTCACGTTGCCAAGCTTGTTGAATGCCCTTCGTTTATCAATATGCCCTGTTTTGGTTTGGTAATGTATATGTGAAGAAAGAAATTTGGACAAAAGGATAACTCACCGTGGTCAGGGACCAAATTTGTAACCTTCGAATAACACGTCGGATGCTCTACTTACTGAGGTATCAGTGCTGCCATCTGCCCATCTGGTTAAGGGGGTTTATGTAAGTTCAATGTGGGAGCGTGGTCAGTAGCCCTGACGATGAGTGTGGAGCACTTTTTTGTGTCTAGAGTCGCACAGTCTGTGAGCTTATTGTGATTTGGGAGCTGACCGATAATCCCTTGTATACTACCTGAAGGCACCAAATCTGTCAAAACGAGACCCTCACTAATAGTGAAAGAAAAAGATATATTTAGGCAGTTGTTTTTTTAAACACAATCATAATAAAATCTAACAGGCCATAATGCCAATTTCTACTATTGTGCAATAAATCTCATTATTAGTGTGCCCAACAACAAAAACAATCCCTTGGCAAGATGGCCTGGTAAATTTCAATAATAATATGTCTAAACAAGAAAACAAGCCCTTAAATGTACTTCTTTTTCTTTTTTAATTCGACACTACGGCCCTCATGGGCAATCTATTGATGTTACTACTAGGTTATGCATGCCTGATTCGCTGGGACGAATTCATCACACGCGGACATGTAAGGTGTTCTTTAACATGCTCAATCATTAGCACTGTATAACGTTAAATGAGTTCACATGCAAGCCTGGTACATGAGTGCTCCCTGCCTTTTGCGAAATGAGGCAAACTTACCAGAAGCAGCTTAGAAGTTTATAGTCACGCTATTACCAAAACACATTCCTTTTTTACATTTATATAGCATAAAGTTTAATTGCAATGACATCAAGCCGATTGTAATGAATATACAGATATTCACAAATCGCCTGCCGTCTTTTTTTCACCGTAATTCAGTCATATTGCACCCAGATGCGAGAATTATTAAGTCCCACGGTTTCTTACGTCAAGCAAACACACAATCTCATGATAAGTATCACGCCAAAGGGGCATGTACACGCTCCCAGCTTTACGTTGAGCGCCACTTCGCCCATTGCGACGCAATGCGCGAAAACACCACGTCGTGCATAGTAAAACGATCCATGTATACACGCCAGCAGCCGCGAAAAGATTTGGTAGCAAAAAGCCCAAACATTCCGGCGCCCATCATGCCTGCGTTGCAAGGACGGCTCAATATCTACAGAGAATGTCTTCAGCGGGGCAGTGCTATAGCGAAAGTTTTTTGGGCTGTGATATGATAACAAGCCAAAGGGGCCTGCACTGCACACTCCCGGATTAATGTTAAGCACAACTGTGCCCATAGTAAAACAATCTGCGCTGCCGCGCGTAACAGATATCAGCGAGAAACCCAAAATTCAAGGGCGTACGGCTTCAACCAGCTTCGCAAAACCACTCTGCAGGCGCCGTCATCTTGCTTCAAAAGAAACAAAAACAAAATACGCGAAGCTCGTTTGGATCACGTGACCACCTTCAGCCAATAGTGGCGCCACGTTTTCCCCATACATTTCTTGGGATATGATACGGAAACACGCGTCCGGACATTCTCGGACTCGCGTTCCTTGCAAAGAAAACCGAAGCATGGCTCGCGCCGGACGACAGGCATGACGATGGTTATAGTGCGAGAACAAAACGATGACACAGAGACAAGAAGGACACAAATGACTCTCTGTGTCATCGTTTTGTTCTCGTGCTATAACTATCGTCATGCCATACCAACTAGCCCAAGCTGCCACACTTCTAAGGACGACAAGGACCTGGCAGTGAAGCCACGGTGGCCATGTTCCTGGTGCTCGAGCTGCACGCGTCAGTAGTCAGATAAGCTTGGGAAAGGAGGCGCCAAAGGGGAAGGCACGTTCGATTCCCCACTAACAAAAGCTTTCACAGATTCTTCGCGCCCCCCAGTTTCGACTAGAACTCTCTTTCTTAACTTACGTGCGAGGCTATTAACGTGGATGAAAGCCTAGAACTATACTCGTCTTGATACATAGTTTTTTAGCGTAAGTAGCAGCACTTTTGCGGCGACATTAATTACCATTTACGTCCTCGCTGCAATCTTCACTGCATCGTGGTTCCACCACTGCGTTGGGCCTATTTGGCTTAACTATATACACAACAAAAAATAAATTTCACGTCGGCCTGCTTACTTCTGAACGTATTTTGCTTACTCAGTGCTTATATTGGGCACATTTAGGAATCCATCTCTCTGGCAAAACAGGCAGTCGCTGAACAAAAGGGCTATTAAGTTTATTTGAAAGAAAGAAGGGAGACGCATCATGCGTAGGAATCCAAAAAAATTTATCACTCGGCTAATGATCAGGCAGAATAGATGACCTTTAGTGCCCATATATTTTTTGCTTGAATATAGCAATATCTAAAAATCACACCCACCGCCGGCACCGCCCCGTGGGCTCTGTGACTGCACCTCAACGCAGCCATCTAACCCGCTAATGTTTGCGATGCAGACGATCTTCCATATGATCACCAGCCAGCTACTGCTGACCTCGGTGCGCATCTTTGCCGGTGCGTCATAGGGGTGCGCACTGCCGTGCTTCGCAGCAGCGTCGGGATGCTACCACCTGTCGCTCGTCACCAGCCGACCCGGGATGACCGTGTCGCCAGGGGAGCAGTGGCTACCGGAACCCAAAGCATTGTGGATGGCCACACCATCATCTACATCAACAGCTCCGCTGCATACAAAAGTGCACCCACCACCGGCCCCGTGGGCTCTGTGACTGCACCTCAACGCAGCCCTCTAACCCGCTAATCTTTGCGATGCAGGTTATTAAATCCTGCGCGCTGCTTGCAAAAAAAAACTAGCAATTACTTCTTGGTGCAGTTACCAAGCCCACGGTGCCGTCTCGCCATTGCCGCGGAATGTGTTTCCGTTATTCATTCCTGGTTGATGTTGTCAGGAGATGTGGAAACTAACCCTGGCCCTGGCGGAAACGATGCCGTGTTGACAGAACTTCAGAAAATAGCCGCAGGCCAATCAAAAGTAATTACTGAAGTACAGAGCCTCAAATCTCAGATAAACACTACTGATAGAACATTAACGGATTTATGCAAACGGATGACCGACCTAGAAGCACACTACCGGGCCCTTATTCCTATCTGAAACGACATCGAAAAGATGCGGGCAGACACAAGCAGCATGTCTCGCAAGATCGAGGAGTTAGAAGACCGCCTAGACGACGCGGAAAATCGATCACGTCGAAATAACCTCATTTTTTATGGCATCTCCGACCCTTCCCCCACCCTACCTCTGCCCCTTTATGGCATCTCCGACCCCGAAAAAATATTTATCGATTTCTGCCATATTAATCTAGAAATAACCGTAGGACCTCATGACTTCGAAAGAGCTCATCGCCTTGGTCGTCATTTTTTCGGTAGAAATCGCCCCATAATCGTAAAATTCGCATGTTACAAAACAAAGAACTCGATCCTATCAAATGGCCGAAAATTAAGAAATACTAACTTTAGCGATGGAGAGGATTTTTCGCTCTCCGTTCGACACGCGCGAAAACAATTAATAGCATTTGTCAAGGCTAAATCTGCTAAGTTCTCCTTGCGGTATAAAACCCTGCACATCGGTCCGAACGTTATATTTTTGATAAATTATTTAGCACGTTTAAAGAAATCACATAGCAGTCGCCCTGTCACCATGTACCTACAAACCGACAGCGCCCGGCACTTGCCAAACCACTCTCATTTTCCGTGATATTTACTAACATCTGCAGTTTCCTTCCAAAGCGCGACCTCTTATCGAACATTGTTTTGTCATCCGGAAGCAATATACTGGTACTAACTGAAACTTGGCTCAACGATAACGTTTCGGACGCTGAAATTCTGACTGACTTACCCGAATTACGCGTGTATCATAGCGACCGAAAGTGTACTCGAGGGGGTGGTGTTCTGGTCGCAATTCACCAAGGTATATTATGTTCCGTTGTACACGTAACGTCCGACATTGAATCATTATGGCTCATTTGTCACGCTCCTCCCCTAACAGTACTTCTTGGCGTTTGTTATAGACCACTGTATACAAATCCAGACTTCTGTAGGCACCTAAACAATAGCCTAAGGCAACTTGTTGCTACTTACCCCAATGCTCGCATCCTTCTCTTTGGTGACTTCAATTACCCGAACATCAAATGGCATAACCTAGGCATGTCCTCATTATTATGTCATGCAGAGGCTAAAAACTTCATTCACGTATGTTGAAATTTTAACCTGAGTCAGTTAGTCTCGGAACCAACACGCGTTACGCAAGAAACAGCAAACATCCTAGACATAATACTAACTAACAGCCCTGGGAACCTTTCATCTATCAGTTATCTCCCAGAAATCAGCGACAATAAAATCATACATGCCTTATTTTCATTTAGTTCTGCTCCAAAGTACACATTCATCCGCAAAGACAATATGCCTTTACGACTGGGGAAACTACGATGCAATAACTGAAGACCTTAACACCTTTTTTCTGAGTACAAATCAGTGTTTCCCAATCGCACAGTACATGAAAACTGGTCAATGTACAAAAATAAATGAAGTGTGCTCACTAATATGTTTATTCCGAGGGTTACCTTTCATGCTAATCACCATAAGCCATGGTATTCTGTACGTTTAAAACGGCTGGAAAATAAAAAGAAACGGCTCTTCCGTTCGGCCAAACGCCGTGACACGCCGAGTGACTGAGATAAATACTTCGAAGTGGAAAAATCATATCTAGTTGAGATCCGGAACGCCAAGCATACATTTTATCACGATGGCTTACCAAAGCTACTAACCAGCAACCCCAGAAAATTTTGGCAATTTTTAAATCCAAAGCAGACTCACGACATCACACTGACTAACGACGCGCATGAACCAGTGACAGACCATGAATGTGGGGAAATATTTAACACCGCATTCGCATCTGTCTTTACTCAAGAACTTGACGCACCTTCACAGTCACCATCAGTTAACATCGAAGCATTCATGCCGATCATCTCATTTTTCGAAGAAGGCATTGCGTCCGTAATCGATAACATAAAGCTTTCATCATCAGCCGGTATGGACTCAGTTAATTCTAAGCTACTGAAGAATGGTAAGTCAATTTGTGCCGCCTATTTATCTTTGATTTTTTCACAGTCACTCGCCTCAGGAATCATTCCAGATGACGGTAAAACGGGGAAGGTCGTTCCAGTGTACATATCAGGTAACAGAGACTCACCCTTGAACTACCACCCCATTTCATTAACTAGTGTACCCTGTAAAATCATGGAACACGTCATTTACTCTCAAATTGCAAGTTTCTTGGACTGATGTAATTTCTTTCATCAATCACAACATGGGTTTCGTAAAGGTCACTCCTGCGAAACACAATTAGCGCTATTTCTGCACGATTTGCACACTAACCTAGACCGTAACGTGCAGGCTGATGTAATTTTTCTAGACTATGCGAAAGCGTTCGATAAAGTTCCTCACCGCCGCCTTTTGCTAAAACTTTTACACCTGCACCTAGACCCTAACATTTTTCGCTGGATTGAACAGTTTCTCACTAACCGTTCTCAGTCAGTCTTTGTTAATGGCCACCTATCTATCTCTCTCCCAGTCACATCAGGCGTTCCCCAAGGATCTGTCCTTGGTCCCCTTCTTTTCCAAATATATATATTAACGACTTGCCCGACCATGTATCGTGCAGCATTCACATGTTCGCGGACGACTGTGCCATTTATCACACTATCAGTAACCAGCATGATCACCTGTATCTCCAAACCAACCTTAACAACGTGCTTAATTGGTGTAACACATGGTTAATGACCCTTAATCCTTCTAAATGTAAACTCGTGTCTTTTTCTCGTCGCCATATCCCATATCGCTTCCACTATTTCATCGTTAACATCGCAATTGAATCAGTACCGTCTTATAAATATCTTGGAATAACCTTGTCTTATGATTTATCATGGCATACACACATCGCTAATGTAGTTTCAGCATCTAATAAAGCACTTGGTTTTCTGAAACGCCATTTCCGCCTAGCCATCCTACATGTAAAATTACTTGCGTACAAATCTTTATTCAGACCAAAATTAGAATATGCATCTGCCATATGGAGCCCACATCAAGTGTATTTCATCAAAGCATTAGAAGCGGTACAAAACCGTGCTGCCAGATTCATTCACTCATCTTACTCATACGATATCAGTATTTCATCTTTGAAAGCGAGATCTGGACTGCCACTCCTTTCTTTGCGCCGCCGCACTGCAACTCTCGTGCTTTATCACAAATTATTTCATTCTTCCCTCAATCAGCCACCTTATATAGTAGCCGCAGCACGCATATCTCATCGAACCAGTCATCCATTTCAGGTTTCCCGCCCATCTTCGCGCACCACTGCTTTTTCAGCCTCGTTCTTTTTTTGAGCAGCCACGGACTGGAACGGCCTCCCACGGGATATCGCCAACATCGCCTCATCATCTGCCTTTCAAGACCGTGTTATTGATCATCTTCAATGCTAAAACAACTCTTACTGCTTATTGTTAACCTAAATAAAACCCCACTTTTTATGTAATGCCCCTCCTAGAAAGGGGGCCATAAGGTAATAAACTGAACTGAACTGAACTAACCTATGAGATCGCGCTGGCGTAGAAGATTGGTTGAAATTCCTACTTGCGCCAAAACACGTTTACTTTGATATTACTTTTTCTTTTTAATGGCAGTAACACATACTGAACAAATAACCAGAATTTACAAGAGCTGCACTGAGGCAACGGTAAATTATGTGGCACGTATTTCACAAAACATGTTGATTCGATTGATATGTGGGGTTTAACGTCCCAGCTTTTCGAAACATGTTCTTGACCCAGGCACGTTGAATATTACCTTAGCATGAAGATAAGCAGGCAGTTCCAGCAGGTATTTGGCCTTTCTTCGCACTGAGTTGGCTTGGTTGATTACCGACAGCTTTCAAAACATCGACGTGGAATGTTTTCTGAGTGCTCGAGCTTTGCCACGTGTTGTCTAAAATGAAGGACACTTTCTTTATACAACTCAGTGACCTGATTGCAGACAATCTACTAGTCTTACTTCATCTGCCAAGCCCAAAGACGAGAGTTGTGCTATTTACCAGATATAAGCTTGAACGTGACATCTATGGTATAATACCTTTAGTGACGCCAATGCTGGAGATAAATGCCTCACTTCATTGCTATGATTCATGAGTGATAAATGTCGCCGTTAAATTCAGTGAGCTGTTATAATTTTTTTCCGCGGTGTGAAGTGCGTGACCCAAAATCTCAATCGCCGTCGACACGGCCTTGGAGTAGGTGTGTACCATCGTACGTTGGCAGAATATCTTTCCACGTTGATTCTCCAAATGAGAGGTACAGCGACTGCTGTTCAAGACGCTAGTATTAGAAGAAATTTCCGCTCATCAGGCAACATGCCGGGCCTTGTGATGGATGCGAAAGGATGAAACAAAAGCCGGTGAACACGACTGAGCTTGTAAACGTACCTGATGTACCTTAAAAATGCACGCTGTTAATTTTTTTTTGGGGGGGGGGGGCATTATAATCGCAATTGTTTTGATTTACAGACCACGTGAGCACGTGTGTCATGCAAGTATGTACAGCAATCAAGATAAAAAAAATGACAAATCGATTTTGGACTCAGATTGATTGATTGATATGTGGGGTTTAACGTCCCAAAACCACTATATGATTATGAGAGACGCCGTAGTGGAGGGCTTCGGAAATTTCGACCACCTGGGGTTCTTTAACGTGCACCCAAATCTGAGCACACGGGCCTACAACATTTCCGCCTCCATCGGAAATGCTGCCGCCGCAGCCGGGATTCGAACCCGCGCCCTGTGGGTCAGCAGCCGAGTACCTTAGCCACTAGACCACCGCGGCGGGGCGATTTTGGACTCAGTGTTACACTCTACTTATATACGATATATTAAAGAAGCTTTGAAAAAGTTTTCCAAGTAACCACAGAATCGAATAACTGAAAGAACTTATTGCCTCACGAATCTAAAGGCGCAAAAATTTAGGAATTCGTCGAGTACAGGTGCAGTTAAAAGGATTTGTCGCACACTACAACCGCATTCTCTGTTCTCCCGTATTTCAGGCAGCATTTCAAAAGCGCTGGAAGTAAAGAGGGGTGGGCGGAAATGGCATGGGCAAAGAAACTACGTCATGTGCGCCTGGTGAGCTTGAGCATTCTTTTATAATTTTTTATTACGCGACTTCTTCAGCGTAATTACGCGTGGAAAAGCCGCAACTTCCCGGGCGATTCCTGTAACAACCGAGCGCGCCGCGTTCAAATTTTACGAGTGAATATTGAACTTCAATGATTTCGCGAACGAAAAGAAAGGAATTGGTAGCCGACTTTGATACGTTATTGGGATTCGAAGGCCGTGTGTTGCGCTATATTTGGCTCGCGTGTTCTCGGAAGCCTCTACTACTAATCGGCAGCTCATAAGCATTGAACGCTCAAAAAGCATTGCAGGTCCCCTTGAGGAATCGTACCACTTCCAAAAATAAATCAGCGCGAGCAGTAAGGTTGATGTCGGTCACATATGTCAAACACTGAGAATTCACTTAGAATGAATCAAACCTGGATGAAAGAAAAAGAGCGTGGACAAACGTGAAAATATATTCTTAGCAGGACGTTTCGGTTCCCACATAGGCGCTTCTGTACTGATGATATATGAACCGGGCGGTGTGATTCTGAGCTGACTCAAGAGAAGAGATGATGTAATCTTGATAAGGGCTCAAGATGGCGGAAGTAAGTACAAGTTTTGTCCTTAAGAACGTTTAGTACGTAAGTCTTCTGATGACGGGAGCAGAGGGATGCAGAGATCCTACGAGAAGTCCAAGGGTCCTGGAGGCAGCTGCTTCAAATTCGATGACGTGGCCTGACCAGGATGGTTTTGTTTCTCCTTTCAGAGTACTAGTAAGAGGGACACCCTAGGGGCGGTAGGAATAATCTGGAGATATTACAGGGAGGTTTAAGGTGTACTGAGAACAAGATTGAATTTTTTGTGAGAAATGAGCAGGTGTTTGCATTTGTAGACCTTTGATTTTATGAGCCAGCGCTACCACCTTGCTTCGATGAAGTTAAGGTCTCGCTGTAGCAATGATTGATCTGTACCATTGATTATCCTGGAAAACACCACACAGTTGTCGCTGAAGGATGGACGAGGTAATTCCAGATGGCGAGTAGTTGATGAATATGATAAATAAAAAAGTACAAGGATCGATCTTTGAGGAACCCTGGAAAGCACATCTGTATTGGCGGAAGAGTGCCCGCCATTAAAAGGTAATTGTGAAGAAGTTGTCAAAAAGCTTACTAACTATAACAGTGTAAGTGGGTGGAGGTTTAGTGTAGAAGAGTTGATTGGCGGGATAGTATCGTTTCTCGTTTCTGGATGGCACTTGATCACGATGAAACCTTCTCCCTTATATTTTCCTTTCCCTCCTCGTCTTTCGAGTGTATATTATCTTCGTTCAATAAACCAAGCTTTAATCTGTGCTCATTCGCCTCCTTTCTTGTGTCCCGTTAAGGCGCGTTTACACTAGATCGACACGACACTGACATGATCCCGACGAAAACACGAGGCAGACGCAAACCATCGGCCGACGAGTCGCCCGCTGAAGAAGTCGCCAGACCTCATGGTCACACTAGGCCGACGACGACGACGATGCCTCAAAAGACAGCATTACATCATAGCGTAACATGATAAGACACCGAAAACCTCAGCAAAATGCATCCGCAGACCTGTCGTCGGCGTGTCGTCGGGAGATCGGCGGCTGAGTGAATATTCTCTCTTGTATTTGCATTAAATGACCACGAAGCGCACAATCTTGCGAGAGTTAACAATGCCCTCTCCAAGGCTCCCATGGCGTCTAAATAGGAAGCTCGAGCACCCAACGGAAGTCTTTTCTTCGCTGCCTTATTGTGTGCGCCGCCCCCACCCCTCGTTGCCATGGATTATCGAGGGGGCTGCACCTTGTAGCTTGAAAGGGACAATGACAGAGCGGGAACCATGGCTGAGAATGAAGTGCATGTGTAGCCAGTGTCACTGTGTGTGCCTCCAATGGGACTGCAGAATTTGACAACAAAAGACTGAGCATGACAAAACGTGGGAGGGGTCTTCACGAGACCATTCGCGGACTATTTGTGTCTTCGCAGTGTACCTAGGCCAAAAACAAGAGAAAAGACACTTCTAAGACAACCCGAAGACCAAAATGGGTGTCTTGATTATCTAGTGTAAACGCGCCTTTAGGTTGGGCTCCAAATATTTCCTTTCAAAGAGATTTCGTGATTAGAACTCAGTTATGAGACGATAAAGGGCTACGAGGTCGAAAGGCTCTGAGATATTGGTGAACAACATATGATTCTGATAGGATGAATAGAGGTTTAAGGTCAAGCCGGTTGTGAGGTCGGCCAAGTGAATTTCACATGAAAAACAGGAGTGTGAAACAATGCCCCTGGCGGCAAAAAAGGAGTAATCTTCCTACTAATAGACGATATGGGACAGTAATATGTGCTCCAATATTTTGCATGAAACGCATGTGAGTGATATAGGGCGGTGATTGTTTGGATCAGAGAAGTTACTTTTTTTATTACCTGTGTGACTTTGGCCATCTTCCAGACTTCGGGGATTTCGCCCTCTAAGAATGACTGGGTGAAACTGCGCCGAAGTTGCTCGAGACAACTTTCGCGCTTTTAAGAAATTTGGGTGGGATGCTGTTGGTCGGGTCCTGGGGCAGTTGACATTTTACCACTCACACGGACGCGTTCGAAGCATCGAACACGTTATTCGAAGGTCGTAGGTTTGATTCCTGCTTACGGCCAGTTAGTTTTTCACTCACTTTTCTTTCTCATTATTTACGATACATTGGCTCTAATACCTTGCCCTATACATTCCTTGGCATTATTGTCTGCTAGATCTCATTAATATTGTGTCAAAACACGGAAAAACGAGCCCTTAGGTATACACTTCTTTCGCTTATATATATATATATATATGTGACGCTACGATGAATGGGCGACGTGGCCTGGCTCATACTCCATGTTTATTCTACTGTCACTTCTTCCTCCTCTGCTTCTACCAACCATCACTTCATACGTCACACGATTCCCCCTCCCCCCGAAAGAATGCGCGAGCTACAATCTAGAAAGCATGAACAAATGGAGTCTTATAATAAAAAAATAATGTCAGAAAATGCAGTAGTTCTATGCCACACGGTGGTTCCGTGCACTTGCACAAAATGTTCACAGGAAAGGCAGTCCGGTGATATCTAGGAGACCTCAGGTGGGCGAGGTTGGCTGTTGCGCTCTGGACAACATAAGCATGCTTTGAGCGTGAAATTAGATTGAAACACAGCCGGTATTCTTGCGATGAATGAACGTGGTGTGATGGCCTTGAAGCATTGGCTGGACGATTTGCGCAGGTGTCGTGCTATTTGTCTTGATTGGAACCCATGCGTAGCCACCCGTTTGCGTGCTTGTTGACCGAGGCTGGTGCGGTGATTTCTGTGTCCTTGCGGAATACAGGGTATGGTTTGGCGCCTTTCTCGACGTTGTATGTCGTGTTTCCTGAGTCTTGATCTCGACTGGAGAAAGCTTACTCGACGTCCCTTGGGAAAATATCCTGGGTTCGATGATTTCTTAGTTTCGAGCGAGAAATCTTGAATATGTCGTCGGTTTGGTTGACACGTTTGTAAACGGCTTTCCATTAACCGCGTGTGTTCTTCCGAAGATGATTCTATTCGTCGTCGTCCTTGTTCGTATAGCCCTTGGAATCTATGTTGTTCTTGGACTTGCTGGCATTGATGATGTTGCTGCGAAAAGACCTGAGGTGGAAGCCCTTTTTCACCATGACACTGACTTTCTGGGCAAATGAATGTGGTGTCGAGTGGGCAGGTAGTAGTCTCTAGGCTGTTGTGCTGCATTTCAGGTAATGAAGGTGATGCTTCAGAGTTAACAGATACATCATGAGGGGCTTCTTCTTCGCTGTCCGCTGCGAGTGGTTCTTGCTCCTGAATCTGGATGGTAGGTTCAGGGCTTGGCTGAGTATTCTCCGAGCTCCGCAGCTCTATCCCGATCGTTGTGAGCGTGCTAGATGTGAGGTGGGCGGTGTGAGCGACGAAAGAGCCTAGTGACGGAAAACCAGGAGGTAGCCCAATTGTGCTAGATGGAAAATAAGCTGATCCAATGTGTGGAGACTGATTTTCACTCTTTGAGTTGTCATAGCATTGTTCGGCATTTTCCCCATGTGTCAGCTGGTCTACCATGAACAAGGCGTCCTTATGACACGAATAGTGACCGTTAGGAGCCTTTGAAGAGCTGCGTCGTAGAAAACCAGGTGGTGGACTATGTATGCGAGACGAAGCATGAAAGGCATCAGTCGGGTGAGCGATGTCTCGTGTCGTATGTTGGTGCCACGACTTTAGAAATGCTGACTTCCGTGCACAAGGAGGCCGCGCTTGACGGTTGGGTTTTTCCCAATATACGCATGGCCTTCTGTAAGTAAACGCATGTGCCACTTCGTCTTGAGGCACTTGTCGATTCGCGCTGGACTTTCGAATGGTTGAGGACTGCTTAAGGAATTGACGATAGTGTGCGGTTGTCTCTAGATGGTTGACATTGAGCAGGTCTTGGTCATAGTCGTTAAAACGGGTAATCATTTCCTCTTTGATTTTTTGCCATGACTCGTCGTTCTCGAATATGTGAATTAAGTAAAATTTAAATGCCTCACCGGTGACGTAGTCGCTGAAGTTCGTAACCATCTCCCGTTTCGACCAAGATGAAGCGGTAGCGTGGCGTTCGAACAGGTTGAACCAGTCCTGTACGGGTCCGTCGTCCGCTGATCCGGTGTACTTGGGGATGTCGAGGTCAGCCGATGGTTCTGTCATGGTGCTGGTCGTTGTCCTCCTAGGCGATAATTTGGTAGTCAATGTACGGTCACGGCGTCTTCTGGGGAACTGCGTCGATGATGAGTGACTGATGAAGGGGCAGGCAGGTCTTCATCCTGTCGACTTGTGTGACGCTACGATGAATGGGCGGCGTGGCCTGGCTCATACTCCATGTTTATTCTACTGTCACTTCTTCCTCCTCTGCTTCTACCAACCATCACTTCATACGTCATATATATATATATATATATATATATATATATATATATATATATATATTGAAAATACCTTACAGGCCCTTGTTGCAGGGCATTGTGTAAGGGGGGTTACAGAGGGTAAGTGTCGTGACAAAACCGTAAGGAAACATCAAACTTTGAAAGAACTCAACAAAAATAACGCGTTATATGTCACTAAAGAGAAAATGTACAAAAAGTCATTTGAAGTTACACATCGGAACATTTCTGGTGGGAGGATAACAAATATCCGCAATACACTTACTAAAAAGACCTAGCACACACGTTGCCAAAAATATTTTAGAGCAGCGCGCAGAAAGCAATTTGTTCTTGTTTAAGAAATACAGGATAATAAAGGGCGAAAAGAGAGTTTTTCTCGTGTGTATAAGAACATAAAGTAGGAAAATGCAGGCGGTTACAAAGTGTAAAAAAAACGAATGAATATAATTACACTGGAACTATACAGGAGGTGCAACAAATACTTTTAAAAAGGAACCAATCGAAGTGTCTATGACTGAAAGAAAGAGTGAAGAAGTTGTCTGAATTTTTCGGGGTCTGATTGATATACGATGTCATTCGAGAGATCATTCCACAAGCGGATGACGCGAGGAAGAGCCGATGAGTTAAAGGCGTCCGTTGACCCATATAATCGCGTGAAATTTAAGTTATTATGCAGCCTACGAGATGTAACGCAAGGTTTATCGAGTTGGAATGGGAATGGTTTGGTACTGTAAACATACTTATGGAAGAGGCATAGGAGAGAGATATCCCGCCGAGTACTCAACAGTTGAAGAGAAAGGGAAAGTTTAATTTCCGTTATGCTGCTATTGTAGTCGTAATTTCGTGAGATGAATCGGGCTGCCCTATTTTGAATAGCTTCAAGCATGTTGATTAGGTAATTTTGGTATTGGGACCAGATTGATGCGGCGAATTCGAGTTGTGGTCGAACGAAGGTCTGATAAGCTAGCTGCCGAACATGGGATGGGCAGCTATGCAAGTTGCGGCGTAAGTAACCCAATGATTTTGAAGCTTTCGCACAAATGGTGGTGATATGGTGTGACCAAGAAAGATTTGGTGTGAAATGAATACCGAGGTACTTGTAGGATGATGCGTATGACAGAGGGTAGTCATCAATTATGTACGAATGGCAAGAAATATGTTGCTTGCGTGTAAAACACATAATTTTGCACTTCTGCTTGTTTAGCGACATAAGCCATTTTTTGCACCAATCATTAATCTTGTTGAGGTCATTTTGCTGTGTTAGGTGATCATCGGTACAGGTTATTGAGCGATATATAATGCAATCATCGGCGAAAATTCGCATGCGAGATGAGGTGCTGATTGGCAAATCGTTAATATAAATTAAGAACAGCAGGGGGCCGAGGACGCACCCCTGCGGTACACCTGAGGTTACGTTGGAATATATATATATATATATATATATATATATATATATATATATATATATATATTATAAAGGAGATTTATTGAGCAGAAAGGTTGATGCTTTGAAGGCTTGGAAGGCGATGCGCCAGCCGCAATTTCCGAGCTCGAGCTGATGCTGATGATGCTGAGGACCTCTGGGCCGGAATACTTCCTGTTCCTTACGATGGCCCCGCGGAGAAAAAAAAGGAGCCATTCTGGAGACTTAGTCCTGTGCAGGCGGCGTTGAACCATGGTACCACTTGAGCCTCTGGACGTGTACAACCTCGTAGTTTCGACGTCGCAAGTCTGACGGTGGCGTAAGAGGCCCAATGAGGTAATTTACTGGCGAAGTTTGTTCGAGAATACGAGATGGCCCATCGTACTTTGGCAGAGTTTTGGAAGAGAGCCCAGGTGTGCGATGCGGCACTGACAGCCACACAAGAGCACCCGGAAGAAAAACGGGAGTTGAGGTCTGGGCATCTTGAATTGCTTTTGGCTGTTTTGGTCATCAAAGGTAAAGCGACGAGCTAACTGGCGACATTCTTCTGCGTGTCTTGCGGCGTCCAAGATCGGTAGGCACTCGGAGGCGTCCGCTTGATAGGGCAGAATGGTGTCAATGGTGTGGGAGGGGTGACGGCTGTAGAGGAGGTAAAAAGGCGAGAAGCTTGTTGTCGCTTGCGTTGCCATATTATAGGCGTATGTATTGAATGGGAGAACTACGCCCCAGTTAGAGTGATCAGGCGTCACATACATAGATAGCATGTCACCAAGAGTACGATTAAAGCACTCGGTAGCCCCATTGGTTAGAGGGTGTTAAGCGGTACGTGTTCGATGTACAATAGCACACTCAGTGAGCAATTTTAAATGACCTCGGACAAGAAGGCGTGGCCACGATAACTGAGGAGTTCTTGAGGGCCTCCATGACGCAGCACAAAATGACGCAGTAGGAAAGTGGCAACCTCCTGTGCTGTAGCCGTTTGAAGAGCAGCTGTCTCAGCATGGCGCGTTAGGTGGTCGATAGCAACTATTATCTACCTGTTGCCAGTCGGAGTCAAAAGAAGTGGCCCATAAATATCTATTCCGACCCGTTCGAAGGGTTGGGAAGGGCATGGAAAAGGCTGCAGTTCACCGGCGGAGACGTGTGGTGATTTTCGGCGCTGACATTCGGCTCAAGAGCGGACAAAGTTGTGGACGAAGGTATACATACAACGCCAGTAGTGATGATGTCGAAGCCTTTCGTAGGTCTTGAAGACTCCTACATGGCCACATTGAGGGTCAGCGTGGAAAGAGGAACAAATATGCGACCTCAGGGTTCGTGGAACGACGAGCAGCCACTTGCGTCCCTCTGGTGCGTAGTTGCGTCGATAGAGAAGCGTGTCACGTATCGAGAAGTGTGGAACTTGGCGCCGGAGCGTTCGCGTCTTTGGGAGTTCAGAAGTGTCGAAGAGATGATTGAGAAGAGACGCAGTCCGCGAATCATTACGTTGTTCGATAGCAATGGTGTCAAAGTCAACAGATGACAATGTGGAATCGCGAGCGGAGTCAGCTGTGGCATTCTGGGACAGGGGGGAACGGGAAAGGGCGTCGGCGTCAGCCTGCTCACATTTTGACCAATAAACCACGCGTATGTCATATTCTTGAATTTTCAACGCCCAGCGAGCGAGGCGGCCAGGTGGGTCTATTAACGTCGAAAGCCAGCACAGCGCGTGGTGGTCGGTCACGACGTCAAAAGAACGACCATATAGATATGGGCGAAACTTTCCAAGGGCCCACACAATGGCCAAGCACTCCTTTTCTGTGACGCTGTAGTTGCTCTCAGCCTTGGTAGGTGTGCGACTAGCGTATGCCACGACGTATTCTTGACGCTCCGGTTTACGCTGTGTGAGCACAGCACGCAGACCTACACCACTGGCGTCGGTGTCAATTTCAGTTGGAGCTTCAGGATCTAAATGGCGTAGAATGGGTGGCGTCGTGAGAAGCCGTCGCAAGGTGGTGAAAGCCTCGTCGCAGGCAGGTGACCACGATAAGAGGTCTTTACATTTGCTGAGAAGTTGCGTGAGAGATGATATAATAGACGGGAAGTTTCGAACGAATCGCCGGAAATACGAACACAAGCCAATGAAACTTCGAAGTTCTTTGATGGTGGCAGGTTTAGGAAACGCCGTAACAGCTCGCAATTTCTTCGGATCTAGGAGGATGCCTTCCTTGGAAACAACGTGACCCAAAATGTTGAGTTGACGCGTGGCAAATCGACATTTTTTGAGATTTATTTGCAAACCGGCATTAGTCAAACAAGTAAGGACGTGCTGAAGGCACCGTAAGTGGGTGTCAAAGTTAGGGGCGAAGACCACGATATCATCGAGGTAACACAAGCATATCTTCAATTTTAGTCCACGCAGGATGTTATTCATCATTCGTTCGAACTTTGCAAGTGCATTGCGAAGACCGAAGGGCATGACGGTGAATTCATATAAGCCGTTTGGCGTGACAAAAGCGGTTTTGGGGTGATCGGCCTCCGCCATAGGCACCTGCCAGTAGCCTGACCGCAAGTCTAACGAGGAAAAGAACTTGGCACCCTGTAAACTGTCCAAAGCATCGTCAATGCGTGGTAGTGGATAGACATCCTTCAGCGTGTTCTTGTTCAATCGCCGGAAATCGACAAAGAAACGAATTGAACCGTCTTTCTTTTTGACGAGGACCACCGGAGACGCCCACGGGCCCTGTGAAGGTCGAATGATGCCTCTGCGAAGCATGTCGTCTACTTGGTCAGCAATGGCGTGGAGTTCTGTAGCGGGCACGCGATGTGGTCGTTGTTGCAGTGGTGAGTGGGACCCAGTGTCAATGTGGTGTTCTACTGCTAAGGCACGGCCGAGAGAGAGAGAAAAACTACATTTTTTGCGCATCCGGCGTGCGGGAAGTTACCGGCCGCGCAGGGTGCGAGTATTCCCTATCTAAAGACTATGGCTAATAGTCCTATAGTCCCAGGCCCTAGATCGTGAGGACGTTGTGCTCTGGCTAGGCGTTGGATACTCGTGCTCCTCCATTCCCGTTGTCCGGGGCGCCGGTTCCCTTTCTCGTCTGCTTTGCCAGGGCCTCCTCAAGCCGCTGGATGGCCCTTAAGGCACGGCCGAGAGATGTTTGTTTAACGTCCAAAGAATGGCGGTACCACTCAAGAATGGTGAGGAGTTGTGAACGCTGCGAAGATGTCCAATATGCAGTGATGAATGGTTGAAATGTGTTTGCCGACGTTGAGTCAGCCGCTGAGACAACAGCCAGTTCACAGACGGAGGTAGAAGGCACCTCATCGGGGACGGATATAATTCTGGTAGAAATGATTGTCTAGTCGTGGCCAAGGTACTCGTGGCAAAGTAGGGAGAAAGAAGACGGCTCATGATTATAAATTGGCATTGTGGTTGAGCCTTCTACAAGGTCGAGAGCAGCAAAAGGCAGGGGGGTTCTTTGTGCGAGGAATATTGGAGATGATGTGAAGAAGACCGTGCCGTTGGTTATGACGCTGCATGAAACTGGCACGATCGCAAAAGAGCAAGGAGGGGTGTAGGTGTCATCGTTAACGACAAGTTTAGCGGCAGACTGGGTGTCGACGGACTCTTGGTCATCCAGTGAGCGGAATTCAACCTTAGCTCTAGCACAGTCGATTACGGCGTTATGACGCGACAAAAGGTCTCATTTGAAGATAATATTATGGAAGAACGATGAAAGAACCATGAACTCTATCGTATACAGAACGTCCTGAATTGTCACGCGTAGTGTACATACTGCGGTTGGCTGAACAGGTTGAGCACTGGCTGTGCGAAGCGATAATCTGGAGAAGGGCGTCGTAACCTTATGAGTCGAGCGGCAAAATCCAGCATCTATAACAGAAACAGCTGCACCGGTATCTACAAGAGCGACAGTAGGGATATTTTCGACGAACACATCAATAACATTGGTAGGTGAAAAATGAGGACTTGGGCAAACCGAAACTTGCGCGGTTCTTGCCTCAGGAACTGCGTCGTCTAGTTTTGCTCCTCGTTAGGCGCGGGCCGTCGACGCATAGGAGAAGGCGAGCGGCGGCGTGGAGAGGGCGGGCGAAGACGTCCAGAGCGAGGGCGGTGGTCATCCTGGTAGCGGGCTGGCATTGGAGTGGAGGAACCGTATTGCGCGTTGGAGTCAAGCGGGAAGAAAGGCTCACGGTGGTCTTCATTGGTGATATGCGTGCGGCGGCGGCAATACCTTGCGACGTGTCCGGGGTATCGACAAGCGTAACATATCGGACGATTGTCGAGGGTGCGCCACGGGTTGGTGGTGTTAGTGCTGGTCCAGTGAACTGGAGTTCGCGGATAGCATGCGCGAGGCTGGAACGGAGGCGCAGGCGCCTTGCGAGTTGGCATGGCTGCAGTCGCGGCATAGGTGAGAGGAGCAGCCACAAGATTAAGCTCTCGAGCAGCTGGTAGGGCCTCGGCGACCTTTCCTTGAATGACGCCACGAAGAGACGACGGTAAAGTTGTGGTAGGTTCTGGTCTGAAGAGCACCAAGAAAAGCTGTCGCGCGACTTCTTCGTGGACAAATGCTTTTATTTCGGCTATTAGTGACGCTTGGCCATGACCATTGATCACACTAGACAGCGATGCCAAATCGTGCGCTGGAGGACGTCTTGTCAGAGCTCGCTGCTTCCGCAATTCATCGTAGCTTTGGCAGAGGCTGATCACGTCGTTAACAGCGGTCGGGCTTATCGCCAAGAGCATTTGAAAAGTGTCGTCGTCAATCCCTTTAAAATTTGCTTACTTTTTTCAGCTTCCGTCATTGCGGCGTTCACGCGTCTGCACAAATCAACGACGTCTTCTATGTAACTAGTGAAGGTTTCACCCGTTTCTTGTGAGTGTGTGCGTAAACGTTGCTCGGCACGAAGTTTTAGGATGGCAGGTCGATCGAAGACTGCTACAATCGACATTTTAAATTGCGGCCACGTTCGGACGTCTGCCACGTGTTTTCTAAGCCAAAGTCTGGCTACACCCGCGAGGTAGAACGACACGCGTGTCAACTTGTCTGCGTCCGTCCATCTGTTAGAAGCACTCACCCGTTCGAATGTCATTGTCATTTGTTCTACTGAAGATTGGACGCTCCCGCTGAGGAACACTGCCTGGACAGGTGACTGGAAGAGATGGAAGTGTCTGCTGATCGGCGTCCGGCATAGCAGAAGGTAGCCGTCGAGAACGGAGTTCTAGGATGGTAGCGGGAAGGTATAGGGGATGATACCCCGCACCGCCACCAATTATAAAGGAGATTTATTGAGCAGAAAGGTTGATGCTTGGAAGGCTTGGAAAGCAATGAACCAGCCGCAATTTCCGAGCTCGAGCCGCTGCTGCACGCTGATGACCTCTGCGCCGGAGTATTCTTTACAATATATATATATATATATATATATATATATATATATATATATATATATATATATATATATATATATATATTGCGAGGAAGGAAGCGCTTTGGCTCCGTAGTAACAACGGAAGCAAAAAGGCACGACTAACGAGGAAACACTTTTATTAATCACATACGTTTCGGCTGGTGGGCCAGCCTTCGTCATTGTGACATGTAATGCAGCTTTCGTAGCCATTATATACACTTCTAAAATGTTTTGGGACATGCGCAATAGCAATGGGAAGTGATTCGACATGATTATACAAAAAGGCAAAATATATTTAGTGTGAAGATGCAATTCGTAAAGCAACATGGACACAATGGTTACCTCTTATCGTTATAGCGACATCAGTACAAGTGAAAGAGAATTTAAATATAAATAAGGCGCATGGTGTGGAAAGCAATATGATAACCATGCGTGCAGATTGAAGCACATGAACGAGCGGTGTACATACTAAAAATAAACAGGTAAACTGAGTTTGTGAAGCTGGGAACAAGGATGGTTCTGCCGAAAACAAAAATAAGAAGTAAAATAACAAAAATTGAACTAGAAATCTCGGAAGGGTATGAGACACTGAGACACCTTAAGTGGTGCAAGGTAGATTAGCGAGTGTGCCTGCGTGTTCGTTTATTCCAGATTTTAGTGCACCGAACTTGTAGATTAGAAACGACTCGCGCATTTCCCGCTCATGATGTGAGCGAAAACCTGATTCCAGTACCGTTGCTTTAATATTGTCGAAAGAATGACCAGGTATTGCTAGATGTTTCGATAGAGGCAGATCTGGAAGGGTTTTGACATGCGACTTATGATTATTAAACCGAGTTCTAAACGGTGTTTCTGTATGGCCAATATATTGTAGAATACAGATATCGCAATACGCAATGCGATATCTGTAATACGCAATGCGATATCTGTAATCTACAATATATTGGTCATACAGAAACACCGTTTAGAACTCGGTTTAATAATCATAAGTCGCATGTCAAAACCCTTCCAGATCTGCCTCTATCGAAACATCTAGCAATACCTGGTCATCCTTTCGACAATAATAAAGCAACAGTACTGGAATCAGGTTTCCGCTCACATCATGAGCGGGAAATGCGCGAGTCGTTTCTAATCTACAAGTTTGGTACACTAAAATCTGGAATAAACGAACACGCAGGCACACTCGCTAATCTACCTTGCACCACTTAAGGTGTCTCATACCCTTCTGAGATTTCTAGTTCAATTTTTGTTATTTTACTTCTTATTTTTGTTTTCGGCAGAACCATCCTTGTTCCCAGCTTCACAAACTCAGTTTACCTGTTTATTTTTAGTATGTACACCGCTCGTTCATGTGCTTCAATCTGCACGCATGGTTATCATATTGCTTTCCACACCATGCGCCTTATTTATATTTAAATTCTCTTTCACTTGTACTGATGTCGCTATAACGATAAGAGGTAACCATTGTGTCCATGTTGCTTTACGAATTGCATCTTCACACTAAATATATTTTGCCTTTTTGTATAATCATGTCGAATCACTTCCCATTGCTATTGCGCATGTCCCAAAACATTTTAGAAGTGTATATAATGGCTACGAAAGCTGCATTACATGTCACACTGACGAAGGCTGGCCCACCAGCCGAAACGTATGTGATTAATAAAAGTGTTTCCTCGTTAGTCGTGCCTTTTTGCTTCCGTTATATATATATATATATATATATATATATATATATATTGTCGCGAGAGGAAACGATAGGCAGGAACTCGAAGTGGAGGACTGTTTACTCAGCCACAGCTGCCATTCACTTCTTCACTCTCGTCCTCTGCCACCAACACAGCGTGGCATTACCCTCTCCCCAAAGAAAAAAAAAGAAGCATCGCATGAATACCACGGCTCCGAAAAACAACGAAAGGTAGTCAGAAATGTCTGTGTCCTTTGAAAAGAAAAGGACGAGATGAAAAATAAAGTAGCAAGAAAGTAATGCACAATTGTCTTGAAGGCTATTGCCACATCACAAAGTTCTTGACTTGCAGTCAACGCAAATACTACGGCTTCATCCTGGATACGTGAACCACATCCAAAGAGTGTGGTCTGCGAGAACGGTGTGACGTGTCTGCTGGGACAACTTCGTAGTTCACTTCGCCGAGGCGATGAAGAAATTGGTATGGTCCAAAGTACCGACATAATTTTCTGAGCGTACCCGTTGACGTATAGGAGTCCAAAGCCAGACTAGGTCACCGGGTTCGTATATTACTGCTCTGTGGTGGGTGTTGTATCGGCGAGCATCTTGATTTTGCCGCGATAAAATGCGAAAGCGTGCCAGCTGCCGGGCGTCTTCGGCACGCTGAACAAATACATCTGCGTGCGGAGTAATCGTGTCCGGCAGAGTTGGTTGCAGCATGGTGTCAAGCATTGTGGTGACTTCGCGGCCGTAAACCAGACGAAAAGGAGCAAAGCCGGTGGTGTCCTGCAAAGCCGTATTGTAGGCAAATGTTATATACGGGAGGATTTCATCCCAATTCTTCTGATCCTTGGCGACATACATCGAAAGTCTATCTGCAATCGTTTTGTTAAGGCGTTCGGTTAACCCGTTAGTCTGCGGGTGGTACGCAGTTGCTGTTCGGTGCGTCGTGCCGCTCAGCAACAGGATCTGTCGGAGAAACTGTGCCGTAAAAGCAGTACCACGATCTGTGATGACGACAGCGGGAGCACCGTGGCGAAGAACGACATTCTTGATGAAAACGTCAGCCACCTCGGAAGCAGTTGCTCGCTGGGCGGCTTGTGTTTCGCAGTATTTGGTCAAGTAGTCGGTGGCAACCACAATCCAGCGGTTACCAGCCGTAGACTTCGGAAATGGGCCGAGTAAATCCATCCCGACCTTTTCAAAAGGTGCATGAGGGGGTCGCAAAGGCTGAAGCAGACTGGCTGGTTTTGTCGTTGGAGTTCTGTGGCGCTGACAGGCTGTGCATGTCTTGACGTACTGCCGGACGGTTTTCGTAAGTTTCCGCCAGTAGTATTTGTCTTTGATCCGCGCCAGAGTACGCGCGAAGCCAAGATGCCCTGACGATGGCTCGTCGTGACAAGCGCGCAAAATATCATCGCGGAGAGCTGCAGGATCGACGAGGAGGTAAACAGTTTTTGTTGAATCAAAGTTGCACTTGTAGAGGATGCCTTGACGTAGACAGAAAGATGACAAATCACGAACGAACTGACGTGGGGGTTGTGGGCGACGTCCTTCAAAGTATTCGATCAGTGGTTGTAATTCTAAGTCTTCGCGTTGCTGCTCAGCCACGTTTAATAATGCGAGAATAGCAAGGCAGCTGAAGTCGTCATCATTGTCTTCTTCAGTGACCTCGACGGGTGCGCGGGAAAGACAGTCAGCGTCGGTGTGTTTCTGACCAGACTTGTAAACCATTGTTATATCGAATTCTTGTAACCGAAGGCTCCATCTTGCGAGACAGCCCGAAGGATCTTTCAGATTCGCTAGCCAGCAGAGAGAGTGGTGGTCACTGACGATTCGGAAGGGGCGTCCGTACAAGTAGGGCCTGAATTTCGTTATGGCCCATACAACCGCCAGACATTCTTTTTCAGTCGTCGAATAGTTCTTTTCCGCAGATGACAACGTGCCGCTAGCGTAGGCGATGACGCGTTCCACGCCATCTGCCCCGCCGCGGTGGTCTAGTGGCTAAGGTACTCGGCTGCTGACCCGCAGGGCGCGGGTTCGAATCCCGGCTGCGGCGGCTGCATTTCCGATGGAGGCGGAAATGTTGTAGGCCCGTGTGCTCAGATTTGGGTGCACGTTAAAGAACCCCAGGTGGTCTAAATTTCCGGAGCCCTCCACTACGGCGTCTCTCATAATCATATAGTGGTTTTGGGACGTTAAAACCCCACATATCAATCGTTCCACGCCATCTTGATATTGCACGAGAATAGCTCCGAGGCCAAGGTTGCTCGCGTCGGTGCGGACTTCTGTGTCTGCTTCGGTGTCGAAGTGACCTAGGATCGGTGGCGTTTGTAGGCGTTGTTGAAGATCGCGGAAAGCGCCGGATTGTTTGGGGCCCCAGACGAACGCGACGTCATCCTTGACGAGTTGTAGTAGAGGGTCGGCGATTTTCGAATAGTTCGGCACGAAGCGGCGGTAATAAGCACAAAGTCCCAGAAAGCGGCGTACATCATGCTTTGTTTTCGGTATCGGGAACAAAGCAACTGCCATAGCCTTGTCAGGATCGGGGCGAACACCACTGCTGCTGACAATGTGGCCAAGAAATATATATATATATATATATATATATATATATATATATATATATATATATATATATATATGCCTGTGTGTCTTTGTGTGAAGAGAAGAGACACAATTTAGCGGTTGTCTTAATTTTATTTCTTTTCCAACGGTTTCCACCGGTCGACCGCTCTTCGTCCGGGTTTGTGAATAAGTGGGACAGGGCGACACACTAACAGCGTAGCACTTGTTTACAAACCCTGACGAAGACCGGTTCACCGGTCGGAACTGTATCCGGCAAGGCTATTTGCATCTCGACTGTGCATCGGACCTGCGCAGATACTCACGGCGCGCTATCGTGCGCCTATATAATCAGTGACTGAATAAACCGATATCACTTCTTGTTCTGGCCATCATGCTGTCTCGTCGTCCTTGCTAGCTACATGGTGTCAGAAGTGGCCACCGCGGACCGAAGCACGGCAGCAACGGCACGGAATCGCCATGGACCTGCTGAAGCTGCCGGAGCCATTGCGCCTATCGGGCAACTTGTCTGAAAATTGAAAGCGCTTCAAGCAAAGGTTCGAGCTTTTTCTGCAAGCAACGGCAGCCGAGAAGTCCCCGAGAAGTGACTCCTCGAAATTGACGCTCTCGCTGAGCTTCGCGGGAGACAAAGTGCTCGACATCTTCAACAACTTTCAGTACGGGCTTGGAGAAAGCAAGGAATCTTACGACACGGTCGTGCGGAAGTTCGACGCCTACTTCTCCGAGGTGAGCATTCAAATTCACGAAAGATATGTTTTTCGTACACGAAGCCAGGCGGAGAAGAAACCTTTTGAGAAGTTTGTGCGGTACTTAGAGAAGCAGGCGACACAGTGCAATTTTGGGGATCAGCACGATTCAATAATTAGAGACCAAATTGTGCTTGGTACGACCGACCCAAAGCTGCGTGAAAGAATGCTTGCCGAGAGAGGCCTGACGCTACTAACAGCCGAGGAATTGTGTAAAGCGGCAGAAGCAGCGGCACTAAGTAGCCTAAATTGGAATAGGACGGAAGACAGCATTGACGCAGTTTCAATCGGCAAAATGGTGACGAAAAAACGGCAGCAGCGGAAAAAAAAGCAGAGTTGCGATAATCAAGATATTTGCTGCAGGAAGTGCAACCGCAAACATAAACCTAAGCAATGCCCCGCGTATGGTAAATTATGTCATTCTTGCCACAAATACAACCACTTTGCAAGTTGTTGCCAGAAGTCTACCGCCGTTAGCGAGGTAGCTAATCTCGTTGAGAATGACTTTGAGATTCTCGAAATCGGCTCCGAAAATTGTCGCAAGAAAGACTGGACAATCAAGGCTCGAGTAAATGGCAGAGAAGTGACGTTCAAAGTGGACACCGGTTCGCAGGCAAGCTTACTTCCATTTACAACGTACCCTAAGCTTGGATCCAAAGAAGCGTTGCAACCTATCGGGTCAGTGTTGCGCGCCTACAACGGGGGCGTTATTTCAAGCTATGGAACAACGTCACAGAAAGTATCTGTCGGAACCACCGAGATAAGCGTGAAATTCTTCGTCGTAAAGAATGGGCGCCAAGCCATCCTTGGGCTCGATGCCAGCGAAGCGCTTGGATTGGTTCGACGTACGGTGGACGCTGTCAAAGCCTCGTCTCAGTATGAACTTTTGAAAGATTTCAGGCACCTGTTCCAAAGGCTCGGCTGCTTGAAAACGCAGTACAGAATAGTCCAGACGTTGTTCCGGTCGTTCAGCCTGCTCGCCGGGTTCCACTTGCACTTCAGGAACCTCTGAAGAAGGAACTAGAGCGAATGATCCAGGGGGGCATCATCGTCAAATAAAATGAGCCAACCGACTGGGTAAGCCCTCTGGTACTGGTAAAAAAAAAGACGGTTCTCTAAGGGTTTGCATGGACCCCAGAAGAGTGAACAAGTATATCAAGAGGCAGCATTTCCCTTTACCCAGACGCGAGGACTTGGAAGCACGGCTACCCGGTGGTACTTATTCTAGCTGTTTAGATGCCAACGCCGGCTTTCATCAGGTGCCCATAGATAAGACATCAAAAATCTGCACGTTCTCGTCGCCTTTTGGCAGATACCGTTTTCTAAGGCTACCCTTTGGCATCTCATCTGCACCCGAGGTGTTTCAGCAGGCACTTTGTCAGATATTTGACGGTCTGCCAGGCCTGCTCATATATATAGATGATACCCTGGTCTGGGGCTCAACGAAGGAAGAGCATGATGAGCGCCTGTTGCAGTCCTCAAAACTTCTGAAATAGCTGGATTATCGTTTAATCTGCACAAGTGCAAGTTTGGCGTAAAAGAGCTACGGTTTCAGGGTGATATTATAAGTGCGAACGGCATATCCCCAAATCCAGGGCTCGTAAAAAGTTTGGTTCAAATGCCAGTGCCAACATTCAAGGCCGATGTTCAACGTATGGTGGGTGTGTTGAACTACTTTGAAAAGTTCGTGCCGCAGCTATCTGAAAGAACGGCCATGTTAAAAAAATCTTATCAAGGCCAGTTCTGAGTTTGAATGGACAGATAACCACGCCAAAGAGTGGAAAATCGTCACGCAAATTCTGACCACCGCTCCCGTGCTCGCAATATTTGACCCACGACGGGAAACAAGGTTACCTTGCGATGCATCGAAGGACGGCGTCGGTGCCGCCCTTCTGCAACGTCACAATAACGAGTGGCGGCCCGTAGCTTACGCATCTCGAGTACTGACTAAGGCAGGACAACTGTACGCACAGATAGAAAAGGAGGCCCTCGGAATTTGCTTTGGATGCGAAAAATTTCATCAGTTCGTCTACGGCCAGAAAGTCACAATTGAAACGGACCACAAGCCACTCTTGTCAATTGCTCAAAAGGAAATAAGTTACATGCCACCTCGCCTTCAACGGTTCTTTTTGAGGTTGTTAAAGTATGATTTTGTTTTGCAGTATATTCCTGGGAAGCACCTTGTTCTTGCTGACATGTTGTTCCGGTCAACTGCTGACAACCAAGACGACGCTGGTGCTACTACCGACGTGGAAGTTCACGCAATCTAGTTTCTAGGTTACCGTGTCACAGAAGCAACGCAGAAAGAACTGCAAGCGGCAACGGCTCGTGACCGCTACCTGCAGTCGGTGATCGCAAGTTTGTCGGCGGGGCTTCCAGTACAAGGTGAACTAAAGCCTTTGAGCAAGAACTCTCATTTGTCAATGGAAAACTTTTAAAGGCGTCGAAGGTTGTTATTCCGAAAAGCATGCGAAAAACCATGCTTGAAAAAATCCATGCAGGTCACCTCGGCATACAAAAATGCAAAGAAAGGGCCAGACGCCTCGTGTTTTTGCCTGGGCTTAACGCTGAGATTGCTTCTATGGTGCAACTTTGTCCTACATGCCGCAAGTATGCTTACAAACAGCCCAAGGAACCGCTTCAAATGCGGCCCGCGCCAGGTTGTGCATGGCATAGAGTTGGAGCTGATATTTTTCGTTTGCGGGGGACTCTTACATCGTAGTCTTTGACGCCTTATCAAACTTTCCGGAAGTTCAGAAACTACCTGACTTGTCGGCGCAATCAACCATCGCAGCACTGAGCGCTATCTTTGCCAGATTTGGCGTGCCTGTCAAAGTATGCACTGATAATGGCCCACAATTTTGCAGCAATGAATTTTTTTTTTGTTTTCAAGGAGATACAACTTCACGCACGTCACTTCAAGCCCTCATTGTCCGCAGTCAAAAGGGCTTGCGGAAAAAGGTGTGCAGGTTGTGAAGCGCATCTTAGAAAAATTGCCCGCAGCTTCCCTCGGGGGAACACTGAGGAGGATGCGGAGCATATAATTGGTTAACGGGGTGTTAAAGTGCGACTTACTTGGGTCGATGGCTAAATTGGTTAACGTGGTTGTGAAATGGGGTGTTAAATTGCGACTTACTTGGATCGATGGCTAAATTGGTTAACGTGGTTGTAGGAGGGGGTGTTAAATGAGTGAACACGTACACACGTATGCGAAAGGGCGGCGCTGGTCGAAGGGACGTCGATCATTGTGTTTGTGGATTCGTTGGCATTCATTTCACGGCGACTTTGGACGTCGACGCGCCGTACAAACCAACGGACGAGCGGCAACTGAGCGAGCGAGCGCCGACCTTGAGTATATATACAGCGCGACGGCGCATGCGCTGTCAGCTGTCGAATGTTCTCGAGGTTCCTGTGAATGATCTTAAGGTTCCTGTGAGGGGGCACGGAAAAAAAGGTTTATTTAGGAGCTCTTTCGCTTTGAGGGGGTACTAGGCAGTGTTGCCAAAAGACGGGATTGGGCATTTAAAATGAATGCTATTTTGTTCTGTGAATCCGAGTTCTGGGGTGTTTGTGTATGTGGTGGCTTTTCTACATGTCGGACTTAGAAGCATCGATCGTTTCTTAGTAAGAGAGAAAGAAATGGACGAGAGTGGTACATTAGATAGGGTAGTTACACTGAAACACGGAAAGATATTTCCTATTGTGCAGTCTTCGGCACGGCTACTGTGCCGCGAAATCTTGAAATGTAATGAGTACAACAATACCGATATACAAATATATATATATATATATATATATATATATATATATATATATATATATATATATAGTTATAAACTTCGAGAATAGTGCAGTATAGGAAACAAAACAATAAAATATTTATTTATTCCTAACAGTTTCGGCTGGTGGACCAGCCTTCTTCGGAGGATGTAAGTGAAATGATACAAGTTCCCGTAGCAGAGGGTCACCCTCACAGTTTAAAGACCCTCAAAAAAAAAAGAGACAAGCGGGCGAACGAGGTAGCAACAGACAACAAGAAGCAGAAGAAAGAGAGGAACTAGAAAGGAGCGACGGAGAGCCGCCGGAAACGAGCGGGTAATTCTGGCATTGTTACTGGGTATAGGGAAGACGCGCCGCCAGCGGAGGCGACCAAGAAAAACGGAAAAATGTGGAACATGTTTTGCTTACTCGCATCCCACACATGGATCGAGTTTAAATTCACGTGGTTCGGCAGCTGGCCCGCGGCATCGGGCCACACACACACACACACACACACACACAAGAAGCATACGACCCGCTCCAGCTTTCGGAAAATCATGGCCACGTTGGAAAGCTATTGTGCCCTCTCCCCCTCCCTCCACCTGCCCTCTCTTGCAGAAAAATGTACAACCAGTCATACTGAAAATAAATGAATGGGTATTCTTGTAAAGGATGAACAAACAAAAACGTAAATGAAAAATATATAGAAACAAATAATACTAAAAAAAGTACTCAGAAATGAAAATAAAGTCTAATAGTACTAACACACGCCGTTTGGTTCACGTAGCATCGAATTCGTTTAGTTTCTCTATATTGACCAACTTGCGTGTGCGACTTCACGTATGTATAAATAAATTAATTGAGTAATTCAATTTCTGTGTTTCACGAAACGTCGCGGAGACACGTCAGTCGCCCAGGGCTCTCGTTGATTCCGTGGGTCACCCAGAGGCTTCCGGTGATAGTGCTTCTCCCCCACGCAGGGACTGACTTAACAACCCGTCAGGTACGGCCCGCTCCAGCACATATTGGTCTCGTGATTTCATGGCCTTAAGAAAGAATGTTGATAAGCTCGTGAGGTTTGAAATGCATGCTTCAAACCTTAAAACATATATTTCATCGGGATTCGCACCAAAGGGTCTCACTGTTCAACTGCAACCCACAATGAATAATTTCAACAAAAATGAGCAGCGGCAATGGAGCAATATCTTAAAAGATGCATCTATTAGGCTTACACAGGTCGTAATACAACACAGTACACGTAAGGCCGCGGAACTTAAAGAGGAACAAAAGGCGCGACTAAAACAGTCAAGTTTAACGCAGTCAGAAACAGAAGAGTTGGCCAGATACGAAGGAAAAAAGAGATTGACCATTCAGGGGAAGAAGGACAAGAAATTGAGGCGAGACGGTGCGTGGCCGACTTTAAAATACTCCGCCAGCAATCCTCCCACAACGTATACAGATCAACCTGTTACCTCTCATCAATCTCCACAAAAGAGTACCGATGTCACCAATGTGGTTAACCTTTCCGGCAAATCTTTGACGCCTGCGCAAACAAAGCTGCTATCAAAAGGTCTAACCTTCTGCCCCGCCTCTGGCAAGATTGATGAGTTTAAACTTTACCAAGATTTGGACAACTTTGCCAGAACCATGCGTCTAAAAGAATATTTTCATGATCGAAGCAGCACGCAACAAAATCAATTTTCAGATAAATCTTGGACTCCAGGTGAACAACGAGACAAATATCTAGACATGTACATTTCAGCCGTCCCGGGGGATATAATCAGGGAATATGAAAAGCACCGACCCATTCGCAACAATCTTTCCAAAGAGGAGCGGGAGGCTTTGCGCAGTTTAAGTGACAGCCAGAGCATCGTTATTAAACCAGCTGATAAGGGTGGTGCTGTGGTTGTACTCGACAGGACTGACTACATCAAAGAAGGGCTTCGCCAACTGGCAGATGAAAATTTCTATAAACAACTTCCTTGTGATCCGACAGAGGAGTATGAAAGTACTATTAAGGCCTCACTAATATCATTACGTAAAAGTGGGAAGATAACCTACCCTATGCTTAAAATGATGTCACCTGGCAAATCGTCTCCCGGGCGTTTCTATTTACTACCCAAAATTCACAAGACTAACAATCCCGGCCGACCCATAGTTTCCAGCAACGGTACTGCTACTGAAAAAAATTTCTAGTTTCATTGACTCTCTGATTAGGCACATCCCACAATCATTCCCATCATACATCAAAGATACCAGCCACTTCCTTCGAGAAGTCTCAAAACTTGTGGTACCTCTAGATTGCTATTTGGTCACCATGGATGTGTCATCACTCTACACAAACATTCCCCACACCGAAGGAATTGCCGCCACAGTCGCCGCCTATGAAAAAAGTAAATCGACGAGTGAATTCGACGAAAGCGCTTTAGAGGTGCTCCTAAATCTGGTACTTAAACATAATAACTTTGAATTCGACCAAAACCATTATCTGCAAGTAAACGGAACTGCCATGGGAACCAAAATGGCCCCAAATTACGCAAATATTTTCATGGCCTCATTGGAGATTCCTTTCCTCGAAAATTCTCCATTCAAACCTATATTTTACCGACGCTTCCTCGATGATATATTCTTCGTGTGGGCCGATAGTGAACATAATATTTCCAAATTCATTTCCGGTTTCAACTCCGTGCATCCTTCGATAACATTCACGCACACGTATTCGCAGAAGAGTGTTCACTTTCTGAATGTCACTGTATCACTCAGTGGCACCACCATATCTACTTCCCTGTATAATAACCAACAGACCGCCAACAGTATCTGCATTTCCATAGCAGTCACCCCCATCACTGCAAAACAGGTGTTCCTTACTCTCAAGCCCACAGATACAGAAGAATTTGCTCTGAAATCACGCAATTTGACACCCACGCACAGGAATTGAGAACAGCCTTCTTGCGTCAAAAGTACCCCGAAAAAATAATTGAGAATGCAATTGAGCGCGCTCGCTCTTTAGACCGAGAATCAACAATGGGAGAAAAAGGTGGGAATAAAGATGATATAACTTCAGGGGCAAATTTAATCCTCACATACTGCGCCGCCGCCCCTCGGGTGAATTCTATACTAAACCGCCACTTCAACATACTTAAACAGAGTAGTCGCCTCTCTGCCATTTTTCAGACTCCGCCCAAGGTGGTTTACCGAAGAAATAAAAACCTTAGAGACCTACTGGTCAGGGCGAAAACACACAAATCCGACCACCATCAGGGCTGTAGACCATGCGGGAAACCTCGCTGCAGGGTGTGCACACACATGGTGACCACAGATACGGCCGAAGCCTCCTGTTCAGACTATGTGTACAAAATTAAAGACGACCTTAACTGTGACTCAGCCAATGTGGTATACAAAATTCGCTGTGAGGTGTGCAAACAGGAATATATTGGACACACGGAAACCGCGTTCCGTTTGCGTTTCAACAACCACAGGGCACACGTAAAGGGCCTCCCCAATTTGCCGTTCTCCAAACATATCAATCTTCCTGGTCACTCTTTCGAACGCGTAAGTGTCATACTCCTACAATCCGGCTTCCAGAACACACGGGAGCGCGAACAGCGGGAGTCATACTTTATAAAGAAATTCAGATCACTTACCCACGGAATCAACGAGAGCCCTGGGCGACTGACGTGTCTCCGCGACGTTTCGTGAAACACAGAAATTGAATTACTCAATTAATTTATTTATACATACGTGAAGTCGCACACGCAAGTTGGTCAATATAGAGAAACTAAACGAATTCGATGCTACGTGAACCAAACGGCGTGTGTTAGTACTATTAGACTTTATTTTCATTTCTGAGTACTTTTTTTAGTATTATTTGTTTCTATATATTTTTCATTTACGTTTTTGTTTGTTCATCCTTTACAAGAATACCCATTCATTTATTTTCAGTATGACTGGTTGTACATATTTCTGCAAGAGAGGGCAGGTGGAGGGAGGGGGAGAGGGCACAATAGCTTTCCAACGTGGCCATGATTTTCCGAAAGCTGGAGCGGGTCGTATGCTTCTTGTGTGTGTGTGTGTGTGTGTGTGTGTGTGTGGCCCGATGCCGCGGGCCAGCCGCCGAACCACGTGAATTTAAACTCGATCCATGTGTGGGATGCGAGTAAGCAAAACATGTTCCACATTTTTCCGTTTTTCTTGGTCGCCTCCGCTGGCGGCGCGTCTTACCTATACCCAGTAACAATGCCAGAATTACCCGCTCGTTTCCGGCGGCTCTCCGTCGCTCCTTTCTAGTTCCTCTCCTTCTTCTGCTTCTTGTTGTCTGTTGCTACCTCGTTCGCCCGCTTGTCTCTTTTTTTTTTTTGGAGGGTCTTTAAACTGTGAGGGTGACCCTCTGCTACGGGAACTTGTATCATTTCACTTACATCCTCCGAAGAAGGCTGGTCCACCAGCCGAAACTGTTAGGAATAAATAAATAAATAAATAAATATTTTATTGTTTTGTTTCCTATACTGCACTATTCTCGAAGTTTATAACTTTTATTACGGTAGCCGGAAGAAACTCTGATCATCTATTTCATCTATATATATATATATATATATATATATATATTAGCGATCTTGAAAAACTGCTTTAGCGTGGGGACGCGGGGAAGAGGAGGAAGGGTTATTAAACCATCTGTCTCTGTCAGTGGGGAAACGTAATATTGGCGCAGCCTTCGACAAGATTAGGAACGCAACTATGTGGATAAATTTGAAATCATTCAGAAGTTCAATTGCCAAGTCATATTTTTCGATGTGCGAAGTGGATGAAGACATGTATGAATTTCCTGAAGGTATCACGTTTTCCAAAGTGCGTGAGTTCATCGCTGAGAAACTCGACCACCGACTATCAGTGAAGCTGAAACTGAAGTACTCCGAGTTTCATGAATACTTCATGTGAATGCTTTTGAAAAGGTCGTCAAGGACTTCGCCAAGCAAACAAGATTGTTTTCTTGGCTCACGCCTCATGGCAATCTTCTATCGTCAGCAGCAGCACGCAGAGCGACAGCAGCAATTCATGGACAGTGTTTTTGGCGTCATCCAGACAAAGCAAAGGCTCAAGATGGAGGCAGCGAAGCTTGATTCATTCGATGTTGAAAGCACAAGGCCTGACGCCTGGATCAAGTTATACGGAAACGCGTGTGTGGACAACTCGTGGCAAGAATCCAGTAAGTCCATCAAGAACTGCGTCTTTTTCTTACCGGACTGGCTCGAAAGTGGTACGACCTTCATTACGCTGGACACATGACCGACACATGGGACGAGTGGAAAAGGAGCTTCCTGGAGGCTTTCGACAAAAACACCCCTAAAGTGTGGGACCCAGAGATTTTTTGCAAATTTTGATCAGCAAAGCCCGTACAGTATTTTTATGAGAAAAGGTGGCTTCTTGAAATGACAAGCACGGAACTTCCGGAGTCTGCGATAATACCGCTCATTATTCACGGCCTTCCTAAAGAACTCCAGAGACGAGCACAAGTGCAGTCGCCCAAAACCATTGAGGAACTTCTAGGTTTTTTCAAAAAAAAAAAACTCTCAGTTGATTTGAATTCCCAGAATCCACGTCGGTCAGATTACCATCAAGAGAAGGCACCTTGGAAGTCACGTGATTTTGACATTTGGCATGGCCAAAACCGAGTAGTGAATGTAACCTCCGAGGCCAGTAACGACCATGAGCATATGGCTTCTTCGCACCCAGACGAAGCTGAAACGAAAAAAACCGAATAAAAGACGGTGCGTAGTTCCACCTTACGACAAAACTGGAGACCGTTTTTTTAACTGCTCTTAATCTATATATCAAACTAAATGTAAATGGTGAAGGTGTTGATGCACTAGGGATAGTGGGGCATCAGTGTTTGTCATGAATGAGGCACTTGTAAAGGGGAAAATTTATTCTAGGGAGGTCAGTGCAAGTACAAACTATCGATGGGACAAGACACGTTCATGACGAACGGGTGAGAAAAATTGTCTCTTTTCAAAGCCAGAACGCTGACATTGATGCTCTCGTAGTGAAAGGGTGTGACTACAAAAAGATCTATTTCCTTTCGCGATGCCAAGAACCGTTGAAATAATTGAGGAAACGGGAGGCTGCAAAGTCTTCTCCCGAATATATCTATGCAATGAATTTTGGCAGGTACCCCTCCAAGATTAATATAAAATGTACACAGCCTTTGTCACTTCTTTGACGTATATGAATACAATCACTTGTTTTTCGGGTGGAAAACAGTGCTGTCTGGATTTAAAAGATGATGAATGGCATTTTAAAACCTTTCCTTGGAGCTTTTTGTAACGTCTATGTTGACGATATTTTAGTCTATTCAAAAGATTAGACTTCTCACGCTCAACATTTTACAGCTGTATTGACCGCACTGAGCGAAGCTCAACAGGAAGTGACTTTTAAGAAGAGTGAGTTGTTCAAGGCGAAAATTACATTTCTTAGACGCACCCTGGATGGAATGACTAAGAGTACTAACGGAGAGTCTGTGGAGTGAGCGCAGCAGATGAAGAAGCCAGACAATTTACACGCACTCTGAAATTTTCATGGGCTTCCCGGACACTTCAAAAATTTCATAAGAAATTTTGATGCCTGGGAAAAACCACTGAACAATTTGCTTATCAAGAATGAAGTTTTTTGCACTGGTGAATGTGAAAAGCTTACGATGGCTTACTAACAGTCATATATTTGGACTCAATCCTTATACTGTGTGATTTCACTCTTTGTTTTGAACAGACGACACATGCTGCCAACTAATTAGGCACAGGTGCTGTTGTGTGTCAACAAAACCATGACAAAGCAGACGAAGTTACTGGCTACTACTTATATACGTTTACAAAGGCCGAGCAGAATTAGGGCACAAAAAAGAAGGAGGCATTGGCTGTTGTTGTTGCAATGAGTTATTTTCGATCTTAAATCGAAGAAAAAAAACTCAAACTACTTACTGATCATCATGCGCTTACCCATTTGCAGAACGCTTCTCAACCAAAAGCGAGAAATGCCCGCAAGATCAGTGAAATTCAGCAATTTGATTTTGAAACGCACACAGAAGCAGACAAGAATCATCAGATGCCGATGCTCTTTATCGGCTTCCAGTAGTCAGTGGCAACAGGAAAGAGGAAAATGTCAACTTACTCAAACTCGGGGAAGGTACAGAGCAATCGATATCTATAGGAAAAAAGTTCCAGGTTCTAGCTACGCTGGTACGAAAGGTTCTTGAGCAGTATTATTATAGCCCACAATCAAGAGGACACGACGGGTTTCGGCAAACTTATTACAAATTGAAAAGCCGATTTACATGCCCAGCAATGAAGAAGGATATTGGTAATTACACCAGCTCCTGCCATGACTGTCAACTCAACAATGTCAAATACAAGCAGAAAACGGACACTACGGTTCTCGCACTTCAAGAAAATGTGCCATTTGAAACCGTTCACGTTGATTTCGCTGATCTGCAGAAACGAAGCGAAGGCGTAAGGAAAACTCCGTCTTTCTTAGTGCGCATTGAAGAATCCTCAAGGATTGTTGCTGCCAAGCCAGGAAGGGAGAAGGCAAAAACCTCATAGCATTACTGAACACAGACATATTTAAGGGAGTTATACGCATTGTGTTTGAAAATGGGTAAGCGTTCTGGAGCCAGGAACTTGCAAAGTCGGCAGAAAAAAAAGAACATTACCCTGAAGTTTACGGCCCCGTACCATCCTTCAGCAAACGGGCTCGCAGAACGGGCCATGCGAGACATAAGACAATACATAAGAATGTACCCGGGATGCCTAGGAGTTGCCTACAAGCAGCAGGGCCACATAACAATACATCCCACACAAGTGTTTTGGGATTCATGTCTTCAGTAGGCCGCATTCGGTGAACCAGCGTATCTGCCTGCAGACGATACACTAGAAATTAGGGCAAAACGACATCTTGAAGAAATCAAGAAAACTGCCGAGAGCCAAAGGAAACACAGGGAGTCGCTTGAACGAGCATTTTACAAGCGTCATAACAACAAGATCCCCCATATTACTCTAGGTGATATAGTTTTTGTACGGAAAGGCTATGACAGTCATAGTGCGAGATGATAGGGACCATTGCAGGTGACAAAAACAGCTACAAAAAACGGAGTGCTGAAGTCAATGGGATACATACCCAAAGATGGAGTCACGGAAATAGCTGCCATCAGCAATGTGATTCCTCATACCCAGAGCAGTGATGAAACAAACCTCAGCAGAGTGTAGCGACCCAAAGACGACGAAGCACTGCTTTAGCGGAGGGGGGGGGGGCGGGGAGAGAAAGACGAAGAATAAAATAGTCTGTCTCTGTCAGTTTTGGAACGTTACAGATATTGTAACGCGGACTAAAAGAGCGAGGAAGAAGAAGAGAGCGGACGCTCTCGAGCGATGGCGATTCGGCAGTGACGGTAGAGCGCTGACATTTTTCAGTGTAAATGAATGCATCACATCCGTCACAGCTTTGGTGGAGCGGTGCTCGGTAACTTGCGATCCTGGACCCCGCAGCAGAAGTTCTTCGAAAAAGCAGACGCTTAGCTGGCCTACCCCCGGACAACATCAGCATGAACGACGACACAGCAATCCCATTCACGTACTGCGTTGCTGCATCCACCAGTGCCACCACCCGGCACAAGGTGGCCGTCGACCTTGACAATCAGACTACTGGGCACCTGAGCCATGAATATTCTCAGGTAAAACTGACGAAGACGTGGACACTTGGCTAAAACGCTTCGACAAAGTGAGCCGCTATTACAAATGGGGCGCGCCGGCGAAGCTCGTGAACGTATTATTCTTTCTTGCCGGGACCGCTTTGCTTTGGTTTCAGAACCATGAACATGTCCTCCTCACTTGGAATATATTTGTTAAGGAACTGAAGGCCTGCTTTGGGACACGAGCTCTATGAAAAAGAAAGCTGAGTAAACGCTGTCACGTAGGTCTTAGTTGCCCGGCGAAACGTGCACAACCTACGTCAAAGAAATATTGAAGATTTGCGGGATTGTCAACGTAAATATGTCTGACGAAGACAAAGTCGGTAACTTGTTAAAAGGTATCGCCGAGGACGCGTACAGTTTTTGATAACGAAAGTATACTTGAACACTCCTATTTTCAGGCAGCAGTGTCGCGCATTGGAGGCGTTGAAGACCCGGAGAGGCGCTTGGACAATGTTCCCACTGTTGCAAGTATGGACGTCGCCACCTGCGAGGACATTCCCTTCATCGTACGTCGGGTAGTTCGAGAAGAGCTCGTACGACTTCAAGCAGGTGACGTTCACCACCAATGCTCGTTCGCCACGTGCCCCGAACCACCTCCCTACTGGATGCGAGAGCGCCACGTCGAAAACCGACCACGCACAGAAACTGCAGATTTTACCACGCGGCTTCCGGTTTCCCCGACGGTTCACGGCCACCACCGGATGTCATCATCTCGATGTGCTGCTGCGGACCTCCGACCGTCGTCACGCAACGATTACTATGCGTCATCGCAAAATTTTCCTGCAAGGCACGACCCGTCTCCGCGTACTTCTGCCACCTCTGCTCCTGCTAATGTAAGCCGACAAGTCCCCGTTTGCTAACATGCAGTCTCCCAGGGCATATTTCGCGCTTCTGCTCCAGACGGCCACCTCCACCGCCACGTTTTTTGACGTATCCGGCTCGTATGTACGAAACGCCTGTGCCGCCACGTTTTTCGACGTACCCGCCTCGTATGCAGGAAACCTGAAACTCTCCCCCGGCCGACCAACGTCCCCGATAGCAATGGCCAAACGAATTTAGCAGCAAGTCCCCACCTCCGAGCGAAGCCTGGCGCCGCCTCCGACACGGTCCCGCTGGTCACCGTCTGCGCGTCGTCGGTCACCTTCCCCGCATCAGCAAGGAAACTAACTGGTACGACCGATGGAGGTGCGGTCGCGGGACGGTCAGTTTCGCCAATTCCTCCTCCTGCTGTGATGTTGATGAACAAAGTGCGTGTGTGTATAAACGGTGTAGATACTCTTGCTCGTGTAGACACTGGTGCTGCTGTTTAGGTTATGAGTCTTTGTTTCAAACATGGTTTCTTGGGTCACAAAGTTATGTTCGCGTGGAATCGTAAAGAAACTTATCTTGGAGTTGGAGGCGAAGCGTTATGCCCTGTTGGTATTTGTTAAGTTGTACTCACGATTGGTGGACAGAATTTCCGAGTTGAATTCACTCTATTGGCTCGCGCAACTCATGACGTCATTTTAGGGATAGATCTCCTTCATGAATGCCGCGCTACGCTTGACTGTAGAACTGGAGAGATTCTTCTACGAAGTACGTTGCCTACTGCAATAGTTGACAATTTTCTGACTCTGCCCATCAAAGCGCTTTCGTTGTCGTAAGATGTGACGATCCCTAGTCGGATGGCAGTGTTCGTACCCGTACGCTCTTCTCATGTCCGCTCAGGGTCCTGCACTGCACTTGTGGAGCCTGAGCGTGCAAACGCCATCAAGAAGAATGTGCTGGTCCCACGGTCTGTCCTTACAGCCATCGACGGACATGCTTGCTTGTGGGCGCTAAACGCAGCCGCAGAGCCTGTTGTTCTACCAGCCGGATTCAAACTGGGAACGTTCGAGGAGCAGGCCACAATTGACGTCAGAATGGTCTTAGAGTCTCCAGCCATCAGTCAGACTGCGTCTAACTACTCAGCCGAGATGAAACGTATGATCAATAGGCCGTTGCCTTTTTCCGAGTGGAATATCCTCGAAGAAGTGCATACACGCTACACGGAAGTCTTTGATTTCACTCAAAACAAGCGTTGTTCCATGTTGCCCGAATCCCGTATGCACCCCCGCATCAGCACGAGAGATGCTACACCGATACGCCAGAAACCCTATCGCGTATCCCCGTCAGAGAGGCAAGTGATCGCCGATCAGGTCAACGACATGCTGCAGAAAGGCGCTATTCAAGAGTCAAGCAGTCCCTGGACAGCTCCTGTTATATTGGTAAAAAAGAAAGACAACTCTTGGCGATTTTGTGTAGACTCCCGCCGTCTCAACGCCGTCACAAAAGAAGACGTGTATCCGCTACCACGCATCGACGATGCTGTTGATTGGCTGCACTCGGCCGCGTACTTTTCGTCCGTCGACCTAAAGTCTGGATACTGGCAAATACCAATGCAACCGTCTGACAAAGAGTCACGCCTGATGGGTTATATGGATTCAACGTTATGCTGTTGACTTATGTAATGCCCCAGCTACCTCCGAGCAACTCATGGACTCCATCCTTCGCGGTCTCAATTGGGAGATATGCATGCGTTATCTCGATGATGTAATTACTTTGGCAAGACATTCCACGAGCACAACCATCGGTTTAGTGTTGTTCTAGATTGCGTCAAACAAGCTGGACTCGTTTTAAACGCAAAGAAGTGTCATTGTGGTGAGCGTCAAGCCCTTGTGCTTGGATATCTAGCCGACAGGGACGGTATCCAGCCAGACCCGCAAAAAATCAGTGCTGTCCGAGACTTCAAGCAACCCACGTCTGTGAAGGATCTCCTTAGCTTCGTGGGCCTGTTTTCTTATTTTCGTCAGTTTATCAAAGACTTCGCCCAGCTTGCTCATCCCCTGACAGAGTTGCTCCGGAAAGACGCCCCATTCTGATGGACCATTGAGTGTGAGTCTGCTTTCGAGCAGCTGATGTATTTGCTTACTTCTGGGCCCCTCTTGCGTCATTTCGACCCGGAGGCACTCACAGAACTGCATACAGATGCTAGTGGTATGGGTGTTAGTGCCGTGCTAGTTCAGTATCACGACGGCCGCCAACACGTCGTGGCGTATGCAAGTCGTACTTTGACTAAGGCGGAGAGGAATTATACGGTCACCGAACTGGAATTTCTTGCGGTTGTTTTCGCCGTCCAAAAGTTCAGACCTTATTTGTACGGCCGGCAGTTCAAGGTTGTCACAGATCATCATTCTCTTTGTTGGCTCGTTGGACTACGCGACCCAACTGGTCGGTTGGCTCGTTGGGTCTTACGGCTTCAAGAATATAACTTTTCTGTGACCTACAAGAGCAGTCGATGTCACGCAGATACCAACTGCTTATCTCGTCTTCCATCTCCAACTGTGGATGCTGATGATGATTTCGACAACTTCCTGGCCGCAATCTCAGCCAGCTTCCCAAATTTGGATGTCTTCCATCAAGAGCAACAGCGTGACCCTTCACAGAAACCAATGATTGATGTGGCTCGTAGCTCTAAACGCGCCACGCCATTCGTGATTCATGACGCCCTACTATGTCGCAAGAATTACTCCAGCCATGGTTCCACACTACTCCTCGTCGTGCCAGAATGCCTGCGTCTTGCAGTATTCCAAGCCATGCACGATGACTTCACATCTGGACACCTTAAATTTGCCCGAACGCTTCACCGTATCCGACAACGTTTTTACTGACCTCGACTCTGGAAGACCATCAAGAACTACGTCGCAAGTTGTGATGTCTGCCAACGCCACAAACAACCTACCACACCATTGGCTGGCCCACTGCAGCCGGTTAAATCACCGACATCACCATTCGAAAAAGTCGACAAAAATTTATTGGGCCTTTTCCCCAAGTCTACCACCGGCTGCCACTGGATTAATGTATGCGTAGATTACCTGACGCGGTATATTGAAACGATGGCGGTGGCTTCAACCACCTCATTTGATGTGTCATGTTTTCTTCTGCACTCGATCATACTCCGTCATGGGGCCCCTCATGTGGTGATAAGTGATCGCGGCCGGCAGTTTACCGCTGACGTTGTCGAAGAGTCGCTACGGCTTTGTGGGTGTCAGTATTGCCATTCCACGCCATACCATCCTCAGACCAACGGCCTCACTGAGCGCACCAATCGTACCATCATCAACATACTTTTAATGTACGTCGCAGCGGATTACAAGAACTTGATGCCGTATTACCTTTTGTTACACATGCCTTTGTTACCGCGAAACATGAAGTCACATGTTATACGCCTTTCTTTCTTCTCTATGCTCGTCATCCCTAAAGTTTCCTTGACACCATAATTCCTTTTTTGACTAACGAAAACGCCAATGTCGCGCAGACTTAGTGTCGCGCCGAAGAAGCTCGTCGACTTGCTCGGCTCCGAACTCTTTCCGCCCACGCTCGCACGAAAGACCGTTATGGCGCAAAACACCCGTCCGTGACTTTCGCTACAGGTGATTTGGTGCGGCTGTGGACGACCGTTCGAAAGAAGGGACTTTGCCAGAAGTTTCTTTCTAAGTACTTAGGACCATTCGTCATAACTGAGTGCCTAAGTGACATCACTTACGCTGTTGCGAAAGTGACAGCTGAGAACTGGCGTTCGCTCAAGACGCAAATTCTGCGCATTGCCCGATTGAAGCCCTACAACAACCGATCGCTTGTACTTGCTCGGTGAGCTTCGTCTGGCCCGGAGGAAAATGTAACGCGGACTGAAAGAGCGAGGAAGAAGAAGAGATCGGACGCTCTCTAGCGATGGAGATTCGGCAGTGACGGTAGAGCAGAGACATTTTTCAGTGTAAATAAACCCATCACATCCGTAACAATATAATAAAGTTTGAGAATTGGGGCGCAAGACACTGGGTCCCTATGCTTCGTTGCGCAGGTTGCTTTTGCGTTTGCAGGATCAGAAGAGTTGGAGAACTGAGTGAAACGCAGGCTGCATTGGGACAAACGGATGGGGTGCAACCGTGGCCAAATTTTAAATTATTCGAGACATAGGCCATACGGCACCGTGGCTGGCGCTGCATCTGCTTCGTCTCGCTGGTGATTCAAGGCGCCTTGGCGCCTCGCCCTTCAGTACTGTGAAGTCTACCGGGCCCCAAAGCCAATAGAAAGGGCGATTAGCCTCTCCACGCGTATTCATTCGCGCCATGTCGTCTGCTCACCGTCTTCACGGCATCTGCTCGCCGAATTGTATACACACACTCATTCCGAATAAGCCTCGTTTATTCACTTCAAAATACAGCGAAACTGTGAAACAAAAAGTCACGCCAGGGACTTGAAGCTTGGATTTGGAGCTCTGCGTGCTGAAGATTGGTAGGTGCTCATGCTTGTGGATAACATCACTTTGTACCCGTTTATCTCCGACGCTTATCGCGGCCTTCATATATCTGCTTGTCTGTCGACACGTTCCTTGTCTTGCTGCAATTCTTTTTTTCTCTCTTTTTTGTTTAAAATGAAGGAGGAACCGACGCGCACGCGACGCTGTCCCATGTTGCATGTGCGAGGTTTGAAGATGCAGCGCCCTTAGTCTGGCGACGTAGCCCAAGCCCTGCCTCGGCGCGTTAGTCTTAGCACGTGCGGCTAAGCAAGCAGCATATCTCGATAATAACGACAGCATGTACCTGGTGTTTTTATCTTTAGAGTGTGAATAAACAAATCGATGGCAGATTTCACGATTAATTTGTTGCTGTCAGTGAAGTGGGCGTGTGGCAAGCGCAAGTTTCGATCGAAGAAGGCGGTTGCTTCTGCATGGGTGCTGCCTTGTTGATTTGCAAACGCAGTTACCAGGAGTGACAGACAAAATAATTTCATGTGTACGAACTGAACGCGAGCAATAATCATATAACATAACATTGTCACGTGACATACACCAAACAAATGCCAATTTCAGTCAACCCGGTCAATTTTAGGGCACTTAATAAATCTGGAACTACGTTTTTCTGCGCAACTAGGTGGCTTTCTTACGCTCCATAACTTTGGTAGTGCTGAACCAAAAAAGTTTTGGGTATTGGGCCAACATAAACTCAAGAACCAAATATTGGCTTGAGCTCTGCGCATGCGCCCGGGCACATCGCAAGCTTCTTGAGTCCCCAAGCTCCTTGGGGCCCCACTTCTCAAATTCTCTATTGTTACGAGTTGCACCACCGCCGACACTGTTACGTAGTGTGCCAAGGTCACGGGCCACCTAGGTTATTCAGTAGCGCGCTTTTCAGCTCGCGGCTGCTTCAGCGCAGAGCTGACAGACGAGCGGACGAGACGACGGTGAGTTAAGGCAAGATTTAGGTGCAGCATAGAATGGCGACGGTACAAAGTCGGCACTGGAGCCGACAGCTTGGGGACTCTAAGAACCAAGATGTCTTCGGATGCTCTAATGCTGTCGTCTTCTCTCTGACGCATAAGTTCACCGCTTAGCGACGTGCCGCTTGCTTTTTTATAGGCCTCGGGTGAATTCTCCCTTCAGCAACATCCGATCAGAACCACCGCTGCCGTGGCATAAGAATCCTCCAGTCATGAACCGCCACTGGGTGGCACAAATATACGAGTGACAATGCCACGCATTGTCACTCGCATATTTGCGTAAGACTCACTAGGCTGGAGGACCCCGATTGCTACATCAGGCCGATATCGAGTCTGTTGGTTGACGAAGCTCACCATGCGTTGTGAAAGACACACCGGCACCACCGAGTTAGATGACGTCGTTGAGGTGATGGCGTCAAGTGGGTTCTCTTGGTAGCCTTTACACAAACTTCTTTTGCAGAGGCATTGATTGATATGTAGGGCTTAACGTCCCAAAACCACCATATGATTATGGCAGACGCCGTAGTGGAGGGCTCCCGAAATTTCGACCACCTGGGCTTTTTTAACGCGCACCCAAATCTGAGCACATGGACCTACAGCATTTCCGCCTCCATCGGAAATACAGCCGCCTCAGCCGGTATTTGATCCCACGACCAGCGGGTCAGCAGCCGAGTACCTTAGCCACTAGGCCACCGCGGCGGGGCTTTGCACAAGTAATGACAATCGGTGGACTCCCAGGCGCAACAACACCCCCGCCGCCAGACAATGCGCCGGAAAGACGAGCTGCGTCCGCATTGCTTGGATGTCGGGTGCGCTCGTTCGCCAGGTTTCTCCAGGTTGGCCTCCAGGGCCATGGAGATGGTGTATCTCCAGGCTCACTTCCGTGAACACATTTTATTTTTGAGGACGGGTCCCAGCTCCACTGGATTGTCGCTAAAGCTTGTGGAATAGCTTCACTCGTCTCTCCTGACGATTTTTGGTATCAGCACTGGTTGATGGTTCTGCAACCTGTCAAGAATGGTTCGGCAACAGACAACACACGACAAAAGAAAGTGACGTAGTTTACCCGACAGACCACCAGACACAATGTAGTACAATTTCTGCCTAGCTACGTGTCTATTGGGACTTTGTTCCAGTACATCAAGAGGCACGTGTGGTACACAAAGCTCCTAAAACTAAAACACAAATTTTTACACGTGAAACAACGTAATGAAATAAAATACAAAGTAAAGTTGGCACCTTGAGATCACTCTAAACGAGAGCGCTCAGCTAAGGCCGTGTTGAGGACAAAACTTTGCCCCGACTCACCAGCGAAAGACCGAAATGTGGAGAAGTAATAACTAGAAGGCACAACTTAATGTGTCTGCATTAGAATTTAGCTTTCATTTTTCTAGTGATCGTCTAAGTTGTGCTTTTGGAGTATCATGCTCCACCTCAGTAGCCAGTCACATCTAGGCGACGATGCCTGTGCGGTACCAAGAGCAGCTCATACTTGCGACGTTGCACATCTGTGTAACTCTACGATACGAGTTCTGATTTCTCATAAAGAAACATTCTTTTTCTTGGCTCTCAGTAACACTTTTCAGTAGCGAATTTTCGAGAGGTCTTCCCGCTGCTCTGGAGTGGGTGTTTCTCGAGCTTCCCTCGACAGCTCCCTCTCCCTTTCAGCTACAGGCTAGAGAGCAGTGTCCTTCTCGCTCTCATCCAATGGCGCCATGTCGTCTCCTCCAGCAACAGAGACGGTGGCACTCGCTTCATTGACGGTTTGCACGAGGCTCAGCCGCTTGAATGAATCTCAGCCGCTTCTGCAGGTGTTGTATCACTACATTGAACAAGATCAAGTTCCTGCGAAAGCTGTGGGAAATCCACGCTTTGGCGTGAAAGGCGCCAAACAAAAGAGACGCAAATCTGAGCATTCATGGTAAAACAGCTTGTTCCACTTGTTTTTAGTTTTCTTCTTCCTCTTTGTTCTCAGCCCTCCCATGCACGCGCAATTCTCTCGAGAGGTTCAAACTATTTACAACATCCTCCGCGCCCGACAAAGTTCAATCGCCCAACTCCAACGGGCACAAAAGTTGTGCTTTCCGTACCTCCTGTCAAGACAATCTTGCCGGCTCTTGCGCAGTTATCGCTTGGTAAGTACACCTCAGTCACTCTACCAACTTTCCTAAAGGTTATGGGCACCTCGTCGTCCTTAATGGCGACTACATCATTAACCTTAAGCTGGTTGCTAGGCTGTACTCCTCTGATATGCGTACTTCTCAAGTACAAGAGGTATTCTTTACACGAATGCTTGCAAAAATCAGTTTGCTATTTGCTGCCTGTAATTCCATTGCTTTAAAGTATCGGATCGAATTCCCGATGTTTGAGCAGTATTAGCACTAGACCGCGTCTTCCTAGCGGTTAGAAAGTGCCAAGGTGTAAGTACAGCTGGATCAGTAGCGTCACCAGAGAGGTACGTTAGTGGCCTAGAATTCACTACATTTTCTGCTTCGGCGAGGATGGTCACAAGCTGCTTGAAATGAAGTACCCTTTTTCTAGTATCATCCGTACGCAGCTTTTAACAGCGTGAATCATCCTTTCCCTAAATCGCCTCCTCCACGAACAGTGTTCTGCAATGAATTTCTATGTAACGTGGTTAGTAGAGCAAAAGCCCTGTACTTGAAAGTCCCTCAAAGTTCGGTACATCACCTTTAAGTCACGACTGGCAGCACAAAAAGCTAGAGCATTTTCGGAATATACAACACTAGGCAAGTCGCGTCCCGACAAAAACTGACGCAAAGCCATTAAAAATTACCCCACTGCCATATCAGTGCACAACTCCAAGTGGATTGCCCGAATGACGGCACACGTAAAAATAACGATATAGGCTTTCACAGGATTGGTTCCTTTAACCAAAACAGGACCGGCAAAGTCAACACCCACAACTTCAAATGGGTACCATCTCTTCATCCTGTCGTTCTTCAGTGGTGCGGTAGAGGCCGATGCAGGCTGGAGCTTGTACCTAACACTCACTTTCCCTCTGGAGACCTTTTCACACACTGACAGCCCTTATACACTGAAAAATTCACACATAACTCTGAAAGGGTATCATTTACACCACTGTGAAGCAGGTGCCGGTGCGTGCGGTCGACGATGACGTATGTGCAGCGGTGATGAGTTGGTAGTAGGACTAGACACCTCACGTCTTATGATGTTTTTACGTTGTCAAGCCGGGTGTTGATCCTTAAAATCCCGTGATTGTCAAGAAATGAATGCAGATCACAGATTCAGGATGTATTAGCTACTGGTTTGTCTTTTGACAATGAGGCGAGTTCTATGCCAAAGGCTGCTGCTTGTGCATTCTTCATCCATGTAAACTCGCCTCTCTTATTTCAGAGACAGTGAGTGGGCCCATTAGGCGATGACTGTCGTGCACTCGACAATTGTGTATAAATCTCTGAATCCCAGCTGTGAGCCCAACAACTCGTATCAAGCTGCTGTACTTGTCAAAGTTGAATAGTGGCTTTGCTGGTGAGCATTAGGAAGCCAATACTATTGCATCCTCGTCACTTGATCTACACAGTTCATCCGTTGACTCATGAGGACTAGCTTTGCAGGCCGGCCAGGTTTCTTGGGGATCAGCTTCACTCAGGCCCATGCCACCATATATTATTAGTGCAAAGGTGATGCGCTGATATACCTCTTGTAACTAAATTGGCTGGGTTTGTCTTTTCGGAGCAATGTCTCCAGTGACTCGGGTCTGTGAGCCCTTGAATCTCAAATGCCTTGTTACAAACGAAGGGATTCCACTTGGTGGCTGTAGACTTGATCCAACTCAAGCCAACTCGGGAGTCGATCCAGCAGAATTATTCCAAATTAGTTTATGGCGAAGTATACAGAAGTAGCTTAAGAATTCGAGCTCCAAGAACCACAGTGACGAGTTCCAGGCGTGGTAAACTGAGACCCTTGATTGGAACAACCCGAGCCTTATCGAGCAACTGCTGGAGTTGAACCACTCCAGCACTGTCATACACTCGTATGTATTCTACCGCAGGCACACGGTCTAGCATGCGTGAATATATGCAACTAGTGAGCACTGTTATGAGAGCTGATGCTGTCTTGTTGATACCTCTTGGTTGTAAAGTCTTTGAGGTCTTGAAGTTCGACATTCCACTTGTCCCATTCTATCTTCAATGTCTTGGTGAGAACTTTTTGCCAGTCGAGTCCTTGAATGTTTATCTTTTGAACGAGTACTTTCACTCGAACGGTGAATGGTGCTAGCAGTCTCAAGGAGTCGAAAATTCATGATGAAGCATGGAGCGCAGTTCGCCTGGTACTGATTCCCGCATTTGAGACTTTCGTCACGTAGTCAAATGTCACCGAAATGGTAACGTCAGTGTAATTGCCGTATAGCCCAAGAATCTTAGATTGTGAGACCTCCTCAGTTACCGCCTCTCCTGCCTGCTTGAGCTTATCTCTTGACAGGTCGAAGTTTGTTGACCACTTCTGCATTTTCAGTCCGGCCAGCTCCATTATAGCCTCCGTCACTTATCAGACTTGTAGTGCGTCTTTTGTAGTTGGTGCTCTAAAACTATGTCATTGACGTAAAAGCTTGCTTTCAGTTTTTCAGCCGTTACTTTGGTAAATTTGTTTAAAGTGATCGAAATAGTATTTCAACCTTGCAGATATTAGGAAAGGGCTTGCGGAAGTGCTGAATGGAGCTGTGGTCATTCTTTTGTCTTGTATTTTTGGCAGTGGTCTGTCTGACATTGGCAGCCCTTCAAACCAAAAGAAACGAAGAGCATCTCTGTCTTCTTCTCGAATGTTGATTTGCAGAAACGCCTTCTGCACGTGTGCTGTAATACCGATGGCGAAAATGCCAAACCTGATCAAAACTTAAGATTAGGACTTTTTTCGAGTCGCTCATTGAGAGAGCAAGCTCCTGATGCATGCGATGTTGTGTCGAAGACTACGTGAATTGTAGTCGTCATAGATGTTTCGCGTATTACATCTCGTTGGGGCATGTAGCACAGGTGCTCTGGACAATAAGGGGCATCTTGAACATTTTCAGCATGAACGTCCACTTTATATTGCCTGATAGCTTTATCGTAGGCTCTCGTTGCTTCGTCGTTTGATGACAGCTGCCTGACGAGTCCATAGAGCCTCAAAAGGGCTACTTTGTGATTGTCGGCCATGTCGACAACAAGTGATTTCCATGGCAACGCAACTTCATAGCATCATTTCCGAAGATCGGCAGTGTTGAATTTTTCTGAAGCATCTGCGTCGCGCTGAGACGTTGGTGTGTCACCGATTCCGATATAGTAGAGGTCCCAGAAGCTTTGTGATGAGAATACGATGTGGTAGTCTTCGTAGGAATCTGTTCGAAGAACACATATTGGAATACTTGCTTTCTTACTTGTGCTTTCACTACCAGATAAGCGGCCTGGGAGAGTCCAGACCATTGTTGTGTTGATGGCGAATAAGGCAGGGTTTTCTTCATCCCACCTCACTTCACTCGTGCAGGGCATTGACTTAAAAAGCTGGTCTGATCCGATGAGGACACTCACACCTGGCTCACAATCTACACTCGGGTAAATGACTGCGTCAGCCAGACGTTTCCTTTCTGCTGCGATGGATTGAAGAAGACGACTGTGACTTGGTGCTTCAATCATCTCCTCACAAATACAGGGCAGCGCTATGGCTTCAAAGTCGAGGGTAAGGTTGTCGGGCTCTTTCGTGATCTTGACGATTTTGTATCGTCTTGTTGGGTCGCTGGCTCTACCAAATGCACTGATGGCGAGTTTGGTCTCGGCAACAGCAGGTAGACTTAGCTTTGAAGCGACACTCTCAGTGACGAACATTCGCTGGCTTCCATTGTCGAGAACACCGCTTATATAGCAACAGTGGAATGAAGTCGTTATCCAAGCTAAAAAAGTCTGGAGAAGATCATTGATGAGCCGGGAAGCTGAAGCTTTCTGAGTGGAAACTTGCACCGTAGCATTCGGTATCTTCTGAGCATTAGTCAGTGATGGTGTTTCAGAGCTACTGACATTGCACATCGAGGAGGCATGTCTGCGCTTGCAAGCTCGTTTGTGCACTCTCCGCTAGCAATTACGTACCAGATGTCGTTTTGACGTGCACCGGAAGCATCGACCATTTGTCACAAGTTTGTTGCGCTTCACGGTAAGAATAATGTCACTCGTGCAGGCTTCAGTTTTGTGATTGACAGCAGCGCAAAAACAACAGGAAGAGGTAAAACATAGTGCCTTTTTTGAAGAACGGATGCCGTAGGAGTCACAGACTGCTTCTTGAATCTATTTATAGCAGGTACGCTGTTGTTCGAAGTCTGTCAACTAAAGAACTCGTTCTCGGCATTCCACTTCGATGCGGAAAAACTTCATCAGTTGCTCGTTTCTTGATCAGATGAAGCCTGGCATGTTTCCATCGCGTTCTCCATGCTACCTCTTTTGAAATATTTTACCTCAATTTCAAATTGTATGACTTTGAGCAGAACTCCATCAGCATAGCCGCGTAGGGTGACTTCGTGATTCCGAGACTATGCAATCCCCTCCTGTTCAGTTGCACTGTGTGAAAATCTTGCGCGGAGCAGTGACATCGCTCGCTAATTGCACTGGTTTGAGCGTGTGTCAATTTTCTAGGCACTTTTGCTTAATATTTTCTGGTTTCCAAACCTACGTTTCAAAATTTTCAGCGCGTCATCATAAGAAGAATCCGTCACCTGAATACCAGCGACGGCTGAAGCTGCAGGTTCATCCAGTAGTGGGACCAAGTAGTGAAACCGGTCTGTGTTGCATAGCCTCGGGTTCTCGTGCACGGAGTGCAAGAACATATCCCAAAAGGGTTGCCGCTTTGTCACGGTCCCATCAAAATGAAGAAGCTCCAACTTGAGAAGTCGTGTGCTGAACACGCGTTGTGGAAGTTGTTCGTGTTCACTTGGTGCACCCTCGTAGGACCTTGCGCCCTTGGCTGAAGTTGTAGACGATGCTGGCATAGCCGAAGTACTCAAAACTTCAATGTGGTGCTCGAGTAACGCCAGAATACTGTTCGCGGCGTCATCGTATTGCAAGACCACCTCATAGTCGTCTGCCGCCAGGTCGTCAGTCATCCGTGCTTCAACCTCGCTGTTCAAGGCTTTTAGTTCCGCGTTGCTGGCGCATAGGCGACCGTGCACAATTCGAAGTCCAGAAAGCTTGAACTGATTAGAAAGGAGCACCTGGTTGACCTCATTGGTGATTATCGGGTTGATCAATCGCCGCAAGGCCCCCTTCTTTTTTTTCGCTACTTGTCGGTCTAGCTTGAAGCGCATCTCAACCACACCAGGAATGAAAGGCTCGGGTCGTTGTTGGCTTGATTCCCGGATCGTCGGCACCTAAACCAATGTGTGAAGTCCGCGCTTCCGTGTTGAAAAGCGCCAAATGAAACAGACGCAACTCTGAGCATCCGTGGTAAACGAGCAGGTTGTATTTGTTCTTTGTTTTCTTCTTCCTCTTTCTTCATAGTCCTCCCATGCACGTACTATTCGCGCGGGAGTTTAAAACAATTTACAACAAAAGCTTCCGCACTTCCGATGTCATGAAGGCAACGTCCGCCAAGTTGGAAAAGAATATAATACCCTGATCTTTGGGAAGATGCTCAGAGTCATTCGAAAAGAGACAACAAAAACGATAAGGAAAAGCGGCAGACACAGTCGCTGCGGTGCGAAGCTTACCGAACAGGCCCTCAATGACAACTGTAGCGATTGTTAAGCAAGCGTTCTGCTCCTCGACAACTCGCCTAATGCTCGCGCATTCTCGTATAAAGTCGTCCGGAGACACACGCGAAGGATTGATAACGTCCATGGTTGCCGCTGAGTCTCGAAGTGCTTGTCACTTTTTACCATCTACACTAATTTCCTGGAGATACGGCTCCGACAACCGCAATGTTTTTTCAGACTCTCGGATTTTTGCGAAAGCAACTTTTGTTTACAGTTTACTGCGATGTGCCCTTTTTTTGGAGCTGTAGCAGATAAGCGGCTTCCGTGGCTCAAACGCCCGTGTAGTATCATTCCGCTGTTTAGGATCCTCACGCGATTTCTCCGCTCCTGTTTGCCATTCTCCCACAGTGTCCTTCATAAGAGACGAGTCTTCTCTGAAATAATGGTGCTGAGTGGGTTTCCGTTCATTAGGTTTCTTTGAAAAGCTCTCTTTTCTCTCACCCTTTTGAACGTGTACTGCCCTATTCTGCAACTTTTGGCGAGTATAATACTCCTCAGCTAACTCTGCTGCCTTGTTTAGCTGTACTTCACCAAGCTTGTCTTGTAGCCAAAGCTTGACGTCATCCTTCATGCAGCGGTAGAATTGCTTCAAGACAATGTATCTTACCATCTGTATGATATGTTTCTTTTCATGAAGAGCTTTCATGTATGATGTCTACCTGTAATGCTTGATTTGCAGTGACAATTATGTACATGCATGTTTAGATTTTCTGGTTGCACTATTGTTTGTATACTCGCATCGCATGCAAACATGTACACGCATGCCGAATGCGCATGGGAGTAGGAGCCTCTGTCAGGCAATACGGCCTTTAGCTCTTACTCCTCTTTCTGTATCAGAAAGAAGTAAAATAAACCTCAAACTTCAAACTTTAAACCTTATCGCGATTGCCATAAGCATCTTCGCCCTTGATCCTTTCAATTAATTCAGCTTTAAGACGAAACGCGAAGTTAACGTGTGACTTATTTTCCTTTATATAGACGATAGTCTTTCTTGGGGAACTTCAACGAAAAAATTTTGGTCTGTCTATCTTTCTGTCTGTCTGCCTGTCTGTCTGTTTGTCTGAACAATTGTCTGTTTGTCCACCCTTAACGATACCTCTAGCGGCCGACCCTATCCGGAGCACCCACCAATATTGCTCAAGATCCAGCGTTCACGTTTGAGCGATTGCCAACTAAAAATCAATCATTGTGCATATCTGAGGTACCATAACAACACGTCGATGTTTTGCATGCGTGCCTTTATTCTAGAGAAGGCACGCACAAGTAATTCTGAGGAGTGTAGCGTTAAACACGCCACGCTGACAGTGCAACGCTGTGCTCAAAAAGGCAAGTGTTACCAACGCTTTGCTAAAATGACACTGAATTCATTCCTATTTTATCAAATGGTGCCCTAGGTGGTTCCATTGAACCCCGCGGGCTTCAGTGGCGGGGATCTTCGGCGCTGACATTTTCAGGAGCTTTTCACGTATCGCTGAACGGATAAGGAAAGCTTAGGCCAGTAGTACGCTTGTCAAACTCGAGTGAGAATTCGATAGGAACCAAAGTTACCAGATGTGGGCTCATCGTGGCAGGCGAGAAGAATGTCGTCACGCTTGTCAGTTTGCACGAATAGAAGATAGGTTTTGTCATTGCCGTTGGAGCTTTCTTATGCAGGACACCAGCTTTCAGGCAGAATGCTATTATTGGAGCGATTTTCGAGTTCAGCTTGAAGCCGTTGACTGGGCCTCCGTATTCAACTGTAGCAACGCTAACACAGCTCACGATACACTAAGACGCATGATAAAAACACCTACACTAGTTGTTTTAAGTTAACAATGATAAAAACATAAAAAAGCTACGCAAACCTTGGTTAAGAAATGAATGTTTTAATCTAATTCGTAAAAAAATGACTTGCTTAGCCACTTCGTGTGCTCGAGAAGCCCGGATGATCTTTCTGCTTTCAAAAATACCGAAATTTGGTAACTAAGTTTTTTCGAGATGCAAAAAAAGTATACATGGAAAAACTGTTCAGTGACACGTACTCCAAGGGCGATTTAGTTTGGAGGGCACTTAATAATTTTATAAATCAAAGCAAAAGAAATGAAGAGCTCGAAGTTAGTGAAAATTGGAAGCAGCTAAAAAATGTTGAATTAGCAAACCGTTTCAATCAACCCTTTACAAGTTTAGAATTTAGCGCTCACAGTCCAGACGCTCTCAATTACATGGGAGCGCCCAATCTACACATGGCATTTTTTGAGCCTACGACACCTGAAGAAGTTTACTCTGCTTTCATGATTTTAAAGAACAGTAAGGCAAGGGACATTGATGGTCTGCAGATTAAACCAAATAAATTTGCACTAGGCTTTCTAGTATATGCACTTGCGCACGTATTCGATATTTGCATGTCTACTGTTGTGTTCCCGAAAAAATGGAACAAGCAAAGGTAACTGCTTTTTTTCAAATCGGTTGACCGAAATGATATGTCGAATTATCGGCCGTGTCAGTGCTCCCTGTCATTTCAGAAGGTTTCGGAATGATTATTTGTAAAAGGGTTGTGTCATTTTGTGAAAAATATCGGCTATTAACTTCATACCAATTTGGGTTCCGTAAGGGCCTATTAATGAAATTGGCTCGATTAACACAGAAGGATTTATTTTGAATGGCTTTGAAGAGAAAACATTAACATTAGGTGTATTTGTTGATTTTTCCAAAGCCTTTGACACCATTAACCATGTTACTTTACTAAAGAAGCTAGAACATTATGGATTCTGTGGATTACAACTGGATCTTCTCAGGTCTTACCAGATGGACAGAAAATAATGCGATTGCATCTCGGGTGAATACTCAGAGCCGCATAAGCTGGAACCTGGTGTTCCTCAAGGAAGCCCATTTAAACCCGTACTGTTCAACATCTATATAAACAATTTAGTGAACATTAGCAGCTTACCACATTATATAATTTACAAAGATGACACCAGCTTTTTCTTCCAGTCGCGAAGTACTGATTATTTATCCCAACAAGCTAACTCTGTTCTCGAAACGCTGTATTTGTGGAGCGAAGCAAATTATTTGCAGGTTAATTCTAAAAAAACAAAAGCTGCTCTTTTTGAACTAACCCAAAAACACTTAAATCGTGATCTAAACATACTCTATTGATCAGAACAAATTGAAGTCACGGCTGACGTTAAAACGTTAGGTGTAATCTTTGATCAGCACTATGGAGGGACAAACACATCGAACGCGTTGCAACATGTATGGCGAAAGCATGCAGGGCACTTGTAGGCTTCGGGATGCTCTTCCATCAAAAATACGGCTACCGTTGTATAATACAATATTTATCTCTCAGGCTATTTATTGTACTTTAGTATGGAAAACTACGTCAAAGAAGAATTGCAGGACATAATTTATGCTACAAAAAAGCATTACGGCATGTTGCGTTTGTTTCTTATGACAGCCAGACAAGTCCATTATTTGCTCAGTTTATTGCTCTCCCATTTCTTTATCATTATGACTTTAACCTTGCCATGAAGTACAAAGAAAGCATTGAACGAGGCCATGGTGCGTAATTTCATCTTTGTAAGTTAAACAAACCACATCAACTCAATTATGACATCAGAGACTGTGAAACATTTGGGCTGTCCCCTTTTCGCGAACAAATCATGAAAGAGACTGGCTACCGTACCGTATATTACTACTGCTTAACGATCTTGAGGGGGAAAACATTAATTTAAATACTACTTCTAGTCGAATGTTAGAGCAGTATTTTCTTAGCCTTGCGGCTTTATATGAGTAATTTTATGCCACATATGTGCTTGCTTTTTCTTTCTTGTTTCTTTGGTATGGTATATCTTTTATTTTTGTGGTGTCTGTGAAAGTCTTCCTACATGCCCTTATGTATTTGAAAAACTGTGTGGTTTCACCATGATGCATATTTTGTACGACTGTGTTTGTAAACGTTGTGAACTGTTCACTAAAAAAAGTGTCTTTCGTGTAAGGAAAAAACAAAACCTTTGTTATGCTGTCAATTTGCAACACACGTTTTAGTGTTTTATTAGTTTGAATATTTTTTTCTCGAAAGATAATCTGTATATTGATGCATTTCAGTTTTTGAGTACGTGTGTTGTCTCCTGCAGAATTCTGTAGGGGTAGGGGCCTTCGTCAAGCCGCTATGATAGCGGCTTCTTGCTCCTGTCCTAGCATTTGTTGGAAATGAATGCTGAAATAAAGAATCAGAATCAGAATCAGAAGTGTAAGTGGACATGGAGGAGCCCCAATGGCGAAAATAAGCACGAAATAGACTTCATACTGAGTGCACACTCCGGCATCGTGCAGGATGTGAAAATGCTTGGCAAGGTACGATGCAGTCACCATAGAATGGTACAGTGTCGAATTCACCTAGACTTGACGAAGGAACGACAGAAACTGATGCGCAAGAAGGCAATCAATGAGCTAGCACTGAAAGGAAAAGTACAGGAATCCAGTGTCTCGCTTCAGAACAGGTACAGGGCTGTTATCGAGGAAACCAGCCTTAGCGTTGACGCAATGAATGATAATCTGACGAGTATCATTGCGGAGTGTGGAGTGGAAGTTAAAGGCACGGTAGTTAGACATTACACTGGCAAGCTTTACAAGGAACGATCTCATTAGCAGTGTCAAAGCATAAAAGTACAAGTACAACAGACAAATTAAAACTGGCAGAGCTTTGGAAGTTGATTATTAAGCGTAAGGTATCCAATGTAAGAGAATATAACATGGAGAGAATTGAACACGCTCTGAAAAGCGGAGGAAGCGTCAAAGCAATGAAGAGGAACCTTGGGATAGGCAAAAATCGGATGTATGCACTAAAGAACAAAGAAAGCAAAATAACTACCAACATGAATAGGATAGTTGATATAGCGGAGGGGTTTTACAGAGATCTGTACAGTAGCCAGCACAACCACGACCTTAATCTAAGAACTAGCAGTGACTCAGATAACATCCCACCAGTAATGATAGAAAAAGTCAGAAAAGCCTTGGATAGCATGCAAAGAGGCAAACCTTCTGTTGAGCATCAGGTAACATCAGATCTACTGAAAGATGGAAGACAGATTGTGTTAGAAAACCTAGTGACCCTGTTTACGAGGTGTCTCCTGATGGGACAAGTACCAGAATCTAGAAAGAATGGTAACATAATTTAATACATAAGAAAGGAGATGACAAGGACTTGAAGAACTACAGGCGGATCAGCTTGCTCTCCATAGTATACAAGCTATTTACGCAGCCAATTGCTAACAGAATCAAGACAACATTATCAACTTGAGGAACAAGCAGAATTTAGAACAGGCTACTCAACAATCGACCACAATCATACTATCAATCAGGTAATAGAGAAATGCTCAAAATATAGCCAACCACTATACTTAGCCTTCATAGATTTTGAGAAGGCGTTTAATTCAGTGGAATTATCAGCAGTCAAGCAGACACTGCGGAATCAGGGTGTCGACGAAGCATATCTAAACATCCCGGAAGAAATATACAGGAGATCAAGGGCTACCATAGTGTTCCACAAATTAAGCAACAGAATACCAATCAAGAAGTGTATTTTGTTGCTTTCTCTATGGAGCACTATGGTAGCCCTTGATCCCCTGTATATTTCTTCCGGGATGTTTACATATGCTTCGTCGACACCCTGATTCCGCAGTGTCTGCTTGACTGCTGCGACAGGCTTGAGCGACAAGCTTGAGCGAGTTCAAAACATGGCTGCATGATACGTTATCGGTAGCTATGAGAGAAACCTTAGCATTACTGCTACAAAGAAAACAATAAATTGGGAGCTTCTAGAAAAAAAAGCAAATTTTGCGCTTGAAGCTTTTTCACGATATATATCATGGCCACATTGAAATAGACCGTAATCAGTATATTCTTCAGCCCGCTTATGTATCAAGACAAACAGATCATGAGCTCAAGGTTGGAGAATGTAGCTGCAGGACTAATCTTTTTAAAGGCACCTTTTTCCCCAAAATTATTTCTGAATGGAATCGTCTGTCTGCTGACAAGGTCAGCATAATAGATAACGAAGCTTTTGCGCCCACTCTTTGACATGTCATCGTCGAGGGGTCGTCAGATGCATGAACGCCGAGGTAGAGAAAGTCTGACGTGTTTGGTTTGACCAACGGCGGCGGCAATAGCGAGAAACGTGCCCAGGCTGGCGGCAGGAAAAACAAATAGGCCGGTCGTCGGGTGTTCGCCCTTCCGAAGGGTTACGGAAGGGCATTGTTGGAGGTGAACGGCGAGCGTGTCCTCGGGAGTAGGACGGGGCTTCAGGGCGAGTCAAGGGACATGCTGATGAAAGTCCGAGGTTCGCAAACTCCTGCTTCACCACAGCTTGTATTAACGCCACTGACGGCTGTTGTTGGTCAGAGACGAGCGTTGCGAAAACGGGTGGCTGAAGAGGAGCCGGACAGGCGGCTTCGATTTCCCGACGAACAATGCGTGTGACGTTGTCATACGTGGGGGACTGGCGGGCGGCTTCACACGATGAGGTCGCGGCCGTGTTGGGCAGCCAGGTGAATCACTGAGTAATACGACGGCTCTTGGCTTCTTCGAACCGCCGGCACTCTTTAATGATGGTGTCGACGGTGGCAACGTTGTTGTAACTAGAAGATTAAATGCGTCGTCTGCTATGCCTTTCAGCACATGGGCCACTTTCTCCGACTCACTCATGTGCTTGCCAATCTGGCGGCATAGGGCGATGACGTCGTGAATGTACGTGACGTACGACTCCGTTGACGTCTGTGCAGGAGCCGCCAGTTTATTCCGCGCTGCGATCTGCCGCCCAGTGGTGTCGCCAAAAAGGTCACGGATCTTCTCTTTAAAGGAGTCCCAGCTCGTAATCTCCGCTTCGTGCGTCTCGAACCACACTCGCGGTGGGCCATCGAGGTAAAAAGGCACATTGGCAAGCATAAGAGTCGGGTCCCACCTATAGCTTGCGCTGACCCGTTCGTACCGGTTGATCCATTTGTCGACGTCAACGCCATCCTGACCGGAAAGTACACCGGCATCACGAGCAGGAGGTAGAACGACGTATGTAGAAGTCACGGTAGGGGCAGGTGGCGAAGACGAAGGTTGTTCAACCTGTGACATGGTTGGACCTATGATGATGCGGCCGTTGCGGAGCTTCGTGATGAAGACGCGGAAGTACCCAGCACGTCCACCACAAAGATGTTACGTGAAAATTACACGAGGCGTGTCTATTTAAAATCTATATTTAAACTGATGCGTATGGCGTCGACTAAGATGGAAGCAGCACGCACAACCAACAGACCACTTACTCGTTGTCGTCTTCTGACCGCTGATACGTCAGCTACATAGCAATATTTTACGTGACGTGCATGCCATAATTTCCACGTTAGGGTCGGTCACTTGTGTTTGACATGCAGTCATGTCGTGCCATACCAGTTTTGCAACATGCCATGCGAATCAACAACGAAGGCATCGCTAGAACAGCAAGACCATGAAATGTAAAGATGACCTCCATAACATATATGTCATGAGTTTCATAATATGACCAGTTACTTATTCTCGTCATACACTCATGTTATGGCATACATATTTCAGTATCAATATCGTTATAGAAAGGGCCAGTAGAGCGAAAAATCATTGGCGGCTAGATAGCTAGCTAGCTAGCTAGAGAAATTACATAGATCAATAGATAGATAGAAAGATAGATAGATAGATAGATAGATAGATAGATAGATAGATAGATAGATAGATAGATAGGTAGACAGACAGATAGACAGATAGATAGATAGATAGATAGATAGATAGATAGATAGATAAATAGATAGATAGATAGATAGATAGATAGGATACGCTCGAAGTCACCGATGTACGCTATACTGCTTTGCATTTAAAAGGACCTTTAGGGTATTTGAGAATGTGGTGTAGGATGTTTATTCTGAATATGCTTTGGCTGTTTTAGTGTGATTCGACACCTGTAAATGTAATGCGACATCGTTCATGTTACAAAGTCTGTTTTTTTTTCTTCCTGAAAGTTGAGCTGTGTTGTAAGGGGGGATGTAGCGTATTTGTGCTTGTGCTCTCTCGTTAACTTATTGTGGTGCCACCCCTTCAGGGCATATATATATATATATATATATATATATATATCACTGTGCACGGCAGCACCGAAAGAATGCGGTTCGCTGACAAACCTCTGCTTTTTGCTGTGCAGTTTCTCGGTCTTCTGCGCACTGCGTCCGTCAGTGAGCATACCGTTGTCGAGGCGGCTAGGCATCGGTCCGGGGATTTCTACTGTCATGAGGCTGGGTATCAGCGTTTGACACCGCCCATCAGACCACCACTTCATTCTACGTCACAAAGCGCAGAAGCCGGCACGCAACCTTCGCATGGAGCGACACCATGCGGAACCAGTATAAAGGGCCATCCTTTGGAATGCGCTACCACTGGGCACGGCTTCACCGAAAGAATGCGGTTCGCTGACGAACCTCTGCTGTTTGCTGTGCGGTTCCTCGGCCTCCTGCGCACTGCGTACGTCAGTGAGCATACCGTTGTCGAGGCGGCTAGGCATCAGTCCGGGGATTTCTACTGTCATGACGCTGGGTATCAGCGTTTGACACCGCCCATCAGACCACCACTTCATTCTACGTCACCAAGCGCAGAAGCCGGCACGCAACCTTCGCATGGAGCGACACCATGCGGAACCAGTATAAAGGGCCATCCTTTGGAAGGCGCTACCACTGGGCACGGCGGCACCGAAAGAATGCGGTTCACTGACAAACCTCTGCTTTTTGCTGTGCAGGTGAGAAAATGTTACGGCAAGTGTTTCCGTTCAAGCGATCCTTTTCTGCTAGTGCTGCCGTGCCCATGGCTGTGTTGCTTGCTTGATATTGCTGTTATCTGTCTCAGGAAAATGCTGCTTTTAAAGGGAAACATTGAAACTAACCCCGGTCCTGACACTGCACTAATATTAAAGCAGCTTAGGGAAATCGCAGCTGATAATAAAGATATAAAGGAAAACCGCCTGGTAGAAATTGAGAAAAAGGTGGACGCTTTGTCAAACCTTGAAGAAAAAGTCACTTCATGTCAGGACCGGCTCACGCATATGAACCAAGTTGTCCTAACGTTTGAAAGGAAAATAGACAATTTAGAGAACCGCAGTAGAAGACCTAATTTGGTCATTTTTGGGCTACCAGAACCAGAGGGCGAAAACGGTGGATCCCTGGAAATAGCCGTAAATAAAGGTATCTTTCTAGACCTTCTTGAACTGGAACCAGTAGCGATAAAACGAATTCACCGATTAGGTTGTTCATCTCCGAATAAGAAACGACCGGTCATCCTGAGACTGCTCGATACGAGAGATAAAACATTAATTTTTAAACTATGCCACAAACTGAAGAACTCTCCTATATCAATAAGTGAGGACTATTCGCAGAAAGTTCGTGAAGTTGGGCGGAAGCTTTGGGCAAGTGCGAAGGAAAACCGGGAGAGAGGGGACAAAGTTTCCTTGGCTTTTGAGAAATTGTACATCAATAAGGTGGCGTATCTTTGGAACAAGGAAACAAATGATAAAGTTGCTGCTCAAAAAAACGACGAGGAAAATTCACGCCGGCCAAAGACCCGTCGTCACGCGCAAAGGCTAAGGTAGACGCTAGTTTCTCCGACTGCCAAGGCAATGTTTTAAAAATTCCGTGTTTAGAAATCAACCGTCCATCCTACATAAATTCGATTTCAGCCACAGAAAAACACCTGCGTATTGTCAATTTCAGCTCTCGTAGCGTAGTAAACAAGACAGATATACTCGAAATTCAACTGCTACGGCATGATCCACACATTGCAATCATAACAGAAACTTAGTTACGTAGTGATAAAACAAATGAACTAGTTTTTCCGCCCAATTACAAAGTGTTTCGCAAAGATAGAATGCACAGAGGCGGGGGTGTGGCCGTTCTAGTGAAAGATCAAATAGATGCGACGCTTATCGGTATCACTCCCGACCTGGAGTGTCTATGCGTCAAGTTATCATGCTGGGGCCATTGCTTCGTGTTGTACGCATGTTACAGGCCACCTGACGCTACTCCAGATTATTTGATTAAACTTCAAGAGCACATGTCTTCTTACAAGAATAAGAAAATTTTATTGATTGGTGATCTGAACCTGCCTGGTGTCAATTGGGAGCTCCTCCAAGGCAACAATAAGAGTGATGAAAACGCTAACATTATTTTCGACATTATGCTGACACATGATCTAATCCAAGTGGTTAATGAACCCACGCGAGTACAAGGGTCATCCTGTTCTGTATTAGATATTGTATTTCTAAACCGTGCTTTTACTGAGCATATTGTGTCAGTTGAGGATGGTTTGTCGGATCATTCCCTTGTTGTGGTTTCTGTACCCATTGTCAAGAATGCTGTTAGCAAAATTCCCAAAACCATATATATTAAAGATTATTCGAGAGCTGATGACGCCAGCGTCGTTGACTACATGGAAACTTGTCTTACGGGCTTTTCTGACAGTGGCAGTGAAGTGAGTGCTCTGTGGGCAACCTTCACTACAATGTGCAAAATCTAAAAAAGTCAATAAAACTACACCAAGGATGACGCGTGGGATAATTCAATTGAAGCGCAAAATCAAACGAATAAAGAAGAAACATGCGCGTACGGGGATTATTAGTGCGCGTACGGATGTTATCAGTGAACTGCAAGACAAGCTAGCATGCGCTGTACGTTATTCGAAAGTTCTATATTTCACTGCAACATTGTCGAACTTTATAAAGAACGCGCCGGATAAGTTTTGAGAATACCTAAACGAAAGCAAGAAGTCTGTCACGGAAATCACAATAATGGAACCATTGTTAACAACTTGAATGCTATCGCACAACATTTTAACGATAATTTTCATAGCGTATTTACCAGTGGTAGTTCCGGGTTATCTTTAGACTCTGTAGTGTTTCAACGCAATGAGGCGAACTTCATCTCATACAATGGCGTTGTGTCTATGTTGTTAAACTTAAAAACCAAAACAACTCCTCGCCCTGACGACATCCCAAATGCGTTCCTTAGGCGATACGCCGAAACTATTGCTAAATTCCTGGTTGTGTTATTCAGTGAATCTTTGCTATGTGCAAAAGTACCTAGTGATAGGAGGATGGCTGGAGTTGTCCCAGTCTTTAAGAAAGGCGATTGATCCTTAATACAAAATTACCGCCCCAAATCACTGACGTCATCATGCTGCAAAATTTTCGAGCACATAATCGCAAGTCGCATTAATGAATTCTTAGAAGAAAAGTCGATACTAACCACTTGTCAACATGGCTTCAGAAAAGGCTGCTCGACTATCACACAATTATAGTAATCGATTCATTTGCTAAAGCTTTGAATGCTAACGGTCAAATTGATGCTGTATATTTGGATTTTAGTAAAGCTTTCGATAGGGTCATTCACGAAAAATTATTTCTAAAGCTAAGAAACGTTAAGCTTCCTGATATCTTGATTTCCTGGATCGCAGACTATCTGAATAACCGTAAACAATATGTTTCAGTTAATGGACACAACTCGGGCTGTCTACCAGTTACTTCAGGTGGGCCCCAGGGCAGTGTCTTGGGTCCATTACTCTTTCTATTATATATTAACGTCACCGTCGTCACACCTTGAACACAAATAAGACTGTTTGCAGACGACTGCGTTGTGTTTTGTACAATTAAATCTGTGGATGATCAAAAGGAACTAGATTTCAGCATGAATAACATATCCTTGTGGTGCGAAAAATGGGGCATGGCTGCAAATACCGACAAAACAGTCTCTCTTCGCATAACGCATAAAAAGAATCCCCTCGATCACGTGTACAAAATGGGGTCTGTCCCATTAAAACAAGTTGATAGCTACAAATACCTTGGCGTATCCTTCACTGCCAATTTATCTTGTAACCTTCATGTAGAGAACACATGCTCTGCTGCATTCCGCAAACTAGCTTACCTGTGACACAAACTTAGAAATTCTCCTTCAAACGTTAAGTTACTCGCCTACCTAACATATATCCGCCCAGAACTAGAATATGCCTGCGTAGCATGGGAGCAGTATACTAAGCTCAAATCAACAAACTTGAGAAAATACAAAGAAATTCGGTTCGTTTTATTTATTCTAAATACAAATGTTTGGACTCCCTGTCACAACTAATGTTGGCTAATGAGATTCCTTCTCTTGAATCAAGAAGACAGAAGTACCGCTTTGATTTTTTACATAATCTAATTGACCACAAAGTCACCCTCAACTCTTTGCTTTATGTAAGCCCTCTTTCCACAAGGCAAACACGGCACCGTCACTCTGATGCATTAACACCTATCAATGCTAGGACAGACACATATAAGTTTTCCTTTTTTCCACGGACTATTTCAGAATGGAATTCTCGGCCCGCACCATACAACTTGTGACGATGGGTGACATGTACTCTTCTGTACCTTTTTTATGTGCATACTATCGCAATTTTGTTAAGTTCTTTTGAATATGATTGCATTGGCAATTATATATTAGTGTATATATATATATATGTGTGTGTGTATGTGTGTGTGTATGTGTGTATACTTGTGTGTATCTAGAGTATGTATATGTGTATGTATATGGATATAGATTGGCATGTTTATTTGTGCATGTATGTACATATGTATGCTTTAGTTTTGTGTACAATTACGTATGCCCGTCCTGCAAGGACTACGTCGTGGTCTGCAGTATGTTCTAAAAAAATAAAAATATATATATTACACACTTTGATCTTAGCCAAAAGGCCGAGAAGCGATTGAATGAACTTGCAGATAGCACGTTTAAAAAGGAAATTGTATTTACTAACGTATCCACCGTGGCACGGCCTTCGTCAGAGTCAATATATATATATATATATATATATATATATATATATATATATATATATATATATATATACGCCGACCGACATCTACAAAATATCTACAGGTTGAAAACACAAAAAACAAGCGCAAGCTCGGGTCGCGCGTGTGCACCAACGCTGTGGCTTGCCATTTCTTGCTTTTTCGTCGTCGTTCGCGTAGTTTCCTACACATTCCCCCAGTGAATAGCGTAGCCAACCTGGCGACGTAAGGCGTAGTCTCTATAGCGGGGTCGTAATACGGCTTCAGGCGGCTCACATGCACAATTTTTCGGCCACGACGGCGTAAGTCATGAGACTGTGTCAAAGGCTCAATCTCACACTTGACTGGTGACGTATGGGCGAGAATGCGGTAGGGCCCGTGGTATCGTGCCAGTAATTTCGAGGAAAGGCCAGGAGTACTCCGTAGAATCCAGAGCCAAACAAGAGCACCAGTCATGAAAGTAGACAGATGTCGGTCGGTGTCATGCCGTAGCTTCTGGAGGCCTTGGTCCTCGGTTGTCAGTGAACGGGCCAATCGTCTGCAATCTTCTGCGTACCTGGCAACATCAGAAATTGCAGTGTACTCAGAGGAGTCGGGCGTGTTCGGGAGAATAGTGTCCAAAGTGCACGATGGTTTGCGTCCGTACAACAGAAAGAAAGGGGAAAACCCTGTTGTCGCGTGCGTAGCGGTGTTATACGCATACGTGACGAATGGAATGACAGTGTCCCAATTGGTCTGGTCTGAAGCTGTTTACATCGTCAACATATCACCGAGAGTGCGATTAAATTGTTCTGTGCGGCCATTCGTCTGCGGGTGATATGCTGTCGTCATGCGATGAACCATGTTGCACTGAGCGTGCAAGGCTTGAATGGCGTCAGACAAAAAAACACGTCCCCGGTCGCTCAAAAGTTCGCGGGGAGCACCATGGCGAAGAAAGAAGTTGCGCAAGATGAAAAACGCAACTTACCTCGCGGTTGCTTCGGGTAGTGCTGCCGTATCCGCGTAACGCGTGAGGTGGTCCACGCCGACAATTGTCCATCTATTTCCAGAAGACGACGTGGGAAGTGGTCCGTATAATTCAATACCGACGCGGTCAAATGGACGCGCTGGACAAGGCAGAGGCTGAAGTGCACCGGCAGGGCGTTGAGGTGGGGCTTTGCGACGCTGGCATGCAGTACAAGCACGTACGTACTTGCGAACAAATGTGTACATGCCGCGCCAGTACGCTGACGTAGACGGTTGTACGTTTTGAGAGCGCCGGCGTGAGCGCTTTGGGGGTCGTTGTGGAAAGCTGTACAGATTTCCGAACGCAAGTAGTTGGGTATCACTAACAGCCACCTCCGACCTTCAGACGTGTAATTCCGCCGATAGAGGAGGTTGTCTCGAATAGCGAAATGTGTGGCTTGGCGGCGCATAGTTCCGAGACCAAATTAGCTGACGGATCAGTCAGAAAGGCGAGGAGTTGGTAAATCCACACATCTTTGCGTTGTTCCGATGCCATGTCTGTGAAGTCGATTGGTGTTATGACAGCTGAAGAAGGTGACGAGGTGGTTGCGTCAGCCGGTAGCGGCGAGCGGGATAGCGCATCAGCGTCGGAGTGCTTGCGGCCGGATCGGTACACAACACGAATGTCGTATTGCTGTAGGCGAAGCGGCCAACGGCCAAGGCATCCCGACGGGTCTTTGAGCGATGATAGCCAGCATAGAGCGTGGTGGTCCGTAACGACTTCGAAAGGGCGGCCATCAATGTATGGGCAGAACTTCGTCAAAGCCCAGACGATTGTGAGGCACTCTTTCTCCGTGACGGAATAATTACACTCGGCTTTCTTGAGGGTTCGTTTCGTGTAAGCGACCACGTATTCTTGGTATCGTGGTTTTCGTTGAGCCAATACAGCACCAAGACCGACACCACTGGCGTCGGTGTGAACCTCCGTAGGTGCATCAGGGTCAAAACGACGTAGTATTGGAGGTGATGATAATAACCGCCGAGGCGCGGTGAAGCATTCGTCACACTCCTTTGACCAAGCAGAAATGCCTTTGGAAGTTGTCAACAGGTTGGTAAGAGGCGCAATGATGGAAGAGAAGTTCCGCACAAATCGACGAAAGTATGAGCACAGGCCGATAAAACTTCGAAGCGTATTGATGGAATTGGGCTTCGGATAGTCGGCCACGGCGCGGAGTTTCGCCGCATCCGGGAGAACACCCTCTTTGCAGAAGACGTGACCCAGTATAGTGAGCTGACGTGCGGCAAAATGGGACTTTTTGATGTTAAGTTGAAGGCCAGCAGAGGTGAGACACGTTAGAATAGCACAAAGACGAACAAGGGGAGTCGAAAAGTCGCGAGAAAAAACGACGATGTCGTCTAGGTAGCAGAGACACGTGTTCCACTTGTAGCCACGAAGGACGGTGTCCATCATCCGTTCGAAAGACTCTGCTGGGGCGTTGCAGGAGAGTCCAAACGGCATGACGTTAAACTCATACTGCCCATCAGGTGTTACAAATACAGTCTTCGATCGGTCAGGATCAGCCATTGGAACTTGGCAATATCCTGAGCGTAAATCTAAAGAGGGGAAATATTCTGCTCCTTGCAAGCAATGGAGAGCATCGTCGATGCGTGGCAATGGGAACACATCCTTCCGAGTTATCTTATTGAGCCGGTAGTAGTCGACACAGAATCGGATAGACCCATTCTTTTTGCGCACAAGTACAACAGGGGACGACCAAGGGCTCTGCGATGGCTGGATGACACCACGCTTGAGCATATCGTCGACTTGTTCGTTAATAATACGGCGCTCTTCCGCTGAAACTCGATATGGTCATTGGCGTAAGAGAGCATGAGTACCGGTGTCAAAGTGGTGCGTGATTTTCGCTGTGCGACCCAAAGATGGTTGAGCGCAATCGAACGAAGGACGGAACTCTCGAAGAAGTGACAAGAGTCCGCGTCTTTGTGTCAGCGATAGCTCAGCGGCAACAGAGGGCTGGAATGAGTCTGACGTGGGCAGTGTGGCCATAAGTGACGTCATAGCATTGAGCTGGAGGTGAGGTGGGTGTTCGGCAAACTCCAGAGGGCGCAAGAGGTCAACGTCTTGTATGTTACCGAAACATTCTCCAAGAAGTAAGGCAACTGGCGACGATAGCGAGTTCGCCACGAGCATGGCTGTAGCACCAGATTCCACGGTGAGTATGGCAAAGGGCAGGTGTAGGTACGGTGGCGGGTAAATACGTCAGACGGAGTGAAAAAAACAGTTCCGGCAGGAGCGGCCGTACAGGTCAGGGCTACAAGGGTGGATGTTTTCAGTGCTATTTCTGTTTGTGCAACAACGACAAGTTTGTAAGGCTTCAGAAAGAGAATCTGCCAAACAAGAGCTTGAAAGCGGTGTAAGGGCAACTTCTGCACGTGAGCAACCTATGATGGCCCGATGACGCGAAAGAAAGTCCCATCCAAGAATGACTTCGTGGGAGCATGATGCCAGCTCAAAAAATTCAATGGCACAAAGTTCACCTTGAATAATGACACGTGCAGTGAACACAGCTGTAGGTTCTATGCACTGCGAGTTGGCCGTGCGGAGCATCAGGCCCGAAAGAGGCGTCGTCACCTTTTTCAACTTGCAGCATAAGGTCTCACAGATTATGGAAATGGCGGCTCCTGTGTCGATAAGCGCTTGTGCGGCGGTCCCCTCAACATCGACGTCGATAACGTTTTGCGGCGAGAAAGATGGAGGCCTTAAGCAGTTCGAATGGTATGCAGCTGTTGCCTCCGGAACTGCAGCGATCAGTTTCCCTCTTCCGTAGCAGGTCGGCGACGCATAGGTGACAGGAAGCGTCGTCGGGGCGATGGTGACCGATGGTTTGCGAAAGGTCGATGACCGTCACTGGTGTACCTTGATGGCGTCCTAGACGACGACGCAATTGGCCTGCCCACGCTGTCAACTGGAGGGGAATCTTGGCGACAGTGGCGGGCGACGTGTCTAGCGATACCACAGGCGAAACAGATGGGCCTATTATCCGGCGTCCTCCAAGTGTCTGCTCGACGGTAAAATGGAGCTGGAGATCTCGCGTAGGGATACGGCGCAGCAATTCCGGTTGTAAGCACAACATAGGGCGGCGTGGCAGGTTGAGCATACGGCATACGCTGTTGCGTAGGCCGAGCAGCGACGGCGGCGTACGTGAGAGGCGTAGTCACAGGTGGTTGCCGATGCATCGGTGGAAGGGCCTCAGCGACTTGGGTTCAAATGGCGTGTTGGAGGTCCGGTGCCAAAGCTTGTGCGGGCTCATGTGTCGTAGCAGCAGTGACAGCTGGTGCGCTACCTCTTCGCGGACGAAGTCCTTGATTGTAGAATGTAGCGGCTGCTGATCGGTAGGATGGGCAGCTAGGTGCAAGCTTGCGAGCGTGTCTGGCGTCGTGAGGGCTTGACGAGCGATTGCGCGCTGTCTACGCAACTCATCGAAGCTCTGACAGAGAGAAACGAGCACAGCAATTGTGGGGGGATTTCTCGCGAGCAACATCTGAAAGGCGCCATCGTCAACACCTTTCAAAATGTGCCTGATTTTTCTTCCTCAGGCATGGTAGAGTTGACGCGGTTGCATAGATGCAACACATCTTCAATGTAGCCCGTGTAGGTCTCGCCTGGTTGCTGCGCACGGTGACCTAAACGGTGCTCGGATTGAAGCTTGCGTGCCGAAGGTCGTCCAAAGACGTCCGTAATAGCAGCCTTGAATGCAGACCACGTAGGAATGTCAGCTGCGTGGTTATTAAATCACAGTGGCGCGGTGTCCGCGAGGTAGAACGTGACGTAGCCCAGATTACTTGGGTCGTCCCATTTGTTACTTGCGCCGACTTTGTCGTACCTCGCCAACCAATCTTCGACATCCGACTCAGTGGAGCCCGTGAAGATAGGAGGGTCTCGTTGGGGATACACGGTGCCGCAAGTGACGTGGACGGTCGAAGGTCTCACCTGGAGAGGCGTCTCGGTGGCCATGTTCGTGTCACGTAGAGGAGAGCTTACGGCAGCGAAGTTCCAGGTTTTTACGGGAGTCCACACACCTCCACCAGATGTCACGTAGTTTATTTACGTATAGACCTACTGGAAGGCCAAGGAACGCCAGAAGAGCGAGGAACGTTAACAGGCCGAAAATACAAAACAAGCGGAAGCTCGGGTCGCTCGTGTGCACCAACGCTGTGGCTTGCCGTTTCTTGCTTCTTCGACATCGTTCGCGTAGTTTCCTACATTATGTATATTAAGGTTAAAACGTGTACACTTAAGAGCTGGTTTTTCTGTGTTTTACATAATAATAATGAGGTCTCACAGACAGTAATGCCAAGGAAAGTATAGGGGAAGATATTTGACCAAATTGTAATGTAAATATGAAGAAAATTGGGTGAAAAGATAACTTGCCGTGGGCAGGATCTGAACCTGCGACTTTCGAATGACGCGTTTGATGCTCTACCACTGAGCTACCACAAAAGCTATCCCCCCAGGAACTTTATTGGGTTTATATGTGAATTAAACGTGGAAGTGTCGGTCAGCGCCACCAGTAGCCATGGCGGCGAGTGTAGCACACTCTTTTTGAGCCTATTTGGCGTCACGTAGCACGTGAACTTATTACGAGTGGGCCGCTGACTAATAGTCCCTCATATACAACCGAAAGTCACTAACTCTGCCATTACGAGACCCTCGTTAATGAATTAAGGAAAGAAGTATATACGTAAGAGCTCTTCTTTCTGTGTTTTACACAATATTAATAAGATATAACAGACAATAATGCCATGGATAGTATAGGGGAAGATATTAGACCGAATGGTAATGTAAATATGAAGAAAAGTGGGTGAAAACATAACTCGCCGTGGCAGGATCCGAACCTGCGACCTTCGAATGACGCATTCGAGCTCTACCACTATGCTACCACGACAGCTACGCCCCCAGCCATTTTACTGGGTTTATATGGTGAACTAAACGTGAGAGTTTCAGTCAGCGCCACCAGTAGCCATGGCGGCCAGAGTAGCGCACTCTTTGTGAGCCTATTTGGCGCCATGTAGCACGTGAACTTATTACGAGTGGGCAGCTGACCAATAGTCCCTCGTACAACCTAAAGGTATACAACCTCTCTCTCTCTCTCTCTCTCTCTCTCTCTCTATATATATATATATATATATATATATATATATATATATATATATATATATATATATATAGATTCTTACAAGGAAACGTATATTTGCAGATATTTACAAGCGACGAGGATGCCTGGCACACTGGCGGGCTGAGACCAGTCTCTATCCACTTCGTAGTCTTTTCTTCCAGGCAGAGACCCTCTACCACTTTATGCCCCAATCCCATTACTGCCTTGTGGCACTACCCCGCGGCGTTAAAAAGCGCCGACCCTGCGCTTGTCACGAAAGTGGAGTGTTGGGGGGCACATAAGGCTTCATCAGTCTTACGACGTGCACAACAGTAGCCGGTGCTGGCATTGAGTGCGCTTCATTGACGACTCGCTAAATCTCGTAAGTGAGGTTGGTTATCTTGCGTAGGACTTTGTATGGTCCGTCATAGCAAATAAAACCTTTTCTGAGAAGCCGATGTGACGACATGGGGTCCACAAGAGTACTAGAGAACCTGGTGCATACGAAACTTCACGTTGGTGACGATCGTATTGATCTTTATGAGAGGCTTGAGAAAGTATGAGTCGTTCTCGGGCAATCTGTCGTGCTGAGTCGGCTCGTTCTGTGGCATCGCGGACGTATGTGACAGGGGAGCTTGAACCAGCGGGAAGAAGTGTATCAAGAGGCAGAGAGGGTTCACGTCCATAAAGAAGGTAGAATGCGGAATAGCCTGCGGTGTCAAGTCTGGAGGAGTTGTAAGCGAAGGTGACGTAGGGTAACGTTGCGTCCCAGTCATGGTGGTCTGTAGAAACATACATTGACAACATGTCGGTGATAGTGAGATTTAGGTGCCCTGTAAGTCATTAGTTTGTGGAGGGTATGCCATTGTGAACTTGTGGTTCGTGGAACAGGAACGTACGATATCCTGGACGACACGACATAAAAAGTATCGGCCTTGGTCAGTAACGATCTGTCGAGGAGCGCCATGATGCAAATTGATGTCATGCAGTAGAAAGTCGGCGACATTGGTAGCGCAGCTGGTTGGAAGAGCACGGGTGATCGCGTAACGTGTCGCGTAGTCGGTCGCCATGGCAACCCATTTGTTCCCAGATGCAGAAGTGGGAAACGGCCCGAGAAGGTCGAGCTCTACGCGGTAGAATGGTTCAGCAGGGATCTCAATAGGGAGAACAAGGCTAGCTGGAAGCGATGTTGGTCGTTTTCGACGTTGGCAAAGGTCGCAGCTAGCGACATACTTTTGCCCAGACCAATATAGGCGTGGTCAGAAAAAAACGGCGCCGGACGCGATCATAAGTGCGGGTGACTCCCAGGTGACCAGCGGCAGGTTCATCGTGAAGCTGTCGGAGAACATCGGCAAGCGAATGGGAAGGCACGATGGGAAGGCGGTCAGGACCAATCAGGCGCATGTTGTGGCGGTAGAGAACACCTTCATGAAGGAAATACAAGTTCAGAGAAGTGGCCTGAGTAGGGGAACTCAGGCTTTCTATGATGGGAAGTAAATCCGGGTCGTGGCGTTGCTCAGAAGCGATATTAGGAAAGTCTGATATTGATAAGACGCAAGCCACAGTAGCTCTGTCTGTGGCGTCTGGCGGATCCTCTGGATACCGTGACAGGCAGTCAGCGTTTTGATGAAGGTGACCAGATTTATACATGACCGAGAAGGTGTATTCTTGGATGGGGAGAGATGAACGACTGAGACGTCCCGTGAAATCCTTGAGCGAGGAAAGCCAGCAGAGTGCATGATGGTTAGTTAAAACGGTAAAACTGCGGCCGAACAGGTATGGGCGAAATTTAGAGACAGCCCAAACACGAGTAAGACACTCTCTTTCGGTGAAGGAATAGTTCTTCTTGGCATGGGATAAAAGGTGGCGGGCGTAGGCGATGACACAGTTACGTCCATGCTGACGCTGGGCTAAAACAGCACCGATTCCGTGGCCACTCGCGTCAGAACGAATTTCTGTCAGAGCAGTCTGGTCGAAGTGGGCTAATATTGGCGTAGTCGTTAGGGCTGCATTGAGTGCCGAAAATGCAGTACTTTGAGGCGAGTTCCAAGTAAATGGGACGTCCTTTTTAAGAAGCTCGGTAAGAGGCCGTGAAATATCGGCGAAATTCCGGATGAAGCGGCGGAAATATAAGCACAAACCAAGGAAGCTCCAGACATCCTTAGCAGAACAGGGTACGGGAAATAGAGTCACTACGCGAACTTCGTCCGGGTCGGGCTGTACCCCAGATGCGTTAACGAGGTGACCAAGTACAGTTATTCCGCGACGGCCGAAACGGCATTTGGAGCAGTGCAGCTGAAGACCAGCGTGGCGGAATACTTGGAGAATACTTGACACTCGATCAAGATGGCTTGCGAACGTCGGTGAAAAAACAATTATATAATCTAAATAGCATAAGCAAGTGGACCATTTGAGGACGCGCAGAAGGGAATCCATCATGCACTCAAAGGTGGCTGGCGCATTACAAAGCCCAAACGGCATTACTTTAAATTGGTATAACCCATTGGGGGTTACAAATGCTGTTTTTTCTCGGTCCAGTAGGGTGGACAGCGATCTGCCAATAACCAAATCGAAGGTCAACGGACGAGAAAAACTTAGCGCCATGAAGGCAGTCAAGGGTGTCATCCATTCTTGGTAAGGGGTAAACGTCCTTCTTAGTGACCTTGTTGAGATGTCTATAGTCGACGCAAAACCACCACGTGTTGTCCTTCTTCTTGAGAAGCACGAAGGCCACGCTCAAACGCGCATGTGTCTAAGCAACGCAGTGCGACGCGCGATTTAAGGCAGACAGACCGGTGCCTGACGTGGCATCACCGTTGTTGCGCGACGAAACGAACGCCGGCGTGCATGCGTGCTGGGTTCCATTTAAGTGTATTGGTGCTTTCACTGTGGCATGTAGTCATGTTCTTAATTGAAACGCCTCTCATGATTATTACGTTTGCACCAGTCACATACCTTCGTCATCCATTCACGTCCCGTAATACTAAACTTGGTATATGTGAAGCGAGCAAAACGGCCGTGAGCAAATCGTCAGCGTGGCATGTAGTCTTGTTGTTACCTGACACGCATTTGATGGTTATCATATTTCCACCAGCCATGTCCCTTCATCCTCTATTCACGTCCCGTAATGCCAAACTTGGTATTGTAAAGGTGGCTAAACGGCCGCGAGTGCATTATCAGCGTGGCATGTAGTCATGTGCTTACATGACACGCATCTCATGGTTATTATGTTTGGTACAGTCACATGCCATCGTAATCCATTCACGTCCTGTAATACCCAACTTGGTATATGTCCAGCTAGCGAAACGGCCGCGAGCACATCATCCTGGCATGTAGTCATGCTGTTACATGACACGCATGTCATTATTTTCATGTTTGCGTCAGTCAAATACCTTCGTCATGCATTCACGTCCTGCAATACCAAATTTGGTATATGTGAAGCTAGCGAAACGACCATGAGCGCACCATGAGCGTAACGTGTAGTCATGCCTCATGACTTACGTGACTTGCATGTCATTATTTCTACAGTAGGGTCTGTCACTTGCACTTGTCATGCAGTCATGTCATACCATACCAGTTTTGCAACATTTCGTGTGAACGAAATCACCGCGAGCGCAGCAAAATCATGTATATCACGACTTTCATGACATACATGTCATGATTTTCATGTTATGACTAGTCCGTTACACTTCTCAGACAGTCACGTTATGCTATACCAAGTTTGGTATCGATACGATTATTGAAATGGCCAGGAGAGCTCAATGTCCTAAGCGGCTAGATAGATAGAAAGATAGATAGATAGATAGACATATAGATAGAGAGATAGATAGATAGATGGATGGATGGATAGATAGATAGATAGATAGACAGATAGGTAAAAAGATAGATAGATAGATAGATAGATAGATAGATACGCTGAAAGTCACCAAAGTTCGCAAAGAAATGCTTCGCATTTGAAAACTTCTGTGACTGCTTCAGACCGTACAGTGTAGATCGACGTCTCGGCACACTCGACTACGAGTTTGTACCCTACGGCATTACGAACTCTCAACGGTGCCATGCACAACCTGTAGTTGTCCATGTCGTGGGCCTCAAGCTGTTTCATGCGTGTTACCAAACCTAATGACTGTATTATTTCTTTTTTCTCTATAATGATGCTTCATCGCCTGCTTCTTTTATTGTACTTTCTTTCTTCGTTGTGTTTTTTTTGTTGCATGCATCTTTCTTCCATATTTGTTTTAGGCGTTCAGACGGTGCTTTTAAAAGGAGGCAACGATGGGCGCGTTCCTTACTCAAGTTTTATTATTGCCCCTTTAAACTGTACGTAATTCCCAGCGCAAACCATACCTCCAGTGTTCGAGAAGCTTCGAAGCTGTAGTAGATTATTTCGGTGAGATCATACCCACTTCGCAAACAATACAGATTATTCTGGAACCTACATGCTAGCGATAATGTGAGAATATTTGGCGACACGTGTATAAATTATGAATGCCCACGCATATCACCGCTTGTGGCTTGATCAACGGCCGGCGCTCCGCTCGCCATATTCAGTGGACGTCTGCTGCTGTAATCATACATTCATCCTTCCTTTTACCAGGTTGGCCGAAATAAACAGTTTGATCTGACATGCAGTCTCCTGCCTACGGCCACGTCACGACCCCGTATATATATATATATATATATATATATATATATATATATATATATATATATATATATATTGTAGTGAAGAAGATGAGTGCTACTCAGAAAGGCAGGGGTATGACTCAGTCGGCGAAGAAGACGACGTTCCACCATTACTACTCGACGTGTCGTGACCGCTCTCCTGTTTTATAAAAGAGTGCCACTCTAAAACGCCTCATTTTAATTGGTGGAGAGTGCTGGGTAATTCCTAATCCTGGAATTGCGAAACCGTACCTTCAGTTGCTACCATGTCCACGGACGACGATCAGCAGGCGGCCGCCTCAACTCCAACTACTGCAGCTCCTGTCTGTCGCGGCTCCTTTCGGCAACGCGATCCGCCTACCTTCAGTGGAACAGATGACAAAGACGTGGAAGACTGGCTCGACGAATACGACCGGGTGAGCAAGCACAACAAGTGGGACGATGCGCACAAGCTTACTGTTGTCCAATTTTATTTGACGGACGTCGCCAGTCTGTGGTACCGTAATCACGAGAGAGACCTCCCCACCTGGTCGGCCTTCCGAACGGCGTTTGCGGACTTGATTGGCCGTCCAGCGCATCGCAAACTACGGGCCGAACAGCGCTTGCGTACCAGGGCTCAGCAGCATGGTGAGAATTACACCAGTTATATCGAAGATGTGGTCGACCTTTGCCGGCGTGTCAACTCGGCCATGACAGAAGCCGAGAAGATCAAACACATCTTGAAAGGCGTGACTGACGACGCATTTCAGATGCTTGTCGCCAAAAGCCCGCAGACGGTAGCGGAAGTGATTCAACTTTGTCAGAGCTATGATGAGCTTTGAAAACAGCGTGACACCACTCGTCGTGCCAGCGCGCTGTGTGCAACAATCTCCGCTTTAACGTCGGCTGGCACTGCTACAGACCACACCACTTTGCTTCTCGAGATCAAGCAATTTGTACGAGAGGAGGTCGCACGCCAGTTGTGCCTAGTGCCTTATACCTCCGAAGGTGCCCCATCTACTTTAGCGCCATCAATATAGTGATTAGTCCAGCAGCAAGTGTCCGAGGCGCTACCAACAGCTCACGCACCAACTGCGGCTGCTCCATTGACCCATGCCGAAGCACTGCACAGAACCCGACGTCCGCCTGTCGCAAACGGCCACGTTTCTTTGTCGCGAACGCCTACGTCCACGCGTCCCTTTGTCGTACCGACTGAGCCTATGTACCAAGCTGCGCGTCCTTTTTCCCGACCACCACCTCCACGCTTTCAGAACCCTTGGGTGTCTTAAGACAACCGCCCCATATGCTTCGCCTGTGGAATCCCGGGTCACGTGGCACAATTTTGTCGACGGCGTGAGTTTTCCCTGCGTGACGATGTCAGGCCCTACAATTATGATTTCCCCCTACGACCGGAGCCTGCTGTATATGGCGAGACTGCCATCATGGACACATTTTCACTTCGCCGGAACTTCAACAGACACCGGTCACCTTCACCTCAACGCCGTTCCCTTTCTCCTATGCTAAGTTGACCTCACCCTGTCCCTGAGGAAAACTGGGAGCTGCAATTCCGGGGGCAAGAACTGCGGATCTTTCGAACTCCACAAGACCTTCTTTTTCGCCGTCCAACGTCGTTGCTGGCTCCGTTGAAGGTATACCTGTTTTTGCATTGGTCGATACTAGCGCCGCAGTGTCTGTAATGACTGAAAAACTTTGCCGTTGACTAAAAAAAGTCACAATGCCTCTTCACGACTTCGTTTCAGCACTGCTAGCGAGCAACAAAGTCGCCCTTTTGCTGCATGCACAGCACGTGTCGTTATCGCTGACAATATTGATGTCGTCGAGTTTGTAGTGCTCCCGCAGTGTTCCCATGACATTATATTAGGCTGGGACTTTCTCTGCACTCATCATGCCGTCATCGACTGTGCTCGCGCCGAAGTGGAGTTCGCGCGGTTATGCGACGCTGCTTCACTCGACTCGTCCTTTCACTTGCAAAAGTTTTCGTTGCCGCCGACACTTCGATACCCCCGTTCTCCTCCGCCCTAGTTCCTCCTTCCTGTGACGTCTCTAGTGGCTCAACTGTTCTTTTTACGCCTTCTGAAACCGCTGTTCGCCGCAAGTGCTTCCTGATTCCTTTCGCCGTTCTGAATATTCACGATGGATCAAGTGCAATTTATGTATCAAATCCGTTTCTCTCGCCTTCCAAGTTACTGTGCGGAGTGCCTGGGCTTTGCCGATGACATTGATCCCTCGAGTGCACGTGTTGTTCCTGACCCCTCGACTACGCTACCTATTGACGCTGTTGATTGCTGCGCGTCATCCTCTTCCCCATAATTCACCGACGTAATTTCGCGCTGCAACAACACCAACCTTACGGCCCTGCAGCGCACCGACATGATCGCTCTCCTCGAGCGCTTCCGCGCCAGCTTCGACCACCAGCAACTGACTTTGGTCCGTGTTTCCACAGTATCTCACGAAATCGACACTGGCCTTCACGCTCCTTTATGTCAGCGTCCCTATCAGGTAGCGGCATCTGAGCGCCGCATAATCGCGGAATAAGTGGACGACATGTTGAAGCGAGGTATTATTGAGCCCTCTAACAGCACGTGGGCCTCCCCAGTTGTTCTAGTCAAGAAAAAGGATGGCTGAATAAGATTCTGCGTCGACTACCGCCGGTTGAATAAGATCACGCGCAAACATGTTTACCTGCTACCTCACATAGACGATGCCCTTGACTGCTTACAAGGCGCGGAGTTCTTCCCGTCACTAGATATTCGTTCAGGTTATTGGCAGGTTCCCTTGGCTGAGGCTGATCGCCCCAAGATGGCTTTTGTTACCCCTGATGGCTTATACGAATTTAACGTCATGCCAATCGGGCTCTGCAATGCGCCTGCCATTTTCGAGTGCATGATCGACAACATCCTCCATGGCCTGAAATGGCAGACATGTCTGTGCTATTTAGACGATGTCGTGATATTTTCAAGCGAATTTTCAACGCATCTTCAGCGGCTCGAGACAGTGCTTACTTGCCTCACCGCCGCCGGTCTACAGCTCAACTTAAAGAAGTGCTGCTTCGGTGCTTGAAACTCCTAATTTTTGGCCATGTTGTATCTAGAGATGGCATTCCTCCAAATCCGACGAAACTTCGTGCTGTTGCCGAATTTCCTAAGCCGAAGACCTTAAAAGAACTTCACAGCTTCCTTGGTTTATGTTAATAGTTTCGTCGTTTTATTCGCAATTTCGCCTCCATCATATCGCCCTTGACTGACCTTCTTGCCGGCAACAACGACCTTTCTAGTTGGTCGTCAGTTTCTCATGATGCATTTGCCACACTCCGCAACCTTCTTACGTCACCTCCTATACTGCGACATTTTGATCCTCTTGCCCTGACGGAAATACACACGGATGCTAGCGGAGTTGGCCGCAGTGCTGTGCTCGCCCAGCGTAAACCTGAATTTGATTAGTACGTCGTCTCTTACGCCCGCCGTGCACTAACAAAAGCAGAAGCCAATTGTTCAGTCACCAAAAAAGAGTGTCTAGCCATCATATGGGCCATAGGCAAGTTTCGACCATATCTTTACGGGCGCCCATTCAGCGTGGTTACAGATCATCATGCATTATGTTGGCTCTCCTCGTTAAAAGATCCCACCAGCCGGCTTGCCCGTTGGGCGCTTCGGCTCCAAGAGTACGACATCCACGTCATTTACCGATCTGGCCGAAAACATTCCGACGCAGACGCTTCGTCCCGATCACCTCTACGATGTGGTGACAAGTCGCCGTCTTCGCCTGCCCCCGACGTATCTGCACTTAGTGTCAGCGACATGCTACAGGAGCAACGAAAAGATCCTTGGATCACTTCACTTATCAACTTGTTGAGTGGGACTCCCCCGCAAAATATCCCTAGAGGTATGCGCCGTCAAATACAGCACTTCGTTATTTATTTATTTACAGATACTGCTAATCCCACTTGGAATTTTAGCAGGAAGGACATTTCATAGAATGTGAACAATAAAAAAAACAAATCATTTGGGCTTTCAAGTTCTAACACATACATACACGAGGGGAATACATGTTGAGGGCTAGGCACTTTTTAGCACAGGGTAATTGTTTGGAAAAGGGATGAACAGTAAAGGCGTAACATAATTTGCATCGTACCTAGTGTGACGAGCATGGCAAACAAGTCCCACAGTATATAGAATAAAACAACAATCAATGTTCATACTTGTACCTATGACAACCTGACGACAACTACCTTCTTTTATTGATTTAACAAAAACACAAAATTCGTACAGAACACGAGTAATTCAGAGAGTCTGCAATGTAGACGGGTTATTCGTTGTCGCCTTGTAAATGCTCTTTTAATGCCGCGGTAAAATTATCCAGTGAAGTACAGTGAGGTATAGAAGGTCTCAGCCGGTTCCATTCCCTTATTGCCAATGGGAAGAATGAATATTTAAATGAATCTGTGTGAAATGAGCACTCGTCAAGCATTTCAGAATGTGTGTGACGTGTCAGTCTTGTTTGTGCAATAGAAATGTATATGGATGTATTAATCTTTATCTCTCCATGTATCAGTTGGTACATGAACCGTAGTCGTGCTAATTTGGCTCGGTTTTGAAGAGTTAGGATTCCAGCTTTTTTCATAAGTTCAGTCGGTGAGTCAGAAAATCAATACTTATTGTATATAAACCTAATTGTTTTCCTCTGAATTCATTCTAACTTGTTAATTTTGGTGACAGAAAATGGGAACCAAACAATATTGGCATATTCTAACACAGGTCTGACGAACGTTTTGTACGCAATTAGTTTTGTTTCTGCAGGAGATAATCGAAGGCGTCGTCTAAGGAACATCAAGCAACGTAACGCAGCTGAGGTTACTATGGATATGTGGGAGTCCCACCTGAGATCCTGGGTTATTGTTAGGCCGAGGTATCTTTGTTCGTAAACTCGTAGCAGGGGAATGTTATTAATGATGTAGGGGAAAGTAGACCTGTTTTTTTTCTAGTTATTGTCAGAAGAGCGGATTTTTTGGCGTTAATTGACATTTGCCAATCATCGCACCATTTTGACACGGTTTCTAGGGCATTGTTAAGTGCTATATGATCTTCGTGGGAGTTTTTTTCATTGTACAGTATGCAATCGACAGCAAAAAGCTTTACGGTAACAGGAACATTCTGCGGTAAGTCATTAATAAACATAAGAAACTGCAAAAGTGATAGGACGCTGCTTTGAGGTACTCCGGAAGTTACTGCTGCTATAGAGGAAGTTTCATTATTTATCTCGACGTACTGTGTCCTATCAGATATGCAATTTTTAATCCAGCGAACAGCCGAGCAATTTCCTATAGTTGACTGAAGTTTCTTAATTAATTTTTTGTGTGAGACACGATTGAAAGCTTTTGAAAAGTCTAGTAGGATGAGGTCTACTTGTTTTTGGTTATCAATGCTCGAAGACAAGTCGTGTATCAGTTCAGCTAGCTGAGTTACTGTCGAAAGCCCTCCACAAAACCCATGCTGGGAAGGTGATAAAAAGCGTTTTTGCTCGAGGTAAGTGGTCAAATGTTTAAAAATTATGTGTTCCAAAAGTTTGCATACTGTGCATGGTAAAGATATTGGTCTGTAGTTTGATTCATCATTTGTGTTATCGCACTTAGGTATCGAGATTATTTTTGCCTTCTTCCATTCTTTTGGGACAGTACCTGTCAGGAGGAATTTGTTGAAGATGACATATAAATAATTTGCTATCCTTTCGGCATACCTTCTTAGGAATCGGTTTGGAATCTTGTCAGCACCAGGGCTTTTTTTTATGTCAAGACTTAGCAAGAGGTTGAGTACGCCTGCTTCAGTTACAAAGACTGGTTCGAGGTGATTTTCGTCACATGAGTCAATATGGGGTAGTTTACCATCATCGATAGTGAAAACAGATGTAAAGTACGTGTTTAAGGACTCACTGTTGTGCGGTTTGTTCCCGTGATCGGTTTGGCAGTACGTTTTTTAGGGTTAAGATAATCCCAGAATTTTTTTGGCGCGTTTTGAATAAAGCTCGACAGAACGTTTTTTAAAATAGTGACATTTCGCCATCTTAATTTTAGATTTCCTTTCAACTATGGCAGTGCAAAGTGAATTCCCAGAAGGATTAGGTTTATGCTTTAGCGATTTCCTAAGTCTTTTAACATGCATTTGGCATGAATAACGTCTCGCGTTATCCATGGGTTATGCTTATTAGTTCTTTTTGCTTTTACTGGTACGTAATTGTGAAGGCACTGTAGTACAATGTTTTTAAATAATCGCCACACTGTATCTATATCAGCGGAGGGATGACCCGAATCATTTACGAATGACTCTAATTCAAAGAAACGATAATCAATTATAGTTGTATTTTGAGCGTTTGTGAAGTCCGCTTATGTGGTCTGTGATACTGAATCAGTTTTACTTCTTTGAATGTGGGAGGTACATAGAACTAGTTTGTGGTCTGATATACCGGTCATTATTTCAATTTTAGAGTCATGTGTTGGGAAATTGTCACTTGTAAAAATCAGGTCAAGGATGTTTAATTTCGTTCCATGAACACGTGTTGGCTCTTTCACCATCTGGCTGAGGTTAAAAGACAACAATAAATCAAAAAGTATTTCCGAGCGTGCGCATTGGAATCGTAATGTTTCCCAGTTAATAGTCGGGAGATTGAAATCCCCCAACAAGATAACCCTTGCACCAGCAACATGTCGTTGCATGTAGCCATGCAGGACTTCCAAGCTATCTGTTCCGGAATCGGGGCTTAGATAAACACATCCTACAATAACGTTACGTGGACCAAACATCAGTTTACAGAATATTGCCTCTACATCGAAAGCTTCAGGCATAACAGTGTAAGGTATTTTTTTGTTAATAAGGATGGCTACGCCTCCTCCACGTGTTGCTCTATCTTTCCGTACGATAACATAGCCGGGCGGTGTAATTTCAAAATACATAACGTAATGTGTGAGCCATGTTTCGGTTATTGCTAAGAAGTCGAGTTTCATGCAAAGCAGTAACAATTCAACAGCCTCGGATTTATTTAGAATGCTTCGTGCGTTCACATTGGCAAAGACTATGGTTTGGCGGGTTGATTTGGGTGCCGATGGCGTAGTGACGGTGCTTCGACTCGCTGCTTTTTTTTCAATTGAAGAAGCACTCGAGTTGTTACGTTTAGCAACTTTGACTTTTTTGCATCATCCCATTGGTACCAGACATTGTTTATTCGTAGTTTATCATAGACTAGTGAAACTTTGTCCCCTGATTCTTTGTTAGCCTTTGCACAGTTCCACAAGTTTCTTCTTATGTCCCGTACCCGCGCAGAGAAATCTTCGCTAACCGATAAGTCTGTTCCTTTTAACTTGTGGCAGTTTTTGAACACTCGCGTTTTGTCTCAAAAGTTGAGCAGCTTAAGAATTATGGGCCTAGTTTTATTATTGGCTGGCTTCCCTAGTCTGTGTATTCGTTCAATACCGACACCATCAATTTCGAGCTTCTCTTTAAACACTGTTTCAGTAACAGTCTCTTCTAGGGTGGAATTATCCTCATTTTGGTTTTCAGGTATTCCGTATATTATTAAGTTGCACCTCCGTGAACGGTTTTCTAAATCGTCTACCTTCAGTTCGAGGGCAGACACAACTTCCTGTAAATGTGCAACTTGTTCAACACAGCTCGAAATTTTCGTGGCCAAAACATCGAGATTTTCTAGTTTTTTGTCAATTAAAATCAATCTACCTTCTTTAACTTTCTTGATTTCGCCAGCAATCAGTTCTAACTTTTGTAGCAGCTCGTCCGTTTTGGGTCCGGGGTTGGTTTCGACATCGCCAGCTAGCAATAGTAGTTCGGTAAGGCACGACGCTAGTTCATAAACACATGAGCACAGAAACCTTGGGCACGGCAGCACAATAATGCAGGGGTTATCGGAACGGAAGCGTTTACAGTAATGTTTTCTCACCTGCATGAAAAATACGAAGGGATTATCCACCCGCATGCCAAGAGTGCCACCGTGCCCTTTGCTGCGCAGAGGATCGTGGATGACCTTTTTACTTTGCAGAGCGGGCACTGCCAGGGCGCCACATGTTTTCGCGCCGCCGCAGAATGTCTCCGACGACGAGTGGCAGTGACGATTCCAGTTGCTATCCAGGATCGAGGGCGTGGGACACAATAAGGGGCCTGCGCCATTGACCATGATCGTCGCCTCTGCTTGATGCTGTTCTGCGTTGCTCCTTGCCGGTAACAGCAGCAAGGCAACGATTAGCTGCATGAAAAATACGAAGGAATTATCCACCCGCATGCCAAGAGTGCCGCCGTGCCCTTTATCAGAGATGGTTTGCTATACAGACGGAATTATCTCTCCGAAGGACTCCAATGGCTCCTAGTTATTCCCAGACGTCTCCGCTCAGACATATGCGCCTCCTTTCACGCCGACCCACACTGCGCCCATGCTGGAGTGTTAAAAACCTACACCCGCCTGTCCCGCCGCTACTACTGGCGTGGAATGTATCGCTTCGTTCGTCGCTACGTACGTTCCTGTCTCGCTTGTCAACGCCGGAAGAATCCCACTCAGAGTTCTCCAGCTCCACTGCAACCCTTACCTTGTCCTGCCTGACCGTTTGACCGTGTAGGTATCGATCTGTATGAACCTCTTTCGGTTACACCGGCTGGAAATCGCTGGGTAATCGTCGCTATTGATCACCTTACGCGCTACGCAGAAAATTCACCACTCTCTTCTGCGTCAGCCAGCGACGTCGGTCGTTTCACACTGCATCGGATCATTTTACGTCACGATGCACCACGTGAACTCCTGAGTGACCGAGGGCGTATGTTTTTGTCGGACGCTGTCGAATCGCTTCTCAAGGAATGCCAAGTCATTCATCGCTTCACCACCGCGTATCATCCTCAAACTAATGGCATTACAGAAAGATTCAACCGTACATTAGGAGATATGCTGTCAATGTACATCGCAACCGATCACACCAATTGGGACAGTATGCTCCCTTTTGTAACCTACGCGCATAATACTGCTGTATAGACAATCACTGGTTTCTCTCCATATTTCCTCCTTTATGGTCGCGAGCCCTCTTGCACGCCAGACACCATCTTCCTCACCACACGGATGTTGCTGAGTCGACGACGATGTCACAAGCTGCTAAATACGCAGAAGAGTGTCGTCAGCTTGCCCGCTCCTTCACAAATGCTGAACAGCAACGCCAGAAACACCACCGCGATAGCCCAACGCCTCCGGCTTCTTATGGATCAGATGACCTTGTATGGCTTCGCATCCCTTCAACCAGCCCTGGTCTCTCAACGAAACTGATGTACCAGTATGACGTACCTTACCGTGTGGTTAAACAAACATCACCCGTCAATTACAACGTGGAGCCGCTTGAGCAGCCCCATGATCCACGACGCCGTGGACGTGAGACCGTCCACATAGACCGCCTAAAACCGTATTACGATCTCTCTATTGTCTCCTGCCCATGGGTCACCAGGATGGCTCTTTTTCGGAGGGGAGGAAAATGTAGTGAAGAAGATGAGTGCTACTCAGAAAGGCAAGGGGTATGACTAAGTCGGTGAAGACGACGTTTTGTTGGCTGGGTACTCAGGCTAGTTCCGCAATTACCACTCGACGTGTCGTGACCGCTCTCCTGTTTTATAAAAGAGTGCCACTCTAAAACGCCTCATGATAATATTTATATATTGTATGACGGCGTGCAGGACCCTCAAGATACTTCTTTATTGTCTCGTATGTGCCTCACAACCTAAACTGGAGTGGTGATGATGAGTATGTACAGATGAAAAGATGGGACGCATAAATATTGCTCACACTTATCTTCTCGCGAACTTAAGCGGCCGGCCCTACCAAGACTTAAGCGTGAAAGGTAAGGTGAATAAAGGGGTTAAGACGTGAAACTTGGACAATCTCGGAGGCATCGTAACGACTGTCCGAGCAACCCTCGACGGGAGTGACAAGGTAATGGACAGATGTTCGTTCACAAACAATGTAAAATCCGAGAAAGCGTGACTTCAATTTTTCCCGCAATCCTGGTGTATGAAGAGGCGTCGAAAATGGTACTTATATATATATATATATATATATATATATATATATATATATAGATATATATATAGGTACAGGAGAGTATTTTTTTTTAAAGACTCGTTTTTTTCGTATTTTGACACATAATTAATCAGATCTAACAGAATATAATGCCGAACAAAACAGAGGGGATGTTATTAAACCAAACTGAATTGTAAATCTGAAGAAAAAAGTGCGTGAAAAAATAACTTCTCGTAGGCAGGAACCGAACCTCCAACCTTCGAATAACGCGTTCGATGCTCTACCACTGAGCTACCACGGCGGCTATCGTCCCAGCCACATTATTCGACATATTTGTTATTTAAACGTAGGAGCGTCAGTCAGTGCCACCAGTAGCCATGGCGGCAAGTGTGGCCTGTGTATAAGAGCCTGTGTAGCGTGACGTAGCACGGGAACGTACTACCAGCTGGCACCTGACCAATAGTCCCTCGAGGGTCTCGTAAAGGCAGATTTGGGGCCTTAAGTTGTAGAAGATATACATATACATATACATATACATATATATATACATACATATATATATATATATATATATATATATATATATATATATATATATATATATATATATATACGCCCTGAAAGGGTGGCACAACAATAATAAGTTAACGAGAGAGCACAAGCACAAATACGCTACATCCCCCCTTACAACACAGCTCAACTTTCAGGAAGAAAAAAAACAGACATTGTCACATGAACGATGTCGCATTACATATACAGATGTCGAATCACGCTAAAACAGCCAAAAAATATTCAGAATAAACATCCTACACCACATTCTCAAATACCCTAAAGGTCCTTTTAAATGCAAAGCAGTATAGCGTACATCGGTGACTTCGAGCGTATCCTATCTATCTACCTATCTATCTATCTATTTATCTATCTATCTATCTATCTGTCTATCTGTCTATCTATCTATCTATCTATCTATCTTTCTATCTATCTATTGATCTATCTAATTTCTCTAGCTAGCTAGTCAGCTATCTAGCCGCCAATGATTTTTCGCTCTACTGGCCCTTTCTATAACGATATTGATAATGAAATATGTATGCCATAACATGAGTGTATGACGAGAAAAAGTGACTGGTCATATCATGAAACTCATGACATATATGTTATGGAGGTCATCTTTACATTTCATGGTCTTGCTGTTCTAGCGATGCTTTCTTTGATTCGCATGACATGTTGCAAAACTGGTATGGCACGACATGACTGCATGTCAAACACAAGTGACCGACCCTAACGTGGAAATCATGGCATGCACGTCACGTAAAATATTGCTATGTAGCTGACGTATCAGCGGTCAGAAGACGACAACGAGTAAGTGGTCTGTTGGTTGTGCGTGCTGCTTCCATCTTAGTCGACGCCATACGCATCAGTTTAAATATAGATTTTAAATAGACACGCCTCGTGTCATTTTCACGTAACATCTTTGTGGTGGACGTGCTGGGTACTTCCGCGTCTTCATCACGAAGCTCCGCAATGGCCGCATCATCATAGGTCCAACCATGTCACAGGTTGAACAACCATCGTCTTCGCTACCTGCCCCTACCGTGACTTCTACATACGTCGTTCTACCTCCTGCTCGTGATGCCGGTGTACTTTCCAGTCAGGATGGCGTTGACGTCGACAAATGGATCAACCGGTACAAACGGGTCAGCGCAAGCTATAGGTGGGACCCGACTCTTATGCTTGCCAATGTGCTTTTTTACCTCGATGGCCCACCGCGAGTGTGGTTCGAGACGCACGAAGCGGAGATTACGAGCTGGGACTCCTTTAAAGAGAAGATCCGTGACCTTTTTGGCGACACCACTGCGCGGCAGATCGCAGCGCGGAATCAACTGGCGGCTCCTGCACAGACGTCAACTGAGTCGTACGTCACGTACATTCACGACGTCATCGCCCTATGCCGCCAGATTGACAAGCACATGAGTGAGTCGGAGAAAGTGGCCCATGTGCTGAAAGGCATAGCAGACGACGCATTTAATCTTCTAGTTACAACAACGTTGCCACCGTCGACACCATCATTAAAGAGTGCCGGCGGTTCGAAGAAGCCAAGAGCCGTCGTATTACTCAGTGATTCACCTGGCTGCCCAACACGGCCGCGACCTCATCGTGTGAAGCCGCCCGCCAGTCCCCCACGTATGACAACGTCACACGCATTGTTCGTCGGGAAATCGAAGCCACCTGTCCGGCTCCTCTTCAGCTACCCGTTTTCGCAACGCTCGTCTCTGACCAACAACAGCCGTCAGTGGCGTTAATACAAGCTGTGATGAAGCAGGAGTTTGCGAACCTCGGACTTTCATCAGCATGTCCCTTGACTCTCCCTGAAGCCCCGTCCTACTCCCGAGGACACGCTCGCCGTTCACCTCCAACAATGCCCTTCCGTAACCCTTCGGAAGGGCGAACACCCGACGACCGGCCTATTTGTTTTTCCTGCCACCAGCCTGGGCACGTTTCTCGCTATTGCCGCCGCCGTTGGTCAAACCAACCACGTCAGACTTTCTCTACCTCGGCGTTCATGCATCCGACGACCCCTCGACGTTCAGTCGCCGCACCCTTCAATTTCTATTCGTCGTCATCTTACGAGCCTTCCACTGACGCCCCTTTGCCCGGTCGCCGCTACCCTGACGCCCCTTTGTCCGGTCGTCGCAGTTCTCGCTCCCCGTCGTCGCTACGTCGCCAATCCCACTCTCCGCCTTCTCGGCGCTTTTCCTCGCCGAGATTCTCTGGACGACCGCAGCAGGAAAACTAGATATTGCAGGTTGTAGAAGTGAAGCTGCAATACCAATGACGGCCGAACATCCTCTACTGACGCTTCCCACGCACCATAGCCTGCTTGAAGTACAAGTCGACCATGTTCCTGTGACCACCCTCATTGACACAGGTGCGCACCTGTCTATTGTGAGCGCTTCTCTACGCTGCCGCTTACAAAAGATTATGACGTCATCTACGACGCAGGCAATACGTGTTGCCGATGGCGGTACTGTACCATTAATCGGAATGTGCACTGCTCGTGTCAGCATTGCCGGTCGTCACGCCGTGGTCCTTTTTGCCGTGCTAGCCTGCTGCCCTCATGACCTCATACTTGGCCTTGATTTCCTTTCGGCACTCTCGGCCTTAATTGATTGTTCGTCTGGTACCCTCAGCCTTGATCTACCAATCTTTGCCGACTACTCTGCAAAGCCCGCCAGCCACTTGAGCCCAACCACTTTCGTTCGCTTGCCACCTCGAGCCGTCACGTACGTGTCTTTGTCATCGACCCCTCCCGTTCCTGACGGTGATTTTATCGTTACGCCAATAACTGACGTTCGGCTGACGCGCAGTGTTACTGTGTCCTATACCGTCGCGGCCATAGCGGATAACTGTGTGTTACTTCCGCTCCTTAACTTTGGTCTCACCCCTCAAGTGTTGCCCTGCCAGATGTCTCTAGCCCAGCTAACTGTCATAACAGAGGACGATGTGAGTGTTGTTGCTGTATCTGCTTTTGATCGAAGCGCAGTCTCACGGTCACCCAGATCAGACTTTGCTATTTTTCGAAACATGATTGGATCAGAGCTGTCGCCTCACCAGGCCGACGCCCTCTGCCAAGTTTTGGCCTCATGACATTTTTTATGACACTGACGATCGTCCCTTGGGCCAGACTAAAGTTGTCGCTCACCGAATCAACACTGGTGACTCTGCGCCCATTCACCGTCGGCCGTACCGCGTGTCAGCGTCAGAGCGAGAAGTGATTCAGAAAGAAGTGACCAAACTACTTGCGAAAAACGTAATCAAACCATCAACGAGCCCTTGGGCATCTCCCGTGGTATTAGTAAAAAAGAAAGACGGCTCAAGGCGTTTCTTTGTTGATTATCGCCACCTGAACAAAATTACCAAAAAAGACGTGTACCCTCTACCACGCACTGACGATGCCCTTGATTGCCTCCATGGTGCCACCTTCTTTTCATCTCTCGACCTCCGATCTGGCTACTGGCAAATTGCTGTAGATGAAATGGATCGAGAAAAGACCGCCTTCGTTACCCCTGACGGTCTTTACCAATTTAAGGTCATGCCAATCGGGCTCTGAAAGGCTCCAGCGACCTTCGAGAGAATGATGGACACGCTCCTACAAGGATTTAAATGGTCGACATGTTTGTGTTACCTGGACGACGTGATCATTTTCTCACCTACCTTTGCAACCCACCTTGAACTCCTTTCGACCATTCTATCCATATTTCGACGGACCGGCCTGCAGCTCAATTCCTCCAAGTGCCACTTCGGTCTTCGTCAGATTACCGTATTAGGTCACCTTGTTGACGCTGCCGGCGTACGGCCAGACCCGGCGAAAGTACGCGCTTTAACAAACTTCCCAGTCCCACGCTCTGTCCATGATGTTCGCAGTTTTGTGGGCCTCTGCTCCTACTTTCGCCGGTTCGTGAAAAACTTTGCGGCACTCTCCCGGCCACTCACCGACCTTCTCAAACAAGACGTCCCATTTTCTCAGGGCCCTCCTCAAGCTGACGCCTTCTCTCAGCTAATCACTGCTCTAACGACACCTCCTATTCTTGCACATTTCGACCCCGATGCTCCCACAGAAGTGCGAACAGACGCGAGTGGTCACGGAATTGGTGCAGTTTTGGCGCAAATTCAGCGAGGCAACGACCGTGTAATCGCGCACGCAAGCCGTCTGCTTTCTAAGTCTGAACGCTATTATTCTATAACAGAACGGGGATGTCTCGCTCTTGTTTGGGCGGTTTCAAAATTCCGTCCTTACTTGTATGGCCGCCCTTTCCGTGTCATCACAGATCATCACGCGCTGTGTTGGCTTTCTTCTCTGAAGGACCCCACTGGACGACTTGGTCGTTGGGCATTACGCCTACAGGAGTATTCCTAGTCGGTTGCTTATAAGTCTGGACGCCTCCATTTGGACGCCGATTGCTTATCCCGCTACCCTGTTGATCAGCCCGACGAACCAGACATCTCGCCTAGCCTCAGCGTCATGTCAATGTCCCAGTTTCTTCAGATACGTGATGAACAACGTCGTGATGCTTCTCTGCGACAACTTATTGACCGTCTCGAATATGCTCCGAACGACACGTCACTTCGCATGTACGTCCTCTTGAATGGCACGCTGTACAGTCATAGCCTCCAGCCAGATGGCCCTGAGCTTCTTCTTGACGTGCCGAAAAATTTGCGTTCAACCGTGCTGCACGAGCTTCACGATGAACCAACTGCTGGTCATCTGGGTGTATCTCGGACGTAGGACCGCGTGCGTTGCCGCTTCTTTTGGCACGGTCTCGCCCGGTCCGTTCGCCGTTACGTGTTCTTCTGCTATAAATGCCAACGTAGGAAGCGACCTACTGCGCCCCCGGCTGGACTTGTTCAGTCGATCTCCATCCCAACCGAACCATTCTTCCGTGTTGGTATAGATCTTCTCGGTCCTTTTCCCGAGTCAAAATCGTGCAACAAGTGAGTCGCAGTTGCTATAGACTACGCGACTAGGTATGCCATCGGCGGCTGCATTTCCGATGGAGGCGGAAATGTTGTAGGCCCGTGTGCTCAGATTTGGGTGCACGTTAAAGAACCCCAGGTGGTCGAAATTTCCGGAGCCCTCCACTACGGCGTCTCTCATAATCATATGGTGGTTTTGGGACGTTAAACCCCACATATCAATCAATTAGGTAAGCCATCACTTGAGCGCTCCCCACCAGCACCGCTACTGACGTTGCGGACTTTTTGCTCCACGACGTCATTCTACACCTTGGCGCTCCTCGCCAATTACTCACGGATCGTGGCCGCGCATTTTTGTCCCGTGTGATCGACGATCTTCTGCGCTCTTCCTCGACGCACCACAAGATGACCACTTCCTACCATCCCCAAACAAATGGCCTTACCGAACGGCTGAATCGGACCCTAACGGACATGCTCGCGATGTATGTGTCATCCGACCATCATGACTGGGACCTGGCGCTACCTCACGTGACCTTCGCGTACAATTCTTCGCGCCACGACACCACTGGTTATTCACCTTTTTATTTGCTTTATGGCCGTGTTTCGACGTTGCCACTCGACACCTTACTTCCAACCACTACAGCGCCGTCAACCGAATATGCACGCGACGCTATTGCTCATGCCGACCCCGCACGTCAGATCGCCCGCTCTAGACTTTCGGCTTCGCAAGGGCACCCAGAAAGCCATCTACGACAGCCGGCATGCTGACGTTCACTTCTCACCCGGTACTCTTGTTCTCCTGTGGTGCCCAGTTCGTCGAGTTGGCTTATCAGAGAAGTTATTGTCTCGCTACATGAGTCCTTACCGTATCATCTGCCAGGTAACCGACGTCACCTATGACATCATTCCTGCATCTCAGACCACAAGCCTGCCTGCAACCACACCCAGTGATGTTGTGCACGTCAGCAGGCTAAAACCTTACCACCTGTCTACTGAAGACCGTAGTTAATGTACACCGAGACGGCGCTTTTACCGCCGGGGGGGGGGGGGTAATGCTACGTAGCTGACGTATCAGCGGTCAGAAGACGACAACGAGGAAGTGGTCTGTTGGTTGTGCGTGCTGCTTCCATCTCAGTCGACGCCATACGCATCAGTTTAAATATAGATTTTAAATAGACACACCTCGTGTCATTTTCACGTAACAATATGACTACAAGGCACGCTCATGATGCGCTAGTGGTCGTTTCCCTAGCTTCGCATATACCAAGTTTCGTATTAGGTGACGTGAATAGATGACAAAGCTGACTGGTGTAAACATGATAATATTAAGATGCGTTTCATGTAATACATGAATAAGATGCACGCTCATGATGCACTCACGGCTGTTTCGCTAACTTCACACACACCAAATTTAGTGTTGCTTAACGTCGACGGATGACGAAAGTATATGACTGTTGCAAACTTGATAATCAAGACATGCGTGTCACGTAAGAATGCGACAACATACTACGCTGACCATGCACTCGCGGCGGTTTCACTAGCTTCATTTATAAGAAATTCGGTATTACAGGACGTGAATGGACGATGTAGGTAAACACAAAGTCCAAACATGGTAATCAGGGCAGGTGCGTCAAGTAGACAATGACTACTCGCTACTCTAATCGCACGCTCGCAGCTGTTTTTCTAGCTTCACATATACAAACTTTAGTACCACTTTACGTGAATAAACAACGAAGGTTATTGACACGTCGAAATATGATAGTAATGACATGAAAGTCATGTACGGCATATGTCCGCCTCATAACATTGGGCCGGTTTTAAAGTGACATAACAACCTTTCTCACTCGTGCTTCCCATATAATCAATTCCCTCTGTACGTAGGATCTCCCCATTTTTATTTTGCAATCGTACCTAATCATGCCACACAGGAGCCTAGAATGCGCGGTTACGAAACATTACTTCGATCATCTAGGCACTCGCATTGAAGGGCTTGAGAGTTAGACTGGCCCAAGTTTTTAGGTATTTCACTTTACCATTTGTCACGGAAGTTTGGAGCTTTGCTTGGCGTTTCCTTGACAAGCATTTTCCTGTTGCGTTTTATCTGAACGCCGCTTTTGATATCGGCTACATACAGCCGCAGCTGTCAAGCCCGCCGACAGATGACATACAGCCGCGGCTGTCAAGCACCGCCGGTCGATGACGCCTCTTTGCTTGAAGTCATTTTCTAGGTGGTGCCACCAGGAGCCAATAGGACACAGTGGCGGGCAGCGTGGCGGTGATTATAATTTTGTCTTTGCTGGTCCCGGGCAACCGCATACTTTTTTAGCACCTCCTTGAGGTTAAGCGTCTTTCGTATCAACCTGTTTGGGTAAAGAGGCAGTGTAGTTGAAGCCACAAGAGCAACTCAGCTGGTCTTTTACCTAGTGCTGTCGGGGTCTTCCTGTAGGCTGAAGAGCCAGATAGGGATCATGAGACTTTAGCAGCAGCCCATCCATCATTGTCACCCTTCGTATAAGCTCCTCGCTAGCCTGCAGGTACACATGGCCACGGTGCAAAAAAAAATCCGGGCGAGAGAGTGAAAAGTGGGCAAGTGTGACACGATAGTGTCCCGGAGGAAAGAAGTTTACTCCGAAACTTGTGAAATGACACTTTCGACGTGTTGCTATCATTTACGTGCGCTTCTATACAGGCGACGCATATATATCGTGATAGCTCCTCGTACATTGAAAAAGTATTGTGATTTCTGTCTGTAACAGGAATAAGTATACGAGGCAAATAATTTGGTTGCGGTTACTAATTGATAGTGCCAAATTTAGCAACCGTAAAGCACTGAAAACTAGCTGCTAAAGGGTTCCTGACCCGACGAAGTCTACACCTGCGCATGAACGCGCCCTTCACTCCTCGTTCACGTGTTGCACGTTCATACGTAGGTAACCTTACGAGGGAAGTCCCCAACAAGCAGCCACAATTCTCTTCGCAATCTTGCGCTGGCGGCACCGACTTGGACGATTACTTGGTGCCTGTGCGCTTCATGCCGCAACAAAGGAAAATGTTTTCAGCATTTCGACCAGTGTTGCTCCAGGATGCTGCGAAAGTGTGCTGTGCCAAACTGCAACAGCGGGTGGCCATCCTTCAATGACAAGGTAATTGCCCTCAAAGTTTCCAGTGCCCAGTGAAGTTGGAGGAGTCGGCTTAAACCATGGCAAGGAGAGACCAAGAGCGGACAGTGACAGGTGGTGCTATCGGGGTGAGCATGGAACCAGCAAACTCCTCCTAGACAAAGCAAAACGGCCGGTGTTCTTACCAGGCTCGACGCCTTCAATTCTTCCTTGCTTTTTCTACTTGTCAGGTGGTCTTGAAGGAGAGCTTGGAGAAGGCAGCACGCTTGGTTTTCTTGCTCCACTGGCAGAGAAAGGAGAGAAACTTTAATGAGGTGTCCCTGCTGGGGTCAAAGGTGGCGGGACCCGGGAGATGGGTCCCTCTATAACCCCCTTCCTCAGGCGGTGGCCAGGCCTTGAATCGTGGCGGCATCCTCGGCTAACCAGACAGCCCAGAACTGGCCCTCCGGGCATGTCATGAGCAGCAAAGCCTTGTACTACTTGGTCGTGGTGATTGTGAATGTAGGGTTCGTGCTCTGTTTAATTGATCGAGTAGCTGAGGCGCATGCCCATATATTATGGTCGACCTCCGTGTTAGGTGCACCACACGTTTGCAGAATGGTGTGTGAACAGCGGGATAAATACGGCTGTACAGTGAGGGACAGGGGAAAGTGAGTTTCTGTAATAAACGCCAGGTAGTGGATTAGTTCTTACTAAGGCGCTAGTCTGGTGGTGGGTATTTAGGTCGGGCCTTGCGATAATACAATACGATTTCTCCAAAGGTCCGCATTCTAACCCTCGCATCGTCGGGAAAAGAGGAGACCATCATTTCTCCCTCGGCCGCATCAGGTCGCGAAGAGTGGTGCTCTGTTGGATGACGCGCCTGGTGAATGAAAGCTCGGGTGGCATCATGAGCGTGTTCGTTCCCCGCGAGCCCCAAGTGGCCCAGAGCCCAGATGATCTCAACGTGGTGGCGACGTTACAGCTAGAGGTGTACTTGTGAGAATGCGCAGCTTTACTAGAGAGATCAAACCTTTCGCAAAGTTGTGGATGGCAGTCCTGGAGTCGCCAATGGTGCAGTATGCTTGGGTGGAGGCATAGGCTCAAGCGTTGGCTGTTTCTTCACTCTCTTCGGGTTTATTTGCTTGAATGGTGCCAGTTGCAGTAATAAGGTGCTGCGGCCCGGTGGCGACAGCGAGGGCCGGAAGATATTCCGCTGCGTCTACATACGCCCCATGCGCGACTTGCCTGTAGTGCTTATCTAGTTGCTTGGTGCGGTCTACTCGACGTTCCGGGTTATATTCAGGGTGCATATTGTGTGGTATGATGATATGACGAAGGTGTCGCGAAGGTGTGGTCTAAGTAGCAATTGCTGGCCAAACGGGGACACGTAAGGTACGCCGAGTGCACACATTAAATGACGTCCTCTAGAAGTTTCGCCTAATCGTTCGTAGTGCAATATACGTTGGGCTTCAATGAGTTCGTCTATAGTATTGTGAAGTCCTGGGTCATTGAGCTCTGCATTAGGCATAGGCATGAGGAGATGCAGAGCGCACTTGTAGCAGCGTGTAATCATCACGTTTAGTTCTTGTCGGTAAGTGTAAGTTTCATAAATGGAGCAAGGTATATTTTCTGCTTATACAGAATGCAGCCACCAGTCGTGTAAGAGGGGCCTCTTTTCTGCCGTGCTGTTTATTGGCGATGTGGTAGATAACACAAGTAGTCTGATAGACATAACCCTAGTAGTCTGATACACTCTAAGGCAAAATTACCCGAAAAGGAGTAACGGAGCCCAATAGGCGCGCGCGATTAACGGATAGACCACTGAGGAGCAACCACAGAGAAAGCGTGCCGTGCTAAACAATGGGATAAGCCATCCAAGCATTGCAGGCAGCACGAAAAGCGTTGTCAAGGTGACCATCCCTCCTTCTCCTCCCTTCTCTTTGTCTGCTGGATCAGTCTTTCCCGGTATTTTGAAGGGGTTGGTTGGCGTCGCGTCACGCTCGGAGTGCTCCACCATGACAGCCTGTATTCGCGATCTAAGAATTATGACGTGGTGCTTGTGTGCACGCTTGCATAAGCGTCGGTTGCTGCTTTTCCTTTTCGCTGCACCTATGAAGTCTGGAGCAAGCCTCGACACGTCACCACGCCACGCTGTATATCTCGGGCTTCAAGATAGTCACGACAAACACACGACAGCAACAGTTGGAAAGGCCAATATGGCAGCTGAGAAGTCAACAGGCCTATCGGATGCGTACTTCAGTCCGACTCAGGGCAGAAAACAGCGCTGGATTCTAAGGCAAGTAGGTTGTCGTTTTTTATTCTACTCTACATGTCACGTGTGCGATACGGATTGCGCTTGCCGTGAACGGGCTCGGTCGTGTTCTACATAGCACGCCTGAAATGCAACACGACGGTCAGATTCGGCGTCTGAAGTTCACCTGTCATTGGCGACCACCTGGAAATTGGCCGCCATTGCAGTGGGCCTCCCGTACCACGCCTGTTTTCGCCGCCGCGATGAGCTCCGGGCTGATAATATTGGGCTGAGACCTCGTCGCTAGGTTGGGAGTCATCAAAAACACGTTGCAGGTTCTCGTAAAGAGCTTGGTTGTAGTATGTCGCGTGCTGTAAGTGCACCAGCACGGGCTGGCGGTGCTTTCGCTAGCGTCGGAACTCACTGAAAATTGGTCGCCATTACAGTTGGCTTACCCGTCAGTTGGTCGCAAAGAGCTTGGCGCCATCCGTTGGCCGCTGCGGCAGACTCGCATTTGCGCGCTGCACTCGCTCGAGTTTGTGGAGAAGGAACGCATTACCCTCGATTTCTCCGGCGCTAGCTCCAAACTTGCTCAGCACTGTTCCTGGCGGCGGCCAAGCGTACGCTTGCTCTCCTGTTCGAAGTTCACTGGCGACAGACACTCCGCGTACAGCGCCGTGCCTGGTCTCGCGTTCGCTTGCTCTAGCTGAACGACGTCGCTCGCTTAGGACTCACCGACTTGTTAACGGCATGGTGGTTCGCGGAGTTGTGGCAGCGGCCGCCGCTCCTAAGCTGTTGCGCTACGGGAATCGAAATGAGTTTTTGGCGATGTGCGACATCACGGTGAAATTATTAGAATGTCCTATCTCACGCATGTTTCAATTTCACCTTGAACGAGTTTCTGATATGCATTTGTATTCATCCTCTGTGACGTAGGACTCACATGTTTGACATACTTATTCTGCATCCGTGCGCACGCACCGTGCTGAAGACTGTGTCGCCGGCGTCTGCGATGCCTGTCATTCATCTCTTTCGTCAGAGGAGCTCAGAAGGAATGTGCGAGATGTGAAGCTTAAGTTATTTTTTGTCATATTTTAACGCTTGTTTTTATATTCACGTGCACGTACTTGTCATAAGCGTGCATCTTCATCTTCTCTCACGTGTGCCTAACTATTTTTACTATAATATTGTACGTGCAGCCGTGGCAACACAACAGGCAGAAGGCTGCGTGCGCTGGCGTCTGCAATGCCTGTCATCTATCGCTTCCGTCGAAGGAGCTCCCCAAGGAGTGAACAAGATTTGACAATGATACTGCACTTGTACACTTCACCATGAAATCACCTAAAAGAATGGAGGAACTTCATGTGTGTGTAGAAAAATTTCGATGTATGACTTTTGTCTTTCATTGTTTCCCGTGACTGCGAAAGCAGTTACACATAAGTGGCTAACTACTTTTTCGCGTGTTCTGTTCTGTGCAATTTCTTGCTCACTGCGCAGAAAAACAGGCGAAAAAAGTATTAAGCCTGTCGTAAAATATACAAAAACAATGTTTGAACTGGGGACAAAAAGTCCATCTGATTGGAGTATCTGAGTGGATCAGCCGTTCGTTCGAGAAGGTGCAACTGTGAGGACTAACGGTTGCCCGGTAAGGTGTATATGTGGGGATTAACAGTTGCTCTATAAGGTGCAAATGTGAGGACTGAATGTTGATACTTTGAGGTGAATCGGGAGACTAACGATTACTCACTGAGGTGTAAATGTGTTTTATAAAGGGATTAATGATTGTGGCAGCCCCATTAGTCGCCAAAAGAATGAACCACACACCCTTTTAACACCCTTTTGCCTTAGAGTGTAGACATAACACTAGTAGTCTGATAGAGAGTGTGGCTGTTCTGTCCGTTAGAAAGTTGCGGATGTAGCGGTAGGTATGGGCGTCTACGTTGAGCGTGGCGAGGGCGTCAAAATTGGATGTATGTAGCACATTGTCAATCGCCTTGGTGAGGCGGTGGTCAGAATAGCATGTGTCCCGTACTGAGAGCCGTATTCACTGTCCACAATGTGACTCTTCAGTTGCAGTATTACGTCTTGTGTCGAAAGTTTAGGGTGGAATTTGAACATTGTATATGGGTAAGCGGCGTGCTCTTCCATTGAAGTAGAGTGTGAATAACGTGCTAGAGTACCTTACAGCCACAAGATGTGAGAGATATCGGTCAAAGGTTCTCGATAGTGAGTGATTTTCCTGGTTTAGGTATAAGAATGACTGTGGCGGTTATGCATAGTGTTGGTCTTTCTCCCGACTCCCAAATTACCTGCAGATAAGACGTGAGCTTTCAAGTGACTCTTAGTCAAAGTTTTGTAAGATTTTATTTGTAATTTTATCCGGGCCTGGTGCTAAGTAGGGTCTCAGTTGTCAAAAGCCGACCTTACTTCCGCTTTCGTGATTTCAAAGTCGAGGGCGGGATCATCTGCCGCAGTGAAACATGGACACCGACCAAAGTAGCTGTGACAATGTACCGACTAGATGGGTCCTAGATAAGGTCTTCATTAGTCGCTGGATAATGGTGCAGAGCATTGATTAAGGAGTGCAGCTGAGCAGTTTTTGCCGATGTTGTGTCTGTAATACAATACAGAATATTCCACGTTTTCGGCACGTTAGTTGAGCGTTTCATAGCGTTACAAAGCTGATGCCTGTTCTGAAGGGAGTTAAAGAACGTCATATTCAATTTGACGCGTTAATATAACGATGCGTTTGCGTAATGAGTGGTTCAATTTGTTGAAGTTATTACGCTTGCGATGACTAGTGAGGGCTTCCCACATGTTCAGCAGCTTGGTTTCTACCATATCGCAAACGGCATCTTCTGGTGGAGTCTTGATAAGACGCTTAACGTCTCGTACTAAGGAAGCTGTCGATTGGTGGATCGAGGGAGCAAACTCTGGAGAGGCCCATACCCGCAAATCGTGGAAGACATCTCAGTCACCTAGGGTAGGCTGTTTGGCTTTCCTGCGTGGCGGTCCAGCCTTGACGATCGTACTCTATAGTGGTTGCTGCCTAGATGTTCTTGAACATTGGACCACTCTCCATGTGTGATGTTCGTAGTGGAAGTCAGGTAAGGAGTGGCGTCTCTGGCAACGCTGCTGCCCAACTGCGTAAGGTATGCCGGGTCTTTGATAAGAGGTAGCCTAAATTGTGGGTGTCTTGCCACAGGATTTATTCTCTTCTAGTGTTGCCTATGTAACCCCAAGTGGGCGAGGGAGCGTTAAAATCTCCTACCACGAGGAGGGGGAAATTTTTACCAACTTCTTTACATAGGAGAGGAGCTCGTGGAAGCAATGTGGTTGTCCTGGGCTGCCGTAAGCATTGACCAAAAACAGACTAGTGGGTGTTCGGTGAGATAAAGAGAGAATTTCTAATATAATGTGTGACGCTGTATCAAAGATCGAGGGCTGTTGAATAACAGGGATATTTCGTTTCACGAGGGGGGTAAGGACATTGTCATTGTTGGGGACTTGAGCAGCCTTAAAGAAGGCGTATCCGACCAACTTAGCCTTTCCGCCCGATTTCTGTAAAGCGATAATATGTGTATCTGTTTCATTGAGTGTCGATAGAAACTGTTGCAGCACGCCCCTCTTACGGCAGTAGCCATGGAAGGTCCACTGCCAGATGCAGTACTGAGTGTGCGGATTACTCATGGCCATCTTACTTAATGTGACTGTAAGGCTTCTGATGCGAGTGTCAGCGAGAGCGATGTGTACACTGCTCAAGGTCACTAACTCTGCTGTTGTAGCTGGTGAGAAAACTCGAAAGTGTGGCTTCAAAGTTCTTTTAGATAATTGTTGCTCGGGCTTCGAGTTTTCCATCGAGTATTAGGGTGAGGTGGTGCTCTAACTTAGCTGTCAGGATTGAATCAAGGGATCGCTCTAGTGTTTGCGCGTGGTTTGTTCAAGAATTAGTGGTAACTGCCATTCAACTACGGTTTAAGTCATTTCGTGTAGTTGCTGCTGCAGAACGGATTCTACAGGCAGAATAGGTGCTGAGGTGGTAGTTGGTGGCGACGATAGTGTGGTTGGCTCTTGTGTGTCCGGAGCATTTAGTTCAAGAGGAGTCGGGCAAAATTCGCGCGGAGGTCAGCAGAGTGAGAGACAACGAAGATGGTGGAGGCTGCTGGTCAAGTTTTTTTTTGAAGAGTAGCGTTTTCAACACAGAGTTCTTGTACTAGCGTACAGAGCAAATGCAGCTTCTGTGTGATAGTAGTTAACATGGTTTCCTTATTATATGTGGTCATGTGTGTAGCTGTGGGTGCTGTATTATGTATGGGAGTAAGTTGGGAGGCAATGCTAGCCCGGCTTATCTAATGGTGGCGAGGGTTAGACTGGGTTGCGGCTGCTGAAGTGGGAGACTATCCAAAGCCTCGGGTGCCGTAGGTAGAAATTGGAGCTCCTGGAGATGGTTGTTGCGCTGCTGCTTCGACACTTAAGGGTGCATGAATGAGCAGGAGAAGTGTTGGCTGTGCCGCACAGCTTGCAGATTATGGAATTCGGTTTGAGTCAGACATGTGTACATTAGCCTACTGCCCCACATTTTTCGCAGACTTCGGTGCGCTTCTTTTGTAGGTAACTTTTTTATTCGGCTCCTCGATAATCGACACAGAAAAGGACTTGGTCACCATCGAATAGAATGAGTACTGTCTTTGCCTTTCCCATTCGGCGAGCTTGTAATATCGTGGTGTTGTGGCCATTAACAAGATTTGCGGAGATGTCTTCAGAAGAGTCGCTGGGGGAATATTGTGGATCACTCCTTTTGCTGTGTTATCAGGGAAAGTAACATAGGCTGCAACGCCATAGATTTCACTTTCCATCTCTATTTTAGAGATCCGACTGTATATTTTCACGTTTTATAGATAAGGTGTGCTTACTGCGATGAAATTAGCTTTAACTCATGTGCGGTAAATTTCCTCATTGAGTAGCGGTGCATGCAGATCCACCTCGCGTGGTACAGCATCGCACAGTTGTGCTTCCCCACTTTGGAGAGGTTGAGGCCTCCCCTCGGGTGAATCACAATTTTGACGTGATCATCTGGCAGACGCGGTTTCCTGGGTTTTCCAGGGAGACGCTGAGGTGATCTGTTTAGCATTGGGACATAGGACGCGCTTCCCTGGCCAGTTGGCGATGCCTGAGCGTTTGAGGCATGCTTGCGTTGCGTGTTTTGGGTGGCTAGAAGGCCATCCGGCTTCGAAAGTGCCAGTTTCAGGGGTGATCTTAGTTTCTTTGAGTGTGTCCATTTCTATCGTTAACACGGCTCTGATTTCTGAAGGTAGGGCTCAACGTGGGTGACTCAGAAGGAGCTGGGTGGCACCGGCGTCATGGCAAGAAGCAGCTGTTGTCGCAGCCGCCACGCCAGTGTCGGGCGGCGCGAGCAGTGCAAGATCGTCGTTACGGTTAGCGTCTATAGTCACCTTGATCGGGAAAAGCTCTCTAACCAAAAATCTTCCGGGTACTACGGTCGGCGGCTGGTTGTATTGGGTGCTCGGGTAGTTCCAGTCGTCGAAAAGCGCGGTTGAATATATCCAGTAGTAGGGGCTCAACGCTGCCTCTTCTATATGCAGGAGCGAGTGGGTGTGCTTCTGCCCTGCTTCTGTGGCGTAAGCGCGCGTTCTTTCGGTAGTGAAGTTTCATGACAAAAAACAAGGTGCTTTCCTGCCTGACAGGGTTCCTCGATGCACACGCTACCCTTCACCGCTTTTGAGGGTGGAAACAACTGCGTCGTCAGCTACGGCATCCACCAATACGGCGGCCACTCTGCAAGCCGCCTACATTTATGATGAGCAGCCAACGAGTGTCACGCGGCTGTTCACAGAGTTTGTTGTGTCAAAAGGTGTGGTACTCAAACAACATGAGGAATATAAAATTTCGTATCGGGAGTTAGAAATTTATTTCCGGATTTTCTTTCTCTAAACCTTATTTTTAAAGCGACATTAGTAGCTGCAGTTGTTCGCAACCAAAAATTAAAGTCCACGAGAGCTGCGTTAACACTTCAAGGAGCATCTGCTTAGACTAGTCGGTAAATATTTATATATGTGGAACACGTGCACCCAAGTCCCATGACGCCCCACCGTTGTGGTCGAGTGGCTAAGGTACTCTGCTGCTGACCCGCAGATCACGGGTTCAAATCCCGACTGCGGCAGCTGTATTTTTGATGGAGTCGGAAATGTTGTAGGCCCGTGTGCTCAGATTTGGGTGCACGTTAAAGAACCCCAGGGGGTAGAAATTTCCAGAGTCCTCCTTTACGGCGTCTCTCATAATCTTATGGTGGTTTTGGGAAGTTAAGCCACACAAATTATACAATCAATCAATCAATCAAGTCTCATGACATTTCCTTGTGCCTGTGCGTTGTGTGCCTTTCACAAATAAGTAAAAAGAGTTTGCCAGCTGCCTGAAAATAAAACTCGTGATGACGTAAGAAAAAAAATTTGATTGCGTACCATGTGTTCATATCTTGTTTTCGAATTATTCATCAGCTACCTCAAACGCACCCTGCAGCATACAAAAGTTTTAATTTTCTTGTCATCTCTTTTACGTTACTGTAAACGGCATATTTGCAAAAAAAGGTTGAAAACATGATTTTTTGTGCTCTACATCTGCTTTCAATGACGTTAAATCATAAATCATGTGCAGACATTGACTATCAAACAAGGTTTAGCGTGTTTTCCACAGCAATCTACAATCAATTAGCAATTGTTACAAAGCGTTCATGAATACTGTTACGAGTAACTTCTTTAATAATCTATACACAACAAACAGAACCCGACGAGCAAGATGGTGCCAGTCCAGCTTCAACCGAAATCTAATTCCGTCTTATACTTTCAGGCAACAGCGTTTAGCGGCTGTTATGTATCATAACCCCCGGTGATAGAAGCACCGCCCTGGTGCTAAATATACGCAGATAATGTCGATGGGGGTAATAGGGCTTTAGCCAAGCCATGTGAATTGTGTCGTTCGGAGCTGAAGATAACTGTTGGATTGATTGGGACAATCTTGTACGGGACGTCTGTCACTTGGCGAATGACACAGAAGGGTCCAGTGTAGGGTGACCACAGTTTCTGAGACAGTCCCACACGCAAGTATGTGACCAAAAAATACGAGAACCCGGGGCACGTCCCTATGGTGAAAATCGCAGAGCTGCCGTTGGTGCGCCTGTGAGGCCTGCAGACGGTCACGGGCGACTTGGCGCACATAGTGTGTGCGGGTGATGGCTTCCCCGGCACTTTCAATGGCAGCAGGTAGCAAAGTGTCTAAGGGTAGCGTTGGGTCCCGGCCATATAGGAGATAGAAGGGCGAATAGCCGGCAATGTTGTAACGGGATGAATTATAGGCGACCGTTACATATGGCAAATGAATGTGTGCAACGCGCACATTCACTTGCTGTACATCCCGATATGACGTAAGTGACGATATGCTCGTCAAATATGTTGCTCGCGCAACGTATTTGGCAAGCATATCGGTTATGGTCCTGTTGAGGCGCTCCGTGAGGTCATTTGACTTGGAATGGTACGAAGTAGTAAATTTGTGCTTGGCATGGCAAAACCTAAAGATTACTTGAACGACAGGCGATAGGAACATGTGCCATGGTCGGTGAGAAGTTGGCGGATGCACCGTAAAGTAATATTATGTCGTACAACGGAAAGTCCGCAGCGTTGGTAGCGCAACTAGTTGGGAGCGCTCGTGTGATTGCGTACCACGTTGCGTAGTCTGTGGCATCAGCAATTCATTTATTTTCGGCTGTGGAGAGTGAAAAAAGGCCCAACAGGTCGGAACCAACTCGAAAGAAAGGTTCAGCGGGAACGTCGATTGGCAGAAGGTAGTCAGTTGGGTGGGCAGACAGAGTTTTGCGACTCTAGCAAGGCTTACAAGCGGCGACATATTGTTATGAGAAAAGGCGTTGGAGAAATATGCTTACTATCGATTTAACAAGCAGGCATACAAGATGAAAACCAGTCTGCACAACCTCGCCCTAAACATCGTCCTCTTTCCTATATAGTTCATTTGTGGTACCCTGTAGCATCACTCCCGGCAGCGAAGGCACCGTCTCGGTGCTTGGTTGGTCCGAGTAATATTACGAGTGACGTGAACAACGTCAGAACATAATCTAGCACTGGTGGCGTTAAGAGGTTCAATTTTATATGTCACGTCGGTGAGTTGACGCACCACACGATATGGACCCTAGTACGAAAAAGTCTGCTTTTCGCACAAGTCAATTCACCATGACGGCGTCCAGAAAAGGACTGTGTCACCTTGACTGAAGTGTACATCACGATGGCACGCGTTGAAGACCAGTCGTTGCCGTTCCTGCGAATCGCTCAGACGCAGGCGAACAATCTCGCGTACATCCAGAGCTCTAGAGATCACATCGCGGGCCCATTCTCACCTGTGGCTAACGGCAGAAAGGAGCATGTAAAAGGCAACGTATGTTCTCGTCCATACAGGAGAAAAAATGGCGAGAAACCTGAAGTATCATGCCGGGACGTATTATAGGCAAATGTTACAAATGCGAGGGCGGAGTCCCTGTCACGATGGTCGGAAGAGACGCACATGGTGAGCATATCCGTGATGGTTCTATTTAGCCGCTCCGTGAGCCCGTTGGTTTGAGGATGATACGCCGTTGTGAACTTGTGATTTGTATCACAAGAGTGTAATATGTCTTCAATAACTTTTGATAAAAAGTAACGACACCGATCGGTAAGCAGTTGCCGAGGAGCGCCGTGGTGTAGTATGACGGCTTCTAGGAGAAAGTCAGTCGCACAACTGGTAGGAAGGGCCCGCGTGATGGCATACTGAGTGGTGTAAGCCAAGGCGACTGCTATCCACTTGTTTCCGCTGGCCGATAAAGGGAATGGTCCTAGTAAGTCCACTCCTACCCTATAAAATTGTTCGGAGGCAATCTGAATGGGCGAAGGCATCCCGCTGGAAGGGTTTCTGGTTTTTTCTGGTGTTGACAGGATTTGCATGAGGCGACGTAATGGCAGGCGGATCGGTAAATGCCGGTCCGAAAGAAGCAACGTCGATCGCAGTCTTAAGTTCTTGCAACTTCCAGGTGACCAGCTGTCGCAATATCATGCAACTCTGCGAGGACAGTCTGACCCATGTGTTGTGGTACGACCAACAGCAGCTCCGGTCCATCAGGATGCACGCTGTAGCGATATGATATGCCATCTTTGAGCTGACACATACGGAGAAATGGGGTAGTTGTGGGACCACCCGACCGAAGGATTATATATCTGAGGTGAGAATCACAGCGTTGCTGATCTCTGATGTTGCGGAACGCGCAAAGTGCTAAAACGCAAGTAGACTCATCACTTTCAGAAAGGTCTGCTAGGTCTATTGGATGACGCGACAAACGATCAGCATACTCGTGGTGGCGGCCTGATTTGTAGACAACCGTGTAGGAATATTCCTGTAGCCTTAGAGCCCACCGGCCGAGACGTCCACTAGGATCTTTTAAGGATGACAACTAGCATTAGACGTGGTGATCAGTGACAACCGTGAACGGGCGTCCATACAAATACGGCCGAAATTTAGCCACTGCCCAGACGAGCGTGAGGCATTCGCGTTCTGTAGGTAATTTCGCCCTGCTGGCGATAAAAGACGGCTAGCGTACGTGATAACGAGCTCGCATCCATGCTGTTATTGCGCCAAAACGGCTACGATTCTGTGGCCGCTGGCATCGGTAAGCTCTTTTGTTGGGGCGCATATATCAAAGTGGCCGAGAATCGGTGGCGTCGTAAGTCTAGCCTTCAGTTCAATGAATGCCCTGGCTTGTTCAGGCCACCCCCCCCCCCAAATGTCACAATTTTTAGTAGTTCCGTGAGTGGGCGTGCGACATCAGCGAAATTCCACACAAATTTACGAAAGTAAGAACAGAGGCCCACATAGCTTCGAACGTCGTTCGCAGAGGTCGGCACAAGGAAATCTTTGACGGCGCAGACTTTCTCGGCATCGGGACAAACACCAAAAGAATCGACAAGGTGTCCGAAGAGATTGAGCTGCCGGCGGCCGAAGTGACATTTCGACGAGTTTAGCTGGAGCTCTGCTTCACGAAAAACAGAAAGAAGATTTTAGAGGCGCTCGAGGTGAGTTTTGAAAGTTGGCGAGCAAAAAATAACGTCATAAATGTAGCATAAGCAGATTGACCACTTGAAACCGTGAAAAAGAGCTTCCATCATTCGTTCGATTGTAGCTGGGGCATTGCATAACCTGACCGCATTATTTAGAACTGATAAAGCCCGTCGGGAGTTGTAAGTGCTCTCTTTTTTTGGTCCAGATCATCAACTGATATCTGCCAGTACCCGGAACGAAGGTTGATGCAAGAGAAATAATTTGCGCCACTAAGGCAGTCAAGAGCGTCATCTATCTGTGGCAGAGGATACACGTATTTTTTGTAACTTTGTTAAGATTTGTGTAGTCGACACAGAAGCGCCAGCTGTTATCCATCTTTCTCAAGAACACAACGGGTGAAGCCCAAAGACTTGAAGAAGGTTTAATGAAGCCTCGGGGAAGCATCTTGTCGGCTTCTTTCTGGATCACGGGGTGCTCGGTGGAGGAAACCTGGTAGGGTCGCCGGTGTACTGAATTTGCATCGCCGGTGTTTGTCCGATGCCTTAAGGTGGTCGTTTGACCTAGGGGTTGGTCGTAGAGATCAAAGACGTCTTGATACGACGCAAGAAGGCCACGAAGCGCAGACACATGCTCGGCCGGGAGATCAGAGGCAATCAGTTGTGCAGTCTAGTGTACTGTCCGACTGAATATTGGCAGATGAAAATGTATCCTCTGTTAGGGCAGATATGTGGTAGTTGGCAGCCGGGGAAAGGGTGGCAAGGGATATTCCTCGTGGCAGCACTTCAGAGCAAAGTTCAAAATTCCCAATATGGACACATTCCACGTTGTCCTTCATTGTGATGATGACGTCGGGGAGCCCAACGTTGAGCGAACACAGGACTGTAAAGTTAAGTGAAATGACATAATCGCCGTCAGCCACAGGTGCATCAGAAGGGACGTCGATATACGTCACAGCTTGCCAAGATAGGCGAACAAAGTTGGTGCAGCGTAGCTTTGGCAGCGCAGAATCAGGAGGGTCAATGGCGTGCGGTAGGACGAGCTGCACAACGCCAGCAAAACAGTCAACTAGGGCGGAATGTTCTGACAGAAAATCGAGTCCCAAAATGATATCATGTGGGTAGTGGTCCATTACGTAAAACAAAACAGTGTTATGACGTCTAGCAACAGTGACGCGGGCGGTACATATCCCAGTGAGCACTGGTGTTGCGCCATCAGCTACTCGGACAACAGTGATCGGAGGAGGAGTGAGAACTTTCTTGAGTCGAGCACAAAGGCTGGAGTACATGACTGATATGTGAGCGCCGGTGTCAATGAGTGCTCCCACAGATGTACCGTCAACATTTATTTAAATCAAGTTGTTGTGTCCGGGTATCGCGTGGAGATAAATTTCGGGTCGGGACGTCGAAGCAGGCTCACCTCTAGGAGCTGCGCCCGTCAGTTTTCCGAGGACTGGCCGTAGGAGGATGAGGGGGTGTGACGTCGGTTAGTCTAGTGGGACATGCGTCCAGAGTGTGGCGGGGAGTGGTTCGGTTGGGTGGTCCTGAATGGCGAAGCATGGTCTCATTCCTCGTAGATCAGCATTCGACAACCAGCAGGTGGGCGTCGCATGTTGGCATAATGCGACCATGGCTGCCAATTGCAGAAAGTGCCGTAATCACGTAAGATATGCCGAGTCGTCCACAGTTGAAGCAGATCGGCCTGTCATCGGAAAATCGCCATTCTGCAGAGTTCCGTTAACGTGGGCGGTTGTTCAGTCCGAGGGACATATTGGGTGTACTGGGCAGTCGGCAGTCAGACGGTAAACAGGGGCATAGCGTCTGAAGTCGGCAATGGCCGGTTCCTGGCGCACGACACTCTTGATCAAAGAAATCGTGGCGCGAGAGTTGTCCAGGGCGGGAACTTGGTCAGACAGGGAAGATTCTGCCTCGATTTTGGTGGCGCACGATGCGCACGATATTGTCGGAAGCAGTAGAGGCTGAGGGGAGACCGGCGTCTTCGCAGGTAGACATAGAAGCCGTGTTGGGAACACGCGAAAATTTGGGAGTAGTACGACGACGTTTCGCTTCTTCAACGCGTCGGCATTCGTTATTGACGTCGACCACTGTCGAAAGGTTGCGGAACACAAGGAGAGTGAAGGCATCATCCACGATTCCTTTGAGGATGCGCGCAACCTTTTCGGATTCTGGCATATCGTCGTCAACCGTGCGGCTGAGGGCGAACACATCCTGAATGTATGTCACCTATGACTCGGTGCAGGACTGCAGTCGGCACGTGAGTGCTTTCTGCGCCGAAAAACGACGTCCAATAGGCTTGCATAGAGGTCAATTATATTGTGTTGCAAATATCCCAACTCGTAATTTCTTCTTCATATTTGGAAAACCAGACTGCGGCCGTGCCCTCAAGGTAAAATAGAATATTGGCCAACATGAGCGTCAAGTCCCAGTAGCATAGTGGACTGACCCGTTCCTATAGCTGAAACTATTTTTCGACATCCTTGTTGTCCTTGCCGGAAAAGGTGCCTGGGTCATGTGGAGTTGTCAGAACGATGGTGCGGTTTGTGACGGCTGGATGCGACGCTATTGGACGCTGCGCGGTCTGACGAGGCACGCTTAGGGAAGGTACCGACGAATCCTCATTATCATGGTGATCAGTCATTGTAGAGGCAGCCAAGAAACGCCCGCTTCGTAGAATCGTCGTAGATGTTGATTCTGGGAGGACCCGCACTCTCCACCAAAATGTTACGGGGAAAAGGCGTCGGAGAAATGTGCTTACTATCGATTTACAAGCAGGCATACAAGATGGAACCCAGTCTGCACGAGCTCACCCTAAACATCGTCGTCTTTCCTATAATGTTCATTTGTGGCACTCCATAGCAATATCATCGAACAGAGCGGGAAAATGCAGGCCAAAAAACTGGCGCCGTACCTGACCGAATGTGCGAGAAAGGTCCAAATAGCCTGTCATGGGAGCGTCATGAAGATGGTGAAGGACAGTGGAACGCACGTTCGCCGGCATGACAGGAAGTAAGTCTGATCCAAAGGAATCAAGGTTATGGCAGTACAGGATCCCGTCTTTCCCCAAAACATTCGTAGAGATGGTTCGCCAGGCGTTGACTATAGTTTGTCAATGATGGCTCATAAAAAGCATCCCAACGTTGCTCTTCGCTAAAGTTCTGCATCTGCGACACGGAAAAAATGTCCGTGATAGCGTCAGTGATGGTCGCTTTGTATACAGGGTAGCGGGATAAACAATCCGCATCCTGATGTATTCGCCCTGTTTTATACATTACAGAGAACGTGTATTCTTTGAGGCGTAGGGCCAACGAACGAGTAGTCCTGTGGGGTCCTTCGGGTAGACTAGCGAGCAGAGCGAGGGATGATCCGTGACAACACGGAATGAGCGCCCGTACAGGTATGGCCGAAAGTTGGCGGCTGCCCATACAAGGGCGAGACATTCGCGCTCGGCTAGGGATAGCAATTGACTTGCGTAGGCTATAACACGGTCGTGTCTCTGATGGTGCTGCAATAGCACAGCTCCTGTGCCGTGTGCAATAGCGTCCGAGGGAACCTCAGTTGGAGCTGATGGATCAAAGTGAGCCAAGATTGGTGGCGTTGTAAGCACGGTCGTTAGATGGGAAAACGATGACGCTTGGTCATGGCCCCAGATAAACGAGGCGTCTTTCTTCAAGAAGCCTGTGAGGTAGCGTGCAATGGTCGCAAAGTCCTTAATAAACCGTCTGAATCTAGAACACAACCTCACAAAACTGCGGACATCCTTTGTGGTCTTCGGAACGGAAAAGTTTGTAACTGTGCGAATTTTCACTGGGTCTGGACGCACGCCTTCAGCATCGACAAGGTGACCGAGAAAAAAACTTGACGACGAGGGAAGTGGCACTTAGATACGTTTACAACTGGAGTCCTGCTCGATAGAAAACGTCCAAAATAGCTGATAAACAATCGTGATGTGATTTGAATGTGGGCGAAAAAACAATAACATCGTCAAGGTAGCATAAACAGTGAACAATTTCAACCATTGGAGCAATGAAACAATAATTTTTTCAAATGTGGCTGGCGCATCGCAGAGGCCGAAGGGCATCATTTAAAACTAATAAAGACCATCAGGAGTGATGAATGCATTCTTGTCGCGTTCTATCTCATTGACAGCTATCTGCCAGTAGCCTTACCGAAGGTCAGTAGTTGAAAAATAAGTAGCACCGCACAGGCAGTCGAGGGCGTCGTCGATGCGAGGCAAAGGATAGACGTTTTTTTTGTAAGTTTGTCGAGATAACGGTAACCAACGCAAAAGCACCATGTTCCATCCTTTTTTTTTAAATGGACGACTGGAGAAGCCCAGGGGCTGCATGAAGGCTCAATAATGTTTTTCGCAAGCATTTTGTCGGATTCATGTTGTAATATTGCACGCTCCGACGCAGAGACACGGTAGGGGCGTCGCTGAATGGGAGTTGCATGGCCAGTATTTATGCGATGGTTGACAATGGTCGTTTGACTTGAAGACTTTCTGGCAAAGCCGAAATTGCTACGATAGCCTTCAAGAACGTGGCAAAGCGCTGCAGCTTGCTCAGACATAAGGTCCGACGACACCATTCACGCGATGTCGGCGCCCGAAGAAGGTGATGGAGTAGAACCACTGACTGAGCTGCAGCAATCTTCCATTCTGAAGGGTGCGACATGGCCATCTAGGATAGCGGTAATTTTGGCCAGGGAGATACTCTGTAGTAGAACTTGGGTAGTGAGTGAGAATTAGACGAGTGGAAGGAAGTTGCGGTTTCCTGTAACCGTCAGAATCATATGCGGCACAGCAGCCCCATGCGTAAGCATCACGGCAGGAATTGGCGCCACCATTGAACCACCGTCAGGTACTGGCGGCGTGGAGGATAAGTCGACACGTGTGACAGAGTTAGGTGGGAGACTCGTGAAATCAATGCAGCAGAGGCTGGTTTGCGGTGGGCTGGTCGGGTCGGAAAAGAGAGGTAAATCGAGGTGGAGAGAACCAGCTGCACTGTCTACGAGGGCAGAGTGCGTGACTGGAAAATCCCCACCAAGAATGAGTTCGTCAGGGCAATGTTCAATAACGGCGAAAAGAACGACAGTGTTTCTTCAATAGGAACTCGTGCAGAGCACATGCCAAGAATTGCGACAGTTCCTCCATCGGCGACAACCGCTTACCATTTGGTTGAAAAAATTATCTGGCATGATTTCAGAAAACTATTACTCATATTGTAAAACCTTATTTTGGTGTATTCTGCAACGTCTGCCTTGATGACATCATGTTGTATTCAAAGGCAAAAGAGGAGCACCAGGATTATCTTTCATAAGTTCTTAATATTTTGAGTCCTTCGCAACTCAAAGTCAATTTTAAAAAAGTGCTTTCTTGGAAGACAAAAATGCATTTCTTGGAAGGGTGTTTGAAAGACATACCAAAAGCACAAAGCCAAAATCAGTAAAATAATTTCTCATCTGGTGAAACCTTATGATGTGCACTCTCGGCGTGTTTTTTGTGGCCTGGCAGGACACTTCAGAGCCGTTGTCAAGAACTACGCACTGAATACACGACGGCTTACACGCTTAACACAAAAAGACGTACCTTTCAAATGAAATGAGGAGTGTGAAGCTGTTTATTCTGAGCTTGTAAAGGTAATATGATTCGATCTCATCTGGCACATACCGGAATTTTCTCTGCATTTCGTACTGAATACGAACACATCACACTTCACGACCGGTGCAATTTTGTGTCGGAAACCCTCAAAACAGGTCAATCCAACTGACCATTACGTGGTGGGATATTACAGCTACACGCCGAAGTTAACTGAAATTAATAATGCCACTACGGGGAAGGAACCGCTGACAGTCTTAAAAGCAGCCCAGTATTTAGAGCTTACCTTGAAGGAGCTAAGTTCAAGCTATTCACGGACCATCAGGCGTTTACACAACTTTTGAATATGGCACAGCTAAGAAGACGCATTGCTAAATGGCTCATTTATCTCCAGCAATTTCATTTCAACGTTTCACGCCATTCTGGTCCACTGCTCACCGATGTAATCCACTGTCTAAATTGCTTGTTTATGAGACCAGCAAAAATTCAGAAATGATTGATCATATTAAGCTCTGAGAAGGTACATAAGATCTGCAGTTAAAGATATAGTATATCATGTTTTACCCACCCTGGTTCAAAACATTCTTAAACTAGGCCATGACACCCCAGGATCAGGCCTACACGATGGCTTCTTGCGTACATACGAGAAATTGCTCATGAGGTTTCTATCAGCCGGCCACGTTCAATAACACCAACACGCATATCAGAACAGTAGTGAACGCCTGTGTTTATTGCCGTATGTTTTCTATAGCGAAACGAGGGAAATGGGTAGGGGTTTATTAAATTGTGTACAAAGGCACTTGTACTGCAACCAAGATAGCTGGCTTGCGTTCTTGGGCCTGATACGATACATCTTTGCCTTCAACGTCATTGACTTAACTGCTGAAAGCTTTGATTGCATCCTAGACGTTCCGGAGGATGTGTTTGACGCTGTGACTTTCACTGTGGTATAACTGGTTGCAAAGGTTGTTGCGGACAACTTGGCACTACTGTGGACGAGCCAGGCGTGGAATATCCTACACAGGCAGGTGCCTGCTCTTCATCTTCGTCTTTCTCGTCGGAGGTGTCCTCAAAAGGCTCATTTGTTGCTAAGAGGTGCCGCCGATATAAGCGCAGGATGTTCTGGTTTTCTCTTCGCACATGGATGGATCGAGGTCCCGCTGATCCAAAAATTTTGGCTTTTCTCATTCATGTATCTCCACCTATGCGAACGGTGTCGTTGCTTTTGAGGCCGGGAACTACACGTCTGCTGTGGTTGCTCTGCTAGTGGTTCCTTACTCGCGTGGGAACAACGGGTGCAAAATTCGGTAGGGGGGTCCGCAGGCGCCTTTCTTGTCGTAGCTCCTCAGGTGATCGCCCATCCTCCAATGGACGTGTACTGTAATTCAGGCCACTAAGCCAAAATTTCTCATTCGCCGCATTTGTCTTTTTCAATATGCGCCTAATTATCTGTACACCTTTTTCGCCTAAGCCCTTTGACTGAGGGTACCCTGGACTGGATGAGATGTGCTTGAAATCCAATTGCTGAGCGATTAGTCTGAACTCACAAATGGCGAACTGGGGCCCATTCTCTGTGCATACTTCGATTGGTATACCATAACGGGAAAATATAGCTCCCAATCTTGGTATGAAAGGAGCTGGCTGTGGTGCTGGGTAATATTTAAACTTCTGGGAAGTTCGACTTTGGGTTGTAGGCACAGAGACAATGCTAACCACCATACTGAAACAAGTCGACACGCACGCGATACCATGCTTGAACCGGTGTTGGACGAATGATTAGCTGTTTTGGCGGCTGCTTAAAAGCATAAGTCTGGAATACTGAACAATTGCGAACTAGCCTTTCTATATCAGCGTTTAAATTGGGCCAGTATACCAACTGTCATGCTCTGGCCTTGCAGTTTTCAATGCCAAAATGCCCTACATGAACACGCTTCATTATGTCCAATTGCATGCTACTTGGCACCACGACTTTTGTTCCTTTTAGAAGGACTCTTTTGACCACTGAGAATTCGGAAGCAGCCGCCTTCAGTGGACCTTCCACAGCGCACCCATTTGCAAGCTTGTGAAGTACTTGCTGAAGTTATACGTCACGTTCGGTCTCACTTGCAAGTCTTGAAATACTTTTTTCACTAACGAGTGTCGATACTACTGTGACTACATGAACTTCGACGTCACTTATAGGAGGCACAGCACCGTCTTCAGAAGCAGGTGCCCGGAAAAGCATGTCGGCCACAACCATCTGTGTGTCGGGAACAAAAACCAAGGTATATTCATATTTTATTAGCCGCAAAAAAACGCTGTACTCTAGGCGGCATGTAAGCAATAGCCTTATTTGTTATGTCAATTGATTGATTGATTGATTGATATGTGGGGTTTAACGTCCCAAAACCACCATATGACTGTAGTAAGACGGTAAGTCGGGCCAGTTGGTTAGGATCCATCGTGAACTTTTTTACAGCGCAACACCAGAAAAACTACAGGACAGGGAAGGAGTAGAACAGAAAGAAAGACGGCGCTGTCTTTCTTTCTGTTCTACTCCTTCCCTGTCCTGTATTTTTTCTGGTGTTGCGCTGTAAGAAAGTTCACGATGGATCCACCATATGATTATGAGAGACGCCGCAGTGGAGGGCTCCGGAAATTTCGACCACCTGGGGTTCTTTAACGTGCACCCGAATCTCAGCACACGGGCCTACAACATTTCCGCCTCCATCGGAAATGCAGCCGCTGCAGCCGGGATTGGAGCCCGCGCCCTGCGGGTCAGCAGCCGAGTACCTTAGCCACTAGACCACCGCGGCGGGGCGATATGTCAAGCAGTGGGCGATGGTCACTCTGAAGATTGAAAGGATATCCGTATACGAAGTGATAAAACTTCTCGCACACGAAAACCAAAGCCAAAAAATCTTTTCCCATTTGTAAATAACGTTGTTCGGTTTCGTTAAGGCCTCTTGAAGCGTAAGCCACATGTCTCCAGGCGCTCCCATGATGTTGCATCAGCGCCGAACCGACACCCTACTGCGAGGTATCCGCCGTTGTTTTCGTTTTTCGCTAAGCTCGTTGCATATAGACTGCCATTCGCTCTTATGAGTTGGTGTCCATTCAAAAACAACATCATGCTTCAACAGCGAACACAAAGTGGATGTGCGCGGGGATAGTGACGGCACAGATTTGCAAAAGCAGTTGAAGACGCCCAAAAGGCTCTGTACCGCTTGTTTGTCACGTGGTGCCGGCATTTTCAGCAAAGCTTCGACCACAGCAGGGTCAGGGCGTATGCCCCTGCTGCTGATGATGTCACCAAAGAAACAAAACGTTTAACGCCGAACAAGCACTTTGACGCGTTGAATGTCAGTCCTACTTTTGCTGCCGCTAGTAGCGCGTTTTTGAGTCTCTTATTGTGTTCTTCCTGGTTAACATCGCAAATGAACACGTCGTCAACATAATCACGCATGCCGGGTAAACCATCAAATATCTCGTTGAGCGCTTTTTCAAAAACTTCGCTTACTGATGAAATGCCAAAAGGCAGTCGAAGAAACCGTTATGGCCAAAGAGAGTTGCGAAGGTGCATATTTTGAAATACGGCTCATCCAGTGGTATTTGATGGAACCCGGCGTTAGCGTTAAGCCGAAAAAACATCTTCGCTCCTTCCAGGACTGCTTCTATGTCTTCTCGACGCGACATCTGATAATGTTCTATTTTAAGGCATTCAATAAATTTTCTCGGGTCTATGCATACCCGCAACATGCTGTGCTTTATAAGCACGATAACCAGTGGGCTTACCCGATCTCTCCGGCTGCTGAATTTCGTGTGATGCCTTCCACTTCCGTTCGCTGTAGTTCAGCGCGCAGAGGTTCTCGCAGCGCCAAAGGCACTCGTCTGGCTGACTGATTTATGCGCACGGCACACTCGCGAAAGGTGACCCTGTACTAACGCTGTACATGGCCTGTTCCATGAAAAGCTGAGGAAATTGATCGATGATCATGGAAGGATTGTTTGTTTCGGCATCAACGCTCCGTTTGATTTGCCCCAGGTCCTTCGCAGCTCTCGGACCCGGGAGGGCGCCGTGGAAGTCTGTGTAGACGCTCTGGTGTCTGTAGGTCAAGTGCGACGAAAATGTGCCGAGCTGTTTGACGACGCCGCAGTTATAGGATCGTAGAACCACGTTACTTGCTTTTACAGGACAGGCCTGAATTTTTCGGATAAGTGACAGCGGCACCAAGTTTGCTTGGGACCCTGTGTCGATCTTGAGGTTGATGTCCTTGCCTGCAATATTTGCTCTCATGATCCAGTCCCGGTCACTGCTGTTTCCGATGATGAAATCCAAAACATCGAAAACGTCGTTTTTGTATGGCGTCTTCCTCTCCTTCTTTACCTAGAAGATGGCTCCGCTTGACTGGCAGCATGATGCAAGATGGTTACGCCTCTTGCACAAGTAGCCAGTTTTTTCGTGTTTTTCCATAGGCTGGACAGCGCCGTGTGGCATTGGATTGGCTGCAGCAGAAAGATTTGAAGTTTCGGCTCGACGATGCTGCAAGGACGTGAAGGTCTCCGTCAGTCTTCTGCCACAGTGAGTTCTCACGTGGTGTTGTTTTCGCCGCCTTGCATAAGGCCACGTATTTGTCCAACGTAAGGCCCTTGTCTCTGAGCATTTTCTCCCGAAGCTTTGGCGAGATTGTACAGAACGCAGTTTAGTTGCGCACCTCTCGTCCATCATCCTTCCATAGTTGAAAAACTGCGCCTGCTTTTTTAGTGCACGGAAGAACTGTTCAAAGTGTTCAGCTTTGCTCTGGAGTCGATACCGGAAGACGTAGCGCTCGTGAATTGTGTTCTCTTGCTCGACGTAGTAGATCTAGAGCTTGGCCGCTACCATTCTATAGCCCTTTTTGTCTTCACCTTCATCGAACATAAGGTTGTTGTACACTACAAGTGCCTCGCCACCAGCCACGCTGAAGGAAAGAAGTGGGGCAGCTTGGGCTAGTTGGCATGGCATGACGATAGTTATAGCGCGAGAACAAAACGACGACACGAGTGTCCTTAGTGTCCTCCTTGTCTCTGTGGCGTCGTTTTGTTCTCGCGCCATAACTATTGTCATGAAGGAAAAAGCCATTTTTGCTGCCTCTGACCTTGATTCGCAGTGCTTTCCATGGCTGCCAAAAAGAAAATTTTTGCCGGAGGAGCTTCCACGTTCTTCTCCCATAGGTCGAGAGGCCCAGATGCTGCGGTGGTTTGATGTACTCCAAGCTTGTGGTGGTTTTAAAGGCTGTGGTGTAGGTACCTACTTGTTACGGTGCTTCCTTCATCGTCGAGCTGGCAAGGTTCTGGTTCCGCACTTTTGACACCATGTATCAGCCGAGCCACGTTCATTGATACCAACACACATGTCAAGACAGTACTGAACGCTTGCGTTTATTGCCGTCAGTCTTTTATAGCGAAACGAGGGTAAGGGGTAGGGGTTTAGTTGATAGTAAAGAAAGGCACGCATAGTGCAACCAAAATAACTGGCTTGTGCTCTTGGGACCGATACAATGCAAGGTTTAATTGGCCACGTGTGAAAAATGAAGTCAATAAATATATTTGGACATGCCGTCTATGCCAGGTAAAACAAAGTGAAGTACAAGCATTGAACATATGTCATGACGAACCCCGATTGTTTAAAGGTACCCTTTCAAGTAGTTCACCTAGACCTCGCCGAGCTTACAAAGAAGAGGGAAGGAGTTTGACGAACGCAAGCTTCTTTGCTTTCCATTATTGAATGTACCTAAACGAGTGTGGTCAAATGAGGGACAAAAGATGTGAATAGTTTCATCAATCTACTAAAAGATGCGTGTTTTAAGCACAACAAAACGCTAGTCTCCGATAACAGTCCTGTTTTTCGCAGTACGAAGCTAGCAAGATGGACTGATTACCAAAGAGGTTTCATTAAATATTCTTCTACGTATCACCCCACAGCGAATAGATTAGCGGAACGGGCCATACGAGACATGTAAAAGTTTTTGAAGATGTACCTGGACTTTATCGGAGGGTGGAAGTGCTGCCTTTAGGCCGCTATGAAGCACCACAACCGATCGTTCACCACTGGTTTAGGCTTCAGTGCTCATTTTGCTACAACCGGAACAGCACCCAAACTACCGGCAGATCATGATCTAGACATTCTAGGAAAACTCCAACTTACGGAAGCCAAAAAAGTGCCGAAGGTCGAGAATTGTATAGGCGGCGGATGAAGAGGAATTTAGATTAAAGACACAACAGCGACATTCCACCAATCCAGGCCGGAGATTATCCATGTGAGGAAAGAAGTCACTCCTGTAAATGCCAAATATACGGACCGTTCCAAGTCGTCAAGACCACATCTCATCACGGGATTCTGAAGAACATGTACACTGCACCCTCAGGTCAAAAAGTGTGTGCTTTTATTGCTAACATATTCAAGTATTACATAGGGAGGTGTAATCAAAGAATTCCACAAGAGTGCAGTGGTCTGCAATAAGCGCGTGAAAGAGACTGAAGTGGAATTAGGTGGGACTGAAAGATGTTACAGCAAAATGGCGCATGACACCCGTCAATCGTAGATTGTGTTTCATGTGTTTTTCCTAGTCGAAACGCTACAATTACATAGATAGATAGATAGATAGATAGATAGATAGATAGATAGATAGATAGATAGATAGATAGATAGATAGATAGATAGATAGATAGATAGATAGATAGATAGATAGATAGATAGATGCCATAAGTGCTTGCAGTATTTTGGTTTTCGATGCTTGTACAAATAAACATCATCTATTAGTAATAGCAACTGCAACAAATTTACCACTATAGAAACTTCCCAGAAGTATGTCTTGACGCTTTAGTTGGGTTTCCCCGCGCTTACGACAAGTGAAACCAAAACCACGCTGCCCAGAGTCGCACTACTTGCTCGGGCATCGTATCTATTATTTATTCCACTCTCTGCTGTGTGATCGTTGGGCCTAAGCACTATGAATGGCTGCTTTCAAGGCATTGATACAGTAGAATCCACTTTCAGTAAAGCTTCTTTGATGTCCTTTCTCAGCCTACACACAAGGTTAAAGGTAAAAAAAAGAAGATCAAAATTGCAGGTTGTATGCGAAGTCGCGTTCCTCACGGAACGCTACTCTGCGCTACAGAAGCAGGGCTCTGCTGATGGAACATGGTGAATCGAACTTGGACCCGTACCAACAAATGACCCGGCGATTGGTTTTCCGAAAACAATTGGTGTAGTGTTTGGGACTATTACGGGGACCTACCGCAGCGTGACAATATGTCCATGGCACAAGCTTCATCACGTAGGCGCTGCCTTCCCTCAGCGGCGACACGCTGCTTCTAACTTCTAGACCTCGTTCCAGACGGCAGACGTGCTTAGCGTAGCCCGCAGCGATTAGGTCAAGAGACGCGTGTGCTGAAGAGGCAGCGCATGGTGCTCTTACTTTTTTAGGGCAAAATACCAAAATGGTCAAATTCTCAGGAACAGGTCTCGTGGTTTTGTAGAACGTTGAGAATCTTTTAGTTGTGTTTACTTCCTCCAGCGTCAATGGCGGGTCATTGACTTCACATTAAGCGGGCAAGCCATGGTTGCTTCCTCTGCGTAAACAATTGCTTCGAGTTTGCACTCCGCGCTTCGGCGTGCTGGGTTACTCCCCATCACTGTGATTATTTTCTTCAGCTGACACATTTCTTTGCCCCCAAGGCTCTCGAGCACTCGAAACATCAGGGTAATATTCAATCAGCTGTGTGAGAGCCCGGATGTGGTGCAGGCTTCCTTGTTTTGTTCACTGGCCTAATATAAAATGTGTTTCTTCTATTCATAGCAGCATAGTTGTGTCAAATAACTTCAGTATTCAAAGAGTTGCTAAATGACTCCCGGTACAAAGGCGAAGTAGAGGTTTCATTTTCGCCTTAAATGCCCTCTTTGCAGGAATACATCCTCGCCAATTACTTTTTCATGAAACACACGTGCATTGTCAGCACTAAGTGTTGACCTCATCGGGATTTCACGCTTACCGACTACAGAATATTTTTTCCGCTTGAGCCCCACTGCGGTGGTCTAGTGGCTAAGGTACTCAGCTGCTGACCCGCAGGTCGCGGGTTCGATTCCCGGCTGCGGCGGCTGCATTTTCGATGGAGGCGGAAATGTTGTAGGCCCATGTACTCAGATTTGGGTGCACGTTAAAAAACCCCAGGTGGTCAAAATTTCCGGAGCCCTCCACTACGACGTCTCTCATAATCAAATGGTGGTTTTGGGACGTTAAACTCCACAAATCACGTCACATCATTATTTCCGCTTGAGTTGTCGAAAGCATACCAAATACAGTGAAATAATTGATTAACCCGTAAGTTATGCGAGGCAAGGGAGAACGGGCGGGCGACTGCACTTCAAAGCAGTGTCGAAGACAATTGATTGAGATGTGGGGTTTAAAGTCCCAAAACCACCATATGATTATGAGAGGCCCCGTAGTGGAGGGCTTCGGAAATTTCGACCACCTGGGGTTCTTTAACGTGCGCCCAAATCTGATCACACGGACCTACAAAATTCCCGCCTCCATCGGAAATGCAGCTGCCGCAACCGGAATTTGATTCCGGGACCTGCGGGTCAGCAGCCGCCGAGTACCTTAGCCACTCACTAGACCACCGCAGCGGGGCGTGTCGAAGACAATACGAATGAACATTTCTCGTATATGGACCAATCGGTGGTATGTGTCCTAATGACGTGCCATGAATTGTCTTCCTAGTGCGCAAAAAATACCAAAAACGCCAAGAGAATGTGACGGGCTTGTTTTTTTCCATTTTTTCCAATGTGGTTTTGGGGCCCTTGACTACGATGCAATTTAAAAGGAAATTTATCACGTGGTTCACAAACCCTGTGCAGAATGCAAACAACAGCTGGCAAACATAAAACACTTTAACTTGCACCCCGTTAAAGAAGCAACACACACAGTACAACTGTGAAAGCGGCAAGCACACACGTTGGTCACTGGTAAGCTGGTCACCGGTGAAATGTCATATAATGTAATGTGTAAAACGTTAGTAGGAGACGACGGCGTTGAGAGTGCAGCTAATCCCAACCTCGATCTTCTATTTTTTTGTTATTTTCCGTTATTCTCACGAAGACGTCTGTGGCTTCAAGACAAATTTGCCCTTACCGGGCCCCTTCCAAGAAGAAACGACCGGAAGAAAGGTCTAATTCCGGGATTTTGGCGAAGGGTCAGCCATGCAAGCGACTAGGATGGACGTCTGATCTATCCCACACGCCATCAACACGACCAGACCAACAAGTGGGCGAACGCAATTGTGTCGACACCAATGAACCTACAACTGACGACGACGCATCCACTCGACGAGAAGGTACACGATTGGTCGGACAGGGAGGACGATAGCTTCAAGATGGTAAGCCACCGCAAAAGCAGAACGCTGGGTATTCTGGTAATTATATCACCTGTAGACAGCTAAAAAAAGATTGCCCGCAGCTTCCCTCGGGGGAACACTGAGGAGGATGCGGAGCATATAATTGGTTAACGGGGTGTTAAAGTGCGACTTACTTGGGTCGATGGCTAAATTGGTTAACGTGGTTGTGAAATGGGGTGTTAAATTGCGACTTACTTGGGTCGATGGCTAAATTGGTTAACGTGGTTGTAGGAGGGGGTGTTAAATGAGTTAACACGTATACACGTATGCGAAAGGGCGGCGCTCGTCGAAGGGACGTCGATCATTGTGTTTGTGGATTCGTTGGAATTCATTTCACCGCGACCTTGGACGTCGACGCGCCGTACAAACCAACCGACGAGCGGCAACTGAGCGAGCGAGCGCCGACCTTGAGTATATATACAGCGCGACGGCGCATGCACTGTCAGCTGTTGAATGTTCTCGAAGCGCGACGGCGCATGCGCGTCCACTGGAGAATCAGGAGAATCGTAGAATGTTCTCGAAGAGGAGAAGCGCGCGCGGCACAGATGGTGGGTGACGGTGCATGCGCGCGTCAGCTGTCGAATGTTCGAGAAGGGGGAGAAGCGCAACGGCGCATGCGCGCGCGTCAGCTGCCGATGTTATCGAAGCGTGACGGCGCATGCGCGCGCGTCGGCTGCCGATGTTCTCGAAGCGTGACGGCGCATGCGCGCTACATTATACAGCTAGCGAATGTTCGTGAAGAGGAGAAGCGCACGCGGTGTGTAGAGGAGGAAGGTTGCACAGATGGTGGAGGAGTGAAGCGCGCGCGGTGTGTAGAGGAGGAAGGGATGCACAGATTGTGGAAGAAGGAGGAGGAAGCTTGCGGACGGCGCCGCACTACAAGCCTCGAGTATTAGATGCTCCGCATCTAAAAGACATAAGACAGGTGGACCCTATTGCTTTACATTCTGCGGTGACATCAGTCAATGACGCTGAGCCAGTTCGTAGTTATTTCACAGCTTAAGGTTCGCTTCTGCTCGACGTGGTCAGTGAAGATCAAGTAAACGCCCTTTTCAGATGTGGCAAGCTGTGTGGTGTAGCAGTAGGTGCCGTCTTCCAAATGCTTACCTTCGAAACACCTGCTTGATCAGAGATGTTCTGAAGTGGTACACAGAGGCGGATCTTCTCGGATACACGAAACCCCAAGGCATGATTCACGTCAGGAGGATTGTTAGAAGAGGAGTTTCTTCGACGAATGAGTGGAAAGTTAGACCCACCGACGCGGTGGTACTTGCGTTTACTCCAAACACCGAGCGACCTCTGACATTAACCTTGCCTTCACTCGACATGAAACCGCTGAATCATGGAGCCACCACCGATGTGCTTTAAATGCCAACGTTGTGGTCACGTGGCGAAATTCTGCAAAGGAGAGCTGCGATGCAAACGCTGTGGAGGTCCACATGACTTCAAAACTTGCAAGGAGGACTTTAAATGCGTAAACTACTATTGTGACCATCCCGCCAGTTATAGTGGGTGTCCGTTCTGAGTTAGTGCGCTGCATAGACGAAAAGCCTTTCTTATGGGGCCTAAATAACTAAACCAACTACTGCCTCGTCAGTTGCTCAATCACCTCAGGATTTTCCTCCACTGATGAAAGACAGAATATCAACTTGTCCGAAAAATGTACGTGAGGTGCAATCACGAGAGTGCTTCCTGAAAACACCGGGCTATGCGAGTCAAGCAAAACAAGGAGCCATGCCAACTGATTCTACTCAGAGCATTTCTACACAAGCTACCTATGCCAGAGTACTTAAACAAAATTTCAGCAGAAGAAAAAAGGACATCAGTAAAATATCCACGACACTGCGGAGATCGTTTGTGTTATGATTGCCGCTCTACGTTCTCACCTAGCGACAATGCCACCAGGTGCTGCGAAGACCACGCTGAAGGTTAGCTGGCTCTAGAATTATTGCTGCTTGTTTGTTTCGGGCACAACCGGCAGTAGGATGCTGAAGGTCAAGCCTCAGTGCACGTTAAATTGCCGGAAAATGCCTTTCATGATGCAGTGGAGTTGTGCTGGTATTGTTTTTCGCATGAATGAACTCCACCTGTTTTTGATAGAATACCGAATTTCGATCTTGGCTTGGTCGGAGGCCGTATTACCGAGACAAAGATAAATCACTGGATACGCCACTCGCAAAACCCTACCATAACGAGTTTCCGAAATGGAAGCGCCGCTGTTTATATACGAAGAGAAATACCACACGTAGCACCAAAGTGGCAGACTTGCGCACAGATGTTATAGAAGTCTGTGCCATCAGAGCACAGATAGGAAACCGCAGTCAGTGTAGCATTGGTGTATGCTTACCCTCTCAAGAAAATTTCCATCGAAAGTTTTTAGAAGATTTGTGTTATCGTTGCCCAGCTCCGCGCATCATTTGTGGTGAATTAAATGCGCCTCACACGTCGTAGGGGGACAAGAGTTAGGGGTATGTGGACCTTGTCTGAAAAATGCTATTGATAAGCTAGACTTGAGCATTGTGAATGATGGCAATGTACATTCTTTAGGCTCCCAGCTTGTACAAGTGTTATTGACTTGACTTCCCATTCAAGTGACGTTCAACTGATGTGTTGCACAGCTCCGAACAGAATGGGCAGTGATCATTTTCCTATATTTATTAATGTTGCTGGCTACCATTTGAAGGAAGCTAAATCCTGCAAAGTAACTCAATGGGATCGATACCGAGAGTATCTAGATCACCAATCAGGGGATATGTTTAAGGGTATGCTGGTGAGCAAAGCGGCTGCTAATACTATACTTAAGCTACCTGCACATTTTCCAGCCCCGGACTTAAAGCTCCGTATTTTGTGTGCGCCTAGAAGAAGGGCAGAGAAATGGCTTATGCTAAGAGGTGGCGAACCTGCTAGCAAACCTCAGTTTAGCAGACTTAATGCAGCAATTCAGCGACACAACAACAAACTTCGGAGAAAACAATGGGCAACGTTTTGCGAGAGTTGAACTGTGTTTACTTCACTGTCAAGGATATGGCGAGAAGTAAATATTGTCGGAAGCACGTCTGCGCCTTTGAGACCGTTTATTGCCCTCGCGTATTTCAAGGATACATCAATGCCATCTCTAGCGGAATAGTTTGGTGACGTGTATGTAATCGGAAAAGAAAGTTAACCAACTTACCCACTTCCGCCTCATTCTACATCTGCCATCGACGCACCTTTCACGCTGCGGGAACTTACGTCAGCCATAAGTTGTCTACGTCGACGCTGTGCTTCTGGACCTATGGAATTACAAACCAAATGATCTCAAATCCGCCTCCAGAAGTGAAGAGCGGGCTTTTGATGCAACTATGTTGGGAGTAGGGAAACATTCCTCAAGCCTGAAAAATTGCCTGGGTCATGCAAGTGCTGAAGCCAGGCAAAGACAAAACAGAACTGGCGTCATATAGACCAGCATCACTAACTTCGTGCGCAGTGAAGATGATGAAGAAGGTGGCCTGCGTTCGGCTGACATGGTGTATGGAGAATCACAAGGCCCTTCCAGCATATATGGCTGGGTTTCGGCAACGGTTTAGTGCACAGGACAACATCTTGGACTTGGTGAGTCATATAGAACACCAACGAGCGTACGGCTTTTCAACTCTGGCAATATTCCTTGACGTTTCAAAAGCGTAAGACTACGTGTTCCAAATTGCGATAATTTGGGGTCTTGCGTCTATGAGAATAACGGGCACCTTTTAGCTTTGTTCAGGCGCTTTTTATTGAACGCGCGATGCAGGTGAAGTCAGGGACAGTGCTCAGTAGCTCAAGGAAAATTACCTGAGGAGTGCACAGGGTTGTGTTTTCTCTCCAATGTTGTTCAATGTGACCATGGCTGGTTTACCTTATCCTCTCAAGACTGTGAGCAAGGCAGTACAAATATCAACTTATGCCGACCACACATGCATCTGGCTGTCTGTATATCAGCATAAGCAATTGAAATGATTGGCCAAAGAGTTATACTCTGCGCACAAACATATCTTCATTCTATTGGACTAAAACATCAGCTGAAAAGTCTCAAATCATGCTATTCCCAGCTATGCAAATACGAGAAACAAGGAGCGAAATGTTGCTTCTTGATGCATCAATTAGGCAAGTGAAGCACATGAGATTCCTTGGAGTCACAGAAGACACCAGGATGAATTGGCGCCGGGCAGTAGACAAGACCATGTCCGCGCTGTCACTCCGTGTAAACATTCTTCGAAAGATGACAGGAACAAGCGGCGGGAGCCTCCCAACATCAGTGATAAAGTTACATGCGGCAGTAATTGTCATTTGTGTGCTTTACCAATTACCTTTGATCTCTCCGAGTGAATCACAGTACGAACGGCTGGAAAAACTTTATCGTAAAGGCCTCAGAGTCTCTCTGGGAGTGCCAAAGTTTGCAGCGAGCATTAAAGTGCTACATAAAGCTCGTCTTCCACCGCTGCGTCTTCTCGCCTTTCAACGACTGCTGACACAGCTTTGCCGACTTGGTGAATCAAGCCCAGGACGAGCACTACTCCTGTCGCCTTCGGCGATGCACGTAAACGTGAGCTTACGTGGCTCTCAACACCCTTCACCATCTTGCCATCAATTTCCCCAAACGAAGACAACTTTGACAAAACCCTCCTTAGTCACTTGAGGATGTCGACTGTCAGGTGACGATTCCACGGATGCACAGCAAGTGTTCCACACCTACAGCAGAGGTACGTTCGTTTGCGCTTGAATATATTGAAGAAAAGTGCACCGATCTTTTGAAAGTTTTCACCGATAGATCAGTCGACATAGTGTGTGAAGCAAGCGCTGTAGCGTTTGTGATCCCGTATTTAAAGGCGTCCTGGGCAGCGCGACTCGAGTGCGCTGTTTCATCGACAGCATGTGAAAGCGTGGCAATTCAGGTAGCCCTGAAGAAACTGAAGTTTTGTACGTAGCAACAAGCCGTGCTGTTTTCGGTGAGTAAGCCTGCTTTGCAGCTGCTAAAACATGGATTGGTTTTGGATCGATGCACTCAAAGATCACTGCGAAGTCCTAAAGACTTGCATGACATTGGTATGAACATTAACTTTCAATAGATTTCATGACATGTCGGTATAGCGGGTAATGAGGTGGCTGACAGACTTGTCCGCAGTGCTCTGAAGCTTACATCAACGAAGATGGCTCCCAAAGAATACCAGCGTATCTTACGAAAAGCTGTAAATAAGCATTTTCCCTCGTTATGGCTGACGCCTCACCAGCCATGTGTGACAAAAGGTCTATCAAGGGAAGAGGCCTGTCGCTTCATCGCGTCCGAATGGGATCAGTGCGTACGCCGGCATGCCTCCACAAGATCAGACTCTCCGCGACGCCTTTGTGCCTGAAGTGCAAGAAAAATGGTTATATAGAACACTATTTGCTTAAGTGTCGTGAACTTAAGAAGCAATGGCAAGGTTTATTGAGGAACGGCAATGTTAGGCACGCGATTTAACAGCGTGACTTATATTGTGCTTCCGCGTGGTCACTCCAACTTCAGGAAACAGGTGTTGCGACTTCTCCTGAAATTCTTCAATGCTTCAGATCTCGCATGTGACTGGTGATAAGTGACAATTATGTTTGATGTATAGTGCAGCGAGCTAGAGTACCGGCACAATACTGCATGTAGAATAGCACAGAGGCTGCCGTCTTATGCAGGCTTATGTTGCACAGTGCACGATTTTTCTTTGAAGAGCTCGCTCGTGCTTAGTTAAAAAACAAACGAAAGAGATTAACTACAATTGGCAAAAATGAAACCGGGCGAGGCAATTGCCTGCAAATTATGCAAGGCTAGATCAACCGGCTACCTACAACATCCTTCACCTTAACCCTAACCTTAACTTCATTACAGGACACTCGCATAGGCTCTTGCGGTTGATTTGGGTTCAAAACCCAGTTCCCAAACGGCCGTTGGGAACTTTCGCAGTCTCCGAGATTGAGGAGTCGAGAAAATGATGTCTCGAAATCCAATTTTTAGTGATTACAAATATTACACAGCCTCTGACACCGCTTCTATATGCGTGCTCATCTCTGAGGCCATTCTTAGCTTTTTTCAACGCGTTCTTTGCTTGCGTCAGTTCGCTTCGGTCAAGCTGCACCGCCAGAGCGGGAAGCCAATGATGTCACCGTGTTTCTTTGCACACATTTGAAATAAACCGTGAGAATCGTTGGAGGAGTTAGAACTTCTATTTTAAAGTGATTTTCTTGCAAAAGAAAAGCCTATTTTGTTAATGTTTAATAAATGTGGGCATGCAGAGATCGATTCATTCAACTGCAAGATGCAGAAGAACAGGTGTAATAAATTTTGTAAAAATGGCACACGAGAATTAAACATATATGAAACGTAATAATGCCTGCTGAAGAGTAAAACTGCAATATATGCCAACTACACATTGTTACGAGGCGCGACGCCAACATAGTCCCGAAGGTGCCACTTCTACAAAACTCGCCATTGCCGAGGTCACTTGCTGTTTGGTAGCGATTGTTTCTCAGCTGGCGACTCCTTCTGCGCAGAGCTGATAGACGAGCGGACAAGATGACGGTGAGTTAAGGCAGGGTTCATGAACAGCATAAAAACAGAGGCGTTACATGTTCAGCACTGAGCCCGACAGCTTAAGGACTCGAAGAGCCGAGATTTATTTTCTCTGCTGCATACGTCGGCTTCTCTCTGACGCATAGGTCGGCTGCTTGTCGACACACCGCTTGGCTTTTTTAAATGCCCAAGGTTATCCATTACGTCTCCAACGTTCAATCAGAACCGCCGCTGGTGGCGTCACTTTCCTCCAATCGGTACCCACCATGGGATGGCGTCGTGATCCTTCAATCCGGAGTTGCTGCGATGGCTTGCACCCAACTACGAGTGATGCGGCCACGCATTGCGTAAGACTCGCCAGAGTGGATGGCGCCGATTGCTTCATTGGGCTGCTATCGGGCCCGTTGTTCAGGGAGCTCGCCGTGCGTTGTTTAGGACAGACAGACGCCGCCACTTGGTGACGTTGTTTAGATGATGGCGTCAGGTGGGCTTGCTCGCTGGCCTTGACACAGATTGCATTTTCAGAGACAATGTGTTCAGTGTGGACTCCCAGGTGTAACAGCACCCCCGCCACCAGATAATGCGCTAGAAAGATGAGTGGCTTCCATGTACCTCGGAAGTCGGGCGCGCTCGTTCGCTCAGTCCCTCTAGGTTCGCTTCAAGGGCCAGGGGAAGGATGTGGCCAGGGGAAGGCTAAGTTTCATGAACATATTTAATTATTTACGGATCCCCGCACCACTGGCTTGTCGCCGAAACTTTTCGACTAGCTTCGCTCGTGTCGTCTAACAATTTGGGGTCTCAGTACTTGTCGACGGTTCTGAAACTTGTCAAGAATGGTTCGACAACAGACAACACACGACACAAGCAAGTGCCCTTGGTTACCCGACAGAACACCAGGCAAAATATCGTACAGCATATAGCTAGCTACGTGTCTATACCCAAATATAATACGCCATTTTAATTGAAACTAGGAATTTGGAACATGTTGAATAACAGTGAATTCCCACCAACACATGGTACCTAAAAATAACATAGAAATGTAATACATATGTGAGAAGAAATGTGACAGTACATTGTCATACATCAAAAACAATAGTATTTACAGCACTAAGAAAAGCACTGCTATGAATATAGCTATGATGCACAATATTTACTTTATTGATTTATTTACATTTTCCCTACATTGCCTTGAGGCATTACGTAGGGGAGGTGCACATAATGATTTTACTACATAGTGGTCAATCATTACAATAGATTCAACAAATAAAACAGCCCTCAAAGTATTTCATGAGAAGAAAGAAAACACTCGAACAGTGAGCGAAAACAACGTCACAGTCATGCACTTGTAAACACCCACACATTCGAGACAGCGAACCATTCTTAGTGGCAGTGATATTGTAGGAGTTGTTACAAGGAAGAAAAAAGAATTCATTATCAGTTTCATTGACGAGATTATCCAGTAGACGGTTCCATTCCTGTATTGTTTTTACGAAAAAAGAACTACCGAAAGAGTGGGTTTTGTAGCGGTATTCTAATACTTTTCGTGATTGGTCTTGACGATTAGAGACGTACGTTAGTGTGAACAGATAATCAATAGGGTTAATGACATTTACATGAAAATATATACAATGAAGAAATTTAAGCTTTAGTTTCTGCCTCCTTACCATCAGTGTCTCCCATTCCAATGCTCGTTTCATTTCTGTGATGCATGCAAAGAAATTATAGTTGTTGCTAACAAATCTGGCTGCTTGGTTTTGAACTTATTCCAATGCGTCAATAAAGTATTGCTGATGGGGATCGCAGATTACGCAAGCATAATCTAGAATAGGTCTTACATACATGAGATAAAGGGTTTGTTTAACGGTCTGTGAAGCTTGCGTAAAACTACTGCGTATGAAGTATAGCATCCGGCCTCCCTTTGTCACAGTTATGTCAATGTGTTTATTCCACTTGAAATTGTCGGAAAAATATACGCCCAGATACTGATAATAAGATTCATTGCTAATTATTGAAGTATTTGTTTCGCATGTTGTGTCCAGTTTACTAATCCGGTTGGTAAATGATACACAGCAACAATTACGGACGTTTAGACTCATTTCCAATTTTTGGCACCATGTTAATATTCGGTATAGATCATGCTGCAGAATTTCAATATCCTTGTGCGATTTAATCACTCTAAACACTACACAATCATCGGCGAATAACTTAATGGGAAAGGTAATGCTATCGACTATGCTAATAATATAAATCAGGAAAAGCAAAGGTCCTAATACGGTCCGCTGAGGTACACCGGACGTAACGATTACCGCAGAGGATTTTGATCTGTTAAGCACTACGTTCTGCTGTCGATCGTGTAGATAGTTCTTTACCCAATTGATAACTTCAGGGTTCATGCTTGCAGAGAACAAGTGCAAATTCTAACAGATTGTGTGGGACGGTATCAAAGGCTTTCCGGAAGTCAAGACATGCTGCATCTACTTGAGCGCCACTGTCTATAGATTGTGCAGTGTAATGCTGAAATTCGACTAGTTGAGTTACGCATGAGCGTCTATTTCTGAAATCATGCTAAGTTGGAGTGAGGAAGTTGATTGACTCTAGGTGTTTAACTGTTTCACTGTATATGATGTGCTCAAATAACTTACAGCAGATTGCTGTTAGCGAAATGGACCTGTAGTTTTCGACAAGCTTTTTATCGCCTGATTTATGAACCGGAATAACGTTTGCAACTTTGCATTCATGTGGGACAACTCCAGTATTTATTGTAATTTTATATATAACGCATATATACTTTGCAATGACGCTGTGACGTGTGACGCTGTGGTCCAAATATTTTAGTTGTATCTATCTGCCGTAACAAGCAATCAACGCCAGTAATCTCAACCTCCACGTCTTTCATGAAAGGCCACGTGACTGGAAGCACCCCCACGTCGCCAGGTGTGCTTTGAGTAAAAACTGATTGGAAATAGTTGTTAAAAGCTTCAACTTTTTTCTTCATCTGTGCACAAAGTATCACCCTCAGCGGTCAGAGCAGGAATACTAATATCGCCTTTTCTAGTTTGTTTAACATACTTCCAGAACTCTTTCGGGTTTTGCTTTAACCGATCGCTTAATTGGGCAAAAAAGTATCCTTCCTTGTTTTTATTGCCGATTTCAGTGTCAGGTTTGCATGCCTAAGCTCTTCTTCATTAGACGTGGTACTCCTATCGCCAAATTTTCTGTACGAACTTCGTGCTTTTCTAATTAACCTGCGAATGTCTTTATTATACCAAGGCTTTTGTTTTGTTCTCCTCTTTAGCATTTTGTTTGGTACATGAGCTTCAAGTGCGTTAGGTAGCTTATCACGAAAATAAGACCACAGATCTAAAGAGCAACGACTTTCTGCCAAAAGCAAGAATGTTGGGTAATACGACTCTAATTCTGCAGAGACAGAATCATAGTCACCTTGTTCATACAGGAAAATTTGTCGGGGTTTATGGTGATACTTTGTATATTGAACCACAGCACGTAGTCGAAAATGCGAAAATGTAATAACAATATCTTTTATACTGCCACGTTCCATTCCTCAAGTTTTGTTATCACCCCAATACAGTAAGTACACAATTCTCAGCGAACACCACGCCTGCAGTTTTCGAGAAGCTTTGGGACTGTAGTAGATCATTTCGTTATGGTCACGCCCACTCCGCGAACTGTGTAGAATATTCTGAAATACTCGTCACCGCCAGCGATAGGGCTACAACAATCGATGGCAAGAGCATAAATGACGACGCACTTCGCCGCTGTCAGTTGTTGATCGACGGCCGACGCTCCGTTCGCCGCTATCACTCCAAGACTGCTACTGTAGTCCGACTTTTCGTTTACTGGGCACAGGTTCGCCCAAATAAACAATTTACTATTCGACTCGCAGTGTGCTCCATTCGTTCACGTCACAACCCTGTGACATCTGGTGGAGGTGCTGTTTCTTCCGTGTATCGGACGCCTCCGTCAAGCCGTGTACCTAGCCTACGCCGGGAAGACACGGACGCCAGCAACGAGCAGTGAGTTAGCCGCAGGCAACAAGGTCTGACACCGGAGTACTTGCTTTTACGGGACAAGGCTCAGAAAACCAAGACCTTGACGTCGACCACGGCGACCATGTCAACGCCGGTTGCACCTGCACCACTCCTGCTCTGGCAACCCAAAGAGCCACCAACTTTCCGCTGTTCACCACTGGAAGACCTGGAAAGCTGGATCGAAAGGTTCGACCGCGTCGCTGCCTTCAATGACTGGACAGACGGTGACAAGGTCCGGCATATGGATTTCGCCTTAAAAAATGCTGCTCGGACCTGGTTCTAGAATCAAGAGCGAAGCCTTATAACGTGCGACGTCTTTCGCGCCAGGTTTCTCACCACTTTCACAAGTGTGTTGCGCAAGGAGAAGGCCGCAGCTCTCCTCGAAACCCGGATGCAGATGCCAAATGAAAACGTGGCGCTATTCATAAAAGATATGATTAAACTCTTCCGCCACGCTGACTCCGACATGTCCGAGGAGAAGAAGGTCCGTCTGCTCATGCGAGGAGTAAAACAGGAGCTCTACGCCGGCCTGATCAGAAACCCGCCAAAGACGGTCGCCGAATTCGTTTCAGAAGAATCTACGATAGAGAAGACGCTCGAGATGCGCACGCGGCATTAAAACCGTAGCTTCTCGTGCACAAGCTACGCCGGCATTCAAGCGCTAGGAACCACTAAAATGCGTGAGACGATCCGAGCGATCGCGCAAGAGAAGATGCGAAAATTACTTCCTTCAGCGCAGCCTCACGTAGAATTCATCACGGACTTCGTACGTCAGGACATCGAACAGTCGCTGGGCGTTCTTCAGCCTAAAGAGCCGCAGCCGCAAGTCAAGAGCTAAGCTACTGCAGCCCGCCGCCACGCCCCTCCTCCACGCGCCCGCCAAAACGCCGCCCAATTGCACTTCCGTCGCCAGACGCCACCACCCCCACCGACGACATAACGTTCGCCAGCGGGCCAGTGCAGTGCGCCGAGGACAACCGATGTTTGGCGCACCCTGACCACCGCCCACTGTGATACTACTGCGGCGATGCCGGGCACACTTACCGCCGTTGCCAGCACCGACAGATGAGTCTGCGTGGCTTCGCCATCGATGCACCACGGCCGCAGCCAGGAGAACGGCCACTTGACATCGCCGACTACCGGACAGGAGCTCAGTGGACACCACAAAATTCTTCTCGTTCGCCGTCGCCCTGCCGCCGCACGTCACCGTACCACCGGCAGTACTCTGGCACAAAGCGGGGTGGGTCTCCTAGCCCGTATCCGGGAAACTAAGGGCAGCAACCGATGGAGGTGTGGTTGCTGTGCGACGAACTACCGAAGATCGTCCGATGATGACGGCGCCGTGACGGCGCTTTCCGAACACCACGCCAACCAGGCAAAGTCTTGATGACGAAACCTCACTCACCGAGGGTGACATGACGACGCAACATAGAAGCAGCGGAACAAGTCGACGAAGCCGTGACCCAACGCCACGGCCTAACTGCAACACGAGATGGCGAACTAGCGACCTCGACGTTCTTACCGACGGCCACAGTGTGACCGCTCTCGTCGATACTTGAGCCGACTATTCCGTCAATAGTCGGTGGTTCACGGAGAAGTTGAACAACGTTAGGACAGCTTGAGAAGGCCCCGAAATACACACAGTCGGAGGTCATGTCGTAACGCCAGCAGGAATCCCCAAAGCGAGAGTCACTATTAATGGCCTTATTTATCCTGCAGACTTCGTAGTCCTACAGCGTTGCTCGAGAGATGTCATCCGTGGCATGGACTTCTTATGCTTCCATGGTGCTGTCATCAGTTTAAGAACAAAGTCGATAACGTTATCCACAGAAGAAGCACTACCGCCGCGCACGCCGTCAGGAAACCATGCATAGAATGTGCTGGAAGAACAGGTTAATGTTCCGCCTCGCTCCAGCGTCATTATTACAGTTGGTGCCCCTAAATCACCCGACTTGGAGGGCGTCGTTGAAGGCAGTCAGCATCTGTTGGCCACCCGCAATATTTGCGTCGCAAGAGGAATTGCAGAGCTGCGGGGAGGCCAAGCAACGGTTATGCTCACAAATTTCAGCAATGAAGACAAACATGTTAACAAAAGAACGACGGTCGCATACATCGAAGAAATCGTGGAAGTCACCAGTGCTTTCGCCCTCACCGATTCTGCGGATCCTGCTTGGAGAAACCAAGCCCCTCCCTCAGGATTCGACGTCAATCCCAGCCTTCCGAACAATAAGCAAGAACAGCTCAAGACCCTGCTGCTGCAATACGAAGGTTGCTTTTCATCGTCGTCAAAAATTTGGCAGACGCCAATCGCGAAAGGTCGCATCATAACCGAGGAAAATGCCAGACCACTCTATCAGGATCCACACAGGGTTTCGAGGCGAGAACGCGTGGCTGTAAAGACGCAAGTTGATTAAATGCTACGGGACGACATCATCCAGCCGTCTAAGAGTCCATGGGTGTCCCCCGTGGTGTTAGTGAAGAAAAAGAATGGTAGCCTACGTTTCTGCATCGATTATCAACGCCTGAACGAAATCACAAAAAGACGTGCATCCTCTCCCACGAATAGATGACGTACTGGATCGGGTCCATAACGCCAAGTAATTTTCGATAAAAGACCTCAAGACTGGCTATTGGCAAATTGAAGTCGACAAAAGAGACCGACAGAAGACGGCGCTTATAACACCGAACGGCCTCTTCGAGTTTAAGGTGATGCTTTTTGGTCTTTGCTCAGCACCTCCAAGTTTTCAAAGCGTTATGGATACAGTACTGGCAGGATTGAAGTAGCAGTCTTGCTTTGTGTACTTGGACGACGTCGTCGTGGTTTCCTCGAGTTTTGATGAGCATCTTCGGCTCCTTGAAGCTGTACTTCAAGCCATCAAGACGGGTTAACTCACACTAAAGCCAGAAAAGTGAAGATTTGCGTACGAAGAGCTCTTGTTTGTCGGGCACGTGATTACCAAGTGTGGAGTTCGTCTCTCTCCACGGAAAACAGCCGCCATCGCCGACTTCCCGCCGCCCACTGACAAGAAAGCGGTGCGCTAATTTCTGGGCCTGTGCGCCTATTATAGGCGGTTCGTGAAAAACTTCGCCCGCTTCGCCGATCCACTCACTAAGCTTACCAAGGCCGCCGTGGAGTTCAACTGGGAAACGCTGCAAGAACATGCTTTCCAGGAGCTTAAACATCGCCTCCAAACGCCTCCGTTGCTTGCCCATTTCGACGAATTCGCCGAGACAGAAATACACACTGACGCTAGCAGCGTAGGTCTTGGCGCCGTTCTTGTGAAGAGGGCAGATGGACTTGAAAGGGTTATTAGTTACGCCATCCAATCGCTATCCAAAGCAGAAGCCAATTATTCCACAACCCAAAAGGAGTGCCTCGCCATCATCTGGGCTACGTCGAAATTTCGCCCCTACCTTTACGGCAGGCCCTCCAAAGTTTTGAGCGAACACCACGCCTTGTGTTGGCTTGCCACCTTGAAGGACCCTTCATGTCGCCTCACGCAATGGAGCCTGAGACTTCAAGATAGTGATATTACCATCGTTTACAAGTCCGGCAAGAAACACTCAGACGGCGACTGTCTCTCTCGTGCGCCTGTCGACCAACCACCGCCCGACGACCCGGATGGCAACTACTTTTTAGGAACGATAACTACCGACGACTTCGCTGAACGACAGCGGGCCGACCCGGAACTTAAGGCCCTAATAGAATACCTCGAAGGCAGGACCACCGAAGTCCCGAAGGTATTCAAGCGCGCACTTGCGTCATTCTTCATGCCAAATATTCTTCTTCAAAAGAAAAACTTTTCATCGCTTCGAGCCAAGGAACTCCTTGTGGTGCCTACAGCTCTGCGACCAGAACACCGGCCGGCCCTGCATGACGATGCGACGGCAGCGCATCTCGGTGTTTCTCGCACGCTCGCGAGGATACAAGAAAGTTACTATTGGCCACGTTTACCACCGACGTCACTCGTTATGTGAGGACATGCCGGGACTGTCAGTGACGCAAGACACCACCGACAAGGCCAGTGGGACTTCTGCAGCTAATTGAACTACCTCGCCGATCATTCCAGCAGATTGGTATAGACCTACTGGGGCCGTTCCCGACGTCGGCTTTCGGAAACAAGTGGATAGTGGTAGCTACCAACTACCTCACCCACTAAGGCGATACAAAAGTCCTGCTCAAAGGCAGTGCATCCGAGGTAGCTAAGTTCTTCGTCGTAATTATCGTCCAACGTCACGGCGCCCCGGAGGTCCTCATCACCGAGAGAGGAACGGCATTTACTGCTTTCCTAACTTAAGCGATCTTGGCATACAGCCAGACAAACCACCGCTTGACGACAGCGTACCACCCACAGACCAACGGCCTCATCGAGCGGCTAAACAAGATGATCGCCGACATGCTGGCAATGTACGTCGATGTCGAACACAAGACGTGGGACGCCATTCTTCCGTACGTGACCTTCACAACAACACGGCGGTGCAGGAGACGACGCAGATATCTCCATACAAATTGGTCTACGGAAAAAGCCTGGCAACGACGCTCTATGCCGTGTTACCCAACGTTGACGAGGAAAACCTCGATGTGAGTGAGTACCTTCAACGCGCCAAAGAAGCCCGACAACTCGCGCATCTCCGTTTCAAGAATCAACAGACGACCGACAGCCGCCGTTACAATCTTCGATGACACTTCGTTGAATACTAGCCTGGTGAACGTGTTTGGGTGTAGACGCCGATACGCTGACGTGGACTCAGGGAAAAGCTTCTGCGATGGTACTTCGGTCCGTGCAGGGTGGTTCGAAGTCTCGGCCCACTTTATTACGAGGTCATCCCCTACGGCTTCACGAACTCTCAACGACACCAATGGCGACCTGAAGTCGTCCATGTCGCGTGCCTTAAGCTGTTTCGTGCGCGTTAACAAACTAAAACATCGTTTTTTGTATTATTGCTGCATCGCAATTTATCCATTTTACCTTCTTACAAAATTGTTGTACTTTCATCTTCTGTTAGAGCATCGTGACGATGCCTTTTTCAGAGGGGAGCGATGCCACGTTCCATTCCTCAAGTTTGTTATCGCCCTAATACACTACAGAATTCTCAGCGCAAACCACGCCTGCAGTTTTCGAGAAGCTTCGGGACTGAAGTAGATAATTTCGGTAAGATCACGCCCACTCCACGAACTGTATAGATTATTTTGGAATACTCGTCACCGCCAGTGATAACGCTAGAACATTCGATGGCATGAATATAAATGACGAGGCACATCGCCGCTTGTCAGTTAATTGTTGATCACCGGCTGACGCTCCGTTCGCCGCTATCGGTTCAAGACTGCTACTGTAGTCCACCTTTCCGTTTACTGGGCACAGGTTCACCCAAATAAACAATTAATTATTCGACTCGCAGTGTGCTCCATTCGTCCACGACACGACCCCGTTACAATATGTTCATTCCGATTTACAAAGTATTCTCCAATTTGTTTGCGAGTCAAAGTATTTGGATTAAATCTTTCCCCTTCCACTTTATTTAACAACGAAGGTAGGCTAAGTCGTAGTGACTGCATAAGATAATTTGTGCGTCTGAATGGTACTAACCACCTGTCTTGGCTACGAGTGCTCGAGTCACTTTTTTGTATTCGAGTCGTGAAGTATGTTTTAAGAAGGATTTGATATTCTCGGAGCCGAAACGAAATGAATATAAAAGTCGGTATGTGTAAAGATTTGTGTCACGCATTATATTATGTTTTTGAAAAAGTAGCGTGCAGGGATGAAAATAGGGTACATTGGCTATTTGTCGAAGCGCGCGTTTTTGACGTTGAAGAAGTGTACGAATATTAGCTTTCGTGGTGGTGGCCCATACAAGCGCACAATAGTCAAGATGCGGTTCAAACAAGGCGTAATGTATTTGCAACTTTACCTTCTCAGGAAAAAAATGCCGACAGCGAGACAGCACACCAGCAGCAGATGACAACGCTTTTGAGATTATTTCAACGTGATCTGTCCAATTTACGTGCTCTGAAAATATAACGTCGAATACTTTGTATTTCCTCAAAATTTCAATGGGAGCACCGTCCACGAATAATTCATGATTGAAACAAGATTGGCTGCTTCTCGCCTTGAAAATTATGGACTTCGATTTTGAGCTGTTAATTGTTAGAGCATTATTACGAGACCACGCCGACAAATTAGAAAGAATATTGCGATATTTTTGTGGCAGATCATCAACTTCATAGCCAGAGACAAACAAACTTGTATCGTTCGCGTTCAGCATAATGAATGCATCACTAACAATTTGCCCCACCGCGGTGGTCTAGTGGCTAAGGTACTCATCTGCTTACCCGCAGGTCATGAGTTTGAATCTCAGCTGCGGCGGCTGCACTTCAGATGGAGGCGGAGTTCTTGCAGGCCCGTGTGCTCCGATTTAGATGCACGTTAAATAGCCCCAAGTGGTCGAAATTCCCGGAGTCCTTCACTATGGCGCCTCTCATAATCATACGGTTTGTTTTGGGACGTTAAACCTCACATATCAATCAATCAATCAATCAAGCATCACTAAAATTTTCAGCGATGTCATTTACATAGACATTAAATAATGTCGGTCCCAATACGCTTCTCTGCGGTACTCCCAATTTAATTTCGCTATACGAAGAGCAGAAATTTTCAATTGCAACGCACTGAGTCCGCCCGGAGAAATATGTTGGAAACAACAGGTTTGCCACGCCCCGAATACCGTAGCTCCCTAGCTTTCTAATTCAAATTTCAAGAGTTAGGTGATCAAATGCGTTGCTATAGTCAGAAATTATACATAATGTTAGTTTTTCTGCATCAATGTTATCAATTATTAGCTCCTTTTGACATAACAATGCCGTCTCTGTTGACCTGTCTGGGCGGAATCTGTGCTGACAGTCAGACAGATTGTTAATCTTAAAAAAAACTCATTTATTCTAGCAGAGATCACCTTCTCTAAACCCTTAGAGAAGGTGGACAGAACAGCAATAGGAGTATAGTTCCTCAAGTCCTTTCAATTACCGCCTTTAAACATCACTGAAACCATGAATTTCTTCAGAGCAGTTGGAAAATGGCCAGTTTCTAGAACAAGATTAAACACAAATGCTAAGTGGATTGCGATGACGTCAATTTCAAATTTTTTTGGTCTGATTTGAATTCCATTTGCAACAACAGCATTGCTGTTTTTAGGCCCAAAAAAGTACAAGAACTCTCAGCGTCATCAATCGGCTAAAAAATGCTATGCATACATCTGTTACCAGCTGTGCCAGTGACCACTCTATCCGATGACGTCATCATTTTTACGAAGTGATAATCGAAGCGTTAATTTAAAGCGACGCCTGTCACCTTTTCATTGTTTAGAGCGACTTCATGGAAAGGCTGTTCACATTTTTTTTCTAATGGCACCGTTGATTATTTTCTACGTTTTTTTTATTTTTCCTCTGTACCGAAGCGAGAAGGGTTTCATAGCTGTAGGCTTTAGCCTTTAGCAGTTCTTTGTTTATTGCATTTCGTAACTTCTGAAATGCAACGAGATCACTTTCTTCACGCGTGCGTGAAAACCATTGAATGATCTATTTTTCTCACTTATCATCTTAACGTGTTGAGGCTGCACCCAAAGCTTTCTAATACGTTTTTTACTTTGGCTTTTTTGAGTGGAAAATGTAAATTGTAAAGATGAGTGCAAATTGAGAGGGATTCGCCGTATGCCTCACTAGCGTCTTTTTTGGTATATAAAGAGGACCAGTCTGTGAGCAGTGCAACTGCGCGAAAATGTTGAATATTTTCCTTAGATAAACATCTATAACTGAGCGTGGTATCAAACAAGCATTTTTCATTAACATAAAATGAGCATACTACGTATATTTTGCAGTGGTCTCTGATATCATAGCTGATGGTCCCGGCTGTATAAATCTGTGTACCAGCGTTAACTATGAAATTATCGAGAGCCGATTGACAAGATGCCGTCACACGAGTAGGCGTTGTGATAACACTACAGAAACCGACTGAATCCATTAGGTTAACAGTTGCACGGGTCGAAGTGCCGTCATCGAGCATGGTAATGTTGAAGTCGCCACCAAGAAGAACTTTGTACTTGGGAAAAGAAGCCTGCTCTAAAACTCTTTCAGTGAATTCTAAGAAATTACACATGTTGCCAGTAGGTGGTTTGTAAATCACGACAAACAGAATGTTGTCTGATTTAACGCTGACCACTTCATAAGGGGGCGTAGTGCAGGTGAATTCTTCAAGCACATTGCAATGTATCCTGCGCTTAACTTGAAGTGCAACGCCACCACCACGTTTTCATGTGCGATTAACAAAAAAGTGGCTATACGCGTCTATGATAAGCGTTTCACTGTGTTCTTGATACCATGTTTCAGAGAACATAATAACGTCAAATGAAAAGTAAACTCGGCAAGAAACATTGCTAGAATATCTTCCTTATGAGCGAGTGAACGTGAGTTCACGAAGGGCAGAAATATTTCTCAAGTGTGAAGGCAGGGATATTTCAGATGGTAGGCTAAATTCTAGATACATTGTGCAGTCAAAAGGAATATGAAAACTTAAAGATTTTGTATACCGTATTCTACGCGATCTTTTGAAGGTCAGCCTCTGAAACAATTTATATTACACTGATAGCCTCAGTTTTGCACGCAAGTACCTTTCCGTTTCGCGTCTAGACAGAGCGCCATTGATATTCACGCCTTCTTGCCAAGGCAAGGGAATCAAGACGCTTCAACGCCGGGCAGAGATGCTCATTAACGACTACTGTGGCATCATCAGGAATTCAAACCTGGTTATTTCGCACCTTGCCCTTCCACACCTTCTCAAGCACAGTGCCCCTCTTCTGTACGCTCTTGAACTGAATAATTATGTTAGACTTTCCAGCTTCTCGAGTGAGCACACGGTGACAAACTTCAATATCAGAAGGTGCGATGAGCTCACCAAGTACATCACCAATTTTTCAACAAGTCCTGTAACACATTCGTTTTCATGTTGTATAAGCCCTTTAATTTCTACCTTTGACCTGCGCGAGTATTGCTTAGGTTGAACAACTCTCTTCCGAAGTTGCTGAATGATGTTATCATTCTCTTTGCACTTAGCACGTAGCTCTTCATTAGCCCTCCTAAAGACTTCCCTTTCCTCTGTGGCCTCCCTAAGGCGCTTTTTCATGTTTTCGAATTCATCGCTCATAAATATGACACTGTTGGTTAATGACTTCATTTCAGCACGAAGTTCCCGAATTTCGAATCGGCTTTTTCTTTCATTCGTAGGCTTCGTCATGTCTTTCGAAATGAAGAATAGTAGCAGTTGAAACAATGTGTAACGCTATAACAAGTGAACAAGTGAGCAGCAGGTACAGAGCAACACAGAAAGGCAGCCACGACAGCATAAACTATTCAGTTACGAACTGTGCATAATTCGTACACCAATCTGCAGTACAGAGAACAGTTCTTTAGCGTTGTGCCGATGTGCCATCACTGCTGCCAAGTGTGGGTCTAGCGCCCGGCAAGCGGCTTTTGCAGGGCTTGTCCCGATGACGTCTTCGGCAAAAGAGCAGTCAGGGAAATGATGCAAGCAGACCAAGGCTCACGGCGACCAGCGAAATTTGGGATATCTGCAGTGCAGGGAACAGTTTTTTAGCGTTAAGCCGATTTGCCGTCACTGCTGCCAAGTGTGGTTATATATGATTACATTGCGTATAGTTACATCAAGTTACTGTGCTGAACTTGTTCGGCCGCCTTCCTAGATTCACTTCATAATTGGTGTCAGAATGCTTCAATATTACTTTCGCAGGCCCTTCCCAATGAACTTCAAGCGTGTTCCTTTTGGACGGCCGCAGCGGCATTACCAGACTACCCACTTCAAAGGTGCGTTTCTTGACCGATTTTTGTAGTACTCCTTCGACAACACTTGTGCAGCCTTCATGTGGCTTTCCACAGCATTTTTCATTTTTTCAAGCCTCTGAAGAAGGTCGAGGGCATACGAAACTACATAAGGGTCCTCATCTCATCTCTCACAGGACACGCGTAGCAATCACAATTGTGTTCTCAAACTCCTGCCATACACAAGCTTTGCAGGGTTAAAACCAGTGCTCTTATGAGTAGCTGATATTAAAGCGAAAATAGCGAGAGAATTACACGCATCCCAGTTGCATTTGTCCTCGCAGCAAAGAGCTTTGAGTATCCGTCTCAGAACGGCATGCATACGCTCTACTGGATTAGATTGCAGGTGATAAATCGAACTGTGCACTACTTTTATTCCACATTTATCCAAGAATGTAGAAGTAAGGTGGCTGGTGAAGTCACTAGCATTGCCACATTCAATTTCAGAAGGAAATTTGACGCGTGCAAATATAGATAACAGTGCAACCACGGCATGAGGAAAATTGAGCTCGTTAAGTACTTTCACTTCTGGAAATTTTGTGGCTACACAGAGGGCCATCACGATTTATTGAAAACATGGCCCGACGATATCAAGTACTAGGTGCCGAAAAGGTTCTGTGATAACTGGCGCAACATTCATGGGTTCCTTTCATTTGTCTGTAGAATATCGCGCTCTCTGACAAGTGTCGCATGAGAGTACAAAGTCTTCGATATCCGTCCAGCAATTCGGATAAGAAAACCCAAAAGAAATGCTAACCTTGGTCTTCTTTATGCCGTGATGTCTTTCCCACGCGTTTTCATACGCCAGTTTCAATAGTTGGCGATGATCCTTTTGCGGCACCAAGAGCTGCCCATACTTGCGACCTTGCAGATTTATGTAGCTACGATACAGGAGCCCTGCCTTCTCAAAAAAAGAAACAATCTTTTTCTTTGTTCCGAACGTACGCTTTCCGTTAATGCTTTAATCGAAAGGTCCTAATGCTGCTTTCAAATGAGCCTTTCTTGATCTACCCTCGACAGCTAACTCCAACAGTTCACTACAGGCGAGAGCGGAGCAACCCTCTCGCTCTCGCTCAACAGCCTCGTGTAGTCTTCTCCGCCGACAGAGGCGGCTACCGCGATGGGTGGCTCGAGTGACTCATAGAGATGATTTCCTGTCCGAGGCACCATTGCCGCCAAGGTCACGTAGATCAGGCTTTTTAGAACGTTGTGTTTCACAACATTGAACGAGATCAAGTTCCTGCGAAAGCTTCCGCACTTGTGACGACGTGAGGGCCATGTACGCGATGTTAGAAAAGAACTATTTATCCTGATCCTTGAGAAGCTGCTCAGAGTTATTGGAAAAACATAAGGAAACAGATCGGGAAGCGCGGCAGACACAGCCGCTTTGGTGCGAAGCTTACCGAACAGGCCTTTATTGAAAACCGTAGCCATTGCTGAGCACGCACTCTGCTCCTCGGCCGCTTGTCTGATCCATGCACTTTTTCTTGCAAAATCGTCGAGAGACACCAACGAAGGATGGGCTGCGTCTATAGTTGCCGCTGAGTCTCGAAGGGCTCGACACGTTTTCCCATTCACAATAATTTCCTGGAAATATGGCTCTAACAACCGCATGTTCTTTTAAGATTCTCGGATTGTTGGGAAAGCAAACGTTTGTTTACAGTTTACCGCGAGGTGCCTTCCTTTTTTTGCAATTGTAGCAGATTAGCAGCTTTTGTGATTCAAATGCCCGTGTGGTATCAGTGCGTTGTTTAGGGAACCTGATTCGATTTATCCGCTTCCGTTGACGCTTTCCCTACAGTCTCCTTCATCAGAGCCGGGTCCTTCCTGAAATAACTGTGCGGTTTTTGTTTCTGTTCATCAGCTTTTTTTGAAAATCCCTCTTTTCTTTCACTCTTTTTAACACGCACTACCCTGCTATGCAACTTTCAGCGAGTATATTCCTCCTCAACTAACTCTGCTGCTTTGTTAAGCTGCACTTCGTCGCGTTTGTCCTGCAGACAAAGCTTGGCGTCATCCTCAATGCAGCGGTAGAATTGCTCCAATGCAATGTATTCTACTACCTTATCGCAACCATCATAAACACCTTTGCTCTTGAGTCACTGAAATAAATTGGCTTTAAGACAATACGTGAAGTCAACGTGTGACTCATTTCCTTTTTTAGCGTACTGAACCTTTGCCGGAGAGCCTCGGGTGACAACTTATAACGTCTGAAAACCACTTCCTTAACTTTGTTATAGCTCTAAAACGCTTCCCTCGACAAGAACGTTATCATGTCGGACACTTCGCCTAGAAAAGACTTAACTGGTTCTGCGTTCAAACAGACCGCTCCAAAGCACTCCGCTCACTGACATGTTCGAATTTGAGGAGATACTTCGCCATGTCCTCGCCTACTACGAACGGAGACAGTTGATGCCGAATTCTCTAACCGCTGACCTAAACTGTCGCAGAAGCTATGCTAGGCGCCTGCGAACACTGTAGGATTGCCAATTCTATTTGTTTCAGCTCGAGGTGCTCCTGCCTCTTGGCCTCATCTTGGCGTTCTCGCCTTTTAGCTTCACGTTCACAAACTTCTCGCCTTACAGCCTTCTCGCGGCGTGTTTTGATATCCGCCCGGGCCTTGTCGACTTCCTCTACCGTTACTCTTGCATCCTTCGTGATCTCAATGGCAGCTTGCTTTCGTTTTGCACAGCCTAAAGTAAGGCCCCGTTCCTCGAAAATTCCGATGAGGCCCTTGACTTTAAGGTTCTCCATCACTCACACTAGCCTCTTCGTATTAGCCCCTGTTAAGAATCTACTTGCTGTTCCCACTATAAGCCACCCTCCACATTAACTTTGGTTTCAAAGCCCTCCGACTTGGCATGAAACGATCGAAGCTCGGTCACTAATGCTTCACACAGCCCTTCTCTAATCTTCTATAAGCTGTGTTAGAGTAGTCTGGCTAACTGAGGGGAAACCATAAGGCACTTACCGCATCGAGGTCGCTAACGCCGGCTTATCCCGCAGCTGCCATCCACTGTTACGAGGTCCTGAAGGTGCCATGGTCCCGACGGCTCCACTGTTACCGAACTCGCCGCTGTCAATGTCACTGGTTGTTCGGTAGCGTATGTTTCTCAGCTCGCGGCTGCTTCTGCGCAGAGCTGATAGACGAGTGGACAAGATGGCGGTGAGTTAAAGCAAGGTTTATGTACAGCATAGAAATAGAGGCCTCACATATTCAGCACTGAGGCCGACAGCTTAGGGACTTGTTGAGCCGAGGTGTCTTCTCTCTGGCACATACGTCGGCTTTCCTCTGACGCATAGGTCAGCTTGTCGACGCACTGCTTGGATTTTTATAGGCCCCGGGTTATCCATTACATCTCCATTATCCAATCGGAACCACCGCTGGTGGCGTCACCTTTCTCAAATCGGGACCCGCCGCTGGATGGCGTCATGATCCTCCGATCCGGAGCTGCTGCGCTGGGTTGCACCCAAGGACGAGTGATGTTGCCACGCATTGCGTAAGACTCGCCTGACTGAATGGTGCCGATTGCTTCATCGGGCTGCTATAGGGCCCGTGGGCTGAAGGATCTCGCCATGCATTGTTCAAGACAGACTGGCGCCGACACTTGATGACGCCGTTGAGATGATGGTGTGAGGTGGGCTTGCTCACTGGCCTTGTCACAGATTGCCTTTGCAGAGCCATTGACGTTCGGTTTCGACTCCCGAGCGTAACAAAATACAATGCGCAACACGACGCGGTAGGAGTTGCTGCAGCACTCTGGCATAAACCGAACAAAGAAAAGAAAAATGTTCGCTACAGTTTTTTTCCCGGCTTCGCAGAAATTTTCTCCTCCAGTTTCTTTACATCACTTTTTCGCGAAAGCAGTCACAAGCACTTGACACAGCGAAAACAATTTTAGGTGCCATGCAAGCTGTTAACGAGGCCGCAGTGTTTGTTTGGAAGAATACGTCCTAGCTTTTGCTAACAAAAACTTTAGTGGCAAAGCTCATGAAGGCGTGGGTCGGTTCATCCTTTGTGTCTATGTACGTCACCGTCTTTTGTTCCTGGAAACCTTTGCAAACTGCCCACTACTTCGTCCTTGCAAACATCCCGCTACGCCCCATCACGCATCCACCACTTCGCTGACCGTAGAGCTGTTGTAATGAATGGGGAATCAAGCGACATATAGCGAATATTAACACTTCCTGTATAAATACATACGGTGTTTGTCACGCCTTTTATGATGTAGTGGGTGACATTCGCGAACAGTTTATGGTTCAGCGATGGGGCCTTCTAGCGTATCGCCCACTCATCATTCACTCCATGGATATGCTGTCATTTTTTCATTAAAGTTTGTATAGAACTTTTTTGAGGCAGCCATAGAAAAGATTAAAGCCTGCATGCAGGGCTTGTTAATACTCTTCAGGAGCGTGATTGTTGGTCTTCTGGGTCATCTCGTATTCGTATAGGCCATTATTAAGGCCAGGTACTCATGTCAGCACCGGTAATACACCTGAGATAGCGATTTTAAAAACAGTATGTTGCGTTGCTGTAAGTATCTCCCAATCTGCACGAAGACACGTGTTTTATCACTTTACATATGTTGGACAATAGTAATCGGACTCGGGCCTACAATTAGCGACCGGGCTTGCTCAGTTGCTAAATCCGTAGCAACAATGTTTTTTTTCTTTCCGTACAGGAGGGAACTCTCCATAGACACTTGAAGAACTCATTGAATCAATTTATTCAGCGTCTGTGGATACAATTTGCCTTGGACACAATTGCCCAACAAAATGAATTCATACAATTCAGGAAGGTTCAGGGTTGATGAAGTTCTCACTGTCTCTGGTAATGGGGCGCAATTGTAATTCACATCATGCCCCATCTAGCGAGTTCACTGTGAACAGAACAGGACACTGACATGGTGCGTATGAAGTAGGGCTGGCTGGATGGGCATCAATATTTTCAGCTTAGGATAAAAAAAACATTCGCTGCTTATAGTGGTGAAGCAGCTTAAGACACCACAATGTCCCACCATCCATCAACCACCGTTCCTCATCTACCAAAGATGTAGCACTGGTGCTTGTCCACAAACCGAAAAATTCGTCAACAGAAGAAAGCAACTTGTGAACGGCACCGATAATGACACCAGTGGCGTAGACAGCGGGGCTTGGGGGGTCTCAACTCTTCCTACCTGTATGCTTCGCGTGAGCCCCCTCCCTCGCCACTTACCCACCATTTTTTTTTCGTCGCTTCGCGTTGACATGATTCAGAAACTAAGTGGTCCTAATATCACAATATCATTCCTGGGCTCCTTTACATTGATTATTATGTGCACGTGGAGTGAAACTCTTTCTCCTCGTCTAGCTTGTTTTATAGCTAAGGAGGGAAGATGTTTGAGGTTCGCAATGGGTGCCCCTCGACGACTCGAGTGCTCGGTGGCAGCACGAAGGTAGAGCAACAGTCCAGTGAAAAGACACTTTATTGCAGCCTTAGGTGTCTGCCCATGTTCAAGCCCGAACCTCCCCTCTGCAGCATCCACATTATTTTCGTTACAGGCAACACGTCGCTAATGAGTGCCTCATACTAACTCCTCCCCCCTCAAGAGTGTTACTGGATACTTGATGTCCAGTAACGCGTTACAAAAGAAAACAAAAAATCACTCAAAAATAAACTCTCTCTTGGTGAACGCACAAGCGTGAACCGATTTTCACTTAATTCTGAACAGGAGATTTCGCGTCCTACTGCAAAATAGACCCAGCGACGCATAATACTAATTCTCAAATGGTCCTCCAAAAGAAAACAATCTAAGATGCTCAACAGCTAAGACGCACTCTGAATGAAATGCACAGCTCCAGCAAGCTCACATTAGCTTGAAACAGGGTACACGCACCGTGCGTAGTCCTGTGGCATATTGTCTTTTAGCTTCTCCACACCACACGTTCATTGTCCCAACACGTGAGACCCACTCCATGCGCCCTCCAGGACCCGCATAACACACTCAAAGAGAGCGACGGACCCAGCGCTATAGGTATATCTTAGGCTCAATGAATCGCGCCAAGAGCAAAAATTATAACGAACTCCCTTCAAAAACGCTACCTCATTTCATCTACAAAACCATTCCTACACAGCACATCTAATACACCAGAAAACTGTTCTACCACTTAGAGGCAAGCTCGTATCTCAACAACCGCAAAATGCCTAGTAGAACAAACAAGCCATTTTCACATCACGCCGGAGCTATTAGTCTCTTCTACCTACTTAACAACACGCATAACACTTAAACGTGCGATGCAAACACTTGTACAGTCATTCAATTCACAGAAACTACTTCAGTGGCTGCATAACAACAACAAAACAGCGCAACCTAATGAGGCAACCAAAACAGCCTATTTTCACAAAGAGTTACAATTAAGCAACCCAGTGATCATCCGAGATGCGAGAGAGCACCAGCAGCCTTGTCCAGCACGCCTTTCATACAAACCATTTGTTTGTCGCATTCGCCTCTCATTCAACCGAAGATGCCTCCCGTTGCGATTGGCTCAACTTCCTACTGACGACTGCGACTGATCGTTCACATTCACCAATCTTTTGGGAAACGCAAGCTCCAATTGACTTTTCTGATACGTCTGTGGCCAAAAAAACACTTTGCTTGGGTCCGATACTACCTACCAGGATCGGCGCGAGAGCCTCTTTGACTCAATCAAACGGAATCTGCACCTGCGAGTTCCACGGCAGAGTGTTCGGCCTCTCGAACTGCCGTTTCTGCTAACTTGCTGACTTTCCACTGAAAGGCTTTCGCAATTTCACCACCCTTCGGTAACACACCATGCTTAACAACTAAAGAAAAAACAAGAATCTAGTTACTGAAATTAGCTCTCATTCACGAAGATCACGCTAGAAAACTGCCTCAACATATAATCAAGAACTCAAAAGAAAAAATACCGGTAGTTTGATCCTTCAAAGAACTTACGTCTTCACTCGTGAGTCGTACACGAGATGGTCCTAGTGTGAGGACTTTTTTTTTGTACAGGGAACATGCAAGACGTAGAACCCACTCGTTCCACCACCGTTCCCCAATGCTAGCCGTTTTTTAACGCACTTTCTCATTTTCCTTTCTGATATGTTAACGCATTTCTTCGTTTTCTTTTTTGAGAAGTGTTGTCGTGCGCTAACACTTCTTCTCGGCACGTTTCTAAGACCAGTGACTGCTGGGTTTGTTTTTTTTGTGTCATTGCTTCACATGGTACAGCGACTGTCCACCAGTTACCTCAACGTGCGATTCACTCTTTCACTTGAAGCGGCGCATTGGCAAGTGAATCATGGCGTTCCTGTTCACCGTCGATATAATTTCCACCGAACTCACCAAGCCGCTCGATTTCCACATTAGTACAGTATTGCGCAGCAGAATTGAAACTTTTCAACTGTGCCTGCTCGAGAAGTGACGCTAATTTTGTCGTTCATGGCCCCCTTGCCCGACCGTCCTGTTTCTTCACTGTGCGCTAGGGCTACAACCTCGAGGCACATGCTGTGGCTCCAATTGTGGAATACTCCTCTAGTCGAACTTTATGTCTTACATAGTTCCCCCTCGCATAATACTCTTTTAGACGAATAAGTAGCCTTTGTCGGTGATGACGCAGACACTTGTCATCTGTCGGAGTTAGCAAAACGAATATACTCGTAGTTAGTTGATCACTCGCTGTGCATCATAATTTTCACCGGCTGAGCAACGCTCTCTGACGAAGTTCAGAGACCGATAATTACATGCAGCAGGCGTGCGGTAACACCGTGCCCAAAAGCGTCAGTTTGTCTTGTAGCGAGAGAAGGAAGACGGGAAGGCGGCCAACGTGGTCGTGTCGTTCTCTCGCCACTTTATTCTACGCCTGAAGCAGAACCGCGCTGGCGGTCCACGTCCGACACACCAAGTTCGCTAGCTCGTTCTAATCCTCGCGCCGCTTGACCTAGCATCAGCTGCACGAGAGGCGCGGTGCGGTGATCAAGAAATGATGATGGTGATGATGGCACCACAGGGCTCCCCCTCTAGCGCTTTGCACGATTTGAAGGCATATGAAAAAAAAGAAAGATAGTGACAAAAGCTATATACATGAATGACAATCCATAAAGTGTTCATTTGGAAAGTCCAGGTTGTCAACGTTGATGGGCCATCAGTAAGCAGCGTGTCTCTGGCGGGCGACACTGGGAATGGCGCAGCGGACGAGGCTGGCTACGCAGGCACGCTGTTGGAAGGAGCGGGCGAGGGTCGTGACGAAGGGACACTTTTGTCGATAGCGAGTACCAACGACAAGGCGAAAAATGGTGAAGGGCGCGAACACACACGGGCCGTTTCGGTGCGGTCAATTGTCGCGCGCACTAGGACACTGATGCTTAAAAGATGGACTGTAGCATGAGCGTACTACGGCTAGTCCAGAGGGTCTGGTGTTACTTCCTTGTTGGAGCTGGTGGGAACGTCGACGGGGAGTCGGTCAACCCTGGTAGTGTGTTTACCGTGCTGGTACCGTCGCTTCCGGTGGCACATACCGGCTGCGGCGGCCGCCTGGTCGGCCGAGTAGGGTGCAGATAAGTTGGAAACGGTGCGCTTTGGACCGATGAAGTGCGACATGGTTTACAGTGTTGTGACTCGGGGTGCTGATTCGTATCCCACCGCTGGCAACCAGTTGTTGCGGGTCGGAAGGAAGGTCGCTGGAGGATACGAAAACAAAACCCGGTCTTTTGCGGTAGCGTGGTGTAGCTTCGGGTTGAGGAAACGAGCGCTTACAAGATGGCGATACGAAAAAAACAAACAGGTTTATGGCACTATTTACAAATATTTACAGCATGAGGTTAAGAGTTCACAAACCACGAGCGTAGTGGTTAAACCGTTACATGGTTTAGAGCGACGTCCTGCACTCTGCGGCGCCGTTATAAGCCCTGCCGGGCTCCTCTTTCTTGAGGGGAACGCCAATCACACACACACAACAGGCGAGGGGTACGAGCATGCACGGCCCACGTGAACACCCAATATTGAGTCGTGATCACTGCACTGCAAGGTGGCGCCAGAGGGGCTCTTCCTCGTCGTAAGTGTCGCTGGTCGAGGGGTTCCACGCTCCTGACAGCAGACATCAAACGGTCCGCCGATTTGTCCGCTCAATTAGCAGGGCAATTTGTGGCCGTGGCCGCGGTTTCTTCCAAAGAAGACGCTGTCTTTGTTGTCCTCTCTGGAACGGCTTACGGTGTCGTGGCGACACGACGTCTCATCCTCCGGCTAGCAGGGACAATACCTGGTGGGCATAGGCAGCCGGCCAGTCGGCTACTTGTTGGAGGATCAAAAGAGCGCCGCTCCCCCGTCATCTCTGGGCGCTGGTTCCGAGAAAACTGGGGTTCCAGGCGTGGGAATTCTGCCTGGCTACGCTTCTCAGCGACAGCATGGCGCCTACTGATGACGGTCATAACAACAGTGAAAACGAGCCGGCTCAGAGGGCACTGATAGATTGCTTTTTCTGACCTTTGACGATGTGTAACGCGCAGGCGTACGCCGATGAGTCGTCGCGTTGTTCGAGCTAGAACCGGCGTTTGGTGATGCGAGATCGAGAGGCGGGTATGTGGCGTCATAGTTGTCATGGGCCGTCGACGGCGTTGAAATGCTCAAGCGCGCGTACGTAGCGGTAGGCGGATGGCTTAACTGCGCATCTGTTGGGGCATGCACGGTGTGCTCCACCTGTGGTGAGCCAGGCGTGCGGCCCTCGGGATTTCCTGACATGGTCACAGCATCATGCACGTTCAGCCGTGCATGCTCAGGGGCTTGAACTTCTGTAGGACACATCGAGGATGATGTTAGTAGGCGCTGGCAGTCTACGAGGTTTTGAGCAGCAGGAACCAGTGTGCAGGGGAAACTGATGGCGTGCAGTGTCACAGCGGGCTCTGGGTCCATAGTGTGAGTGGTGTCGCGGGCCTCCACAGGTGCCGGGACAGGCGGGGAGTCTGCAGGAAGGTCAGCTAGCCCAGCTGAGGTCGTCGAATCGCCCGGGACAGACAGTTCAGCCGACCAAGTCTCTCTAGCGAATGCGACGGTGCACGGGGCAGCGGCCGGTGTCGATTCTATGTGGCCAGTTGCTGGCAGGGGAATGGTCTGGACTGGCTGTTGGGCGAGAGGTGTCTTGGAAGGTGATGAGCCAGGTGCAGTTGTGTCATTTTTGGGAGGAGGAGCATGTTTAAGGCCGTAAAACTTGAGCACGGCATCTCGCAAGTGATCGTACGGGCGAGGGCTCCAGGAGAAGTATGTGAGGTGGTGTTTGAGGTCATGTGGAAGATGGTATTCCAATACCTCGTACATGAGCTCTTGGATCCAGATGCCGTTGTGATACAAGGCCGCCGCAAACTCCTCGAACCACGACTCTAGGTGAGAGGTCCGGAACGGGGGCAGTGGCGGGTCGAATTGAGGCTGCCAGGTTTGTGCTGACTGGAGCATGGCCGCGTAGCTCGGTGGCAGTAGTGTAGCGCCGGTCGCGTGTCGTGTGTTGGTGGTCGCCAAATGTAGCGAGAGAAGGAAGACGGGACGGCGGCCAACGTGGTCTTGTCGTTCTCTCGCCACTTTATTCCACACCTGAAGCAGAACCGCGTGGCTGTCTACGTCCGACACACCAAGTTCGCTAGCTCGTTCTAATCCTCGAGCCACTCGAGCTAGCATCAGCTGCACGAGAGGCGCGGCGCGGTGATCAAGAAATGATGATGGTGATGATGGCACCACAGTCTTATTGTGCCACTACGCTCACGCAAAATCTTAGCGGATACATCATTCGCCCATATCACCATTATATCCACCCCTGAATAAACGCGTGCGAAAGAGGGCTTACTTCCCACGAGAATCGCAATCCGCGGATTTCTAATCAGTGAGTTTTGCACAACGAGAGAGTGTCGCCACGGTGTGATTGTACTTTCAAATGGCCGCTTATTCTTGGAAGTTATGCATGAAAATTCGGCTGTATTAGCAGCAATCTCACGTGAGAGCTCACAATCTCTGCAAGTGACGCTGTTTTTCGCAGCAAGAACACGCTCCTGAATCAGGGCTGAAATTCGCTTTAGTAAATAGTTTGCCTTGCGGCCCATAATTGAAATTTTCTGTTTTCTCACCATGGTAACTACCCTACCTGCTGTGGTCGAGGCTTTCTTCGAAATTGACGCCTAACTCCGCAATATCCTTCACCTTCAACGAGCCCTTCCCGTCCTACTGAATGACCAGTGAGCGGAGATAACTTGGCATTAGTTGCTTTAGCCTATCAACTATAAACAACTCCCAAAGGTCTTCAAACGACTCCACCTTTCTACTTCTCAAGAAGTATGTGAACGTAGTCCCCATGTGTGCCGTCACTTGGCTCCAAGATTCACCTGCTTCTTTTTTGAAATCCACAAACATACGACGGTACTCGCTCGGAGTCATCTGCAGCTCCTTTTAAATTCTCGACTTCAAATCTTAACGCGGCATTACCTCTGCTTCTGCTTTATTAGCAATGAACGTACGCAACTATTCACCTAAAAATGATAGTAAAATCGCTCTCTGTATTTGTACGGGTATGCGTCATGCCGCAAGAACAGCGTCCACATTCTTGAACCACGCTGGAATTATCGGAATGTCGGCCAGGACTGCTTCCAGCTCTTTCGCGTACCGTGCGACTCTAAAATGCTGGTTCCGGTTTTCCTGCTCCTCTGACAAGGCACGTGACGACTTTATTTCCTCTAGCTTAAGCTTGAGCTTTAACACTTCAATCTCAAGCTGCAACTTGCAGGTTCGATCTGAATCACTAACATTGTCCAACTTTATCACATTTCTATTGGACTCCATCATCTCCCACAGTGTGCCTTAAAGCAAGTGCATTCAGTAAAAAAAAAATGAGGCCCCGAGAGTGCACAAAGCACACTTTACCTTGCAGTGATGCGTCGCCCGATGACTACGTTGGTTGAAACTGCATCTGGTCGCCAACCCTGATTGCGACGGATTATTTGATGCTTCGGATGCTCCACAAGACTGCCGCTATTGTTGTCTAAAGTCAGCCGCGCCGACTATCCCTGCTGCTCTGCTCTCGTTCCATGACGCGCAGTGCTCATGCGCTGCCCAACTTCTGGCTCAAACCTTGACCATTATTCTCGTGCTCAATTCCATTACTGCTTCTTGCAGCGCGCCAACAGGTCCCAAAGCAGCAAGCGTCTTGATGCGTTTTTGTCGCAGCGCACCAACAGGTGCCAAAAGCGGTGAGCGTCTTGTCAGCTTTCCGGACTTCAGCGCCTTTCTCGGTGCGGGCTCTTGATCCTGTCGGTTGCGCCAGTTAATTTCCTTTTCATCGACTAGCTTCTACACCAGCTAATGAGGGCAGATGTTTGAGGCTCGGAATGTGTGACCTTTGATGGCTCGAGTGCTCGGTGGCAGCGCGAAGGAAGAGCCACAATCCGGTGAAGAGACGCTTTATTGCAGCCTCAGGTATCTGCCCGAGTCCAAGCCCGAACCTCCGCTCTGCAGCAGCCGCATTAGTTGCGCTACACACAACATGCCGCTGACGAGTGCCTCATACTAACTCATGGGAAAACGTGTCGCAATGTTTGTCAAAATTTTGAAACTCTCCTAGATTTTGGGTAGGAATGTCGGCCACGAGTGTTTTGAGTTGGCTCGGGGACGAGATAATTGCTTCAGCGGTGATAATACGTGTACCGGCAGGAACAGATCTCGGTGGAGTTGTTCACTACGATAATTTTCACTAGGAAGATATTCGTTTTAATGGTGAAAGCTAGACACAGTTCCGAGGTCAAACATGCCGCATTCAAGCATATTACAGGTGACATTTCGTACTTGTGCTAAGATATACTCAAGTGAGAGAATAACATTTATATTGAACCACCGCACGTTCTGTCAACATCTAAACAAACACCCACACACACGCGCACGCATGCACGCGCACGTGTGACAGAATATTTGGTTCACCTACAGTACTTCGCTTGTATGGAAGTTTAAAATATAATGATACATATCTTGACTATGCCCTAACGGTTAAAGGCGCTCAGAAGTGCCTAAAAACGAAGGTGAAACACATGCAATTGTGCAAGCCAATCATTACTTTAGAAAGGCCTACTAACATACTCGTCATGTAACTTAAGCTCACAAATAAAAAGATGGTGGTCATACTGCTGATTGGTTGACAGATCTGTGAGGGTTGATGCCCCTAAACTATGAGATCAATGTTTGAGACGCCATAGTGAAAAGGTCAGGAAATCTCTAGAACCTGGGATTCTTTATCGTGCACCAAAATCTGAGCATGTCGGCTCACAACAATATCGTCAAAAACAGTTAAGAAGTCTTCGAAACATGACTTCGCGCCAAGATGTGCTAACAGTTTTCGTAGGCTAAATCTGAACATATCAAAAATAAGGAAGTACGGGTACAACGCTGTGTTTTGAGTCCCTCTCTAAAAGTAGCCATCCCGGTGCTTTAAAATGAACCGAAAGCTTGAAAAAAGTGAAAGTGTATACACAGACGAAAACATAAACTACTTAAACATGACTTAAACATGAACTAAAGCGTGAACTACTGGATAATAAAGTTCTATAAAAGTTTTCTAACGTGCATAGAACGGCCTAAAGTGGACCACATACACAAAGATGGGGTGTGCTCGCTCCGCTGAGAGTTGACGACAAGCCTTAGTCTATTGCTTCGAGACGGCAAGATAGCTGTATGGCCCAAAGTATAGTTGAAGAACTTTCCTGCTAATCCCCAGTCAGTGTCCAGACCCAAGCACTGTCACGAGATCAAGTATAACACGAAGTGTCGTCAGAATGCAACGGCTGCTATCGGTAGTCAGCTGAATCATAGGCGGATGAGCTGTTAAGCATCTCTACCGCCATCTAAAGGGTATTGCCGTGGCAGAGATGGAACATGTGACTGATGTTATGTGCGTACCTCTGATCATTTCTGCACTACTGAGATGTCTGTGTACAGGTCACCAGGGCCTTTGTCAAGCCGTTCTCACGGCTTTTAGCCTTGTCGACTTTCCAGTTTGGTCTGTCAAACAAGAAAATTGAATTTGAGTTTGGCCTTCGGGGCAGCAGCTAAACACCGTAACCGCTACACCACCACGCAGTACGCCCCGAGAAAGTGGCTCATACGTCCTTCTTGTCAGCGGTAGGCAGCGCTGTTAGCTTTTTCCCACAGATCTGACTGCCAAACACGAGCACGAAAAGAGAACAGCCGGAACGGTTGTCGTCTCAGGGTACGACATCTTGTCGTTTCCGGGCCATCTAGATGGCTCGGTGATTGCGCTCGGTTGTAATCTAAATGAGCAGGCTCACCGCATAGCGTGCGATTTCACGTGCCACGCTGTTGCGAATAGCCGTGCTCGTAACCGGCTCGACATTTAAAAAGATCTGTTGCGTAAGTTTTAAGAAATTGTTTCCCACTACTATCTGGCCTGGAAAAAAAAATTCCAGATTCTCCAGGGCTGCGTTCCAGGACTGCGTCCTTCGCTGGGCGTCTGGTCTACGTGAAAACCCACTGGCCTACTTCTTGTTGCCTCGTCGTATAATAAGCGCGCCTGCCTGTTGAGAGCAAGATCGAGCCAGGTACCGGGCACGAGGCCGGGCACGAGGCCGGGCCGAGCCTTGCCGCTTTTACTGACGGGCACGCTGAGAGTTCGGCCACGAGCACGCGGGGCAGAGTACGTCTTCGTGGAGCAGTTCCTATGGGCCGGAACTCCGGGATCAACTGCCGCGCCTCTACGCGACATCTTCGCTCATCGTCCTACGGTAGAGGGCGCTCGACGAGTTCGACTCGATGATATCATCAGCTACCTGTTCATCAACTCTGAACAGTGCGAGCATATTTTGACTCTGGCGCATAGCGGAGGGCAAATGGGCTTTTTACCTGTGTTTGACTACTCTTTTATGCAGTTCACGTGTGTAAATACGTTGTAAGAGTGCTTGTTCACCTGCGTGCTGCTTCTTTCTTTCTGAGGCGAATTCCAAACTCATACATAACATCACAAAACGTGTGATCTATTCCGAATAACAAGCTCTGTTCATTTAGACCTCATTAGGTAAAGTATCGTGAAGAAAGAACATTTTTCTCCGATATAAGTTTTGCCGACTTCATAGCGTCGATTCTGCAAACAACAGTTTCTATATCAAAGGAAGCCTCCTTTACTGTACTGTAAAAAAACAAAACAAGTATCAGGAACAAACAGGAAGCGTTTGCTTTATTTATGAGTACTCTTGACGCGGACATCAATGCAATATTGTTTACTGAGACATGTCTGTTTAGTATAGATATTTCTCCCGTCTTCACAAATTATATTGTAGTACGCCTAGGTCACACAGAAAGGGGTGTAGGGCTAGCAATATACCTTCAGCAGCGCTGTTCTTTTCAAACGCTTGATCATCTGTCTCTGAGTAACGGTGACTTAGAGTACCTAGCAACAGAAACGAAATATTTTTATTGCCATGGTATACAGACATTCAAGAGGATATAAGCGATGTTTTCTCAGTCGTTCTGGAGCAAGTTTTGCATTGTTTTCATGAAATATAAATAAACATTTTTATCATGGCTGACGTAAATACCATTATGATAGTTAAAGCCGTGTGTGCCCTTGATTTCGAAAACCCTGTAGCATCATATGCATTTCAAAGGGCTCTTTTTGATTCTACCTATATTATTACCACTAGCTCCACGCCACTGGACGTATGTATAACATTTCAAATATCAGCTATTACAGTGCAGGCACAATATACTAAGACCTAAGTGACCACCTACCAATCTGAAATGCTACAGAAAACCTGTTGCGTAAAAATAAACGCGCAATTGTGACTGGGCTTCGCGGGGCGTCTGCGCAAGAAGACGTTTGGAGAGAGGCGTCACCACGGACTGAGGCCCACGAGGGGGTTTCGACCTTCTCCCACGCCTAGCCTTGCATGGCTTAGCCGTGTCCGGTAAAAGGGGATCCGGAGAGTTGAGCTGACGCTGGGTCATTGGAACATTAAAGACACCCTGCAGAGACGACACACCCATTTGGCGCCCGCCTCTTGTAGACAGCACGCCTGAGCTCACCTACTCGGGTGAAATTAGCAGTCACCTTTTCCTATCTCTTTGTCTCCTTATCTTCATCTTTCTGTCTTACTTAATTTTTTTCTGTCTTCTCTCTCTCTCTCTCTCTATTCAAGATAGTTCAGTTTTTTCTGACGGCAGTGGCAAATTTTGTTGGGCTGCCCCACCAAAGGTAAACCATATTTGGTTATAGCGACCCGGATACCGTGAGACGGGGCATTGAGTGAGGGTTCTCTTAAAGTTCAGTTTTGACTGGCACGGTGGATGGACGTGTTTTTCAAGTGCTCCCGAACGACTGCACAGACAAGTGTTTTTGCACGTTTCGAGCTTGCTTTTGTACTCAATGAGGCAGCAGGGTAAACATTCAAAACACTTATGTTATTGTACGGCTTTTTGGGGAATCAGTCACCAGATATTTACTTGTTTGTGTGTTTGTTTTTTTCCTGCCACGCCGTGCTGAAGGTACATGTACACTGAACTCGCAAATTTCTCTAGTAGAGCTAGAACTTTTTGGCTTAGGATAGGATTCGTCGTACGCTGTTTTTTGTGGCTATCGAGTGGGACAATTCATAGGAACAATTGTTGTCAAAAAGGCATGGCAAAAAAGGCTGTAAAACGTTCAGGGCGCGGAGTAGGTTTGAAATTGAAGGCTATTGCGGATGCAGATACAGAGAAAGCTGACGCGAAGTGCAGGCGTTGTGGGGAAAGTTATGGGGAAAATGATGGAGAAAAATGGGGAAGTTGATAGCTGCCTAGAGTGAACTGCTGATGAGAATCGACGAGCTGGAGACTGCTTTGACGCCAGAGCTAGAAAAAAAAACAAGGACTATGAGAGAAAATCTCAGGCCCGCCGAGGAGGCAGTAGTGAAGGTGAACAAAGGAGCGGTCGACGAAGCGCATGGTAAGGCACTGGCACCCAGAACACTGGAGAAGAAGGAAAAAACAGGTTCGGATAAAACAGGCTCAGCCAGTTCAAGAGTCACAAGACCCAGCTTCTGCGAAGAAGTGGTGGGAGAGGACAAAGCAGCCGGCGTCACACGTGCAAGTAACCTCCAGGTGCAGGACTCTCTAGCTGAAAATTAACAGCACGTGATAAGTGCTGGGGACTCTAATTTAAATCGATGACATGAAGCAATCATACAGAGGGCAAGAGGTGACAAGAGGGTTTCAGTAGTGACGTTCCCAGGATATCAGCTGGAAGCAGTCATGAGGCAAGCGAGTGCAAAACTCACAACTAAGCTGATGGGAAACACCTCGTAATACATGGGGGCGTTTTAAACGATGTCTTCAATGAACATTTGGCAGGACTAGCGACCACACTGGTGAATGGGGTCAATGACATGCGCGCCATTTCCCCTCCACTTAGGTACAGGTAATGATATGCACGATGCCGGGTGTACCGGCACGTGGCGGCAACCTGCAAAGAGCGACTGTCAAAGCGAAGATATGGGAGATGGGTCGAGAGAAAAGATTTGAGGTTGTAGAAATGAACAGAGAGGTGCATATGTGGGGTGGTTTTAAACGACAAATAATTCACTCCAATGTGAGGGGAGGTCATGAGGTGGGTTGGCGACTTGCAGGACGCGCAGTAGCTTTTTCGGGAGGCACACGGGACGTTCTGCTCAAAGATAGCTAGTAGCGAGGAAAACAACCAGGGGACTCTATGACAGCTTGTATAGGCAGATACGATTCAAACGTGGCACCAATATTTAAGACACGTAGAGTCGGGTACAGTAATCGACATAGCCACGATTGCCGAGTCAATTCAGACGTAGGGTATATTCACATACATTGTTGCAGAAATAGACAAAAGTAGGGTGAGATAAAAGAACAGCTAAAGGAATAGAAGCTGATGGTATATGGGTTTGTGCAAGCACACATTCTTTTTTCGTTGATATGTGGGGTTTAACGTTCCAAAACCACCATGTGATTACGGCAGACGTCGCAGTGGAGTGCTCAGGAAATTTCGACCACCTTGGGTTCTTTAACGTGCACGCAAATTTGAGCACACGGGCCTACAACAATTCCTCCTCCATGTACAAGGACATCTTAGGGACATGGAACAACTACCTAAATATCCGGACTACGCAAGGAAATATTGTAACTGAACCGAAAGCAGCACAGAAGGGGGTGGTATCGGGGCATTCATTCTTAAATGTACAAACTGGCAAAGGGCTAAGCAGGAGTGCAGGAAAAATTTATGGCTGAAAGGGAAAGTGGCAGGGCAGATGGCGCTCCTGGAGTTTTGTATACTTGTGGAAAGAACAAAAGCTAGAGAGGAAGACCAACAAATGTTGCAGTGCATAGAAAATGGCATTGACGAACTAGAAGAGTGCGAGGTGCTTATATTAGTAAATATGAATGCGCACACAGAATATATATATATATATATATATATATATATATATATATATATATATATATATATATATATATGTGTGTGTGAATATACTGACCCGACAGGCAGAATGCTAATAAATATGTGTGAAAGTGATGATTTATTCATGCAACAGCACCGACAAATGCGAAGGGCAGATACCATGAGAGGTGGGAAGGCTGAAGTCGACGATAAGTTACGCAATGATGTCACAAAAGATACATGATCGACTAAGGGTGATAACCATAGACAAATATTGCTTACGGGCAGTAACAACGCCCAACTATCAGTGCTGCTTAAATATAGGTCCAAAATCTTAGGTATTGATCACAAACGTATCAAGCTAAGTTTCGATGAGAAATAAAAATAGAAAGGATGCATTATGAGCATCAACACGGTAATATTTATTCAGAAAGGCAAATATAAATAGCAACTAAAGGGATGGATAAAATAATCACCGAGGATACTAAAACAGAGTTGACGTACACAAATCTAACGCGAGTGTTTTAGTTAGAGCTTGCAAAGATACGAGCCAACTCAACTAGAAAAAATATACGCAATCCCAAAAGCTGGTGGGAGGCAGAAGTTAAGAGAGCCATAGTAAGACGTCAAGAAGCCTCCAGAGAATACAGGTATGCCAAACAGAAAGATAAAACCGAAAATGATGCCAAAAGAACATGGGATAACTTTTTCAGCTGCAGAAGGGAAGCATCCGCTCTGTTAAGCATAACAATTTGAAGAAAGAGGGCCCTACGAATGGTGGAAGTACACAGAAATGATAGAAAGCCAGCTGCAAAGTTTTGGAACCATCTCATTTATCTGAGTAATAAGACACGCATGTAACAGGGCTTTGAAACTACTTATCAAGGGGTTAGACTAAAAGGGAATGAGGCATTGAATTATGTAAAAACAATGATGACAAAAAATTCAAACACCAAGAAAGCACTACATGCGCTGAACCAGAAGAGTACGAACCCAATATTATTATTAACTTCAACATGCAGACCACCATTCAATCCATGCAGGAAGGGCACTCACATTACGTACGAAAGCAAACTGCAATACCAAAATTTAATACAGTAAACAAAGAATGCGCGAACTTTCCCTCAAAACTATGGAAGGCACACTTGTGACGTACATAGAAAAAATTGGCAGATCCCACGTACAGTGGGAATCGATTATATGCGAAGCACGAATGAGAAACGTAGGTATGTACCTTAAATATCAGCTTAACGTTACTAGGTGGAGGTAAGTGATGCCGTACATGACTTCAGTGTGATGATTACTACGTTTGGATGTGTCGTTTACCTTCGTCATTTATTCAAGTTACGTGATACCAAATATGGTATATGTAGAGCTAGCGAAACGACCGTGAGCACGGTATGAGCGTGGTATGTTGTCATGTTCTTACATGACACGCGTGTCAGGATTGTCATATTTGCACCAGTCATATACTTTCGTCATCCATTGACGTCACGTAACACCAAATTTGGTATATGTGGAACTAGCAAAACGGCCGTGAGCGCATCATGAGGGGCCCAATATACTCCAATATAGCATTGACACGGGCGCACGCTTCGCACAGCAATGCTATTTATATACGTTACCGAAACGCGAGCACTCATAGTCTGACGCCAGGTGTGACCAGCGCGACCAGCGACAGTCGACGATCCAGTGACGTCACGTAATACCACATTTGGCATACGTAAAGCTAGTGAAACGGCCGCGAGCGCATCATGAGTATGACATGTAGTCATGTTGTTACAAGACACGCATGTCGCAATTCTCATATTTGTATGTGTCATTTACCTATGTCGTCCGTTCGCATCACGTAATACCGAGTTAGGTACTTGTGAAGCTATCGAAACGGCCACGAGCTCATCATGAGCGTAGCATGTAGTCATGTTGTTACAGGACACGCATCTCATGTTTACCATGTTTGCACCAGTATCATACCATCGTCATCCATTCACAGACCGTAATACCAAATTTGGTATATGTGACGCCAGCGAAACCCCTGCGAGCGCATCATGAGCTTGGCATGTTATCATGTTGTTACATGACACGCATGGCATGATTTTTCTTGTTACCGTCTGTCGCTTGTGTTGGCCATGCTATCATGTCATGCCATAGCAGCTTTGAAACATGCTATGTGAACGAAACCACCGAAGCAGCTACAGGACCAGGAAATGTAAATCATGACATTCATGACATCCATGTCATGATTTTCATGTTGTGACTAGTCAAATATGTTCTTCTCACAGTGATGTTATGCCATACCAAGTTTGGTATTGATGCCATTATCAAAACGGCCAGGAGAGCCTAAAGTCATACGCGAACAGATAGATAGGTAGATAGATAGATAGATAGATAGATAGATAGATAGATAGATAGATAGATAGATAGATAGATAGATAGATAGATAGATAGATAGATAGATAGATAGATAGACTCAAAGTCGCTGAACTCGCTAAAAATACTTCGCATTAATTAATACAGGGTTGTAAACTCAACAATATTGGTCAAAACAATATACAAACTTAAAACACAGTACTGAATGCGGGTAGCGTAGTAATTTATCAAAGTCCGTGAACAACATTATTATAATTCCACTCCGACACCGTCCTTGAAATAATTGACTATTTGTAGTGTCTGTTCAGGCGAAATGAGGGGCTAATGCATATATGTGATCGTGACGTGTACGCCTAGCGGACACAGGTGTTACATATAACACATGGTCTACAGATAATTCAGGAATAATTTCCAATTGTAGGAAATCGAAGTGGAGCATCTGCCTACGTGTTTCGAGAAGGCGAATGTCTTTTGTTATCATAAGCTGTGTGGGGGAGTCGGTGCGCTTGAACTTAGGGTAAATGAAGCGAACAGCTTTCCTCTCTAATATTTTGTTGTTGTGTTCAGTGTAGGGGTACCATGTATTGTAGGCATACTCTAACTTCACTCTAATGAAAGTATAGTAACTTAGAAATTTAATGCTGCAGGTAAACTTTTAAGCTTGTGTTTTAACAAACAAACGTTACGGAAAGTAGAACAACAAATGTTACTGATATTTAACTTCCACAAAAGATTGTTTGAGAATGTTACGCCAACGTATTTGCAATTTTTAACCTATTTTAGCTGTCAAGCGGCCAGTGTATAGTGTACTTTAGCGGGCTTTTCTTTTTTGTTATAAGAAGAGAGACTGATTTGTCTTTGTTTAAAGCCATGCCTGATCGGTCACATCACGCTTTGGTATTTTGCAAGCTTATCTCAAGGTCCGTTTGGTCGGGTACTGTAGTTATTTCGCGAAATAAAACGCTGTCATCTGCGAACAAGCTTATATGTGTACCAAGTGTAACAGTGGTGACGTTGTCACTAATGTAAAGCAAGAAAACAATAGCCCCAGGACGCTACCTTGTGGTACACGGATCATATTGGAACACAGCTCGAGTTTTTGCCTTCAATAGAAACAAATTGCACACGATCAGAAAGATAAGCTTCTATCCAACAAAGCATAATGCTAGGAAAATTAAAATCTTTGAATTTTTGAATAAGTTTCACGTGAATTACTTTGTGAAATGCCATGCTGAAATGTAAAAAAAGAGCATCAGTTTGACCATTATTGTCCAATGTTTTCGCAAAACTATAAAATACAGTTATCAGTTTTTTTTTGTAGTGGAGTGGCCTTTACTTAAGCCATGCTGGCAATTCGATAGTACTGAATATCTTTATAAAATTTTGTGATGTGGCTAACATTGATATGCTCGATATGTTTGCAGCAAGAAGTCAGGGATATCGGTCACTAATATTCTACAGACAAACAATTTCCCTTTTTGAAATGTGGCACCACCCAAGCTGTCCGCCAGTCATTGGTTACCTGAGAGGGCAACGAAGAAGATCTTAGAAGTTGAAGCAGAAATCTATCAATCACTTCCGCATAGCGCTTATGAAGCATATTTGGGATACCATCTTGGCCACATAAATTTGTTGTCTTCGGGTTTAGGAGCATTGACACAATACCATCGTATGGAATGAAGCCCACTTCGTGCGCCTCAAAAACAGTAGAATGAAACAACTTACTTACATGCGTCTGTGAAAAAACACTGTGGAAGAAATCGTTAAAATGTTCAGTGATTTTATTCATGTATTTTGTAGTGGTTCCATCAGTCATTATTTGGCTGACTAGTCTTTTAGTTTAACTTGGATATCCTCAAATGTTTTCTGGTGCATTTTTGATGAAACTGGGTAGTACCATCTTGAACTAGTATTTCTCTGGTCTTCAGACTGCAATTGACAGTTCGCTTTTTATTGCACAGATAAGCTCGGGCGAAGCGCCCTTCTTTTTTCTTTTTTTAGTTTACGCTTCAGTTGCAATGCTTTACGCGCCATCCACGGCGTTAGCTTGCTGACTTTATTTGTTTTGTTCGGCACAAAAGTATATATGCAGAGACGACAGATTTTCAGGAACATTTCCCAGAGCGTGGATACGTCAATCTCAGTATCAATGATGTCACCTAGACACATTTTTTTGTATTCTACTATGCTTGCTTCATTGGCTCGATAATAGGTTTTAAAGCATTGTGATCGACAGGCCTTCATCAAGTATAACGACGTATTCCGAAAAGTCACGATTTACAAATGGCAGGTCAAGAACAGCGCTAGAGGAACCTTACACACAGGTATATTCAATAACTGTTTGAAGTAAATCATGTTCTAACGTATTATTCCAGATGATGTTAGCATTTCTGTCGTTCCTTAAGCGTGCCCGAAGTCGGTCCAGTTAATACTAGGCAAATCGAAATCGCCTACAAAAAAAAAGGCTTCGTGCTGAAAAGTTGGCATGTATTCTTTACACTTTAACATGTAATCGGGCGTAGAATCTGGTGGTCTGTAACACGCGAACGTTACGAACGAATGCCCTCAGCATGACAACTGAATGCACAGGCACTCAATGTCACAATTTTCATCAAAAAGTGTTGCTTCCATTGGTTTCATAGTGACAACAGCCACACCTTCACACCTATGCGCCCTGCCCAACAAAGGCTATAACATGGTAGAAATACTAAGTCATCTGTTACCTGCTTATGCAAGACAGTGTCCGTTAGGATAATAACATGAGGGTTGTGTATCAGCAACTGAACTTTCAGTGAATCTGCCTTATTTATAACACTGCGAGTGCTCATGTTGGTGACGCGCAAATATTTTCTTTGTTGTGAACCCTCGAGAACAACACTAATGACGTTATCTCTGAAAGGGGAACTTGCGTTGCTTTCAACTATGTTGTCTTTCCAACCGAATTTTCGTTAGCGTGTGACTTCTTGTCACAGGTCAATTTGCTCTTCCAGCCCCATTTTTAATGGGTACTTCATCATTTTTTTTCATTCCAGACATAAGCCACCCCTTCAATGTACAACTTGTCAAATGATAAGGTAACTTTTTCGTGTTTCTCCCGGTTTGTCTTCGCTCTTGCCCAAACTTTTCGTCTAATTTTGTGAATGTTTTGAGAAAAGTCTTCACCGATTAAATTATTAGTGTTCTTCAATTTATATCCCTTTCTTGAAATAACTTACTTATCTCGAGTTCAAAAGGCTCACGATAACCAAGCGGTTTTCGTTCGTGTGCGGCTTGCCTAATCTATGCATTTATTCCATAGGTGTATTCTCTATCTCTAGTTCAAGGATACTCTGAAAAAGTCTTTGTTTACAATCATTTCAAAAGTTTCACAATTTTCACCATTTGCAACAGCTAGTCCGTAAATTATTTGGTTGGATCTCCGGCTGTGATTTTCTAGTTCATCTACTTTTTTTTTCAAGTAAGCGAACTACACTGCTAATGTCTTGCATTTATTCCTGACAAGAGTTTACCTTGTCGTCCAGGTTTGAAAGAGCGTTTACTTTCTTTTTGATTTCAACTAGCTGCTTTTCTTCATTATCTTCAATGTCACTCGCTATTTCCTTGAGCTGCTTCGAAATCTGAGTAAGATCAGGACTAGGGTTTGATTCAATGTCCCCTCCCAGGAGTAGAAAATTTCTGAGTGAAAAAGTGACGACATGCAGTAAATAACTTGGCCGCGGGCACAGCAGCACCAACAAAAAGGGATTGCTTGAACGAAAACATTTAGTTTCTTCTCACCTGCACGGCAAGACTGAAATGGTTGTGAGCGATCCCCATTGTTCCGGTGCCACTGTGCCCTGTGAGCGAGTAGCCGAGCGGGTGTCTTTTTATAGGCTCCTTGAAAGGTGTCGCCCCACATAGCTCATGTGCCCGATGTTGTTCAAGAAGATCCACACTGTAATATGCGTTATTTCTTTCTGATTCCTGTTGCTGTTGTCAATTATTCCTTCGGAAAGAAAAAGTGTTGTTATTATATTTATGCGGAAGACATCATAGGGTCTGACCAGCCACCCTCGGCGCTAAAAGCAGCGCAGTAGCTGGGCCGCAAAGCCCAACGGGAGTATCCGCTCCTTGCGTAAGTATTTCTCTATGACTCGGTCACAAGGTGCGGTGGTACCAGAACGATGTGGATTGCTCACAACTATTTTCTTCCTGCCGTGCAGTTTCTTGGCATCCTGCATACTGCGGGCTGCTCGAACCTCGTCATGCTCAACGCTACTACGCATGCGACACAGGGAATCTCCTACGACATCTGTATTGATGTCACCGTGAACCTGGTCACCACCGTTCAGCAAACTGCAACGTCCATCCATGCCCGATGACGTAGATGGACGTAGATGGAGCTTGGAGGTGGACGCCATAGGCGACGGAGACCAGGGCGAGTTCACTTCTGCCCCCACGAAGCAGGGCTGCAGGCGGCTGTGCAATCGTTCTACTAGCGCATATTCACTGTAGAGAAAAAAATGAGATGTGCTCGACTTCTCGCATCTCGGCATCGCTCGTTTCGGACTAATGCGCAGGGGCTAAGGGGTGTTGCAGAGGCGGAGGGCAGTCGTTGTCGTTATCAAATAAACAAATACCTTTAATCAAATGTTTCAATTAATCGAGAAGCAGAAATTTGTTATTATGATTTATTATTCGTGTCCCTTAAGTCGAATAATCGTTCATCAATTTCACCATTCACACTTATGCTCTGCGCTTGTTGAACTTTTTATTTCGAAGGCGGCGCTTTTTTTTAGGGGTGAAGCTCTTTATAGCGTTGCTTGTGCGTCCCCTTTGTCTTGATGCATGCGTAACCTGCGGCACATATCCGCATGTCCACAAGTTGTGAAAATTGTAGCAAGGCACTGTATCACGCTCGTGGTGTTAACAAAGCGCTGACAGCAGAAATGTGGTACATAATCTCGTTTAGTCCTTGGATTATCCGCTGGATGGCGTTTCTTATATATGCTCAATATATTCATACGAAATATGAAAACCAGGAAAAACAAGGGAAGCGCGGTTAGAGATGGAAGACGACGTTGCTTCTACCTTTTTTTCTTCTTTTTTTCTCTGGTGGGGGGGTATGAATATTAGACATAAAAAGAAAAGTCTCACTGAATTAAGTCATCGATTCTTGTCTGATCTCCTGAGTGGGTACGAGCCATGGCTGTGGAATTACCATCATAATCATCATGTGATCGTGTCTAGGAGCTCATTTAAAAACCCCTTAAGTTACCTCACCTTACGTAAAAATTTGGTGGAAGATGCTGGGTTGGACACAGCCAAAGACGGGAGCTTCATTACCAGGACTTTGTCGCAGCCATCGCCTCGCCGTACTACCGCCTTCGCCGATTGTAATGGCCATCCAACGCTTCGATGCCAACTCCAATAGGTTCCGTGCCATACTACAGAGTGCCACCAAACTTCAGCGGGACGTCAGGAGAATACGTCAACGTGTGGCTCAAGAACTACAAGTGGATGAGCAGAAGCAATGGCTGGGACTCGAACGAACAGCTCAAACATGTTGTATTCTCGTTAACTGATACCGCCCTCATGTGGTACGAAAACCACGAGGACACGACTTGGGAACATTTTGTTGAAGAAGTACAGAAGTGATTCGGTGATTCTGACGCGAAGAGGAAACGCGTGGAGCAGACATTCTCTCAGGGAGCACGGCTTTGTGGAGAAACATGTAGGACGTACATAGACTGAATCTTGAAGCTGTGCAAGATCGTGAGTGCAAGGATGTCTGAAGAAGACAAAATTGGACACATTCTCAAGGGTATAGCCGAAGACATGTACAATATCTTAATTGGGGAAGACAGCGTGAACTCTGTGTCCGACGTGATGAAGCACTGTCTTATCTTCGAATCGCTGAAAATGCCACAAATTTTTCCGAAATTCGGCTGCCTGTACAACGTCCCCACTGTGGCTAGTGTTGAAACAGAGGCGCATATTGAACTTGCTTTGACCATATGGCAGATTGTCAGAGAATAGCTGCTTCGATGTCAGCAGACCTATCATGGCCCCATTGATTTTCAGGATGTGTACGCAAGCGAAGCAGAACGTGTGTGGACTCCTGTTTTTCTTTCGCCTTGGCAAACATCGATCAACGCAGCAAACGCTTATGAATATTAAGGCACATGGAAGGCCGGATTCCCACGTCAACCACCTCCAAATTACGAAAGAAGTTTTTGCCCGCCTGGTTACGAAACATCGCCTGCCTACGGTGCTTCTGAAGAGCGCCTACAACTCCCCCATGCTTTCCGAGAGGAGTCGTTACTCTGAGCAGCCACGTGCACCTCGATTAATTTCGATGTGCTACAACTGTGGCGTTCCGGGTCACATCGCACGTTTTTGTGACCACCACCCATATCAACGACAGCCTTTTTTCATGTCCCTCCAACCTTTTGACCATCCGCCCTCTACGTCACGGAAACCACGCGCACCTACCGGCTCACGCTACCCCTCGCCAGCCACTGATCGAAGTTTGACGCCACCACCCGCTCCACGTACTCCACGATCGCCGTCACCATGGTGACGCACACGGACACCGCTACCGGAAATCTAGTCGGTGCGACCAGTGAGGGTGATGGCGCGAGATCACAGGCTCTGTCTACAGATAAACCCCCGTCAGCATTTATGTAAAAAACAGAGTTCGTGTAGTTGTCGATGGAGTGGCTACTATGGCACTTGTGGATACAGGCGCGACAGTCTCAGTGGTGAGTGTAAATTTCAAGAGCCTACTAGGACCAAAAGTGATGTTTTGCCTGAAACATGGTGTGACATTTCGAAGTGTAAGTGGTGACACGTTGTGTGCGATGGGGTATCGTACTGTGGACGTCTCGCTGTGTGGCAAGGTATTTTGCGAAGCTATGGACACCACGCTTATTCCGCGGTGTACATATGACGTTATCTTAGGTGTCGACTTCTTGTGTGAGTTTGGGGCAACTATAGACTGCAGAAGTGGCCACTTTTTCATACACGCTACTTTCCCAACGGCGCTCTTAGAAAATTCCTGTCCAGATGAATGCATCTTTTTTCGTCTCCGCGGACACAGTCGTTCCTGCATTTTCTGTTGTGTGTGTTCCGGTGACATGCTCCAGTAACAACTGTGGTACGTTTGAAGCCACGCTCGGACCGATCCTCTTGGCATGCGTGAAAAAGATCATTCTCATTCCCCTTTGTATATTGTCAGTCGTTGATGGACGGGCAAGTGTGTGGACAATGAACAGTTGCATGGAGCCTGCAGTTTTGCTAGGCGGCATGAAACTTGCAGTATTTAGATTTGAATAATCTACGACGCTGGTTGCGCTTGTTGATACTACAAGCCAAACTGAATATCTAGCCTCACAAAGTTTAGAGGATGCCCAATTGCTACAAATGGTCAGCAAGTCACTTGACCAAAGTGAACGTCATACACTGCTCGACGTTCCATCTAAGCACTCGAAGGTGTTTGATTTTTTTAAAAACAGCCAAAGGCCTTTAATTCCAGCGTCCGTGATACGTCATCAGATCCACACCGAGTAAGCACATCCCGTTAGGTAGAAACCTTACCGAGTGGCACCATCGGAGCGCAAGATGATCGTCGAGCAAGTCCAAGAAATGCTGGAAAAGATAAAAAACTCCCAAAAATTTCCCGAGGGTGAACATGGTTAAGTGCGAATGCACGGGGTGATGCTATGAGGAGTATTTATTAATTCGCACTATTATATTTTTTCATCACATTATGGTGCCTTTATGGTGTAATGGTTCCTGGGAATCGCAATTTGATCACACGGGGGAGTTTACGTAGCCGTGGCTCTTGCTCAATGGCGGAACCCACCCAGCCAGCAGGGACTCTCGGCAAGACGCACACACCCGGAACGCACCGAAGGGAGCCAGCCGCGGGTTTTGCGCATCCATTTCGTCGCATCGGTGTTCGCCCGACCGTCTTCCGAACTCGTTCCAAAGAACCCGCAACGCGTTCAACCTGTTGGTCTCGTTTCTCACGCCGGATATGCAGCTCAGGTTGTTATCGAACCACAGCCGGTCACGCACGGCGCAGCTGTACCGAAGCTGTGATTCATTGATTGATTTGTGGGGTTTAACGTCCCAAAACCACCATATGATTATGAGAGACGCCGTAGTGGAGGGCTTCGGAAATTTCGACCACCTGGGGTTTTTTAACGTGCACCCAAATCTGAGCACACGGGCCTACAACATTTCCGCCTCCATCGGAAATGCAGCCGCCGCAGCCGGGAATCGAACCCGCGACCTGCGGGTCAGCAGCCGAGTACCTTAGCCACTAGACCACCACGGCGGGGCGAAGCTGTGATCCACAAAGTCGCGTTTCAAACGCGCGTCCGGACGAGCAAAGTCCAGGGCTCGCACCCTCTCCCGCGCGGCACGTTCACTGGCTCGAACGGCTTCGGGAACGTCCTCTCGCCGTTGACGATTGCGAGCGGCGTCTTGACGCCGGCCTTCATCGCCCTTCTCCGCCTCACGCTTGCGTTGTCGTTCCGCTTCTTGGGTCGCGTTCGCGGCTCGATGCTGACGCCTCATCTCGGCCTCGTGAGCGCGCAGTTCACCATCCGCTGCACGCTTCGCCCGCCTGTCTTCAGCCTCGCGAGCGCGAAGTTCGGCATCCTCAGCACGCTTCGCCCGCTTGTCCTCGGCCTCGCGAGCGCGCAGTTCGGCATCCGCTGCACGCTTCGCCCGCTTGCACTCGGCCTCGCGAGCACGCAGTTCGGCATCCGCTGCACGCTTCGCCCGCTTACGTTCGGTCTCACGAGCCCTCCGGAGCGCCGCCTTGTCTTCCAATGTCGGCGAAACTACCGCGGTGCCGTCACCTCCAACGACGGGTGCAGTGCTGGCATTCGGTTGTACTGCATTCGTTGTTGATGGTAGCGTTGCCTCCGGGACATCCATCACACGACCCGCTCTCGACGGGAGACTGAGAAAGAAGGCGGGCGCGCTAGAGAGAGGGGTGTGCGCGCAGCTGAAGTGAGCGAGGAGAGCGGAGGAGCGAGCGAAGGGGGAGGGGGACGCGCGCAGCGGCGTTAAAGATATAAGGCGCGTTACTGACACCGATATCAGTGTCGCGTCCGTGGTTTATTCGGTAGAGCGTCGCGCTGCGGCCCACCAAGCCCTCTTTCTTTTAAAGATAGAGAGAAGACTGCGTACGCCGCCGACGGCGGTAGATGGTTTGTGGTAGCTTATAAAGTGTATTCACACCTAATACAGAAATCCGCAAGTCCATGGGCTGCTCCCGTCATTCAATGAGGAAGAAGGATGGTACGTAGAGATTTTGCGTTGACCAATGCCGACTGGATTCTGTTATCAAGAAAGACGTCTTTCCACTGCCATGCATCGATGACGCTCTAGACTGCCTTATTCCGCGTCCTACTTTTCATCTGTTGACCTGAAATCAGGCTACTCGCAAATTCTGATGCACACAGCTGACAAAAAAAAGTCGGCATTGGTTAAACGAGTTAAACGTTAGGCCATTCGGATTATGTATTGCTCCTGCGACATTCGAAAGATTTATGGACTCTATATTGCATCGTTTAAAATCATATATATGCATGTGTTACCTTGACGATGTCATAATTTTTGGACGTATGTTTGAGGAGCACAACACTCGCCTAGACCTCGTGCTCAACTGCATTGAAAAAGCTGGTCTTTTTTTAATTAAAAAAGTGCCACTTTGGCGAGCGGCAAACATTGGTGTTGGGGCATCTCGTCTATAAAGATGGCATTAGACCTGACCCACAAAAGACAGTGGCTGTTGAATCGTTCGAGTGTCCTAAATTTGTGAAGCAACTGCGTAGCTTTATCGGCCTCTGCTCGTATTTCCGCCGGTTCCTACCCAGGTTTGCCAATGTCGTTCACCCCCTGACGAGCCTTCTACGCAAAAACAGCCTGTTTCAGCGGACCTCCGAGGGTGATGCCGCTTTTCACCAGCTGAAGTGTTTGCTAACTTCGTAGCCAATATTTCGGCACTTCAATCCTTTGTCGCCCACGAAAATTCACACAGACGCAAGTGACATCGGTATCCGCGCCGTTCTCGTTCAGCGTTCTGGTAAGAAGGAACACGTGGTGGTGTATGCAAGTCGTTCTTTAAGCAAGCCTGAACTCAACTACGCAGTAACCGAACAGGAATGCCTAGCGGTAGTCTTTGCGCGCAACGATTTCGCTCATACATCTATGGTCGCCCGTTCACTATCGTCACCGATCACCATTCCCTGTGTTGGCTGGTCAATCTTCGTGACCCATCCGGCCGCCTCACACGATGGGCCATTCGTTTGCAAGAATATGTCTTCACCATTTCATACAAGACTGACCATCTACACGCTGATGCTGATTGCCTCTCTAGGATGCCACTACCGACGACAGAATGTGAAGCCGATAACTTGGACCACCTTATCGCTTCTTTGTCGTCTGGCTTTACCGATGCCATGACTTTCGCCGCTGAGCAGCGTAATGTCTCAAGCTTGAAAGCTCTCTACCTGGAGCAAGAAAGTAAATGAGCTGAGGCCGATTCTGCGTCCTAAAAGGTCGTCTTTACCAGAGAAACCTGTCCACGACGGGCGCCCGCTTTCTGCTGGTTGTTCTGGAGTCCCTCCAAACCTCTGTCTTGCGTCTCACGCATGGTGACTTTACCTCTGGCCATCTAGGAAACTCACGAATACTTAGTCGCAAGAAAGAGCGGTTCTATTGGCCGTAAATGAGCAAGACAATAAAAAACTACGTGGCAAGATGTACGCAGTGTCAGAGCGACAAACGGCCCACCTTAAATCCAGTGGGTTACCTGCAGCCCATAAAGGCCTCCAGTTCTCTTTTTGAAAAGGTCGGCATTGATCAGATGGGACCATTTCCACGCTTCTCAATAGGTAATCAGTAGATAACTGTATGCACCGACTACCTGACTTGGTACTGCGAGACGGCTGCTTTGTACTACGCCACGGCAGTCTAGCTTTCAGAGTTCCTGTTGCATTCAGTCATCCTCCAGCTCGGGCCACTTCGCTTGATAATGGGTGACCGTGGACGACAATTTACCGCTGATATTGTGGAATCATTACTTCATGTGTGTGCCTACATGTTGCGACACTCAACTGCGTATCATCCACAAACTAACGGCCTGACCGAGCACACAAACGGAACGCTCATCAACATGTCAATGTACTCTGACTCTGACCACAAAAACTGGGATGAAGTTTACCATCCGTCACGTACGCCTTCAACACGGCGAAACACGAAATAACAAGCTACAGCCCTTTCTATCTGCTCTACGCTTGCTCACCTTGACATACGCTGGACACTCTCTCTCCTTTTGTCATCCAATGACGATTTCGCAATTGCGGAAACTTTGTGTCGTGCGGAAGAGACACGTTGACTTGCCTGCTTACGAACACTGGCAGCGCAAGAGTCTTTCAAGACTCGCAACGTCAGTCAACACCGGCATTGAACCTACGCCCCCGGTGATCTATTGTGGGTGTGGACCCCAATACGCAGACATGGCTTCAGCCGAAAGCTACTGGCACACAACGCCGGTCCATTTGTGATACCCCATCGCCTCAACAAGGTCATATATGAAATTGCACATGTCGCCACTAGCGGCCGACATTCATGCAAGACAGAGGTGATGCATGTTGCCCGCCTGAAGCTGTTTACACGAAGGACACCAGAATGCCTCACCCAGAGGGTTTCGTCTCAGCCAGGAGGAATGATAAAAAGTGTCGCTACCAGAAAAAACAAGGGAAGCGCGGGTAGAGAAAGTGACGACGTTGCTTCTACTGTGATCATTGTCTCAGTGCCCTTTAAAAAACTCTTAAGTTACATCACCTTACGTAACAATATAACAAAACGAAGTGAGATTGCGGTACTTGAAGTGTTCACTAGATGGACAGACGGACAGACAGACAAGTAGATGGACAGACAGACACACGTACGCACGGATGGATGGATGGACGAACGAATGCACGGGCGCACGGGCGCACGCACGGACGGACGCACGAATGCACGCACGAATGGGCGCACATACGGAGGAATTGATGAACGCTTCGCCTCACTCGTCATCAAACATTCCGTGCATGTGCTGTGTTTTTTCAAGTATCAATCATCGTGCCGTCTTGGGACCTAAGATCAGTTAGCCTTGTGTTATATACGTAGGTCTTATCGTTGATATCTTTTGCCGCTGTAGGTATCTGTATTTTCTTCTCTTTTATTTTGCTGATTGCTGTTGGGTTCCGTTTTCATTGTCCTTTATCTTGCTCCTCTGTGTATTGGTTATTACAAGCAGGTTTTTAGCGCTTAAAAGGCTTGTTGAAGCGCAAATAAACACAGTTGACAGTCAGCAATCATCCGTGTGATGTGTGTCTGCTTGTCGTATTCTAAAATTTGCTGAAGCCTGTTTGAGTATGTACAAACTCACCAAAGTGAACGTGCTAATATTCAAAACATTCTCTCTCTGTCGGCATTCGATGCTCCAGGAGTCGGCTCGTAGAGCGTCTGCGGAGGCACTATGACGATGGAAGTGACTATTGATGGTAGAGATGCCGATCAAGAAGAATCGGAAAGCTCGTACTGGGTGACGAAAGTGTCGAAACGTTTGTCAGAGCTCCAGGAGAGTCAACAATGAGAACGCAAAGGCGTCTGCCAGCAGTGAATGCGGAAAAGAAGGCAGGACGGTGCCGGCCGGCTTCAATGGCGACAAGCATGGTATAAGCGGGAGACATAACAATATAAAGCGGCGGGAAAAAAGCTCGCGGAGCAGTCAGTAGCGTCGCATCTACCGCGTCTTAAGAACGCGGATCACAAGGTTATTAACAGGCCCAAAGAAGAACTAACGCTCACCAGACTCTCGGCACCTGTGTTATGGTGGAGCAATAAGGATGGCAGCAGGCATTCCATGGCAGAAAGGTCGGAAGGAGGACAGGATCGTTGTCAACGAAAAGCAAGGAACATTGATATATAGCACGCCCAGGGAGGATGTTGCCACGAAAATTTTGGACCTGAAAGCCACAAAGCTCGACGGTAAGAAGTACGAGGTGAGCACATATATGGCCGCGCCTGAAAGCTGTGGCAAAAGAGTGATACGTGGACTTGATATCAGATTAACTGTGAGGGAATCGAAACTGGCTTTCTCACACAAAGAGAATCGTTCTATTCTTGGTGGGCGATGGATGGGCAACTTCACTTCGGTAACCATCACCTTTGTTGACGACTACGTGCCGAGATGGATGATTTGCTTTGAGACCGCAATTAATTTTTTTTTCTCTACAAGAAGAGGTATGAAGTGTGTTACAGATGTGGTGAACTTGGACATCGATCCGACGTATGTAACCGCCCGCACGAAAAATGCAGAGGTTGTGGGGTGGCCTCACCACCCAAGGATCATGAATGTACACCTAGGTGCCATCTGTGTGGCAAAAAGAACGTAACGGGAAACAAAAGGTGCAAAGAACTTTTTCTGACATCTTATATAGTAAAGAAGCAACAGTGGGAAATGAAGCTTGAGGAAGCGCGGGAGCAAGAAGAACGAGGCAAGGCCGAAGAGGACACGCAGCGGCACAGCAGGAGAGACGGGGTTCAAGATCGTTCGAGGCGCAAATTTGAGCATCGCAGTAGATCGAGAGGGCGCTCGGAATACTTACCTCGATTACCACAGTGCTGGTGAAGACGGAAGTTTCTCACAAGGCACCCCATGATAGTGGTGATTGTGCCCAGGAGAAGTCAAAATCCACAAAACTACAGGTGGGTTGGGTAACTAAGGTCTCCCAGGATGCTAATACAGAGTTGATTATTGCTCTTAAAAAGCAAAACATGATATTACAAGAGCAAAATGCGGAATTACGCAAACAGCTTGATGAGATTAAGGCTAATCTAACCAGTAAGCCGGAGAAGGCGCTAGAAACACCTCAGGTAGCAAACCAACCACCTTTGAAGAAGAGGAGGGCTAAAGAAACCGGAATCGAAGGAAATCACGGAGCGAGAATTGGAGCGCTTGAGAAGGAAACAAAGTCATTACAAGGTATGCTCCAAGCTGTACTAGACCAGATGAAACAAGTAGGCAACGCTATTGAGCAAATTAAGGCTGAATTTGCTAGCAGGGACCGACAGATAGAATGGCTATGCCAAGCACTCAAGCTAAAACATGATGGCTCTCCACCCTTGTAGTAATACGATTTGGCAGTGAAACTGTAGGGGTTTCTCGCGGAAAGGTGTGGTTTTACAATCTTTTCTTACCAACGCCGATTGGCCGGAGGTCATTGCGATCCAGGAGTGTCGGTTAAATGCAAAATTAGCCGGTTACAAATCTTTTGCCGGATCGGGTAATGATACCCAAATTACGACCTTTCTAAAGAGAAACATTACGACATTGCAGCACGAGACAGAGAATTCGCAGATCCATTATGTTTTAGTCGAACTCGTGCCTCGCAAGCGCAAAGACGAGAGTCTTTTTATCCTAAAGTGTATAGTTCCCCAGGCACCGCAAAATCAACTTCTGTGATCTTTTTACAAAAACAAAGGTTATTTCAGCAAATGGTCTACTATTGATTTTGGGCGACCTTAATGCGCATCATACGGCGTGGAGTTATAAATTCACCCAAGTCAACGGCAGTAATTTGTGGAATGAAATTCAACAACATGAGCTGATACTTATAACGGACCCAACGCCGCCAACGAGGAAAGGAAATAGCGTATCACAAGACACGATGCCAGATCTTACCCTGGCCAGCAGTGCCACCGCCGTCACGTGGTGCAATACAGTGGATGACCTAGGTAGTGATCATAGAATTTTAGAGATTATCGTTGTCAATGGCCAGCTGGTGATGAATAAGAGAAAAGTTTTTTATTATTTATTATTTATTTATTTACAGATACTGCTGTCTCGATACACGAGACATAGCAGGAGTGGGTACATTAGGAAAAGGAACGGACATACATTAAGCAATACCAAAGAAACATACCAAGCATTTAACACATATTACAAAATATGGTTAGGCAGTTCTTTCAAAAACAGTTCAATTGGTTTTTCGCGTAGGAAACCATCTAGGTTGTTCCAAATTTCAACAACGGCTGGAAAAAAAGAATGCTTAAAACAATTTACAAATGGCTGGAAGGGAACAATGTTGAGTGGGTGAGATAGGCGCGTGGCTCGTCGTGCTGAATCACAAAAAGTAATTGGTGCTTCAATGCAACTGCGGCTGTGTACAATGTTATGTAGCAGAGTGATACGGTCAAGTGTGCGTCGGAAAGCAAGGGGTTCTAACGACAATGAGCATGCGTGAAATGAGGGAGAAAAATTGCGGTCATACCGGCCAAATATAAATCGTATTGCTTTTTTCTGTATACCCCTCGAGCATATTTATGTCAACTGCAGTATAGGGTGACCACACCGCTGAGGCGTACTCTAGCAATGGTCGGACGAGCGATTTATACGCCGTTAATTTGCAGTCCTTGGTAGAGTGCTTGAGTGTTCGTTTTATGTATCCCAGTTTTCGAAGTGCTCCAGCGCAAATTGTTTCAATGTGATGGTGCCACTTTAGGTTTTGAGTGTAGGTAACACCAAGATATTTGAATGTATTAACAGAGTTTAGGTAGTGGCCATTGTAACTATAACTAAACTTTAGCGGCTGTTTTTTGTTAGTAAATCTCATTTGAACAGTTTTTTGGTAATAAATGTTCATTTGCCACATGGCGCTCCAACCACAAAAGGACGAAAATACTTTGTTCAAAACATCTTGGTCATGAGCATTATTTACGCTAGTATATAAAACGAAGTCGTCAGCGTACAATCGCAGCTTCACTGGTGTGTCCTTAATGATCTGTGCGACATCATTAATATAAATAATGAACAATAGGGGCCCAAGCACCGAGCCCTGTGGTACACCGGAAGTGACTGCACACGACGATGACTGCGCATGCTCAAACGTAACAAATTGTGACCTCAAACGTAGCCAATCAGCTATCCAGCCTAATATTTTGTCATCGTTAATAATACTTCTGAGTCTAGTAAGAAGTTTTTTGTGACATACTACATCAAATGCTTTGCTATAATCTATGAATATGGCGTCAACCTGTCCTTGAGTATTAAGAGCCGAAGCGATGTCGTGAGTGAATTCAATGAGCTGTGTAGTTGTAGAAAAACCAGAGCGGAAACCATGCTGATTACGGCACAATAAGTTGTTATTAGTGAGGTGCTGAAGTACATGTTTATGAATTATGTGCTCTAAAAGCTTGCAACAGGTACACGTTAATGAAATAGGCCTGTAGTTAGAAATGAGTTGCTTATTACCCGATTTAAACACAGGAATTACATTGGCGATTTTCCAAATGGTCGGCACAATACCCGTTTCTAATGATTTAACAAAAATTATTGATAAATAACGAGCGTTCCATTCTGCGTAACGCTTCAAAAACATGTTTGGTATGCCATCTGGCCCAGCACCTTTAGTAGTGTCGATATTCAACAGAAGATTAAGAACGCCATTGTAGCTAATTTCAATTGCTGGAAACGAATCTATTTCCTGGCTGCTACGAATGTCAGGGGTCGTTCCATTGTCATCTCCAAATACAGTTTGAAAATACTTATTAAAGGCTTCAGAAATTTTGGATGAATCGGAGCAGGACACATCATCTATCATGAAGGTTGACGGACAGGCCGTGGTAGGATTGATAGTTTTCCAAAACTTAATGGGATTATTTTTCATAAAAGAGCTTAACGTGGTATTAAAGTAAAACTTTCTGGCATCACTCATTTTAACTTTTAGTTCAGATTTAAGCAAGTTAATTTGGGACTCCCCGTCATTATTGTGAACCCTCCGCCGCTTTCTGAGTCGCTTAATACGACGTTTAAGCTGAATAATTGACCTGGTATACCAAGGGTGTTTGGCATGACGTTTTATGCTCTTGTGAGGAACAAACTGCGCTATACATTCATTAATTATACTGTAAAATTGGTTAGTCAACGTATCAATACTGCAGTGGTCACTACTCGATAAGAAATCGCCAAAGCATGTTGCAAGTTTAGCAAAAATAGAAGTGTCGTCTGCGCCTTCAAAATTCAGCACAGTCTTAAACGGTGGTCGTACTGGCTTACAAGCAACATTTAAATCAACAATAACGGCCTTATGGTCGGAAATTCCATCGACAACCCTGCACTGATGTCCATTCGTAACCAACTCATGGTTGGCAAAAACAAGATCTAGTATAGAATCCTCGCGCGTAGCCTGATCAACCAGCTGTGTTAGATCGAAAGCTGGTGACAGATTAATTAAAGAATCACAAATTATTCTGTCACGACCGGTTGATGTTAACAAATTCCAATCTATAGAGGGGGCATTAAAGTCACCGGTAAATACGAGTTTGGAACAGTCCAGCCTTTGTCCCACAATATAGTCACTGACAGTCGAAAAAACGTCTGAGGCAGAGTTAGGAGGACGATAGAGAGCACCAACAACAATAGCGAGACCATCAAGCATTAGTTTGCACCATATAGATTCAGTATTTGGGAGTTCTGGCAGTAAAGAAAATTCAATACCATTTTTAATAAAAAGTGCCACTCCGCCACCACGGCCAAAAGGCCTATCTTTTCTTAGAACCGTGTAACCAGGAGGCAAGAATTCATGATCAATGATAGATTCATTTAACCAAGTCTCGGTCACACAGATAGCTGATGGACTATGACACTCAATGAGCCAGTTAATGTTTGCAATTTTATTAACTAGGCTTCTCGCATTTAAATTCAAAAGCGCAAAGGACTTCGCACTAAGCCGTCATGCATTGTTTGTAGCAGACAGCCGACGGCTTTCGTTAACGATAACTTTTTTCTTCTCATCCCAAGAATACCGAACGTTGTCCACCAACAAATGATCGTAGTGCAGCCTGGCTTTTTTCGCATCCCTTCTTATTTCGGCTGAATTCCGCCACAGTTCCCTGCGTATCTGCCTCACGCGCTCAGAGAAGTCTTCATTTATAAATATTTTCGTGCCCTTCAACTTGCTTGCATTGCTTAAAATAGCAACCTTAGTTCTAAAATCCAGCAACTTAATAATAACTGGTCTTGGGCTAGTGCTACTGCTCTTACGCACTCCCAGCCTATGGCATCGTTCGATATCGCCACACTTAACATCTAGTTTTGATGTAATCAGCCCAGTTACTGTTTCCAGCAACTCGTCTGAAGTCTCCCCAGAGTTCTCGGTTAAGCCATAGATGAGCAGGTTATTTCTACGGGACCTATTCTCTAAATCGTCGTTTTTTTGGTCCAGTTTACTAACAATCTCTCGAATGTCAGCTACGGCTTTCTCGAGTTCAGACACGCGTGGTGCAACATCAGTAATTGACGCAATGGACAGCTCAATTTTGGTTAATCGTTCTTCGAAGGATGCAACCCTAGAGGAAAGACCTGTTATCTCCTGCGCAATTTTAGTCTGCCCCGAGAGCAACTCTCGCAACATGTCTTCGACCTCAGGACCAGAGTTACTCTCCACATCACCACACACAAGCAACAGCATTTTCAAGAAATTCATCAGCACAAAAGACATATTCATGAGGTCCGCAGGGGGGTCCGGCAGCAGCAGTAAGAAATAGTTGCCACTTCTATAGCTTTTGAAATTGTACTTTAAGCTTACCTGCAATACAGAGCATAAGAATTTGAAGCGAGTGCTTTCCATGCTGCCGCCGGACCCACTGAAGAGCAGCGGGCGATGCGATGCCTTTATACGTTCCGGTGTCGTCACAGATGTCGCCTTGTTCCTGATATCGCACCATGGGCACTTCCTTTCAGTCCAGCTGATACGGTTGCCAAAAAGTTTCTTCGCCGTAACCGAGCAAGCTACTTCGCCGCACGAGGAATAGACTCGGATTGGGTGACCTTGAGAAATATCAGGTCGGAACAGGACCCCATGAATGATATTAACAATTGGAGTCGGTTCTGGACGCTACCGAAGAGATTGATGCTGGCGATGAGGAAGATGTTGATAGACATCTTGTAAGCATGTGGAAGAAAAAGAAAAACTTAGAGCGAAAAATCAGTCAGAAAAGAGGAGACAGGAATCTCCGAAAGGAAGTTGCTGCACTGAGTAGAGAGATCAAAGATTATGCATTGGAACTTACCAAGCAAAAGAGGGGTAGTATCTGTGATCAGATGGATAAAGAGATTGGCAGTGCTGAAACATGGCAGCTACTACGGCATCTATTAGACCCAAAAACAAACCAATTCGGAGGCCCGACAGCAACTTCAAAGGCTTGTGTACAAATATGACGGTCAGACGACGGAATTATTACAGGAGGTTGTGGGTCGCTACCTCTGCTGCACAGAATCTCAAAAGCTCCCTGACTGCGCTAGTTCAGAAAACCCGGACCTAGACAGCGCCATCACGGTTGGAGAAGTCAGGGCTGAAATTAACCGACTTAAAACAAAAACGGCTGCCGGTCCGGACAAAATCAACAACAGACTGCTTAGGAATCTTGATGACGGCTCCATTCGTCAACTTGCAGCTTATATGCAAAAATGCTGGGACAAAGGAGAAATACCGCTAGCTTGGAAAACGGCCAATGTGGTCTTCCTTCCTAAGCCAGGAAAAAAGCTCAGTCTTGAACATCTTAGACCCATTTCCATGACATCTTGTGTAGGAAAATTGATGGAGGACGTCATCCAAACAAAACCGACTAGGCTCATGGAAGATGAAAACCTGTACCCTGATTCTATGATAGGCTTCAGATCCCACCTATCAACGTGCGATATTATGCTACAGCTAAAGGAGGAGATAATAGACAAAAAGACTGTTGACACCAAAGTAATTGTGGGTCTGGACGTCTCCAAGGCGTTTGACAATGTCAATCATGGAGCCTTACTTAAGAACCTAAGTGCGCTAAACCTAGGCGTCAAGACATACAACTGCGTGAGGGGCTTTCTCTCAAATCGTACAGCCACTATCAGCATGGGAGGGCAGTGGCTCGAAAACATTAAATTGGGGAATAAAGGGACGCCACAAGGGTCTGTACTCTCTCCAACTCTTTTTAATATAGCGATGATTAAACTTCCTGAGAAGTTGGAAGAAATCGAAAATCTGCATCACACAATATACGCAGACGATGTGACGCTGTGGACAAACAGGGGTAGTGACGGACATATTGAAAGCACACTTCAGGCGGCTATGGATACTGTCAAACAATATCTTGAACCACTAGGGTTAAAATGCTCGGCAGAAAAATCAGAGGCTCCTTTTCTACCATTGCAAAAAAAGGAAAGCAAACAATCCCCTCGGAAGGGGTTGTGACATCGTTTTACGTGTGAATGGTAATGCTATTCCAATTGTAGAGAGTATTAGAATTCTATGAATGCGCATACAAGCAAATGGAAAAACACTTAAACTATCTGGAGACTCGAAGCCAGTGTGCACCAGACGTGCCGTCTGTTTAAGCGCATTTTTAACAAGAATGTGGGGATGAAGGAAGCCAATCTTTTAATATTAGTTCAAGCTTTCGTGATAAGCCGTGTACTATACGTTGCCCCTTATCCTAAATAAAGTAGAGCAGAAAAAGATAAAATTGAAGCCATTATAAGGAAAGGCATGAAGACTGCGCTTGGGATTCCCCCGTACACCTCTACGATTAAACTTCTTGGGATGGGTGTCTCGAACACGTTAGATGAGCTAATAGACGCCGCCATGATGTCACAGCCCCAAAGACTTCTGAGAAGTAGAACTGAGAGGAAAATCATGGAGCACTTTGGGTTCGAGCCCACGGAGTGTTCCAGACTAAATCAATACCTAAATTAACTAGGGCAAGACTAAAAATTATACCGCTGCCGATAAACGTGCATCCAGTCTTTCATGAAGGCAGACGCAAAGCTAGAGCTGTAGCCCAGCAGGCGAAACTTGAAGGTCGATCTGGCGTCCATTAAACGGACGCTGCAGACCCCTCCATGGTGGTCTAGTGGCTAAGGTACTTGGCTGCTGACCTGCAGGTCGCGGGATCAAATACCGGTTGTTGCGGCTGCATTTCCGTTTGAGGCGGAAATGTTGTAGGCCCGTGCACTCAGATTTAGGTGCACGTTAAAGAACCCCAGGTGGTCCAAATTTCCGGAGCCCTCCACTATGGCGTCTCTCATAATCAAATAGTGGTTTTGGGACGTTAAATCTCACGAATCAATCGATAAATCAGCGGACGCTGCAGAGTACGAAAGAAAGGGCGCATACACAGTGGTAGTGGTTCGCGAGAGTAGGGACGTGATCTCGTGCTGCACTTCTAGGAATACAACCACCACAGAGGTAGAAGAACTTGCGATTGCTTTGGCAATAGCTCAAAAAGGCACACGAGTGATTGTTAGCCACTCTAAGTCAGCCATTAAAACTACGATATGGGCAGGATCTCTGCTACAGCCGCCAAAATTCTAAGACAAGGACCAGTACCCGCAGAGCTAATCTCTCTAGTATAGTCCCCGACCCATCAAGCTCTGAAGGGGAATGAGAAGGCGCACGCGATCGCCCGAGTGCTCACTTTCCGGTCGATCGACGCTGACCAGGCGCCTTCGCGCGAGCAGCCCCTCTCCACAAGAGACGAACTACGAACGTTTCAGGAAATCACCGCACGCTATAAACTCCACCGTAAAATTTATCCAGAGGCAGCTAAACAGCTGAACAAAAACGGAGGAAATTATGTGGCGAAAATTGAAAACCGGGGTGTTTCCAAATCCTCACCTGTACAGTAAATGGCACCCGGAAGTGTTCAACTCGAGATGTGCGCAGTGCAACAGTACTGCGAGTTTAGTGAACATGGTATGGACCTGCCCATCCTACAATGATCCAAGTAGAAAAGTTGAATTTTGAAAGGCCTTATTACACAGCCGTGACGCCGAAGAACAGCGTCAAGTCATCGGTCTAACCCTGATCGCCGCCGAGTCTCAAGGGATTTCGGCCGATGGCTAGGAAGATGATTGGGACCGAGGCCGAAGCCTCCTCCCCCGTCATTCTAGACAGGTGCAAATAAACGTTATTTCTCTCTCTCTCTGTCTGTCTGACGAAAAACATGAAATAAGCCACAAGAATTTACAGGCTTTCTAAACTAGCATTAGCACGATGTATGAATTGATGTCTTCGAGAAATGGTCGTTTTCTGCTTTTCGTCTCCTTATTCGTATTCCTGAAATCTACATGTTGTACACGCGGTTCGTTAGAATTTTCATCGTGGTTAGTATGATTACAACAAAATTTATGAACTTGCTTTTCTTTCTCTACTTCTTTTACTGTGGCAAGAGGCCACTATGCTCAGGATGAGTACTACATATTAGGTGCCGTGTACGATAGCCCTCGTGGTTACCATGCTTTAAATGCATGCTTTAAAAAAGAAGAGACGCCGTAACGACGAGGCTGGGGATTAGGTATATACAAAACCAGCAGTAATGGCTTGCCCGGTTCACCAGCAATCGAGCTGAGACAATTCTTCGTCTTCCTCGTCAGGCACACACGCGCGTCGCCCCCTAGAATATTGCCACGTTCCATTTCCCAAGTTTTTGTTATCGTCCCAAAACACCGCACGATTCTCAGCGCAAACCGCGCCTGCAGTTTTCTAGAAGGTTCCGGACTGTAGTAGATCATTTCGATAAGATCACGCCCACTGTGCGAACGGTACAGATTGTTCTGGAACCTACGCCACCGCCAGCGATAACGCTAGAACATTCGACGGCAAGAGTATAAATCAGAAAAGCGGCGAAGCGCGTCGGCATTTTCACTTAGTCCATAGAGAAATAAAGCTTTTCACTTAGTCTCTATTTTTATTTCTCTATGGACTAAGCTTTTCACTTAGTCCATAGAGAAATAAAAAAAGGTGAAGAGTGGACACTCCCATAGACCCCAGCGGCCCAATCGACTCTTGCACACTTAGTGGTTGATGAGAGCAAGTGGCGTGCGCTTCCGGTTTCGGTTTCACTGGCGCAAATTTTGAATTACTTTGCATAACCGACGTTTGGCTATGACGAAAGTTCATTATTTCAGACCACTATTCATCGCCCAAATGGATAGTTTTTGTAGGTCGTTTTGATTTAGCGATTCCCTGTTTTGTTTTGTTCAGTGGTTCGTGCGAATCGGTCGTGACGTAATTTTTATTTCGATTAAGTTATAATAAAAAGAGATGCAGGTAATGATAATTCACTACGGTTTTATTCATCGCGCTTGTGCTTTTCTTTTGGAACAAGTGATCAATGTATATATCAGTCAAAGAAACAGAGCATCCGCAATGTTTTATTCAAAGGCAAGGTAGAGTATGAGAATATAAAAAGCACAATATGACAAAGGTAGACAACAAATGCATCTCGCCTTACAAATAAATTGTAACAAATATTGTAACAAATACATAGAGAACACAGACAACGCACACATCGCTAGAGTTGGCAGAAGCCGAGAAGCTGGTGAAGTATGACACACCGGGCCAGTGGGTAAGTAAGGATCTATGGCAAAAACACAGCGCACAATGCTGATGAAGAAGGAAGAAGTGACATATACACAGCAATGAAGTCGCGAATCACGCCTGGGCTTAACCGAAATAATGCATAGAAAAAAAGAGCGCACAGAAACCACACGACACAATATAGCAGAAAGGCAAAGGTGCAGTGTGCTGGCTGTGCTTAAGAACAGCTAGTCCAAAATGAAAAAAAGCAGACTTGATGCCTGCTTGTCCTCAGAAAGGTAGGGCTTTGCAGCTTGCTCACTACGTGAAAGACAAACTTTATGCTACAACACTGGCAGGTCTTGTGGCTTTTGTTATGCGTCGCCTTCATCAAAAACTAAAGATCCCAAGTGATTTGCGTCTGGGTGTTGCTGTGACGCTTGCGAGCTAAAATAGATTGTAGTCATCACTTTATCCAGAATTGTGGACTTTAATTGGTGCTACGAGAGCGGTATTACAGGGCTAATAAATAGCAGAAGGAAACCACTTTGGCTCATTATTTTTCACAAAGGCTCTACATCGTACGTTATCACTCACAAGCTATATAAAAATAAAATGGCAACGTCCGCAGCCCCATCAAACGCTACAAGTTTGGGTATTCTTTTGAAAATTTTGATGGGCAAGATGAGGAGGTTGATGAGAAGCTAAAATACGAAAAGCGTGATAACATGAACCGTTCCCACTTCATACTGTGTTCCGCTCGAAGACATTTCAACAAGCGGTTTTGTTATCGATATATTACTTGAGCTGGAGAGATAAAGCATACACAGTGACCCAGCGACCCACAGTAAAGTGTACAGTTCGCCCGTATTTGCTACAAAAATACAGACAGGATACCCAACATTCTTTTTAAGGTTATGCAAATCACTTCGAGCGAATACACACTGTTCGTACTCCTCATAGCGGGTAACCAAAACAATGAATGCAACGAAGGAGTGGTTAGTCCAGTTGAACTGAATATAAGCATATAAGACCATAATGAAGTCTGCTGTAACGAAGTAATAACATAACAAAGCTATTGCAGGATTCGGCTCAACTCGAATACTTTAGTGTAAACCCGCCGCTAATTGCTAACCTTTGAACTTGTCAAGCTGTATGCCCGAGATTGAAGACTGGAACCTAACCCTGTCCAAGTTTCGGTTCACAAAACGCACATGCCAACATAAACGAACCCGGCAAAACATTTTCAGAAACTTAGCGCGACACCCAGCAGAGCACAAATGAAAATCGCCAACACTTGACAGATGGTGATACAAAACATCGCACACTTTCAGGTGATGTGCAGTGGCCTCAATTATGGCAAGAAAGTGAGATTCAAGTTGTTGTACGTATGCAAAAGCTGCTTCTGATGGCACAGTGAGATTCCCAAAAAGTTTGCTAGGGACGTGGTATGCTTTGAGCATTGTGAAATACTGGTGGGTGCCCTTAAGCGTCTCACTGTCGTCTTTCAGTAACTGTGGGCAACTGCAACCGTCACATGCATTCCGAAGGAAGTGTTTGATGAGAAAACCAGCTACATAATATGCAGCGGAGTCATCGATAATATGGGAGTGAATGTTTGTCGCAAGTTCAGAGAGATCGTCTAGAGCGGGAAAGTCGTCAGGCTGTGGCTGTGCACACTCCTCATTATCCACAAGAGACGCACTGGTGAGGGAGAATGGCGACAGCTGCTCTTGGAGGAGGTCACATTCATCATCCTCGACATTTCCGTATTCTGACAGCTTGAAGAGTTTTCTTATGCAGATGTGCTTCAGGCCACAAATAAATTGTGCTACATTGGGGTTGGTGTTGCAACCCTGTTTTTGCCTAATGTGGCCAAATATGTTCTCCAGAGGATCCTGTTGAAGCCTGCGTGTTAACAGGTATTCAAAATTGTAATTTTTGGAGAGGTCGTCCCATAGTTGACAAATTGCCTGAATTGTAATTTGCCAACCTACGATGGTTTGTGGTTGACGTCTGCCAACAAACTGCCATGATGGAATCCAGGGAAGCTGGCCTCGGAGGAAGTCAATCAGCTCTGAATCATTTTTCATGATTGCATGCCGCAGCTTTTGCGAAGTTCTTTTTTTACTCGAGCTGTTCAAGGCATCGAAAATCCTGTCCATACGATCACAAAATTGAGCTGTAGTGATGGCCGAGGCAGGCAGCACCTTCGCATGCACCATTGCCGTGATAGCAATCGAAACTGATGCACTGAGGACCTGAGTTGCTCTGCTGACCTTCATATTAGAAAAAGGTTTCTGATGAACGTGCCGTTCAGTCAACTTTGGAGCCAATCGCAACCGCAACTCATGTGAGGATTGGTAAAGGCTTACAATGTGCGACCAGTTAACGATGTCATCCCCAATGTATAGCTTGTGTGCTTGGACATTATTGCGCGTTGTTTTAATTAAATGCGGAACATCAAAAATGTAATATACCCGCTCACCATTAACTTCAAAAAAAGGCTTTGCTACAGTCACTCTTAGTTGGTTAGTGAGACTTACATTTGAACTGCCCTGGTCACAAATGACTGCTTTCACTGCAATATTAATGCTCCTAAGCTCCAAAATGAGTGACACCAGCAAGTTATGCATAACAGATGATGGTGTTGATGTGTGCCCTATAGTAAAAGCAACCGGTTGAACCCACTTTCTCGAAACACCAACAAGCAGAAAAACCAGTGCTCGATCAGCGATGGTTGAAGTGCGATGAGTGCCATCATCTGTAAAACCCTGGACAACGTCTCTTGAAGCATCATAGTACAAATTCTTTTTGAGTGCTATTTCGTCGAAAACTAAAGCGCACACTCGGTCCCGTTCAATCCAAGCATGAGTATTTGTTGCAATGGAAGTAAGGATTCCTGGAATTATGCCTGGAGTCATCTTTACATTAGCTAGCCACCTCCTTAATGAACGCCGGGAGGGCAAAGAAAAATATGGAGCCAGAAATCGGTATGCTCGCGGACCTCGGAAGTTTAAGTGAAGAGCGAATTTCTTGAACCACACGGGAAACCGCTTGCCCTTGCGTTTGGGCCTCAAGCGAACATGTGCAGAAAGAAGTTTAAAAACCTCCTCGGTGACGTGCGGTCGGATAACTTCAAGGGCCTTCGAAGTCGATGACGGTGCTTGGTGAGGCTGTCTCTGCAGTCTTGATAGTTTTCCGCTGTGCTGCTACTTTGGCTTGCAGATGTTTAATGGTTTGCTTGTACTTCATTGATGGAGACATTGTCGCTGGCACACAGGAACGCACTGCAATAAACAAAAAAATTGATGTAAAAGCGAAGAACAACTAATCCCATACGAGCACTTTCCTCGCTCTTTCAGACCCAAGGTGCACAACTTTCTGTGATACAAAGTTTTCGATTCCACTACATAAAAACAAACCATTCATAATGTTGACAATGCACAAAAAAATGAAAATCACTGAGAGCCCACCCCTACATTTTGTAAGTGCACACGTATTGTCCTTTTGAGGATAGTTTCCTCAGAATGTCCTAAACATAAAATAGCACATTAAAAACTGCTGCAATAAAAGCATAGTCACCATTATCTCTAAGGCACTCAGGCGTGGAGCTGTTGGCGGAGACGTCTTCTGGAGGGTCTTGTGAAGCTTGTTCAGTGCCTCGGACAGTGCTGTCGGAACAATCTTGCGAGCGGCCTGCGGAAGTCTCTATATCAATCCACTCTGGTGTTGAAGTGAACATACAACTTACCGGCCACACAGGTTCCTTTTGTGACAGCTGAACGACTGGTTAAGGTTTTCTCCGGCAAGACGAAATCAGCAAAAATTCTTTCACCAGCTACAAGGGAGCTGCCACCTGCAGAGGTTTGGTCAACAGTCAATTTGGGTTAAAAAAAAAAAGAAATCGCGACACTGAACGCACCCTGTTCATCGGGGCACCTCAATGTGTGGGAGCCGCTTTTTGAAGCCTCTACCGCAGGTCCTGAAGAAATGAAATTACGACAATGTGTCAGTAAGAGGCTTAAAATAACACAAACTGAAGCTCATCTGCACCTTGCAGTGCAGCTTCTGCAGCCATGTCACAGTCACTACTTGAAGCGACGCTCAGAGAACCTGCATATATGAGCAGTTGGTACAAGTTACAAAGCTTGTAGCATGGGGAAACTTAAACAGCTCTTTCAAACGCATAAATTGGTCGAACGTGGAAGAAAAGAGACGGCACCAACTAGGAAACAAGTAATTTTTGATTTTTGGAATTATCAACAGTGGCAGCTTTCACTGATGAAAGGTATACGTACATGTGCACTCAGGCTTGAAGATAACGTGAAATAGCCCTTTAAAGTATTTCAAAACAAGTTGTGCAGGTCCAGAGCATCAAAACATGACAGAAATGTAAAGCTGCTGTTAGGAAGGTAATAGCCCACAATTCACAGAATTTAAGACTTTCCAAGTGTTACTTCTGTAGTGAGGTTTCTCCATCGGCTACAAAGATCTTCACGGTTAACTGTCGCCACTGATTCAATACAAGTGGCTGCTATTGCACATATTTGAGTTTCAGTCAATCACTTACATGGTGCAGCTGGTTGCACACTGGGAACAGCCATTCTTGTAAGCCTTGTGTGCCCAGGGTCCATGAAACTTTGAGCAGTAAAATGGTCGCTACAAACCCTGTACGTTGCGTACAATAGGCTGGCCGGCTTACTCAGGAGATCATCGCGTCCAGCATACTGCATCCATGCTTTCATCCTGCATTGGCAATGAACTATCAGCTGAAAGGGGAAGTGCTTGAATAGTGATTTTTTATTGTTACTCTCACTTAGCAAGTACGAACAGTAAGCCTACAGACATGCAAACCATACAAAAGCTTTAACACACCTGCCGTCCCGTGGTACGCGGAAGAAACTCGTCCCAGGCTTCTTGTGGGTTCTGCCATTGTTGAAGCACCACGATACACAGCAGTAGCTGCCGTAGCTTGGACCGCCGGACGGCATTGCGTCAGCGCGGTCTGAAAATGTTAGTAAGTGGATGCTTCGCTGTCAAATTACGAAAAAGATATGTGCACGTCATAAGTGTACCAGCAAACCCCTTTGAATGATTAGCTAATCGATGCACGATACAAAACCAGTGATACATCTCTGACCCATAAAACTCTGACTTACAAAGATATACGTCAAGACCACGAGCAAAGATCAGAAGTTTCCAGGCCGCTATCCCTTGTAATGCAATGGTATCGCGGCCTGGAAACTTTAGAACACCTTCGTGCGTACGCAGTATCAGCAGTACATTGGGAAGAAAAATCGTAGTTGAAATTTGTGCGGTAAAATCATATTGGAAACGTAAGAAAAATTTGTGGGCAGCTTGCACTAGTGGCACAAGGCTAGCGAAGAAACGAAGATGATGGCCACTTGGCTAGTCCAGATTTGCCTCCGGCACACCAAGAATTATTCGTGTTCCGAGCCTTCGGGAAACGCGTCGTGAAGCATGCGAGGCCCAGCGAACTATTCTCAATATTTTGCACCGAGCCCCCGAGCCTATGACCTAGCTGCCCAGCTATGCTCAGCGCACACACGCTCGCGTCCGTGGCAGACGCAGCACGCGTCGCCTCGGCTTGACGCCGTGCCGCCTTTGCTATACTGCATACGTTGCACAATGTTCCCGTCTAACCGCCGCATAGAGCCACAAACTTTCTTTTTAGCGAACCTCCCAGTCCTTAACAAGCTTCAGAAAAAGGTTACAACTGCGTGAATGAGACGTCGCGTAAGAAACAAACTCGCACACACGAAGCGCAACGTGTGTGTGTGCATCTTTCTATGTTTGTTGCATGGTGTCTTTTTCGCGCAGGCGTAACCGTTTTCTGAAAAAATGACCCAACAAGACCAACAACATGTCATTCAACAAGCTTCGCTTGAAAACGTGGCTCACCTGTTATCTCACGCACGAAAACGCCGACGCAGCCGACGTTAACGAAAGCGACGAATGCTTCTCGCCGTCAATCATGCATGGGCTTGTCGCTGGGTAGATGGTGTTTATGACAGTACGGCTGAAGAAAAATAATCGCGTAAGGTGTGTTGAATAAATCGTTTTTATGTATAAAGAACATACCAAATTTGGGCGTGTAATTATTAATTTGTGAAAACAATTCTGTTGCATTGATTATAACTGTGTTTTTTTTTTTGCGCTTGCGCCCTCTGAAGTTTGGTGGGAGCACTAGTTCGTTACGTAATCGTGACGCACTTCCTGAGGCCAGGTTTTGCGGAGTGTCCGCTCTTGTCTTCTTCTTTCTCTATGCTTAGTCCACGTCGGCGTATCGGCGTCCACACCCAAACACGTTCACCGGGCTGGTATTCCACGAAGCGTCGTCGAAGGTTGTAACGGTGGCTGTCGGTCGTCTGTTGATTCTTGATACGGAGACGCGCAAGTTGTCGGGCTTCTTCGGCGCGTTGAAGGTACTCGCTCACATCGAGGTTTTCTTCGTCGGTGACGTTGGGTAACATGGCATCGAGCGTCGTTGCCGGGCTCCTTCCGTAGACCAATTTGTATGGAGATATCTGCGTCGTCTCCTGCACCACCGTGTTGTATGCGAAGGTCACATACGGAAGAATGGCGTCCCACGTCTTGTGTTCGATATCGACGTACATTGACAGCATGTCGGCGATCGTCTTGTTAAGCCGCTCGGTGAGGCCGTTGGTCTGTGGGTGGTACGCTGTCGTCCGGCGGTGGTTTGTTTGGCTGTATGCCAAGATTGCTTGAGTTAAGTCGGCAGTGAATGCCGTTCCTCTGTCGGTGATAAGGACCTCCGGGGCGCCATGACGTAGGACGATATTTTCGACGAAGAATTTAGCTACCTCGGATGCACTGCCTTTTGGCAGGGCTTTTGTCTTGGCGTAGCGGGTGAGGTAGTCGGTAGCTACCACGATCCACTTGTTTCCGAAAGCCGACGTCGGGAACGGCCCCATTAGGTCCGTACCAATTCAGAGGGGGGCAATGCCACGTTCCATTTCCAAAGTTTTTGTTATCGTTCCAAAACACCGCACGATTCTCAGCGCAAACCGCGCCTGCAGTTGCGGTCATGGCCTTCGTCTTCCGTGCCTTGTCTGGTAGAAGCCCGTACTCCGGTGGTAGCCCTTGCTGTCGGTGGCTTGTTCGCTGCTCCTGGTTGGCGTCGGTGTCTTCTCCGCGACGTGGGCTGGGTTCACGGCTTGACGGGGGCGTCCGGTACATGAACGAAGCAGCATCTCCACCAGATGTCACGGGGTCGTGACGTGGCCGAAGACAGGAGACTTCGTGTTGGGACTTAACTGTTTATTTGGGCGAACCTGTGCCCGGTAAACGGAAAGTCCAATTACAGCAGCAGTCTCGCACAGATAGCAGTCTCGGACTAATAGCGGCGAACGGAGCGTCGGCCTTCGATCAACAACTGACAAGCGGCGAAGCGCGTCGGCATTTATACTCTTGCCGTCGAATGTTCTAGCGTTATCGCTGGCGGTGGCGTAGGTTGCAGAACAATCTGTACCGTTCGCACAGTGGGTGTGATCTTATCGAAATGATCTACTACAGTCCGGAACCTTCTAGAAAACTGCAGGCGCGGTTTGCGCTGAGAATTGTGCGGTGTTTTGGGATGATAACAAAAACTTGGGAAATGGAACGTGGCAATATCAATATACATGTATGTAGCAATATTATTGCACAGCACAATCAAAGTGCACTGAACGTTCTGTTATTTGACTCCTGTCTCCTTATTGCACTCTCTATTGAAACTGAACACATGCTGCCAATCGCTCTCTTTGCTAATACATCTGTACTAAACACCGTTGACTATGTCTTGACGGCCGATGTCTTGACGGGGTTTGGTGGGAGGGTGTATTTGCATGAAAATTAGTGCAATACACCACTTCCAAAGCAACGTTCATTGTATATGCTGCATGTTCGCTCAACTGTTTCCCCATGTACCCTTTCCTCTAGAAATCACCGTAATTGAAGCATTATTGTTAGCGAAGCATGCGCGAACAAAGCATAAATCTTTTCCACTTAAAAACCTTGCTGTCCATTACATACTCGGGTAGCACAACTCAGATTATTAGCTTGTGTACGTATTCAACTCGATTGGTGGTTTGGCCGCGGGAGGGGTCGGATAGGTGAAACATTTTCTTGAATTCGGGCTGGGCACAGGTCTTTTGTTAACTCTCTGGACGGTGCTCATGGTGGTAAAATCTAACGAGTTCTGGGTTCAGACATGCCCTGGGCCGAGAATCTTGGCCCGTGCATTGCTTAAGTCCCGTCCACGGCATCTCGAGCCGCAACGCTATGTGCCTAGCTCTCTACCCAACTGCGCTGCCCACGCTCGCGTATCATGCTTCACAAACGTCCTCTATATCTTTTTTTTACTTTCTCCCTTCTTGCTTTCAGCCTAGTGCCTCAATATTTCTTCTGGTCACAAAACACCAGCGTCACGCTATCGGCGAGCTTCATATGTCACACAAAGATGCCGTGGTGCAGCGCCAGTGCAGCTTACAGACCACGCCAGTCTCGCTTCTTCGGGTTGCTTGCGGCGAAACGGCACATGCGCGAGCATCCATTTCGTGTGTGTGATCGAGAGCCGAATTCAAGTATTGCACACTTGAAGCGGCAAGATGCCGTTCAGAAGCTTGGTACCGGGGTGCAGTTCGGCTACAAGGGAATCAGTGAAAGCTATCGCTGTTCCTCATGCCGAATGTTCGCGAACTGCTTCAGAAGTGCAAGTGTGCCACACCACGACGAAAGATGTATGACCTCAGCTTGAAATCCAAACGCTTGTGCGGGAGGCACCATGACTCATCGGACGTCATCCGTATGGACGATTTCGTGATGACGCGGTATCGCTGACGAAGGAAAAGTCTTGGCTCAGGCCTAATGCCATTCCTCGTGTTTTTGACGGCCTGCCGGCCTATTTTACGAAGCCAAAGTCACGACTGTGAACCACCACTGTTCAACCGCCACTGAAGCAGCCTAGCGAACCATCCTGTGCAAGGGAATCGGTCCAAATTCCTGCTTTCCCAGCGAACACGTTGGGTACTGCGACATCAGACGACGGAACGAAATTTGCGTGTTCATGCTAAGGCGGCTGTTTGTATTCCCTTTGCGTGTGATTTACTGCATATGACACGCACCCGTGAGGGTTAGTATAAACATAATGTTGCTGTTTTCAACGTTTCCATAGCTCCTGTAGCCTATGATATCACCAGCAGTGATCAGAGTCGTGCCTAAGAGATCTCTACTAGAAAGAGACCACTACTACAGGAGCTGCTGCGCAGCAGAAAATGCGGTAGACGCTGCAGTGTCAGCTTGGGGACGTGAGACAGCGGCTTGCGTGGTGCCAAACAATCCTGAAGAAAGTGAGAGTTGATTGATTGGTTGATTATTGATTGATTGATTGATTGATTGATATGTGGGGTTTAACGTCCCAAAACTACCACATGATAATGAGAGACACCGTAGTGAAGGGCTCCGAAAATTTAGACCACCCGGGGTTCTTTCAAGTGCACTTAAATCTGAGCACACGGGCCTACAGCATTTCCGTCTCCATCGGAAATACAGCCGTCGTAGCCGGGATTGGATCTCGTGACCTGCGGGTCAGCAGCCGAGTACCTTAGCCACTAGACCACAAAGGCGGGGCGAAAGTGAGAATGCAGACTGGAAGTAAAAAAGAGAGGAGATCCTAAAGCTTCGTTTTTGAGAGTTGAACGCAATAGCGACATCCAGTTCGAAGTGCGTACTTTAAACTCTTAGTGCATGAAACCTTTTCGAATTTTCTGTGCACTCACTATGCCACCTTAAGGCGATAGGTGCAGTAGCGTGTGTGCCTTTTGTAGTGAAGTACCGGCTTTTAACCACGGAGCCGTTATGGTAATCACATATTCCGGCGCCCCTGGAAATAGACGCTTGACCACGCATTATTACAGCAATGTTTCATGCTTCATTGCAAAGCATATATACAAGACGTGTGTGCTTATGAGGCATTAAAACTACTTTCACTGCATTTCCAAGGAGAGGAAGTTCTTTTCACTGTCTTCTCTAGCAGAGGCGTGGCCGTGTGCAAGAAAGTCCGCTTCCACGCAAACGACCCGAATTCATTCCGCACTCGCATCCCCAAAACCATGGTTCGGTCCCCAATCTGCTCAAGGGTTTTTTCTCATTTATGCATTTATTTGCATGGTTCCCTTTTTTTCGGTCCCGTATCGGATGATTTTCCACTCACAACCAATACCAAACTGCCGACAATTCCCTGCAGGTTGGTCTCAGACAATAGGCACATCCTGTACGTCGAGTGCTGTCCTAGGGTCTATCAATGCGAAGCTGTTACTTCAGTGCACTGTCAGTGTGTTCAGTCTTTAAATTGGGCTATTATTTAGGTGGTAATGTATGACAACTCAACAAGCTACCGGTCAGCTTAGAGATGATTCGGTATAAACCAAAGTACATCATTTGTAACTAGAGTACACATGTAAACTAAACTGCCTAACCTTGATTGATTTATTGTTTTCATATATATGCGGTGAACTTGGAAAAACAAAAACCTCATTCGAGCATCCAGGTGGCACTTCCAGAGTGACATATTCAGTATTATACCCATTTCACATATTCAAGTGCATACAAAACAATCTATAGAAGGTTGGCAAGTTTCTGTTAAGCTTAAAATGAGTTTTGCTTCTTTAAAATGAAGTTTCACTGCCTCCTTAGAACTATTGGAGTTTATGTGCAGCTTCCACAGGGGCAAGAAGTGTACCGCTTTGATTATACGGCGTTTTTTGAATGGCAAGAATAACAGGGTGGTCCTCGTGCAGTGACAAAGCTCACAAAATCTTACTGCATCACTAAATGTCTTTCAGAAACGCAGGATGAAGCTTACAATTCAGGTAGGAAATATTTTGTAACGAAATATTGATTTGGATAATCGCATTTTATCTAAGAGCAATTTAAACAGAAGCGATTTTCTGTATTCCAGCTATTCAGTAAATAAACTGTTGAAGCAAGGAAATTTGACAGCACACAGGGTTAGTTAAAGGAGCTCCACAATTCTTAAGCAGCATCAGAGTTAACAAGGCAAATGAACGGCCTTTTTGACTGTCTACGCTATCGGCGGACAGAGCGCGTACAATATAAATAAGCCAAGCCTTTGCTGTAAGATAAGGGTCCTTTTGTATCAGTAATCATTTTATTTTTGAGTTTGAAATGTGACGACTTTGCAGACCTTGAAAGAAAACTTGATGTAGCAGGACAGCTGCTGCAATTGTCTAGATTAACTGCCCAAGTAGAGGAGAATCTGCTTCTTGAGAAAACCTACACGTGAAGCTCTACAAATAAATCTCCTGAGTACCATTTCTCTAGTTTCACATGGTTATTGTTACGTGATTGTTGGAAACTTTGGGCAAGATCTGTTAGGGGTAAATAACCTTTTTCACAAGTTTCAACGTATTACACATGCCTATTCTTCCAGAAATTCCTCGGCATAGTGAGACAAGCTGCTGGTTATGGAGAACAGCCGATGGTGCAGGAATATCTGTTTATATACGGAATGCTTTCTGTTAGCAACCAGCTACAATCACTTAAACGAGTGTGAGTGGTTGGAGAGAGGCTGCCATTGCTGCTACAACTCCAAGACATTTTCAACCACACAAAAGCTCTCATGAAGATTGTGAGTGAACCTTTGTTTGCAAAATGTTTGTTGGAGAATGTATGAGTACCTAATAAATACCATATTTCGGTACTCAAAGATATTTTTAGTGAAGTGTGTAAACTCAGGCGCGTCACACCATATTGAACGTATAGGAGAATACGAACTGTGCATTTTTTTCATTGACATACTATTTACTATTCTAACACACTTTCGGTTTACATAACAGGCCAAGTCTCTCACAGTTCTTCTAGGCGGTATCCTATTGGAGCCTGACGGTGGCATACCAACTCTTTTGCAAGCGAGGGGGGGGGGAATCTACCTCATTCGTCAATGAGACGCGACTGACTGAGCGGTTCTCTTAAGTTTATTTCCAACAGTCTGAGCTGTAAAACATAAATCAAGTTCAAAGAAAACCAACTATCCCAACTCTTAACTCTTAATTAGGCTCCATTGTGCTGAAAACCATGGTATTTCACCTTGTTCCTGGTCCAGTAGGTCAACTTGTGGTGCACAATAAAAGCTGAGTTGCCCACTTTGCTCAAAACCACCGCTTTATTTGTCGCCACTTCACAAGAAGCGCCATCGCTGAAATTATCATACGCAGAGGGAATAGTTTTGATCGGACACTACGGCAAAACTGAAACATTCAAAAATATTCGTCAAAATCATCGCCTCACTGCATCTCGGACAAAGCAGCTATTATGCGATTCCATATGAATGAAAGAAAATTATTTTCTTGAAGGGGTAAATGGTTTGACCAGTCCATAAAAAGGTTATTTTTTCCCATCCGTAAATACATCACCCGTTACAGCAGAATAAAAGAAAGAAGTGATGAAATGCAAGAGGGCCCCTGTTTAGCACTACCTTGCTCTGCAACGCCCTGACACAAGGCATGAAATCGTCGCAAAGGTGGACCAAACCGCAAAGATCTTTCACGGAAAATTGTCACATCATAAATGTGGAGAAAATTTCACTGTACTGTAACATTCCCTCGTAGCATTTTCATTTTTTCGTAACAATATAATTGAGGAATTACTGTGGTGAACGAAATCTTCGTCTTTGGTGTTGGTTTCCCCAACGTGCACAACTGAGCACTGCCGAAAGAGGGGGGGGCTCAGCCCCCCTCCAACTTTTCTCAGATGGGGCTAGCACCTCCCTTGCTCTTTCTTCCACCTCCGGCTGATACGCCAATGGCTACAGAAAGAAAAAGGCAAAGGGAACGCAGGGTGGTTAACCAGGTTGCACCCGCTTTACAATCTCCGACGAGGGAAGGAGAAAAGGAGCAAAAGATAGGAGGTGAAATAATATTTTTGCACGCATAGCAGCGCTCACCACGCACGCCCAGAAGACGATAAAACTGTGAACATATTACGTTTTGGCTGTCTAAGCACAATACACTCGATTATCTTAAAGAAGGCTTGATAGGACTGGCTCCAAGGTATCCAGAACTTGCATTGCGCTTCAATCTAGTTGGGTTGTCAATCTGATAAGCAGTGGGCGCACTGGGCTTATCAATTATCTCATCAGAGCGATAACACGTAGTTCTTTGTCGCAGAGATCTAAGATTGCCCCATCACTGGGAAACCCATGTCTTGGTATTATTCACAATGGCCACCATTGCGCTGGATCCAGTATGTGGTATGTTCTCATGCATGTAAGTGATATGTGAGGTTTAACGTTCCGAATCCACTATATAAATATGAGAGACGCCATAAAGGGGGGCTGCACAAATTCGGACCTCCTGAAAACCTATAATTTGAACCCAAATCTGAGCACACAGGCCTACAGCATTGTCGCCTCCACGGAAAATGCAGCCGCTGCAGCCGAGATCGAACCTCGCTACATGCGGATCAACCACCGAGTACCTTAGCCGCTAGACTACCTCAGCGGGGTCTCGTGAAAGTTAAGTACTTGAGCTGCACGAGAAGAGAAATCTCTACCTTTTACTTTAGTCAGCATTCAGATGTGCCTTCGCCGCAAGGATGAGTGCGATTACGTCAAATTTGCCAAACACTAAGTTATATTACGCAAGCTCAAATCATGATATTGTGCTTTTTTTTCTCTCTCACGACCACTGCGAAGCCGAAGCGGACGCACATGAGTGCTTCCGCTTTGTTCATGCAGACCTCATCCTATGAGCACTAGAGGTTTATTTTACACTCTTATGAAGACAGTCCACTTTCTGTGCTCATAATGTATCATTCGTAACCGATGATTGAATACATATGGTCATTCGTTGGCGCTCTAACAATGCCTACCACCTTACCTCATTTTTTCGATGTCGTGATGACAGGACGTTAAAAGGTTCGTTGAACCAGCCAGCTAACGCACGATGTTAAATTTATACGCTTGGATCAACGTTTTGTAGAAGTATGAAGGCGTATTGGTTGGTGTCCAACGCTTATAAACAGAGTCTTCTGGTTGCACATACAAAACTGTTCAGGCATGCACAGACAGTCGTTTTCATTGACTATCTGTGTACGCAGAGTTGCTGCACGCACCCAAAAAAACATGTCTAGCCAGACTCTATGACTGCACGCGTTGCGTTGCTATTGGGGTTTTGTATGTAAACACATCGTCTGAGGCATAGTTTGCATGATCATAAATTCGGCGCACAAACTCTGCTTAAAGTGTACCTTCCTTACATACTGAGAGCCGTTACGGATGCAACGATTGTACTGCTAAATCTTGGTGATGTGGGATAATTCATATCGATGTGATGTCGTCTGGCCAAAACATTTCGTCTACCCATAATGAGGACGGGTTAATTCTGATTGCCACAGAAGCGGTCAAAGGCGCACCAAGAGCCGTGGGTGACATACACTGCATTACACCGCTGTAGCTGGGAGCGCCAATGAGTATAGAGCTTTCGTGTGTTATTTTCAAAACAGCCAGCAAGAGCTGTTCTCTATACGGTCATTGTCTCGTTTTACGGTTCGTCTGCATGCGAAATTGCCCTTGAACAGTCTGGCGATTTGAGAAAGGGCTGCTTCCTAATGGACGACGGTACCTGTTTTCGACACTCCCACTTCGAACGAAGGATGCGCACAAACTGCGCTCGTTGCCAACGGCCCGTCGACGGCGTTATTGCTTCTCGAACAAGCGAGAAAGCAGCCGTGTCGTGAATTGCTTTTTTCTCTCACAGGTTTCGCGATCGGCGTTTTTACCTTTTGTTCACGCTTTGATTCTCTATATTGCTTTTTCTACACACCGAACACCAGTGTTGGGAACAGGAAGTCTTTCCGCGTCGTCGGCTCAAATAATGCACTTTGCCGAAGACACTCAGACCGCTCTGAACGGTGACGGCGTGTTTTCTCAGGGGAAGGGTCGAGGAATGCGAAAGGGGTGTGGGGAGGGAGAGAGAAAGCAGGTCCGTTGAACGCGGTGTCAGGCAGGCCTCAAGGAGAAATGCGTGCTCTCGGCGACCAGCTTTAGCCATTACTCTCGACACCAGCCGCTTCTAGTGGATGCAGCAAAATCGTGGGAACACGCATAATCACTTCTTTTTTTCCGGCTCAACCATTGGCGGGGTGCCAATGCCTCATCGCCTTTGAGGATTCGATACTCGTCATCGTGACCGTCTCACTAATTTGAATTCTCCCCTCGGTACATAGAAAGTGTTACAGTCCTGACCGATTAACTGCCAATCCACATCACCTGATGTTGCTCCCCGATTCCAGGTGCCAAAAAAATGGTGTGGCGTAAACGATAAATCCCATTGGCCATAAAGGGGAGGGCAGTGGCCACAAGTGCAGCGTTCCCTTATTTCACACCTTCACTTCACACCTTTAAAGACGATAGTCTTTCTTGGAAACCTTTGACGGAAAAATTTTGGTCTCTCTGTCTGCCAGTCTGTCTGTCTGTATGTCCGTCTGTTTGTCTGTCTGTCTGTCTGTGCATTTGTCTGTTTGTCCGCCCTAACAATACCTCAAACGGCACCCAACCGCCAGCCCCATCTGCATCGCCCACAAATATTGCTGAAGTTTTAGCGTTCATAGTTGTGCAATTTTAAATAAAAAAACAAGTATTGCGCATATCTGAGGCGCCATAACAACATGTCTATGTTTTGTAGGTCTGCCTTTACACTTGACGAAGCCCACACCAGTAACTCTAAGGACTGTAGCGTTTAACGCACTGCGCTGAAAGTGATCGCGACGCTCAAGAAAATGTTTCCAACGCTTTCCTACGTCGGTACGGTGGTGGCCCCTGCCCGTCACTTTTCATTCTACACCTTATCTCCTCCATGGCTGGCGCGCATCTTTCTCCGCGGTCACGCACGCCTTTGTTTTCGAAGATAACTGCCAGAAGGCACTCGTGTCTAACGTGACTAGATGCGCTTGTTCCTCTCCGCTACACGCTCGAGGCACTCTAACGCAGTGCCTTCAGAATACCATTCACCGATTTTCTTGCTCACAACATAAAATAAATGTTTTGTTCACTCTCTCCAGGCGGAAGACTATCGTCTTTCGACGACATTTATAGTGTAACATGTAGATTCGGGCCATTTATTTTTGTTTTCGTTTTGCCCCGCACTCCCCAGGCACAATTAAAATCTGATATTACAGTTTTTCTGAAGGTGAGCCACCAGACTAAGGATTTGCTGTGGCAACATGACCAGAAATAGATATTTACGCACAATGCAATCTGATATCCGCCAGTCCACATTGTGAAGTGAGTGTTCATGGCAAATATCTTTTGACCTGATGTGTCTCGCGAACAAAGAAATTAGGAAAAAATATGGAAACCATGTTTTCAGTGACCCAAGCACTCTTTGACAAAAAGTTTTTGTCAAAATAATACCAGCGTTTAATCTATTTTTTGGAAATCAGCTCATTAAATATACTTAATTCTTGATTTACTTTTGCTACCTAATGCTTTTTTTTAGGCAAGTGATCTTGCGGGTGAGTGTTGCGAAGTCGTTATTTTTTTATATTTGACAGAGTTATGAACTTTCGGTGTAAAATAGTAAACCTGCCAAAGCACATCACAGTTACCAATAACTTTTTTAAATTTGGGCGATTTTATTTTTTTCTTTTTTTTCTTTTCGATGACCCCGTAAGAATAACTTTGATCTAATTTACTGCCACCATCACCGTCATCAGCCTGTATACGCCTACTGCGGGGCAAAGGCCTCTCACGTGATCCGCCAATCAGCCCGGTCTTGTGTTTTCTGCTTCCACGTAACGCCTACGATTTTTGTAATCTCATTGACCCACCAAACTTTGTCTCCCCTGCGTGAGCTTGCCTTTCCTAGAAATCGAGTCAGTTCCCATAATGACCTGCCTATACGTGCTACGCTCCCGTTTCTTGTATATTTTCAGTGCGGAGGACTTCTTAGCTAACTTCAGATAGTTTGACCATATCTATCTATCTATCTATCTATCTATCTATCTATCTATCTATCTATCCATCTAACCGCCTACGACTTTTAGCTCTCCTGGCTGTTTGAATAACAAGATCTATACCAAGTTTGCTATGACATAACATCACGGTATGACAAGCATATTTGACTAGTCATAACATGAAACTCATGACATGTATTTCATAAATATCTGATGTACACGTCATGTTCTTGCTACATTTCACGGTTTAGTTCTCATGACATATCGCGAAACTGGTATCTGACAAGACTGCATGGCGAACATATGTGACAGGCCCTCACCTGTAAATCATGACATGCGTGTCATGTAAGAACATGACTACATGCCATGCTCAAGATGCGCTGGTGCTCGTTTCGCTAGTTTCACAAACACCAACTTCGGTATTACGCGACGTGAATGAATGATTAAGGTACACAACTGGTGCAAAAATGATAATAACATGCGTGTAATGTAAGAACATGACTACACGCCACGCTCATGATGCGCTCACAGTCATTTCGCTAGCTTCGCACATACCAAATTTAGTATTACGTGACGTGAATAAATGATGAAGGTATATGACCGGTGTAAACATGATAGTCATGACATGCGTGTCATGTAAGTACAGTATTGCATGCCATGCTCATGATGCGCTCACAGTGGTTTCGCTAGCTTCATATGTACCAATTTAGGTAATACGTGACGTGTATGGACGATGAGATATTTTACTGGTGCGGACATAATAAACATGACATGCGTGTCATGTAAGAACATGACTACCTGCCACACTCATGATGCGCTCGCGGTTGTTTCGCTGACTTCACATACACTGATTTTGGTATAACGTGACGTGAATGAATGACGAAGGTATATGACTGGTGCAAACATGATAATAGTGATTCGTGTGTCATGTGAAACATGACTACATGTGACGCTCATAGCACGCCCGAGGGCCGCTTCGCTAGCTTTACGCATGCCAAATTTGGTATTACGAAACGTGAATAGGCTACGAACGTAAATGGCACGCCCAAACATGATAATCATGACATGCGGGTCGTGTAAAACATGACTACTAGATACACTCATAGAACGCTCACGGCCATTTCCCTAGCTTCACATATACCAAAATTTTATTACGTGACGTGAATGAACTACGAACAAAAATATCATGCGCGAACATTATAAATATGACATGGAAGTCATGTACGGCATAATTAACGTGCACGTCGTAACATTGTGTTGATTTTAATGTCACATATATAAACATTCCTCATTCGTGCATTGCATATCATCAATTTCCACTGTATGTACTATTTGACAATTTTTTTTCTTCTCCATTTCAACTTTACATATTTACCTCGGTTTCTCCTCTCACCCATTCTGCTCTTCTTTGTCTCTCAAGGTTACAGCTACCATTTTGTTTTCCATTGCTGGCTATTTCGTCCTCAATTTGAGCATAATCTTTTTTGTAAGCCTCCAGGTTTCTGCTCCGTAACTAAGTATCGGCTAGATGCAGCTGTTATATACTTTCCTCCTAAGGGTTAATGGCAGAATACTATTCATGATTTGAGAATGCTTGCCGACTGTGATTTATACCATCCTCATTTTTTTAGGTTATTCACTCTCATGATTCGGCCCCACGGTTACCGCCTGTCATAAGTAAACATATTCCTTCACAAAATCAGCGTCTCTCCATCGATTGTAAAGTGTTGTTTTATGCAGAGACTGCTGCACGTTACTTTAGTTTTGTGCATAAGAATTTAAAGATATGCTTTTTTACTTTTCGTGCCAAGTTAAGTAATCATGAGCTGTAATTCGTCCCCTGACTTACTCACCAATGCAATGTTATCAGAGAATAGCAGGTTACTCAGATACTCTCCATTAAATCTTATCTGTAACTACTCCCAACCCACGGCCCTGCAAACCTCCCGTAAACCGGCGGTGAATAGCATTGGAAATAACTTTTCTCCCTGCTTTACACTCCTTTTTATCAGGATTTGCAGGCTTTCCTCAGGAAGAACTATGGTGGCTGTGGACTTACTGTAGATTTCTTCCAGTATGTTTATGTAGGGTTTGCCGATGCCGAAATTTCGTAAAGCCGGCATTACTGCCAATGTCGCGACTGAGTCAATCGCCTTCTCGTAATTTATGAAAGCTATCTATTGGAGTTTGTTGTATTCCGCACATTACTCTATTGCCTGATTCATAGTAATATTATAGTCTATTGTGGAGTAGCCTGTACGAAATCCGGCTTGGTTCTTTAATTGATTGAACTCTAATATCTCCTTATTTCTAATACATAACATTTTGTAAATAGTTTTTATAGAATGGACAGTAAGCTGATCAGCCTGTACGTTTTCAAGTCATTGGTGTCTCTTTTTTATGGCATAAAATGATGTTGGCATTCTTCCAGGAATTTGGTACCGTTTGCTGAGAGAGACACTTCGTATATAAGGCAGCCAGTATTTCTAGCACCATCCATATTTAGGCAGTTTCGATTTTTAACTTATCCTCACCAGCGGCTTTGCCTCTTTGCACTCCTTTTAGGGTTTCCCTCACTTCGTAGTTGTTGGTAGAATCTCGAATTCCTGTGGGCTAGTATTTCTTCTTACGATATTATAATGGTTGTAGTGGCTTTTGCGCAGCTCTCTGTAGAACTCCTCGGCTACCTCAACTATCCTCTTCATGTTGGTTATCACATTTTATTTTTGTTTTAATGTATACATCCCATTTTAACTATGCCTATGCTAAAGTTTGCCTTCGCAACTTTTAGACTTCTGACGCTTTTTAGAGGCTGCTCAATTCTATCCATGTTATACCTTCTGGTGTCGGCTACCTTGCACCTATTTATCAGCTTCGTAAGCTTCACTGGCTCCATATCGTCCGTTGCACTTGAGGCTTTCACGGTTTGTCGTCTCTAAATTAGATTGTTCACCTCCTGAGGTAGTTTGGCATTGTCTTGTCTAGTGGGTGTACCTCCGATTACTATTGCACACTCTACAGTAACATATCGTAATAGAAAAATATTTCTCAGACATTATTTGAAATTCGGGGGAAATCTCGCCGTGAACTACAGAATTGTTCTGTTGAGCAAAAAGAGGACGCTTGCAAGGCCACCATAAAACACTTTTTATCACCCTGGGAATGCTTTCGGAAACATAATTTTCGATTCTACGCACATTCAATGTGCCCCCATAACATATAAAAACCCAAGCCAAACAAAAATATTGACCAAACATGCATGTGCAGTCTCTCGTGAAATCATCCAACTGTGAAATGGAGAGCGAAAGGTTCTTCGAGGGCATGTGATCTAGAGTTGGCAAAGACAAGTTGTAGGCATGTTCCACGATTGGTTGTTTCAAGTCATGTAAAATGCATCGTAGAGCGTGCCGAGTGTATTTACACTTTCCACATGCCACTCTGCAGATATTTCAGAATTCTGATGGCCATATTCATTGAGTTTAATACCATAGAGTATTTATTATCTATTCGCTTTGCTTTTCATCATCACATTTCGGGTGCAATCTTAGCGCTGCATAGGACTTTTATCTGAAACGTTACATTTGTAATATAATCGCAACACGTTTCGTCTATAGCAACTGCTGTCAATAAACAAAGTTTTGTATTTATACTGCGATGCGCCGCGACAACGGAACTGTGAACGCGCAGCACACAATGTACACTCTAAGTCAGGTGCCGGATAACGAACAGCACATAGGCAGCACGCTCCTGCGTACTGACTAAAATCCTGTCTATAGAGAGCCCAGCAAAAAAAATACCCGTGACATTCACGCCGCACGGAAGTCACGTATACAGACTGTAAGAGCAGGTGCAAGAAGGAGAAAAAAAGGGGGGGGGGAGAGCCGCCATCTCTACCGCGCCAGCCAGGCGCCAGGAGCCGGCATCAACTTACGCAGAACCCTTCAGCGACAAGCGCGAGCGCGGAAAAAGAAGAGAAAGAAACGCCCTTCCCCCCTCCCTGCCACCGCCGTGTTCACCGTCGCCTGCATGCCGTGGCATTTGTGCGTCACCGTTTCGTCCCGCTGTCTTGTGATGGTCGTTTTTGTACAAGATGGTCTGGGACGAAAACATTTTCCAGTTTACGGCACACTTTATTCAAAATATCATACATGTCTTTGCAGTTGGGCATACACTGGAGTGTGCAGTCCCATCGTCAATATTTTTACTTCAATAGAAGAGCAGAAACAACTTTCCGTTCATCACTTGTCGAGGTATGACACTGTTTCATGCGCTAAATAAAAGAGTACTAGAGCATGCGTGACAGCATTCTCAACACTGGCCTATGTATGTTGATGCTCATGTTCTACAAAACAAGTTGAGCTGATGAGTTTAGGAAAGCATGGCAAAAAAAACGAAGGCCGCGAGACAGAAAAAAATAAAAAATGAAAATCTTTTGGTCGATTTCTCATTAGTGGTTGCGTAATTTGATTACGAACATCAAGTACAGAAGTTAGAAGTCAGGTGCAGAAATGAGCAGGAGAGCCCCACCGAGGTGGTCTAGTGGCTAAGGTACTCGGCTGCTGACCCGCAGTTCGCGGGTTCGAATGCTGGCTGCGGCGGCTGCATTTCTGATGAAGGCGGAAATGTTGTAGGCCCATGTGCTCAGATTTCGGTGCACGTTAAAGAACCCCAGGTGGTCTAAATTTCCGGAGCCCTTTACTACGGCGTCTCTAATAAACAAATGGAGTTTTTTGGACATTAAACCCCACATATATATCAGTCAATCAATCGAAGTCAACAGGAGAGCGTATGTCACCGACATTTGCTCACTCTTTTGAATATTAAGTACAGTTCTCATATTCCAGCATGGATTTGTAAAAGTGAACCACGACCAAGATAACCAGAGTACCACTTTGGAGATAATGTACCAGCTATAAAAATCCTCACTTTCTAAAAAGCAACGGCTAGCAGTAAGATTAATTATTTTGAGGTTCGTTCTGCACCATTTCTTGTCCCCAACTGCACGCCGACGTTCGCGAAAGAGATGTGCAGAAGCATTATTTATTTGGAGGGAGACTGACCTGTCCGTCACTAATTTGTGTACGTCCTACTTGAGTTTGGCACGTGTTTCGGCATTCACTTGAAGAGCGATGTGATGCTGAATACAGGTAATAGTAGGCACTCCCCATAAATAGGATCAGTTAAAGACTGAAAATTAGTTAAAAGCACTTTATATAGCGAAATAAGGCGCACAAATTCTACTTGCAGAAATAAGTAATCGTCAAAATGCTAAAAAGGCGCTGATGCCCCAGAGTGCAGCTTGCTGCAATTCGCGCGTACGATATGCAAATGTTGGAGTAGGCACTCTAAAATATCCATGCTACGTTTACGTGCAAAAGCGCGTTGTCTTCAAACAGCTGAAAATAGGCTGCTGTCGCTGACACGCATGTACCTCCCGAAACAAATCAGCCAAATTTCTCACAGCGCACGCATGTGCGAGAAACATACACAGATTTCGACAGCCGAACACAGCTTCGTCCGTGAGTTTGGGTGAGCGTAACACCCGCAGTTCACAGGAAAGCACTAAAACGACGCACAAACACACGTTAATCGTTCTTGCGGAACAGCGCACCATGAAACGAAGTCGGAGTCAAAAGCACTCACCATTGTTTTCTCAAATTCATTAAGCCCTACAAACTATCCGCTAATCAAATGCATGCACATGGCACAAAAACAGTTCAAGGTTGCGAAGACGGTTTGCAAAAACCTACCTGGTAGATATATATCTCCTAAAAAATACTCGCCGCATGCAGTGGCGCTGTGGTGCAAGGGGTAAGACATTTGCTTCACGTACATGCGGTTGCTGATTTCAATTCCAGGGCCGTGCTTTGCATGTTAATCTCGAAACTGTAGGTGATGTGATTAATAGTTTTCTAATTTTCTGTAGTCGTAATATCCGCCGCATTCTCGGTGAGAAACCACTCTGAAAAGTGTAAAATATTACCTTTTTTTCCGCCACTGCATCAGGGCCGGGCCACCTACGGAAAATCATGCCTAACCGCAGGCCGTATCTTGCAAGGAAAAATTATACCTAAAATTCCGGCTATTCTGAAGGCCACTGCAAATCGGGTTGGTTTCTCTAGAACATGGCTACGGAGCCGCCTAGAATCGGCGATAATTTGACTCTATTTCCTGCCTGCGGGCGTCTAGTCTAGCCAGGATTTGACTAAGTGTACAAGCGTGGAGCTCCACGTTCTTTGCCCGTAAATATACCAGCCAAGCCCATTACTTGTCAAGGTGAAAGCTCAACGAAAAAAGGTGAAGCCAACGCAAACTGGAACCGACGAAGGAAGAAAAATTGCCGACTGAAGGAGCACTGGCTAGCAACTGCCTGTATTATTGCTTGATAGCAATATAAAGGAAAAGGGTGCGGGGATAAAAGTCACGTGAACTTTCAAGCCGTTGGTCACATTTCGTTGTGCGGAACGTGTTAGTTGACAAGGTGTCATTTTTGTAAATGTGCACTTAGACACATGAGAGATAATCCATCTCTTCTTTGCTTATTGTTATGGACAGTTTACTAACACTTGAGCCATCCCTTAATTTAAACACGAAAGCCTCGGCTATCAGACGACGATGGATGCTTGGGTATCTCCTTATGACTCGTGAATGTGAACTCTGGCGTGCATCCAGGCGTGCTGCAATGGAGGATAATGTTGCCGCCTTGTTTTAGACCAAGATTCCTAAGATGTTCGCCAAGTCGTCGATTGAGACAACGGCTCATTTTTTCATTGTATATGTTTTTGCAGAAGAGTGGTACCTCATAGAAGACTTAAGCTGTGCATCCTACAAACAATCTATTTTGTTGCGTGGTACATGAATGATTCAAGGATTCTTACTCGTTAACGCGTCTACAAAATCTACCTAGCTTATTGGTCGTGCTAAAAAACGCCAGGCCTGCGTGGAGGGCGTAGCACAGTCACAGCGAAAGTTAGAAAAGCGGCTTTTTGGAGCCCTTTTCTAAACACTCATTGGGTAACAGCTGCAAGAAAAGCTTGCTGGGCACCCAGTACGGCAATAATAATAATAATAATTTCTGGGTAGTAGGCCGGCATTCGCTATGCTATACTTATAATTCATATGAAAAGCGTGGTATCTGCTAAACACTTGCAAGAAATTTTGTACCAGTTGTTATTGCAGTGGCTGACGACGATGAGGAATTATGCCTGAAGTGGTTATGCGCCAGAGTAAATAGGTGATAAAAAACAAGCTTTTGTCGTGGGTGGGAGCATTGCACGACCCACTCGTTACCATATTCGCATTGTGTGGCACCTAGTTGTTCTTCGGCTGTTCTAAAACGCTTTAGAACTCATACTAACACCATTTCTTTCTCGACATCAAGCCTGCCTAAGGCAAATTTGCGCACAAGCCTCAAGCACTGGCGTGGCTCAATGGCATAATACAGGGCTATAACGCTGTGTACGTGGTAGTATTTTTCTACCTGTTTCGGCGATAGTGGTTGCGGACACCGGCGGTGGCGATGGACAACTGCGGCACCGCACGCAACCTGAGTTTTGATCTCATAACAGCTTTTGCTGTTAAAGAAAAAAACAGCAGACCTGCGCGGAAAGCGCAGCAGTCACTGCGAAAGCTGGAAGAGCGGCCCTTTTGAGGCTTTCCTAAACACTCATAGGGTCTCTGCTGCAACCGCACTTTCTGGGTACCCACTACGGCAATATTATTGATAATGTTTGGGTAGTAGACCGGCAGTCGCTATGCTATACTGCAACATTCTTCTGAGAAGCGTGGTAGCCCCTAAACACTTGCAAGGAATTTCGGGCCAATTGTTCATGCAGTGGCGGACGGCCATGAGGAATTCTACATAAAATGGGTATGCGCCACTGTTAATAGGTGATCAAGAACAAGCTTTTGTAGTGGGTTGGAGCACTGGACGACACACTCGTTATACAGTCCGCGTTCTGTGACACCTGGTTGTTCGTTTGCAGTAGCAAAAAGCTTTCTTACTCATAATAACGCAATTTTTTTCCAAGCTTCAAGCATGTGGTGCTTGGGACTTGTTCGCAACCACTGAGCCAAGCACCACTGAGCCAGGCACCGGCGTGGCTCAGTGGTAGAATGCTTTGCTGGCATACAGGGGACACGGCATAGGGCCCCACTGTGTCCTTAGTACTAGTTTTTTTTTCATTTTGCGACATAGTGGTTACGAACACCGGTGGCGGTGGTGGACAACTAAGGTGCCTCGCGTGACTGAAGTTGTGATCTCATAACAGGTCTCGCTGTAAAATTAAGTAATCGTACACATAACGAAATACCTTATATACAAAACTTCAAATTTTGGTGGAAGCTCTGATGGCGATGGTAAATGACAGAATTTATCATATTATTAGACATCATAGTTTACCGTGCTTCCATATATATTATATGCCTACTTCAAATATCACCTCAATGAAAACGAACAGGTGAGGCCATGGGATGCAGAATATAATTGAGTTGTACAGCTTTTCCTGTATTGTAATCATTGCGATCCAAATGTGAAAACAGTAAACCGGATGGCGGAAAAAAAGAACAGACTTATTCAAAATTTGTTTGGCTGTTTTTTACGAGAAGAAAACTTGTTACTCATGTTTTCGTACATTATACTTTTTTCACGTACATACCTCAAATATTACAACGTAGTTAAAACAGTACAATTTACGTCCTTTGTGTCTTCTGTGGCATATTATCCGTTGGTTTTCATTATTATTCTATAAACGAAAGAAATCAGTTATATGCTAGTTCACTACATACGTACCATCCCGTATTTAGGCTGCTGCCGTTATTCTTTATAATAGAAGATGCTCTATCGAAAAACGTGTACACAGATGTTGAGTTTGTGTTGTATAGTGATACATTTTGTCTGTTTGGGTAGTGCTAATGGAAATGCAAGGCAGAGGAGAAAAATATTTATAGCAAATAGGTTTTATGACAAACAGCTCAATCATGTCTCAAAGGATAAATTAGGCAGTCCTGTTCCCTTTCGTTTTTCTTCCTCATTCTCTTTTCCACCACAAACGTTTCGTTGTGCAAAAGTAATTTGCCAAGAACAGGACGATGTCATCTGATAGCGTCCCTATGAAAATGCCGAAAATCAAGAAGCCGAAGAAGGCCGACCGTCAGAACAATGAAAAATTGAACGGCCGAAAATTCAACACACCAGAAATTTAAAATGCCGTAAAAATCTAAACAGCAAAACGTTAAAATGCCGAAACATGAAGACGCCATCGCCTAGCTATGGTGGAAGATAAAGTATATTGGCAACATAAAGTTCCGTCACCCTCTTTGTTAATACCTATATTCTTTTGGCAAATGATCTTTCGGGCATGGCTTCCATTGCTTTATCTCTGAAACCCTGTGATCTGCTTCGTCGCCATATAGGCAACTTTGTCATATAGTTGTAACCGATACTTTTAGAACATACCTTTGAAAGTAAAAAAATTCAGAGATACGAGTGATACGTGTGTTGCTCTTTGTGACGAAAAACCTAACGTTATTCGATGGCACCAAAAACGGATTCGTAGAAACACTTCGTATATATTGTGAGCGCTATGTACTTCATCTTCATATGTATGACAAAACCATTGTAGTGATCATCATCGTATGTCACGCGGGATGGGTCTCTCTTGGCTCGTGCACCTGGATTAAAGATATAACCTGGTTACTGCCGTACCTGACGTGGTCTCATAAGTGGTGGAGCGTGCTTTGGTTCTTACGTCCTCCTGCTCTACCTGTCACCCCTGGAGCTCCAGTCTGGTCGACGGTTGTGCCCTCAAGCAACAGCGATGGCAGAACCCAACGCGTCCGCTGCTGCAACCGCTCTTTTTCAGCCACTTAGGCTTCCCTACACCGTGAGTACCTCTCACTGAGACCCTCCGGCATTTTCCGGCCTTCGCGGCAAAGACGTCAAAGAATGGCTGGACAGTTATGATCGAACCAGCGTGTCTAATTATTGGGACGAGGTGCACAAACTGCGCTACGTTTCTTTTTACCTTGATGGCGTCGCTAATCCTGGTATTACAACCACGAGAGCGATTTCTCCAATTGGTCGGCCATCACGGGGCATCTTCGTCGGGTATTTGGCACGTCTGCAGGATGCTCTGCGGTAGCGAAACAGAATCTCGTAACCTGCATTCAGGGGGACAACGAATCAAATACGTTATACCTTAAAGATGTTCTGGCTCTCTGTCGCCGAGCACAAAATGACATGACGGAGGCGGAGCACATCCGACACCTTTTGAAAGGAATCAACTCTGTGGCCTTCAATGCTCTCATCATCCAGAACCCAAGTACCGTCTGGGACGTCACCACCATATGCCAACGCCTGGACACGCTTTATTCCATGCGCCTTCCACACGCCTCCTGCGACGCTCGCTTTACCGGACAGCATGAATTGCGAGCCCTTATCTGCACAGTTGTTAGAGAGGAACTCCACGGCCTTATTTCAGGCAACCCAATCATTGCGTCTGTCCGCCCACCTCCTCCCAACCTGCGTGAGATAATCAAGGGAGAAGTGGCATCAATGACAAGCGCTGCACATGCCCCGTCTCCTGTGCGTTTTCCGGCGCCTTCGTACGCAGAAGTTGCATCACGGGCCCCGGCAACAGCTCAAACCGTGCCTGCGGACATCATATGGGACCATTTGGCTGGGATGGCAACGCAAGTGCCAAGGCCACTCCGCTATTCTACATGGCGTCCTCCGCGCCCCGTCTGCTTCTACTGTGGCATAAGGGGTCATATATCCCGTTTCGGCCGCCGCCGTCAGCAGGATGAACGTCGTGCTTATCCAGCTTACAAAAGAGACTTTGCCCCGAGACCCGATGAATACGATCCCGCACCGTATCCGTCCACATCCCGTCGGTCGCCCTCCCCTCCACGGTCCTCATCTCCACGCTGGACCTCATCCTTCTCGTTTATCTCGCCAACGTTCTCCATCACCGTTTCGGCGTACGTCATCACTTTGCGTCCCGCGCCGATCTCTCGGGGCTCGAAAAACTAGAAGGTGCAGTTTCTGGAGGGGAAACTGCTTGTTGTCGAAACTTTACAACTCCTCCGTCTCGCCCAGCTACTTTATTGTCTGTTTGTGTGGAAGGTGTTTTTGTTGATGCCTTTATAGACACTGGATCCGCCATTTTGGTAATTGATCGTGAATTGTCTTTTCGCCTGCGTAAAGTGCAAACTCCTTATTACGGTCCCATGTTATGCGGCGCTAATGACAGTCCGATTTGCCCGACCGAATGGTGCACTGCTCGTGTTCTCATCGATGAAATCCGTCATCACGTACAATTGGCTGTGCTGTCTTCGTGTGCTCATCAGATAATCTTAGGCTGGGACTTTTTGCCAGCTGCGTCTGCTGTAATTTCGTGTGGTCGGCCCCTCATTCGTATTACGGACACTCAGCTTTCTTCTGCTGCTGACCTTTTGTCGCCCAACCTTTTCACAGCTGCGGATTTCCTTCTGCCTCCCGGACAAGAACGTGTCCTTACGATCAAGTCACGAGACATTCTAGATGGTGACGGTGTGGTTGTTCCTTGCCAGCGCTGTATTTTTCGAGAAATGACCATCGCATCTTGTTTAGTGTGGTTCTCACGTGGTCATGCAAGCATCACCACCTGCAACATGACGCCAGAAGCACTACTTCTGCCAGAGGGGACTACTGTTGCCAGCATTACCGAAGAAGCCCCGGTTTGTGTCGTCACTGGTTCATCTGCTCGTCATTCTCAAATTGTATGCCAGCTGAAGATCAATCTCCCGCTCTCAAGGCCACTTTGTGTGAACATCTCAACCCAACGCAAACTGGTGCCTCACTAGCGTTAATAATGAAGCACAGAACTTGCTTTGACGTTTGTTCCAAAGGTCTTCGTCAAACAGCAGTGGCCGCTCATCGTATCGACACCGACGGATCCCGTGTCATTCGCCGCTGCCCTTACCATGTGTCGGCTTCGGAAAGCAAGCTTATAGAACAAGTCAACGACATGCTCGCACGCAACGTCATCAGGCCTTCGACAAGCGCATGGTCTTCTCCTGTCGTACTAGTAAAAAAAGAAATGCTCGGTACGGTTTTGCATTAATTAGAAATCACTCAGCAAAATTACTCGTAAGAACGTCTACCCAATGCCTCGCATTGACGACGCTCTTGGCCCTTGACAAGGTGCCGAGTACTTTTCGAGTATCGACTTGCGCTCTGGTTATTGGCAGATTCCGATGCACGAGTGTGATGAAAGGAAGACTGCGTTTGCAACGCCAGATGGGCTCTTTGAATTCAATGTGATGCCCTTTGGCCTATACAACGCCCCAGCCACATTTGAAAGAATGATAGACACGGTACTGCGAGGATTAAAATAGAAGACGTGTTTTTGCTATCTGGACGACATTGTAATCTATTCGTCCAGCTTCTCACAGCACCTCGAACGGCTAGATGAAGTCCTCACGTGTTTAGCTAAGGCCGGTCTCCAGCTCAACACTAAGAAGTGTTGGTTTGCAAGTCACAGCATCAATGTGTTAGGTCACGTCGTCAGTAAACATGGCGTTGAGCCCGATCCCGACAAGGTTGCCGCGGTACTGCGCTTTCCTACACCAACCACACCCAAGGACCTCCGCAGCTTTCTTGGCTTGGCGTCGTATTTCCGCCGCTTTGTGCGTAATTTCGCGACTATTGCCGCTCCTCTGAACAAACTTCTGACCACAAGCGCACCCTTTGTCTGGTCGGATGACTGCGAAGCCGCTTTTCGCACACTCAAGCGATGCCTCACATCACGGCCAGTGCTTCGCCATTTTGACCCTGCAGCACCTACTCTGCTACACACTGACGCAAGTGGAATTGGCATCAGTGCTGTGCTTCTTCAGCGGAACCACGCTTCCAAAGAACAAGTCGTGGCCTACGCGAGCCGTACTCTTTCACATGCTCAGCGAAATTACAGCATTACTGAGCAAGAATATCTCGCCGTCGTGTGGTCTGTACAAAAGTTTCGCCCTTATTTATACCATCATGCTCTGTGTTGGTTATCGTCTCTCAAAAATTTGTCGGTACGTCTTGGCCGTTGGGTACTACGATTGCAAGAGTATGACTACCGCGTCACATATAGGTCGGGTCGGCAGCACCAAGATGCCGACGCTTTGTAACGTTGCCCGCTCTCGCAAAGTGGCAAAATGTCACCTTCCATCTCTTCGCCACCACCCACAAAAGTGACCAAGCAGACAGCTGCTAGTTCGAAAAAGTTCATTGTCTCGGCGGACCTTCTTTCGCCCACAGATCTCGCGTCGCTCGAACATGTCGATACCTACAGCCGTACAATCATCGATAGGCTCACTGGCTTACCGCGTGCTCCAAACAGCCGCCTAAGACGACAACTTGCCTGTTTCAAGCTTCAAGATGGAACATTGTGTCAGCAAATTTACCATCCTCTCGGTAACCAATCGGTTCCCGTCTTTTCTCACTCGCTTCGTCTGGAAGTCTTACAGGCGTTTCATGACGACGCGACAGCTGGTCACTTAGGGTTCCCCAAGACTTACGACCGCCTCAAGACTCGCTGCTTTTGGCCTGGCCTCTCTACTTCTGTCGCCAAGTACAATGCTTCCTGTGCGTCATGCCAGCACCGCAAACGTACCACGTGTCTTCCCGCGGGACCATTGCAACCGCTGCCATGCCTGTGTACTCCCTTTGAATTTATGGGTATAGACTTATACGGACCTCTTCCGCTTACGCCAGCCGGTCACAGTTGAATTGTTACTGCCGTGGACCACCTTACTCGCTACGCGGAGACGGCAGCTGTTCCATCTGGTGCTACCTCTGAAGTTGCCGTTTTTTTCTTCGTGCCATTATTTTACGACATGGCGCACCGCGTGTGCTTCTTGGTGACCATGGCAAGATATTATTTCACACATTCTTGCTGAAGTCCTCCAGGCCTTTAACACCATTCACAAGACCACATCAGCGTATCACCCAGCAACTAATGGTCTGACTGAACGTTTTCACCGAACTTTGTCCGACATGATATCCATGTACGCTCAACCGTATCACAAAAACTAGGACACTATACTTCCTTTCGTCACGTTCGCATATAATACTGCCATACAGCGTACGACGAATTACAGCCCGTTTTTTCTCGTTTATGGCCGTGTACCGACTTTTGTTCTGGACACCACCTTTTTGTCCACATCTTCGTTTCATCTTAATCTCTCCCAGAAGAGTTCTTGGATCTCTCCCAAAAATCGCCTGCGCCAACACTGCTACCATTAGGGAGAAGACAACAATCGACATTGATGCATAGCGTCGAGTTGTTCCGTTCTGTCCAGGCGACTAAGTCCTTTTGTGGACACCTGTTCGTTCACCTGGGCTCTCCGAAAAGTTCCTTCACCAATATCCTCGTTCATACACCGTTCTGGAACGAACATCCGAAGTGAACTATCGCGTTGCTTCTGTCAACGCGGCTCCTGATCGTCGTCAGCGCCACACCGAGATCATCCACGTCTTTCGACTCAAATTATATATTCGAGGTTCCAACCCTTTCTAAATTGCGGCCCTCTTTCGCGAAGGGGGGAAAATAGTGTGAGCACTGACTATGTACTTCATCTTCATCTGTATGACGAAACCATTGTAGTGATCATCACCATATGTCACGCGGGCTGGGTCTCTTTCGGCTCGTGCACCTGGATTAAAGATATAGCCTGGTTACTGCCGTACCGGACGTGGTCTCATAATATAAATATGTGACACATTCACAAGGCGATTCTAGGAGAAGCCGACGAAGAGGAAGTGCGCGTGCATTAGAATAAACGCATGGCATCGGGACCACGACGTGTCTTCATTTTGTAGCGTCGCACAAGTCGACAGGATGTCACGCCTGATGGTCATTTTGAGTGGTTGGTAATGCCGTTTGGGTTGAAGAACACTCCAGCTGCATTTGAAAGAGCCATGAAATCAATAATAGCGAAACATCAGCTCACCAATGTTATTACTTACTCTAACGATGTGGTCGTATACTCAGAGACATTTAATCACCATATACGACACCTTGAGGCGCTATTGAAAGCTCTCAAAACCGAGAACGCAAAACTCAAACGAAAAAAGTGCCAATTTGCACGCGCACTTCCTCTTCGTCGGCTTCTCCTAGAATCGCCTCGTGAATGCGATATATATATATATATATATATATATATATATATATATATATATATATATATATATATATATATATATATATATATATATATATATATATATATATATATATATATATATAGGCAGGCTTGGTGGTTGAGTGGCCGTAGCGTTGCATATAGTCTAGTAGATCCTCTGTGAGCAGTCACAACGTGGTTTATTTCGACGTTTCGGCGTAGAGTCTGGCCTTCATCAGGAATAAAGATACAGTTTGTCGGTGCTCAGCTTTATACAATCTCAAATCAGAGGGCAAGGAAAGAGAAAAAAAAGAAAAGAAAAGGAAAGAAAGAAAAAGAAAAAAGAGAAAAATAATGTACAGTGGACGCCCCTCGGGTGTCCCCCTTCCACTTTTCCTTCCACTTCCTCCTCATCTCTCTCCCCCCTCTCCCCTTCACCTTTATGATGTCAGCGGTCTGTGTATGTTTCCGTTCACTAGCGCATTCCTCCCGATCAGACGGCCCCTCCTGGCACTGGTGGTTTGGTTTGGGGCAAAAAAGAGCTTTTCAGGAAGTCCTGAGCCTTTAACTACTCGGGGTCCCGTAAACATTTCGTCGTAGAAGGACGGGGGCCGCGTATTGTGGCAGAGGCAGGTCAGCGGGCATTTTAGGAAGTTCTAAGCCTTTAACTACTCCGCGCCCTGTCACCATTTCGTCGTAAAAATAGGGGTGCCCCGTATTGCGGTAGGCTGTGCAAGCGCGTGCAATGCGAATTCCTTGCCCGCTTCTAAATTACGCGTGTCGTGGGGGCCCTCGGCTGTGCACGTGGTTGCTGTTGGGCATGTCGTGCATGGCACAATTGATTGGGTAGTAAAATAAAACAGAAAACAGACGCCAGCTGCACATAGGAAGAGTAGTTACACTTGGAATTGTTTTGGGTTGTCCAGGGCCCTTCGCAGCTGCAGTGCCGTGAACTCAGTTACTATTTTCATTGTTCATTGTCCGATCTGTGACCACGCTCATTTTTCACGTCGGTACGAGTGAGCTGGCGTCGTACGGACTAGAGGAATCGCTAAGCCGCCTTCGCCGCCTAGTGAACAACACGCTTCGGACACGCCAGGAACTCGAAAGGCTCGTTGTTTCATGCGTGCTGCCCCGGTACCTCAACCTACACCTGCAACGATCGAACGAACAATTCGTGCACCGCTTCAACCGGGACGCTCGTCAATTCAACGAAACAGTCAAGGCATACTGCCGAAGACCAAGCAAGTTGTCATACATTGACTACCAATTCGAGCAGTTGCCACCAAGACTCTTTCTTGCTGCGGATGGGCTTCATCCGAGTTTTATGGGTGTCGCTTTGATTGCCGAAACCCTCAAGAAAGCACTCGGTCGCGGAGATCTTGAAGCTACAACGAGGTGGTCGACTCAACCAGCAGCTCCCGTGAATATACGTTCAACACAACAAGACACCCACGAGAAGACTTCTGCATATCAACATACACCAGGAGCCCCACACCCACCCAACACCACAGATGAGTTCCCGGCGATCAGCGAAACTGTGACTCCCGCGAGCCTCAAGCACCCCCTCACCATCATCAACAGCGCACCACTACTAGGGGGGAAGTCTGCAGAACAGCCAACACGCGTCCCTCCTTGCGGATGTCGAGACCAAAAGCACTCCACGACAGCACCACTACACCACTCCTCAAAGAGAAGCCTGCCGAACTACGGAACCGCGTCCCTCTATTGCGGACCCCGGAACTGCCAACGAACACGTTCGCCGGGAGCCCAACGCCGAAATTCTCCCCACAACGACGAAGGCCTGCCGGACATAACTACAAGCTGCGCACCTCATCAGTGCCATCCCCGCACCCAAAAGAAGATTGACTTCTGAAATGTAAGTCCAGCTCATCACTTCCCAGTTGCAGTGCCGCTTTCCTTAAAGTACGAAAACTTGCTGACAAACGAATTAGACATGAAATGCATAAATCAACATTGCAAGTGTACCTTCGTGCTAGAATAGCCCCCAAGGGTATGACACTCTCCCTCACACCAGCAGCTACAAATCTAGATAAACACGACCAAATATCATGGAAAAACGTCCTCCATGAGGCATCTCTTAAATTAACAGAAATTGCTCTTAATCATAGTGACAAGCAGGTAAAGAAACTGGTCGCTATGACCAACACCATTCTCCGCCACAACACTTTATCGAACGAAGAAATCACGCGATTAACAGAATTTGAGCAGAATGAATACCAAGCCATCATGACCACAAAAATTCATAAACTCGAAAGAGACCATGTGCCCAAAACCGCGTTCCCTGATACAGTGTCTTATCATTACAACACCACCACCCAAGAAAACACTAATGGTACAAACGAGCACCCATCCAGGAACACACCGTGTGACACTGTGGTTGTAAACTTATCGGACACGAGCTTGTCACCTGACGAAGTAAAACTGCTATCTAAGGGACTAAGCTTCTGCCCGACCACAAAATTTTTCAATGAATTCCTCTTAATCAGAGACCTCGACAACTTCGCTCGAAGCTTAAGGTTGCGCGAATATTTCTTGGACAGGCCTTCTAACCACGGAACAATTCACCGTCGTAAATCAAATGATTGAGCACCGAACAGTAATCGAGACGAGACAAGTGCTTGGACCTTTATATCGCCGCAGTACAGAAAGATATACTGTACGAATACCACAGACAGAAATGAAACCGAGAAAACTTGACCAAATCTGAAAAAATAAGTAAGAAAAATTTGGCATCTAGGACAGACATAACAATAAAACCCGCTGACAAAGGAGGAGCAATTGTAGTCCTTAATACAGCAAACTACTTACAAGAAGCATATCGCCAAGTAGACGACTCAAGATTTTACGAACGCCTCCCAGGTGACCCGACAGACGAATACAAACGTATCGTATCAACAGAACTAAAGAAACTGTTGGACGCAGAAAAGATAACCAACACTGACTACAAACTGATGCAAGCAGCATACCCTCGTCCAGGTCGCTTCTACATCCTCCCAAAAATTCATAAACCCGGTAACCCAGGTCGACCAATCATATCAGGCATCGGTACAATAACTGAACCCATATCAGGGTACGTGGACAAACTAATAAGCCACATTCCATGCACCCTCGCGTCGTAAATAAAAGACACCACACATTTTCTTCGAGACATTGCGGGTATCTGTGTGCCGAAAAACTCGTACTTGATTACTCTTGATGTCTTTTCATTATATACAAATATTCCTCACGATGACGGCATAGCTGCACTAAAAAACATGTACACAAACCATAGACAATCTAACACCCCAGATTTCTCTGCCATTGCAACATTGACGAGGATGGTCCTCGAATTAAATTCATTCGAGTTTAACCAAGAGTATTTTTGACAAATCAGCGGGACCGCTATGGGCACCAAAATGGCACCTAATTATGCCAACATATTTATGGGAAAGCTAGAATCTGAATTTCTTGCACAAAGTTCCTTGAAACCAATGTTATACGGAAGATACATAGACAACATCTTTCTTATTTGGACCCATAGCGAGGACGAATTTCTCAGCTTTATAGACACTTACAATGCTGTACATCCGAACATACACTTCACACACACATACTCGCAAGTTACCGTAAATTTTCTTCATGTTACCATAACGATAGAAGAAGAGAAGCTCTCTACAACCCTATATCGTAAACCAACGGATCGACAACAATACCTTCAATACCAAAGCGATCACCCACGCAACAGTAAAAACAGTATTCCATACAGCCAGGCTCACCAGTTTAAGCGAATCTGCTCTAGAGACGCTGACTTTGACACGAGCTCACAGAGGCTAAAACTTATGCTCGAGCAACAAAAATACCCCCCACATGTAATAATGACGCTGTTCAAAAAGCGAGAAAACTAAAGCGTCAAGACTTATTTATGAAGCGACCACCACGAGAAGACCCACAACGAACAAACCTCTGCTTCACTTACAGCACAAACTTCCCCAATGTAAACAAAATCTTTAAACGACATTACAACATTCTGGAACAAAGTGAACGTCTGAAACGCGCATTCCCATTCGCTCCAGGCGTCGTTTACCGACGACCACGTAACCTCAAAGACACCCTTGTCCACTCCCAAATTAACACATCACCCCCCAATAATTCATGCCGCCCTTGCTTAAAGCCACGATGTCTTGTATGTAAGGCGATGCGAGAAACAGACAAAGCAACCAGCACACAATCCAAGTTTTCGATTAACATACGAGGAAACCTAACATGCGATTCCTCTAATGTGGTGTACCTACTCGAATGCAACGTGTGTGGTATGCAGTAGATCGGACAAACAGAAACACCACTTAGGATTCGCTTCAATAATCACAGAGCCCATGCGAAATCAGCCCCAAGTCTACCTCTATCAAAACATCTCAACCTTCCCGACCATGCATTCGACAAACTATCAGTAACGCTCTTAGAGACGGAATTTAAATCAAATCGAGAACGTGAACAACGAGAGTCATACCTTATCCACCGATTTAACACCCTCGATAGAGGAATAAATGAGAATCCTGGTACACTTACAGCAATTAGAGCATTAGAAAACAATAACGGCAACAATGAAAATAGTAACTGAGTTCACGGCACTGCAGCTGCGAAGGGCCCTGGACAACCCAAATCAATTCCAAGTGTAACTACTCTTCCCAAGTGCAGCTGTCGTCTGTTTTCTGTTTTATTTTACTACTCAATCAATTGTGCCATGCACGACATGCCCAACAGCAACCATGTGCACAGCCGGGAGGCCCCCACGACACGCGTAATTTAGAAGCTGGCAAGGAATTCGCATTGCACGCGCTTGCACAGCCTACCGCAATACGGGGCACCCCTATTTTTACGACGAAATGTTGACAGGGCGCGGAATAGTTAAAGGCTTAGAACTTCCTAAAATGCCCGCTGACCAGCCTCTGCCACAATACGCGGCCCCCGTCCTTCTACGACGAACTGTTTACGGGACCCCGAGTAGTTAAAGGCTTTGGACTTCCTGAAAAGCTCTTTTTTGCCCCACACCGAACCGCCAGTGCCAGGAGGGGCCGTCTGATCGGGAGGAATGCGCTAGTGAACGGAAACATACACAGACCGCTGACATTAGAAAGGTGAAGGGGAGAGGGGGGAGAGGGATGAGGGGGGAAGTGGAAGGAAAAGTGGAAGGGGGGCACCCGAGGGGCGTCCACTGTATATTATTTTTCTCTTTTTTCTTTTTTTTCTTTCCTTTTCTTTTCTTTTTTTTCTCTTTCCTTGCCCTCTGATTTGAGACTGTATAAAGCTGAGCACCGACAAACTGTATCTTTATTCCTGATGAAGGCCAGACTCTAGGCCGAAACGTCGAAATAAATCACGTTGTGACCGCTCACGGAGGATCTACTATATACTTTTTTTTTTTTTTTTCCTAAACTATTTGTACCACTGTATAATCTGTTCAATATTTTTTGTACTTCCTGCATTTGTGTTCATTGTACCGCCCACCCCTGCCCAAAGTCTGGCATTCAGACTGGCAGTATTCTCCTAAATAAATAAATAAAATAAATATATATATATATATATATATATATATATATATATATATATATGCGTGTGTGTGTGTGTGTGTGTGTGTGTGGAAAAGAAGTGTATATTGAAGGCCTCGTTTTTCTGTCTTTTGACACAATATAAATGAGAGCTAACAGACAATATTGCCAAGGAAAGTATAGGGGAAGTTATTAGACCGAATTGTTATGTAAATGCGAAGAAAGAAAAGTGGTTGAAAAGATAACTTGCCATGGGCAGGAACCAAACCTGCGACCTTCGAATAACGCGTTCGATGCTCTACCACTGAGAGCTACCACGGCAGCTATCGTCCCTGCACCTTATTGGGTTTATATATGAGTAACGAATATAAATATATATATATATCAGGTCAGTGGGAGTAATAATTCAATGGGCCAGTTAGTCTTCGTGAAGGTATAGGATATGGCACAACGGGAGCGTTGTCAACAAGGATAAATATATTTATTTCCCAACAGTTTCGGGAGGGGTCTTCCCTTCATCAGGGGATGAGTTATACCTCATCCCCTGATGAAGGTTGGACCCCTCCCGAAACTGTTGGGGAAGAAATATATTTATCCTTGTTGACAACGCTTCCGTTGTGCCATACTCTATACCTTTGTATATATATATGTATATATATATATATATATATATATATATATATATATATATATATATATATATATATATGGCGTATGTAGCGTTGATTGGTAGAGGTCGAGAAGGAAGCAGTGAGAATAGAATAAACATGGCGTATGAGCGAGGCCACGTCGCCCAATAATCATAGCGTCAAACGAGTCGACAGGATGAAGACCTGCCAGCCCCTTTATCAGTCGCTCATCATCTACGCAGTTGTCCGCATGACACCCTGAGCATACATGGACTACCGTGCAAGCGCCAAGCATTACGAATCGACCAGCATCATGTCAGAAGCGTCTACTGACCTTCCCAACCGCAAGTACACCGGAGCAGCGGACGATGGACTCGTACAAGACTGGTTCGACCTGTTCGAGCTCCATGCTACCGCTGCATCTCGGTCGGAACGGGAGATGATCACCAACTTCACTAACTATATCTCAGGTGAGGCATTCAAATTTCGTTTCACCCACATCTTCGAGAACGATGAGCCTTGGAAAACGATCAAAGAATAAATGATAAGCGGTTTAAAGATACGACGAAGATCTCTCCATACCTCATGAGTGGAAGGCTTTTCAACTCATCTATTACAGTTACGCGAAGTGTTCCCGCAGTAAACCTATTTTCCAAACGAGACCTCAGAGAAAATATACCACCATTGCACAATCATATGACTCTTCCGAAAAAACGTCACGCATTCGGACACTGACTGCTAACTTGCACGTCGCAACAGACTAGTTAAAACCTCCGTATACCGAAAGGAATATAGACCATTTCGCCAAAAGACTGAACCTATAGCCGGATTTCTTAAGAGCAACGAAATCGGCATTTTCAACGTGTTCACTGCACCACAACAGTTCAGATGTTACGGAACCACCCGAATCTCATGATGCTTCGCGTCACACACAAGACCCAGATGGTTTCGAACGTGTGATGGCATCTACGCGTGACGAGTTCATGAATCCTCACAGTACCAGCCCACACCATGATGTTCAAGACCAGATTCTTTCAAAAGACGTTCTCAGCTCAATTACGCAGCGAAAAGAAAAACAAACGTCATTAAAAGCACCTCACGCCGTGTCTGCTGAGCTCTTATCTTCAAGTAATAACACACATGTGGGTCGAAGCACTACAGCCGTTTTGAATCCACCAAAGCCGGCGCATTGTGAACTTACTGAAACATTTACAATGAATATTGACACACAACCATCCGAGAAGCTTTTTCATCGGTGTGCCACACTGATTTTATCTCAAGAAAACCCCTGCACTACAGTATCGACCACCGACTATCTACTGATCACTTCACCATGCAAAGAAAAGCAGACTCTTGCTCCTGAGAGATGCCCATCTGACCATCTTTCGCAACAAAACGAGCAATTTCAACAAAGGCAACTCCACAAACCCCAGAAACTACAACGGCTACTCGAACAAGAACAACGATCACGTGAAAACTCCTCACGAGTACACTTGTGGCCTGAAGATCATAAAAGACAGCAGTAATTAAATAAGCAAAGACAAAGTATATGCCTAAGCCATCATCGCAGAAAGCAACGGCGACAAAATTTTCTGCACCAGTTCTCAAGGCCGTGTGCGCGATCCAACAAACTGAGAGAACGCCACAGAAAGATACGAGAAAAACATGAAGCTACCACGTATAAAACGAAGAAAAAAAGACTTCCTCCCATCAGCCTTGACTCTCACGCACGCCGACTAGAAGCAAAGCGTCTGTTGTCACGACGGCGCTGGATCCAATGCCAAAAACATCCGTTAATCCAATGCCAAAAACATCCGTTAATCTAATGCTACACTGATTTCAAGCCTTGTTCGTTCCTCACAAGACCTCAAGTCGTGTCGTCATCAGTACAGATGTGCAGGGCGGGGTTGTGCCATCCAGGACGCAACAGCCAGCCTCGTCCACCCGAGTTCTCTTATATATGGCTGGACTGTTTCCCTCTGCTGTAGATTTTTTGTGCGAGGTAAGGAACTGCCTTGTGAAAGGGAACCATTTTTTTTTCTTAATTTTTATTCGATGATTTTCCCGCTTAGCCCGAAGGCGCTGCAGCAGGGGGTTTACAATGTCGAGAAAAACACATCTACATTAATACAGCACACTTGTTCATTTGATAAGTGATTCCATTCTCTAATAGAACGAACAAAAAACGAATTAGCATACAAATTTGATCTGGTACGGTACTCTAAAATCTTGAAACAATGATCATTTCGCGAAGAGATATAATGAGGACTGTGAAGGTACTTTTTTTCGAATGCCGGTTTTACCATAAAATATTTGGTACAGGAGCTTTAGCCGCAGATTCTTTTGACGCGATGAGAGTCATTCCCAACCTAGTTCATTTTTCATATTGGTGCAACTGTCATTTCTTGAGTACCGGCTTAGAACAAACCTTGCAGCTCTATTTTGTATTTTTTCAAGTTTGTAAGTTAAAGTACTTTGCCAGGGGTCCCACACGGCACAGGCGTATTCAAGCATAGGGCGAATGTATGTTGAATACGCCGTTGATTTAAAACTTGCCGGCCCTTGTTCCGGCTGTGCTGTATAAATATTAGTGACTTGGCGGCCTTCGCAACAACTGAATGAACGTGTGCATTCCATGAACAGTCGGCTGAAAAAGTTACACCTAAATAATTATAATGCGGTTTTTGTGTTACTATACTATTACAGATTACATACTCTGAAGCTAACTTGGTTCTTTTACGCGTGAAAGTAACATGAATGCATTTATTGGCATTTAATGTCAATTTCCACCTTGAACACCATTGTTGGATGCGCGATAGGGTCTCTTTGGAGCAAGGCGACATCACTCTCATTTCTAATTTTTCTGCGCAAGACAGTCATCTGCAAACAACCGTATATTAGAATCAATTCCTGAGCAAATGTCATTTATATATATTAAAAATAAAAGTGGCCCTAAGACTGAGCCCTGTGGCAGCCCTGAAGTGATGTTTACAAAACTTGATTTTTTTTGCCATTTAATACTACACACTGTTGGCGGCCTGAAAGGTAATTATCTATCCACACCAGAACTTCGCGGTCAATGTTTAGCACTGCAAGCTTACTTAAAACTGTGGTGCATTTTGACATTTTTTCGCTCGCTGTAACACCCGTTTTTGTTGTTTTGTTAGTGTCTGACGAGACTTCTTCCGGGGGGAGGGAGAATCCTGTAACGTAAGAAGGTAGTGATGGTTAGGAGTTAGAAGAAAAAGCCGAGAAGGAAGAAGCGAGAATGGGATAAAACACGTGTATGAGGCTGGCCACATCGCCCATTCATCATAGCGTCATATATACACACACACACACACACACACACATATATATATATATATATATATATATATATATATATATATATATATATTGGTACGTGCCAGTGCATGGAGCTGAAGAAGACAAAACAGATAGACTGGCGCGAGCTTATCTGTGTGGCTGGCGCTGCTTGCCTAACCGGCTGTGAACACATCGGTGACTACCCCTCTGAGTCAGTCTCCTTCCCGTAACATATTTGGTGGAGTTGTGTGATCCCCGTCCTCGCCACGGAACTTCGAAGCGGACACTCCCTCGTGGCTTAGAACATGACCACCCAAGACTCGGCTACATACTCTTCGGGCGCTCCCCCTTCTGTCCGACCTGTCAACCAAGCGCCCGCAACAACTTTCGTGACGCTTCCTGCACTCAAAGGCCCCGGCGTGTTCTCGTGCAGCGAGGGTTCCGACGTCGACCAATGGCTACGCCTCTACGAACGCGTCAGCGCCACTTACAGGTGGGATCCCACTCTTATGCTCGCAAACGTCATCTTTTATCTCGACGGAACCCCTCGTGTTTGGTTTCATAACCACGAGCATGACATAACAAGCTGGGACAGCTTCAAGGCAAAGAACCGTGAGCTGTTTGGCAACATCTCTGGTCGTCGTGAAGCTGCGAAAATTGAGTTGTCGACTCGCGCACAATCTTCCACGGAGCCCTACATCAGTTATACTCAGGCTGTCCTTTCACTATGCCGCCAAGCTGACGAAAATATGTCTGAACCTGAAAAAGTTGCACATATCCTAAAGGGTATCGCCAACGATGTGTTCAACTTGTTGGTATTCAACAATGTGTCTTCTGTTGATGCGATCATTCAAGAATGCCGCCGGTTCCAAAAAGCTAAAAGCAGACGCATATCCCATCAGTTCCAGTGCCTCCCGATCCCCACTGCGACGTTCTCGTGTCTCGACACGTATCATCTACCAGACACCTGTGACAACTTGACGCGAATCGTCAACAGGAAGCTTGAAGCGGCTCTCCAGCTAAGGTGGGACCAACGTCCCCTGACCCCTCTCCGCCAATCACATTGCCTCTCATTCAAGCAGTCGTCCGGCAGGAAATCGCCAGCTTGCGAATTCACTCTATATCACCGCCTCCCCGCACCGACTACCAGCCCCGATACACGCCTGCACTTCCCTTCCCGACCAGCTCTCCCTCAACGTTCCGTAATCCGTCCGTAGGGCGTACACACCATGCCGGTGTGTACGCCCTGCGGACACCAATATGCTTCTCGGGTCACAGAATCGGGCACATTTCTCGCCATTCCAGAAGTCACTGGGGTCCTCCTGCACAACCGTCCTCTCGTCCCTTCTATGCACGTCTTGCCTATCGCCATGAGACCAGCTGCGACCGTTTTGCCCAGGAACGTGCTTCTGAACACCGCTACTCCCGCTCTCCATCCCCCCAACGTCACCAGTCTCGTTCTCAACAGCCCCGCCGATATCTTCCCCCGCCTTCCTACGAGGTTCCCTGACGGAAAACTAAGTGTTGCAGCCCCTGGAGATGGCGCTGCATCGCTCGGACTGATCGAAAATCCTCTTTTGACGATACCGACAAAACGGAACCTCATAGAAATACAAAAAAACGGTGTACATGTCACTGCTCTTGTCGACACCGGCGCCCAACTTTCTGTGATGACGAGTGATTTTCGCCGCAAGCTCAAGAAGTTTCTCACACCTGCAACCACTCAGTTCATCCGTGTTGCGGATGGTGGAAAAGCATCTATCGTTGGAATGTGCTCCGCTCGTGTGAGCATTGCGGATCGACACACATTTGTTCTCTTCACCGTCCTTGAAAAATTCCCCCACGACGTAATCTTAGCCCTCGACTTCCTGTCCGCGCATTCTGCCCTCATAGGCTGTTCGACCAGTACGCTCCCTCTACACTTGCCCGCAACAGAACCTCTTGCACAACGGCCGAGTCACATCTGCACAACGAGACACGTGTGCCTCCCTCCACAGACAGTGACCTACATAGAGCTCGTCTCAATACCACCAGTTTCCGACGGTGACTATGTTCTGACCCCTATCACCGATGTCCTCATAAGCCGTGGCAATACATTACCGCACATCATTCTATCCGTCGCAGGAACTTCTACGTGCCTCCCAGTTGTCAACTTTAGCTTGACACCTCAAGTTTTGCCACAAGGGATCTCTTTGGCGTTGCTCTGCACCTTAGAAGACAATGCGATAGATGTTTTCGCAATGGCCGCCCCTTCTGACCCCCACGCTCAACATCAATCTGCCACTTGCTCCGACAGCCCTATTACTTCCATGATCGCTACCAACTTAACGCCGCAGCAGATTGATGAGCTCCATCGGGTTCTGCTGTCATACATCGACGTTATAGACATCAGCGGCCGTCCGTATGGGAAAGCTACCGGTATGAGCCACCGCATAAACACTGGTAATGAGCATCCTATTCATAGGCGTCCATATCGGGTGTCGGCGGCCGAGCGTCACATCATCCAAAGTGAGGTCGACAAAATGCTCGCCAAGGACATCATTGAGCCATCCTGCAGTCCTTGGCTTCTCCTGTAGTGCTAGTCCGCAAGAAAGACAGTGCATGGCGTTTCTGTGTGGATTATCGACACCCAAACAAAATTACCAAAAAAGACGTCTACCCTCTGCCACGAATAGATGATGCGCTTGATTGTCTCTATGGGTCTCACTATTTTTCCTCCATAGACGTTCGTTCCGGCTACTGGCAGATAGAGGTAGATGAAATGGACCGTAAAAAGACGGCATTCATCACCCCCGATGGCCTATATCAATTCAAGGGCATGCCCTTCGGCCTTTGTAACGCTCCAGCCACCTTCGAACGAATGATGGACTCCCAGCTCAGAGGATTCAAATGGTCCACCTGTTTGTGCTACTTGGACGACGTCATCGTCTTCTCACCAACATTTCAAACTCACATAGAGCACCTTTCAGCCATCCTGGGAATCTTCCGTCGCGCTGGCCTGCTGCTCAACTCGTCCAAATTTCACTTTGGACGCCATCAAATCACAGTGATTGGCCATTTAGTAGACGCCAACGGTGTACAACCAGACCCAGCGAAAATCAGCGCCATCAAAAACTTTCCTGTACCACGATCTGCGAAGGATGTGTGCAGCTTTATCGGATTATGCTCCTACTTCCGACGCTTCATGAAAAATTTTGCGCACATAGCGAGGCCGCTTACGCAGCTCCTTGAGAAAGAAGTCCCGTTTTCATGGGGCTCCGAAGAGGCTGCTGCGTTCTCGACTCTCGTCGCTCTTCTCACTACTCCTCCGATTTTGCCACACTTCAACCCTGCTGCCCCTACGGAAATCCGTACAGATGCAAGTGGACATGGCATTGGTGCAGTGCTGGCTCAGAAACAGCATGGCCATGATTGCGTTATTGCATATGCCAGCCACCTCCTATCCGCCCCTGAACGTAACTATTCGATAACAGAGCGTGAGTGCTTGGCTCTTGTATGGGCGGTGGCTAAATTTCGACCTTATCTATACGAACGCCCATTTTCGATAGCTACCGACCACCACGCACTCTGCTGGCTCAACTCTCTGAAAGATCCATCAGGCCGCCTTGGTCGCTGGGCTTTGCGCCTGCAAGAGTTTTCCTATTCGGTGGTCTACAAATCTGGCCACCTACACCATGATGCCGATTGCCTCTCCCGGTACCCTGTCGACGATCCTGAGGACACTGGCGAGACCACGGAGAACTCTATCTTGTCAGTGTCCGACATCCTTAATATTGGGGAAGAACAGATGCGTGATCCAGAGCTGCTTGACATCAGCAGACGTATGGAATCCTCCACAAATTATGCTTCCGTCCACTACTTTGTCATTCAAAAGGGTGTGCTATGCCGTCGCAATTTACGAACAGACGGGCCCTACCTTCTCATTGTTGTGCGTAAGCATTTGCGCCGCTGTGTTCTCACCGAAGTTCACGACGCTCCTACGGCTGGACACCTTGGCGTATCCCGCACGTACGAGCGCGTCCGGCACCGTTTATTCTGGCCAGGCGTTGCTCGTTCGGTACGCCAATACGTTGCCACGTGTGACCTATGCTAAGGTCGTAAAACACCGTCGCTGCTACCCGCTGGCCATCTTCAACCAATTGACATACCCGCGGAACCATTTTACCGTGTTGGGTTAGACCTGCTTGGTGTTTTTCCTACATTAACATTGGGAAACAAATGGATAGCTGTTATGAAAGACTACGCTACACGCTACGCTATTACGCGAGCTCTACCGACCAGCTGCGCAATCGACGTCGCTGACTTCTTGTTACGGGACGTTATATTGATTCACGGTGCTCCGAGACAGCTTCTCACAGACTGTGGCCGTACATTTCTATCCCAAGTCATCGCCGACATTCTGCGTTCTTGTTCCACGCAACACACATTGAAAACTTCTTACCACCCTCAAACAAACGGCCTCAGGGAATGATTTAACAGCACTTTAACAAATATGCTCGCTATGTACGTGTCGCCTGACCACAGAGACTTGGACCTTGCCTTACCCTACGCAACTTTCACGTATAATTCATCCCGTCACGACACAGCGGGCTTTTCGCCGTTCTACTTATTGTACGGAAAAGAGCCGACTTTACCACTGGACACAGTCATCTCAGCTCATACCTCCTCCACCAGCGAGTATGCCCGCGACGCGATTACGCGAGCCGATCATGCCCATCAGCTCGCTCGCGCTCGGCTGATGGCGTCGCAAACCAACCAATGCCGTCGGGACGATGCGGAACATAGAGACGTACATTTCGCTCCCGGTACCCTCGTTTTACTCTGGTCCCCTCATCGTCGGCTGGGCCTATCCGAAAAACTTCTGTCTCATTACACGGGGTCCTACCGTATATTCCGTCAAGTAACACCTGTCACCTACGAGAACAGCCCCATCTGTCCATCATCATCCACTATGCGGCCAAGTGATATCGTACACGTCTCGCGGATCAAGCCCAACAATAATGCGTCAGATAGCGACCTTTAAAGCACCGGGACGGGCCTCCGCCGCCGGAGGTCACGCTACGTGTCAGTGCATGGAACTGAAAAGACAAAGCAGATAGACTGGCGCGAGCTAATCTGTGTGGCTGGCGCTGCTCGCCTAACCAGCTGTAAACACATCGGTGACTACCCCTCTGAGTCAGTCTCCTTCCCGTAACATTGTATATACACATATTGTTGTTGCCACGTGCCAACGCCTAGAGGAACTTGAATCCCTACGGTTAATGCCGGACAGCGCTGAAAACAGCACCAAGACTGATGTCTCATTGCGTGCTATGATTCGGGCGATTATACATGAAGAACTGCAATTTTTCGGCTTCTCAATGCAACTTATCCCACCTCCCCCCTCTAACACTGCCTTGCGCGACGTTAACAAAGAGTAGTTGGCATCCATGACCAGGCCAGCGTATGTAGTTTATCCGGTACCTCGACTCCAGCCGACGTACGCACAAGTCCTCGCTGGTTCACCACCCGTCGTACAACCGATGCCCGCACACTCAACGCCTGTCCCACTGTCTTCTGTAACTCCGAGTGGGCTTAGCTAGCCCTTTCACCCCCCATGGCGGCAATCTCGTCCGATCTGTAATTACTGCGGCTACCGGGCCACATTGCATGCTTCTGCCCGAAGCGTCAGCAGAACGAGCGTCGTAGATTCGGCCCCTACGGGCGGGATGATGAGACAGGCGGGTCCGCTTTCCAACGTCGTCCTTATGATCCGCCGCTACGTAGCTCACCGTGTCCAATTGCGAAATCTGAGCCAACCAATTCTTACCGCTCTACTAGGCGCCACTCACCATCTAGACGCCGCTCCACATCTCCATTGCGACCTCTCACACAGTTCACCAACCAACTCCAGGAAACCTAAGCTCTACAGCTTTTGTAAGAAAAACTGCATCGAACGAAAAGAAGGAAATTCCTCCTGAGCGTCCATATAATACGATATCTGTTTCAATAGAAGGTGTGTGTCACGCGTAAATATCGCAAAAACGTTGACGCGGACCGCCGAGCACTGAGAGACAAAAAAGAAGAGCGCAGTGGCACGGTGGCACGAGGCGCGCTCACAGTGTTTGGGCCAGGCGTGCAATTCTGAGCTCGGACGAGCGAGACGTTCTGCCGGGCGAGACGTGTGAGTGTCCACGGAGGACCACGGAGCCGGGCGAGGTCCAGGGTGGCCGAGGATCCAGATGCCAGGGGAGTTGCTGGCTGAATCGAGGATCGCCGAGCGGTGCCAAGCAGTACCGAGGGACGCGCCAAACTCGGACGTGGGGCGCGAGCTCACGAGCTCTGCACCCGAGGGTACCTGGCGGTGCCCAGGCCAAGGTGAGAAACACCGGTGACTGAGCTGCCGCACCGCAGCTGTGGCGAGCAGCATTTCAGCACGGCACGGACGGTGCTGTGCTGGCCAGAACCCGCACGTGGAATCACTACGCCCGGGCGGTAATCAAGAGCTCAGAAACGAGTTCCGAGGTTGCGGTGGTCCAGGAATCTCCTAGACGACGCCACCACTGCTCGAGAGTCGTGAGACCACGGGACTCTTCTTCCTTAGGTGCCGTGGTGGTCGTCCCGACGGCGTCCACATCACTGACTTTTCATGTCATCTCGTTTGTATATCAACGTTTGAACACGTCTTCCTGTCTGTTTCCTGCGCCGCTGCACAGTAGTGGAAGTGCTCAAACCGTCCAAAACATCACATTTTTCTGGTGTCCGCGACGTAGGACCAAGCTCTAGCTCTAACTTTCGAGCCTCACTTCTACTTTGTGCAGTGGGCGAAAATGGATTGGGAGAAGTATATTCTGGTTGGCAAGGAACTTGGCTTGTCGGGTAACGAACTGAAGGAGCTAGTGGACTGAGGAGCAGCAGAAAAAAGAGCGTGACAGACGAGCTGACTATAGGTATGCCTCTCGAATAGCGCACGAACAGGAGATGGCTCGCCTGGCGGCGGAACAAAGTCTGCTGTAGGCTAATTGTCGTTTTGCTGAGCGTACGGCTGGGACAGTTGGAACCGGTGGAGAGAGCGAAGAAACCAGCAGCGAAGCGTTCAGGAGCCCCCACAAGCTCATTCCTCCCTACAATGAGGGCCGCGACGAACTCGACGCGTACATTCAGCGCTTCGAGCGGGCAGCCACGAGCCAGAGATGGCCAGGCGACAAGTGGGCGCTCTCAATAAACTTATGCTTCTCAGGTGAAGCCTTGAGTATTATAGGACTTATGGCTACGAAGGATGCCACAAACTACAAAAGCTAAAACAAACCTTGTTGCAAAGATTTCGGTACACCGAAAAGGGATATTGGCAAAAGTTTCGCGAAGCTAAGCCGGAGAATTCCGAGACAGGCTGACCATTTGCTGGTCGGCTGCTCGATTACCTTGATCATGGACAGCAGATGGCACAAACAAAAAAAAAACGCATGACGCATTAGCAGATAGCATTGTGTCCGAACAGTTTTTGAAAGATGCGTTGATAAACTCGCCATCTTCTTGAAAGAGCGAGGATGCCGAACGCTCGATCAGCTAGCCGAAACGGCTGACCATTATCTGGAGGCACAAGGCCTGGCAATTATTGCGAAAGGGAAACAGTATAGACCAAGCGAAAAGGCAGAATTGGCGAGAAAGAGCCGCGATAGAGAGGCCGGAAAATCAGAAGCGCAATGCTTTTTATGTGGCCAGCAAGGTCATCGCGCTGCAAACTGTTGGATGCGGTCGAAAGGCCCGAAGCCGTCGTCTTGCTGGAAGTGCCGGAAACACGGCCATCAAGCGGACGAGTGTCCAAATGTAAAGAGCCGCAAGAAGGAGGCGTCAAGTGCTGTTGCTGACTATGACCGTGCACCTTTTGGTAGAAACACGAACTTGGATTGTACCCCTTCATCAGCAGAAGAAAATGCACCGTCGGTGAAAAGATATATTTGTCTTGGTCTGCTAAGACAAGAGATGCCAACGGCAACCGGATATCTTGAGGGACAGCCTATGACGGTGCTAAGGGACTGGGGATGCAATACCGTGGTGGTCAAGCGTTCACTGGTACCGGAAAAGAATTTCACCGGTATCACACGTACTGTACTTTTTCTCGACGGTTCATCGAGGCAGCTTCTCGAAGCGAAGGTATACATTGACTCTTCGTTTTTCCGAGGACTGACACTGGCACTCTGCACAGAGAAGCCACTCTATGACGTCGTTCTCGGCAACATCCACGGGGTAATCTTCCTTTCTGGTTCTACCACGTCACATGACCTGTCGGATGTCGCAAGACTGCATAAGCAGTCGGCGCCAGCAGGGGAGCCTGCTCCATATCCAAGCATGTCACCAGACCTACCGACTTTGATTGCAGCAACAACAAGAGGGACGAGGGACATGAAGTTACCTGTGGCAGCATCTAACAAATTAGCTGTGACCCCACAAGTACTTGAAAAGTTGCAGAGAGAAGATCTCACCTTGGAGAGCTGTTTTTCGGCGATCGGGAAGACGATGGCGTAGCGATCAGCAAACATAGAGTATGTTTTGCTTAAGCGAATACTTTACCGACACTACAGACCGCTAACGAGGAAGAAAGCTCGACCAACTGGTTGTTCCGCAAAGCCTCCGCCAGCTGGCCCTTAGGATGGCGCATGAGGGAGTTGTGGCAGGTCACCGAGGTTTTAAACGAACAAGTGGTAGGATTCTAGAAGAATTCTATTGGCCGGGCGTGCAGGCTGAGGTGGCATGATTTGTGCGCTCTTGTGGCATCTGCCAGCAAACTGTGCCAAAGCACTTAGTCGGACGTTTCCCCCTCGAAAAAATGCCGGTGATTGACGTGCCTTTCCAACGAGTGGCGATTGACATATTCGTTCCACTATCACCGACATCGGCCAAAGGAAACCATTTCATTCTATCAACGGTCGACTGCGCAACGCGACATCCTGACGCTGTTGATATTACCAAGCATAGAAACGGAGACGATAGCAGGAGCATAGGTGGAGATGTTCTCGCGCGTTTGAATATTATGATAAATCGTGAGCAACCGTGGAAGGTCATTCACATCACGCTTAAAGCAGGAAGTGAGCCGACTAATGTCTTTCCGACAGTTGCCAACTACTCCATATCATTCTATGGCAAATGGTATTGTGGAGCGCTTCAATGGTACAATAAAGCAAATGATACGGTGCATGTGCCACGAAAGTCCAAAGAACTGGGACAGATACTTGGCAACATTACCATTTGCATACAGAGAGGTGCCTCAGTCGAGCATCGACTTTTCGCCGTTGGACCTCCTGTATGGTCAATACATTAGACGCCCAATGTCCATACTGAAGGAATTATGGACGCAAAAAACCTTGGATCCCCCAACGAAGACTACATACGGCTACGTCATGGAGCTTCGCGATTGTCTGTATGAGACGTGTCAAATTGCGCACGGAGAGCTGCAGGAAGCCAAGCTGACACAAAAGAAATACTACGATCGCAAAACGAAGTCTCGTCAGCACTGCATCGGAGACAAGGTAATACTACGACTACCTTCTGACACCAACAAACTGATTCTCACTTGGAAAGATCCCCTCACTGTACTAGAGAAGCGGAGCGAGATCGACTATGTCGTTGATCTAGGAACCCGAACCAGTTTGTTTCACATTAACCTCCTCAAGAAGTACCAGGAGAGACCACCTTTGACAGACACGGTGGACCGCGCGGCTGTCACGGTACAAACGGAACAACCGGAAGACGAACCGGAACTACCATTGCTCACGTTTTACCAGAACGCGACCTATCATGACGTTAAGGTCGCTGGCAACTAGGACGTGAACCAGAAGGCAGAGATAGCGAAGATTCTATCCCGTCTCGGTACGCAAGCAGGAAGCTCCTTCCTCGGGAGGCGGGTACTCAACCGTAGAGCGAGAAGGGCTTGCGCTCGTGTGGGCTGTTAAAAAATTCCACATTTATCTTTTCAGCAAGCAGTTTGTACTTCAGAGTGATCACCAGCCGCTGGCCTACATCAACTTGGCCAAGCACACAAATAGCTGAATTCTGCGTTGGCGTCTGACACTTATGGAATACGACTTCATTGTGGAATGTATCAAAGAAAGTGACAACGTCGGAACTGACTACATGAGCCGAGTGTAGACTTGAAACGTTACTCACATGTACGCTTTTACTTCTTTAGGAACACTCTGTGAATTCCATGTAAACTCCGTGAACTGCGTGTGAACCAACCAGTGAGTGCGTAAGAAAAAAAGAAAAAGTGTTAACATGCGCACACTTTCCGCTTTTCAGGCTGTGAACAATCTCTGTCCTCATGCTTAGAAAAGTTCTTGAAGAGAGACAACTTTCTAAATTTCGGGGTAAAATGTCACGTGTAAATATTGCAAAAACGTCGACGTGGGCCACCGAGCACTCAGAGACAAAAAAACAGAGCGCGTTGGCACGATGGCACGAGGAACGCTCGCAGTGTTTGGGCCAGGCGTACTACTCTGAGCTGGGATGAGCGAGATGTTCTGCCGAGCGAGACGCGTGAGTGTTCACGGGGGACCACGGAGCCGGGCGAGGTCCAGGGTGCCCGAGGATCTAGGTGCCAGGGGAGTTGCTGGCTGAATCGAGGACCGCCGAGTGGTGCTGAGCCGTACCGAGCGAGGCGCCAGATTCGGACGTGGGCCGCTAGCTCACGAGCTGTGCACCCGAGGGTACCTGTCGGTGCCCTCGCCAAGGTGAGGAACGCCGGTGACTGAGCTGCCGCACCGCAGCTGTAGCGAGGAGCATTTCAGAACGGCACAGACGGTGCTGTGCTGGCCAGAACCCGAACGTGGAACCACTACGCCCGGGCGGTGATCAAGAGCTCGGAAACGATGTCGGATGTCGTGCTGGTCAAGGCATCTCCTAGCCGACGTCACCGCTGCTCGAGAGTCGTGAGACCACGGGACTCTTCTTCCTCAGGTGCCGTGGTGGTCGTCCCGACGGCGCCCACTTCAGCGGCTTTTCATATCCTTTATTTTGTATATAAACGTTTGAACACGTCTTCCTGCCTGTTTCTTGTGCCACTGCACAGTAGTGGAAGTGCTCGAACCATCCTGAACATCACAGTGTGTACGTCGTCGCCTTAATATACACTGGTGCTTGTTTGTGATTGATCGTTTCTTGTGCTCACGTCTGCGAAAAGTCATCACCCCTTACGACGGACCTGCACTGCTAGCTGCTCAAGAGGAAGCCATGAGAACTGCCGCTATGTGCACAGTCGTGTTTTCATAGCTGGTCTTCTCCGTTTTGTGCGATTTGCCGTGTTAAGTTCGTGTGCCCACCAGCTTATATTAGGCTGGGATTTTCTGTCTACGGTGAATGCTTCCATCTGCTGTCAAGAAACCGTTGTTCATATGATGGAAACTGACTATTACCTTTATACGGATGATAAGCCCGTTCGCTTGCTTGCTGCGAAAGATATTCGAGCTACCAGCTAGTAATCAGTGAATAGTAACGATCACTTCTAATGTGATCGACTGGTGACGTGTTTGTCCCACCATCTTCACGCTGTCTCGCAAGAGGTATAGCCCTTGCTTCAAGTCTAGCGCGGTTGCACAAAGGCTCCGGACTTTTCTACGCTATAAACCAGACTTCTGAGAAAATTATCATTCCTAAAGGCACCACAATGGCTTGCGCTACTGAATCCCAACCTATATCTGTTGTCCCGCTTATGCCAGCGCGTTCTGACCTTCCTTCTAATGGACGTTCATCATGCGTTTCTTTTCTTGCTGCGACTATAAGTCCAGAACTGACCTCTTCACAGACAGTTGGATAAGTTGCTTGCCTTGCTACAAAAGCATAGGAGATTGTTTGATGCCCATTCCTCATCTCTGCGACAGACGTCCATTATCACGCATCGTATCCAGACCGATGGCACTTCCATCGTACGCCGTCGACCACATCACGTCTCTTCGTCTGAGCGTGAGGTCATTGAGCAAAATGTAGCCGATATGCAGCAACGGAATACTATACGTCCCTTCGCGAGTCCTTGGCCATCCTCTGTTGTTTTAGTAAGGAAAAAGATGACTTCGTGTGATTTTGCGTGGACTACAGAGCACCCACATGATTACCCACAAGGATGTTTACCCCATGTGCACATAGACGATGCTTTAGATTTACTGCAAGGTGCCGAGTACTTCTCAAGCCTAGACTTCTGTTCGGGTTACTGGCAAATACCCATGCACAAGGATGACAAAGAAAAGACAGCATTTTCAACACCAGATGAGCTGTACGAATTCAACGTCATGCCATTCCACATTTGAAATGCTCCAGCGACATCGAGCGGATCATCGGCACAGTTTTACGAGGCTTGAAATGGAAGACTTGCTTGTGCTATTTATACGATATTGCTATTTTCTCGTCAACCTTCCCTCAGCACTTGCTACGGCTGGACAAAATTCTGACGTGCCTTGCAAACGCAGGCATTCAGCTGAACACCGAGAAGAGCCGTTTTGCGAGCAAGACAAAGTGTTATGCACATCATAAGCAAGGACGGTATTTGTCACGATCCATACAAGATTTCTGCTGTCCAACACTTACCGCATCCTGAAAAAGGCAAAGATTTGAGCAGTTTCCTTGGCCTCGCTTCTTATTTTCGCTGATTTTTTCGAGACTTTGCCTCAATAAATTCACCATTGCACAAGTTGCTTGGATCAGGCGTCGCCTTTGTGTGGTCTCCTGAATGTGAAGCGGCGTTTGTCCAACTGAAGTGTGCACTGACATCCGAACCAGTCCTCTGCCATTTCGACGAAACCAAGCCTACGCTCCTGCATACTTACGCTAGTGGTCCAGGCATTGGTGGAATTCGCTACAGCAAGACGAATCTTCACGTGAGAAGGTCGTCGGATACGCGAGCCGTGTGCTGACTCCTGCCGAAAAGAATTATACCATCACCGAACAGGAGTGCCTAGTGGTCGTATAGTCAATACAAAAGTTTCGACTTTATCTCCACCGCCGCCACTTTACTGTGTTTACAGACCATCACGCCTTGTGCTGGCTCTCGACAATGAAGAACTTGTCCGGCCGCCTTGGTCGCTGGATTCTTCGCTTACAAGAATAAGACTTCACGATTACATAGAAGTCGGGAAACAAACATCAAGACGCCGACGCACTTTCGCGTTGCCCGCTCTCTTCGGAGCCACTTTACAAACACGCCACTGCGGCACTTTCGGCCGTCTCTTCCCTACGTGTTTCGTCCTTAGCTACTGTGGACCCAACTTCTAAAAGCGAGTGTGGTTTGTTGTTATCCCACCAACGTGCTGATCCTTACTGTCACCGCATCATGGACCGTCTTGACAGGACTTGCCGGCCCCCTAACGCCCGTCTTCGCCGACAGCTGACGCAGTTCAAGCTCGACAACCATGTCCTGTACCGTCATATGTACCACCCTGATGGTCAACGCTGGGTGCCCGTTCTACCTCGCTCTCTTCGGGCTCAAGTCCTCAAGACATATCACGACGACATCTCTGCTGGACACATGGGCTTCCAGAAAACGTAGGACCGCCTAAGATGTCACTGCTACTGGCTGGACTTGTCCACCTGTGTCGCGATATACGTTGCCTCATGCACCCTTTGTCAGCGTCGCAAGCTACCTGCATGAACTGGAAGTGGACAATTACAACCACTCCCGTGTCCCCTGCCACCATTTGAGGTGGTTGGCGTTGACCTGTATGGTCCACTTCCTATGAGTGTCACGGGCAATCTCTGGAAAGTGACCGCTGTCAACCACCTGATCCGCTACGCAGAAACAGCTCCCGTGCCTTCTGCATCCACTTCGGAAGGAGCTGACTTCATCCTTCGAGCAATAATTCTTCGTCACGGAGCTCCTCGTGTAATCCTGAGCGACCGTGAAAGAGCATTTTTTTCAGAACTAGTCGAATAAGTGCTCAAATCATCCGGCACTACACACAAAACAAGCTGCAGTTACCATCCTCAGACAAACAGCCTGACTGAGCGCTTTCATCGTACACTGTGAGATATGATAGCCATATCGAACCGGACCACAGAAACTGGGACACCATTTTCCATTTGTCACTTTTGCCTAAAATACCTCTGTACAGCGCACAACCGGTTACTCGCCGTTCTACCTCGTCCACGGTTGCTTCCCCTCTTCTTTCCTTGATGTTTCGATCTTCTCTGTGCCTGCTAAAGCATGTTCATCCTCAAATGAACAATACGTGTCTCGCCTACTTCATTGTTGCTAGCTGGCTCGCGTCAACACCGAAACCAAGCAACAGGATCGCAAGCTTGAATCTGATGCCTGTCATCGTGGCGTGTCCTTCAGCCCTGGCGACGAAGTCCTCCTCCTTACACCCATTCGCACTCCTGGCGTGTGCGAGAAGTTTCAATTACGTTTCATTGGCCCCTACACTGTCTCAGAGCAAAGGTCGCCTGTCAATTATCGCGTGGCACCCGTTCTTTTTCCAACGAACCGCCGCTGCCGGGCAGCAGAAATAGTCCACACATCTTGCATGAAGCCTTTTACACGGCGTTCCTCTTAGCTTTAAACTGCGGCTTTAAACTTCGCTTTAAACTTTCACGTAGAGGGGGTTAGTGTAGGTATTCATTACACACATCTATTTTCTTTACACATGTTAATCATCATGAGTGGTCGTCATCTTCATTGGTCGCGGGGACTTGGCTTGCCTGAGTTCTATGACTTCTGTGTGGTCGCTTCATCGTGTCTTCTGGGCCTAGTGAAGGTTGCCTTCACCGTTGCATCAATATATATATATATATATATATATATATATATATATATATATATATATATATATATATATATATATATATAAAATGTTTCTATGAATTCGTTTTTGGTGCCATTGAAAAACGTTAGGTTTTTCGTGCACAAAGAGCAACGCACGTATCTCTCGTATCTACGATTGTTTCTTCTTTGAAAGGTATTTTCCAAAAGTATTAGTTCCATATATATGACTAAGTTGCCTATACGGCGACGACGCAGATCACAGGGTTTCTGAGATAAAACAATGGAAGCCGTGCCCGAAAGATTATTTGCCAAAAGAATATGGGTATTATAAAGAGGGTGATGGAACTTTATGTTGCCATTATACTTTACCCATTACTATAGCTTGGCGATAGCGTCTTCATGTTTCGGCATTTTAACGTTTTGCTCTTTAGATTATTTCGGCATTTTAAATTTCCGGCTCGTTGAATTTTTGCCCTTTCTATTTTTGGTGGTTCTTACGATCGACCTCCTTCGGCTTCTTGATTTTCGGTGTTTTGATAGGGACGCTATCAGACGACGTCGTCCTGTCTTGGCAAATTACTTTTGCGTTACGAAACGTTTGTGGTGAAAAAGAGAATGAGGAAGAAAAACGAAAGGTAACAGGACTGCCTAATTTATCCTTTGAGACACGATTGAGCTATTTCTCATAAAACCTATTTGCTATAAATAATTTTCTCCTCTGCCATGCATTTCCATTGGCACTACCCAAACAGAGAAAATATATCTCGATACAACACAAACTCAACATCTGTGTACACGCTTTTCGATAGTGCATCTTATGTGATACAGAATAACGGCGGCAGCCTAAATACCGGATGGTACGTAAGTAGTCAACTAGCATATAACAGATTTCTTTCGTGTCTACAATGGTAATGAAAACCTACGGATAATATGCCACTTAAGATACAAAGGACGTAAATCGTTCTGTTTGAACTGCGTTGTAGTAATTGTGGTATGTACGTGAAAAAAGTATAATGTACAAAATTACCGTTAAAAAGTTTTCCTTTCGTAAAAAACAGCCAGACGAATTTTAAAATAAGTTTATTCTTTTATTCCGCCATCCAGTTTACTAATTTCACAATTGTATTGCGATGAATACAATACAGGAAAAGTTGTACTATATATGTGTGTGTGTGTGACACATTCACAAGGTGATTCTAGGAGAAGCCGACGAAGAGGGAGTGCGCGTGTATTAGAATAAACGCATGGCACCTGGACCACGACGTGTCTCCATTTTGTAGCATCACACAAGTCGACAGGATCGACCTCATCAACGTGCCATGGCTAAGCCAAAGCCCCCGCTCAACATACAGAAGTTCAAGGGAACACCAGAAGACGTCCCCATCGACAAGTGGCTTCTTCTTTTCGACATGAAGGCAGCCGAGGCGTCATGAACTCACCGCGATCGGGTCAGTCACTTCAACGAATACATTCAAGGGAAGCGTTCAAGTGGTACCTGACAGAGATTTTTAGCAACGGCGAGACAATTTGGGACAATATCAAGCGTGACATGGAAGCCCGCTTTGCTACGACTGACGGAGATGCCTTCAGTCTCTTCATTCACTACCGACTGAAAGGAGGGCAGACCATCAAGGACTACTACGACGAGAAAAAGCGACTGGGTTCCTTGGCTGATCTGAGACAGTGCCACATCATTTCTGGACTGACTGATGGTGTTTTTCCCGATGAGGAACTGGCGCTCACCAGACTGTCTTTCAACTCGCCATTAGAGTGGCTCACCGCTGCTCAACGGGTTGAGACATCTTTAAAACGGGTTAGAGGAGTTTCGTTTACTCGTAACGCTAGTATCGCATCAAGAACTCCACGTCTCTTCAGCAGACCGCAGCAACCGACAATAACTCCTCAACCGCGTGTCCCGCAAAACGAATGTAGATACTGCTCAGCTGCTGGTTTCCCACGACAGTTTCACTGGCACAACGGATGTCCGCACCGCGGCAATGTGTCCGCTATTGATACTGAACGGGGAAACGAGGAGGGTGACCCAGAGTTTCATTAATACACTTCAGTGCTCTCATCAACGGAAAGCCAGTAAATGCAATTCTCGATACAGGAGCAACAATTACTTGTATCAGCGAGAATGTGTACAAACAGCTAAAGCTTCTGTTGATGAGAGACTCCAGCATCATGGTCCAGCAAGTTGCATCATGCATTCGAACTTTGGGTTGCGTAAACATTCAGTTACAAATTGGGAACGTCATAAAGAAAGTTAATGCACATGTGCTGCGAGGCATGAGAACGCAACTATTTCTTGGCCTAGACAGCGCTTCATACTTCAATCTTTCTGTAAATCTGGAAAGCAAGTCAGTGACACAAGCAAGTGAGAATATGAACCTTCCGCATCACAATGAAAAGAAAACCATTCAAGCCCTCTGATGCGAACGCTGACAGCAGAAAACTTATCAGAGCATGAGTTTGCGGCACTCGACTCTCTTTTAAGCAAGTATGACGAGATATTTCCGAAATCTCAGAGAGATATTGGGTGCTTCACTACTGAGAAAAAAAGAATCGCACTTACCGATGCTGTTCCTATTCGGCGAGCACCATACCGATGATCACAGGCAGACAAAGTGGAGATCAACAAACAAGTTAACGCTCTCCTCAAGCAAGGCGTTGTGAAACCTTCATTATCGCCCTACGCCTCACCTGTCATTTAGCAGAAAAGAAAGGTGAAGGACGCACTCGTCAATGTATTGACTACCGAAAACTCAATGCCATAACGGTACCCGACTTTCAACCAATTCCACGTATATATGATATTCTTGACCACTTGCGAAAGGCAGAGTTTTTCACTACGTTGGACGTAACGTCGGGATACTGGCACGTCCAAGTGCATCCTGACGATGTTCAGAAAACTGCATTTGTCACGCCTGATGGTCATTTTGAGTGGTTGGTAACGCCATTTGGGTTGAAGAACGCTCCAGCTACATTTGAAAGAGCCATGAAATCAATAATAGCAAAACATCAGCTCACGAATGTTATTAATTACTTTGACGATGTGGTCGTATACTCAGAGACCTTTAATGATCATATACGACACCTTGAGGCGCTATTGAAAGCTCTCGAAACCGAGAACGTTAAACTCAAATGAAAAAAGTGCCAATTTGTACGCTGCAGCATTGAATACCTGGGCCACAAAATTTCACAAGGAACAGTAACAACTAAGCAAAGTAGTGTGGCTGCCATACTCAAATATCCGACACCAAAACGAGAAAAAGATCTCCAGCGTCTTCTGGGCACTGTAAACACCTACCGTCAGCACATGCCCACTTCAGCGATATCGCTCTTCCACTCACAAAACTACTCCACAAATGCAAGTGGGTGTGGACCGAAGCATGCGAGCAAGCTTTTCGTTAACTGAAGGAGCGGATAACTAAAGAACCGGTGCTTCGCATATACGAGGCAAGTTTGCTAACAAGTCCCAAGCACCTGCGTGATTCAGTGGTAGCATTGGGCGCAAGGACATGCCGTTGCGCTGCCGTGTGGAGGCGTCCCTGTGACATACGTGGAGGGATTGCTCCTCCGCCCACTCACGCGCAGACTGCAGCCATTTTCGCATCTCCTCATTTTATTACTATTTCCTTGCACGAAATCAGTATTTCTCGTAAGAAATTAGTAAAATATCACTGCAGCTTTTTCCCCGATTGTACAAAGTGTTAAATAATTGCTCTTAAAAACTTTTGAGCTTTTTATAATGCCTGACTGCCGGCGTCGTCTGCTATGGCCACCTGAATGAAAACAACGGAAGCGCACCACCTCTGTAAAAAGGTGGCAGCTCATTTCGTGGTGAATTGAAGTATCAAATTGGTAATAACGGTAAATAAACTTATCTTTGCTGCAAGAAATGCGTACAGCTACGCTACTTCATTCAATGTAGGTTTGCGTCTTAAAAGAGGCACGGTTTACCTGATAAGCATGCGCAAATTACATTTTTGTTTAGCACACATAGCCCTACGATGTATAGCGCAAGCGGATTCCGCGCTTTCTGGGAAGCAACACAGCATTCCCAAAGCCGCATGCAGCCGCAAATTTTCTGTTATTATTGTGGACAAATGTGAGAATCACGCACGCATGTGTCTCCTTACCTTTTCTCTGCTGCACGATCCTAATATCTATCGCGCTAAATTTCTAAATTGAAACGGCAACTCACAAGTATGATCCACCGCATTCGTCTTTGTGTATTGGTCACAAGACGTTACGCACATATCATCGTGTCGCAGTGACACCGGTCCTAATTGTGAACACTGTGATGTGCGAGAAACACTTGAGCACATATTTTGTGTCTGCCCAGCATACGCACGTGAACGACAAACACTTATTTCTTCTACTGAACTATATCGCAGTAGGTCCTTAACTGATGAGACCATGTTGGGCCTTTGGCCAGACACCAACAGTAAAACTGCGCTCACAAGAGCCGGCATAACCTTTTTGGAAACAGCTGGACTATGTGTGCGGCTATAAAATGTGTCTCAGCAAGAAATAACACTACATACTCACCTCTCTATCTCACCATTGTCATCCATTATTCTTTCTTTTCCCCTTTCCCTTCCCCCAGTGTAGAGTAGCAGGCTAGAGCAAGCTATCGCTCAGGCCGACCTCTCTGCCTTTCTGTAAATAAACTTACCTCCTACCTTCTGTGGTGGTTGCAAGTTGCACATTTGAACGCCATCAAATTACACATCAGTGAAAATTGTAAACTATTGGTTCAGTTCAAATTTTTCAAAGGGGTTAAGAATCATAAAGAAATGGGGTGAGCCAGCCGTGCCATTTTGCGTCGTTGAATGTGCATGCTACGAAGTCTTTTGCAGCATGATCTACACACTTCAAAATAGAGTGACGTCCTCTACATTTAGGAAGAAATGGCGATATCCCCAATATTCGTCTTTCAATGGAGAAACATTGCTCCTTTTGCTACGGAGAAGCGTGTTTCTCCCCACGAGGATCAAGATAGTTGACCCCGGGTTAGCGAAGCGCGTAGGCTTAGTGATTGCATCGATTCTTGATTAATAAGGAGCACACGGCACTGACAATTACAAAAAAGGTCCCGCTAAGCTTGATATTGATTGAAATGATTATAAAAACAAGTATACGGATCTGTGATGATGAAAAAATTGCGAAACAGAACGACGGAGCTAGTAGGTTTCCATCGGCCAGCGAGATGACGTTCACTTCGAAAGACACAGATGCTGCAGAGTCCTAACCCAAAGAGTGCATGCTAGGCTTGCTACATTTATTTCTTGCAAATTCTCATAGTGTAGCGACGTCATCCACGAGTTTGCGGGGCCGCAGGCCATGATATGTCCTTCCAAACCGTAGACTCGATCACAGCGAAACTATTCCGGCTCAGCTGTGCAGTTTCGATAGATTGATGTTCAACGTTATATAAGTAGCTGGAGATGTGAGAGCGTCACAGCCATGAAGTAGGCGGTAGCTAGCGCCATCTAGAGACGGACTGAACGATACTGAAAAAAGTTACCTGCGGCGACGCATGTTCACACACACACCCGCAGGCTCCCTAGCGGATATTTGGTGAGGGAGTCTATTCAATCAGTCAGCCAATCATTCAGTCTGCTCACTCACTGACACCTGACGCCTAATGTATGCTCATGCAATTCATATAGCTACACCATGGCCAGACTCGACTCTCTCCTCCACGCCCCCTTTACGGCCTTCGCAAAGCGACGGAAGTGAAAGGAACTTTTTCTTGGCGAGTTGTTCTACGGCTAGCCGCATGAGGTCGCCACCAGCTCACCGTTTCCGTGCGCTCGTCCAAGGCGGAGTCATAGAGGGGCAGTGCCATGAACGCTGTCATTCCTTCACTGGCATCTGCTCAGATTGGTGATTCGACGTGCGCGCTGCTTTTATGATATTCGTTTCTGTTGCTCAGTGCATAAGACTTGCTTCCTGCAACCTTGGTTTGTTTTTTGGGCGCTGTTATCGCTCCATGTCTGCGTTTGACAGCGGTGTCTGAAGAAACTCGTCTATGATACCAATCTCCACGTTTATTGTGCGCCAACTTCTGCTGGGCATGTGAATCTTCTCCACGGGATTGATGCGTCCCCCTGTTGTTTCTTCCTGCTGCTTAAGGCGTGATCACTGTAGCCATGGTGTACTGTTGCGTGCCATTCTGCAGCTCTCAACAGGAAACGACGCCAGGTATGTCCCTTCATCAATTTCCAGCAATGCTGAGCTGTGTTCGAAGTGGCAAAAAAAAACATTTCACGTGAAAACCTCGTCATCAACAATAAGTCCGCGTCAACTGTGGTGTGTAGCAAACACTTCAACGAAAGTGATTGTGTTCCTGGATGCCGAATACCGAAGTTGCTTGCTGGAGCTGTGCCAAACGTCTTTGAACTATATCCGTCATACACGACGCCAACTGCAAAGAAACCGCGTAAGGACCCAGCATGCCTAACCCCCCAGCTCCTGATAATCTTTTAAAGCGAAAAGCACAGTCGCCTCTGCCTGGCCATGAAGGCTTCAATGTGCTGGAGGAAGGAACCAATATGCCAAATTGTGTTTCAACACCAGCCTACAGTAACGACGCTAACCGTTGTAGTCGCTATCTCGTCAAGATCAAAAGGCTTCGGGCTCTGGTTGCCTATCAACGAACAAAGTATGGAGGGCTCCCGAGACAGCTTGCTGTACAAGAAGATAAGATAAAAGCGTACAGTGACGACAAACACTAAGCCGCTGTCAAGAAGATTGTGGTCGGTTCAAAGACAGGTGAGAAAAAAGTTGTTTTTCTCTGTCACCAGATTGTAGCCTATGGCAGTAAACGACCGTCATATTCAGAAGAAACTGTGAGCGAGTGCATGATTTTGCGATTCATCTCACCAAAAGGTTACGACCACACTCGAAGATCTGACCTCTTGACACTGCCTGCGAAGTGCACACTTCAAAGGTATGTGGTCTCTAGCCCAACGTCGTCAGATATTTTAGGCTTTTAGGCTGCATTATAGCTTTTACATTTCATTAAAGCATTTTAGGTTTTAATGCATGTGATATGAAGGTTGTCAGCACGAAAATATGCAGGTGATTTGTGTTGATTAGAAATAAAGTTTGTATCTGTAAATACCCAAGTTTTCTTGTAGCCTCACAGAATTATTACTGCATAACTTCACGTGCGTGTACTTAAAAAAATTGCCCGCAGCTTCCCTCGGGGGAACACTGAGGAGGATGCGGAGCATATAATTTGTTAACGGGGTGTTAAAGTGCGACTTACTTGGGTCGATGGCTAAATTGCTTAACGTGGTTGTGAAATGGGGTTTTAAATTGCGACTTACTTGGGTCGATGGCTAAATTGGTTAACGTGGTTGTAGGAGGGGGTGTTAAATGAGTGAACACGTACACACGTATGCGAAAGGGCGGCGCTGGTCGAAGGGACGTCGATCATTGTGTTTGTGGATTCGTTGGCATTCATTTCACGGCGACTTCGGACGTCGACGCGCCGTACAAACCAACGGACGAGCGGCAACTGAGCGAGCGAGCGCCGACCTTGAGTATGTATACCGCGCGACGGCGCATGCGCTGTCAGCTGTCGAATGTTCTCGAAGGAGAAGCGCGCGCGTGGCACAGACGGCGACGGCGTGACGGGGCATGCGCTGTCAGCTGTCGAATGTTCTCGAAGGAGAAGCGCGCGCGGCACAGATGGTGGGCGACGGCGCGACGGCGCATGCGCGCGCGTCAGCTGTCGAATGTTTGAGAAGCGGTGCGGATGGCGCGGAAGGCGCGCTACAAGGCGCGAGTATAAGATGCTTCCGCATCTAATAACCATATGGCCAAAGTAACGACGTGAGCTTAATAACTGCGAGCATTGAGTTCATCTTCCCCTTATACTTTTCTGGAGTCGTCAGCTGCTAGTTTACGTTTTCCAGGAGAGGCTTGAAGCCGTTCAATCCGCATCACATCATACCCCCATGATGACTACTGGATCACAAAATGAACATTAAGCTTAAGTTAGCAGAGAAATTGTGTCCGGCCGCTAAGGTTGCAGGGATATTGCTGGCATGCAGCGCATCAGTCAATGCGTTTTGCGGAGGCGAAATGTTGACAGCGTCATCACAGAGATATTGTGGCTGATGGCAACAGTCATCATAGCAAAGGCCGTAAGGAGGAGCAGATGAGAGAGTTTAATCCAGCCGTAGCTACACATACGCCTAAGGACCCAAAGCTTGCATGCATACATATAGAGTGAACTCAATGAACACGAGTACAATTAACAATTCGCCACAGCGGCACACACTTGAACGTGTTTATTCACACGCAACTACGGAAACGCACAAGGTTATATATCAAGGACTTTCGACTGACCATAGTGGCACAAGTGACAGGTAAGCTTTGGTCTGTATCGATGACAAAATAGGCCTGGGGGCTGGTGGGGCAAAGAACCCAATTTATAGAACGTCAGCTGGTTATATGCGCTGAATGCGTGCGTATCAGGTACATCTCTACACAGTTCATGCGCATATCTTGCGCCACGTGTATGATACATCTTTCTTCTTTCAGAAAACAAAAACAGAACACGAAAACATCGCACCGCCTCCGCAAGGTTAGTACATTGTTAGTGAAGTGTTAGTACACTGCTAGTGGCATGCACCAAAAAGCACGCTTCTGGAACTTGTTCAAAGTTTCTGCCATATATTAAACGATTTGGTGGTCTACATTGCCTCTGTGATCTTCCGAGTGTTGAAGCATTCGTCACTGATGCCCCAGTTGATAGCAACTGTTGTTGTGCTGATGCACCTCCACTGCTGTCGAGTGGCTCCTCCTCATCGTCGTCCGCCCTTTCATCTGAAAAATCACGCACAAAATGTTCTCTGGTTCGCAACAAGTCTCTCCTGTTACGTCGTAGGATCCTCTCCTCTTCTGGGACCACATTGTAAGATTTAGGTTATGTGCAGTGCTCCACCACCCGCGCTTTCATGTCCCACAATTGCTTCTTTAGACACACCACATCACTGCGATTCAGAGCTGGCACGGGACGCCTCTGGCTGTCTGTCTGATGATGCTTGATGATGCGGAGACATGGATCACCTCCAAAGTCCGGTATGCTTGTTCTCAGTTTTCTGCACTGGAGAAGCTCCGCCGGTGCCGCGCTGCCTTGCAGGGATGTTATGCTGTAGGCAAGCAAACCAAGCCAAAAGTCGTGTTTTGCTTTCGCCTTCTGGAAAAAAGGGTATTAAATTCCTCTACGGCTTCTTTGCCTGCAGTTGTCAGCAGCAACGCAGTCTTTGTCTGCTCTGGTCATGGTTATCTGGAAGGGTCTGTTGCCGTCAAGAAGAGCTCAAATTTCTGCCTGAACAGTGGCCAGCTCTTGTCTATGTCTCCTGTGAAGCGTACTGCATCCGGTGGTCGAACGAATTCCATCCCCACTGCTGAGCGCGCCGTGGGCGCCTACGTGTGCGGCGATGGGTGCATGGCACTTCTGACACCATGTATCGGTGACATGATACGCCTGGTGGCCGGTGCGGCAAAAAACCCGGTTTATTGAACGTCAGCTGGTTATATTCGATGAATGCGTGCGTATCAGGTACTTTCTAGTCAGTTCTTGCGCATATCTTGTGCCACGTGTGTGATACATGGTCGAATTTTTCTACGTTTCGTTACCGTACCACAACATCGGGCACATATAAATATATTGCATCTCAATCTTAAACAATCGAAAATTTATCAACGATTGCACAATGATGAACGAGATATTTACTAGAGCCTATCAGGTTTCAGCAAAAACGATGACCCCAAGCCATGCATAGACTGCCAACGGCATTCTGAAGGACGTGCCATCTTTCGCCACTGCCACAAAAAATTTGTTAGGGGCGAAGCTCTTTATAGCGGCACTGGTTCGTTCCTCGTAGCCGTTTAGTAGTGTATAACAAGTATAACATTTTGACCTCCAAGGTGGAGCTGGTGACAGATTTTTTCTGTGCGTTGTTGAACAATAAAAAATAGTGATCAATGTACATGCCAATGACTGCTAAGGAGGAATGAAAGACAGGAGAATTTGGCTTTATTTAACGAGCACGCTGTGAATTTTTTATTGATCAACAACGCACAGAAGACCAGAAATGGTTGCTACGTTATGCTCACTGGGCATAACCTCCTAGATTATAGAATGGCTTAGTGATCGTTAGGCCGCAGTGTCATGAATACAGTGAACTAGTATACACCATGAACTCGAGATGGTTAAATTAGGGAAGTAGACACGAAGCGCAAGCCGTAAGAAAGTGTGCATGTGCCTCCGTTCGTTCAGTCCTTGGAATGTCCGCTGGATGGCGGTGCTTCTTTATGAGGAATATATGATGAAAAGATGCGAGATGGTCGTACTTGGAGTGTTGAATAGGTGGACGAACGGACACACAGACAGATGATGCATGGACGAACGCATGGATGGTTCCACGGACTGATGGACGCTTCGACGGCACAGGAGTGGATGCATGCTCGAAAGCAAGGACGGACGCACAGATGAACGTGCGGACGCACGAACGAACGCACGCATGGAGAGGCGGGTGGACGCACGGGCGGCCACACAGACGCACGCATAGATGGACGGAAGCAAAAACGAATGGACGGACGGATGCTTCACCCGACTGTATATCATTCATGGTGACATTTTTTTTCTTTTTTTTCTTTGAAAACTCTGAGAAGGCAAACGCTTGCCGCGCACTTGCCATTTTAGAGGTGATGTCTTTTTTTTGTTTTTGCACTTGTTACTCGCAGAGGGCGCAGCATGTGGGCCAGACCTGGTCTCCTTCGTCGGCTTCGTCGCATCGACTTCGTTTCGTTCTTTCTTGTTAACGTTTGCTTATATTCTATTTACGTGCTTACAAGTGTGACCGTTAGCCGTGGATGCAGTACACCGCTAGCCATTCAATGGTAATGTGTTTGATGCGGTAATGATCGCCTCAATGGTGTATACGTACGTTACAATGCGCGTCGTGCGAGAGAAATAAAAGATGACCTTGCAACCGACGGTGTTCTTTCGTGAACAATGGCAGTAGCTGTTGGCAGGCAGCTCGATTACTTGAGTGGAGTAACTAGCGCTAGAGTGAACTAATTTACTATAACATTATAGCTTGGTATGCCTGCATACTTCTCTGCTTAAGATGCGTCTCGCAATTCGCCTCACGTGTCAAGTTTTGGTCATTTGGGTGCCACAACTTTGTTGTTAGCGTTTAATATTACTCTGGATTTCAAATACTCTATTCACAAAGGTGAGTGAGAGTGTTAGTACTTACCTGTTGTGCACAGCTGTTACTAGAAGTGGATGTTGTGTTGAGTTAGGCACGATAAAAAAGAATCATGGAGACGAGAGAGGCATACTAGTAGCGTACATAATTTCGTCCTAACTCTCAGTGCTGGCAAGGGCAATTCAAAATGCATGCAAATGAAAACTTGGTTTAATTGATAGAAGCCATTGGTTTACTTTTCAGAAAACTGTAGGTATGATGATGTTCAGAACGTTTGTCATGATTGTAACCCAGTCTGGCAAATAAACGCTTGGTGAAACTTTGCAGCCCATTCCCCTTTTTGCTTTCACCTGCCGTGGTAGCATAGCCTCATTGGGTGTCATGTGACAATGATGAAGGGTGCAGGTTTGACTCCCGGCCACGGCGACAGTATTTCGACGGGGGAAAATGCAAAGAAAACCTATATGCTAATGTTTGGATTCACGGAAAAAAATTCAATGGATCGAAACTCATCCGCAGACCCCCACCACAGCGTGCCTGATAATCATATGTTGGTAGTGGCACGTATAACTCCAGCAATTATATATGATCGTGCTTTCACGGTTGAACTGTGCAGTGGTGTCACGTTTCCTAGAATGTTGAAAAATTAACTGTGATGCTTTTTCATGCGCCACGTTGAATTCCTAAGTGCTATTGGTGCCATTTGATTATCCCAAGCGTCGATACTCCCAAGATGCTTACCAAATATGTCGACATGAAAAAAATTCATTATTTTTGTACAGTCTAATGTAATCGATGAAGCAAGACTGTTAGAAGAATCAGAGTTTCTTGTATTCATGACAAATTGGTAGTATGAAACAACACAAGACACACACGTGAGTGTGGGGAGCATCGTGCGAGTGCCTGGCTATAAAAAGTAGGCTTTTACTCAACACGAATAAAACAAAAGTATAGGCGGCACTTCCCGATTGCTTGCATCAATTGTAGGTAACAGTATTCGCATGCAACTGGCCATGGCCGGCTAGGTTCAGCGTGCGCATGCGCGCGTGCAAAACTCCATGGTTGAAGAGCAACTTGAACACTGAAAGAGAAACGTTGCTCCTTTGGTCCTCGCCTTGAGAGGGCGCGACAGGTAAGGCGCCCGAAAGGACGAAATTCGCTGCGCCGAGGGAGAAATGGAGGCCGTTTCTTCATTCTCGCTCTTCTTTATTAGAGAGTAGACGGCAATTTCATTTTTAAGTAATATTGTCAGGGTGCAGGTTTTTTTCCTATTTTGTAGAACTTCATTCATAGGCTGTGTTGTATTTCACAGCAGCTCTTAGAAGAGGGATCAGTTCTCGAAGCGGACCATGTTTAGCATGTAGATCAGAACAGCATTGAGAAGAAGTACATTCACAGACGTAATTTATAAGCAAGAAAATATATTTGTGAGCTCAAGTCTCGGACATCAAGGGCGTTGGCAGAAGTGTGTGTTTTTTTAAAGGCCACCTATTTGAATAGAGTTGGGCGCGGGCAGGCAGAGGTGGTAGCTGAGAAACGGCCGCCGAAAACGAAAAAATAGGCGTGTTGTCTATAGTTCTGGTCTTTCCTGATAGTACACCGGTTTGTAGAAACACATCTTAGGGGCATGGAACAACCACCTAGCAATCTGGACTACGCATGGAAAAATTGGAACAGAACAGAAAGCAGCCGAAAGCCAGTTCTTATTGGGGCATTTATAAAAGTACAGTGGCAAATGGTCAAGCAGGAGTGCATGGAACATTCATGGCAAAAAGGAAAAGTGGCAGGGCAGAGGACGCTCCTGTGTCTTGTATACTTGTAGAGAAAGGCAAAAACCGATGAGGAAAACCAAGAATTGAAGCATTGCATAGAAAATGTTATTGAAGAATTAGCGGAAGAGTGTGATGTAAATATATTAGGGGATATGAATGCATGAATAGAAAATATGGATGGATACACTGACCCAACGGGCAGAATGGTAATGTATATGTGGGAAAAGCATGATTTAATCATTTGCAACAGTACCGAAGAGTGTGAAGGGCGAATAACAATCAGGTGGGAAGGCTGCAGTCGACAATAGATTAGCAGTTATATCCCATAAGAGTGATGGACGTAGATAAATATAGGTGCAGACGCAAAGGTAGTGATCAAAAACGAATCAAGCTGAATTTTCGAAAAGAAATGGAAATAGGAAGGGGACAATATGAGCAAGAACATGGTAGTATTTATGCAGAAATGCAAATAAAAATAGCAGCTAAAGATACTGACAGAATAATCACTGAGGATACTAAAACACAGTGGACGTCCACAAATCTAACTCGGTTATTAGAGTTAAAGCTTGTGAAGGTACGAGTCTTAGGGATTAAGATGATGTTGGTGTTCTTCCAAGACTCTGGTACCTTTCCCACAAGAGACGCTTCGTATATAAAGTGGCCGGTTTTTCTGACAATTTTTCCAACATCTTTCAGGAGTTCTGTTGTTATCTTATCCTCACCAGCAGGTTTGCCTCTTTGCATTCCTTCTAGGGATTTTCTTACTTCCGATGTCTTCACTTGTAGGATGCCGATCGAATTCCTCTGTACTAATATTGTTTCTTACGATTGTGTCCTGGCTGTTATGGCTTCTGTACAGCTCCCTGTAGAACTCCTCTGCCATCTCAACAATCATATTCGTATTGCTGATGACATTGCTTTCCTTGTTCCTTGATGCATAAATCCAATTTTTGTCTAAGCACTAATTTGCCTTCGCAGCGTTTAGATGTTTCCCGCTGTTTCCACAATTTACCCACCTCAAAAACCTTATTCATATTGCTGATGACATTGTTGTCCTTGTTCCTTAATGCATAAATCCAATTTTTGCCTCAGCACAAGTTTGCCTTCGAAGCTTTTAGAGTTTTCCCGCTTTTTACAGCCTACTCAACGGTCTTTACGTTATACCTCCTCACATCAGCTACGTTGCTCCTATTGATTAACTTCGAAAGCTCCACCCTAATGCGAAAAACGGCATCGCCGTGTGATGTCCGTACGTTTTTTTTTTTGCACTGGTACGCGTTGGAAACACTAGTACACGCTGGTATTTACTAGTACTTCACTGGCTGCACTGGGAAATAGCTGGGTTGCATTGGTGGGGGCGCTGGCTTAACGGCTGTGATGCTGTTGCACACTGGGAAGCACTGAAAGCGCTGAAGTTTTCACTAGCAAGTGCTGGTGATTACTGGAACACGAACTCTTACTACCAGCGCAGCGTGCACATGTAGCGAGTGTTGTGTTATGTTTCGGTGTCATTGATTATAAAAAGCTTGATTCGGCGCCCCAGATTGACGCTGCCCTAACATATCCCGAGCATATGTTATTTTTGCGGTGCACGTTGTATCGCAACAATAATGCATTTTTTTGTGCAAAACGTATGCTTGGCATACGCGGGGGCATAGCCTCCGCGTATCCAGGCCATACGTTTATAGCCATATATAGCCACACCGGCCATACGTTATAGCCTTACGTTTATACCGGCTACATGCACATCAGTCGTGCATTGCTGTAACGATTCCTTGTTGCAGTATTTATAAGCCTGGATCTGGACGCCACTCCTAACAGAAACAGGAAATTGTTTATGCCGCCGATTTTACGAAACGTAAATGAGCTCTGTCGATTGCTTCGCAAGGTTTCTGCGTGGAGGCGAGAGAAACAGCTGTCGTGTGATTCTGCCACACAGCGTAAATGAATATCTGGCCATGCTTTTCCTTCTACTTACTTCAGGTAAGAGCTAGAAATGTTCCGAAGCTCAAATGCAGAAACTTCTACCATCCCAACTCCTCGCGACGAGAGCGTGGTATTACAGAGTGCCCGGCCCAGAGAGCATTAGGCCTATCATACCAGCCATGTCGGTGTATGTGTTACTGGCGCTTCTTCCTTTGAGTATACACAATTTTAAATTGTGAGAATAACTGTAAAGTATAGTTTATACGTCAATCAACCTCAATCAGCTATTTTGCCTTGTATTGATGTCCGCTCAAGGAGCACTGACGATCGATGCGTCACCCTTTCAGCTACGCATGCTGTCACCGAAAGCTGCCGGCTGCACTTAGCCGGTGCTTCTCGGACTGATATTTAAGAACACGCTATTTCCAGTTGGTAATTTGGTACGCCTTCGTGAACTGACTCCCTGGCATACCTTTTCAGCGCATTGCACTAGTATTTCTGTAAGCGCTTTTTTAGTTTTTGGTATCGATATAACTGCAAATCTGTACACTGGTACGCCTGCTGTATTCGCAAGGTTCATAGACTGTCGCGCCACCTAGCGGAATCCAGGAGCGTCCTCTCAAGGATGATCAGTAGGCAGACGCTTCTAATGCTACCTTGTTCGGTGGTGCTAGGTGAAGTGTTAACGTGTTTGCAAGAAACAAACAGAAAACACTTTGTAGTATCGTGCACTTTGTTGTGATAAACCGGACCGTTTGGGACATGATAAATCTGATTCGTTCTTGCCAGACGCTGAGTTTTTGTTAAAATACGTGGCAACTTGCGCTTTCGAATATAGCCCGCAGAGCGCACATATAAGCTTCACGAGATTTTCTGCAGCCACTTTGGATAATTAAATGTTACCGTCTCACCATTCCAGTTAAAATTCGCCTTGTTTTACGTGCGTATAGCATTCGTCAGTGCTATTGTAGTGCATGAATCCCATAAGATTCATTGTTCGCGGAAAGTAGCGCAGGCTCGCGATTTGCGTTTCTAACCCTTGGCCTACTGTGCCGCTTGTTTTTTTTTACCTTCGTTGATAGATGGCAGCACACTGCAAGCGATTCCTTTCTTGTTGGGTGTCGGAGGGAAATGATCTCTGCACCCTCAGATAAACGTGGTGAGTGACGCCATGTGGGTGTTGTGCGTGGTGAATGACGTGCTGTTGGTGCTATCGAAGTCGTTTCGCGGAGAGAATTTCTCAGATTGCTTTTATCAGTGATGTTCAAAAAAACCGCCTTGGCGTCGAGGATTTTTCACTGGATGTTGATGCTTGGCCACGCGCTGAGAGTGACCACGACTATGAACGATCAGCTGCTATAGCTCACAAACAGGAAGATGCACTTCACGTCCCGTCGTGCGTTGATGTTGTTTGACGCTTGTAAATCAATCTGATTGTATTTATTGTATAATATTCTTCAGCAAGGTCAAAATAAAAGCATACTTTTTTTGTGCATTGAAGGTATCCTAATTACGCTGCATGCTGCCAACACACTGAAGCTCGACCAGCGAAGCGAAATGTAAACAGGAATGAGATACGCAGTTACGAATACAGTCCACGCTAACTTCTCCTGCACTTAACCGGTGCTGTCCGAACTACGTAGTAGTTCGACAAATTTCCGCGATTTTGGCGTTTCAAAAAGCGTACGTGTGTCGATATTCCTGTTTCCATCACTCTAAGAAAACCTGCAACATCCGAGTGAGTGGAAATGCGCTCTGTTAGAGTCTGATCATGGCTGTGACACAAGTGCTACTTAATGAGAAGTTAAATGCTTGTGTTCCATTGAAGAAGGAGCTGCATGATGCGTACCAGCGCAAGTAATGATGGTGACGCAATATGTTTCCAGACCATCGCTTTGTTAAACATTCGGTCCTCTGCAGCCGCGACGGCGCGATACTCGCTAGAGGCCTCTTACTGTGGCAAATCTGCCAGACAGGCTTGGAACTAATGATCTCTGAGTGGCGTTCAGTTGATACGTCAATTCTAAATCGCGCAGTTTTCTGCACCATGCAGAGGATTACGCAAAGCATCGATACACGATAGATCAGCTGACAACACCACTCTTTGCACTGCGGCAAGAAATGAGGTAACGAACATTCAGCAGTTCCTATCGGTTGGGGAAGTACTTTGGTAAGATATATATTTATTCGACGATCAAGAGTTCATTTCGTTAACGCGGTACGGGGAGTATGCCTGTTCGTCCAATCTGTTCTTGTGAGAGTTGATGGGTTATCATCGTTCCACTGCCATCTTGAATTGCACGACGCGTCACCTATAGGCCATGGGCATTGCGAATACTGCTAGTGGAGGCCAGAGAAACAGCTGTCGCTTAATATTGCCCCTTCGGAAATGCATGTCTGGCAATTATTGACTTTCTAATTACCTCAGGTACAGTTAAGGTAACAGTTAGAAATGTTTGGCCCCGGGTTCACGTACACAGAACCCCTGGACTGACCAATCTAGGAGAAATTGGCAGTTGCCTTTTCCTATCTCTCTTTCTCCCTACATCTTTGTCTCTCTCACTTTTTTATCTTTCCTGCCTACATCTCCCTTTTGTTTAGTTCCAGTTTTCCTAGCGGCAAGGGTTAACCGTGTGGAAATAGCATACCTTAATCTTAGCGCATTGGGTTCTGGCAGTGACGTACGGCTGACGTCTGCAAGTTTTCAGCATCTGCAAACTTGCAACGTCCCGTTGTTGAGCTCCGTGGTGGGTGGCCGCAACGCTGCTGAATAAAAATAAAGACCGGCATGCATTGAGCATTTCCCCTACATGATGATCATACTGGCTTAAAGTGGGTACGCACCGACGACATAAATTTTTTCAACCAGCCAATAGAAACATTTTCTCACTTCCACGTCATTCGCTGTGAGAAAACTGGAAAGCAAGCCACGACCGTATCTCTTTACGTAGTTGCCAGGTGTCTTACCGAAACTCTCGGGGCTGGATACAAGGTAGCCGAAATGTCTACCAGAGACCTCCTCCTCGAAATTCGGGACAAATAACAATTTGAAAAGCTAGGTGGTCTCTCAACTTTCGGTCACGTACCAATGACTGTACCACCACACAGATCAATGAACATAGCTCGCGGAGTGGTATCTGATGCCGACTTACTTGATCTGACCTAAACTGAACTTTCGTAGGGGTGAATGATCCAAAATATGACTAATTTACAGAGAATTGTCATCAGAAGAGATAACAAGAAAACACAACGAAACACCTAATACTCACGTTTGCCTCCAGTAAACTGCCGGAATCCATTCAAACAGGGTACAAGAAGACCTCTCTAAGGCCGTACATACCAAACCCTCGTCGTTGCTTCCAATTCCAATGCTCTAAAAGCTGCCGTGGTTGCCAGACTTGTGCACAATGTGGAGTCCTAGGCAACGTGTCTGAGAACTACGAACAACCTCCACACTGCAAAGTGTGAAGGAAACCATGCCGCATGTTCACGCTCCTGCGCGTACTGGAAGAAAGAAAGAGAGATAATTACATTGAAGGTGAAGGAGAACATTTCATTTAAGGAAGCATGGCGAAGAGTTTCACCATTCTATGAATCTACAAATGCTTATGTGGCGCGTCAGGGCGTACCACAACACCAGCTTCCGTCACTTTTTTGGCACGTGCATAGTGAACAGGTGGTTGCGGCACCTGCCTTCAAAGCGGCTGTAGTCCAGACTACTCCTCGCGCACAGAGACCAGAGAGTCAAAGGTCCTCAGGTCTCAAGGCCTCGCCTCACCGAGTGAGGCTCAGAATTCAAACTACCAGCTCGCACGTACGGGCATCCAGTGCCCCCGAGAAGGCAATGAATACGTCAGTACCCTTCGTGCCGAAAGAGCAGCGTGGCTCCTTGGAGAGTGCCAAGAAAACAAAAAAAGCAAATAACTGGGCCTGGTGATGACCCTGTTACTTAAAATCAAACTCCCCACCTAAACAGCCACACGCTTTTTGTACAGACATTACTACTTTACAATTAGTATGAACACTCAAATTATACATAAGAACGTCAGGGGCCTTCTCAGAAACCTTGACGACGTCTAAGAACTTTTACGCAAGCACTCACCAAAACTGCTGGTGTACAAGAAACACACCTAAATTGAAAACACACCATCTTTCTGTGTGAATACGTTATTTTCTGAAATAATCGTGATGGTGCCATGACATCATCCGAAGGTGGAGTCAATATATTGAGTCAATGGATTGCATGCACACACTTTCAACTCTGATCTTCTCTTGAGGCAGTGGCTGTTCGAGCTTTGCTTTTCGACAAACTGATCACAATTTGTACTCTACGTACCTCCAAGCTATCACCTACAAAAACATGACTTCTTGTCATCAATAGACCAACTTGCGGAGCCTTATTCGGAGACTTGAATGTGCATAGCAGGCTATGGGGTGACCTTCATTGTGATGTGTGAGGTCGACTGATTGAACAGTTCCTTCTCTCGTTGAGCACGTGTCTTCTGAAACAAAAAGAACCAACCTACTATAATCTCGCCTATGATACCTACTCCTTCATAGACCTAAGCATTGTATCTCCGTCTCCTGTGCCTCTACTCCAGTGGAAAGTCATCAGTAATCCGTACGGAAAAGATTACTTTCACGTAGTTTCGAGCACAGCTAGAGCAACTGAGTGCCCACCACGTGTTCTCAAAGGACTGATAAACAGAGCCCACTGGGAACAGTTTTATAACAATGCTCGTTTAGGTTGCAGTGGCATGTGTATTTTGAGAATTGATACTGCTGTCGACTACTTCACAGCATTTTTGATTCATGCTGCGACAAAATGCATCCCACAAACGAATGGGCACCCTGGAAAACGACGTGTGTCGGGGTGGAACTATGAACGCTGAAACGCGCACAAAGAGCAAAACAGAGCATGGAGGTTGCTTCTGAACTCACCGACAGCCGAAAAATCTTGACAGCTTTAAGAAAATAAAGCAGGAGAACACGTCAGCAGGCCAGAAGAGAAAGCTGGGAGAAGTTTAAGACAGACAGGAATCAATTCATATACACAGGAGGCTAAAGTATAAACAATGGTTGGTATTGTAGCAGGAACACAAGTGCACTCACTCCCACTCGTCAACACACAGGGTGATATCTTGGAAGATTAGGCAAACGTCCTCGGTGCGCACTTCAAACGGGTGTCCAGTTTGTCACACTATAGATGGTTTCGCAAGAGCCTGCCAGTCTCTGGAAACTTTGTGCGTTCAACCAAAAACCACCCCAGGAAACATCCGGTTTCTCCTGTTCTTGCGTAGTTTCTGCCTTTAATGTTGGCCGCGGCTGCTTGTATTCCGATATTTTATGCGGATAAAAGAATTCTGATGAAGCACTCCCAACTCGGGCACAGCTTTGTCAAGCCAGGGTGCAGTCTGCAAGCCTGAATTATATTTATATGCTATTCAAAATGTTCTGGTTGGTCAGGAGAGAAAATTGGATTCCCGTTAAGAGCACGTAGGCTTCTTCTTCCCACTTCATTAAACACAACGTAAAGCTCAGTGAACACTAATGGCACAGAGACGATACTCATAATTTTGATTAGTCGAAGGTTCCGGTTACCGGAAACACATCAGTCACTGTCATCTTCCAATCGTGGCAGATACGTGTACTGACGCGTGAAATGGGTAACAAAACGTGAAAGCGAACACTGAAAATTTATCGCAAAGGTGTTTCTCGTATAATTTGAACGATAATAACGATGCGCACTGTTTGAATCAACATGGGGCACAAAGTAGCCATGCACTACATGAATCGAAGTGTGTACGTCGTGGTGTGCCCGTTTCGCTGTCGTTGCATTTGATTTTTTAAAGCGATGCCAGCAAGTGGGCATCATCTGTGCGAGCAAATGACACATCACCTGTTCTTCTGCCGCTAATTATTATCGCTGCATTCTAGCTCGTGTACCTTTTAGTGTGAACATGGTTTAGGTGGGTTCCACTTGAAAGATTGATTCATGAATAGCTCACTCGTGAGTAAACTATAATACTTCGCGTGACCAAGATTCAGTCGATGTCATCACATTAGCAGTATATTTTTATCTTGTTTGTCCCGCGAACACTTCCAATCGCAAGTGATTCCGAATGCCAATGAACTTTATAAAGAGTGCCCGGCGTGACACAGGCGCAAAAATAAGCGTTTTATTTTGAGGTTGTGTGTTTAGATGAAAACACAGAGCTGCTCGGGGCTTGACAGAAGAAACGTTTTCAGTTCTAGTCGAAAAGCTGAATTAAACAACTTCACTATAGATCGGGCAACTCTTCGGCATCTCGACGATGTGGGTGCGCTTTGAGGACGGAATAAACACAGGTGTGCGCTGTTAATGTCTCTGTCCGCGACTTTAAGGCACATCCCCATCGACATGCAGAACCAACTGGCCCAATTAAGTTCGCTAACAAGCTTCTCCTGTAGGCGGGGCCACTGACAAAGGTAACACGGGGGAGGGGGCTGCGCTCATCAGAACGCCACGACTTATATTTTGTGCGGCGCCCGTCGGCCTCGCGAGCAGTGTTACCTGCAGCAGTGGCCGCGCCCGCAAATGCCGTGCCCCTTCATGTGGTCGCTTCAACTGCCATGCCCCTTCGTCAAGCCCCTGCATGTGGCCGCTAGACGTGGCACCAAGTATATTCGAAGGAATGCGCCCGAAATAATAGAGCAGCAAACTCAACCACACCACGAAAACACCACCGGGATCATTGAAGAAGCATTACCGGAAGTGGCGCACCAGAAGTCTTGTGGGGTAGGCCGTTCAGGGCGAGCCAGTTTGTTTAAAAACATCGAAGCCGTCTATACGGAGACTTTTCGAAAATACAGAACAAGGATTGAAAAGCAAAGCTTGAATACAAATTTCCTAGTTACGAGGCATATAACCAAGCTTTCAGCTCAGCTGAGAACCAAACATCACTAAACTCCTGCAGGGACTCCACCCCAGATTTTGACCACGTGGTGTATGAAATGCTAAAAAACCTACCAATGAAAACGCCCAAAAATACTTTGTTTGTACAATGATATCTGGTTCTCTGGCGCTATCCCTACTTTCTAGAAAGAGGCTATTATTGTTCCCATTTTGAAACAGGGCAAGGACCCTTCTTCAGTTTCGAGGCCTATTGCACTTACAAGCTGTTTGTACAAACTTTTCGAATACATGATAACCTGCCGAGTTGTACATTTCCTTAAAACGAACAATTTGTTCGACCAATTTCAGTACGGGTTTCGAGAGCGTAGATCCACCACCGACCACCTTGTTCGTATCGAGGCACAAATTAAAATGCTTTCGTTCATGAGCAATACTTTTTCTCAGTGTTTCTCAATATTGAAAAAGCCTATGATACAACATGGAGCTTTGGAATATTAAAAGACCTGTTTCACTTTGGCGTGCGTGGCGGAGTGTTTACCATAATCGAAAGTTACTTGTCAAACTAGACATTTCGCATTCGAGCAGGCAGCGTTCATTCCCACACATTTGTCCAAGAAACAGGCATGCCACAAGGTGATGTACTTAGTTACACACTTTTTATTATAAAAATTAATTATTTGCACTTGTCCAACCCTCGCAATATGTTTTATTGTACACATGTCGACGACGTCTAGCTTGGCTTTAGATCTTGAAATTTGGCCATGTGTGAGCGGCAGGTTCAGCTTGATCTGAACAAAAATTCCAAATGGGCAGAAAAAACAGGTTCCGGCTGAATGCACAGAAAAAAGCACGTGTGTCTTTTTCTCTAAGAAGAGAGGCCTTCATTCCGAACCTGGTACTGCATGGGCAACGTCTTGCTGTTAATACTGAACACAAATTCTTAGGCCTAATCTTGGACACCAAGCTAACCTTCATACCACACATCAAGTATCTACGAAACAAGTGCATAAAAGCCACGAGTGTTCTAAAATTGTTGTCCCGCACTACCTGGGGAAGTGAAAAAGTGTTTAATGAATATGTATAAAAGCCTCATACGTACCCGCCTAGACAATGGGGCAATAGCATATCAGTCTGTGACACCTACTGGCCTTAAAATGCTTGATCCTGTTAATCATCTCGGCATCTGTCTCTTTACGGGTGCTTTTCGCACTAGTCCTGTGGAAAACCTGTACGTGGAATCGAACGAATAGTCGCTCCACCCACAGAGATGTTAAATGTCTTTTAAATGTTACCTTGAAGTGAATGCAGACAAGAAACACCCTTCAACTTCCACTATTTATGACATATCAAGCCTTGCTGTGTTTGAGAAATGGCCATCTATGGGACAGCCCTACTCGTTCTGTGTGACAGGCCTAGCGAAGGAAACTGTATCGCCCCTTGAACACCGTTTGGTGGCTCCCGCAGTATGCCTGCCACCATGGCAGTGGCCGGCGATAGATTACGACGTGTATTTCTTGGAGGTTATGAAGCACGCACCAATTGCACATATTCAGACATACTTCCTAGAGATACAACAGAGATACACATGTCCCGAGTTCTTTGCGGATGCTTCAAAGTCTAACACTTCTGTATCGTACGCAGCCACCGGCTCATACTTTTCGGAAGCCGGCGTTCTGCACTCTGATACAAGCATTTTCATCGGCTAAACCTTTGCGAACCTTGCGGCCTTTAAACACAATAAACAAATAAAACTACAAAAGGCAACACAGGAGCCTGTGCCTTGAAAACCTGTCGAAACACACTTGAGCACAAAACGTGGGACATACTCGAATAGTGGGATTGAGTGGCTCTGAGTCGTATGTAAGCTTTGGAGAGCATGCAAAGGGGCAAAGCTGCTGGTGAGGATCAGGTAACATCAGATCTGCTGAAAGATGGAGGACAGATTGTGTTAGAAAAACTAGCCCTTCTGACGGGAAGAGTACCAGAGTCTTGGAAGAACGCTAACATCATCTTAATACATAAGAAAGGAGATGACAAGGACTTGAAGAATTACAGGCCGATCAGCTTGCTCTCTGTAGTATACAAGCTATTTACAAAGGTAATTGCTAACAGAGTAAAGAAAACATTAGAATTCAATCAACCAAAGGAACAAGCAGGATTTCGAACAGGCTACTCAACAATTGACCACAATCATACTATCAATCAGGTAACAGAGAAATGCTCAGAGTATAACCAACCACTATACATAGCCTTCATAGATTACGAGAAGGCGTTTGATTCAGTAGAAATATCAGCCGTCATGCAAACACTGCAGAATCAGGGCATAGATGAAGTGTATATGAACATTCTGGAAGAAATATACAGGGGATCAACTGCTACCATAGTGCTTCATAACGAAAGCAACAGAATACCAATCAAGAAGGGTGTAAGGCAGGGGGACACAATTTCCTCAATGCTATTTACCGCGTGCTTACAGGAGGTTTTCAGAAGCCTAGAATGGGAACAGTTAGGGATAAGAGTCAATGGAGAATACCTTAGTAACCTGCGCTTCGCCGATGACATTGCATTGCTGAGTAACTCGGGGGACGAATTGCAACTCATGATTACGGAGTTAGACAAGGAGAGCAGAAAGGTGGGTCTTAAAATTATACTGCAGAAAACGAAAGTAATGTACAACAACCTCGGCAAGGAGCAGCGCTTCGAAATAGGTAATAGTGCACTTGAAGTTGTAAAAGACTATGTCTAATTAAGGCAGGTAATAACCGCAGAGCCGAACCACGAGATTGAAGGAACTAGAAGAATAAGAATGGGGTGGAGCACATTCGGCAAGCACTCTCAAATCATGACAGGTAGATTGCCACTATCCCTCAAGAGGAAGGTATATAACAGCTGTATCTTGCCGGTACTTAGCTACGGGGCAGAAACCTGGAGACTTACAAAGAGGGTTCAGCTTAAATTGAGGACGACGCAGCGAGCAATGGAAAGAAAAATGGTAATTGTAACCTTAAGAGACAAGAAAAGAGCAGAGTGGATTAGGGAACAAACGGGGGTTAAGGATAACATAGCTGTAATCAAGAAAAAGAAATGGACATGGGCAGAGCATGTAGCGCGTAGACAGGATAACCGCTGGTCATTAAGGGTAACTGACTGGATTCCCAGAGAAGGGAAGCGGGTTAGGGGGAGACAGAAGATTAAGTGGGCAGATGAGATTAAGAAGTTTGCGGGTATAAATTGGCAGCAGCAAGCACAGGACCGGGTTAACTGGCGGAACATGGGAGAGGCCTTTGTCCTGCAGTGGACGTAGTCAGGCTGATGATGATGATGAAGATGATGATGATTAGTCGTATGTCCGTTGGCTTAGTTCGGGGGCTTTGACGGACAATGATGAAAGCTGTGAGTCGTCGTGGTAGTTGTAAACGTGTGCCCAACTGTTGGTGGTCCAGCTGCCAAACGGAACTTGGAAGATTACGTCATCGATAGTTTACATTCGGCATCGTACTTCTCCTCTATAGATCTGAGATGTGGTTATTGGCAAATCCCCATCCACCCAAAACACCAAAAGAAAACGGCCTCCATGACCCCAGATGGTCTATTTGAATCAAATGTAATGCCTTTTGGCCTAAGCAACGCTCGAGCTACGTTTGAGTGCTTCATGGACTCTGTATTACGTGAACTAAAGTGGGAAGTCTGTTTTTGCTACCTGTATGATATTGTAATTTTTGGTCGTATATTCGATGAGCAGAACCATCGTCTAGACATTGTCTCCACCTGCCTTGAGAGAGCAACGCTCACCCTGAACTTTAAGAAGTGTGAGTTCGGCAGCCGTGAGACTCTCGTTCTCGGTCACATAGTGGACAGGCATGGCATTCAACCCGATCCCCAGAAAGTTGCTGCAGTCAGCAGCTTCAAACAACGAGAGTACGAGAGTTGCGAAACTTTTTGGGCATATGCTAGTACTTCCGTCACTTCGTGCCCAAGTTCGCCGACTTTGCTTACCTTTTGACGTCACTACTCAACAAGAACGCACCTTTTTGGTGGTAAGTGGAGTGCGAGTCGTCTTTTTCGCAACTCAAGCTTTTTCTTACGTCAGGGTCCATACTTCGCCACTATGACCCTTCCGTGGCCACAGAAGTTCATACCGACGCCAGTGGTGTAGGTATCGGCGCCGTCCTGGTCCGACGCCTTGGAGCTGCTGAATACCTCATCGCCTATGTCAGGTGCTGTTTAAGTAAACCGGAGCAAAACTATACTATCACAGAGCACGAATGTCTCGCGGTCATATTCGCCACGCACAAGCTTCGCCGTTATATTTATCGACGCCGATTCTCGATTATCACGGGCCACTATTCTTTATGTTGGCTCACTGGAATACGGGCCCCTTTTGGCCGTCTTGCTCGCTGGGCGTTACGATTGCAAGAACACGACTTTGAAGTCTGTTACGAGAGTCGTCGTCGTCATGCCGACGCTGATTGCCTTTCACGGCTTCCCCTTCTGATAACCGAGTGTGATGCTGACCACTTTGATGAATATTTGGCAGTAGTGGATGCTCCGTTTCTTGACCTGATAACTTTTCGAGCAGAGCAACGCAGTGACAACAGTCTTGCTTCTTTCTTTATTTCCGGAACGAACGGTCAACATGGTTTCATCGAAAAGGATGGCGTTCTTTACGAAAAGAATTATTTCGGCGTAGGCCCTCGCCTACGCCGAAATAATTCGGCATTGTGCCAACAGGACAACTTCTGCCATCAAGTCTGCAGCAACACGTACTTCGAGCAACGCACTAGGACCAATCTGGCCATATGGGTTTTTCTGGGACATCTTATCGCACGCAACAACGCTTCTTCTGGCCGAAGATGCGTAAAAGTGTGACTGCATACGTTGCGAGCTGTGAGCAATGTCAACGCTACCAGCGTCCTACAACTCCGCCACCTGGACTACTTCAACCCTTAGCACCGCACCCCCGGGTTTACCATTTGACGTCGTCGGTGTTGACCTGCTCGGCCCTTTACCGCGATCAACGAACGGCAACCGATGAATATTTGTGGGCGTTGACTACCTCAGACGCTACGTCGAAACTGTGGCGATTCCTGCGGCAACGGCCTCTCAAGTTTCACAGTTCATGCTGTCACGCGTTATATTACGCCATAGATCCCCTGTGTCTTCATTAGTGATCGCGGGTAGCAATTTGTTCTCGATGTAGTTGAAGACCTCCTTCGTCTTGCTTCGTGCCATTTTTGTCACACTACCCCGTATCAGCCGCAGGCTAATGGTTTGACGGAACGAATAGGACACTCGTCAACATGAATTTCATGTATGTTGATTTTGGACACAAACATGGGACGCACTCTTGCCATTTGTAACTTTCGCCTACAACACTGCACAGAACGAAACAACGAGATACAGTCCGTTTTATTTGCTCTACGCACGCCAACCCCACACAGCTCTTGACACTATTCTTCCTTTTTCTGACACTGATCAACATACCCTCGCCGAAACCATTTGCCGTGCAGAAGAGGCCCGGCGCATCGCCTGTCTTTGAACTTTTGTCTCCTAGAAGCGCTCTAAGAACCGTTAAGACTGAAGTCACCAGCACAAAAGCACCTGTTTGAGAAAGGGGATTTTGTGTGGCTTTGGACGCCGCTTCGCAAGCGCGGCCTCTGCCTAAAGTTTTTGGCCAACTAAGCTGGTCTGTTTCTTATCCTGGAACGTCTCAGCGATGTCACGTACGTTATATCTCAGCTGTTGTCAACTGGCCGCCGCTCAAGCATGACCGTCGTCGTTCATCTTGCTCGTTTCAAACGCTATCATCATCGCAACGAATCCTAACTTGCCCGGTGGGCATCGTCTGCAAAGGGGAGATCGCAACGATACTGAAGGGATGCGTGAAAGAAGAGGAGGACGAGGTTGGCACGAGCGATGATCTGCCAGATTCATGGAGTGCCACGCGTCAATTGGAAGTCTTGATAACAAAATTACGTTGCCAGGTACCACCTCTTCATTTCTACTTAAACAGGTCTGGTCTGGTGCTATCTCCTCTGTGCTCAAGCTGTAACGAACCTGAACATATTGACCATTTTCTTATCACATGTCACCGTTTCAAAAATCAAAGAAAAAACTGCTTCGAAATTTTATTCAGAAAACTAGGAATATCACTTAATACTCCCAATATTTTGTCTTTTGGGGCCAATTCATTGGGATGCAGCGACAGGAACATCTGCGGGGCTCTCTGCGAATTCATATATAACACAAGAACATTACCTTGCTGAGTCAGCGATCAGCTCTCGAATTTTACTAGCCACACTACAACTTAATATTTAGCTGACAGACTGCAATGATTTAACTTTCAGTAAAATTTCATAAACGATTCCACCTCAGATATTCTACAAGTTTTATTATTTCTCTCTCCCCTTTTTTCCTTTTTTTCGCATTGCGCCAAATTATTTCATAGTCAAAACACAGTAATCATATTCCCCTAGTCTAGAAAACCTAAAGGTATTGGTTTGCATTAACCACCGGCTTTTTGGCCGATCCCCCTTTGTGGGTGAGAGCCACAAAAGAAATGAACAAGCAAGCAAGCAAGATTCCTGGACTCTCGCAATAATCATCTCTTTTAAACAAAGGCATCTCACCGTAACAATATATACGGATTCCCTAAGCACAGTAAAAACCCTGAAAACTCCTAAAAAGCACAAAAAACTTGTCCTTGTTTTGCATTATTCGCTTCTTTGCCCAGTCTACTTATCCAAGCAGCGTGTTGTAGTCTGCTGGATGCCAGGACCCTGCGAAATACAACACGACGTTCTGGTGAACCAGCCAGCTGGATCCGCCAACAAAACCGCTACCAATACATCTATACCTTTTCCTGCTCTCGACTTGAAACATTTTATAAAACGAAAGCTCATGGGTTATTGGCAGAGCACATGGGACACACAGACAAGTAATAAATTGCATGTCATGAAGCTGCAACTTGGTCATTGGCCGCCAGTTTAAAAATCACGCCCCACAGAAGTAATCACTACAAGGTTAAGAACATGACATATATAAACTAGACATTCATTTGTTTTGTCTGGTGGCGATGCACCGTTGTGTGATAAACGTGGAGAAGCACTCACCGTACTTCACATTTTAGTCCAGTGTAAAAATTAGACACGCTGAGATGACAACACATTCCATTACCCTACCAACAACTGATTCCACTTCATTCGGCAAGTTCGTCGGTAGGGAACCACTTTTCACACATAAATCGTTGTTGGCTATTCTGAGAGAACTCTGTACCTTTCATTTGATATACCCGAGCATTCCGTAGCACGACCTCTCCAGAGAGGTCTTCGCTACGGTGGCTACACTGAACAAAGCACTTGCCTCACGGCCCGTGGAATGAAGGGTGTGAACTATCGATGCACTATATATGTCCACCATGGTTTTTATTATCATTGGCTTTTGTCATTCATTAACACCACACACGTTTCACGGCATGGTCATGATTTTATTACTTATTTGCTTCTACCCACCTTAGTGCGAGGAACTTTAAGGGCCTTGTACAGCCGGTAATCACAGTCATTGTCCACATCTCTGGTCTTATGAATGGGCGCTCTAGCCATCAAACGGTCTTCGCGCGACAAAGCACTAAACATCATCAGTTAGAAATGTTGCGAAGCCCAAGTGCAAAAACTTCAAGCATCCCAACTCAGCTGCGTCGAGAACAGCCTTACCAAGTGGCCCGTATCAGCGAGCATAAGGCCTATTGTGATGGCCGCGTCAGTGTACATTGTACATGCTCCTGACGTATTTTGCTTTACATAAGGACAATTCTAAAGTGTAAGAGAAACTGTAAAGCACCATTCAGACAGCTTTGAGCATAAAACAACCATTTTTCTTCGTGTGTGGTGCCCGCACAAAGAGTGAAGACGATCAATGTGTCGTGCTTTCAGCGACGCAGGCTGTCACCGAAAGCTTCCTCCCGAACGCAGTACCCATTACATCTCTGACTCCTATGTAAGAACACGCAATTTTATTTGGTACGCCTTTGTGAACTAACACAATCACATACGTTTTCATTGGATTGCAACAGTATTTTCTTCGGCGGTATTATAGTTACAGGTATCGATATAACTACAAATATGCACTTTGGCACGCGGGCTCTATACTGCTACATCGTCACTTCCGCGAGAAAAATATCCAATATTCAATCGTGTGCGCACGTATGCACCGAAAAAGTCATTATATATAATCTGTACACTTTGAACAGTAGCAAGTAGCAGTAACAGTAACAATGAAAACGGTATCGGCAGCAACAACCGGCAATCTGCGGCTGCTTCTCCAGTCAATGTGAGATTTTTCAGAGTTAAGATGTGGATTCTTCGAAAAACTTTGTGCTCTTGCCAATATCCGCGGAAGCTGTTGGCCAAGGTCGAATGAAGACGCGAATGTCATTTGGAAAGCAATGTCGCATCAATCCTTAATGTGCGACTTGTAAACATGAAGTCGAACGGCTTGTTCTTAGGACAAATAGTCATTTTACAACACAAGCAACATGATCTGGCGTAGCCTACTGGGTAAATTGTTAGGTTTGTGATTCGAAGGTGTCAGGTTCAAATCGTGACGTTTCAATTTTTTAATGTGAATGTGCGCAATATCACTTATTTTAATTCTTTATTTATTTATTTGTGGTGAACGAGCACCCAAGTTTAGCCCCGTGAAGCCATTTTTCACCGAGTACCCAGTGAGGTACTGGGCCTATAATCAGGCATGACGCTGGACGCTGGTACCCTGTGGCGCTGGTTTTTGTAATAGGGCACTAGCTCTATTTTGTCAGTTACAATTTAGTATTTCATAGTTTGTCGCCTTTAAATGGGATCTTTCATCTCCGTAAAAGCTTGCCAGTGTCCTGTCCAGTTACCGTACTTCCAAATTCCATTGCACGCTCTTTGATGATACTACGTAGTAATATTAACGTTCATTGTGTCAACGCTAACGTCGCTTACCTCGTTTAGTGCCTCAAATCTATCCTGAAGTGAAACTTTGAATTCCTGTACTTTTGCTCTCACCACTAATTCATTATTGGCGTCTTGCGTGTCATTTCTGTATTTACTTTTTTAAATATAGGTGAAGACAGGTTCTTACCATTCTACGGTCACTGAATCAGATCGTGCCAACTACTTCCACACCCATTACAGTGTCTGGGTGCACACACGTTTCACGGCCTGGTCGTCATTTTATTACTTATATGCTTTTACCCGCCTTAGCGCGAGGAACTTTAAGGCTGGGTGCACAAAGAATGAAGTCTATTTTATTTTTAGTTTCGCCATCAGGACTTTGCCACGTTGGCTTACGGTTAGCTCGTTTTCTCATGAAGGTGTTCAAGATTCGTAAGTTATTACGCTGTTAGAGCTCTACCGATAACTCCACTCTAGCATTTCTACGGCCGATGTCATATACCCCCACTGCATCATCTCCGGCCTGTTTCCTGCCAACTGTTGCATTTAGGTCGCCCATCAGATTAGTGTATTGTGAATTCATTAATGTCTTATTGTACGTCTTCACAGAAGCGTTTAACAAAATGATCATCATGGCTTGATGTTGGCGCGTACGCCTGTACCACCTTCATCTGGTTCCTTTTTTAAACTTAATTATGATACTTGCCACTGTCGTAATGATGCTATAGTATTTGTCTATCTTGCCAGCGATATTCTTGTGTGTATGATACCCCACCCTTACATTTTTCTGTCATTTGATGCATGACAACATAGGACGTGTTCGTTCTTCAGCCCTGTAAAGGCCTCACGTGTCCTCCCAACTTCGCCGAACCCTATTATATCTCATTGAAGACCCTCTAATTCCTTCAATAGGACAGTTAGTTTGGTCTCACTAGATAATGTTCTAACGTTGAATGTAACGACGTTCAGATTGCAATGGTGGCATGTCCGGAACCAGAGGTTTTTAGCACCATCTGCTGCGTCACAGGTCTGACCACCGCCTTGGACAGTTGCTTCGCAGCCGCTGGAGGCTGAGGGCCAAGCTTTATTTGCTCTATTCTTGGAAGGTTGTGGTCAGGTGGCCAATCCTGCTCTGGTAAGGGAGTGCATTACTGGCAGGTGGTCGTCAGTGAAAAGGCCAGATCTCTTATTTTACTTTAAAAGATTACCTTATCACGCGTTTCAAATAAATATATTGTAACCATGCACCTAGTCAATCTAACTACACATTCACTTTCGCATTTTATTCCTTCTGGCGTTTGGCAACCATAGCCAGGAGTTATACTCGCGACCGTTGGCGTCAAAGCCCACAAATTGTGCCTTCATCTAAGTCTTACATTCAAATTAGCTTATGTTTTAGGTTTAGTTGTGCCCTCCATCAAATCTGATATTCGAAGTATATTCTTTTTGGATTAGAGGGTGGCTAACCCAGTACGCTCAACAACTGCTACTTCCAACGTTGCCTTTTAAAAGATAAGGAAAATTTTATCATCCAATCATCTACTGAGCACTCAAGACATCGTATTAAGCAGACTGCTACAGGTAGAAAGCCCCCAACACACGCCCCCGTTTAAATATCGCGTTCTGAGTAGCTTAACATTTATATGGGTGCCACCACCATTCTCAGCAACTGCTACTTCCAACCATCAATCACAATCAAAGCGTTTTGGGAAAACTTCGCATCGAGTCGTCAATCAAGTACACTATAAGAAAAGCAGGCGTCAGGGTAGCAAGCTCACCTGCTCTCGCCGTGCGAATCTCAGTTGTTGCGAGCGCGAGACCTGGGCATGGAGCCGCGCCGGTCCCGCTCATTCGTGGAAACGTGCGTTGTCGTGGGGGCCACGGCATGCACGGGCCACTTGTGCGTAACGAACTTGCTGTTCTCGCTCATCGAGAAGCTTCGGAGACGCGTGAAGGGACCGAGTTCTTTCTTGTTTTGAGAGATCTTCATCGCTGTGCACAGTGCATTCATTAAGCTCCCTCGAGTAAAAGTAAAACGTCAGGGACTTGGAAAATAACAGCTCAATCAGCTTACTGTCCATTCTCTACAAGCTCCTTACAAAATAATAGGTAAAACAAGAGAACAATATAAGAGTTCAATCAACCAAAGTTCCAAGCAGGATTTTGTACAGGCTACTCCACAATAGACCATAGTCTTACTATGAATCAGGTAATAGAGAAAAGTGAAGAATGCAACCAACTTATATACGTAGCCTTCACAGATTCCGAGAAGGCTTTTCACTCAGTAGAGACATCAGCAGTATTGCAGGTACTGCGAAATCAGGGCATCGAGGAACCTTACATAAACATACTAGAAGAAATCTACAGTAGATCCACAGCATCCTTAGTCTTCCATAAATAAAGTGACAGAATCCCCATAAAGAAAGGCGTAAGGCAGGGAGACGCGATCTCTCCAATTCTATTCACCACGTGTTTGCAGAAAGTTTTTAGGACTCTATATTGAGAAGAGTCAAAAGAAGAGTTAATGGAAATTATCTTAGTAACCTGAAAATCGCTGATGACATTGCCTAGATGAATCACTCAGGGGACTAAATACAACTCATTATTAGATAACTGGTCACGCGATGCAGAAAAGTGGGTCTTAAAATTTATTTATTTATTTATTTATTTACAATACTGCTAGCCCTTGCGGGCTGTAGCAGGGGTGGGAGGTGAACAAGTGAACAATACACAAACAATGTTAGGCAAAACACAAGTCCAGCCATCGTTGAAAATCCTGTGAGGATCTACATCCTGTAAGTACCTCGGGAGGAAGTGCATTCCAGTCAACAATAGATCGCACTAGAAACGAAAACTTAAATACATCCACCCGCGGTACATAAGCTTGGACAGAAAATGAGTGATTGGTACGAGCCGACATTCGTCCGGGGGGGGGGGGGCGCAGGTATACACTGGGATCAAGCTTGTAGTTCTTATGATACAGGTCATAAATAAATTTTAAGCGAGCTATTTTTCTACGTGTAGCTAACGATTGAAGGTCAGCCCTAGCAAGCAAAAGTGATACAGACTGTGTTCTCATGTAATTTGAATAAATAAACCTCGCGGCCAATTTTTGTACTCGTTCATGTTTGTTAATTTCAGTTTTACTATGCGGATCCCAGATGATAGCTGCGTACTCCAGCGTTGGTCTAACAATAGTCTTATACGCCAACAATTTAACAGAGGGCGTTGCATCACGGAGTTTCCTTCTCAGAAAACCCAGCTTTCGCTTCGCCAGTCCTGTAATGTTGTCAATATGATTGTCCCACTTTAAACTGCTGGATATAGTAACACCTAAGTATTTAAACTCATTAGAACTCTTAATTTCTCTATTGTTTATTGTGTATTTATAGTTAAGGGGGGTTTTTTATTTGAAATTGTCAGGCAAACAGTTTTATCAAAATTAATTTTCATGTCCCATTTTTCACACCAGTTGTCAATACATCGAAGAGCATCATTGAGGAGCATTTGCTCAGAAACACTTTTCACATGACAAAACAAGAGACAATCATCTGCATATAACCTTACATCAACAAAAGGAGGCACAACCGTTGCAATATCATTCACATAAATTAAAAAGAGTAGAGGTCCCAACACTGAGCATTGTGGCACACCAGAGGATACGCGTAAAAGAGAAGAACGTGCGCCACTTATTTCAACAAACTGCAACCTATTGCGCAAGTACGCTTCAACCCATCTTACAATTGCGGGATCAATACCAAGTATTAACATTTTTTGAATAAGTTTCTGGTGACATACTCTATCAAAGGCCTTAGAGAAATCAATTGCGATGACATCGACTTGTTCTTTTGAGTTTATCGCTGTAGCGAAAGCATGAACACATTCAAAAAGCTGAGTGACGGTTGAAAGGCTTTTTCTAAAACCGTGTTGCTTATTATAAAACAGATTATTGTTTTCTATATATTGAAATATATATTTTGAAATTATATGTTCTATTACTTTGCACGCCGTGCATGTGATAGAAATTGGACGGTAATTACAAACATTAAGGCGGTCACCAGCTTTGAAAATGGGCGCAACTCATGCTAATAACCAATCAATCGGAACAGCGGCTGTACACAAAGATAAATTAAAAATTTCAACTAAGAAACGAGAAACCCAATCAGAGTAGCGCCTCAAAAATTCGTTGGGAATCATATCCGGACCAGGTGATTTTTTATGATACAATTCAAATAATTAATTCAATTAATTTATGATCCAATTAATATGCACAAAACTTAAGTATTGTGCAACAGTCCCGGCAGAAAACAGCAATTGGCGGTAGGTGGAGAGACCCTGGAAATTGTAAAGGAATATATCTACTTAGGGCCAGTAGTAACCACGGATTCGAACCATCAGTGTGAAATAACTAAAAGAATAACGATGGGATGAATTCTTCGGCAATCATTCCGGAATCTTGAATAGAAATAAGCCAGTAACCCTCAAGAGGAAGGTATATAACAACAGCATCCTGCCAGTACTTACCTACAAAGCTGAAACCTGCCGGCTTAGTAACAGGGTTCAGCATAAATAGGACGACGCCGCGAGCGGTGGAAAGGAAAATGATGGGTGTAGCCTTAAGAGACAAAAGAGGGCAGAGTGGGTCAGGAAACAAACCGGGGTTATAGATATCATAGCTGAAATTAAGAAGTAGAAATGAACATGGGTCGGGCACGTAGGCAGGATAACCGCTGGTCATTAAGGGTAAGTTACTAGACTCCGAGAGAAGGCAAACGCACGAGGGGAGACAGAACGTTAGATGCGTGACGGCAACCTCCAAAGACCGGTTGGGCACGTGGGCCCTTTGGTGCGCTGGATAGCTAGAAACGAGGAAAAATTCACAGTATATCAACGGAGTAAATGCCGACGAGTGAGGAAAGTGTCCATTGGTTTGTCCGTCCGTCCATGCAAGCGTCCATGCGTCCGATAGCGTTCGAGAATGCAGAAGGCGTGTGGGTGGCAATGACGAGACGCGAGCAAAGGAAGCTGAGTGCAAGAGTCCTCAACGCGCCCGCCGCTCTGCTTCATCCATGCCCCACCAACGATCCGACACGTACGGTGACTATCCAGGTGACTGAGAGACACTCGCCCCGCCACAGTGGTCTAGTGGTAAGGTACTCGGCTGCTGACCAGCAGGTCGCGGGATGAAATCCGGGCAGCGGCGGCTGCATTTCTGATGAAGGCGGAAATGTTGTAGGCCCGTGTCCTCAGATTTGCGTGCAAGTTAAAAAACCGCCGGTGGTCGAAATTAATGGAGCCATTCACTACTGCGTCTCTCATATGGATATGGTGGTATTAGGACAACAAACCCCACACATAAACCAATCGAGACTTAGAAACACTCATTCTCCGCGCACCCAGCCACAGCCCGCGCAGCAGCCAATCAGAGAAGCGGTACATACATACGTACATACATACATAAACACACAAATACACACACACACATCCACACATACATACACACATACATGCACACACACAGACACACATACACACACACGCACACATACACCCATACATATACACGCAGACACGCACATACATTCAAACATACATACACACATATATATATACATACATACACACATACATACATACAAACACACACATACACACACGCATACACACATACATACACACATACATACACACATACAACCACACACATATATACACACGCACATACATACACACACAGAGACACACATACACATACACATACATACATACACACATACATGCGCACACACACAGCTACATACATACACACTCTTATACACACACATATTTATACATACATACATACAAACATACATACATAAATACATACATACTTACATACACACTCAAAATTGGGTGCCCGTTAAAGAACACCAGGTGGTCGAAATTCCGGAGCCCTCCACAACGGCGTCTCTCATAATCAAATAGTGGTTTTGAGATGTTAAACCCCACAAATCAATCATCAGATACATACGCACAGATACATACAGACGTACACAAACAACACATACACACATACATACACACACATACATAAACATACACATACATACACACATATATACACACACACATATATATATATATATATCAATCAAACTTTATCAATCAAACTTTATTTCGGGAATGCATACATTTACATGAATAAAACACTACAGTACAGAGGAGGTCCCGAAGTTAGAAAACTGTCGGGGGGACCTTCGTTAGAGAATAAGTCAAGTGCGATAACAATGCAGCAAGCAGTGAAAAACACTTTGTACGAATTAAACAAAGAATGGTAAAATTTCATAACAACAAGGCAAGAAAAGTTCTGTGTAACAGCAAGTGGTATATAGAGTAAAAGAAATACTAAAATTAGGAGTACATACATATATACATACATACGTGCATACATACATATACACACACATAAATTTATACACACACTTATACACACACATACATATTGCATACATACATACACACACATACACTCATACACACATACATACACACACATACATACAAAAACATATACATACATACATACATACAAATACACACATGCAGACACATACATACATGCATTAACACATACATGTATACACACATACATACATACATACACACAAATACACACATACACACATACATGTACATACACAGACATACATACACATACACACACATTCAAACACATACATACGCACATATATACATACTTTCAAACCCATACATACGCACATACATACATACATTCATGCATACACGCACATACATACACACACATACACACATATACACACATACATAAAAACACACATAAATACATACATACATACACACAAACATACATACACACACGCATACACATACATACATACATACATACATACATACATACATACATACATACATATGCCTATACATACGCACACACATACCCACAAACATACACACATATACATACATACACATACTTACACACTTGAATACATACATACATACATACACATAAATGCACACACACATACATACACACATACCTACATACACACACGTACATACACACGCATATACATACACACTCTATTTCATACACTATTTCTTGCCCCAACTACACCACTGGAAATTTTTTCTTGCTTCAGTACTATTAGTAACAGCCGCTCCTTGGACGCCGATGGTATCCAGATTCGCCCAATAAAGCATGTGCTTGACATCATATGCCCTGTTCTTACCCATATTTGTAATTTAGTATTATCTAGAGGTGTATTTCCAAAACAAATGCAGATTTCACGCGCTGTTCCTGTTTACAAGCATGGTACTAAGAAGAACAATAACAATTATCCACCTATTTCAATAATCCCAGTTTTTTCAAAAGCAACGGAAAAATTAATGCATATCAGATTGTTATCATTTTTTAATCACCACAATTTGCTTCAAGATTTTCAACATGGGTTCAGGAAGCATCGCTCTACTGAAACAGCCCTCTTGACTGAAAAAGAAATAATCATAGATGCATTTAGTCGTAAAAAATGGCATTAGGCATATACGTCGATTTTTCTAAGGCATTTGACCTAATCAATCATTCCATCCTTCTCAGCAAATTAGAAAACTATGGTGTGCTTGGGACAGCGCATGCTCTTTCAAAATGCTACCTTTAAGACAGGACACTATTGGCAGATGCCAACAATGAAATATCTGCAAGGAAGCCGGTCGTTGTAGGTGTGCCACAAAGGAAGTATTTTAGGGCCACTTTTATTTTTGAATTTTAATAATGACATTGTACACTGCACAAACAACGCAACATTTGTCTCTTACGCCGATGACACAACAGTTTTTATTACAGGGAGCATGGAAACAGAGATAGAAGAAATGGCTAATGAAACACTGTCTGCTATAGATACCTGGGCTTCAGTGAATTTACTAAAGCTTAACCCTTCAAAAACACAAGTCATTTTATATACGCCTAAAAGAAAAACCTTGATAAATAAGATTAGCATATTTCTGGGCTCTCAGCAGTTAGACATGGTTGATTCTGTTTGTATTCTTGGTGTATATTTTTCACGACACCTTACGTGGAATGTATATGTTGATATTCTATACACTAAGATGTCATCGGCCATTGGTGTCCTTGCATGTATGCGATCTTTTCTTCCCATTAAGGTCAAAACTATGGTATACAATGCACTGGTATCATCTTTGTTACAGTACTGTAGCTTAGTGTGGTGCACAACCGCTGTGACGAAATTGCGCAAGTTGCACTTACTACAGAAAAGGGCCGTACGCCACATTGCGGCTGAACACTATCGGTCCTCTACAAAGCTTCTTTTTCTAAAATATGATATTCGTCCAGTTTTCTTTTTGTACAACTACAGGCTGATGTTATGATATAAAGAGTTTCCTAAACATTGTACCGATACCACGATACATCTTGCTAAACTTAGCGTAAACACAAGTGTTCGACTCACCAGGCACAAAGAAGTTTGGACTGTACCCACCAAGAACCTTTTATGACAAACAATCATTGTCCTACAGACTACCTTCTTTGCCAAATTTCTCAAACCGCGAAGATTTCGATCCCTCCTCTAAACAAAACTGTCAGATTAAACCCTTCGCCCAACTCATACATTATCCTCAATGATACATCTCTCAGAAATTATGCCCATTCTTTCTTTTTTATTATTGCTTTTCATGTTCATGCCACTTCATGGCCATACATTTGAACTACTCTCTTTTTATTTTAGCACCGTTTTCATAAACTTTTTGTATTACTTTTTGTGATGTTATACATGTATGTTTATTTCATATTTGTTTTACATGATTGACTGCCATTCCTGCTGCTTTGTCAACTTGTGAACGGGGTCAGGACCTAGTCAAGCTCTTGGCCTTTTAGTCCTGTACTCCACCTTATCTAAAGGAAATAAAATGATTGATTGATATACATACACACGTCCATACATGCATATACATACACATATACATACACACATATACACATTCGTTCACACATACATACATAAACATACATAGATACATACATAATACACACATACACACACATACATACACATATACACTTATACATACACACAGAAACATACACACATATATACATACATACACACACATACATTCATACATACATACACCACACATACATACATAACACACAAACACACACACATACACACATACATACATACATACATAGATACACACACACATACACACACATACACGCACAGACACATACACACAAATACATACATACATACATTCATACATACATACATACACACACACACAAACATACATACAAACATGCATACACACACATACACACATACACGCACACATACATACGCACATACATACATACATACATACACACAGATACATACGTACATACATACATAGATACATACATACATACATACAAACATACACACATACATTCATACATACATGCTTACATGCATACATACATACACACACATGCATACATACACACACATACACACACATACATACATAAAAACATATATACACACGTACATACACACACACATACAGACACACATACATACATACATGGATACATACATACATACATACATACATACATACATACATACATACATACATACAAAAATACATACATAAGTACATACATACACGCATACATACCTACATATATATATACACACATACCTACATACATACAAACATACATACATACACACACATCTATATATATACTATGAAGTCTTGGTAGTCTTGGTTGCGACAGCGTTTAAATGAGGAAAGACCTCGCAAAACGAACGGGCAGAGCCAGTACATAGACGATGACGATGATGACCCAGAGTGGCAAGGAGGACAAAGAGACAAGCGGATGACGGTGATTGTGATGATGCAGGAATGAGGACGATGTAAGTAACAAATGCCCACACTAATTCCCCTCAATTGGAAGCGGACACTCTGGCTGCCGTAAGTGAAACTGACGGGTAACGTCGCGTGAAAGGTTTCTTGTGACAAACGTGGACAATCTCTGGGCTGCGGTAGCAGCGGTCTGTTGGGGCGACGAGTGGTGTCACACGATAATTAACCGGCGAAGTCTGTTCTAAAACAAAGTATGGCCCGATGAAGCGTGGTTGGAATTAGTCACAAAGACCAGGAGTGCAAATAAGTGTCAAAAGAAGAACCTCGTCACCAGGTTGGAAAGACACAACGCGGTGGGATTCGCCATAGATGATCTTCCGCTCGTGCTCTCTCGATTCAGTATTGATGCGAGCCTGATGACGAGACTGGGCCAAGCGGGAAATGTATTCTTCACTAGAAGAATGCCATGAATTCCCATGTGCTAAAGAAGGAAACGTCGAGAAAGTTAATTTAGTTAGTTAATTTGGTTTTTTATGGCGCAAAAGCAGCTAAGGCTATGCTGCGCCAGACACAAGACCTTTAGGAATGGACGCTAAAAAGATGAGATTTTAAAGCTTACTTAACAGGTTACATTCTTTCAGAAAGTTTAGCAAGTCAGGCAGAGGTACTAGAGGGTCATCTCCTAGGAACAAAGCAGGGTGTAAAGGTACGTATTGTTTGTATAGCTTGATGAAATGTTTTTGTATCTGTGTTTCAATGGTAGGACATGTGATTAGGATGTGCATAAGTGTTAACGCTTCTTGGCATTTTTCACACGTTGGTTGTTCTTCCTTTGTGAGTAAGAAGTTGTGTGTCAAGTGTGTGTGTCCAATGCGAAGTCGGCATAATACAACTTCAATAAACCGTTGCTGGTGACGGCAGGTCTTCCATTCCCCGAGTGTGGGTTTCACCAGGTGGAGCTTATTGTTCGTGCAGGTGTCCCATTGCTTTTGCCATTTTGCTAGTAGGGCCAGGCGAATTGTTCTCTGGATATCTTTAAGGGAAATTTTTACTTTTGTTACTATTTTATGGGCTGCCTGGGAAGCATACTTATCTGCTTTTTCGTTTCCAGGTATCCCAACATGACTTGGGACCCAGCAGAAACGGATGCAGGTTGCCTGACTGTTTAAGTATACCATGTTTCGAATGTCGCCTACTATAGGCTGACATTCGGATTTTATATGTAGTGCTTTTAGTGTGCTTAGTGTGTCGGTGTATATGATTGCTTTCTTGTATTTTTCAGCGATGATTTTCCGAACTGCTTCACTCAAGGCATAAGCTTCAGCTGAAAAAATGGAAAAACTACGAGGTACTTTCACAGAAATTGCGCTTTTCGTCGTCACAATCCCAATACCCACGTGGTCTTCCGTTTTTGAGCCATCTGTGTAAAATTCTTCGTAATCCCTATATTCATGCTGAAGTGTATAAAATTCTTGGATTATGTGTTCTGGTGGGGTGCTTTTTTTTGTTGAAACGGCTAAGTGAAAATTCGCATAGCTGTGACAGGTCAGACCATGGCGGCAGTCTTGGTGGTTTGATAGCGACATCTAGTGATTCAACAGGGATGGTATTAAAGCGGCAGTATTCCTCGAAACGTAGGACAAGTGGTTTGATTAGGTTTGGTTTGTTGAGATAGTGTGAGCGCGAGTCACATTTTGCGGCAATTTCATAGCAGATGTGTTCAGGTGACGACCTTATTCTTAAAACATATGACAAGGTTAGTAATGCTCTTCGATCACATAGCGGGGGCTCATTGCATTCTACGTATAGACTTTGCACAGGTGATGTTCTGTAAGCACCACTTGACAGACGGAGACCGAGGTTGTGTATAGGGTCAAGACGGCGGATGTATGAGTTTCGCGCCGAGCTGTAGACTATGCATCCGTAGTCTAAAATGCTGCGTACAAGGGATCGGTAAATACGTATAAGGCAGAATCGATCGGTACCCCAGTGTTTATGGGAGAGTACTTTGAGCACATTGAGTGCTCTGTTTGCCTTAGTTTTCAGTGCATTTATGTGTGGCAGAAAGTTTAGTTTTTGGTCGAATGTGATTCCTAGAAATTCGTGTTCTTGTTTTACCGGCATGTTGATGTTGTATAGTTTGAGCGCGGGTTCAGGGAACAGTCCTCTCTTTTGTGTAAAGAGAACAGCTGTGGTTTTTCGGGATGAAAAGCGGAAACCATTTTGGTCGGCCCATTTCGTAAGCCGATTTATTGTAATTTGGAGTTGCCTTTCGCAGGATGATAGGCTGGAGGCTCGGCATGCAATTTGTAGATCATCAACATAGATGGAGTGCATGACTGTACGGGGTATAGCCCTGTTGATGGAGTTTATTTTTACTATAAACAGGGTGGTGCTCAAAACGCAGCCCTGTGGTACACCATTTTCTTGGACAAATGTTCGTGACAGTACCGTACCCAAACGTACTTGAAAAGTTCTATTCGATAAAAAATTGTGTAAGCAGTTCAGCATTCTTCCGCGAATCCCTAAGTTAGCTAGATCTCTGAGAATTCCGTATCTCCAAGTTGTGTCATATGCTTTCTCTAGGTCAAAGAAGACCGAGAGGCAGAACTGTTTATGTAGAAAGGCTTGTCGTATTTCTTGTTCCAGCCTAACAATGTGATCAGTGGTGGAACAGCCCTTTTTGTATCCGCACTGGTGTGCGTCTATTAGGTGCTCCGATTCCAGAGTGAAGGTAAGTCTAAAATTTATGATGCTTTCGTAAGTGTTTGCAAGGCAACTTGTTAATGCAATGGGCCTGTAGCTACTTGGGGTTGTTGGGGGTTTACCAGGTTTTAGGAATGGTAGGACTATGGCTTTTTTCCAATCTTCAGGCATTATGCCAGAGTCCCATATTTTGTTGAAGAATTGGAGAAGTGCCCGCGCGGATGCTTGGGATAGGTGTGCCAACATTGCGTAGTGTATCTGGTCAGACCCTGTTGCCGTTTTTTCACCGGCAGAGAGTACCCTGTTCAATTCGTGCAGCGTAAGCGGAAGGTTATAACTTTCATTTGAGGTACTGGTAGTAGGCAATCTTTGTCTTTCTGCATTTTCTTTATACTTCAGGAATGTATTGGTGTAATTTGCTGAGCAAGATACCTTATAAAAGTGTTCTCCTAATAGGTTGGCCTGGTCTTCTAGTGTTGATTGTGTGTCTGGACTTGTAAGCAGTGGTATTGTGTAGGAGGAGTACTCTCCCTTGAACTTCCTCACCTGGTCCCAGATGTGTTTAGATATGACTGAACTGTTAATTGATGATATGTATTTTTGCCATGAATCCTTTTCTGCCTGTCTTCAAATAAATCGGGCTCTGGCTTTTGCCTGTTTGAAGTTGATGAGGTTGGCGTAGGTGGGATATCTTCGTAGAATTCCTCAGGCCTTATTTTGTAGTTTTTTTTGGCATCAGTACACTCGTTTGTCCACCAAGGGTTGAATTTCTTGGGTACGATGCCGGATGATTGCGGTATTGCTTTTTCTGCTGCTAAGATTAAAACTTTGATGAACTCTTCGTTTAGTTTCTCAACAGAAAGCTCCGATGAGAAAACTTCATCGAGCTTAGCGTTTTCTGTGAAAACTGGCCAGCTCGCGAGCTGTAGTTTCCACCGGCGTGGCCTGCTTGTTAGAGTTGGGTAAGATGGTATGAGTTTTATGATGCCGGGTTGATGATCACTGCCATAAGATGTGTTGATGACGTCCCATTTAAAATCATTAAAAATACACGATGAACACATGGCAAGATCTAAGCAACTAAAAGTGCGCGAGGTTGGTGAAAAGTAGGTGAAAGCACCGGAATTAAGAAGGCAGATGTCATTTGTTAAAACGAAATCTTCCACGGCTTGCCCGCTTGCGTCAGTTTTGTCGCTACCCCAAAGGGTTGAATGAGCATTGAAATCCCCAACTAAGATAAATGGTTTTGGCAACTGTTCCACTAGATTTTCTAGGTTTTTGGGGGTGAAAAGGGTGTGAGGTGGGATATACAGTGAGCAGATGGTGATGGTTTTGTATGATAAGATGGTGACGGCTACGGCCTCGAAAGATGTGTTTATTTGGCCATCTCGCGTAGGAGTGCTGCCCTGCACCACTATGGCTACTCCTCCTGAAAGACGGTTGCAATGTTCACGGTCCTTTCGGGCAACTTTGAAGCCTTTTAGGAAGTGGCTGTGTTTTGCACCAAGATTTGTCTCTTGGAGGCAAAAGGCTACTGGTGAGAATTTGTTAATGATGTCCTTTATGTCACCTAAGTTATGAATTAGGCCTCTACAGTTCCAATGTACAATAAAAGCCAGGGCAGAATAAAGTTAAGTAAATATACTTGTGGTGATTGATCGGTATAAAGGATGATAGGTGACAATATTAAGAAATAGAAATAGAAAGAAATACGTTAACCATTACGGTTATCGCTTACTTATTGTGGTTACTGGGACTTTGTCCTTGTCCTGTTTGGTACGCTCGAGAGAGCGCTTTTCCTTCGGTGTCGACGACACCGGAGTTTTGTGGTCAATCTCCATTGCCTTGTCTGAGGCGCTGGAAGATCGAGAGTGAGGCGCTGAGAAACGGATCTCAGGCCTTGGCGCTCTATTGAGTTTAGGGCCCAGGGAGACCGGAGTCTGCGGGCCCTTTGATGTGCATGGAGCAGCTGGCGCTGCTTCTTTTACGGGGGCAATTTGAGTCACCATACAACCACTGGGTGTGGTAGCGGTCGACTCCTGAGGCCTTTGTGACGCTGCCCCCGACTGCGTCACATCGGCGTAACTTCTGTGGAAAAGGTATAATAGCCGTGTTCGCGCTTCGCTGAATGATATTTTTTCTTTGACAGTCAGAGCGATCACTTCTTTTTCTTTTTTCCAACATGGGCATGACCGAGAATACGCTGGGTGTTCCCCATCACAGTTAACACAGTGGGGTGAGGATGAGCAATTTTCTGATTTGTGGTCGTTTGCATTGCATTTTGCGCATGTTTCTTTGCCTCTGCAAGAGTGCGAGGCGTGTCCGAATCTCTGACATTTGAAGCAGCGTCTGGGGTTGGGAATGTAAGGTCTGACATTTATTTTTAAGTACCCAGCCTTAAGAGAGGTGGGCATTTCACATGTTCCAAAGGTTAGTCTTACGTGTTTGGTGGGCACTTCCTGATTATTGCGACGGATTACTATTCTTTGGACTTTTATGACATTTTGGTCTTGGAGTCCTTCGAGGAGCTCTTCGTCACTAAAGCCTAAGAAGTCTTCCTCAGAGATTACTCCCCTGCTGGTGTTTAGAGAGCGATGGATCGAAACGGTGACAACTGTTTCTCCAATGCTGGTTAGTTGGGATAGCTTAGGCACTTGGTCTTTTTCGGTTAGCTCCAAAAGGAGGTCACCGCTTGACATTTTGGATGCTTTGTATGTGGGTCCTATTTTTTCTTTTAGACACTTGGCCACCAAAAATGGGGATAATTTTCTTAGAGGTGTGCTGTCACTGTGGATAATGTGGTACTTCACGAAAGTAAATTTGGTTTCTTTCGAGACGTGATAACTTGCTTCGGTGCGGCGTCTTTTGCGAGAACGATCAAGGTCGGCGGATGCTTGTAAAGCCATGCAAGTATGAATGTGTTCGGTAACAGCGGCGACCACTCACCACGGAGCCCAACAAGGGGACGCGGTTGGACTTGTTGAAACAAGCCCTTCCGACGCCAGCCGTACGCTGTTACTATAACCCAATGTAATTATCCAAGGTGGAATACCTACACAAGGTTAACCCTTGGCGCCATGAATATCGGAAGTGAACGGAAGAGAGTAAAAGACAGGACAGATAAATAGTAAGAGATAAAGACGAAGATGTAGGGAGAGAGAGAGATAGGAAAAGGCGACTGCCGATTTCCCCTGGGTGGGTCAGCCCAGGCGTGCCGTCTACGTGAAGCCGGGGCCAAAGGGGTGTGTTGCCTCTGCCGTGGGGCCTTAACGGTTCAATCACCCAGCGTCGGCTCAACCCCCCGGATCCCCTTTTCCCCGGACACGGCAAAGCCACGCACGGCTAGGCGTGGGAGGGAGTAGAAACTCCCCCGTTAGCTCGGGTCCGTGGTGTCGCAACACACCAAACGCCTACTTGCGCAGGCGCCCCTGCGGGGAAACGTCGAGAAAGGTAGTCGGGGTGCGTCCGTACACGAGGCAAAACGGTGAGTAGCGAGTTGTTCGCTGAACGGCAGTGTTGTAAGCGAATGTCAAGAATGGTAAAAGAGTATCCCAGTTTTGTGGTCGGGTTGAACGTAAACGGCTATCATGTCGGCAAGGGTTCCGTGAAATCTTTCTGTGAGACCATTTGTCTAAGGGTGGTAGTTTGAAGCTGTCTTGTGAGTAGTTCCAGAAGCGCGCAGTACTTTATTTACCATTTGTGACAAGAACACTTTGCCGCAATCACTAAGCAGTACACGAGGAGCCCCATGACGCAGGATTATGGCGTGAAGTTTAAAGTTTGCGACTTCCCAGTGGAGCCTGTAATAACAGAGGAAGTCTCAGCGTAGCGTGTCAGGTGGTCAACGGCGGTCACTATCCATGGTTTGCCAGCAGATGTGACGGGGAGAGGCCCGTAAAGGTCAACACCTAAAACATCGAAAGGCATTGAAGGGCACGGAAGTGGCTGTAGAGGTCCAGCAGGTGCAGACGTGGGGAGTTTGCAACGCTGGCATGGGTAGCAGGAACCGACGTACCGAGCTACACTAGAAGAAAGGCCAGCCCAGTAATAACGACATCGAACGCGGTCAAGAGTTTTTTTAAAACCATGATGACCAGCAGTCAAGTCGTCGTGGAAGGCTTCGAACACCTGAAGTCGAAGAGAGCGTGGCAGTACAGAAACCCGGCGCTGACCACCAGGGTGGTAGACGTGGCGGTAGAGAACACCATTGTTCAGCTTAAAGTGCAGGAGTTGACGACGGAGTCGCGCGTTTGGTGGATGAGAAGCTCCCGAAAGCGGGTCCATCATGCGTCTTCAGTATGAGTTGGACCGCTGGCGGGAGATAAATGTTGGCTCGTCGTCCGAAAAAGGTTGCGTTATTGATGCGAGCGTATGAACTTTGGTAGATGTGGCGGTTGAGTTCTCACCAATGCTCATATGGGTAGTTGGAAGCGGGCAACGACATAAAGCATCGGCGTCTTGATGTTTTCTGCCTGAATTGTAAGTTGTGTCAAAGTCGTACTCCTGCAAGGGTAGTATCCACCGACCCAAGCGTTCGGACAAGTTCTTCAGTGTAGAAAGCCAGCATAAGGCATGGTGGTCCGTCACGATTGTGAAGCGTAAACGTGGAGATAGGGACGGAACTTCTGGACCGACCAAACCACAGCCAAACACTTTTGCTCAGTTATAGTGTAGTTTTTTTCAGCAGGGGTGAGTACGCGACTGGCATATGCAACAACTTTCTCTAGGGAAGACTTCTCGCGTTGTAGAAGAACGGCTCCTATACCAAGGCTGCCAGTGTCGGTATGAAGGATAGTCGGCACAGCTTCGTCAAAGTGGCAGAGCAGAGGTTCAGACGTGAGTGCCCGCTTCAACAGCTCGAATGCTGTTTGACATTCTTGAGACCACAGGAAGGGGACGTTCGAAGCAAGTAGTTGGTGTAACGGAGCAGCAATAGAAGCGAAGTTCTAGATAAAACGGCGAAAATAGGAGGCGAGGCCAAGGAAACTGCGAAGCTCTTTTGGTTTTTCGGGACGCGGAAAGTGAAGGACCGCAGAAATCTTGTCAGGGTCGGGCCGGATGCCATCTTTGCTAGCGACATGTCCTAAGACCTTAATAGATTTGCTAGCGAAAGAGCATTTCTTAGTGTTTATTTGAAGCCCGGTGCCCGCAAGACATGTCAGAACTTGATCCAGTCATTCTAGGTGCTCAGGAAAGGTTGACAAAAAGATAATAATGTTTTGCTGCGCAGCCTGAAAAGAATAATTTCAGGCCGCGCAGCACGGTATCTATCATGCGCTTAAAAGTCGCGGGTGCGCTGCAGAGCCCGAAAGGCATCACGTTGAATTCATATAGCCCGTCGGGGATTGCAAACGCCGTTTTCTCATTATCGTCTTCATGCATGGAGATCTGCCAGTACCCAGAACGCAAGTCAATGCTTGAAAAAAAGTTCCGTGCCTTGTAGGGAATCAAGGGCGTCGTCAATGCGTGGCATAGGGTACACGTCCTTGCGTGTTATCTTATTCAGCGCCCGGTAGTCCACGCAAAAACGCACAGAGCTATCCGTTTTGCGGGCCAGAACATTAGGAGACGACCAAGGTCTACATGAAGGACAGATGACTTCCCGTTTGAGAATGTCCGCAACGTTTTCTTCTATAATTTTTCTTTCAGCTAGGGACACGCGGTAGGGTCGGCGGTGTACGATAGATGTCCCAACAGTTTGAATTCGATGTGCTGTAGTATCAGTCAGTCAGCTTAGACGAGCAAAAATCGAAAGAAGTTGCATGTTTCTGTAACAATACGAGCAGTGGCTGCCTTTCTGAATATGTCAATTCGCTGCTGATAGCGGTGGTAAAGGTGGAGGAAGAAATATGCTCACCGAGGGAAGGTTCTTTGCATGCGATGGCCTGAAGTGGCGTGACAAATACAGGCTCGAAGTCGGCAACATGGGCCATAGTAGTGCCCTGTGGCAGTAAGATCTTCTCCGGTGTAGAGTTTACAGCGGTGACAAGTGCAGAGCCATTGCAAAAACGAACGACACCAGACGGAAGAACTATACCTTTACGAACGCAAAGTGGTGACGGTGAGACCAATACATCACCGTGGCAGATGTCATTGGACGTAATGCTGACAATTTGCACTTGTAGAGGAGGCAGTTCGGTGTCTTTCGCAGCGACCAGACGAAGTGGCTTGTGATTGTCGTCGTCAAGCATGTAGTCGGTGTCTGTGAGGTGAACGACACGTTGTCCACAACAAATCGCCGCGGAAGCGGATGATAGAAAATCCCACCCTAAATTTAGTTGATGAGAGCAGCGGGACAGGACAGCAAACTGGACATGATGGCGGATGCCGTCGATGAACACACGCACTGTACAAAACGCGAAAAGACGAATGACGTTCCCCTGGGCAGCAACTTCAGGGTACGTGGGTATGGGGCGTGAAGCAGGTGGCTGTATGGGCGCAATGCCGGTCAGCGATGTAAGTTCCTCCCTGACGATGTCACGCAAGGGCATTCCCGAAGACTGTGTAGGACGCGGTGTAGGAGGTGTGAAGCCCATAGACCACAATTCTTCACGTATAATGTCCTGGATGAGGTCACGCAGGTGGCCATGAGACGTGGAGTGGTGGTCGTCAATGTCCGGTTGGAGGCGAACAGAGTCCAGCGTATCAAGGCGCTGACATGTCGTCACGACATGAGCGATGGTAGCTGGGTTTTGGACAGCAAGTGCATTAAAGGCAACAGGCCCAATGCCTTTCAATATGTGGCGCACTTTGTCCGATTCCGGCATGGATTGATTGACACGCCGGCACAGTGCATGGACATTCTCGATGTATGAAGTGTACGATTCACCAGGATGTTGTCGGCGAGTATGAAGTGTCCTCTTCGCGACGGCGGATCGAATGTCCGGGGTCTCAAAAACGTGTCGCAGCTGCTGCTGGAAGGTAGCCCAGTCGGGTAGGTCAATGACGTGGTTAAAACCCAGCACCTCCACCGCGTATGAAGTCTTGGTAGTCTTGGTTGCGACAGCGTTTAATTGAGGAAAGACCTCGCAAAACGAACGGTCAGAGCCAGTACACAGACGATGACGATGATGATGACCCAGAGTGGCAATGAGGACAAAGAGACAAGCGGATGATGGTGTTTGTGATCATGCAGGGATAAGGATGATGTAAGTAACAAATGCAAACAATACATACACACACATACACACACACACATACATACATACATACATACATACATATATCAACACAAACACACACATACAAACACACATACATACACACACATACGCACACACATACATATACACACACATATACATACATACTTACATACATACTTACACATACATACAGACGCACACACATACACATACATACATATATACATACAAATAAATACGTACACACACATACATACATACATACATACGCATACATACACACACATACATTCACACATACACACACATACATATACACATGCCTACATACACAGACGTACATACACACACATATACATACACACGTACATACATGCACACGCATACGCACATACATACACACACATACATACACACAGACACATTCGTACACACATAGATACACACATACATACATACACACATACACTCACACATACACGCACATGCACACACATATACATACATACATACATATATTCATACACGCATACATACAATCACACACATATATATACATACATACTTACATACACACATGCATACATACACACATACATACATACATACATACACACATACACAACCAAAAACACACACAAACACATACATACAATCACATACATACGCACACACATACATACATTCATGCATACATGCATACCCACACACACATACATACATAATCACATACACACATATACATACATACACACATACATACACATATACATAAATACAGACACACATGCATGCACACACATACATACATACACACATATACATACATACATACTTACATACTCACATATGTACAGATACGCCCCGCTGCGGTGGTCTAGTGGCTAAGGTACTCGGCTGCTGACCCGTAGGTCGCGGGTTCGATTCCCGGCTGTGGCGGCTGCATTTCCGATGGAGGCGGAAATGTTGTAGGCCCGTGTACTCAGATTTGGGTGCACGTTAAAGAACCCTAGGTGGTCAAAATTTTCGGAGCCCTCCACTATGGCCTCTCATAATCAAATGGTGGTTTTGGGACGTTAAACACCACAAATCATTCAATTATGTACAGGTACATTCATACATAGATAATACATACATATACACACATACACATACATACATACACACACATACACACACATACGTACATACTTACACACATACATACACACACATACATAAACGCACATACATACACATATACACACGTACATACACACAGAAACACACACATGCATACATACATACATACACCACACATACATACATGAGCACACGCACACATACACATACAGACACACACATACGACCATACATTCATACATATATACTTACATGCATACATACATACATACACACACATACACACACAAATACATACATACATACACACACGTACATACATACAAACATATACATACATACATACATACATAAATGCGGAAGGAAAAGGAACTCCCTCATGTAATCGTCAAACCGGGACCTTTGAGGTAATAAAAATGAATAAATACCTTCATACAAACACACACACATACATACTTACATACATACATACGTACATACATACATACACGCACATATACACACATACGCACATGCACACACATTAATACACACACATACATAAACACACATATACACACATACATACACATATTCACATACATACAAACACACATATACACACATACACACATACACACACACACATATATATATATATATATATATATATATATATATATATATATTTATAAATACACGCACACATACAGACACATACATACAAACATACATACGTGCAAACATACATTAAGACACACACGCAGACATACACACACATATATACACGCACAAGCACGCGCACGCACGCACACGCACGCACACACATACTTGCGCGCACACACACGCACGCACTAACGCACATGCACGCACACGCACGCGCATGCGCACGCACATGCACACATACACACATACATACACACAAACACACACATACACAGGTACATACATACACACACGTACCCACATACATACATACACACATATACACACGTATATCAACACACATATATATATATACATACACACACATACATACACACACATATATACATACACACACACGCACATACATACATACATATATACCCACATACATACACACACTTACATAAACACACATACATAGATACATACATACATACACACATACATACACGCATACACACCACTCACAAACATACATGCACCCACATAAACACATTCATGCACACACATATATACACACATACGTACATACATACATACATACATACATACACAATACATACACACATACACACATACCACACACACATACATACATACACACCCATACATACATACACACATACACACACATACATACACACATACATACACACATACATGCACACACACAGACATGCATACATACACACATATATATAAGTGACGCTGGAGACGTGAAGGCTGTACGATGAACCATTTATTTGTCTTCGTCTTCCTCCTTCTCTACCATTCCGCCACACCATTCTCGTGTGGTTCGTTACACGCTTCCGCCCTCCCCCGAAAGAGACGTAGATGCAGCGTTGGATGATATCGTTGAAGTCTCTCGACAGGAACAATGTCAGTCTGGCGACCGAGTGGGGCAACGCTGCGGTCGCTCTCGTAGTTAACTGCCGAAATCTTTCCTATGACCGTATACACACATACATACACACATAATCCTTCCATGATTGGGCTGAGTTTGCCGTGGTTCGGGTGCCAGGGTGTTTCAAATAGAACAGTCTCCCACTTGAACCTCTAAGGAAAGGATCTTCTTGTCTTATGTGATCTTGTTTTTCTCGTGATATGCTACTGAATTGCGCACTGTGTTTGTACCAGCTTTTTGCAGATTTTCGGTAACGCCTGAAAGAAGACAGGGATACGATGGTGTGCCATTCATACGAAAGCAGGGTGGGTAGCCTGTGACTTCGTGAGGTGTTCTATTGTACTCATCGACAACGGCCAAGAGGAGACGCGGCCACGGTTTTCGGGGTTCGTCGTTGATCTTGCATCGGAGGCGAGTAACGATCGTCTGATTAATGCGCTCGTTTAAGCCGTTACACCGCGGGCGTTGTGAGCTTGTTAACAGCTGATGAATATTGTTGAGCTTGAGGAACTGCTTAATTTTGCCGGCAGTCGATCGTGTGCCGCCGTCGGATAGGAACTACTGCGGCTTTTCAGCAGCGAAGATACTCTTCAGGCAAGAGATGTACGCGTCGCAAGCCTCATTCTTGTGTGCGAAAGCCCAGAACTAATGGGTGGCATGATCAACGGCTAAGTGAATGAATCTTTTAGATGAGCCGTAGTTGCCAAAACCTCCGATAGTGTCCATGGCCGGAAGATCAAATGGTTGTTCCACTGGTGGCAAAGACTTTAAGGAAGCGAATCATTTGTTCTTCGCTTTCTTGCAGCGCTGGCAAGTATCGCAGTGGCGTATGTACTCGCTCACGTCGGGGATGATGTCGGGCCAATGGTACAGTGGAGAAAGAAGCCGCAACGTCTTGTTTACCCCCACATGACCGAGAGCGTCACGAGCTTTTTGGAGAAGAGAAGGCCGGAGGGCAAAAGGCACATAAACTTTTCGTATTCCTCTGCGTATCACTATACTCAGTACGTTCTCGATGGTTTGATTTCCGGGTATTTTTCATTGTGATGCTGTCGCAGTTGCTCAGCGGATAGGAGCTGAGCTACCGGGCTTCGAAATAGTGCATCAGCTTGATTGTTATGTGGGGTTTAACGTCCCAAAACCACTATATGTTTATGAGAGACGCCGTAGTGGAGGGCTCCGGAAATTTAGACCACCTGGGGTTCTTTAACGTGCACACAAATCTGAGCACACGGGCCTACAACATTTCCGCCTCCATCGGGAATGCAGCCGCCGCAGCCGGGATTCGAACCCGCGCCCTGCGGGTCAGCAGCCGAGTACCTTAGCCACTAGACCACCGCGGCGGGGCGTGCATCAGCTTCGATGTTGTCAATGCCATTTTGGTGTTCGATGTTCACGTCGTACTCGGAGAGTTTCAAGGAGCACCGTAAAAGAAAGCCTCGGGGATTCTTGATGCTTTTAAGCCATTGCAACGCTGCGTGATCTGTGATCACAGTGAAAGTTTTCCCGTGTAGATAGCAGTAACCTTTATCGGTGGCGTCAATAATGGCCAAACATTTGAGTTCAGTGACGGCGTAATTAATTTCGTGTTTTAGTAACTTCCATGAATGGTATGCAATTGGGTGTTCTCTACCTTCATCATCAGCCTGCTTCAGGACGGCGCCAATACCTCTGTTGGATGCATCGCAGTGTAGCACACAAGGCTTAGTGGCATCGTAAATGTTAAAGATTGGCTCTTATGTCACGCATTTCTTGAGCTGAGTGAAAGCCAGGTCACACACCGCATCCCAACTCTAGGTGGCGTCTTTGCTGAGCAGGAGCGTCACTGGGTGAGCGATTTGACTGAAGTAGTCGATAAATTGCCGTGAAACAATGACAGTGCCGAGAAAACGCTGCAACTCTTTAGGGCGTGATGGTGTCGGAAACCGTTGGATTGGTCCACGTTCATTTGGTTTGGAGTGACAGTGCCATGCGAAACCTTGTGTCCCAGGTACCCAAAGGAGGTTGGAGCGAATTGACATTTCTTTAATTTCAGCTTGACACTTTCGCTTTTGAAAGCTTTCAAAACGCCCTCAAAATGCTTCAGATGGTCTGGAAACGTGTGACAGTAGAGAACAATGTCACCGAAGTAATTCGTGACGTTCTGCAAACGGTGGTTTACCAATATAAATTTGACAGCCGTTCGAAGGTGGTCGGAGCATTCCGTAGGCCAAAAGGCACGATAAGCCACTCGTAGTGACCAGTACGTGTGACAAACGCCGTTTTCGGAATGTCATCAGTGTGAATCTTCACGTGCCAGTAACCTGACGTTTTGTCTAATGTCGAGAAGTACGTAGACTTTCCCACAGAATCAAGAACGTCATCAATGCGAGGGAGGGGCTGATAATCAGGCACCGTCAATTTTTTCAGCTTGCGGTGGTCGATGCAGAAGCAAGTGCGTCCTTCCCCTTTATTTGTCTGCCAGGAGTGCTGGCGCAGTGTATGGGGAGGTAGATATTCGTACGACACCTTGCGTGAGAAGCTCGTTGATCTGTCTGTCCATTTCAACGCTGTCAGTTTCTGAGCATTGATAGGGAGCTCTACGAATGGGAACATTGTTGGTGAGATGAATGAGATGCATTTCGCTGTTGATGCACCCAACGTCTGTCTGTGATTCGGAAAAATGTCATCGTACTTGTGGATAAGCTGCTTCAATGCCAACTGTTGAGTTTTATTTAGATGTTGTACGTCGCAAACTTCAACACCTTGCAAAGACGCGCCCATGTTAGCCGTGGTGTGGTTTTGCGTACGAGAATGGCGGATGTCTTTTCCTTGGCATAGAGTCAAGGTGTCAAGGTCCAGCGACAAGTTATAGAAACAAGCACTATCCAAGCGAAGAAGTAAGTTGCTCTTCATGCCTTGTCGAGCATGAGCCTGAATTTCTCTTGTCAATTTTCCTATCTGTACCTTTAGATTAACGCGACCCAAATTTTGGTAGATGATGTGACTTGTTGAACTGAGATGCATAAATTCCTCATTATTTGCAGGTGAAATGCCTTCAGCACTGCTTCGCTGATAAGGGTAATCGTAGCTCTGGTATCAAGTGTAGCGCTGACAGATATCCGGTAATGACGGCATCAATCTGAATTACATGAACTCTGGGTCGCCCTCCTCGTTTCCCTGGTTGGTGGAGAGGGCGGAAATGCTTGCGCGTCGTGGTCATTGATTATTCCAGTGCATCTGTCGGAGGAAGCCATCCATCGCGAAGTGTTTGCACTCACGCATGGGTGTTCGTACCGGAAATTACGTGGGCGCTGACGAGTTCTGTCACTTGTTACGTTAATCTGTGTATTCCGAGCTGGTGAAAAGCAATGTAACTTCACTCTCTGCATGGTCGACTCTACACGAAGTGCAGCTACACATGTGCTCGCACACACACGCGCGCGTATATACACACGCGCGCACACGCACACGAAGGCACACACATACTAGCACATGCACACGCTTGCACACACGCACGCACACACGCACACGCACGCATACACACGCACGCACACACACATACGCGTGCTCACACACACGCACACGTACGCATGCACGCACACACACACACATGCACACGCACGCACACACATACAAACACGCACACGCATGCACACGCACACACACACACACGCACGCGCGCACACACACACAAGCACAAGCGCGCACCCACGCACGCACACGCACGCACCCGCACGCACGCACACACGCACTCACACACACGTACACACACGCACACACACGCACGCACACACACACACATACATGCACACACACATAGATATGCATACAGATACATTTACGTATATACACAGACACACACATATACACACACACATACATACATACGTACGTACACACATACACACATACATACGCACATACATACATACATACATACATACTTATAAACTCATACATACACACACACATACAAACACACACATACACCCATACATAAACATATACATACATACACACCCATACTTACACACGCATACATACATACACATACACATACATACACACACATATATAAACACACACACACACATACATACACACACATACAGACATACATACATGTACACAATCATACAGACATACATACATGCACACATACATTCAGACATACATGCACACATATATACAGAAGCACACACACATACATAGACACACACACGCAACCATACATACAGACACACACACACAGACACACACATACAAACACATACACACGCACATACATATACACATACACACAAATACATACACACGTACACACACATACAAACATACGTACACACATAGACATAAACACATGCTTACACACACATAAACACACATACATACATAAAAAGATATACATACACACATACACACACATACACACATACATACGCACATACATACATACTCATACACACATACATAAACATATAGATACATACACACCCATACTTACACACGCATACATACATACACATACACATACATACACACACCCATACATACATAAATACACACTCATATACATACATACACACATACATACACACATACAGACATACATACATATACACATACATACAGACATACATACATGCACATGTAACGGATGAGACATGGCGTCAGTCACAACACCAGTTTATTCTGACCCTTCGTCTTCCTCCTCTTTCTTCCCCACATTCACTTGTGAAGTGTCACACGTTTCCCCCTCCCCCCGAGAGAGCGTCAACTTATTGGGACAATAGTAGCGACGCAGTTTTTTGACGTGCACAATATCAGTAGTTCTGCCTAACGGAGCTACACATCGGTCGATCTCATAGTTGACAGGAGAGACTCTGCGAAGAATTGTGTAAGGTCCTTCCATGACTGAACTGAGCTTTCCTTTGTTCGGGTGCCAAGGTGTTTCGTAGAGGACCAATTCACCAGGTTGGAGATCTTGTGGTAGGAACTTTTTGTCGTAGATTATCTTGTTCTTCTCATGATAGGCAAGCGTGTTCTTGATTGCACTTTTCCTTGCTTCTTGCACACTCTCCATTGGTGCGTCTAAAATTGTGTCGTATGAAGGAATTCCATGCATTAGGTACGATGGTGGATATCGTGTTAATTCATGTGGGGTTCTGTTGTATTCATCGACAACATCCGAAAGATGTTTGACCCAAGACTTCTGTGGCTGCTCATTCATTTTGCACTTTAGCCGGGTTACAATAGTCTGATTTGTACGCTCGTTCATGCCATTACATTGAGGGTGTTGGGAGGATGTGAACAATTGGTAGACACCATTGCGTTTTAGAAACTGCTTGAATTTTCCAGCTGTGAAAGCTGGTCCACGATCAGATAGGAACTTCTTGGGTTTTCCTGCTGCAAAGATGGCGGTGATGCACGAAATGTATGCGTCACAAGTTTCGTTCTTGTGGGGAAACGCCCAGACATACCGCGTAGCGTGGTCGATCGCCAAGTGAATAAACTTCCTTGTCGAGCCATATCCTGAAAATCCACCTATAGTGTCCATTGCTAAAAGATCGAAGGGTTGTTCTGCAGGTGGTAGTGACTCGAGAGATCCGAATCTCTTGCTTTTCGGCTTCTTGCAACGCTGACATATGTCACAGTGGCGGACGTAGGATGAAACGTCTGTGATGATTTCTGGCCAATAGTAGGATGATGACAACAAGCCCAGAGTTTTCTTTACTCCGACGTGTCCGAACTAACAGTGTGCTTTCTGCAGAAGGCCCAGTCGAAGCTTGAGAGGAACGTACACTTTGCGAATTCCCTTACGTGTCACGATAGTGACCCCGTTTTCCGTTGTGTACTTGCAGCGAGGGTGGTCATCCTGGTAAGTTTGAAGTTCTGGTAATGAAAGGAGTTGAACCACAGGGCTTCGCGAAAATGCGTCCGCCTCGATGTTTTCGCTGCCTTTTTGATGTCGAATGTTAACGTCATACATCGACAGCTTCAAAGACCATCGAAAGAGCCGGCCATGTGGGTTTTTTATGTTTCTGAGCCATTGTAAAGCAGCATGATCGGTGACAACAGTGAATGGTCGTCCATGTAAGTAGCAGTGCCACTTGTCAACAGCGTCAATTATAGCGAGGCATTCGAGCTCTGTAATGGCATAATTTAATTCGTGCGCGAGTAGCTTACGCGAGTGATAGGCAACGGGGTGTTCTTTACCATCATGATCTCTTTGCTTCAGAACTGCACCTACGCCTATGTTAGATGCGTCGCAATAAAGAATGCATGGTTTCTCGCAAGAAAAAATTCGTAAATTGGGTTCTTTGGTCAGACAGTATTTCATGTTCTCAAAGGCTTGTTCACATGAGGAATCCCATTCCCATGGTGTGTCCTTCTTCAACAGCTTCGTAAGTGGGAAAACTATGTCACTGAAGTGCGGTATATAAACTGGCGGTAAACGTTGGTGGTGCCTAAAAAACGCTGAAGCTCTTTCGGGGATTTCGGTCTTGGGAATCGCAAAACAGCTTCTATGTTTCTTCGTATAGTCGACACTGTACTGTGCGACACTCTGTGACCCAGATATTCAATAGCATCTTGGGCAAAATGGCATTTCTTCAATTTAAGTTTTATATTCTCCATTTTTAGGGCATGCAAGAGAGCTTGGAGGTGCTGTAGGTGCTCAGTAAATGTGTCGGAGAAGACTACAATATCATCAAAATAATTAACGACATTCTTTAGGTTATGTTTTCTGATAACTGATTTCACAGCTTTTTTGAATGTAGCAGGAGAATTTTTCAAACCGAAAGGCATAACAAGCCACTTATAATGGCCATTCGGCGTGACAAAAGCTGTTTTTGGGATGTCTTCTGGGTTCATTTTGACATGCCAATAGCCTGATGTGATATCCAATGTCGAAAAATATTTCGATTTTCCCAGGTAGTCTAGAACATCGTCTATACGCGGAATAGGTTGGTAGCCAGGCACAGTGACAGAGTTAAGCTTTCGATAATCAATGCATAAACGTGTGCGTCCTTCACCTTTTTTCTCTGCAAGAATGACTGGAGCCGCGTATGGGGAAAAAGATGGACGCACTACACCTTGCTTGAGAAGTAAGTCCACTTGCTTGACAATTTCCTCTTTGTCTGCCAGGGAGCATCGATACGGTGGTCTGTGGATAGGCACGTTGTTGCTGAGGGCAATGCAGTGTCGTTCCTCCGCGATACATCCGAAGTCCACCTGAGACTTTGAGAAAATGTCTTCGTAATTGTGAAGCACCTCTCTCAAAGCAGCTTGTTGCGATGGTGGAAGGTGCGTGACATCAACGGCTTGGAGAGGGGTTGTATCGGCGCTGAAGACACACTTTTGTGTTTGAAAGGAATTCTGCAAAGCTTTGTTGTCTTGAAACAAAGTCATTGTGTTTAAATCCAGTGATAGGTTGAAAAAGGAGGCGTTGTCCAGGCCTAGCAAGAATTCAGTCTTCATGCCTGGTATAACGTGTGCTTGGACTGCCCGCTTTAACTTCCCTATTTCCAACTGTATGCGTACGCGGCCCAAAGTTTTTGTGGTTGAGGTGACTTGTTGGACACTAATGCATGAATCCTTGAGCAACTGCAGCTTGAGTTTTTTGAACACAACTTCATTGATACAGGTAATAGTCGCTCCTGTATCCAGAGTTGCGTTCACCATGTGTCCGTTCACAAGTGCACCAAAATGTATTAATGAGCCTTTGGGCCGCCCTCTTCGTTTCCCTGGTTGTCAGTTAGAGCCGACACCATTTCATGACGAGGGCACTCATTGTGCCAGTGAAACTGATTCGGCAAACCAGCAGATGCACAATGTCGGCACTCACTGTGAGGGGTGCGCATCAATCTTGTAGGGAGCCATGGTCGCGTAGAATGAGGCTCTCGACGCATGAGCTGCCGTTTTGACGAGTGTTGGGAAGCATTTCTATGGACAGAGTCTTCCGCTTGAAGCGCAGCAGCAAGCCACTTGGCTGGGGTGGTGAGCGTCAATCCAGCGAGGCGCCTTTCGATCTCTTCAGGTGCACCATCAGTCAATCCTGATACTATGTGAACGTCTTTTAAGTCTGCGAGGCGACCAAGGTGTGTCTTCTCTTCGTAGTAGTGCCTGATGCGCTGTTCTCTTTTGAGCCTGCAGTGTATGAATTGGCGGAAAGGATCGCTAACAGGTGTAGAAAATTGTGATATCATGCTTGTTTTGATGCCTTCCCACGTATCTTCTGCGTCGAAAATCTCGGTGAGGTACCAGCGGAATGCCTCACCTTCCAGGTACTCGCTAATGCAGTCGATGCGATCTCTTTCGGACCAGCTGACGTTGCTCGCCTTCGTTTCGAAGAGGTGCAACCACTTGTCAACAGGGACGTCGTCTTCAGCTCCGGTGTATTTCGGCAGGCTGATCATCTTCTTTGGTGGGCTCATGATGTTGCTGCGGTAGATCCTGTCGACTTAGTGTAACGGATGAGACATGGCGTCAGTCAGAACACCAGTTTATTCTGACCCTTCGGCTTCCTCCTCTTTCTTCCCCACATTCACTTGTGAAGTGTCACACACACATATATACAGAAGCACACACATACAAACAGACACACACACGCACACATACATACAGACACACACACATACATACACATACACACACATACATACACAAGTACACACAAATACATACACACGTACACACACATATATACACAAACACACACATACATACACAAGTACACACAAATACATACACACGTACACACACATATATACACAAACATACACACATAAACACACACACACTACATACATACATACATACACATACACAAGTACATACATACACACATATACACAAATTCATACAAACACACATACATACATGCATACGCATACACACACAAAAACACATACATACACACATACCACACACATACATACATGCACCCACATACACACATACATACACACATACATACATACATACTTACACACATACACACATACATACATACACACATACATACACACACATACATACATACATACAAAAACTTACACATATATATTTGACGCTGGAGACGTGATGGCTGGACGATGAACCATTTATTTGTCTACGTCTTCCTCCTTCTCTACCATTCCACCACACCATTCTCGTGTGGTTCGTCACACGCTTCCCCCCTCCCCCGAGAGAGACGTTAATGCAGGGGCGGATGTATCGTTTAGGTCTGCCGACATGAACAATGTCAGTCTGGCGACCGAGTGGAGCCACGCTGCGGTCGCTCTCGTAGTTAACTGCCGAAACCTTGCGTATGATCGTATAGGGTCCTTCTATGATTGCGCTTGCTTTGCTGCGGATCGTGTGCCAGGGTGTTTCAAAGAGAACAAAGTCTCCCACTTGAAGGTCTAATGAAAGGAACTTTTTGTCATATATGATCTTGTTTTTCTCGTGATATGCTACTGAATTGCGCACTGTGTTTGTACGAGCTTCCTGCAGATTTTCGGTAACGCCTGAAAGAAGATAGGGATACGATGGTGTGCCATGCATACGAAAGCAGGGTGGGTAGCCTGGGACTTCGTGAGGTGTTCTATTGTTCTCATCGACAACGTCCAAGAGGAGACGCGGCCACGGTTTTCTGGGTTCGTCGTTGATCTTGCATCGGAGGCGAGTAACGATCATTTGATTAGTGCGCTCGTTTAAGCCAATACACTGCGGGCGATGTGAGCTTGTTAAAAGCTGATGAATATTGTTGTGCATGAGGAACTGCTTAAATTTGCAGGCAGTGAATACTGTGCCGCGGTCGGAAAGGAACTTCTGCGGCTTTTCAGCAGCGAAGATACACTTCAGGCAAGAGAAGTACGCGTCGCAAGCCTCATTCTTGTTTGCGAAAGCCCAGAACTAACGGATGGCATCATCAACGGCTAAGTGAATGAATCTTTTAGATGAGCTGTTGTTACCAAAACCTCCGATAGTGTCCATGGCAGGAAGATCAACTGGTTGTTCCACTGGTGGCAAAGACTGCAAGGAACAAAATCATTCAGTCTTCGCTTTTTGCAGCGCTGGCAAGTATCGCAGTGGCGTATGTACTCGCTCACATCGGTGATGATGTCGGGATAAAAGTACTGTGGAGAGAAACCGCAACGTCTTCTTTACCCCAACATGACCGAAGGCGTAACGAGCTTTTTGGAGAAGAGAAGACCAGAGGGCAAAAGGCACATAGACTTTTTGTATTCCTCTGCGTATCACTATACTCAGTCCGTTCTCAATGGTATGCTTTCAGGGTATTTTGTCGTTGTGATGCTGTCGCAGTTGCTGAGCAGATAGAAGTTGAACTACCGGGCTTCGAAATAGTGCATCAGCTTCAATGTGGTCAATGTCATTTTGGAGTTTGATGTTCACATTGTACAAGGAGAGCTTCAAGGACCACCAGAAAAGTCTGCCTCGGGGATTCTTGATGCTTTTAAGCCATTGCAACGCTGCGTGATCTGTGATCACAGTGAAAGGTTTCCCGTGTAGATAGCAGTGACATTTATCGATGGCGTCAATAATTGCCAAACATTTGAGTTCTGTGATGGCGTAACTAATTTCGTGTTTTAGTAACTTCCATGAATGGTATGCAATTGGGTGTTCTCTACCTTCATCATCAGCCTGCTTCAAGACGGCGCTGATACCTCTGTTGGATGCATCGCAGTATAGCACACAAGGCTTAGTGGCATCGTAGATGTTAAGGATTGGCTCTTCTGTCACGCATTTCTTGAGCTGAGTGAAAGCCAGTTCACATTCTGCATCCCAGTTCCAGGTGTCGTCTTTGCTGAGCGGGCACGTCAGTGGGTGAGCGATTTGACTGAATTAGTTGATGTATCGCCGGCAAACATTGACAGTGCCGAGAAAACGCTGCAACTTCTTAAGGCGTGATGTTGTCGTAAACCATAGGATTGCGTCCACGCTACTTTGCTTTGGAATGACGGTGCCATGCGAATCCTTGTGTCCCAGGTACCCATTGGAGGTTCGAACGAATTGACCTTTCTTCAAATCAGCTTGACGCCTTCGCTTTTTAAAGCTTTCAAAATGCCCTGCAGATGCCTCAGATGGTGTGGAATTGTGTCAGAAGACAACAATGTCATGCAAGTAATTCGTGACGTTCTGCAAACGGTGCTTTACCAATATGAATTTTACAGCCCGTTCGAAGGTGGCCGGAGCATTCCGTAGGCCAAATGGCATGATGAACCACTCGTAGTGACCGGTACTTGTGACAAACACCGTTTTCGGAATGTCATCAGGATGAATCTTCACGTGCCAGTTACCTGACGTTATGTCTAATGTCGGGAAGTACGTAGATTTTCCCACAGAATCGAGAACGTCATCGATGCGAGGGAAGGGCTGATAAACAGGCACCGTCAATTCTTTCAGCTTGCGGTAGTCGATGCATAAGCGCGTGCGTCGTTCCCTTTTTTTGTCTGCCAGAAGTGCTGGCGCAATGTATGGTTAGGTAGATAGTCGTATGACACCTTGCTTCAGAAGCTCGTTGATCTGTCTGTCCATTTCAACGCTGTCAGTTTCTCAGCATCGATAGGGAGCTCTACGAATGGGAACATTGTTGGTGAGATGGATGTGATGCATTTCGCCGTTGATGCACCCAACGTCTGTCTGTGACTTGGAAAAAATGTCATCGTACTTGTGGATAAGCTGCTTCAATGTCAACTGTAGAGTTTTATTTAGATGTAGTACATCGCAAACTTCAACACCTTGCAATAACGCGCCCACGATAGCCGTAGTGTGGTTTTGTGTAAGTAAATGGAGGATGTCTTTTCCTTGGCGTCGCCCCACCGCTGTGGGCTAGTGGCAGCCGGGATTCAAACACGCAGGTCGCGGGTTTGAATCCCGGCTGTGGCAGCTGCATTTGCAATGGAAGTGGAAATGTTGTAGGCCCGTGTGCTCAGATTCGGGTGCACGTTAAAGAACGCCAGGTGATCGAAATTTTCGGAGCACTCCACTACGGCGTCTCTCATAATCTTATGGTGGTTTTGGCAAGTTAAACCCCACATATCAATCAATCCTTTGGCGTAGAGTCATGAGGTCAAGGTAAATCGTGAAGTTAAAGAAACAAGCACTCTCCAAGCCAAGAAGTAAGTTCCTCTTCATGCCTTGTAGAACATGAGCCTCAATTTTTCTTGCACTTTTCCTATCTGTACCTTTCGATTAACGCGACCCAAAGTTTTTGTAGATGTTGTGACTTGTTGAACTCAGATGCATGAATTTTTCAATATTTGCAGGTGAAGTGCCTTCAGCACTGCTTCGCTGATAAGGGTAATTGTAGCTCTGGTATCAAGTGTAGCGCTGAAAGGGTACCCGTTAATGAGGGCATCAAACTGAATTACATAAACTCTGGGTCGCCCTCCTCTTTTCCCTGGTTGGTGGAGGAGACGGAAATGCTTGCGCGTCGTGGGCATTCAATATGCCAGTCCATCTGTCGGGGTAAGCCATCCATCGCGCAGTGTTCGCATTCACGCATGGATGTTCGTACCGGGGAATTACGTGGACGCTGACTAGATCTGTCACTTGTTACGTTAATCTGTGTATTCCGAGATGGTGGAAACCGATGTAACTTCACTCTCTGAAAGGTCGACTCTACAAAAAGTGCAGCTACACACGCACACACACACACACTTATATACACATACACACACATACATACACACACATACACACACCTGTATACACAAACATAAACACAAAAACACACATATATACATACATCACTACACACATAAATACACGCATACACACACGTATACATACATACACACACATACACAAGTACATACATACACATACATACGCAAATACATACATACACACACATACATACATACATACATACATACATACATACATACATACATACATACATACACATACACACGCGCGCGCACACACACGCACACGCGCCCAAGCCCGCACACACACACACACGAACGCACACGTGCGCATGCACACACGCACACACACACGCACATACATACATACATACATACATACATACACGCACGCTTACACATACATACACACACATACATACACACATACATATACACATACACACATACATACATTCACACACATATACATACAGACATACATAGATACACGTATACATTTATATATACAGACATACAGATATACATACAGACATACATAGATAGACACACATACATACACACACAAACATACATACACACATACATATACACATACATACCTACAAACATACACATATACACTTATACATACAGACATACACACATGCATACATAAACATACACACATACATACACTTATACACTTATACATACAGACATACACACATACATACAGACATACACATATACATTCACATACACACATACATACATACATACGCTCACAGGTACAAATACACTCACACACAGACACATACATACATACAAACACATATACAAACACATACATACATACACGCATACACACACGTACACACACATACACACACACATAAACACACATACATACACACACATACACACATACACTTACACACATACATACACACATACACTTACACACATACCCACACATACATACACACATACATACATACACAGTAACACACACATACAAATACACACATACATACATACATACATATACACACACAAACACACATGTATACGCATACATACATGCATACATCCACACATTCACAATTACACACACTTACATGCATACGTACATATGCACATACACACTCATACACACATACATACACTATACCTACATAAACACACATACATACATACAAACACACATACATAAATAGATACACACGCACAAGCATACACACACATACATACACAGCCATACATAAGTGTATACATAAATACATACATGTACACACAAACACCGGAACACACATACAAACATACACACACATATATAATACACAAGCACATGCATACACACACATACATACACACCCATACGCACATACATACGTACACAAACACACATATATACATACGTACACACACATACAGACACACATACATGCAGTCAGACATACAGAGATACCAACATGCACACATACAAACATACTTACATACATACATACATGCACACATATATACAGATACACACGCATGCACACATACACACACATACACAAAAACACATACAAGCACTCATACACACACATACACATGTATATACACACATACATACACACACATACACACACATACTCACATACATACATACATACATACACACACATACAGACGTACAAACACACACACATACACACATACCCGCAAATATACCAACACACATACACGCATACATACACACGAAAATACACACACATACACACACACATACATACACATACTCACGTACACACAGACACACATACACATACACATATACAGACATAAAAACACAAACGCATACACACATACATACACACGCATACACATACATACATACATACATACATACATACATACATACATACATACATACATACATACATACATACATATATGCATACATACTTAGAGACATACACACATAGACACAGACAGACACACCTTCATACATACAGACATTCACACATACATACAGACACACACACATACATACATACACATACACACATACATACATACATACATGCATGCATACATACATATATACATACATATATACATACATACATACACACAAATATACATACACACATACACACATACACACAAATATACATACACACATACACACATACATACACATAAGCGCACACATACACACACAAATGCACACACACATACATACACACACCTATACATACACACACACATACACACAGACCCACACACATACATACAAACATACACAAACACTCAAATACACACACATGCACACATACGTACACACATACATACAAGCACACATACTTACAGGCATACATACATGCACACATGCATACAGGCACACACACACGCACACAAACTTACAGACACTCACACACACATACATACAGGTACACACACGCACACACGCGCACAAACACACACGCACACACACACACACACGCACACGCACCCACACACGCACACGCATGCATGCACACACACACGCGCACACGCGTGCACACAGACGCACACGTACGCACGCACGTACACACACACATGCACATGCACGCACGCACACACACACAAACACGCACACGCCTTCACACGCGCACACACACACACACCCACGCGCACACACACGCACACGGCCGCATACACACACACGCGCGCACGCACACGCACACAAGCACACACACATACATACACATGCATACACGCACACATATATACACATACACACACACATATGCATACAGATACGTTTACATATATACACGCACATACTCACACACATGCACGCATACATACACACAAATACATGCACACACATACACACACATACACACACACATACGCAAACATATACACACACATGCACACATACATACAAACACATACACACATACATATATACACACACATACACACACATACATATACACACATACACATAAATACATGTAGCGAGAGAAGAGGAAGGGACGGCGGCCAACGTGGTCGTGTCGTTCTCTCGCCACTTTATTCTACGCCTGAAGTGGGGCCGCGTGGTTTCCCATTTCCGACGCACCAAGTGCTCTAGCTTGTTCTAATCTTCGCACAGCTCGAGCTAGCGTCAGCTGCGCGAGAAGCGCGGCGCGGTAATTGAGAATTGATGATGGTGATGATGGCACTACAGGGTTCACCCCCTAGCGCTTTGAGCGATTTGAAGGCATATGAAAAAAAATACGCCATATCCACGAAGTGAATGATGATGAGTGGGCGAAGCTCCGGAGGTAAACCTGGTAAACCATGAATCCTCTGTACATTTTGCCCACTCGATTTTATTACATCGCTCCCCCTAGCGTACGTCGCCGCACTAAATCGAACGAGTGCCTTCAACCAATGACACGCGCCATATGTGACATCATTCCTATTTTATAAGATCTCGCGTCTTTCATCAACTACAAGTACCGCTTTCTAGTTTATAACATCTTGCATCTTTTCATAATCAGCTACAAGTACCACCATCTAGTAAACACTACAAGAACTAAACGAGAGGTGGCTACATACAGGAGACGGTACCGCCATCTAGTGAACACTGCAAGAACTAAACTAGAGGTGGCTACATACAGGGGACGGTACCGCAATCTAGTGAACACTGCAAGAACTAAACAAGAGGTGGCTACATACAGCCTACAGGGGACGCACAGCCCACGCCCTAAGGAGCTTCGCCCCTAAAAGAAAGAGAGCGACAATTGCTATATACATGAACGACAATCCATAAAGTGTTCATTTGGCAAGTCCATGTTGTCAACCTTTATTGGCCATCAGTAAGCAGTGTGTCTCCGGTGGGCGACTCTGTGAGAAGCGCAAGGGACGAAGAAGAAAGTGCCGGGTCACTGTGGTTTGCCGACAAGCGGGTCTCACGATGACCTGGTCAAACCGGCCGAGAGTGGACCGTGTGTCGCGAGGTCATGCTACTAACGTCGGCAGCGTGTCGGCAGTGCGGGTTTTGACGTTGGGGTCGACGCAACACAGCTCTCAAAGTCGAGTGGCGTCTGACGTGCTGGTATAGACAGATGTGCCGACGCACGCAAGAACGTGTCCTAACAATGCCGCCAAGTGTACGGTGGTTAGTCGGGCACGCGATTAGTGGTGGGTCATTGCGTCGGATAGGCCGAGTAGGCGCTTGCGCCGTCTTCAGGGCTGTGACTGCAACTCGTGGCTGCGTAGCAGGGCGACTCAAAAGTTGCCGCAATGTGTGACGCCAAGCACGTTGTTGTCGTCGCCGACGTAGGGTAGACACGTATGAGGTATGAGCGTCGTCGCGGTTGTGACACACGAGCTGGCGTTGTGGACACACGTCTGGTTGTTGCCGTGTGAAGGCAAAGGCTCCGGGGAATGGTGGTGGTGGAACCCAGTCAGCATGGGCTCGCCCGGAGTATTGAATGGAACACCTGTGCTCGTGTAATGACCACCAGTAGTCCGCGCACGAGGCTTGGCGTGCAGGTCTGCATAATTGAAGGCTACCTCGAGCCAACACCCCCTTGATTGCTCCATCGCAGGCGTGGTATGCCTGGTGAGCCTTGTCTGAAGCGGACCGGGCACGTCATCCTCAAGCGCGTCAGTCATTGTCGCGGCGTCTTGAAAGCTTGACCGTGGTTGATGGCTGGTGGCTTTAACTTCAGCTGCGGGAAACTGTGAGGATGATGGTGGTCATTACTGGCAGGACGTGCGGAGAATTGAGGCTGGTAGAGAGTCGCACTTCGGACATTGGGCAGGGTAAAGGTTCTGCAACCGAGAGGTGATTAGCGGGCGTGACAATGCCCATTGTTGTAGCCATCAGGGCGTTCGGTGATGTTGCCGTCGTAGAACCTGACGTGTATGCCGTGTTGTGAGCCATGCAGGTAGGCCGACACGAGCCGGTGGTAAGCATGCCTGCAGCGTCATCGGCCGAGGACGATTAAAACACAAACCTCGTGGCTGACTGGTTGCATTCAGCCCAAAAGTCGAGAACCTTGTCGGATGGGCAGTCGAGCGCAGGACACGCGTCGCTAGTGGCCAGATGAGAGGTTGAGTCTCGTTTATAGGACGTTGTTGAAGGCGAAAGCTTCGAGGTCGGGAAGCCAATAACGGGCTAAAGGTCACCTGTGCCAGGCTCCGAGTCGGGCAGCAAGTTGGTCGTCATGGAGTCTGGTGGGGTCACGGTTGGTAGCACACGTTGCGACGCAGTGACAGCCCCAAAGTCGTGGGTCCCTGGAAGTGGTCGGTACATGAGGGCGTTGCGGGCCTGCACCGCAGTGCAGAGGGCATCGTAAGGCTGCGCGCTGGTGCTTGAAGTGGCAGCGAGATGACGCAACTCTAAAGGAAGGGCGTCATGAAGAATGGCGTGCATTAGCGGCTGGTCCGTGACGCCATTCAACGCAAGAGTGGCATCGAGCTGCATGAACCATACCTTGGGGTAGGTCGATTGGAACGGCGGCACTGGCGGGCAGAGTGGCGGGAACATGGCAGCGGGCCGCTCGGCGAAAGGCGTGTTCTCCGGGTCACCAATGTAGCGAGAGAGGAAGACGGGACGGCGGCCAACGTGTTCGTGTCGTTCTCTCGCCACTATATTTCACGCCTGAAGCGCAACTGCGTGGTTTTCCATGTCCGACACACCAAGTGCGCTAGCTTGTTCTAATCCTCGCGCAGCTCGAGCTAGCATCAGCTGCACGAGAGGCGCGGCGCGTTGATTGAGAAATGATGATGGTGATGATGGCACTACATACACATATACACACATACAGACACACATACACACACATACACACACATACATACATACATACATACATTTACACACACATACATACATACACACATACATGCACACATACACAATCACACATACTCATACATACATACTGACACAGACACACACACACACACACACACACACGTACATACACGCACACGCGCACACACACACGCCTACGCACGTACGCACACGCACACACGCACATGCACGCAGACGCACGCGCATGCACACACGCACACAAACACAAGAACGCACACGTGCGTATGCACACACGCACACGCACACGCACATACATACACACACACACATACATGCATACACAGACATACATACATACACACATACACACACACATACATTCACACACACATACAGACATACATACATACACATATACATTTATACATACAGACATACACACACACATACAGACAAACTCACATGCATACATATATAGTACACACACACATACATACAGACATACACACATACATACACACATCCATCCATACATACATACATACATACATACATACATACATACATACATACATACATACATACATACACACATGCAAACACATACATACATACATACATACATACATACATACATACATACATACATACATACATACATACATACATACATACATACATACACTTACACACACATACATACATATTGTAATGAACAAATACAGTGCCGGAAGCTAAAACAGCTATTTATTAATGGCGAACTTGTGCCCGTCAACTAAAATGCCCCGCCGCGGTGGTCTAGTGGCTAAGGTACTAGGCTGCTGACCCGCAGGTCGCGGGTTCGTATCCCGGCTGCGGCGGATGCGTTTCCGATGGAGGCGGAAATGTTGTAGGCCCGTGTGCTCAGATTTGGGTGCACGTTAAAGAACCCCAGGTGGTCGAAATTTCCGGAGCCATCCACAACGGCGTCTCTCATAATCATATGGTGGTTTTGGGACGTTAAACCCCACATATCAATCAATGCCCGTCAACTAAATACACAAAGGTTGTCAGCTCACTGGTCAAAACCTCGTCAACTTCTCCTGCGTCTCGCCTCGAGCTGCTCCTCGAAAAACCACCAGCGTTCCTTGTCCAGCGCGTGATGTGGAGACACGTGCAGCCAGCGTTGCATGGCGCGTTTAGCTTGGCGCGTTTGGCTTGTCAGTTGGTGTGGCAGAATTCATAAGAGCAGGAAGCGGGGCAAGACTTCGGTAGGTGCCTAACAACATGCGGCATTAGTCCCCCTCCCGAAACGCATCGTCCCGATGCGTACGCTGACGTCGAACAGTTTTGTAAAGGAGTATTTATCTGATGTTTGAGCACATATATCAGTTGTCTCGTTCAGTGCCTTTCGTAGTACGGTTTCATTCGTTCTACATGTACGACTTCTGGGCGATTCCTGCGTCGGGTTGAGCACACTTGCCCTTTAGGAATTACTTCGTAGTTTAGCGTGCCTAACTGGCGAAGTACTTTGTAAGGGCCGAAATAGCGCCGCATCAGTTTTTCAGATAGGCCAGGTGCGCGTATAGGCGTCCACACCCACACTTTGTCTCCGGGGTTGTACTGTACGTCTTTCCGCTTCAGATTATAGCGACTTGCATCGGAGCCTTGATGCAAAATGATACTATGTCTTGCCAATTGCCGTGCCTCTTCTGCCCTTTCTATGTAGTCACTGATGTGTGGGTCACTCTCATTCGAATCGTTGACAGGTAACATCGCGTCTAAGGTCGTTGTGACCGTCCGACCATAAACAAGTTGAAATGGCGTGAAGTGTGTCGTTTCTTGTACTGCGGTATTATACGCAAATGTTGCATAAGGCAAAATACTGTCCCATGTCTGGTGCTCAACGTCCACATACATCGAGATCATGTCGGCGAGAGGTTTATTGAGCCTATCGGTTAATCCGTTTGTTTGCGGGTGGTATGCTGTAGTCCTTCTATGATCGGTGTGGGTGAGCTTCATAACAGATTGCATCAAACGGGCAGTAAATGCTGTTCCTTTGTCTGTACTGACAACCTGTGGTGCGCCATGTCGAAGTACAATCTGAGTGACGAAAAACTGGGCTACTTCGTTCGCCGTTCCTTTCGCGAGAGGTGATGTCTCAGCATATCGAGTCATGTAGTCTGTTGATACCACAATCCAGCGCTTTCCCGATGAAGAGAGAAGAAATAGACCAAGCAAATCCATTCGCACTTGCTGAAATGGCCCTTTTAGTGGCTCTATTGGTTGCAACAGACCCACTGGTTTTGATGGTGGTATTTTACCTCTCTGGCAATCGCGGCATGACTTAACATAATGGTGCACCGAATCCCTTAATTTCGGCCAATAATACTTGCGGCGAATTCTGGCCAAAGTGCGAATACTACCCAATGGCCAGCCGATGGGTCGTCATGACACGCTTCTAAGATTTCTGCTCGCAGTGATGATGGTACAAGAAGCAGAAACGTCTCACCGGTGTTTAAGAAGTTGCGCTTGTATAGGACCTCGTTCCGGAGGACATAGGATGTCAAACCACGGACGAAAACTTGTGGTACCTCAATTTCGTGACCCTCCATGTATTGGATAAGCGGGCGTAGTTCCGGGTCCTCTCGCTGAAGACGAGCCTTGTCCGACACATTCAGAACTCCAAGAAATGGGATGTCTTGTTCTTGGTCAGATGATGGAGACTCAACAGGTGCGCGAGACAGGCAATCCGCGTCATTGTGCTTGAGACCGGACTTGTAGACCACAGTGATGTCGTGTTCCTGTAGACGCAGGCTCCATCTAGCAAGTATTCTTGAAGGGTCCTTGACGTTTGCCAGCCAACACAATGAAATATGATCACTGATTTCTCGAAACGGTCTACCGTAGAGGTATGGGCGAAACTTGCTGATGGCCCATATAACTGCGAGACACTCTTTCTCTGTCGCTGAATAATTAGACAGCATTCGATAGAGTGCGGCTCGCGTAAGCAATGACCTTTTCTTCTCCATTCTGCCACTGAACGAGGATGGCACCGAGGCCAACGTTACTCGCGTCGGTATGTATGTCTGTATCGGCCTCTTCGTCAAAATGTGCAAGTATTGGAGGAGACTGCAAACGGCATCACAACTCTAAGAAAGACGCTTCTTGTTCCTCCCGCCAAGAGAATGGTACACTTTCTTTCGTTAGCCATGTCAAAGGCTCAAAGGCTCAGCGACCTTAGCAAAGTTTTCAACAAAGCGTCTGTAGTAGGCACATATTCCCAGGAATCGTCTGACGCCCTTTTTGTCTTGCGGTTTCGGAAATTTTTCAACTGCTGCGATCTTTTCCGGGTCTGGGCGGACGCCTTCCGCACTAACTATGTGCCCGAGGAACCGAAGCTGACGAAATTGAAAGTGACATTTTTGGGTTTGATGGTCAGTGCTGCCACGCGAATGGCATCCAGTACCATTCTCAATCGGTGGATGTGCTGCTCGAAGGTAGAAGAAAAAACCACTACATCGTCGAGGTAGACGAGACACGATTGCCACTTGAGTCCGGAGAGCACAGTGTCCATCATCCTCTGGAAGGTAGCGGGAGCAAAGCACAAACCGAGAGGGAGCACTTTGAACTCGTATAGTACGTCTGGGGTCACAAACGCCGTCTTCTCGCGATCTCGTTCGTCCACCTCGATCTGCCATTATCCACTTTTTAAGTCCAATGATGAAAAGAAATGAGCATTGCGTAACTTATCCAAGGCATCATCGATCCATGGAAGGGGGTAAACATCGCGCTTTGTGACTTGGTTCAGCTTTCTGTGGTCAACGCGAAACCGCAGAGTGTTGTCCTTATTTTCGACTAGCACTACCGGTGATGCCCACGGACTGTTGGATAGCTGGATTACATCATCGTTGAGCATTTTCTGCCCTTGGTTCTTGATGGCTTCCCTTTCTTTTGGCGCTACTCGGTATGGGCGCTGATGCACAGGTCTCACGTGTTCTTCGACCACGATATGGTGCTTTGCGACGGGAGTACGTCCGACTTTCGACGAGGTAGAGAAGCACTCGGCGAACTCTGTGATGAGGTCAGCAATCTGTTGCTTCTGAGATGACGAGAGCTCTCTGTCAATGTCTACTGACTGGAGTACGTTATCTACTGTCTCTGAAGCTTTATCAAGAGTGCAAACATCTGAGACTAGCACGTACTCATGCAGCGATGCAAGGGATGTTCTCTTCGCAACTTGCTGCAGCTCATTTCGAAAGTTAGTTGATAAGACATACGCACATCCATCACGAAGGCACACCAGGCCTTTTGCCACGCATAGTCCTTTTTCTAGTAGCAGTCCGATGTTTCCGTCAGCTAATCCGTCACAGTCACGAAGAACTTCACTCCTCACGAGAACGGCCACACTGGAACGTGGCGGCACGGATACATCTTCGTCCACAATGCGGACAGGTAGAACGATTGGTTTCTCCGCATGACAGAAGGCGATGGCATTCTCCGTAGAAAAAGAAACCTGGGACTCTTGCAAGTCAATGACTGCATTGTTTGTTTGCAAAAAGTCCATGCCTATAATCAGTTCCCGGGAGCACTCAGAAAGCACAATAAAGCTGCCGACATACACGAATCCTCTTATTCCTATCCTTGCGGTGCGTAACCCCACGGGGCTAACTAAGTGCCCTCCACCGGTACGTATCTGAGGTCCGGTCCACTCAGTCATCACCTTCTTAAGCCTGTTTGTGAGAGCACTACTGACAACGGCATAGTCTGCACCAGTGTCTATTAGCGCAACGGCCTCGACGTCGTCGATCGTGACTAATATCTCGGAGGTAACGTCGCTACTACTGCACTTGACCGTCGTTGCGTAACTGCCACCGTCCTGTCGGGCTAACAATGGAGGGTCTTCAGTTGTCAGTATATCAGCGGCCTCACCTCGAGAGGTCGCTGGCTCTAGGTTTCCCGCCGCGGGCTAGGTGAACGTGATCTTCGGAGATTTGATGACGGACGAGGACTCCGCGACCGATAGTGCATCGGTGCTGTCGAACGCGACTCCCGTTGTTGCGTGTCTTGAGGGGAATAGCTTGAAGACAAGTATTCTTCGATTTCGTAGGGCCGTTCACCGTTCCGTGGGCATGGTGCATTGACTGGACAACCACGCAGTCCCGCTCGACGATACTGGCACGCCCGGTAAAGGTGACCTGCTTCTCCGCGGTGGTAGCAAAGGGGCCGCCGGTCTACAGTGCGCCATACATCGCTCTTACGTGGTCTTGCTTCTGGCATTGGTAACGTCGTACTCGGAGAAAACGTCGGAGCAGCACAGCAGTCGCAGCAGTCCGATTCATGCGTCCGAGGTCCTGTCGTACAGCTTGCGCTTACGACAACTGAGGCGGAGGCTCCGGTTGTGCGCGCTGTAGAACCTGAGGTTGTGGTTGTAGAACCGCTTGCCGCACTTCTTCGCGCGCAACGTCGGCAAGTGAAGACATCGCTGGATGAGCTTGAGTCATTTGTATTTTCTGGAGTTCTTCCCTTACGACAGCCCTCACCATTTCACGCAAGAGATCAATGTTACTCGTGAGGGTTGTCGACGCCGCGCTAACAGATGAGACGCTTACGTCCCGGTTGTATTGGCGCGCGTGCTGCTGCAGGGTCTTTTCTATCATGGTTGCCTCTGATCTGAACTCACCAAAAGAGCGCGGTGGATTACGCACCAGGCCTGCAAAAAGCTCCTCCTTCCCTCCACGCATCAGGTGCCGCAACTTCTTTTTCTCAGCCATGTTCGGGTCGGCCCGGCGGAACAGTCGAGACATGTCTTCAATGTACATGGCGACGCTCTCGTTGTTCCGTTAGTTTCGCGTCTGAAGAGCGGCCTCTGCCTTTTCTTTGCGGTCCGTGTTTGGGTACGTAGCAAGAAACTTTCTTCGAAAGTCGTCCCACAATAATAGGGACGCTTCGTGGATTTCGAACCACATACGCGCAGAATATTGCAGTGCCACGTAGACGTAGCGAAGTTTCTGTCTTCGTTCCCACCGTTCAGTCTGGCAACGCGTTCGAAACCGTCGAGCCAGTCCTCGGAATCCTCTAAAATATCACCATGAAATACCTCTGGTATGTGGGGTGGGTCCATGACGATATGCGATGGAAATGAACTCGCTTGGGTGGCCAATACAGGGGCTCCAGAACTTACGTCCTCCACTGGTCTCGAAGAATCGAAGAGGGCACCAAACTCGGGCTGCTCACATCGTAGGCGACAACTCGTTCGTTGGTGTACGTGAGTCAACAGCGCTGGCTCCAACCTTCGGGGTTCTGGGCTATGTTCCTTATGCTGAGATGGGCTTAGAATCATACCCCGCACCTCCACAAGTTTGTAACGAACAAATACAGTGCCGGAAGCTAAAAAAGCTATTTATTAATGACGAACTTGTGCCCGTCAACTAAATACACAAAGGTTGTCAGCTCACCGGTCAAAACCTCGTCAACTTCTCCTGCGTCTCGCCTCGAGCTGCTCCTCGAAAAACCACCAGCGTTCCTTGTCCAGCGCGTGATGTGGAGACACGTGCAGCCAGCGTTGCATGGCGCGTTTAGCTTGGCGCGTTTGGCTTGTCAGCTGGTGTGGCAGAATTCATAAGAGCAGGAAGCGGGACAAGACTTCGGTAGGTGCCTAACAACATGCGACAATATATTGTCACGGGGTCGTGACGTGGCCGGAGACAGGAGACTTCGTGTTGGGATTTAACTGTTTATTTTGGCGAACCTGTGCCCGGTAAACGGAAAGTCCAATTACAGCAGCAGTCTTGCACAGATAGCAGTCTCGGAAATTAGCGGCGAACAGAGCGTCGGCCTTCGATCAACAACTCACAAGCGGCGAAGCGCGTCGGCATTTATACTCTTGCCGTCGAATGTTCTAGCGTTATCGCTGGCGGCGGCGTAGGGTCCAGAACAATCTGTACCGTTCGCACAGTGGGCGTGATCTTATCGAAATGATCTACTACAGTCCGGAACTTTCTCGAAAACTGCAGGCAAAGGAAAACTCCTTTGTCGTTGATAAGGACCTCCGGGGCGCCATGAAGTAGGACGATATTTTCGACGAAGAACTTAGCTACCTCGGATGCACTGCCTTTTGGCAGGGCTTTTGTCTCGGCGTAGCAGGTGAGGTAGTCGGAAGCTACCACGAACCACTTGTTTCCGAGAGCCGACGTCGGGAACGGCCCCAGTAGGTCTATACCGATCTGCTGGAAAGGTCGGCAAGGTGGATCAATTGGCTGCAGAAGTCCCGCTGGCCTTGTCGGCGGTGTCTTGCGTCGCTGACAGTCCCGCCATGTCCTCACATAACGAGTGACGTCGGTGGTGAGACGTGGCCAGTAGTACCTTTCTTCTGTCCTCGCGAGCGTGCCAGAAACATCGAGGTGCGCTGCCGTCGGATCGTCGTGCAGGGCCTGCAGGAGTTCTGGTCGCAGAGCTGAGGCACCACAAGGAGGTACTTAGCTCGAAGCGGTGAAAAGTTTTTCTTTTGTAGAAGACCGTTTCGTAGAAAGAACGACGCAAGTGCGCGCTTGAATACCTTCGGGACTTCGGCGGTGCTGCCTTCGAGGTATTCTATTAGGGCCTTAAGTTCCGGGTCGGCCCGCTGTCGTTCAGCGAAGTGGTCGGTAGTTATCGTTCCCAAGAAGTACTCGTCATCCGGGTCGTCGAATAGCGGTCGGTCGACAGGCGCACGAGAGAGACAGTCGGCGTCAGAGTGTTTTTTGCCGGATTTGTAAATGACAGTAATGTCATACTCTTGAAGTCTCAGGCTCCATCGTGCGAGGCGACCTGAAGGGTCCTTCAAGGTGGCTAGCCAACACAAGGCGTGGTGGTCGCTCACAACTTTGAAGGGCCTGCCATAGAGGTAGGGGCGAAATTTCGACGTAGCCTAGATGATGGCGAGGCACTCCTTTTCTGTTGTGGAATAATTTGCTTCTGCTTTGCATAGCGATCGGCTGGCGTAACTAATAACCCTTTCAAGTCCGTCAGCCCTCTGCACAAGAACGGCGCCAAGACCTACGCTGCTTGCGTCAGTATGTATTTCTGTCTCGGCGAATTCGTCGAAATGGGTAAGTAACGGAGGCGTCTGGAGGCGATGTTTAAGCTCCTGGAAAGCGTGTTCCTGTGATGTTTCTCACTTGAACTCCACGTCGGCCTTGGTAAGGTTAGTGAGAGGATCAGCGATGGAGGCGAAGTTTTTCATGAACCGCCTATAATAGGCGCACAGGCCCAGAAATCGGCGCACGGCTTTCTTGTCAGTGGGCGGCGGGAAGTCGGCGATGGCGGCTGTTTTCCGTGGATCGAGACGAACTCCAGACTTGCTGATAACGTGCCCCAGAAACAAGAGCTGCTCATACGCAAATCTGCACTTTTCTCGCTTCAGTGTGAGTGCGGAAGTCTTGATGGCTTGAAGTACAGCTTCAAGGCGCCGAAGATGCTCGTCGAAACTCGAGGAAAACACGACGACGTCGTCCAAGTAAACAAGGCAAATCTGCCACTTCAATCCTGCCAGTACTGTATCCATAACGCGTTGAAATGTTGCAGGCGCTGAGCAAAGGCCGAAGGGCATCACCTTAAACTCGAAGAGGCCGTCCGGTGTTATAAACGCCGTCTTCTTTCGGTCTCTTTCGTCGATTTCGATTTGCCAATAGCCAGTCTTGAGGTCCATTGACGAAAAGTACTTGGCGTTATGGAGCCGATCAAGTGCGTCGTCTATTCGTGGAAGAGGATACAAGTCCTTTCTTGTGATTTTGTTCAGGCGGCGATAATCGACGCAGAAACGTAGCGTCCCATCTTTTTTATTCACTAACACCACGGGGGATGCCCATGGACTCTTCGACGGCTGAATAATGTCATCCCGCAGCATTTCATCAACTTGTCTCTTCATGGCCTCACGTTCTCGCGTCGAAACCCTGTACGGACTCTGACGGAGTGGTCTGGCATTTTCTTCGGTTATGATGCGATGTTTCGTGATTGGGGTCTGCCGAATTTTCGATGACGACAAAAAGCAATCTTCGTATTGCAAGAGCAGGGCCTTGAGCTGTTCTTGCCTATTGTTCGGAAGTCTGGGATTGACGTCGAAAGCAATGGGAGGGGCTTGGTTCCTCTGAGCAGGTTCCGCAGAACCGGCGAGGGCGAAAGCACTGGTGGCTTCGACAATTTCTTCGATGTATGCGACCGTTGTTCCTTTGTTCAGAAGTTTGTACTCATTGCTGAAATTCGTGAGCATAACCGTTGCTTTACCTCCTCGCAGCTCTGCAATTCCTCTTGCGACGCAAATATTTCGGGTGACCAACAGACGCTGACTGCCTTCAACGACGCCTTCCAAGTCAAATGATTTAGGAGCGCCGACTGAGATAATGACGCTTGAGCGAGGCGGAATAGTGACTTGTTCTTCTAGCACATTCAAGGCATGGTGTTCTGACGGCATGCGCGGCGGTAGTGCTTCTTCTGTGGATAACCTTATCGACTTTGTTTTTAGGTTGATGACAGCACCATGGAGGCATAAGACGTCCATGCCAAGGATGACATCTCTCGAGCAACGCTGTAGGACTACGAATTCTGTAGGATAAATACGGCCGTTAATGGTGACTCTCGCTGTGCAGATTCCTGCAGGCGTTACGGGATGGCCTCCGGCTGTGCGGTTTCAGGGCCTTTCCAAGCTGTCCTAACTTTCTTTAACTTCGCGACGAACGACCCACTGATGACAGAATAGTTGGCTCCAGTATCGACGAGAGCGGTCACACTGTGGCCTTCGATAAGAACGTCGAGGTCGCTAGTTCGCCGTCTCGCATTACAGTTAGGGCGTGGCGTCGGGTCACGGCTGCGTCGGCTTGTTCCGCTGCTTCCATGTTGCGTCGTGAGGCCACCTTCGGTAAGTGAGCTTTCGCCATCAGGGCTTTGCCTGTTTGGCGTTGTGTTCGGAAAGCTCCGTCGCAGCGTCATCGTCGTCGGAGGATCTTCGGTAGTTCGCGCAGCAACCGCACCTCCACCGGTTGCTGCCCTTAATTTCCCGGAAACGGGCAAGGAGACCGGCCCCGCGTTAGGCCAGAGTACTGCCGGTGGTGCGGTGACGTGCGGCGGCTGGGCGACGGCGAACGCGGAGGGCTTTGTGTTGTCCACCGAGTTCCTGTCAGGTAGTCGGCGATGTCCCGTGGTCGTTCTCCAGGCTGTGGACGCGGTGCATTGACGGCGAAGCCACGCAGTCCCATCTGTCGGTACTGGCAACGGCGGTAAGTGTGCCCGGCCTCGCCGCAGTGGTAGCAGAGCTGGCGGTTGTCAGGTGCACGGCAAACGTCCGTTTTCCTCGGTGCACTGCGCCGGACCGCTGGAGAACGGTAGGACGTCGGTGGGGGTGGTGGCGGCGGTGGCGTCGGGCGACGGAAGTGCGACGGGGCGGCGTTTCGGCGTGGACGGGGAGTAGCGTTGTGGCGCACTGCAGCGGCGTAGCTCATAGTTTCTGGCTCGGGCGGCGGTGTTTCGGGAATTCCAAGTGATTGCCGAACTTCTTCTCTAACAATGTCGGCAATTGAATCCACTTGAGGGTGCGCCGAAGGCAACAGTTTGCGCAGCTCTTCCCGAACGATCGCTCGGATCGTTTCACGCAGGTTTTCGGAGTCACTGGTTTGAGCAGCAGCGCATTCTGGAGTCAGGCGACGATTATACTGTCTGGTGCGCATGTCAAGGGTTTTTTTCGATGATGGTCGCCTCGGATACGAATTTTTGGACGGTGTTCGGTGGATTCCTCATTAGTCCCGCGAAGATCTCCTGTTTGACCCCTCGCATGAGGAAACGAACTTTCTTCTCCTCAGGCATGTCTGGGTCAGCGTGTCGAAATAGGCGGGTCATCTCCTCTGTGAAAATTCCAACCTTCTCGTTTTGTAGCTGAACCCGTGTCTCTAGTTGAGCAGCGGCCCTTTCTTTGCGAGCGACGCTCGTGAACGTTTGAAGAAATGCGCCGCAAAAGACATCCCACGTTCGGAGCGTGGACTCACGATTCTTCAGCCAGGTCCTTGCGGTGTCTTCCAGGTAGACGTACACACGACGGAGCTTTTCTTCGTTGTCCCAGTGGTTGAGGGCGGCCACATGGTCGTATGTTTCTAGCCAGGACTCCGGGTTTTCGAAAGATGACCCATGGAAAATTGGTGTTTCCCTGGGTTGATGCATGACCATCGTGGGCTGGCATGCGGCGGTTGTCATTGACGCTGCAGTCGCGGTCATGGCCTTGGTCTTCCGCACCTTGTCTTCTAGAAGCCCGTACTCCGGTGGTAGCCCTTGCTGTCGGCAGCTTGTTCGCTGCTCCTGGTTGGCTTCGGTGTCTTCTCCGCGACGTGGGCTGGGTTCACGGCTTGACGGGGGCGTCCGGTACATGAACGAAGCAGCACCTCCACCAGATGTAACGGGGTCGTGAAGTGGCCGAAGACAGGAGCCTTCGTGTTGGGATTTAACTGTTTATTTGGGCGAACCTGTGCCCGGTAAACGGAAAGTCCAATCACAGCAGCAGTCTCGCACAGATAGCAGTCTCGGACTGATAGCGGCGAACGGAGCGTCGGCCTTCGATCAACAACTCACAAGCGGCGAAGCAGCGTTGGCATTTATACTCTTGCCGTCGAATGTTCTAGCGTTATCGCTGGCGGCGGCGTAGGTTCCAGAACAATCTGTACCGTTCGCACAGTGGGCGTGATCTTATCGAAATGATCTACTACAGTCCGGAACTTTCTCGAAAACTGCAGGTGCGGTTCGCGCTGAGAATGGTGTGGTGTTTTGGGACGATAACAAAAACTTGGGAAATGGAACGTGGCAATATACACACATACACACACATACACACATACACACAAACATACATGCACACATACACAAACACACATACACACACATACATACATACATACACATACAGACATACACACAAGTACACATACATACAGACATATATACATGCACACATACATTTTCTGTATGTATGTGTGCATGTACATGCACACTTGTATACAGATGCACACACATACATACAAACAGACAGATACACGCACACATGCATACACGCACGCGCACAAGCACACGCACACACACACGCTTACGCACGTACGCGCACGCACACACACGCACATGCAGGCGCACGCACACACGCACACACACAAGCACACACACACGTGCATATACGCACACGCACACATACACACACAGACACATACACATACATACACACACATACATACATGCACTCACACACACATATACACAAACATACACATATAAACACACATACATACACAAATAATACATAAGAAAGTATATGACAAGGACTTGAAGAATTACAAGCCGATCAGCTTGCTCTCTGTAGTATACAAGCTATTTACAAAGGTAATTGCTAACAGAGTAAAGAAAACATTAGAATTCAATCAACCAAAGGAACAATCAGGATTTCGAACAGGCTACTCAACAATTGACCACATTCATACTATCAATCAGGTAATAGAGAAATGCTCAGAGTATAACCTACCACTATACATAGCCTTCATAGATTACGAGAAGGCGTTTGATTCAGTAAAAATATCAGCCGTCATGCAAACATTGTAGAATCAGGGCGTAGATGAAGTATATATAAACATTCTGGAAGAAATCTACACGGGATCAACTGCTATCATAGTGCTTCATAAAGAAAGCAACAGAATACCAATCAAGAAGGGTGTAAGGCAGGGGGACACAATTTCCCCAATGCTATTTACCGCGTGCTTACAGGAGGTTTTCAGAAGCCTAGAATTGGAACAGTTAGGGATAAGAGTCAATGGAGAATACCTTAGTAACCTGCGCTTCGCCGATGACATTGCATTGCTGAGTAACTCGGGGGACGAATTGCAACTCATGATTACGGAGTTAGACAAGGAGAGCAGAAAAGTGGGTCTTAAAATTAATCTGCAGGAAACGAAAGTAATGTACAACAACCTCGGCAAGGAGCAGCGCTTCGATATAGGTAATAGTGCACTTGAAGTTGTAAAAGATTATGTCTACTTAGGGCAGGTAATAACCGCAGAGCCGAACCACGAGATTGAAGTAACTTGAAGAATAAAAATGGGGTGGAGCACATTCGGCAAGCACTCTCAAATTATGACAGGTAGATTGCCACTATCCCTAAAGAGGAAGGTATATAACAGTACTTAGCTACGGAGCAGAAACCTGGAGACTTACAAAGAGGGTTCAGCTTAAATTGAGGACGACGCAGCGAGCAATGGAAATGAAAATGGTAGGTGTAACCTTAAGAGACAAGAAGAGAGCAGAGTGGATTAGGGAACAAACGGGGGTTAAGGATATCATAGCTGAAATCAAGAAGAAGAAATGGACATGGGCAGGGCATGTAGCGCGTAGACAGGATAACTGCTGGTCATTAAGGGTAACTGACTGGATTCCCAGAGAAGGGAAGCGGGTTAGGGGGAGACAGAAGGTTAGGTGGGCAGATGAGATTAAGAAGTTTGCGGGTATAAATTGGCAGCAGCAAGCACAGGACCGGGTTAACTGGCGGAACATGGGAGAGGCCTTTGTCCTGCAGTGGACGTAGTCAGGCTGATGATGATGATGATGATACACAAGTACATAAACAAGTACATACATACACACATACACAAATACATACATACAAACACACATACACACATATACACACATACATACACACACGCACACACACGCACACATACACACACACGCGCACGCGCGCATACGAACATACGCACACACAAACGCACAAACACATGCACATACACACATACACACACACACGCTTACACATACATACATACACAGATACATACATACACACATATATGTACATGCACACACACATACACATAGACACACACATAAACACACACATACATTCATATGCACACAGACACATACACACATACATACGCACACATACACACACATACACAAACCCTACACGCACATACACACACATACACAAACCCTACACGCACATACACATACATACACACCCATACACACACATACACACACATACACACACATACACACATACATACACACATACATACACACCCATAAACACACATACACACACATACACACATACATACACACACAAACACACATACATACATACGCACACGCACACGCACACACACACATACATACATATACACGCACCTACACACACATACACATACCTACATACATACATACATACGTAAATACATAGATACATACATACATACATACATACATACATATACACATACATATGCTTTTACCCGCCTTAGCGCGAGGAACTTTAGGGCCTTTGTACAGCCGGTAATCACAATCATTGTCCACATCTCTTGTCCTATGAAAGGGCGCTCTTTAGCCATCAAACGGTCCTTGCGCGACAAAGCACCACATTGCCACGCGGGCTCTATACTGCTACATCGTCACTTCCGCGAGAAAAATATTCAATATTCAATCGTGTGCGCACATATGCACCGAAAAAGTCAATATAAATAATCTGTACACTTTGAACAGTAGCAAGTAGCAGTAACAGTAACAAGAAAAATGGTATCGACAGCGACAAGCGGCAATCTGCGGCTGCTTCTCCAGTCAATGTGAGATTTTTCAGAGTTAAGATGTGGATTCTTCGAAAAACTTTGCGCTCTTGCAAATATCCGCGGAAGCGTTGGCCAAGGTCGAATGAAGACGCAAATGTCATGGAAAGCAATGTCGCGTCAATCCTGAATGTGCGACTTGTAAACATGAAGTCGAACGGCTTGTTCTTAGGAGAAATAGTCATTTTACAACAAAAGCAACATGATCTGGCGTGGCGTACTGGGTAGATTGTTAGGTTTGTGATTCGAAGTTGTCAGGTTCGAATCCTGACGTTTCATTTTTTTTATTGTGAATGTGCGCAATATCACTTCTTTTACTTCTTTATTTATTTATTTGTGGTTAATGGGCACCCAAGTTTTAGCCCCGGGAAGCCATTTTCACCGAGTACCCAGTGAGATACTGGGCCTATAATCAGGCATGACGCTGGACGCTGGTACCCAGTGGCGCTGGTTTTTGCAGTAGGGCACTAGCTCTATTTTGTCAGTTGTATTTTAGTCTTTAATAGTTTGTCGTCTCTAAATTGGATCTTTCATCTCCGTAGAAAGCTTGCCAGTGTCCTGCCCAGTTATCGTACTTCCAAATTCCATTGCAAGCTGTTTGATGATGCTACGTAGTAATAATAACGTTCATTGTTTCAACGCTAACGTCGCTTACCTCGTTTAGTGTCTCAAATCTATTCTGAAGTGAAACTTTGAATTTCTGTACTTTTGCTCTCACCACTGATTCATTATTGGCTTCTTGCGTGTCATTTCTGTAGTTGCTTTTTTAAATATAGGTGAATACAGGTTCTTACCATTCTATGGTCACTGAATCAGATTGTGCCAACTACTTCCACACCCATTACAGTGCCTGGTTGTGCACACAGAATGAAGTCTATTATATTTTTAGTTTCGCCATCAGGACTTTGCCACGTTGGCTTGAGGTTAGCTCGTTTTCTGATGAAGGTGTTCAAGATTTGTAAGTTATTACGCTGTTAGAGCTCTACCGATAACTCCACTCTTGCATTTCTACGGCCGATGCCATATACCCCCACTGCATCATCTCCGGCCTGTTTCCTGCCAACTTTTGCATTGAAGTCGCCCATCGGATAAGTGTATTGTGACTTCATTAATGGCTGACTCTACGTCTTCACAGAAGCGTTTAACAAAAGGATCATCATGGCTCGATGTTGGTGCGTAGGCTTGTACCAACTTCTTCTGGTACCTTTTCTAAACTTAATTATGATACTTGCCACTCTCGTAATAATGCTATAGTATTTCTCTATCTTGCCAGCGATATTCATGTGTGTATGAAACTCCCCCCCCCTACTTTTTTCCGTCATTTGATGCATGACAACATAGGATGTGTTCGTTCTTCAGCCCTGTATAGGCCTCACGTGTCCTCCTAACTTCACCGAACCCTATTATATCTCATTGAACACCCTCTAATTCCTTCAATAGGACAGTTAGTCTCACTAGATAGCGTTGTAGCGTTGAAGATAACCACGTTCAGAATCCAATGGCGGCATGTCCGGAACCAGAGATTTTAAGCACCATCTGCTGCGACACAGGTCTGACCGTCACCTTCGACAGTTGCTTCGCAGCCGCTGGAGGCTGAGGGCCAAGGTTTAATTGCTCTATTTTTGGGAGGTTGTGGTGAGGTGGCCAATCCTGCTCTGGTGATGGAGTGCATTACTGGCAGGTGAACGTCTGTGAAAAGGCCAGACCTCTTCTTTTCCTCTAAAAGATTACCTTTCACGCGTTTTAATTAAATATAGTTTAACCATGCACCTAGTCAATCTAACTACACATTCACTTTTGCATTTTATTCCTACTGGCGTTTGGCAACCATAGCCGGGAGTTATACTCGCGACCGTTGGCGTCAAAGCCTACAAATTGTGCCTTCATTCAAATCTGACATTCAATTTAGCTTATGTTTTAGGTTTAGTTGTGCCCTTTGTGAAATCTGACATTCAAATTAGATTATTTTTCGATTAGAGGGGGGCTAATCCAGCACGCTCAACAACTGCTACTTCCAACGTTGCGTTTTAAAGGATCAGGAAATTTTATTATCGAATCATCTACTGAGCATTCAAGATATCGTATTAAGCTGACTGCTACAGTTAGAAAGCCCCCAACACACGCCCCTGTTTAAATATCGCGTTCTGATTAGCTTAAAATTTATATGGGTGCCACCACCATTCTCAGCAACTGCTACTTCCAACCATCAATCACAATCAAAGCGTTTGGAAAATTTAGCATCAAGTCGTCCATCAAGTACACTATAAAAAAAGCAGGCGTCAGGGTAGCAAGCTCACCTGCTCTCGCGGTGCGAATCTCAGCTGTTTTGAGTGCGAGACCTGGGCATGGAGTCGCACCGGTCCCGCTCAGTCGTGGAAACGTGCGTTGTCGTGGAAGCCACGGCATGCACGGGCCACTTGTGCGTAACGAACTTGCTGTTCTCGCTCATCGAGAAGCTTTGGAGATGCGTGAAGGGACCGAGGTCTTTCTCATTTTGAGAGATCTTCATCGCTGTGCACAGTGCATTCATTCAGGTCCCTCGAAATAAAGTAAAACATCAGGGATTTGAAGAATAACAGCTCAATCAGCTTACTGTCCATTCTCTACAAGCTCTTTACAAACTAATAGCTAAAACAACAGGACAATATGAGAGTTTAATCAACCAAAGTGTCAAGCAGGATTTTGTACAGGCTACTCCACAATAGACAATAGTCTTACTATCAATCAGGTAATAGAGAAAAGTGCAGAATGCAACCAACTCATATACGTAGCCTTCATATATTCCGAGAAGGCGTTTCACTCAGTAGAGACATCAGCAGTATTGCAGGTACTGCGAAATCAGGGCATCGAGGAACCTTACATAAATATACTAGAAAAAATCTACAGTAGATCCACAACATCATTAGTCTTCCATATATAAAGCGACAGAATTCCTATAAAGAAAGGCGTAAGGCAGGAAGACGCGATCTCTCCAAAGCTATTCACCACGTGTTTGCAGAAAGTTTTCAGGACTCTAGATTGAGAAGAGTCAGAAATAAGAGTTAATGGAAAGTATCTTAGTTACCTGAAAATCGCTGATGACCTTGCCTTGATTCAGGGGACTAAATACAACTCATTATTACAGAACTGGTCACGCAATGCAGAAAAGTGGGTCTTAAAATTAATATGCACAAAACTTAAGTAATGTGCAACAGTCTCGGCAGAAAAGAGCGTTTTACGGTAGGTGGAGAGACCCTGGAAATTGTAAAGGAATATATCTACTTAAGGCAGGTAGTAACCACGGATTCGAACCATTAGAGTGAAATAACTGAAAGAATAACGATGGGATGAATTCTTCGGCAATCATTCCGAAATCATGAACAGAAATCAGCCAGTAACCTCAAGAGGAAGGTATATAAGAGCAGCATCCTGCCAGTACTTACCTAGAAAGCTGAAACCTGCAGGCTTAGAAACAGGGTTCATCTTAAATTGAGGACGAGACAATGAGCGGCGGAAAGGAAATTGATGAATGTAGCCTTAAGAGACAAAAGAGGGCACAGTGGGTCAGGAAACAAACCGGGGTTATAGATATCATAGTTGAAATTAAGGAGTAGAAATGAACATGGGTCGGGCACGTAGGCATCATAACCGCTGGTCTTTACGGGTAAGGTACTAGACTCCGAGAGAAGGCAAACGCACGAGGGGAGACAGAACGTTAGGTGCGTGACGGCAACCATCAAAGACCGGTTGGGCACGCGGGCCCTTTGGTGCGCTCGATAGCTAGTAACAAGGAAAAATTCACAGTATATCAACGGAGTAAATGCCGATGAGTGAGGAAAGCGTCCATCCGTGTGTCCGTCCGTCCATGCATGCGTCCATGCGTCCGATCGCGTTCGAGAATGCAGAAGGCGTGCGGGTAACAATGACGAGACGCGAGCAAAGAAAGCTGGGTGCAAGAGTCTTCAACGTGCCCGCCGCTGTGCTTCATCTATGCTAAACCAACGATCCGACACGTACGGCGACTATCCAGGTGACTGAGAGACACTCGCCCCGCCACAGTGGTCTAGTGGTAAAGTACTCGGCTGCTGACCAGCAGGTCGCGGGATCAAATCCGGGCAGTGGCGGCTGCATTTCCGATGAAGGCGGAAGTGTTGTAGGCCCGTGTTCTCAGATTTGCGTGCACGTTAAAAAACCGCCAGTGGTCGAAATTTCTTGAGCCATCCACTACTGCGTCTCTCATATTGATATGGTGGTATTAGGACAATAAACCGCACACATAAATCAATCGAGACTTAGAAACACTCATTCTCCGCGCCCCCAGGCACAGCCCGTGCAGCAGCCAATCAGAGAAGCGGTACAAGCATACATACATACATACATACACACACAAATACACACATACAAACATACATGCATACATAGACACATACATACATACACACACATCCGCACATACATACACACATACATGCACACACACATACACCTACACACAAATACAACCACACACATACATACACACATACATACATACACACACAGAGACACATATAGACATGCACATACATACATACATACGCGCACACACAACTACACACATACACACACTTATACACACACATATTTATACATACATACATATATACAAACAAACATACATACATACATACATACATACATATATACATACATTCGCACTCAGATTTGGTTGCACGTTAAAGAACCCCAGGTGGTCAAAATTTCCGGAGCCCTCCACAACAGCGTCTCCCATAATCAAATAGTGGTTTTGGGACGTTAAACCCCACAAATCAATCAATCATCACATACATACACACAGACATACACTCACATACATACACACACGCATATATATATATACATATGTATATATATATATATATATATATATATATATATATATATATATATATATATAATGCGATGATGTCTATTCGATCAGAGGAGTCGCAACGAGGTCGCGACGGAAAATGGGTGAACGGCAAGTCTGACAAAGGCGGCACAGGTTCTCGCGCAATCAGAGCACGGGGTTCTTCGTTCTCTTTTGAAGGCGCATACGCGTTAGTGCGTATGCTCCACTACAATACCCCGGGGGTGACGAGTAGCCATCCTGGCGACTCAGGGAGTAGGCACAATGAGGGGGTCGTAGTAGGGCGTGAGACGGTCGACGTGCATGGTCTCACGTCCACGACGGCGCAAGTCTGGTGATTGTGTTAGGTGCTCGATGATGTAATTCACCGGCGAGGTTGCGTCAATGACACGTTATGGACCATGGTACCGGGCCAGAAGCTTAGAAGAAAGACCAGGAACGTGCGGGGGCACCCAAAGGCAGTAGGAAACGTAGGCGCCATGTGATGAACGTCATCATGTCGAGACTTTTGTAGACCTTGAGCCTCACTTGTCATAGACCAAGCCAACTGACAGCAGTCTTCTGCGTATCTGGCGACTTCCGAAAGTGGGGAGCACTCCGACGCATCAGGGCGGTACGGGAGTATGATGTCAAGTGGGTGGGATGGTTCGCGGCCGTACAACAGAAAGAACGGGGAAAAACCAATAGTCGCTTGCGTCGCGGTGTCATAAGCGAATGTAACAAATTTTAATACAGCGTCCCAGTTAGTGTGGTCGGAGGTTGTGTACATCCTCAGCCTGTCGCCAAGTGTGCGGTTCAACCGTTCAGTGAGACCATTCGTCTGTGGATGGTATGCGGTAGCTTTCCGGTGTAAGATGTTGCATTGAGCGAGAATAGATTGTATGAACTCCGACAGGAACACTCGACCCCTATCACTGAGTAATTCGCGTGGAGCCCCATGGCGGAGAATGAAGCTGCGCAGAATGAAGAGTGCAACTTCGTGGGCGGTCGCTGCCGGTAGAGCTGCAGTCTCAGCGTAGCGTGTCAGATGATCGACGCCGACAATAATCCACCGGTTTCCAGAGCGACTGTATGGGAGGGGGTCATAGAGGTCAATACCCACGCGGTCGAATGGGCGAGCCGGGCATGGGAGCGGCTGTAACATGCCAGTAAGGTGCCGCGGAGGTGTCTTGTTCTGTTGGCAAGTGGTGCAACACTGAACGTATTTCTGCACAAAACGATACATTCCTCGCCAGTAATATCGTTGGCGCACCCTTTCGTAGGTTTTCAGGACACCTGCGTGAGCAGTTTGGAGATCTGCATGGAAATCATGCCGATGTCAGAGCGCATATGAGTTGGGACAGCAAGGAGCCACTTACGACCACTAGGCATATAGTTGCGGTGGTACAGAATGTTGTATCGCACGGAAAAGTGAGCTGCTCGCCGGCGTAGCGCTCTCGTGGAAGGGTAAGCAGACGGATCGGTAAGGTAGTCGAGTAACAATGCAAGGTATGGATCTTTACGCTGCTCTGAAAGCATGTCAGTGGTGTCGATTGGTGACAAGGTTGCAAAAAGGGGTGACAGAGAAGCCACATCTAGTGTTAATGGTGATCGCGAAAGTGCATCGGCATCCGCATGCTTGTGACCGGAACGATATACGACGCGGATGTCATATTCTTGCAATCGAAGTGCCCTACGCCCAAGGCGTCCGGACGGGTATTTCAAGGTGGACAGCCAACATAGAGCGTGGTGGTCTGTGACCACGTCGAAAGGACGGCCGTAAACGTACGGGCGAAACTTCGTCAACGCCCAAATTATGGCCAAACACTCCTTGTCTGGCGCGAAGTAGTAGTAGTAGTAGAAGTAGTATTTTTTATTTACAGTAAGCCAGATACAGAAGTAATTCAATTCAGCCTTCTTGAGAGCGCGACTTGCATAGGCGACTACGTATTCAGTTTGGGTGCCTTTCCGTTGAGCCAAAACTGCACCAAGACCGATGCCACTTGCATCAGTGTGAGATTCTGTGGCAGCGGCAGGGTCGAAGTGACGAAGAATAGATGGTGAGGTCAGCAGGCGGCGCAGCTGGCGAAATGCGTCATCACATCCAGGTGACCATGCAGATATGCCTTTGCTGTTAGAAAGCAGACTTGTGAGAGATGCGATGATGGACACGAAGTTGCGCAAGAAGCGACGAAAGTAGGAGCAGAGACCAACGAAACTTCTTAGGACTTTCAGTGATGTGGGCAACGGAAAGTCAGCGACAGATCGAAGCTTATCGGGATCCGGAAGAACACCGTCCCTTGTGATGACATGTCCCAAGATGGTTAGTTTTCGTGCTGCGAAGTGGCACTTCTTGGAGTTAAGTTGTAGGCCTGCAGAAGATAGACACGTCAGAATCTCGTGGAGGCGAGCAAGATGTGTCGGGAATACAGATGAAAAGACTACGATGTCGTCCAGGTAACACAAGCAGGTTTTCCACTTGTGGGCACGCAAGATGGTGTCGATCATGCGCTCAAATGTGGCAGGCGCGTTTCAGAGCCCAAATGGCATGACTTTGAACTCATAAAGACCATCCGGCGTTACGAAGGCTTTTTAGGGCAATCACATTCAGCCATTGGCACCTGCCAATACCCACAACGCCGATTCAAAGATGTAAAGTACTCGGCGCCTTGCAAACAGTCAAGAGCATCGTGATATTCGTGGTAGCGGGTAGACATCTTTTTTCGTAATATTGTTTAAGAGGCGATAGTCCACGCAAAATCGTACGGTGCCATCTTTTTTTCTTGACCAGAGCCACAGGTGATGACCAAGCGCTTTGAGAAGGCTGCGTGACTCCACGTTTAAGCATGTCATGTACTTGCTCCGTAATGACGCGGCGCTCTTCGGCGGAAACGCGGTAAGGACGCTGTCGCAGAGGCGAATGTGGGCCGGTGTCAATAGTATGAGTGATAGTCGTGGTGCGGCCCAAAGCAGGTTCTTGAAAGTCGAAAGAAGAACGAAACTTGTTAAGGAGAGCAACAAGTTGGCGGCGATGCGAGAGGGGAAGGTCTGCGGCAATAGCATTGTCGAAGGCTGACGAACTTGAGGCTCAGACGCATGAGTGATTGCAGCATGGTGACATGGCGTTTCGTCGGGAAGAATAATATAATCGATATGGTCGACAGGTTGCACATATCCTAACGTTTCACCACGAAGTAAGCCAATGGGGTAGTTGCAGTGGTTGGTACCCAGCATTACGGTTAAACCAGACGCAATTGTAAGAACAGCAAATGGGAGAACGATGCCCTTGCGTTCAGTAAAAACCAGAGATGGCGTAAACACCACCGTGCCGTCAGGTTGCGCCACACTAGAAAGGCAAATAGGGACCGAAGCTTCAGGAGGCAAGGTGATGCCGTCATCAGCGATGAGTTTGCAGAGCAGAGGAGAGCGGTCGGGCGATGGAAATTCACATGTTGGCACAAGGGACACCTCGGCACGGGAACAATCGATGATAGCTTCATGATGTGATAAAAAATTCCAACCCAAATAAGGTCATGAGAGTAAGATGGTAGAACAAAAAACTATACGACGTACAAAACGTCTCGGATGACGATGCGCGCCGTACACACAGCCGAGGGATGAATGCGTTGCGCGCAAGCCGTGGACAGCACCAAGCCACTGAGAGATGTGGTCACTTTCTTCAGTTTCCTACAAAATTTTGCGTTCATCACAGAAACGGCGGCCCCGGTATCAATTACCGCTAATGTGGTGACTCCCTCAACATCGACATCAACAATAGTTTGCGGCGAAATTGGAGGCCTTGGGAATTGCGCACAAGGTGCAGTTCTTGCCTCCGGAACTGCACTGATTAGTTTCCCTCCTCAGGAGGTGGTCGACGACGCATAGTCGATGGCGATCGGCGACGAGGTGATGGGAAACGAGCAGTCGATGGGTGGCGATCCGAGTCAGAGTGCCTCTGTTCATATGCAGACGTGGTGGTCTGCTGCGGTGCGTAGGTAGGAGCTCCGAATTATGCATGTGCAGGTGTGGGACGGCGGCGGCAGAAGCGTGCATTGTGGCCAGCGATGCCGCATGCGAAGCAGATGGGACGATTGTCTCGGGTGCACCACTCATTAGATGGACGGAGAAAGCGAGGTGGGGGCCTGTAAACTGGAGGCGAGGCTGGAGGAGGTGGAGCCGATAAGGCGACTGGATGCGGTGGGGGCCGCGCGACCACAGCTGCGTAGCTAAGAGGTGAAGGCGGCGCAGTTGGTGTGTAGCCAGCAGTGGAGATCAGATGGCACCGAAGTGCATGGGTTAGAGGCCGGAACTGTAGGGAGGGCATTGCAAATTTCAGTGCGTATGGCCTGCTGCCTATTCGAAGGGAGGCTTGTCGTGGGCGCGTCGCTATGCGGCAGCAGGGAGAGCTGTCGGGCGACTTCCTCCTTGATGAAGTCTTTAATCTGGTTCGACAGAGTTCCTTGGTGAACGTTGCCATTTGCGAGTGCGACGGCCGAGATCGAATCTGGTGACAGGACACTCTGTCGGGCGATGAAACGCTGACGACGCAATTCATCGAAGCTCTGGCACAAGCTTACGAGGACTGCCACCGTGGTCGGGCTTTTCGCCAGCAACATCTGGAATGCGCCATTGTCGATGCCCTTGAGAATATGTAGAATTTTCTCTTCTTCAGGCATGGATGAGTTAACGCGCCTGCAGAGGTCGAGCACACCCTCAATATAGCTAGTAAAGGTCTCGCCAGGCTGCTGGGCTCCGTAGCGCAGACGTTGGTCAGCGCGGAGCTTGCGGACCTCTGGTCGGCTGAACGCTTGGTCACGAGGGTCTTAAAGGTGGACCAGCTGGCGATGGCGGTTTCGTGGTTCGTGAACCATAGCTTGGCGACGTCAGCCAAGTAAAAGATAACATAGGCAAGCTTAGAGGTGCTGGAACTTACGCGTTCGTACAAGGAGAGCCAGGCTTCGACGTCTTGCTCACCACTGCAAGACATCTTGCTCACCACTGCTGAATATTGGTGGGTCCCGCTGACGGGTAGCACCGGGGCAGGTCGACGGGGCAGCCGATGGTGCTGGCTGTGCTGGGATGGGCTGGTTGGCGACTGTGTCAGTCATGTTGTACGGTGGTCTTTCGGCCAACTTGCGAAAGCGGAGCTCCAGGTCTGCTTAGGGATCTCAGCAGCCTCCACCAAATGCGATGAAGTTTATTCGAACAGAGGAGTCGCAACGAGGTCGCGACAGAAAATGGACGAACGGCAAGTCTGACAAAGGCGGCATAGGTTCTCGCGCAATCAGAGCACGGGGTTCTTCGTTCTCTTGTGAAGGCGCATACGCGTTAGTGCGTATGCTCCACTACAATATATATATATATATATATATATATATATATATATATATATATATATATATATTCATAATTATATACACACATATAAATACACACAAACATACATACATACATACATACAAATACACACATGCCGACACATACATACATGCATAAACACATACATGTATACACACACATACACACACGCATACACACATATATACACACAAACATACATACACACGCACATACGCACAGTATCCGGTGTGATACCGGTGTCGAGTGACTGTTGAAAAATGGCGGCCAAGATACAAGGTACAATTGGTTTAGTCATTTCGAGCAGTTTTGGACAAATTCCATCGGGTCCTGGGGCGGAATTATTCGAAAGTCTATCAATGGCACATTCATTCCTTCCGGTGTGATGGTAATGCCACTCATAAAAGTCAAAATAGAAGCTGGTTGAAGTTCAAGTGAGTGTGGGCTTTCATCGGTGAGAACAGAGCTAAAAAAAGAGTTAAGTTCGGTCACAACCTCGGATGGTGAAAGTAATTCGCCTTTTTTGACTATATCTATGCTAACTTGTGAGTTCCGTTTGGGATTGATTATATTCCAGAATTTTTATATTATTTTTAACCAGCTGACAGTATCATTATTATAGAATTTTTCTTTGGAATCTTGAATTAAACATTTGTAGTTTTTGATGCTTCGCGATAGCATTCCAAATCACCCTACGAGTTAGAGGACTTGGCTTTTGAGTACGAGCGTTTCTTCTTATTTGTTGCTCTTTTTACGTGTGACGTGAACTATGCGCTTGAGCTGATGAAACAATTTTGACCTTGGGGAAGCGCTTATGCTTCAGTTCGACTAGTTTGTTTTTGACACAGATCCAGTTATCATTAACATTGCGGTTACGCATTGTGCACAAAAAATCAACGCAAAGGATGACAACTCTTGGAGGATAAGATCAACATTTGCGCGTGCGTAACTGTAGATAGTTTTCTTTCGCTGCCCAGGTTTATTGTTCTTTAATGCATATTCACAGTGGAGAACATTATGATCACTTATAGATTCCAAAACACGGACAGTCATTTTTCCCGGCTTGGTTGTTATTACCAGATCCAAACTGGCATCGCCACGTGTGCATTCACAAACTATTTGTTGCAAATCAAACAAAGAAAGCACATCTAAAAGTTCCTTGCATCCGTTCTTTCTTGTACCGCCCAGGGGTGTGTAGGATTGCCAATCCACTGCAGGGTAATTAAAAGCACCACCTAGAATAATTGGTGATGCTGGGTATTTGCCCTGGATAGCACTTAAAGAATCATTTAAATTTTCCAGAATTCTTGAGGGTAATCAAGTGGGCGGTAACACACCCCGACGGCAAAAGTTACAGAAGAGCACATTTCAATCAGAACCCACACAATTCCTATATCGGAACTCGTCGGAACAACGCGTGCACGAAACGTATTTTTTACGGCCACTACCACTCCACCACCGCGTGCGGCCACTCGGTCTCTCCTGAATATCGTAAATGCTTTAGAGGGTCACAGTTCGGTATTGTTAATGTCGAGAGTCAACCATGTCTCTGTGCCCAGAACAATATCTGCCGAACATGATTCTACAAATGCACATAACTGATCTTGCTTTGGAAGCACACTACGAAAATCGCACACTAAAATTGATAAATTTTTTGCTACTTTAACGGTTTCATGTCAGTCACCAATAGCATCATCTTCCCCTTCTGGATTAGCCACTCTGTGTGAAGGTGGCATGCTTGATGTAGATTCTTCGTTCCTTGGAAGACAGACTACCTCATTTTTTGCTGAGTCGAATGAATAACACTTGTTTTCGAGAAGCAGTTTATCAAAGACAACCCAGTACTTCTGATCTTGGTTGCGCTTCTCCCGAGCGAAGTCTCGCAGTTTTTTTTTCTGACAACTTGTAGTCGTCGCGAAAAGTCTTCCTCAACCCATACACGAGGTTCTTAAACTTCTTTAGCTTAGAAGCGTTCCATACATACATACATGTGTGCATGTATGTGTGTATGTATGCATTTGTGTATGTATATATATATGTGTGTGTATGTATGTGTAGGTAAATGTATGTATGTATGTATGTATGTATGTATGTATGTATGTATGTATGTATGTATGTATGTATGTATGTATGTATGTATGTATGTATGCGTTTGTGTATTTATGTGTGCGTACGTGTGTATGTGTGTATGTATGTATGTATGTATGTGTGTGCACTTCTGTGTATCTTTGTATGTGTGTATGTGTGTGTAGTGTGTATGTATGTATATGTGTGTATTTATGTGTGTATGTGGGTGTATGTGTGTGTATGTATATATGTATGTATACCTGTGTGTGTATGTATGTGTTTGTGTCCAGGTGTGTATGTATGTGTGTGTATGCGTGTGTGTATGTATGTGTGTGTGTCTGTGTATTTATGGTAATGTATCTGCATATGTATGTATGTGTGTGTATGTATGTGTGTGTGTGCGTGTGTTTACGTACATGCACACATACACAAACGCACATACACACATACATACATACACACATACAGACATACATACATGTAAAAATACGTAAAGACATACATGCACACATACATACAGACATACATGCACACATAAATACGGACGCAGACACACATACATACAGACAGACATACGCACACAATTATACAGAGACATAGACACATATACGTACACGCACATGCACAAGCACATGCCTACGCACGTACGCGCAGGCACACACACGCACATGCATGCGCACGCACGCGCACGCACACACACACGCGCACGCACACGCACACACACATACATACACACACACATACGCATACATACACACATAGACACACACATACATATACACACATACACACACATATATACACAAACATAGACATAAACACGCATACATACATATACATAAACAAGTAAACACACACACACATACACAAATACATACACACACATACATACATGTACACACATACACATATGCATACACACATCCACACACATACAGAACCCATACAGACCATACAAACACACGCACACGCGCGCGCGCACACACACGCAAGCACGCGCGTACACACACACGCAAACACACACACACACACACACACACGAACGCACTCGTGCGTATGCGCACACACACACACACACATACTTACATACGTACATACATACATGCGCACATGTACACACATACATACATACACACATACATACATACATACATACATACATACATACATACATGCATAAATACACACGTACATACATACACACATACACACATACATTCGCACATACACACATACATACACACACACAAACATACAAACACATACACAGTACCACAAACACATACATACATACGTACATACATACATACATACCTACATACATACATACAAATACGCACACACATACACACACATACATGCACACTTATACACATACAAACACACATACACATATACACACATATATACCCACATACACACGCATATAAATACACAAACACATACATACACACATACACCACACATACATATACACATACACATACACATAAAAGCATACATACACACACATACACACATACATACACACACATGGATACACACACATACACATACACACATACATACATACACATACATACAGAAAGAGCAGTGATTCTTAAAATGAGAAAGGAAGGGAAAAGTGAGCCCCGTTATTGTCTGCTTCGGTGAGCGACACCGCCACAGTAGCTCACGAGGGATGGGGGTGAGGAGGGATAAAAAGGATAGGAGTAAAGATGTAGGAACGCGGAAGAAGGAGAAGAGAGGAAGAGACGTGAGGTGGAAAGCCGGAGTGAGCGACGACAAACTGAGGGGATAGAAGAGATAGGAAAGATGGGAGCACGGTCACTAGAGTCCGAGGTCGGGGCACACCTGCGAGAGCTCCTTTCGGCGTCGGTAGATGGCGTATAGCAAGTGCAGTAAGTCAGAGCTACACTGTCGTCGAAGGTGGAAGGTCGTCGGCGGCAGGAGGTGACGTAGGGCGAGCCCAGTCGGCCAGAGATACAATGACGCCGGAGATCGCAAGCGCACGAAGCGCGCGACCGGTCGTGCATACACACATACATACATACGCACATACATATACACACATGCATACACATATAGACACACATACCAACACACATACACACATACATACAGAACTACACGCATACATATATAAACATACGCACATACACACACATACATACACAAACACACACATTCATACATACATACACACATAAATACATACATACATACACACATATATACATACATACATACATACATATATACATACATATATACATACATACATGCACACATAAATACTTACACACATACACACACATACATACACCTACGCACACACATACAAACACAATTACACACACATACACACACAAACACACACACATACATACACACACGCATACATACATACACAAATACATAAGTTTACACACACTTACACACATACACACATATATATAGATACACACACATACATGTGCGCACGCACACGTACACCCACATATACATACATACATACACACACACAGACACACACATACACATACACATTCATACACACACACGTACATACATATACCATGCACACATAAACGCACACATACACACATACATACATACAGACATACATACATACATACATGCATACATACATACATTTATACATATACACATACACACATATATACACACATAAACACATACCTACACACATACATATATACATACATAAAAACACACATAATACCTACACACACATATAAATACACACACATACATACACACGTACACACACATATACATACACACTTACACAAACACACATACACACAAATACATACATACACACACAGACACACAGGCACACATACATACAGACAGACATACGCACATACATAGATACACATGTACATACATGCACACATACACATATACATAAATACATACACACACATACATACATACATACATATTGTTACGTACAATACAAATGGTGTACGAATAACTTTATTGGGGCGAACTTGTGCCCGAAAAGTAAAGGAAAATGGAGCGGCGTGTTTAACAGGCAATCAGCAAAAGGGGGATCAGATGCTGATGCTGGTGCTGATGACCTTTGATGGATGGCGCTTACCCACAAAGGAGGATGGGCCAAGAACCGGGCGGCAAGGTACCTAAATGAAACTAAAATGAAAATGAAGCCAATCTGAAAAAGTAGCTTAAAATATTACTACCAAAAAAACAAAAATGTTTGCTGAGCAAGCAGTCAAACCACCTTTTGTTTTTTAAAAGACATAACTACGATTTATAAACTATAGATCTGAAAAGGTAGGGGTTCCCTAGCACGGTAATCTTTTAGTTGTGTTGATGTAATGAAACACAGCGAAGCATACATCCCTGTGGCAGTAACCAAATGAAGTTCCGCCAAGTGATAAAATTACTGGTAGATTTACTTGTATTCCTAGCTTTTGTAATGGGGCTACTAAAAATCTTTTTCTCTGATAAAAATAACGATGACAGAATAAAAAGAAATGTTCAATTGTTTCAATTTCGTTGCACCAAATGCATAGCGGTGATGCCTTGAGCCGAGCTTTGTTAAGGTAATAATTTAGTTGTGGAACTGCACAGCGCAATCTGGTATAAGTGACCTCTAACTGGCGAGATACACACCACTGTTTATTCCAGCAATAGCTCAAATGCTCTAAATCTTTGAATTTATCCAAATTACCTTTTCCCCAATGCAGGCAAGCATTTCGGAACCTTCAGCCGTATCTAGCAAACTTGGGATGGTGGGCCCATTCAGGGATACTGCTGCTAAAGAGTCCGTCATTTCGTTCAAATATATTCCGCGGTGGCCTGGTACCCATAGCAAATGCAGTTTTCGATCTCCGAGAAACCCTTGAGCAGTGCATCACTTTTTTTTATCAAAATCCAGTGCTGAAGACGCACGCACCATCACGGCCTTTTCTTGTTTGATCATCAACCCGCTGATCTCTTGGGGGGCGCACAAACTAGCGCGCGTAGTTTAAATACTGCGTTTGCCTTGCGTCATTATCCCTCCTCCAAAAACGCATCAAACCGATGCGTAAAAGAAATGTTGCTGAGATGATCGGAATGCGTGGTTTCCATTGGAGAAATAGGTATTCCTCGTAATCGGCTGTGTATAGTTCGATGTTCACTGCCTGTCATAGTATGGCTTCATTCTGGCTACATGCACAATTTCTGTGCTCCTTCGGCATCTTGATGAGCTCACTTGTCCTTCTGGTGACACCTCGTAGTTCAAGAAGCTGACACGACGAAGGACTCGGTAAGGGCCGAAATAGCAGCGCATGAGCTTTTCGGAAAGGCCAGGCGTCCGCACGGGAGTCCAAATCCAAACTAGGTCGCCTGGTGCGTAGTCGACTCCTCTCCGACGAAGGTTGTAATGGTTTGCATCCACGCATTGTTGTTGTTTTATGTGATGTCGTGCCGACTGCCGTGCTTCTTCGGCTCGCTGAATGAATTCGCTGATGTCAGGCTTGTGCTCTGTATTGTCGCCTACAGGCAGCATTGCATCTTTTGGTGTGGTAACTACTCGACCGTAGACTAGCTGGAATGGCGTCACTTTAGTAGTCTCATGCACAGCAGTATTGAAAGCGAAAGTGGCGTACGGCAGTATCCTGTCTCACATACGGTGCTCTAAGTCAACGTAAACGGACAACATATCGTTCAGAGTTCTGTTGAGTCGCTCGGTTAGCCGATTCGTTTGGGGGTGGTAAGCCGTTGTTTTCCTATGACATGTGTGGGTAAGTTTCATAATGGACTACGTCAGATTGGCTGTGAATGCAGTTCCTCGATCCGGGATAACCACCTTTGGGGCACCATGCCGTAGTACATTGTTAGTGACGAAAAATTCAGCTACTTCTCTAGCCGTGCCCCTGGTGAGAGAGGCTGTCTTGGCATACCGGGCTAAGTAGTCTGTCGCCACTACTATCCATCGGTTGCCCATTGATGACGTAGGAAATGGACCACGTAGACCCATTTCTACTTGTTCAAACGGAGACTCAGGTGGTTCGATTGGTTGGAGAAATCCTGCAGGTTTTATTGGAGGCGTTTTGCGTCTCTGGCAATCTCTACATGTCCTTACATAACGTTGAACAGCATCCAGTAACTTTGGCCAGTAGTACTTGGTGCGGGTGCGAGCCAATGTTCTACTCACTCCGAGGTGTCCTGCTGCTGGGTCATCATGGCAGGCTTCCAGGATTTGGGATCGCAAGGCCGAAGGAGCGACGAGTAGGAATTTCTCCCTGCTGTGCTCGAAGTTTCTATTGTATAAAACGTTGTTTCTCATCAGGTACGAGCACAATCCCCGGACGAAAACTCGAGGAACACGCGCGGGTTGCCCTTCCAGATGCTTGATCGGTTTAAGCAACTCCGCGTCAGATCGCTGATATTCAGTCATGTCTGCGGTGCTGACGGCCCCAAGAAACGGAAAGTCGTCTCCATCTTCCAAAGGTGCAGATTCTATTGGTGCGCGTGACAGGCAATCAGCATCGCTGTGCTTGCAACCCGACTTGTATACGACTGTTATGTCGTATTCTTGCAACCTGAGGCTCCATCTAGCAAGTCGCCCAGAAGGGTCCTTTAGGCCTGCGAGCCAGCACAACGAGTGATGGTCGCTTACTGCTCGAAATGGTTTGCCTTATAAGTACGGTCGGAATTTCTGTATGGCCCATATTACCGCCAGATATTCTTTTTCCGTCGCCGAATAATTTATTTCAGCTCTCGAAAGAGTGCGACTAGCATATGCGACCACTCTTTCCTCTCCGTTTTGCAGCTGCACAAGGAAGGCGCCTAGTCCCAAATTGCTTGCGTCCGTGTGAATCTCTGTTTTGGCTTCTTCGTGGAAATGTGCCAGGACGGGGTGGTGTAGGAGTCGCTGTCGTAGCTCATTGAACGCCTCTTCTTGCTCGCTTGTCCAAGTTAAAGGCGTGTCTTTTTTCGTCAGTCGGGTTAGTGACTCCGCAATCTTCGAAAAATCTTTGATGAATTTTCTGTAATAGGCACAAAGTCCTAAGAATCGTCTCACAGCCCTTCTATCTGTCAGTCTAGGAAATTTTTCTACAGCTGTTGTCTTTTCGGGGTCAGGTCGAATGCCTTCAGAGCTAACCACATGACCGAGAAAAAGCAGTTCATAAAAACCAAAATGGCACTTTCGGAGTTTTGTTGTCAGCCCTGCTGAACAATTCGCTTCGAGCACAGTCCGTAGTCGTTCCACATGGTGATCGAAGGTGGCCGAAGAGATCATGACATCATCGAGGTAAACAAGGCAGGACTGCCATTTTAACCCTGACAGCACAGTATCCGTCGTCCGCTGAAATGTGGCGGGTGCGGAACACAGGCTAAATGGGGTCACGAAACCCATTTGGGGTCACAAAAGCAGTTTTTTTTGCGATCTCGTTCGTCCACCTCTATCTGCCAGTGTCCGCTCTTGAGGTCTAGAGAGGAGAAGAATTTTGCGTCTCGTAGTCTGTCAAGAGTGTCATCGAACCTTGGAAGGTGATAGACATCCCGCTTTGTGACGACGTTCAATTTTCGGTAATCAACGCAGAAGCGCAAGGTTTCGTCCTTTTTCTTTACCAGTACTACAGGTGAGGCCCATGGGCTGGCCGACGGTTGAATTACGTCGTCCCTAAGCATTTCTTCAACTTGGCCTCTGATGACTTCTCTCTCTTTTGGTGACAGTCGGTACGGGTGCAGGCAAATAGGTCTGCCAGATTGATCGATTATGATGCGGTGTTTGATGATAGATGTTCTTTGCACTTTCGATGACGTGGGAAAACATCAGGCGTACTCCCGTATAAGGCTCTCGATTTTTGTTTCTGGTTCGGTGATAGGGCTGCTTTGATGTGGATAGATGCGAGTATGGAATATACACTGTCAGGGTGCAGTGGTGCAGTCTCGGAAGAATTCAAATCCGTAATCGGAACGTAATCGTGCAAGTGACCAACAACAGTTCCCTTCGCAAGGTGCTGCACCTCATTTCGGAAATTTGTCATGAAGACACTGGTACACCCATCACACAATTGTACAATACCTCTTGCTGCACAGATCCCTTTCTCGAGTAATAGCCCAGTATCGCTTTCTGCCATTCCTTCATAGTAGTTGTACACATTGCTTTTTACGGTGGCAACGATGGTGGATCTTGCAGGTACTGTTACATCATCACCTGCAATCTGGAGTGCATCTAATCGTTTTTCACTCTTGAATGTCGCGATGGCGTGTTTCAACGAGAACGAGACGCACGTTTCCTGCAAGTTTATCATTGCGCCATTGGCCTGCAAAAAGTCCATTCCGATAATTACATCTCTTGAACACTCCGGCAGGACAATGAAGCTGACGACGTAGGTGAAGCCGCGTAACCCGACTCTAGAGGTACACATGCCTGCCGGATCAAAAAGGTGTCCCGCGGCGGTTCGCACTTGTGGTCCTATCCAAGGGGTCAGCACTTCTTTCAGCATTCTGGCAAGTCCCCTGCTCATGACAGAATAGTCTGCGTCTGTGTCTACCAAAGCATTCGTTTCGTAGCCGTCTATAATTACCGACAAATCAGAAGCGACGTTACCGTTTCCGCACGTAGTCTCGTATCCATCATCACATTTTGAAATCGGCACTGGTGGTTGTTTTCTTGCGTCAGCAGCGGCCTTACCTCCCCAGGTCACCGATTCTAGTTTTCCCGAAGCGGGCTTTGGGGAAGTCGCCTCGGAGAGTTTGAAGATGGGTGCAGGACTTGGGGACCGATACCTCAGTGGCGCAGTCGACCGAGACTGATGCTGTTGCGAGGAGTGAGCACCTTGACGCGTTGAGAAGTACTCCTCGCTTTCAAAAAGTCGCTCCCCTTTCCGTGGACAGGCAGCGTTTACGGGAAAACCCCGAAGTCCCGCTCGGCGATATTCACACATTCGGTAAAGATGGCCAGCTTCGCCGCAGTGATAACAAAGCGGAATGCGATCAGGAGTGCGCCATATATCAGCTTTTCGGATCCTAGTCTCGGCTGGGGACGGCGTAAATCGAGATTTCGGCAGATGCGTGCCTGCTGCGGCGAATTAAGGTCCAGGGGCGACGAAAGGAAGTCCAGGGGCGACGAAATGAGGTACAGGGGCGCTTCACAGTACCTCGGCGTACGATACTGCGGGCTGCATCGGAACCAACGCTTGAACAGGCTGGGCTTGTGGCTGCTGCTCACGGACTGCCTGTCTCACCTCCTCCCGAACAACTTCCGCTAATAACGAGACCATTGAGGGGTTGCCGTTTAGGTTCTGGAGCTCTTCTCTAACCACCCATTGAACGAGCTCTCGTAATACGTCGATGCCATTCCCAAAGACTGCTGACGCCGCGTCTACGGATACGACGTTAACATCTCGATTGTAGTGTCTCGCTCGCTGTTGCAGAGTCTTGTCAACCGCTGTCGCCTCGGTGCGAAATTTAGTGACGTTCCGCAGTGGATATCGGAGCAAACCCGCAAAATCTCCTGCTTCACCCCACGCATCAGGCGCCGAAGTTTCTTGTCCTCGCTCATATTTTGATCAGACTAGCGGAATAACCGGCACATGTCTTCTACATACATTGCGACGCTTTCATTGCTGCGCTGGTTTCTTGCTTGCAAGGCAGCTTCAGCTCTTTTCTTGCGGTCTGTACTCGGATATGTGGCCAGTAGCTCCCGTCGGAAATCATCCCACGATCGAATGGTACCTTCACGGTTTTCGAACCACGTTCATGCGCTGTCCTGCATTGCGAAATAAACTCGGCGGAGCTTCCGTTCTTCGGTCCATCCGTTGCAGTTGGCGACGCGTTCGAAACCCTCCAGCCAATCCTCGGCGTGTTCATGAGGATCGCCATGAAACGGGTCGGGTGTGCGTGGCTCATCGACAACGACAATTGTGGCGGCGACTGGAGACGAAACGACGTGTGAGGCAGCGGTTGCAGACATTTCGGTACTCTCACCGGAGACAGATGGAGACACTCTGGGCTCTGGTGGCAGGGGAAATTCCGGCGGCTCACCACGTAGACGACGGCTGGAGCGCTGATGAACTGGCGTGAGCACAGTTGGTTCGACTGCTCGTGGTTCCGGGCTGCTTTCTCGAAGTCCAACTGGGTTTGGGATCATTACCTGGCTCATACACCAGAATTGGTACGTACAATCCAAATGGTGTACGAATAACTGTTTATTGGGGCGAACTTGTGCCCAAAAAGTAAAGGAAATTGGAGCGGCATCTCTAACAGGCGATCAGCAAAAGGGGGATCAATCTCCGAGAAACCCTCGAGGGGTGCACGACTTCTTTTTTATGAAAATCGCGTGCTGAGGAGGCACGCGCCGTCACGGTCTTTTCTTGTTTGATCATCAAGCCGCTGATCTCTTGGGGGGCGCACGTACTAATCAAATCAAATCAAACTTTATTTAAGGAATGCATACATTTACATGAATAAAATTCTACAGTACAGAGGAGGTCCCGAAGTTAGAAAACTGTCGGGGGGACCTCGGTTAGAGATTAAGTCAAGTGCGATAACAATGCAGCAAGCAGTGAAAAACACTTTGTACGAATTAAGCGAGGAATGGTTAAAATTTCATAACAACAAGGCAAGAAAAGTTCTGTGTAACAGCAAGTGTTATAGTGAGTAAAAGAAATACTAAAATTAGGAGTAAGGCCCGACGGCAGAGTTTAGAAAACACGTTTTGTGATTAGGTACTCTTTAAACAATTTCCGAAACGAATAAAATGTGGGACATAACTTTATTTCAAATGGTATGTTGTTCCTTACGGATATACCTGTAAATTTAAGAGTTAGTTTTCCATAATTGCTACGCACTTTAGGGAGAAGAAAATTGTGACAGGCTGAAAACCTGGTGTTATTAGTATTGACAAGATATTGTGTGGATAGCCCTGAAACACATAGACCATGATAAATGAGGCGGTACATCAATATAGCTAACTTTAGAGTGAATGAAAGATTAATTGGAAGCACGGAAAAATAAATAAAGAGTGGTGTAGCAGGCGATTGAAATGGAGCGAAGGCGATCAGACGTAGTGCCCGTTTCTGAAGATGTAGAAGGGGCTCCAGGTGACTGGCATATGTATTACCCCAGGATGAAATGCAATAGGAAAGATGGCTATGAATATATGCATAGTATAATGATAAAATAATGCGTGACTGAAAATAAGGGCGGGCTTTAATGAGAACATGAATGCCAAAAGAAGCTTTTTTTAATATTGAGAGTACATGATAGTTATATTTCAAATTCTTGTCTAGTACTACGCCTAAGAACTTCACATGATCTGATACGGAAATAATATGGTTGTTAGAGATACGGAAACTGGTGAGAGAAATGTGTTCTGTGCGGATGAAAACACCACAAATGTAGTTTTAGAGGGATTCATATAAAGATGATTGTTAACACACCATTGATAAATATTACAGAGATCGGAGTTTAAGCTACTTTCAAATTCAGCAGTTGATTTCTGGGATGTAAAAATAGTAGTGTCATCGGCGTAAAGAAGACAGTTAGTATGGTTAAGAGAACTAGGTAGGTCGTTAATAAAAAGTAGGAATAGAAGAGGGCCTAAGATTGAACCTTGAGGGACGCCCATGGTAACTGGCTTAGCAGATGACGCAATGTTATTGACATAAACTACCTGTGATCGATTTGTTAAGTAATTGCGAATGAACTGCAAAGCGGGACCCACAATTCCGAAAGATTCAAGTTTACACAGAAGGATCCGGTGGTTAATTGTGTCCAAAGCCTTCGTGAGGTCAATAAAAACTGCCCCAGTAAGTAATCCATCGTCTATGGCTTGTTTAATTCGGTCAGTAAAGCTGAGCAAGGCGAGCTCTGTCGAGTAGCCAGGTCGAAAACCAAATTGGTTGGGAGAGAGTAGGTTAAATTTAAGCAGATAGCACATCAAACGCAAGTAAAAAAGCTTTTCGATTACTTTGCTAAAGAAAGGAAGTACACAAATCGGACGGTAATTATTAGTTGACAAACAATCGCCCTTTTTGAAAACAGGTGTTATCTTTCCTACCTTTAAAGCATCAGGAAATGCACCTGCTTTGAACAATTTGTTAATTATTTCAGCTAAAATAGGAGACAGTTCACGTGCCACGAGCTTTATCTTAGACGGGTGAATGGAATATAAGCCTGGCCCTTTGGTTTTAAGAGATGACATGATTTGAAAGACTTCGTCTGCAGATGTAGGACGTAAGTAAAAAGACTGAGATGAACGAGATAGAATGGGAAAATGAAGGTCAACTAGTGAATCGGGGGAATTTGATGCAAAAGTATCACTGAAAGCATTAGCGATATCGAGTGGCTCGGTAAGGCAACGTCCATCAACCGTTATTTTTGATAAGCATGTGGTCTCGCTGCTGTTTAAGAATTTTTTTATTAACTGCCAGTTTTTCCTGGTATCATTACCGTTCTTATCTATTTGTTTTTCATAATACTCGCGTTTGGCCCTCTTGAGCAGCATTGAAAGTAGATTTGAATATCTTTTTAAGCGTGTTTTTAGACAGCTGTTTGAAGGCTGAGATTTTAATTTTTTTCGCATGTTTTCCTTTTTAGATATGGAATGCAAGAGACCAGGAGTTATCCATGGGTTTCTAGGCGTGCGAAGCCAATGTATGACGGTACTTGTGGTTGTGCATTCTGCAATGAATGCGCGTATTTTTGCCGAAAATTTATTAAACGCTTCCTCGCCACTTTCTTCTCGTGCAACAAAGTCCCAGTCAGCATTACGCACTATCTCAACAAATTTCGCCGAGTTGAATACTGTCTAGGTATTATGCTTATTTTTTATGGGAATACAGGCATCAAGACAGAAAAATACAGGATAGTGGTCGGTGAATAAATAGTCAATAACCCCGGACTTCGAATCAGCAAAGATATTTGACAGTACATGGTCGATTAATGTGTTAGACCCATTCATATCACATCTAGTCGGGGAGTGATTCAGAGATTGTAGGCCAAAACTAAGAAAACAGCGAACATATTCCAAGCAAACTGGAGTGTTAGTATCAAGGATATTTATGTTTAAGTCACCGAAAATAATAATGTTTTTGTTTTCCATTGTTAGAGTAGCAAGGATTCTTTCAAGCTGCATGCAAAACTCGGAATTCGAGGATGAGGGAGAACGGTAGATGGATGCAATGACTGTATGACAATTGTTCAATGGCAAAGCAGAAGATTCTACTTCAAGCCAAACAGACTCACAATTAATGTTGTCAAAAAACAGATCCTGACGGCGTTTGTATGGTATTGATGAAGTTATTAGGACTGCAGATCCGCCACCACGATTTGTGACACGGTGACAATATTCGGATTCATAGCCTGGCAAAGCATACAGATGCCCTTCGTCTGCCGAGAGCCACGTTTCTGATAGGCAAATTACGGAAAATGAGTGTTCGACAATGGAAAGGACGGCTACAAGGTCGTCATAATGCCTTCGAAGGCTAGGAGTGTTAAAATGCACGAGCGAGAATGTGGGTGTTTGCTCAAGAAGATGTTTTGCTTCAGCGCAAGAGAGCATATTAGAAGCCACAATGAAACGAAAAGTGTTCCTTAATCAGTCGGCATGCCTACGATATGATTGTTAGGTCATCCGTGTCAGCGATGCGGTGCACTTTACTGTTGTCGGTTTTCCTAGCCTTGATAATACCATTGTCTGTCCAGAGGTACTTCCAGTTTTTTTCTTTCTTTAGGGTCAGAGCCTGCGCGAACAGTCGTTTTTTTTTTCTGGAGTGAGGTGGTCGTTGATAAAAATGGGGTCGTCTTTTTGAGATTGAAATCCAATGTTGGAAGTGTTTAAACGTGCCTTCCGTGCTTTTTCACAGAATTCGGCCCTCTTGGCTCTCGTACAGAATTAAGCAATTATGTGTAGTATTCCTTTCTTGACAGGGACACGATGAACAATGTCAATGTCCGCTGCCGCGACAGGGCATTTTGCTTTGTTCCCAATTTCCTGCACGATCTGAAGGCAGTTCTCATCCTTTCGGACGGGCACACCTCTTATTTCAACGTTGTTAGAGCGTGAATACTGTTCAAGTTCGCTAAGGCGTTTAGCCAACTCCTTGTTTTTAACCTTCAGGGACTTGTTTTCTTTGATCAAAATTTCGTTTTCCTTCTTCGCGCCTTCACAGATCTCATTCAGTAACTTCATACTTTCGCGCATCTCGGCCATTCAACTCGAAACACTTCTATTTCTTTCGCCAGCTCAGCGTTCGTCGGCATGTCTAAGGACTATCACAAACAACCTGAGGGCAGCAGTGTTTACGACAAAAGAAGCTAGTTCAACAGAACGATAGTTCAATTCACCAACCTGGGTAGGAAGAACGGGGTGAGTGGAGCGCGCACAAGCCGCAAACACTGCTGCAATACTGAGGGACGATGCGCCGCAGTCTTCTGTTATGTAGGCTTCTTGTCCAGGAAAGGGCAGGGCAGCCGGCGATGATATGATTCGACGGTGATGCAGTGGGCCGGTCATGCGCCGTAGGCTTGCGTCCACTGGAAGCTGGTCGCACGTGCCTTGCCGATCTCAGTGACCTGGGTAGGAAGAACGGGGTGAGTGGAGCGCGCACAAGCCGCAAACACTGCTGCAAACACTAGCGCGAGTAGTTTAAATACTGCGTTTGCCTTGCGTCAATATATACAGACACACACGCACGCACCCATACACACATACATACATACACACATACATAGATACATATATACATACATACACATACACAAACACCCATACATACATACATATATACATACATATATATATATATATACATACATACATACATACACACACATACACACACAAACGCACACACATACATACACACACATATACATACACACGCACACGCACACACGCGTGCACACACACAGGCACACGTATGCACGCACGCACACACACAAACACGCACACGCGCACATGCACACGCGCACGTACACACACGCACACACACGCATACACACACGCACACGCGCGCACGCATGCACACGCACGCACGCACACACGCACACACACACGTACACACACGCACACACACATGCATACACACACATGCATACACCTACACGCACACATACATATCCATACAGATACATTTACATATATACACAGACACACACACACATACTCACACACATACGTGCATACATACACACACATACATACATACACACATAGACACAAACAAATACATACACACACACATACACGCACATACGCACATACATACATACACATACATACACATATACATACATTCACACTCTCATACACACATACATACACACATACATAAACATAAACATACATGCACACACATACATACACACCCATACATACATACATACATACATACTTTTATTTTTATTTATTTTCAGAATTTAAATACAAGTGATACAAGTGCATGTGTTATGTACAAATACAGAAGGAGGTCTCGAAGTCTCGAGACTGTGAGTGAGACTTCCTATAAAATTATACATGAGAGATACAACGCAATAGTAAAGAGTGTGTAAGGAAAGAAAATTTAAGGTACACAAAATGTACATATAAGAACGAAATAGCGAACTTAAGTTATAAAAAATGTACTGCTAAGCATGCAAAGACTAACACGAAAATGCTATAACACTCACTCTGTATAATATCAAGCATTATTACGGTAAGGATAGAAAAATTAAAATATAAAAAATGTACAGATAAACACGAAATAGCAAACATAAGTTATACAAGGTGTACCGCTGAGCACAAAAAAGTAACAGAAAATGCAAAAACATTCAGTTCATATAATATCATGCATTAGGAATTTAATAGGTGCGAACGCAAGCCTTTCTTAAGCATTTTGAGGGATCTGTATTTGATCTGCAAAGGTAAAGAATTCCAAAAGGAAACAGATGAAAAATTTTGTGGTAAACTTGCCATAGTTAGTCCTAGGTTTCGCTAAAAGGAAGTTATTAGCCTTTGCGAAACGAGTCAATGACGCCTGAGGAAACTGACTTGAGTGTAGTAAAGTAATCGGAAGTTTTCCATTCACAAATTTGTAAATAAGAATGCCGAGAAAATATTTAGCCAGCTTCTGAACTGATAAAAATCCATGAGAACAGAGTAAGGATGATGCATTGGACATGAAGCCACTGAACGTTATTATTCTCAATGCTTCGTTTTGAAGGTGTTGGATGGCTGATAAATGAGTGGCATACGTATTTCCCCATTATGAAATGCAATAGATTACGTTGCTGTGAAAGAAAGCGTAGAAAAGTGACAACAATATTTCAAAACGAAAGAACGGGCAAACTTTTAGAAATATTCGAATGGCATATGCGGCTCTCCGCGTAAGCTCTAAAACATTTGAATTAAGCTTTAAATGTTCATCTAATTTGACCCCGAGAAACATTGTACTAAAGGTAGAATGAATTTGAATATCGCTTACGAAGACAGAGGGGTTCATAGGTATAATTCGATTAGGTGACGAAAATACAACGAAGTTTGACTTTTTAGCATTTATGTTTAATTTATTCTTATTGAACCAATTAACGATATTTATCAGGTCAGTATTTAGTTTAAACAATATTGAGTCAACGTCTTTATCTGTAGCTAACATAGTGGTATCGTCCGCATAGAATATACAGGACGAATGTGCTAGACATTGAGGAAGATCGTTTATATAAATTGAAAATAAAAGCGGGCCCAAAATTGAACCCTGTGAAACACCGATGTTTATGGTTTTAGGGTTGGAAAAGGTACCGGACACATATACCACCTATTCTCGATCACGGAGATAGTTACGAATTAGTTCTAGTGGGACTCCAGATACACCAATTGATTCTAGTTTCTGAAATGAAATGTCGTGCGAAATAGAATCAAATGCTTTTGAAAGGTCAAGAAAAACGCCTCCAACAACACTACCGCTGTCAATAGCATATTTATTTCCTCTGTTAGCGATATCATGGCGAGTTCAGTTGAGTAACCGGGCCTTAAACCGAACTGTTTGTTAGAAAGAATGTGAAACTTGTCTAGATAACATCGTAAACGTCCCGCAAAAAGCTTTTCTATGACCTTACTTAGGAATGAAACAATTGCTATAGGCCTGTAATTGGAGATTAAACGGTTGTCGTCTTTTTTGAAAACAGGAATTGTTTTTGCTTTTTCAGAGATGTTGGGAAGAACCCAGTTCCAAATACAAAACTAATAATATTACATAATGCATCACAGAATAAATGAACTATCAGTTTCATGTCGGCAGCAAGGAACTTATCGAGACAAGCGCTTGTATTCCTAATACTATTGATAACGGTGAACGCTTCCTCGGGTGACGTCGGATAAAGGAAGAATGAATGTGGTAATCGTGAACAAGTGTGTTCGAGTTGTGCTGTCGACTGAGGATTATCAATGCCGAATGAGTCATTAAAAGAGTTCGCGATATCAGATGGGTATTACATACATACATACATACATACATACATATATACATACATACATGCATGCATACATACATACATACAAACATACATACATACCTACATTTACACACATAGAGACATACATACACACGCATTCATACACACATACACATAAACATACATGCACACATACACAAACACACAAACACACACATACATACACACACACGTACACACATGTACACATACATACAGACATACATACATGCACACATACATTGTCTGTATGTATGTGTGCATGTACATGCACACATATATACAGATGCACACACATACATACAGACAGACAAACACACGCACGCGCACACGCACACACACGCCTACGCACGTACGCGCACGCACACACACGCACATGCACGCACACGCAAACACGCACACACACAAGCACATACGCACACGCACAAACGCACGCACACACGCACACATACACACACAAACACATACACATACATACACACACAAAAAAATTCCGCCATATCCACGAAGTGAATGATGATGAGTGGGCGAAGCTCCGGAGGTAAACCTGGTAAACCATGAATCCTCTGTACATTTTGCCCGCTCGATTTTATTACATCGCTCCCTCTAGCGTACGTCGCCGCACTAAATCGAACGATTGCCTTCAACCAATGACAGGCGCCATATGTGACATCATTCCTATTTTATAAGATCTCGCGTCTTTCATCAACTACAACTACTGCTTTCTAGTTTATAACATCTTGCATCTTTTCATCATCAGCTACAAGTACCACCATCTAGTAAACACTACAAGAACTAAACGAGAGGTGGCTACATGGATGGATGGATGCTATGAGCGTCCCCTTTATAACGGGGTGGTGACAAGTATGCCACCAGGCTCGACAAAAAAAAAACCTTTTTTCTTTTTTGATGTTGGCCTAATGCCTCTACTTCGATAAATTCTATCTTAATGGAAACAAAGGTAAATTTTCAGCTTAAGTTCTCTGCCATTTACGGCACACTGTTCATATTTTATTTTTATATTTATATATATATTTATATTTATATTTATATATATATTATATTTTACATACAGGAGACGGTACCGCCATCTAGTGAAGACTGCAAGAACTAAACTAGAGGTGGCTACATACAGCATACAGGGGACGCACAGCCCACGCCCTAAGGAGCTTCGCCCCTAATACATACATACACTTATATACACAAATATATATACACAAATATACACATATAAACACACTTGTATACATACATACATACATACATACATACACACATACATACATACATACACACGCATAAATACATACGTGCGCGCACACAGACACACATACAGATACATACATACACGCACACACACACACGCACACAAACACACACGTGCGCACGCGCGCACACGAACACACGCACACCCCCCCCCACGCTTACACATACATACATACACACACATACATACACACATACATGCATACACACACATACATATACACATACACACATACATACATTCACACATATACATACAGACTTACATACATACACATACACATTTATGTATATGTATGTGTGTATGCATATGTATATAGATGTACGTATGTATGTGTGTAAGTGTGTATGTATGTATGTGTATATTTATGTATGTGTGTATGTCTGTATGTGTGAAAGTCTATGTATGTGTGTTTATGTGAGTGTATATGTGTGTGTATGTGTGTGTGTGTTTATGTGTGTGTATGTAAGTGTGTATGTGTATGTGTGTGTATGTGTGGGTATGTATGTGTGTATGTGTTTGTGTATGTGTGCGTATGTATGTGTGTATGTGTCAGTGTACATATGAATGTATGTGTGCATTTATGTATGTGTCTTTGTGTATGTATGTATGCATGTATGTGGGTGTATGTGTTTGCGTGTGCGTATATATGTGTGTGTATCTATGTGTGTGTATGTATGGGTGTATGTGTGTGTATGTGTGTGTACGTCTGTGTATGTGTATGTGTATGTGTGTGTATGTGTGCGTGTGTTTATGTGTGTGTATTTATGTGTGTTTATGTGTGTATGTATGTGTGTATGTGTGCATGTGTGTGTATATGTCTGTGTGCATATGTATGTATGTGTATGTGTATGTGTGTGTCTGTAGGTGTGTGTGTAAGTATGTATGTATGTATGTATGTATGTATGTATGTATGTATGTATGTGTCACAGAACGAGTGCTAAAAAAGAGCGCGCCGCCAAATCCTTGCGACAACGGGCGAGAGAAACGCCGCGAGGTAAAAAGAAAAAAAAGAAAGCAAACATCCAAGGCTCCCGGGCGCGCGCTCTCCCCGCAGAAACACGGCTTCGCAGACTAACCTCCTCACCCCACATCGGCGGCCCAGCAAGGCCGCGATTCTTCTAGAACGAAGGAGGCGGGGTCAGACCGAGTGAATCATCCTCAGGAGAGGGCAGTCGAACCGTCTCGTGCCTCTCCCCAGCCTTCGCTGCGCATCGCGCCGACGAAATGAGGAGAACGTTCTGGAAGGTGGCGCGGAAGGTATTTAATCGAGCAGCCGAGACGAGAAATCAGGAGGTGACGGAAGTTAACGCCAGAGCGCGTAAGGATTCCGCCGTGTAGTCGGCGAAGGTTTTTGGTCCGTTGGGACGAAGCCCGAGATGAAGAAGATTTCCACCAGTGGGTGAAGGCTCGAGCTACAAGCAAGAGTGTGTGTTTACCGCTATCGAGCGAAGACGCGGGCAACTGCTGCGTGTGTGAAGCCGACGTGTTCCGGCGAAGGAGTTGAAGTTTGAAGAGTGGCCAATTGAAGACGGGAGGTTTCCTGGAAGAGAAACTTCGAGGGCTGCGGAACGACAACAACGCTGGACTTTGAGTGAGTGATTCTCGGAAGAGTATCATCTAGACTTTGGTTCCAAGAACTTTGGACTGGATAGGTTTTCTATCTCTTTAGTCTTTAAGTGTCTTGGTTGTTCAATGCATGCGACTGCATTGTAGTGCGTATCGTTGTCTGTGTCCGTAGTTTTGAGTGTGGCTGATTGTACCGTGTAGTACGTTGTTTGATTGGTGACGTATTGTATGTAACTATTGTGGAGTGTGCATCTTTGTGTATTGTTTTCGATCTGCCATTATTGAGAATATAATTTGTTTGTTTATCAACTCTCGGCTCTGACTTGTTCTTTGGGCCACAGCCGGCGTCCGCTGGCGCACCAAAAAGGACCACTTCTAAATTGTCCACGCTTTCGTGGTGCGGTTCTGGGGGCCGATACTTCGGCTCTTGGAATTAGCCCGGCGATCGCCTCCCTAATAAACGGGACAGGTGTGACAATTAATCTGGCGTCCGCGATACAGGACCTTTTGGTGCACAGTGTGTCCAAAGTAGTGAGAAAGAGCCTCGAGTTGTTGATAGTGCTATCGGAACGATTTTGTGTGTTGTTCAGTGTTCTCGTTAACGAGTGCAGGAGAGTGTTCCGATAGACTGATTTAGGCAGATACTTTTTGCACGCGGCAAGGTTTTATTTGAGAGTTGCGAGACACCATGGATCTCGAAAAGTTAGTTGCTCTGGGTGAGAAGATGGGTCTTTCTGGCGCCGAACTACAGAAGTGGGTCACCCAGAGGGAAAGAGAAGAAAAAGCAGCCGAGCTGGAAAAAGAGAGGTTGGCGGTCGAAAGAGCCAAAGCGGAAAAAGAAGCTGAGGTGGAGAGAGAGAGGTTGGCGGCAGAGAGGACCAAGGAAGAAAAGGCAGCTGAGTTGGAGAGAGAAAGGCTGGCCGCTGAAAGGGCGAGAGAAGAAAGAGAAGCGGAGATGGCTGAAAGGGAACGGCAACGGCAGCACGAGATGGAACTCGAGCGGCTCCGTTTGCAACAGCGAAGCGAAACACCCGTCCAAGCTAGAGTTGAAAGCAGCGAACGGGAAGATCACGGCTTCCGCTTGAACCCAAGCAAGCTGCTCGTAGCGTTTGATGAAAGGAAGGACGACCTAGACGCGTACCTCCACAGATTTGAGACGATTGCGAGGAGCCAGAATTGGCCGGAACAGCAATGGGCAACTGCTTTGAGTACCTGCTTGAGTGGTGAAGCGCTCAGTGTGTACGGTAGGCTGACGCCGACCGATGCAGCCAACTACGCAAAGGTGAAAGCGGCTTTGTTGAAGCGATTTAGATTCACTGTGGAAGGATTCCGGGACAGATTTCGGACAGGAAAGCCAGCTGATGGTGAGACGGCTACGCAGTATGCCGCCCGACTTTGCCATTATTTCGACAGGTGGATTGAACTTTCAGGGACAGCACAGGAGTACGATGAGCTTAGAGAGCTCCTAATTAGAGAACAATTTCTTACTAGTTGCCACCCAAGCCTGTCGCTGTATTTGAAAGAGAGGAAGGCGGAGTCACTTGAAGGAATGCTTGAATTGGCTGACCAATTCTTGGAAGCGCAAGGTGGCACTAATTTGGCCAAGGTCAAGAAGGATTGTCCCGACGATTCGAAGAAATTGGCTCCCGAAGAAAAGAAGCGTGCACCAGAGAGCATTCAGCGATGTTTTCTGTGCAACCGAGTGGGTCATCGCGCGAAAAACTGTCGAACGATCTTTACGAGCCCTACGGTAGTGAAATGTTTCAAGTGTGGTCAGACTGGGCACAAAGCAGACGCTTGTCGGAACGGAGTGAGTCAAACTCACCAGGTATCCTGTGTGCAAGTGGCACCGAAATCCGATAATAATGCCGTCACCGACGGATTCGTAGAATTGAAAAATGGAGAGAAAATTCCTATTGTTGATGCTGTAATGCCAAAACAGCCAACCGGTGTTACGAAAGGAATGCCAACGCTGCCTGGAAAAGTTGCGGGCAAAAAGATTACGGTGTTAAGAGATTTCATTTCATTTCATTTATTTTCTCTCAATGCACAAGGCGTTACAGAGAGGAGTGGTGAAAAAAAACAAACAAACTGTACAAACAAATGGAGCATGTTTAAAAAGGGTATGCGTTTATGGTATTCTTGAAGTTGGTCGGGTCAGTGATGGATGCGGTGGAAGCGGGAAGGTGATTCCAGTCCGTGCTTGTTTTGGGCACGAATGAATTAAAATGGAGGTTTGTACGGCTGCTTGGAATTCCAACTTTGAAGTGGTGATCGCTGCGGGATGAAATGTAGGATGGCGGCAAAAAAAGCGAGTTACTCAGTGAGTGCATGGTATGGTACAATTTGTGGAAGAGGCACAAGCGCGAGATTTTGCGGCGAAATGATAGGCTGGGTAGATTTAGGGTTGACTTCATATAGGTTACGCTTGCTGTACGGGAATAGTTCGACAAAATGAAACGAGCGGCGCGATTTTAAATTGCTTCGATGCTACTGATATGGATGTTTACGTGGGGATCCCATACAGATGATGAATATTCTAGCTTTGGTCGGACTAATGTTTTATAGAGCAGAAGTTTCAGTTGCATCGGGGCAAGGGAGAAGTTACGGCGTAAATAACCAAGTGTGCGGTTAGCATTGTTTTTAATAATGTCAATGTGAGACTGCCCGGAAAGGTTGTCCGAAATTGTAATGCCAAGGTACTTGTATGAGCTAACTTTAGTAAGGAGAGAATTATTAAGTACATAGTTAGTAGAAATATTACATGTTCGACGTGAGACTCTCATTACTTTGCATTTAGTAACATTAAGCTTCATTAGCCAAGTATCGCACCAAGATGAAACATTGTCTAAGTCACACTGAAGGGCAAGGTGGTCAGAAGGGGTTTTAATTTCTCGGTAAATAACACAGTCATCGGCGAAAAGTTTAATAGAAAAGAGATGTTATGTGGCAAATTGTTAATGTAAATCAGGAAGAGTAGAGGGCCAAGAACGGATCCTTGGGGGACGCCAGAGGTTACGGGTGAGAGGGGAGAGTTGCATTCATTCGCAGTTACAAATTGGGAGCGGTCTATTAAAAAGCATTCAATCCATTTTAATATGTTAGCATCAAGATTAAGTTTGCTTAGTTTTAGCAGTAGCAGTTTATGGCATACAGTGTCAAAAGCTTTAGCAAAGTCGAGAAAAATACAGTCAACAAGGGAAGAAGCGTCAATGGCAAGAAAAAGGTCATTAGTAAGGCAGAGAAGTTGGGTCTCGCATGAGTACTGTTTCCGGAATCCATGCTGGTTATCACTAAGGAACGAGTTGTTTTCTAAGAAAGTGATTATGTGGGAGTAGATGACGTGTTCCATGAGCTTACACGGTATACTTGTTAACGATATGGGCCTGTAATTGCGGGGGTTATGAACGTCACCTGATTTGTGAAGAGGAACCACCTTTCCCGCTTTCCAGTCGCCCGGGAGGCAATGACATTCCAAAGACTGTGTGAAAAGCTTACATAAAATGACAGATGAGTAAACAGAGGTATTATGCAAAAACTTTGCACAGATACCGTCTTCACCTGGAGCACTGGCTAATTTCAAGTTTTCTATCAATTTTTGTATGCCGACACAGTCAAATAAAAGGGGTTCCATGGCAACAAAGTTGTGGGTGGGGGGGGGGTATCGGGAAAGGAAAGCGCTGTAGGTTTAACAAAGCACGATGAAAACACAGAGCTTAAAATGACACAGCACTCTTCTTTTGGTACACGGCTGTTATCATCATGGATTAATTCTATCGCCTTTTTTTCATTTCCCCTAATCATCTGCCAAAATTTCTGAGGGTTAGTTGCAAGCAGAGAGGGAAGCGTTTGTTGATAATAATTTTCTTTTGCGACGGATAATGCGCGAGTGTACTCGTCAGCTGCGTGATGATAAGCGGACCACCTTTCCGCGTTGTTAGTTAGCTTTGCCCTTCGAAAAATTCGTTTCTTTTTATTCAGTAGTCGTTTTAGTGTAAGCGTGAACCAAGGGGACTTTGCGCTTTGCCTAATTCTGCGGAGCGGTATAAAACGATTGGTAAGTTCTGCTACCTTCTGCTTAAACAAATTCCAGTTTAGTTGCACGCACCTTTCCGGAAATTGCGAAAGGTAATCGTTTAGGAAATGCTGAAGCTCATTAATAATTGAAATATAGTCGGCTCTTTTGTAGTCCCTAAAAACTTTTGAGCTATACTTTTGAGATACCGGCAGCTCCACGGTTATCGTGCGGAGAAATTTGGTACGGGAAAGTGAGCTAACAGGCAAAACAAAACCGGTTTGCTTAATTGACCGTACAGTTCGGATGCTTCCCGAAGCAGAGATTGAGGTGGAAACCCCGTACTTCAGCGGCAAGGTTACCGCTCTTTGTATGACGACGCCCCTTTACGACCTTGTCATCGGAAACATCGACGGGGCGCGAGGGCCAAGTGATCCAGAATGTTTGGGAGAAGACCCGAAGATAGAGCCCTCGCCAACACAGTGGCCGCGAGATACAGTGGAGGAGCAGCCCGTGACGGATCTCACTAGAGCCCAAGGTGAAGCTGCGGCGCAAGAGACAGCGAAGGAGAAGACGATCGGGTCGAATAAGTTCACGGGCCGAGCAACCGGACTTACGTCGGCACGACCTCAAGCGAGCGACAGTGTAAAGGAGACGGAGTTGGCCAGCCGGGCAAGATGTAGAGGCATGATCAAGCGGGTAAATAAACAAACAGGACCCGTCGAATGTAATGACGCATTAACGGTGTCGGAAGAGACAACGATGGCTGAGACGACGCCGCAGATATCGTCGTTGGAAAGGGCTCGCCGAAAAGGAACAAGGAAACACACAAAGAGATCGAGCAAGCACCGCAAGAAAGGGCGCAAGCGCCGCGCAAGGTACACAGGATAAGTGCTGAAGTCGAATCAGAATGTGTTGGGCAGTGCTGAGTGCCATATGTTGTGTTAATGTTCTTGTTATCCTGTGTCTCAAGTGTATGTAGAGCGAGTCAAAGTGTTCTGTGCGATGATGTGATGTATAGTGTTGTATAATTGTTGTATAGAGAGAACTTTGTACATTTGTATCGTTGGGAATGTGTGGTGGAGTGTTGTACTCATGTGCTTGTGGTTGTGTTTTCCCGTGTTGTGTAATTGAATTACAATGTCCAATCGTATTGAGTGATATATTGTGAATGTGACGTGTCACGAGCGACGGATTGTGTTACACTCTGTGAGAATGTGTGGTGACTGTTCGCGCTCGTTTGTGAGGTTTTGAATATTATGAGATAATATTCTTAAAGTGGGGGGCAGTGTCACAGAACGAGCGCTAAAAAAGAGCGCGCCGCCAAATCCTTGCGACAACGGGCGAGAGAAACGCCGCGAGGTAAAAAGAAAAAAAAGAAAGCAAACATCCAAGGCTCCCGGGCGCGCGCTCTCCCCGCAGAAGCACGGCTTCGCAGACTAACCTCCTCACCCCACATCGGCGGCCCAGCAAGGCCGCGATTCTTCTAGAACGAAGGAGGCGGGGTCAGACCAAGTGAATCATCCTCAGGAGAGGGTAGTCGAACCGTCTCGTGCCTCTCCCCAGCCTTCGCTGCGCATCGCGCCGACGAAATGAGGAGAACGTTCTGGAAGGTGGCGCGGAAGGTATTTAATCGAGCAGCCGAGACGAGAAATCAGGAGGTGACGGAAGTTAACGCCAGAGCGCGTAAGGATTCCGCCGTGTAGTCGGCGAAGGTTTCGTTCGTAGTGACGAAGCAGGAGATAGAGAGGAATTCCACCTGAGGGGTGAAGGCTCGGCTACAGACAAGAGCGTGTGTTTACCGCTATCGAGCGAAGACGCGTAGCAACAGCTGCGGGTGTGGAGCCAACGTGTTTCCGGCAAAGAAGTTTGAAGCTTGTAGAGCGGCCTATTGTAGACGGGAGTTTTCCTGGAAGAGAAACTCCGGCGAGGTTTCCTGGAAGAGAAACTTCGAGGGCTGCGGAACGACAACAACGCTGGACTTTGAGTGAGTGATTCTCGGAAGAGTATCATCTAGACTTTGGTTCCAAGAACTTTGGACTGAAGAGGTTTTGTATCTCTTTAGTCTTTGAGTGTCTTGGTTGTTCAGTGCATGCGACTGCATTGTAGTGCGTATTGTTGTCGGCGTCCGTTGTTCGAGTGTGGCTAATTGTACTGTGTAGTGTGTTGATTGATTGGTGTCGTATTCTAAGTAACTATTGTGGAGTGTGCATTCTCGTGTATTGTTTTCGATCTGCCAAGTTGAGAATATAATATTTGTTTTGGTTATCAACTCTCGGCTCTGACTTGTTCTTTGGGCCACAGCCGGCGTCCGCTGGCGCACCAAAAAGGACCACTTCTAAATTGTCCACGCTTTCGTGGTGCGGTTCGGGGGGCCGATACTTCGGCTCTTGGAATTAGCCCGGCGATCGCCTCCCTAATAAACGGGACCGGTGTGACAGTATGTATGTATGTATGTGGGTGTGTGCGTGTGCGTATGTATGTGTGTGTATGTATGTGTGTATGCCTGTATGTATGTATGTATGTATGTATGTATGTATGTATGTATGTATGTATCTATGTATGTATGTATGTATGTATGTATGTATGTATGTATGTATGTATGTATGTATGTATGTATGTATGTATGTATGTATGTGTGTGTGTGTATGTATGTCTGTATGTGTGTATGTGTAAGCGTGCGTGCATGTGTGTATGTATGCATGTATATACAAGTGTGCGTGTGTGTGTGTGCGTGGGTGCATGTGCACGTGTGCGTTCGTGTGTGGGCGTTTGTGCGCGTGCGCGTGCGTGCGTGTGTGTGCGCGCGTTCGTGCGTATATGTGTGTGTGTGCGCGTGTGCGTGTGTGTGTGCGTGTGTGTGTGTGTGTGCGTGTGTGTATGTTTGTGCGTCTGTATATATCTGTGCATGTACGTATGTCTGTATGTCCGTCTCCTCCATCGCTGATGGAAATAAAAATTATTATTATTATTATTATTATGTGTGCATGTATGTATGTCTATATGTATGTGTACATGTACGTATGTCTGTATGTGTGTATGTATGTATGTATGTGTGTATGCGTGTTTGTGTATGTGTGCATGTATGCGTGTATGTACGTATTTTTGTAGGTATATATATGTGTGTGTATGTATGCGTGTTTAAATGTATGTATGTATTTGTGTATGGATGTGTGTATTTATGTTGAGTATGTGTGTATGTGTTATGTGTATATGTATGTATGTTAGTATGTGTCAGCGGCACTCGAGTTCGCACACCTGAATTCTCCTGCAGCGTCTCATTCTCCGGCAGCGCCTCTCTCTCCGGTAGCGTCTCCCTGCTTGCTCGAGAAACGCTGCACTGCGTTAACGTGGGCTCCGAGCCCTGAGCGCGTCCACTCGACGCGGTTGCCCATTGGTTCAACGAACATTCAAAAAACAAAAGTGAGCCTTCGAGCCGGGAGCGCATTGCGACGCATCGCCAGAAAGAGGAGAACGAGCCGAGATTCGAGCTGGGACCGCAGAGCAACGCATCGCTGAGCGAGCCGAGACGCGAGTGGCGTCGGACGTATCCGATCGAGCTCCTGCACCGAGTCCAGTTTCCTTATACATGCAACCACTGCCGATTCACCTGTAACTTAGCACAATACAGTTTTTCTTAAAGTTTGAAGCTTGCCTTGACTACATTCATTCGGACATCGCTGACATGGCGCAGCCGACAGGATGTGAATCGACCGAGCTGCATGCGGAGGAGGAAACGACGCCACGAGAAGGAGCGACGCCGCTCCGTACATCGTCTCAGGACTCCGAAACGACCATCGTCGAAAGCGTGTTCACGACCCTCGACCACAGCACGATGGCCAATGCAACGAAAAAGCAACTTGTCGATGAGCTGAGAGCACGAGGTCTACGGTGCTCTGGACGAAAGGACGAGCTCAACGCAAGAATCATCAGCGACAACATCACTCGCCAGGCCCTTGAGCCGACGGACTCTTCAACTAAGGACCAGGCTGCCTACGACGACGACAGGCAGGCACACCTGGAGACACTGTCCGCCGACAACGCGAGGCTTTGCGCTGAACTAAGCAGCCTGCGAGCCCAGCTTAACCGTGCGACCACGAGTGAACGTGAGACATGGCACGAAGCCCATCAGAACACTTTACTGCCAAAGGAACGGGTGACGACTTCAAACCTCGGGCTGGATCATTCCACCCCTGCTGACATAACGATGTCCTCGGGTGCGACGCGGCCACCGTCACTGAACAACGGCACCAACCAAGACGCGGCACGTCCCGCCGCGTTGACCGTTTCAACGCACGAGGGAGAACCTTCCATGGCCCAGATCCTCGCTGCGCTCGTGAACACACAAGCCCTGTTCGCCAACACGCTGTCGAGAAGTCCACTGACGACGAGCCCGATCCAGATTCATTCCACAAGCGACACGTCATCCTCAATCCCCTTGTTCGATGGGACGTCGCGACAAAGTGCTCACGAATGAATTACGCAAGTGGAGAGAATCGCAGCGCTCGCCCACTGGACGCCATCGCTGACGTTGGTGACAGCAGCAAGCCGCTTGACGGGATCTGCCAAGGATTGGCACAGCGCCTACGGCTCACAGTATGACAACTGGGAGCAATGGAAAGAAGCGCTCATTCTGCGATTCGAACGAAAGCTGACAATGCAGGAGTTCCTCGAACTGCAGACGAAGCGACGCCTTCAGAGCCACGAGACCATCGTCGAGTACATGTACTTGAAGAACGCCATTCTGAACAAGGCGCCGTACCGTTTAGCAGATGAAGAGCGTATTTCCCTCATTCTCAGCGGCATCGAGGACGACAGATGGGCCAACCCACTCGCAGCGCAGCCGTGTGGCACAGTAACCGAACTCATTGACAGAGCGGCTTTGCTCGACGCGAGGCGTCGCACGACCGTGTGTGCCGAGAATGACAAGAAACCGTCATCATCTACAGCGAGCCGTGGTCAGGGTTCGAACCAGCGGGTGCCAGCCAGCAGCTCTGCCATCTTGCCGAAGGCCAACCGGCGCAGCGATTTCTCGGGAGCTCCACACCCGCGGCCCATCTCTGCTCGTTCGTGCTTCAACTGCGGCGACATCGGTCACCTGTCCGTGATTGTAGAAAGCCGTAAACGCCAGCAACTATCAGAGCGGACGAGAAACGAGCGAAGAGGGACAATAACAGCCACGAAACAGGGACTACGTCACCTAGGCAAGCGAACTGTTTTTTTGCATTCGACGGGCGGCACATTACTAATAGTGTCCGGTACTGCTAACAACCGACCCATCCGCGTGTGCATTGACAGTGGCGCCAACTTATCCATCATGAGTGCCAATGCCTTGACGGACGACATTCCCACGCACGCATGGGTATCGCGCGAGAACATTGAAGTTCTCAACCGCAGCATATGCCCAACTCTCGCTGCAACGCTTGAGGTGACATTGGGCACCACGAATGTGCGACTCGAAGACGTCGTGGTAACGGAACTCCCCAGTGGCATTGACCGGATTCTGGGATCAGACTGGCGACGAGTCGCGAACGTCGACGTACCGTTTCACACGTCAAACGATGTAACTATTGTTCCAGTCGAGCCCTCCGGAAAAATTTCATCGTCCGAAGTGCCACCCCCGAAACAAGGCACACCACACCGGGGAAACGCTTATTGCGACGTTCTGGCGGCAATCGGACGAGAGTGTTGCCAAAGACGAAGGGTACGTGCGCCTCAACACGAAATGTCCCGCACCCAACAAAGACTTCACGAGTCTAGTCGAAGACGCCACACGGAAGATAACGAAGGATGCCACCGAAGCAGAGAGGGAACAACTTCGCGCAATTCTGTTAAGGCATCACCAAGCGTTCACTTCCAAAGGTGACACTTTGGGCGTGTGTCCTCACACTGAACACAGCATCAAACTCAGAGACAATATACCACTGTCATCGAGGCCATACAGGTGCTCACCGGCTGATCGCAAGTTCATCCGAGAACAGGTGAATGACTACCTCTCCAAGGGCATCATCAGGCCGAGCGAAAGCGAGTACGGTGCTCCAACGATAGTCGTCGATCAACCGCACCACCCGACGACTCCACGAGGAATGGTACACGACTATCGCAAGCTCAACGAAAAAACCATCAACCTTTCTTATCCAATGCCCGTCATGGAAGACGTTATTGACGATGTCATGCGCGACAAATCGGCTTACTTCACTGTGTTGGACGTAAAGACGACATTTCTGACTATACGAATGAAGCCGGACGACGTACACAAGACCGCATTCGTCACTCCAGACGGAAAGTACGAATACCTTCGAATGGCCTTTGGGTTTTGCAAGGCCCCTCAGACCATGCAAAGAGTCATGCGTCGCACGTTCGATGGCTTACCTAGGACAGCTACGTACATGGACGATGTCGGGCAGGGAGCCACAACAGTGAAGGAGGCTTTGGATTTGCTGAACAAAGCACTCAGGAGAGTCGTGATCAACGGCTTGAAGATGGATCTCGGGAAATGCCAGTTGATTCAAGACAAAGTATCTTTTCTGGGTTACGTGATCTCTGCCGAAGGACGAACACTGGACAAATCCAGAGTTGCCGCTGTCGAGAAGTTCGAGCCGCATCGCAACGCGAAGAAGCTGTACTCCTTCCTGCAGTTTGCTAACGACTACCGAAAGTTCATACCGGAGTTTGCAAAGGTCACGCACAAGCTACGGCACCTTCTAGCGAAGGACGTTCCTTTCGTATGGACTGACGCTCATGAAGCAACCGTCAACGCCACAAAACACGCCTTGAAGAACCCGCCGATTTTGGCGAGCTTCCGCCCAGACTGCCCGACTAACGTTCACGTCGACGCTTCGCAAACCGGGATGGGTGCGGTGCTTTCTCAAACTCAAAACGGAAACGAGCGAATCATAGAGTACGCAAGCAGATCACTAAACGACCACGATCGTGGTCTACACTCTATTATGCTCGAGTGCATGGCGCTCCACTGGGCGATCACTGAGAAGTTTTCGGTCTACCTGAGAGGAGGCCCTCGTTTTACAGTGTTCACGGACAACTTCAGCTTGTCATACCTCGTCCAGAAGGGAGCCAGCAACCGCAGATTTGCGAGGTGGACGGTCGACCTAGCAGAGTACACCTTCGACGTCAAGTACAAGCCAGGACGCCAGAACTCCGCTGCTGACGCACTCTTGAAGCAGTCGGAATCTGCAGAGGCTTTCGACCAGGGCGTTTCGACCCGAGACCTCCACTGCTACGCAGTAGTGGTCGGCAAACACAGTCGCCTACGCGAGTTTCAGGAGAGGGATACTGACTGCAAAAGATTTCGGGAGGAGGCCAAGCACAAATCTTCAGACTACGAGATCAAAAACGACAGACTGGTGAAGAAATCTCTTGAGGGAGGACGGGTCCGTCTGAGGTTGGTCATTCCCGCTGCCCTCCGAAGCAGTGTGATGATCGTTTTCCACGACAACAATGGCCACGCAGGCGTCGAGAAGACAAGAGACCTGATCCAGCGAAAGTACTGGTGGCCATCGATGAGAAAAGACATACGCGAGTATGTTGCCTCCTGCCACACGTGCCAGACTATCAACGCCCGCACGTCACGGTATGAAGGTTGCCTCATCCCAAGCGATATTCCTACTGAGCCAAACGCGGTGATATCCCTGGATCACATGGGTCCGCTAAACGAGAAGGGAGACCACACCCTCGTGTGTATCGACCACGCCACGAGATACATGGACGCCGTGACCGTACCGAGCACTTCGTCGGCGCACTACCTTGACTTCATGACAAACCGGTGGATTCCGCGATTTGGAGTTCCCAGCGTCATTATTACGGACCAAGCCAAGGGATTTGTGAACAAGAAAAGCAACCAATTTCATCACAGACTGGGAATTACTCATCAGAACTCCCCACCATACTGGCCACAATCAAACGGACTGATTGAGCGAATGGTAGGAACATTGAAACAGGTGCTACGCAAAATGCTAAACAACAAGGACAAATGGCAGAAGGAATTACCCCGAGCTACGCTAGCAATCAACGCCACGAAGCATCGTCACAGTGGCCACAGCCCATTTCGACTCATGCACGGCTACGACCCAAAACTGCCAGGAGAGCTCAACCTCGCCTCAGTCGAGGGAGACATCGACGAGTCTCATAGACTACACGACTTGGCAAGGGGACATGCGGAGACAAGAGAGAGGGTACTGCAGAGTCAGCACAAAACAACGGTCCGATACGACAAGAAGCGGCGAACTCTGAGGTCCATAACGGGGGACCTCGTTCTGCTTGAGTTGAGCGCTCGAGCCACATTAGACCCTCGCTATGAAGGTCCGTTCGAGATAACGGCCCTCTTCGGAGGAAACAGGGCCGAGATCCAAAAAGTACCCCACACACAGGGCATGATCAACCAAAAAATTGTCAACGTGGAGCAGCTTCGTAGATATAAGGAGCCGCTCCT